>BSBM01000757.1:16214177-17489013 GCA_027924585.1 Larix kaempferi | reverse complement strand
CAACACACTTATCCAAATCAAGTAGTGACTTGCAATAGTATGAGATCTATATTGAGGCATGGGGATATAGAATGGGCTGATGAATGTCATATTACATCTCCCAAGCCAACTATAAAGATTGTTGAACACCCAAAGGAGATAGAGATACTTTTGCAAAAATATGAAAAGGTTTTTAGAGACCTTCCACATGGTAGATCACCAGATAGGGGGGTTGAGCACAGTATGATTTTGGAGGAGGGTACTTCACCCATTCAGATACCACCTTATAGACATCCTAAAAATTTCAGAGATGAGATTGAAAAATCCATCCAAGAACTCCTAGAGTTGGGACTCATTAGACCAAGCTCTAGCCCTTATGCTTCTTCAGTAGTGCTAGTGAAGAAAAAAGATGGAACATTGAGAATGTGCATAGATTTTAGAGCCTTGAACAAAAAGACTATCAAGAATAGGTATCATATTCCTAGGATTTATGAGGTCATGGATGAGCTACATGGGGCCAAATACTTCTCAAAAATTGACCTTAGATCAGGGTATCACCAAATTCGAATGAAATATGAAGATGTGCAAAAGACCACTTTTCGATGTCATTTTGGCCACTTTGAATTTATTGTCATGCCTTTTGGGTTAACTAATGCTCCAGCCACATTTCAAGCATGTATGAATTTGATCTTTTGCAAGCAACTAAGAAGGTTTGTTTTGGTTTTCTTTGATGACATTCTCATTTACAGTAAAACATGGGAAGAGCATTTGCAACAGTTAGAGATTGTGTTGAAAATTTTGCAAGAAGAGTCCTTATTTGCTAAGTTATCAAAATGTGAATTTGGGATGAAAGAACTACTGTATCTTGGGAACATTATTGGGTAGGAAGGAGTGAAGGTACACATGGAAAAAATAAGGGCTATCTTGGAATGGCCATCAGTAAAAAATATTACCGAATTGAGAGGCTTTATTGGCATATGCACCTACTACAGAAAATTTGTGAAAGGGTTCTCCAAGTTGACTTCTCCACTCACTGATTTGACTAAGAAGGATGCTTTCAAGTGGGATGAACAGGCTGAAAAGGCCTTCCAAAAAATGAAAGAGGTAATGAGTAGTTGTCCCATACTTGCACTTCCTGATTTTACTAAACCTTTTGTTGTGGAATGTGATACTTCCGGTGGAGGACCAGTGGCTGTCCTAAAGCAAGGCCAACATCCCATATCCTTTGAGAGCAGAAAGTTGCAGCCTCATGAAAAAATTTACTCCATCTATGATAAAGAAATGCTGGCCATTATGCATGCATTGGCCAAATTCAAACAATACTTGGTGGGCAACAAGTTTGTGGTGAAAACTGACCACAATAGTCTAAGACACTTTCTCACCCAAAAATATCTAAATGAAAGGCAACAAAAGTGGGTAAGCAAGATTCAAGCTTATGATTTTGATATTGAAATGTCAAATAAAATAATAATATAGTAGCAGATGCTTTGTCAAGAAGGCCTTCTTTTTCTCTCATGGACATTGCCAAGGATTGAAAAAACATGCTACTAGTTGAATATGCTAAAGACAAATTTGCTTGTGATGTGTTTGGATGGAATCAAAGGGGATGATAACTACAGGATTTTGAATGGGATGATATATTATAAGGGAAGAATTTATTTAGTTCATAACTCCACGCTCAAGTACCGAATTTTGCAAGAAGCACATGATTCCTCACTAGCAGGCCATCCGAGGATCTTCAAAACTTATAGACAGTTGAGGCAAAGATTTTTTTGGGAGGGGATGAAGGAAGTTGTTCAGAAATATGTGAATGAATGTAAAGTATGTCAACAAAACAAATCATAACTTACATGTCCAGCTAGCCTATTACAACCCTTGTCCATTCCAAAGCAAAAATGGGACAGTATCTCCATGGATTTCATCACTGGGTTGCCTAAATATTTGGGTAAGGATTTCATCTATGTGGTAGTTGATATTTTGACAAAATTTGCTCATTTCTTTGCTGTTACATCATATTTTAGTGCTGCACAAGTTGTTGATATATTTTTCAAATAAATCTTCAGATTGCATAGGCTCCCCAAGAGCATTGTCAGTGATAGAGATAGTAGATTCCATGGGCTCCCCAAGAGCATTGTCAGTGATAGAGATAGTAGATTCCATGGGCTCCCCAAGAGCATTGTCAGTGATAGAGATAGTAGATTCACCTTTAGGAATTCTCAGTTCAAAATACCATGTGGTTGTGTGTAAAAATGAAGATTAATGAGCAAACAATGTCCATTTCCCCACTACATTGATGTATGCCATTATAATGATGATGATTTCGAATAAATGAATGTTTCTCTGATATATTTGTGATGAATGGACTGAAATTAATGTGTATTAAAGTTTCATATTCAATACTTGAGCATTTGAAGCCATTATACTCAGTTTATTTGCATTTGAAGAATATTTGGTGCCATTTCCCCAAGGGTCGAATTAGTGGTTTTTGCTGTTGTTGGGGAGAGGGTTTGAACATACCTTATAACTAATGAATGATGCATTTGGGATCTTAATAAAATACCTGAAACATCCCCTACCTCTGTTAAAAAATTCGAGTGGGTTTGGAGGCATTTGGGAAGCTCTTTTCAGTACTTACCCCAGGGGTATTTGAACCCCAAATTACTAGTAAAATTGTATACTTGAACCAGAATCTTAAGAGAGTTTGAAGAGATATTTTGGTGGCCATATATAATCCCCAAACATCATATTTAAGTCCTAATATCAGTAATACACCTTCCCTAAATATTTGGGGCCATTTGGACCAAAATTGGGACCTAGGCATCAAAACTAGTCAAAGGTCGAAATTGGGGAAAAAGTGGAAAATTGGGCATTTTCTTAAAATTTTAAAAAAGGGACATTACAAAATCCAACCAATAAAGTCTTAACATGGGAAAATATCTGGTCGGGTGGCATCTTTATGGAGACCAGATCTTTTAATATAATTTTGATACACCATCATCTCTTAAATGGATGCATATGGCATTTTATGATCACGGATGAGGTGATATAGTTCACCCCATTTAAATTCAGGGACGCTCGCGGTCACCGCTATGGTATCATCATACACGGTTTTCCATTGGGGTTTCTGGAACGACTTCAATGTCGGAATCTGATTCTGCTACCTTGGGATTACATTTAGCAGCTCTTCTTTGCATGTTCGAGTCCTGGGGTGAACATAAAGTTATTGTACATAAATCAAATGTAAATATAATAATTTCAAGCAAAAATGATAATGAGCATAGTATTCTGAAAATAAATTGTGTATGAATGATTTGTCAAGATTGTTTTCAAAATGAACCTGTTGCTTGGTTTTTCAACCAAGCATGTGCAAGGATGCACCTGCTAACTAGTAGTAGCAGTCTCAAATAAAGCAATGTAAATAAGCAAATATAAACTATAGATTAATGGCAGTAAACAGTAAAATAAAGAATTCTAGATTGATAACAATGAACAAAATTGATTCATAAGCATGTAAATAAAAATTAAAACTTTTGTATTACCTCAAATGGTGAGGATGGTGAGTTTGGGCAGCTCCAAGATTGAGGTGCTCCAATGTCCAATGGTCTCTTATTCTCCAATGCTTCAATGGTTGGACAAAGCTCAAAAGATGGGAAAAGCTCAAGATGGATTTTGGCAGCATGAGGATAGGATGAAATATGGATGAAAAGTGAGGAGCCCCTATCACCTTTTTATAGTTTTTGGTGATGGGGAATACCATTATGGTTTTAAGGAAACCAATGGTATTAATCAACATGGTTTAGGTCTCTTTTTCCCTCTTTTAAATATTTTTTATATTTTTATTCCCTTTTAATATTTTTTTGGGAATTTTGGACCCTTTTTGAGGGTTTTTTTTGAGGAAAAATACATATTTTGAGGAGAAAAAGGTGTATTATGGTCTTTTTGGTGACCTTTTTGGAAAAAGTGGATAAATGGGTCATGTGAATATGGGAATGAGCTAATGAGCACTTTTTGGGTGTTATTAGATTGCCCCCTGATGTGTGAGGGCAGGAGCTCATCGTATGGACGATAGACATCATAGTTCTTTTGTTTTTTTCCTAGGGTTTGTAGAAGAGAAGAGACCGATTGGAGACTGGAACAATGGCCCCTTGGAAGCTGCAAAAACTGAAAAAATACATGGCCTCAAAATGAATGAGGAGTAATCTCTGATAATGGACGAGGCGAGCATACCCATGCTCATGTCAAGACATATATATAACAAGTTGTACAATGACATTCGGTGTCGGGGGATGGGTTGGGGCAGGTAGGTACCATACAGGTAGTCCTAATGTCAATCCTGGGAGATTAAGTGTAGCCATGACTGGTGTGCTGATGGTTCCTGAAGGGGGGAATAAAATGGGATAGTATGAATTGGTGTGGCTCCTATGTGAGTTGGCACTGAGGGTGGTTGCGGGAGTAAAGGGGGCTGTTGGTTTGGTACCTGTGTGTTTTGCAAGAGGGTGCACAAATCAGATATCTCTGTTATCTTCAAAGGGGGTGGGATGGATTGGAATGTGGAAGTCATAGGTGATTCCGAGTATAATCCGGGTCTAGCTGTGGAGACGAATGATGTAGGTGCGTTCATAACTGGTTGTTCAATCATAGGGAGAACGTTTGCAGGTGCACCGGGGACGTATTGGTTTCGACGCATTTGGAGGTTGATATCATTTGATGACATCATTAGAAAATGGTGAGTGTTTAACTCCGTATGTTGGTAATCGGTTGCAGCATAGGTAATTTGTTGTTGTGGTGCAGCGGATCCTTGTGGGGGATCCATTGGACATGTGTTTACTACTCCTTGGTTGGGTAGAGGATTCTGCAATATCATGGGTTGTGGTTGAGGAGGTGGTGTTGGTTGTGTAGTGTGTCATTGGGAATCATTGGTCCACAGTTGGCGTGCTCACTCCAAATGGGGGCAAGTGTGTGTGTAATGGCCGTATACCCCGCATATGGAACATGGGTGGTTTGTTCGTAAATTAGGGTTCTTACCCTATTTCGGTGGTCGATCAGGGTTTTGGTTGGTGGGGGTAGCGTTGTTGTTGTTTGGAGGATAAGTTTAAGCAATTGGAGGTTGTGGTACAGCAAACACTGCTTGTGGTGGGTAATAAGCCGCTCGGGCTTGTGAGGGAATAGGAGCACGTGTGGCCTGCTGATGGTAATATGTAGGGGGTGCAACCGGAGGTGGATAGGTTGAAGGTGTGTGACCATAACACTATGGTGGACATGAGAGTCCATGAGTGTGGTGGGGGTGGGCCATGGGAGCATATGAAGTTGTATCTCCGGAGTGAGATGTGGCTCGTGAAAGATCGGGGCTGGTATTATTGCGCATAATGAAAAAGGGTTGGTTGTGGGATGCAACTTGTCCAATGATGCCGTCGATAGCGTGGGATGCCCCCGGCGTGTCAGTCCGGGAGGAATCACCGCATGGAGCGTCAGGTAAAATGGTATATAAGTAGCCACACTGGGCATAGATCAGATCAAATTGTTGTGCTTTTAGAATGGCTTCTTCTTCCGACTGGGGTCATTCAGAAGCCACATCCTTGGCTATGAGTGGAAGGAGGGATTTCAAGAACCAATCCAGGAAGATACAGTCGTCTAGCTTGATATTATAGAGACTACGGCGCTTTTGCCCCTCATGGATATGATTTGTGATATGGGTGGCTGTATTTTGTCTACAAGACAACAGTATTTCCACTCCTGCATCATAGCGTAGAGGTAGTTGAAAGAACTAAAGGAAAGTTGAAGCGAGGGATGTAAACGTGGGGTGCGTCCCATGTGGCTGCTCAATATACCATTTGGCTGTAGAGCTAGTGAAATTTCTTTGTAAAAGTCGAAGTCGAATAGAATCATCTACTATGGAGTTTGAGGAACACCATAGGTAAAATGACATGATATGGTTTTGGGGGTCTTCCCCAGCTTTTCCTTCAAACTTTGGGATGTCTGAGGGGAGCTTTGTGGGCATGGGGGGCCAAGTGGGGTCATGTCTAATAGGATCATTGGTTAGTCTTGCCAAGTCTGGAAAATTCAGACTTGCCATAAATGGCAAACTGGCCGAGGGGTGTGATGTAGTGGCTGGGGCATATGTGCTAGTGGTAGCATTATGGTGTGGGCCATTGCCCCCGAAGGGTATCTTATTTGTGAAGGGGATATGTCCCCCAATCAAAGGTGTATGGGTGAAGCCTGTGTTCCCAAGTGTAGCTTGAGTTACAGATGGGTTTGGATTGGGTATAGTAGACCCAGGGTTTGGTATACTGGAAGTGGTTCCAGTCAAAGGTATACCTATAGCAGGTGTAGGTCCCGTGTTGGGCATCCCTAGAGTAGATGTAGTTCCCATATTAGGCATGCCTAGAGTGGAAGAAGTTCCCAGGTTGGGCATACCAACATTGGTTGTGGTGGTGGTAGCTAATGTAGTAGCTGGGATGGTGGAAGAAGTTCCACCAACAGTCCTTATGTTGAAAGGGTTGGAAGAAAAATAAGCCATGGGGCTAGTGGGTGCGGTGTATGTGGGATTTTCAGATTCTGCCTCAGAGTCATATGTGAAATGAGGCGCGTTAGAATCGGATGATAGGGTTCTGTGCCGATGACGTGTGGAGTCAAGTGAACCTTACTGTGGGGGTTCACCCCAGAAACGTCGAGAACGTCTTGAGGACTCAATGGTGATAGTTGTGAAATAAAATTACTAGGTGGTGGTGAGTGGAAATATCTAAAGCCCTAATGCAACCGTGCGTGCAAGAGGGGAACATAAAAAATAAATGGCACTCATGCCAAAAACCAACCTCAAAACACTTACTATAACAGCTATGCTATAGTAAGTGGAGTAATAAAAAAATGTGGTCAGAAAACCAACATACAAACAACTCTTAAAAATAGAAAAAGGTGTACTCACTGACCAAAGGGAGGTAATGGAACATGCAAACACTTAACTAAAAAGTATTATGACTCAATAAGGTATATCCTCTGCAAGGTGATGAAATCCAAGTCAGACAATATAAATTGTAGAATCAAAGGATAGATATCCCCCTACTGGTAGGGACATCGGGTAGACAATCCTATAAGTTTGGCCACTAAGATACCCCGTTCATGACACGTTCGGTTGGGTGAATCTGCAGTTTTGTTCTATCACCGTTGTACTCCCATGTGTTAAAATTCAATATGCTAAGACAGAAAATAGCAGCATTACATTCCATTTCACAATAATAGCATATACAGGATCACTGAAGAAACAACAAGCATAGCATAAACACAAGAGACAGAGATTTATCCTGGGAAACCCTCATGGGGTAGAAAACCCAGCAAAGCTTCCTCAATATAGATGACCAGCAATATACAAAGGTGAAACCCTGAGACATGATCTCCTCCTCCACAATAGCAGACCTCTCCTCCACAAGTGCGCTATCCTCAAGTGAGTGAATGTGTCAAATGAGGAACACACCTCCTCTATTTATACACTACACTGACATGTATTTTACACAGGTACACGTAGGCTCGTATTTAACCAATGGGTTAAATACCCCACTACAACTAACTGGGCCGACCCCTCTAGGGTGGTCTAATAACCCTTTGACCCACATAACACATACAGGGCCGACCCCCACTAGGGAAGTCTAATAACCCGAGTTACCACATTCCGACGGAGGAATAAACATCTCCGGATATACAATAAGATCTTCACAGAGGAATGAAACATCTCTGGAATAATAAAGTACAAATATAATATTCTTTGAAGTTACAATATCTCAACACTCCCCCTTAACGAGAAGGATATTATAACAACATCTGCACGAGCAAGGAGTCATCAACATCATACATGACACATCTATAAATCATTGGAAGCTTTCTCAACATCATCAGTAACTCAAGCAGTTACTGGAACATCTTCAATACTGGAACATTGACATCTTCAGTATTGAGTCTTTATCTTCTGTAGCACTTGAACAGCTACAACAATATCATCATCTGGATCCTCACGATACACGATCATCAGCATCATCATCACACGATCATCAGCATCGTCATCACACGATCATCAGCATCGTCATCTCACGATCATCAGCATCGTCATCACATGATCATCAGCATCGTCATCACACGATCATCAGCATCATCATCACACGATCATCAGCATCGTCATCTCACGATCATCAGCATCGTCATCACATGAGCATTAGCATCGTCATCACACGATCATCAGCATCGTCATCACACGATCATCAGCATCGTCATCACACGATCATCAGCATCGTCATCACACGATCATCAGCATCGTCATCTCACGATCATCAGCATCGTCATCACACGATCAGCGGCATCGTCATCACACGATCAGCAGCATCGTCATCACACGATCAGTAGCATCGTCATCACACGATCAGCAGCATCGTCATCTCACGATCAGCAGCATCGTCATCACACGATCAGCAGCATCGTCATCACACGATCAGCGGCATCGTCATCACACGATCAACAGCATCGTCATCACATGATCAGCAGCATCGTCATCACACGATCAACAGCATCGTCATCACATGATCAGTAATACAAGTATCCTACCGATACAAGTAACCACATCATCAAATGCAAGTATCCTACCGATACAAGTAACCACATCATCAATACAAGTATCCTACCGATACAAGTAATCACATCATCAATACAAGTATCCTACCGATACAAGTAACCACATCATCAATACAAGTATCCTACCGATACAAGTAACCACATCATCAATACAAGTATCCTACCGATACAAGTAACCACATCATCAATACAAGTATCCTACCGATACAAGTAACCACATCATCAATACAATCACTTTCTCGGAGACCATTCGTCTACGGATCAATTCAGGGACCGAAGTCCGGGGATGATACAATCCCCATCACGTACATTTTGAACTAGCAGTTTCGGGATGATGCAATCCCCATCACGTACATTTTGAACTAGCAGTTCCGGGATGATGCAATCCCCATCATGTACATTTTGAACTAGCAGTTCCGGGATGATGCAATCCCCATCACGTACATTTTGAACTAGCAGTTCCGGGATGATGCAATCCCCATCACGTACATTTTGAACTAGCAGTTCCGGGATGATGCAATCCCCATCACGTACATTTTGAACTAGCAGTTCCGGGATGATGCAATCCCCATCACGTACATTTTGAACTAGCAGTTCCGGGATGATGCAATCCCCACAACTGTCCTCTAAAGACTTCATTCTCGGAGACCTCACGTCTACGGCTCTCTTTAGGACTGAAAGTCCAGGGATGATCCAATCCCCTCAACTGTCCACTAAGGACTTCATTCTCGAAGACCTCACATCTACGGCTCTCTTTAGGACTGAAAGTCCAGGGATGATCCAATCCCCTCAACTGTCCACTAAGGACTTCATTCTCGGAGACCTCACGTCTACGGTTCTCTTTAGGACTGAAAGTCCAAGGATGATCCAATCCCCTCAACTGTCCACTAAGGACTTCATTCTCGGAGACCTCACGTCTACGGCTCTCTTTAGGACTGAAAGTCCAGGGATGATCCAATCCCCTCAACTGTCCACTAAGGACTTCATTCTTGGAGACCTCACGTCTACGGCTCTCTTTAGGACTGAAAGTCCAGGGATGATCTAATCCCTACTTGTCCACTAAGGACTTCATTTTCGGATACCATACGTCTACGGCTCACTTTAGAACATGTGTTCAAGGATGATACAATCCCCACATGTATTCTCATCAATACAAGTACAAGTATCCTCAACCATACAAGTACATTAATCAATACATGTGTCATCAAAAGTATGTATTCTTACCAATACATCTTATCATCAAAAGCATGTATTCTCACCAATACATCTATCATCAAAAGCATGTATTCTTACCAATACGTCTATCATCAAAAGCATGTATTCTTACTAATACATCTAACATCAAAAGCATGTAAAAGTAAAACAAAGTATTCTAAGCATAAGAGTCCTAAATCTAAATATTTCTAAGTATCTAGGTGTAGAGAACAGGTTACCTCATCATCGACCTTGTTGTTCGATGAGACCAACTTATCATCAGTGACTATACTACTCCCCCTTTCGAGGAGGGTCCTTTTGAACTACACCAAGCTTGTCTCGGAAGTATTCAAATTTCACTCGAGACAGAGGTTTGGTTAGTATGTTGGTAACTTCTTCACTTGAGGTAAAGGTTTGGTTAGTACAATGGTAACCTGTTACAAATTCAAGCTTTATAGTTCTTTTCCGCGTCATATCTTGTTTGTTCCCTATGTTCTTTGACTTATCATGGAACACTAGATTCTATGTCATCTTGATACAACTCTAATTATCACATAGGATCTCATTTGGTTCTATCTCTAAGTCAAACAAATCCTGAAGCCAAGCTTCTTCACAACTAGCAGAGCAAGCAGCCATATATTCTGCTTGTGCTGAGAGCCACACTAGACTGCTTCCAGCTAAACCACGAGATCATGGTTAATCCCAGACAATAACATCCTCTTGATGTGTTCTTCCTGTCTGATACACTTTCTTCCCAACCAACATCTGATTATCCATCTAAAGTCATGATCTCCAAGATAGCATAGATCAAAGTCTATCGTATCCTTTATGTACCTCATCACATGCTTTGCAACTATCGGGTGAACACATCTAGTTTCCACTAGATACTGACTCAAGGTGTTCACAACAAAGCATATATCTAACCTAGTATATGTCAGATACATCAATGACCCAATAATTTGACTGTACAGAGTTATATCCACTAACTCTGATGAGTCATCTCCTAACAGCTTCAAGTTGGAATCCATAAGAGTGGCCATTCCAACATATCAAGTCTTCTCAAGATTTCTCAGCATACTTTCTCTGGTTGAGAGAGATTCCTTCTGAGACTTTCCATACTTTTAGACCTAGAAAGTAATGCATCAATCTGAGATCTTTCAATTTCATTTCTACAGTCATCTATCTGTGCCATCTCTCATCAGATGGGTCTATTGATATGAGCCTCAACATCATTCGAACTCTGTGGTGAGTTCCTTCTTGCATCCATGTCATGAGTGTATAGAAGCCATATTCAACCTTGTAGCAAAGGTTGAGATCCATATCACCCATGGTGACCATTAAGCTCATCAATTGATTATCGATCCTGGGAACCATATAGAACCTGATTCACACTTCTTCTTTAATTACACCATTAATAGAATGGTCTTATTTTAGCCACTTGGAGCAAACATCTCATCATGATTCTCTTTCTCTTTCTAAGAGAATCTTCTAGCCATGAGCCTTCTATATTTTGTTTGATTTGTAAATCTTCTTGTTGAACATCCATTGCTTGTTCAGTGTTCATCATTCATCATGATCTTTCCTACAAATCAAAATTAAGTACAGGATTAGTAATACTTCATAATCATCAAATCATGTTGACATGGTAACCTATTATGCATACCGATATCATTTATATAGTTATGCAACTAATTTGACCAATACTATGGCACAACACTTTCCCATATCCTGTATGCATATAGTGGCTATCTAGATGCCTTCCATCTCTACCAGAACATACTATCGAGAGTGTGCACAGCTCTCGGCATGTCAGCAAAGAGGTTTCATTCTAGACAAGCAACAATGGAATGTTTGTCCAACTTACCAAACATATGCACATTAGTTGTATACTGTTCAATGCTCTAAGAATGTTTACACTCAGCATTATATATTCTAGGAATACAAATATGCATACAACCCATTACAGGCAATATCATTACTATTTCAAATAACAACTCAAATACTTATCTTTTATGTTTGTGTGGTTGCCTCCCGCTTGATCTTCTATATGTCTTTTGAACTTCTATTCATTCTGTACCACTGTGCATGCTCAAGAGTCATCCTCATGATCTCATACACAAACATACACTCATTAGTATATTCTAAATGCTATCAAAATATTATAGTACTAAATAATCTTGAAAATGTATAGTCATGATTATAGTGAATAAACATTAGTATTCAAGATTTCAGGGAAGTCTTCTTTTACTCATGCATATCATCAATCAAGATAAAAGATATAATATGCATAATCCCTTGATTACTAAATTTATGAATAAGCATAACCAATCATTCCAAGTATACTTATATAAGGGATCCTAACGCAAGGTAAGATTCATGGGAAACATACCTGGATTAGTATACCTACTTGGTTATGTACAACATACCTAAACAATCTCTTCAATGATTTAGAGATCCTGAGCTAGAACCTGCATGTCTCATAGGTTAAGCATAATATAACAAAGTCATACATACCTCGTAGGTAGAACAAAGATT
Source organism: Larix kaempferi (assembly GCA_027924585.1). Classification (NCBI taxonomy): domain Eukaryota; kingdom Viridiplantae; phylum Streptophyta; class Pinopsida; order Pinales; family Pinaceae; genus Larix; species Larix kaempferi. The sequence continues at coordinate 17,476,692 of BSBM01000757.1, read as the reverse complement.
ATCGATGAGTCTTTGTCTTCATGTTTTCATGGTCATGGAGCCTGATTTGTCTTTTGAGATGTACCTGTGTCTTGTTAGCAGACAACATCAACCTCACACAACATCATAATGCATTAGTACAATCATAAGTGTCAACACCCTAACCAATGAATATCTTCTATAATGCATTCATAATTTTGTTAAGGTGATACAACAAATCTAAAATCAAGATTGTACTAACCGTAATAACATGAAGACAAACATACCATAAACTTAATCATGAACAAATCTCAAAACATACCTCGATGAGTCATACCTGTCGAGATCGCTTGTAATCTCCTTATGTAAAGCCTTAGCCTCATCTCCTTCTGAAACAGGAACTCCTTCACTTATGCAGGTGACCAATCCATCTTCTTCTAGGATTAGCCCTATCCACTTGATTTGCAAGAACTGGACCTGGAGCTGGATATGGGTTTGTCAGAGAAACCCAAAAAATTCAAACTTTGAATTTCAAACTTCCGAAAGGATAGAAATATGCGCCTTGATGAGCTGATCAAACTGATATATTCAGAATTTGAACACTGCAAAGTTTCACTCCTCAATTTTGCCTTTGAATCTCCCGGATTCACTGGACGTGACCCTGAACTGGGGTTTGGTGAATCCCACTCTTCTTCCCAATCAAAATGTTTGATCCAAAGCTCTAAGCTTCTATTTTTCTAAGGAGCTTCCAGCCATGGTCACAGATTTCAAAAATTTCCATTTTTACAGAAGCCCTAATTTTCCACTTTTCTAATCAAAGTCCCGAACTAGGGTTTGATCAAGCCCGGCCTTCTGCCCAACCAAAAAATCTGATCTTGGTCTCTAAATTTCTATTTTGATGAGTAGCATTCAGCCGTGGTCTCCGTTTACAAAAAATTCCAACTTTCTTCAAAGCCCTAAATTCCGGAAGCCATGAATGAAGGTACTCAAAAATAATTCTGTTTTGACAGAAATATGTACCTGATTGTTTCTGGTGTAACTCCAAACTTTTCAATACACAAGGTCTGAAAAAGTTTTCTGAGATAGCCTGACCTGTTATCTTTCCATCCTGGCAGGTCTGACCTCAATTGGATTCTCTGAGAGAGAGTTATGTCAAATGTCGCAACGTGACCTGTTTTGGGATAAAACAGAAGAGCGAACTTGTACGACGTGCCACGTGTCACTGTTTGAACTTCGGCCTCTGAAAAACTTTTCTGAGATATCTTGGCTTGTTATCTTTCCATCTTGATAGGTCTGACCTCAATTGGACTCTCTGAGAGAGAGTTATACCAAGTGTCGCAACATGACCTGTTTATGGGATAATACAGGAGGGAAAACTTGTACAGAGTGCCACGTGTCACTGGTTCAACTTCAGCCTCTGAAAACGTTTTCTGAGATATTAAAGACTGTGTACTACCTGTCACCTTTTACGAAATTTCATTTGGAGCTTCCTAGCCCAAGATATGACCTTTTTCCCAAGGTCACCTGATTTTGACTCAGATCTGGAAGAGGCAGAAACCCTATATTGTACAGATCATAAATCACAAAGTACAACGAATTAGAGGTTTTCCTTTGGACACAAGGTACCTGGAGATTTAATCTTCGTCCGGTAACAATTTCAGATCCGAAAACGTTGCCAAAACGGATTTATAGCGAAAGTGCTACGATGACTGGTTTTTGCTATGTAAAACCCTAACCTTCAAATTGTCGTAAGTAAAGGAAGTGTCATTAGTGCCATACCTTGTCTTCCTTCAGGTTAGCTCTGATACCATGTTAAAATTCAATATTCTAAGACAGAAAATAGCAGCATTACATTCCATTTCACAATAATAGCATATACAGGATCATTGAAGAAACAACAAGCATAGCCTAAACACAAGAGACAGAGATTTATCCTGGGAAACCCTCATGGGGTAGAAAACCCAGCAAAGCTTCCTCAATATAGATGACCAGCAATATACAAAGGTGAAACCCTGAGACATGATCTCCTCCTCCACAATAGCATACCTCTCCTCCACAAGTGCGCTATCCTCAAGTGAGTGAATGTGTCAAATGAGGAACACACCTCCTCTATTTATACACTACACTGACATGTATTTTACACAGGTACACGTAGGCTCGTATTTAACCAATGGGTTAAATACCCCACTACAACTAACTGGGCCGACCCCTCTAGGGTGGTCTAATAACCCTTTGACCCACATAACACATACAGGGCCGACCCCCACTAGGGAAGTCTAATAACCCGAGTTACCACATTCCGGCGGAGGAATAAACATCTCCGGATATACAATAAGATCTTCACAGAGGAATGAAACATCTCTGGAATAATAAAGTAGAAATATAATATTCTTTGAAGTTACAATATCTCAACACCATGAGGGTGGTACAACGAGAACTATGAAAGGTATCCTTCCGTTACTGAATGGATTGCAGTATTCCACTTAGGCTTCCAGAACCAGTCTGGCTACTTCAACCCTCCTAAGGGAGAGGCCTTCCCGATGAATTGGTGTTAAACCGTGTCAACAAATAATAAGGGATTTTGGTACCCTAAATGTCAACCACTATGTCTCAACATGAAAAATGAGTGAGGGGTGTTATTTGGATACTTATCCCCTCAGTCCTACCTACCTACAATGTTCTTTTTGTGTTCCCCAAATGGGGTTAGAATGTTGGTTGAGTTAAGGTACTTTTTTAAGGCTCACTTGAAATTATTGTGACAGATTGTGTGATGGTGTGGTTGTATACCAAATCAGTTTGCCTCGCATGGGCGACTTAATCACAAACTAAAATAATGATTTCAATTTGCGAAAAATGAAAGACGTTTCCAATTTAAATGCTTTAATAATCTTTTCAAAAAATATGGATTCTTTAAAAAGTTTTCTAAGGTAAAGAAAATAACATATGTAAAAATAAATGGATTTCTAAAGTCTTTCTTGGGCGAAATATCAAGCAATTCAGAATTATGATTCTAAGTTTACAAAATCTGAAATTTCTAATCTGAAAAAGGCTTGACAAATCTTTCTTTCACTTAATTGAAAATTTTCAAAAAGATGTAGTAAAGCAAATATCAGAAAAGTGTAGCTAGCAAAATGGGTATAAGTAAATAAGCCCACTAAAAATATGATGAAAGAGATAGAGATGCATGCAGACAGGAGTCTATCAAGTGCTGCAACAAGCCAAAAGTAAGCAAAAGTGCTATGAGCATAAAATATAGTATGAGAGGCCAACTACAATGGGTAGAGGATGAATGAAATGATAAATAACATTAAAATAAAAAATTAGAGAAAATTCTATGAAAAATTTCTTAAATCTAATAGAATATTTGGATTCCTTGTTCGAAAACACCTAATTTGAAAAAACAAATTGTCTCAAACAAAGTTCGGGAAAGGGAGATATGGCCGTTTGAAAGTTGAGTCGCGCTACCAGAAAATTACATCACGAGTTTCGGGCTAAAAGTCGCGATGAGCCACACGGGAAAATGCCGAAAAGTCACGATGATCCGCGTGGAAAAATGTCGCCCAGCCGCGTGGAAAAATGCCGAAAAGTCACGATGGACCGCGTGGGAAAAGGTCGCCCAGCCGCGATGGACCACGCGGAAAAATGCCGAAAAGTCGCGATGGACCGCGCAGAAAAAAGGCTCACAGTCACGATGGACCGCGTGACTGTGGGTGCCGAAAGTCGCGATGTACGGACGGAAATTGGCCGGCGAATAACGAACCCAAAAATTGAAATTTTGGGCTGTTTTGGGCTGCAGAAAGGGCCAATGGCTAGGGTAGCTATCAAGAAGCTGACTAGTATGGCAGATCTACAGTTTTAAATGTAAAAAATGACTAAAATAAAGATCTAAATCAAAGATTTAAAGTTCGAAAACCAGCGGAGTCGCCAAAAACTGGTGCTTAGTTTTTTAACCAAGCATGTGCAAAGATGCACCTGCTAACTAGTAGCAGCAGTCTCAAATAAAGCAATGTAAATAAACAAATATAAACTATAGATTAGTGGCAGTAACAGTAAAATAAAGAATTCTAGATTGATAATAATGAACAAAATTGATTCATAAGCATGTAAATAAAAATTAAAACTTTTGTATTACCTCAAATGGTGAGGATGGTGAGTTTGGGAAGCTCCAAGGTTGAGGTGCTCCAATGTCCAATGGTCTCTTCTTTTCCAATGCTTCAATGGTTGGGCAAAGCTCAAGATGGATTTTGGCAGCATGAGGATATGATGGAATATGGATGAAAAGTGAGGAGCCCCTATCACCTTTTTATAGTTTTTGGTGATGGGGAATACCATTATGGTTTTAAGGAAACCAATGGTATTAACCAACATGGTTTAGGTCTCTTTTTCCCTCTTTTTCCCTTTTTTTAATATTTTTTCTATTTGTATTCCCTTTTAATATTTTTTGGGAATTTTGGACCCTTTTGAGGGTTTTTTGTGTGTTTTTGAGGAAAAATACATATTTTGAGGGGAAAAAGGTGTATAATGGTCTTTTTGGTGACCTTTTGATGGTTTTAGAGGCTCAAATGGTGGAAAAAATGGACAAATGGGTCATTTGAATAAGGGAATGAGCTAGTGAGCACTTTTTGGGTGTTAACAGAACCAAAAAAAGAGGTTCATACTTCCATGATGTAAGATGTGTTTGGTGCTGGTTATGGTTTATCACATAAGACTCCCTATTGCACCGTCACATAGATTTATTCATTCTTTCACTAGCCTTAGTAATTGAAATCTTAATCAAACTTAAAATTTTACTTCACTTAGGGATGTATATGCGTGGATTTTGGAATGCAATTATTATATTACTTTTGGAATCATACTGTCAAACGTTTTGTTCTTATTCCGCAAAGCTTTCTGTGCTATACTAGCTACCAGTTTAAACACTCATTTCCACTAAAAATATTCTCTAATAAGGGAAAAGGAATATATCAAACGAACCACCAAAGGTGAGGGTAATCCTAATAACCCACAAATTCATCTAATCCATGCTCTTGCGAAGGAAACCATCTTTTGATACCTCATTTTCTCGCATTATTGGTGAAAGTTTTTTCATATGTCTATGGGCTTGGTGTCCATTTCTGATCATTCTAAAGGTGTTAAAGCATCATAGGGGAGGATTCAAATGAACCACCGTATCCTCCGATAGAAGGGTCCAAGAGTGAAAAAACCCTAGAGTGCGACAAATTTATGGTTACAGGTTCGCCAGGTGAGGGTTTCCAATTTAGCTCTTCACGAATCTCTACACCAACATATCAAAAACAATTACCCTAGTATATCCAGGGTTAGATGCCCTCCCTGACTTGGAATATTTACTTTACTGTTCCCCAGAAGACCATACCTCTACCCTTGCTCCTAACCCTTGTCTAGATACAATATATATATATATATACAGTGGAGTGTTAATGTCGTTTTTCAAAACTAGGGCGAAAGAGTAAAAGCATAAAATACAACATAGAGGGGACACCTTCATAACCTATACAAAGGAATGGTAGATACCTACCTGGAAGCATGCGAGTGGTTGCAAAGAAAATCCAATGGGGTTCCTTAGCGTTCGGTGAGTTCTCCACAAATGCCATTATAAACAATCTTTGTGAAAATGGGGTTAAAAGATCTTATATATACCCGTCAAACCTAGCGTTCAATGCACCTCGACATACCTGCAAAATGGGGTCCATTTACCCGTTTCGGCGTATTTTTCTCATTTTACACCGATAGCCTATTGAAACACCGAGTCAAAGCATTTTACATTTCGACAACGAACTGTGTCGGCAGACTTTTCTTTTGATAGCAATATGTTTTAGCATCATTTTCAATTTTATGCCAATCTATTTCGTCGACCAGTTCCTTTGGCACCGATATGTTTCGGATGCGCTTTTCATTTGGCGCCGATGACAGAATTTGGGCGAAACCTCTTTGGAGCAAGTTTTCACTTCCTTTGATCAATTCCAAACTCGACCATGAAGATGGTTTCAATGAAAAATACACTTACGCTCTAAAATCTAGAAATGCGGGAATGCGGAAAGTTGGTTTTTTTTCTTTGAAAATAACCAATTTCATCCCCCCTCAATCCGCAATGTGATGCCGAAATGAAGGAATGCGGAAATGTAGGAATTCCAGAATGAGGAAATGCAGGAATTATCGAATGCGAAAATGCGGAAATGATTTTCGAAAATAACCAATTGCATCCCCCCGCAATCCGCAATGCGATACGGAAATGCGGGAATGCGGTAATGCGGAAACAATTTTAGAAAGTAAAAAATGCAGAAATGCAATCCGCAATACGCAATTGGAATATTTTAAATTAAACCCCTTCCGACCATGTCAACGCAACTTCGGATTGTCCTCCGACCGTTTCAGCGGAACATCTAAATCTGCTCCGAAACACAACTTCTTCAACAAAAACCAAGTGTTTCGGCATCCAATTCGCAACTGCACCGATGGTTTCAGTGAAAAATCAAAAGTTCTTATGATTTAGAAAATGTCTTTTCTTTTGTCTTTCAAGAAAAAATTTATGCATAAAAAATGAGTAGATCCAAGATGAAACAAACTCTGAGTAAAATAAAAAAAATAAAGGAGGGGCCCTACAATTTAAAAAAAAAATTGGTAATCAGGTTGCAGTTGCAAATTGGCGACTAGCTGGTGAACACATATCTTTGAACACACTCTTATTGAGGATCACAATTGCTTGTTTGTCATTAATTCTAATTGTAAAACTATGCCCTTATGATTTTATCAGGATTTTAAAAGTCTAAAGTTTTAGGTAGGGAGAGGAGATTCTTGAATCATATTGGTCATTCGTTTTGGGAATTAGGGAAACCTAGAATAGATTTCTTGACCACTCTCCTGAGGCCATAATATGGAGTTCATGATTAGTCCCGTCTTTTATTTACCTCTAAATATGAATCCACAAGATCGTAACAAAATCAAACAGATGTTTTCATTTGTTCTTCATTCTCATGCTACTAGGATTCCTTTGGATGCTTTCTTTTGAGGAGTTTTATCGTTCAAGTCCTTCAAAATAGATTTCTTCAGTATTCAAACATTTGATGTGGGTTCTTCCATCCATAATGTCCTTTTGTGTAAGTGATGATTCTTTACTTTGTTTGTCATACTCACGAATAGAGAAGAACCTTTTGGAATATCATCCGAGGAATCTTCTTGATTGTATATATCTTATTTTCAAGACCATTTCTTTGATGGAGATGAAACCTTTTCATAAATTTTGACTCTTAATTATAAGCCTTTTTGGCTGTAATTTTTGTAGCATGGGATCATTTTGATTGCCACACATCTGCAAGACTTGCTTCCTTTCCATGGGTCAGTTATAATATGATACCTAAGATGGTCATTTAAGTGTAGGTGAGTGGAGCCCCAAGATAGTAATTTAGAATTCATGAATCCTGGTTATTTCACAAGGTTTATATTGACACAAATCGAAACACGAAGCATGTTTCCCCTTTTAATACAAAGCAACAATTAAAATCACTAATGACATTGTTGTTACAAAAAGAACTTCTTTTGTTATGAAGACAATTCTAATCCTTTGGTGATTATAATCATTTCATATGAAATTATTCAGATGTCTGCATTTCTGCACATCACTCTGAAAGTTGAGATGGGGTTTATTCAAATAAAATCAAGTAAGCAAATCAAAATCAAACCAAAAATGAGATAAGGATGAAGCTAACTTTCCTAAGAAGAAAACAAATGAAATTAAATGGAAGGCTAAGAATCAACAAAATTTATTTATGTACAATAGGTCTCCCTAACCCTAGGAAAAGTATTGTTTGAGGGCTAGGCCATTGAAAGGGAGGTTTTACTTCTCTCCTTTTAAATCTTGTAACTTATAAGTCGCTGGGACAAGCTTCTCCACAACCTGATAAGGACAGAGAAACAATTGTTGGAATTTGGTATGTTTTCCGTTTTCTTCATGAGGATGATCCCACTTTAGAACTAGATCTCCTACCTGTAAAGTTTTCTTGCCAGATTTCTGATTATCAAACCACCTTTTAACAATGTCTTGGTGACAATTGAACCTATCTTTGGCCTTTTGTCGTGCTTCCTCAAGTTTTAGCAAGGTATTAATGTGTGGCTGCATGATTTCACTACTTAACCCTCGAGATGCCTGAGCTAAGTGCAGGGAATGGAGTAATATGTTTGGGGGAAGAATAGTCTCTTTCCCATAGACCAAGGTGTAAGGAGAAACCCCTAAATAATTTTTTGGAGTGACCCTATCTTCCCCTAAAGCATTGGGAAGAGCTGTATGCCAATTTATTTGGTTTTCAATGACAATTTTATTCAATATTCGTATAAGGTTCTTATTAGTGGATTCTGCTAATGATCCGCACGTGGCCAGGAAGCACGAGGGGGACAACAGTTCGACTAAATGAGTCATCTCTATTATGGCAGAATCTTAAGAAACAAAATGCGCAAAGCAGGAATACACTACACAGACATAACACAAATATACACAGACAATATGTAGGAATGCAAACTGATCTTCTATTACTGGATATGAGATCAACGATTGATTCTATGTTGTATATTACAATAGTTTACATGCTTATATAGAGAGTGATGAGATGCTTGGTTGCTTTCCCGTTACGTTCAGTTACAAAGAAGTTAGAACGGTTCGACACTTCAACCGTTACATTTGACTAAAAGACAAAGAAACAGTCTGTTGAATTTCGACAGTCGCAAGCCGCAGATCGACACTGCATGTCGATGTCGCGAAACTGTGAGGTCGTGGAACATGTCGAAGTCTCAGAGTTTTTGAATTCATGTCGAAGTCGGAACTTGTTGAAGTTGTGTCGACATCAATGACTTGTCGAAGATGTGTCGAAGTTAGCATCCAAAAATAATTCCAACTACGATGTGGATCAGACCTCCTTTTTAAGAAACAATGGTCCCCATTGTTTGCTCGTGAAGGTGAGGAAACTTGTAGGTCAGCTCAGTAGTAGAGTACCGCTTTCCTTGTGCTGGGATCTCTCCAGCTTTAGCAACCTGAAACAAGGGAACTGTGTTCATCCTTGTATGGTGTACTCGTCGTCCCATAATGGTGTCACAAGGAAGAGGCTCCTGAACATCTGGAATTATGTCATCGGGTTCTATTGTTTTCAAGTCATTATGTTCCAACAGTGGTGCATGGTATGGTCGAAGTAGATCCACATTGAATACTGGATGTATACCTAGGCATGCAGGAATTCCAAGTTGGAAAGTGTTTTCTCCAATCTGTTGAAGAATACTGTATGGACCATATCGCAAAGGTTTGAGCTTCTTGAATGGGCTAGTGAAGCGCTCCTTCTTGAGATGTAACCATACCTTATCGCCAATTTGGAATGAATGAGGAATACGATGCTTGTCGTGTCAGGCCTTAGCTTTCTCGTTTGCTCGTTGCAACATTTCCTGTGCTTGCTTTTGGATGTTGTAGATTTGATCTCGAAACTTCTAGGCTTTATCAACTTCTCACTGGCTATAGTCGGTGTCGAAATTTGGCCGTGTCGAGGAGCTGATCAAGAAGATAGGCACTGAGGGTTGAAATCCGTAATAGATCTCAAATGGACTCTTACCTGTAGATCTGTGCTGAGCACGATTGTAAATGTGTTGTATGTATGTAAGAATTTCATCCCATGTGCGTCGATGCTTGTGGTTGTACATGTGAAGCAGTTGTACGACCAAGCGATTCACAACTTCAGTCTATCCATTGGTATGAGGATGGAAAGTTGTCGAAAATGAGATTCATGTGTCCAGCTGTTTCCAGAGAGTATTCCACAAGATGCTGACTAATCTGGCATCTCGGTTGAAAGTAATGGTTGTGGGTAAACCAAAGTGTTTCCAAACATGTGTGAAGAAGAGCTGAGCAGTCTTCTGCGTTGTCGTGGTCTTCTTTCATGGTATGAGAATGGACATTTTGGAAAATATGTCGACTACTACTAAGATCGCATCGTGCTGATGTTTGTTAGTAGGATATCCCGTCAAGTAGTCCATAGAAATAGATTCCCATGGTCGACTAGGAACTGGCAGAGGTGTGTACAATCCCTGTCGTTGATTAGGCGGTTTAGCAATGGCACAAACCAAGCATGATCGAATGTACTTGTTGACGTCAGTTTTAAGTGTAGGACAAAAGAAATACTTCTGTAGAATAGGAAGTGTCTTTCTACTCCAAAGTGTCCTGCAGTCTTGCTGTAGTGCATGTCCCAAATGAGCTACTGTCGATGCTCACCGGTCGGTACACAAAGTTGTCCAAGCTTGTATAGCAAGGTGTCTTTCAGGAAATAGTCAGTGTTCGATGACTTGTTAGTCTGAAGCTGTTGGTAGATTGGTGAAAAGTCGATGTCTTCCTGATATAACTGAGGCCAAGTAGTGGTTTCATATCCCTGCATACTCATCACTGTAAAAAGGAGAGTAATGGGAGGTCTTCTTAGACAATTGGCGACGACGTTAGCTTTACCTTTCCAATACTTAATCACCAACTGGAATTGTTGCAGGTAATTAATCCACTTAAGATGTCAAGTTGTTTGTAGTTTTGACTGGGTTAGAGCGAACTGTAGAGGCTTATGGTCAGTGAGGATGATAGTTTCCTTGCCAAGGATGTAATGCTTCCTGCTTGAGATCTTGCACAATGGCATACAATTCTTTTTCATATGTTGAATATATTCTAACTGTGTCGTTAAAAGTTTCAAAATGAAAAGCGGCTGGGTGACAAGACTAAGTGATCATTGCACCCAAGGCATAGTCCAATGCATCCGTCTCAATATCAAAGGATTGATGCAAATAAGGTAACACAAGTACTGGTGCAGTGTAGAGCTTGTGCTTGAGCTGTTCAAAAGTTTCTTGTTGTGTTGGTGTCCATTTGAAGACAGTTTTTCCATTTCCCTTCGTCAACTGATTCAAGGGCCAGGATATGTGACTGAAGCTGAGTATGAACCATTGATAGAAATTCACCAAACCAAGAAAAATTCTTAGCTCTTGAATGTTTTGAGGAACGGACCAATCTTTGAGGATCTGTACTTTGTCTAGATCGACGCGAATTCCTGCAAAGTCAATTACATACCCCAAATATTTGATGATGTTCATTGCAAAGGTACACTTGTCCATGTTCAAGTAAAGTCGATTTTGTTGGAGAGTCTCGAGGAATTGTCGAAGCTGTCCGACATGTTCTTCCCATGATCGACTGAAAATCAATATGTCATCAAGGTAGACAATGACCCATTTTCTGATGAAAGGTTGCAGAATGTTGTCCATGTATCGCATGAAGGTCACAGGTGCATTGGTTAAGCCGAAAGGCATGACTAACCATTCAAACAATCCTTCCTTGGTCTTGAAAGAACTTTTCCACACATCTGAGGGCTCGATGGAATCTGATGATATCCCAACTTGAGGTTGAGCTTAGTAAATAATTTATCACCTTTCAGATAGTCGATGAGCTCCTCTATCTACAACAGAGGGTAGCGATTCTTTACCGAAATTTTGTTGAGTGCCCTGTAGTCGATGCACATGCGCTAAGTCCCGTATTTCTTTGAAACAAGGACGTCTAGACTTCCACAAGGAGAGGAGCTAGGTTGGATTTGACCTTTATCGATCAAATATTGGATTTGTCTGCGAATCTCTTCATTTTCAAGAATGGGTCTTCTATAAATAGATGCGTTAGGCAAAGAAGAACCAAGAGAAAGTTCAATGGAGTGTTTTACCTGACAATGTCGAGGTACTCCATCCGGCTCTTGGAATAAAATTCGATACTCGTCAAGAATGTTGTCGATTAAATGCTTATGTCGGGAGCTTCTTTGGTTGGTAAGTTGAATTGTTGCTGCAGTCTTCCTAGAATGTTGCGGTTTGATCATGATTAACGCGAACTTCTGAGCATGATTGATGATCTTCTTTTTCTGTTTAGAAGATATAATTGAAACCGTTGGTGTAGTTCATCACTCTGGAATGCTATACCATCGATTATGGATTTTGATAATCACCTTTTGCGATCATGACTGATAAATTCCATGGAGATCCCATAGGTAAGGTTTCCTGAACATGGTGTCGGCTATGGAAAGTGGTTCTACGTCATAGAGTACTTCATCTTCAAAAGGATTTATGAAGTAGGTGAGTTTTCATTGTCAGGTGATCCATAGTTCCTGTCCATCCTTCATCCAACTGATGTTGTAAGGCTGAGGATGCAGAGTGGTAACAAGACCTAGTTTCTTCACAAGATCTTCAGAAATGAAGTTCTGTTGGCTACCGTTGTCCACAATCAGATGTAATGGGTTGTGTTGGATCCATATCCGTGTATGGAACAGGCGCTCTCATTCATCCTCGTCAATGATAGTCGAGGCTGTTGGAGTGGTCGATGTCGATGTTAGAAGGGTTGTTGCGTCTGGATTAGATTCTTCCACCGTCTTGTCAAATGCGTCATATGTCGACACTTTTTCCAAAAATCTCTTACGATCTTTGCATTCAGACGTACCATGCCAAGACGAGTGGTGGTAATTGCACCATTTCCCGTTGGGCGGTTGTTTGCTACGTTCCCTTTTCTGAAAAGGATTTTTGCCATGATCTAGATTTGGTGGAGTTGGCTGAGAAGATTTTGACTTTTTGAAGTCGGCTAATGTCTTCTTGTCGAGTGGTCATCTTGATGTCGGCTTTATCGCGAAGCGTGCTTTCCCTTTTTTCTTGGTTTCTAGTTTGCTGGCATAGTGGAATGCATCCACAAGCGTTGTCATGAACCCAAATTTCGTAAAAAATTAAATTTTTTCTAAGTGGTCTCTTTCCCCTTCCAAACAGTCTAATCGCCATTAAAATTCTTTGCATAAATATAAATATTTAATTAGTATCTGGATTTCTATTTAATAAATGTGACATTTAACACTTCATGAAATTATCATTGAATATTCATGCAAGGGAGTTCGTATGTACTAACCTCAAGTGGTAGTTACCTTTTTATAATAAGTGATTCTTATGCACTTCATTGGATCTCGTATGAAACTTCTGTATGTGAAGGACCAATGTACTTGTATACTATATTTACATAAATATAACTTCAACCATAGAGACCTTCCAAGCATTGATAACATACTAGCACATATTCAAATACTACTATTATAAATTGAGGATTTACAACCGTGAACCAAAATAATAATTATATTTTTACAGACCTCATTTGAACACATGAAAATATCCCTTAGTAACTTTTAACATGAAATACCCCTTGCCAAGATGCATTCGACAAATGTGTTACAAACATCAACTATTAAGATGACTCATAAGAGAGTAAAATCATACAATGAAGGCACATACACATATAATAAAGGCCATAGACAATAAACAAGACCAAAAATAACGTGGTTCACCCGTACATGGGCTAGTCCACAAAAGTGTGTGCATCATTTTATTATTAGGCAAAAAGTAATAGGAATACATTCCAGCAACATTCTTGCGATACATCTCCTTTTAAATATCTAAGCCTCTCATCACAAGACTACACTAAAATATATAATTACAATTTCCTTGAGAGTTTTCCACAATAAAAACTCCCTTAAAAGTTTATTTGTAACATCATCAACTTTTAAGTAACTTATTAACAACAATGTCTTTCTATGTCCAAAATTTACCAATATGTTATACCTTTTAATTAATCCTCTTATTTTTAAGAGTTATAACATATACATATTAAGATGATAATCAAATAAATCTATACTTTTATTTTAAGTTATGATATCTTCATGTCCTCTTATATTAAGAGTTCAAAATGTAAATGTTGCATAAGATAACCACAAAACTTCACTCAGTACGGCAACAAAATATAATAGTAATACCAAATATACAAGGATTCACTTTAATATGTAAGTATTGACATTAGCCATAACTTCCAAAATTAAGGATGGTGAACTATAGCAACTTAGTAGATTAGTATTACATATATTAATTGGTCTAAACCATACCTTGAACATTTATAACTATGAGTTTCTAACATAAGATACCAAAAGATGTACCTTTTCAAATATCAATATAATTAGTCGATATTAAAGGAAGGAGTTTCTGTGTTATATACAACTGATAAATATATTTTTATTTTAATTCTTATTACTTATAAAATCCATTAATTAGGTTACCTGCACAGTTCATGCTACCAGGTGGAATGCTAAAGTCTGAATCTACGACATATGCAGAGATCATATGCTTAGTGCAACCAATAAATTAAACATGGCTGAAATCTCAACTAGGGTATAATACTCATCTAACACTTTTATCCATACGGATCGTCCTACGCATAATTTCAAAATTGGAGTTTTTACCATGGAATCCATCCATACCTTTCCATTCATACCCCTATATATATAAAGAGATAACTTTGACCAACATCACAGCTACGTTTTGATCCAGCATCCCTAACATATCGGAATCAGATGATGCAATCGTATAAGAAGTGGATTCATGATACTAACTCATAGCCATTAAAAAAAAGGATTTGGCAGTCCATGTCATTGATAAGGCTGAGATCTACCCTTTGGCAATTCGTTATTATCAACAAACTAGGATCTACGGTTTGACACAAAATTTCATCGACAAAACTTTGCGATTCGGCATGATATATATATCTTTCAAACACAAGACTTAGATCTACACCTTTGCATATCGCTATTATCAACAAGACTAGATCAAACTTCAGACACCGGAATAAATGGACAAAACCCTGATCTCTTATAAAGTGATCTACTCAAGGCTGCAAAATCTATATATATCTGTAACAAGGTTTTTATAGGGACCAAAGTGAATCTATAACACTTTAAGAAAAATTTGCATCTGTTAAAATTCAATATGCTAAGACAGAAAATAGCAGCATTACGTTCCATTTCACAATAATAGCATATACAGGATCACTAAAGAAACAACAAGCACAGCATAAACACAAGAGACACAGATTTATCCTGGGAAACCCTCATGGGGTAGAAAACCCAGCAAAGCTTCCTCAATATAGATGACTAGCAAATACAAAAGATGTAACCCTGAGCATAAGGTCCTCCTTCTCCATAGCAGACCTCTCTCTCATAAGTGCGCCACTCGCAAGTGAGTGAGTGTGTGTAAAATGAGGAATACACCTCCTCTATTTATACACTACTCCGACTTGTCTTTTACACAAATCATGTAGGCTCGTATTTAACCATTGGGTTAAATACCCCACTACAACTGACTGGGCCGACCCCTCTAGGGTGGTCTAATAACCCTTTGACCCACATAACACATACAGGGCCGACCCCCACTAGGGAAGTCTAATAACCCAAGTTACCACAATCTGATGGAGGAATAAACATCTCCGGATATACAATAAGATCTTCAAGGAGGAATGAAACATCTCCGAAATAATAAAGTACAAATATAATATTCTTTGAAGTTACAATATCTCAAAACTCGCCCTTAACGAGAAGGATATTATAATAACATCTGCATGAGCAAGGAGTCATCAACATCATACATGATACATCTATAAATCATTGGAAGCTTTCTCAACATCATCAGTAACTCAAGCAGTTACTGGAACATCTTCAATACTAGAACATCAACATCTTCAGTACTGAGTCTTTATCTTCTGCAGCACTCGAACAGCTACAACAACATCAACATCTGGATCCTCACAATCATCAGCATCGTCATCATATGATCATCACGATCAGCAGCATCGTCATCACACAATCATCAGCATTGTCTTCATCTAGACCATCACGATCAGCAGCATCGTCATCACACGATCATCAGCATTGTCATCTAGACCATCACGACCAGCAGCATCGTCATCTAGACTATCACGATCAGTAGCATCGTCATCTAGACCATCACGATCAGCAACATCATCATCTAGACCATCACGATTAGCAGCATCGTCATCTAGACCATCATGATCAGCAGCATCGTCATCTAGACCATCACGATTAGCAGCGTTGTCATCTAGATCATCAGTACAAGTATCCACACCAATACAAGTATACATCATCAATACAAGTATCCACACCAATACAAGTATACATCATCATCAATACAAGTATCCTCATCAATACAAGTATAAACATCATCAATACAAGCATCCTCATCAATACAAGTGTACATATCATCAATACAAGTATCCTCATCAATACAAGTATACACAATAGCAGCATACCCTGCAACACACATGATCCAATTACGGGATGATCAATCCCTCTCACTTTAGGACATAGGTCCAAGGATGATACAATCCTGATCCGCTTACGGGATGATCAGTCCCTCTCAGTTTAAGACATCTCTCATGTCTATGGATGATGCAATCCAGATCAAGTTACAGGATGATCAATCCTTATCACTTTAAGACACCTCACCATGTCTAGGGACGATGCAATCCCAAATCAACTTACAGGAAGATTAGTCCTTATCACTTTTAAGACACCTCACCATGTCTAGGGATGATGCAATCCTGAATCAACTTACAAGATGATTAGTCCTTATCACTTTAATACACCTCACCATGTCTAGGGACGATGCAATCCCGAATCAACTTACAGGATGATTAGTCCTTATCACTTTAAGACACCTCACCATGTCTAGGGATGATGCAATCCCTAATCAACTTACAGGATGATTAGTCCTTATCACTTTAAGACCCCTCACCATGTCTAGGGACGATGCAATCCCGAATCAACTTACAGGATGATTAGTCCTTATCACTTTAAGACACCTCACCATGTCTAGGGACGATGCAATCCCGAATCAACTTACAGGATGATTAGTCCTTATCACTTTAAGACCCCTCACCATGTCTAGGGACGATGCAATCCCGAATCAACTTACAGGATGATTAGTCCTTATCACTTTAAGACACCTCACCATGTCTAGGGACGATGCAATCCCAATCTACTTATAGGATGATTAATCCTTATCACTTTAGGACATAAGTCCAAGGATGATGCAATCCTGATCCACTTACGGGATGATCAATCCCTATCACTTTAGGACATAAGTCCAAGGACGATGCAATCCTGATCCACTTACGGGATGATCAATCCCTATCACTTTAGGACATAAGTCCAAGGATGATGCAATCCTATCACGTACATTTTGAACCAAACGCTCAGGGACGATGCAGTCCTATCACGTCCACTAGGGACCACTTTCTCGGAGACATATGTCTATGAATCTCTTTTAGGACATGTGTCCATGGATGATACAATCCCCTCGTCCACTAGGGACCACATTCTCAGAGACATCTGTCTACGGATCACTTTAGAACTGAAGTCCAGGGATGATACAATCCTCTCGTCCATTAGGGACCACATTCTCGGAGACATCTATCTATGGATCACTTTAGAACTGAAGTCCAGGGATGATACAATCCTCTCGTCCACTAGGGACCACATTCTCGAAGACATCTGTCTACGGATCACTTTAGAACTGAATTCCAGGGATGATACAATCCTCTCGTCCACTAGGGACCACATTCTCGGAGACATCTGTCTACAAATCACTTTAGAACTGAAGTCCAGGGATGATACAATCCTCTCGTCCACTAGGGACCACATTCACGGAGACGTCTGTCTACGGATCAATTTAGAACATGTGTTCAAGGATGATGCAATCCCTCTTCTTTCTCGGAGACATATGTCTACAGATCCTTTTAGAACATGTGTTCAAGGATGATGCAATCCCCTCGTCAACTTAGACCCTGTCTAAGGACCATCCACCAACCTCTCTGTCGGCATCACCAATATAGGTAACCACATCATCAACCTCACTGTCGATGCAGGCAATCTCGTCATAAGTGACCACATCACTCCCCCTCTCGAGGAGGGTCCTACCAAGTTTGTCTCAGAAAATACTCAACCTTTTCTTGAGGTAGAGGTTTGGTTAGTACATCGATAACTTGTTCACTTGAGGTAGAGGTTTGGTTAGTACATCAGCAACTTGTTACAAATTCAAACTTTATAGTTCCTTTCTGTGCCATATCATGGAACACTGGATTCTCTGCCATCTTGATACAACTCTGTTTGTCACATAGGATCACAGTTGGGTCTATCTCTAAGTCAAACAATCCAGAATCCATATTGCTTCACAACTAGCAGAGCAACCAGCCATATATTCCGCTTGTGCTGAGAGCCACACTAGACTGCTTCCAGCTAAACCACGAGATCATGGCTGATCCCAGACAATAACATCCTCTCGATGTGTTCTTCCTGTCTGATACACTTTCTGCCCAATCAACATCTGTGTAGCCATCTAAAGTCATGATCTCCAAGATAGCATAGATCAAAGTCTATCGTATCCTTTAGGTACCTCATCACATGCTTTGCAACTATCAGGTGAACACATCTAGTTTCCACTAGATACTGACTCAAGGTGTTCACAACAAAGCATTTATCTGACCTAGTATTTGTTAGATACATCAATGACCCAATAATTTGTCTGTACAGAGTTATATCCACTAACTATGATGAGTCATTTGCTAACAGCTTCAAGTTGGAATCCATGAGAGTGGCCATTCCAACACATCAAGTCCTTTTAATATTTCTTGGCATATTTTCCCTGGTTGAGAAAGATTCCTTCTGAGCCTTGCCATACTTCCAAACCTAGGAAGTAATGCATCAATCTGAGATCTTTCATTTTCATTTCTGCAGCCATCTTCTTCTTTCTTTTCATGATCTGTTTCTCATTCCTTGTTAGAAAGAGATCATCCTCATACAATAATGGTATGATAGGTTCATCATCCACAACCTTAAGGTAAAGGTTAGGATCAGCTTTACTTATGGTAAAGCCCAAGATTTGTCAAGAAGTTGTCAATTCTCCATCATTCACACTCTGCATTGAGTGATCTTCTGCATATCTATCTGTGCCATCTCTCGTTAGATGGGTCTACTGATATGAGCCTCAATATCATTCGAACTCTGTGGTGAGTTCCTTCTTGCATCCATGTCATCTGTGTATAGAAGCCATATTCAACCTTGTAGCAAAGGTTGAGATCCACATCACTCATGATGATCATTAAGCTCATCAATTGACTATCGATCCTGGGAACCCATACAGAACCTGATTCACACGTCTTCTTTAATTACATCATTAAGAGAATGGTCTTATCTAGTCACTTGGAGCAAACATCTCGTTATGATTCTCTTCCTCTTTCTAAGAGAATATTTTAGCCACGAGCCTTCTATATTATGTTTGATTTGTAAATATTCTTGTTGAACATCCATCACTTGTGCGGTGTTCATCATTCTCCATGATCTTTCCTACAAATCAAAATTAAGTACATGATTAGTAATACTTCATAATCATGAAATCATGTTGACATGATAACCTATTATGCATATGGATATCATTTGCATAGTTATGCAACTATCTTGACCAATACTTTGGCACAACACTTTTCCATATCCTGTATGCATACAGTGGCTATCTAGGTGCCTTCCATCTCTACCAGAACATACTATCGAGAGTGTGCACAGCTCTCAGCATGCTAGCAAAGAGGTTTCAGTCTAGACAAGCTACAATGGAATGTTTTGTCCAACTTACCAATCATATGCATATTAGTAGTATACTATTCAATGCTCTATGAATGTTTACACTCAGCATGAATACAAATATGCATACAATCTATTTATTATTTCAAATAACAACTCAAATACTTATCTTTTATGTTTGTGTGGTTGCCTCCCGCTTGATCTTCTAAATGTCTTTTGAACTTCTATTCATTTTGTACCACTGTGCATGCTCAAGTGTGCACTAGTGTTATCCTCGTGATCTCATGCACAAACATACATTCATTAGTATATTCTCAATATTATCGAAACATTATAATTCTAAATAATCTTGAATATGTATAGTCATGATCATTAGTATTCAGGGTTTCAAGGAAGTCTTCTTTTACTCATGCATATTCTTGTTTGATCATAGTACTCTTCTGGTTAGTTAAATCATCAAGATAAGAGACGTAATATGCATAAACCCTTGATTACTAACTTTATGAATAAGCATAACCAATCATACCAAGTATACTTATATAAGGGATCCTAACACAAGGTAAGATTCTAACTTGACATAGGAAAACATACCTGGATTAGTATACCTGCTTAGTTATGTCTAACATACCTAGACAATATCTTCTTTGTTCTCTTCAATGATTTAGAGATCTTGTGCTAGAACCTGCATATCTCATAGGTTAAGCATAATATAACAAAGTAATACATACCTTGTAAGTAGAACAAAGATTATGGATGAGTCTTTGTATTCATGTTGTCATGGTCATGGAACTTGATTTGTCTTTCGTGATGTACCTGTATCTTGTTAGCAGACAACATCAACCTCATACAACACCATAATGTATTAGTACAATCATGTATCCCTAATCAATGAATGTCTTCTATCATTCACATGCATTCATACTGTTACTTGGGTGATAAGACAATTCTAACATTAATCAAGATTGTACTAATAAATAATATGAAGACAAACACATTATGAACTTAATCAGGAATCAGATTTCAAGACATACCTAAACCTCCTTAAGTCATACCTGTCGAGACTTCTTGTAGTCTTCTTATGTAAGGCCTTAGCCTCAACTCCCCCTGAAACTGGATCTGGAGTTTGATTAGGGTTTGCTAGAGAAACCCTAAAAATTCAATCTTTGACTTTCACACTTCTGAATGGATGGAAGGATGTGTCTTCTTGAGCTGATCAAACTAGCATACTTCAATTTTGAAATCTCCAAAATTTGACCCCTCAAAATTTGCCTTCGAAACTTCTGGATCTTCTGGACAGGATCCCGAACTAGGGTTTGATGAAGCCCACCCTTCCACCCAATCAAAAGGTTTGATCCAAGGCTCTACACTCTTATTTTTCTGAGGAGCTTCCAGCCGTGGTCACAGACTTAAAAAATTCCAACTTTTAATGAAGCCCTAATTTTCCATCTTTCCGATCAAAATACCGAACTGGGGTTTGATCAAGCCCGGTCTTCTACCCAACCAAAAAATTCGATCTTGGTCTCTAAATTTCGATTTTCCTGAGTATCATTCAGCCGTGGATTCCAATTCCAAAAATTCTAACTTTCTCCGAAACCCTAAATTCCGGAAGCCATGAATAAAGGTGCTCCAAAAATAATTCTATTTTGACAGAAATATGTACCTGATTTTTTCTGCTGTAACTCCGAACTTTTCACTCCACAGGGTCTGAAAACTTTTTTTGTGGTAGCCTGACCTGTCATCTTTCCATCCTGACAGGTCTGAACTCAATTGGAGTTTCTGAGAGAGAGTTATGCCAAGTGTCGCAACGTGACCTGTTTATGGGATAAAATAGGAGAGCTAACTTGTACGGCATGCCACGTGTCACTGGTTCAACTTCGGCCTCTGAAAACATTTTCTTGAGATATTGCAGTCTATGTAATACCTGTCACTTTTTATTAAATTTCATTTGGAGCTTCCTAGCCCAAGTTATGACCTTTTTTCCTAGGTCACCTGAGTTTGACTGAGATCTGGAAGAGGCAAAAACCCTAACTTGTACTGATCATAACTCACAAAGTACAACGAATCTGAGGGTTCCATTTGGACACAAGGTACCTAGGGATGTTATCTATGACCTGTAAAGGTTTCAGATCCTGAACCTTCGCCAAAATGTATTTATAGCGAAAGTTCCACGATGACTAGTTTTTGCTATGTAAAACCCAAACCTTCAAATTGTCGCAAGTGAAGCAAGTGTCGTAAGTGCCATACATTGACTTCCTTTAGGTTAGCTCTGATACCATGTTAAAATTCAATATGCTAAGACATAAAATAGCAGCATTACGTTCCATTTCACAATAATAGCATATACAGGATCACTGAAGAAACAACAAGCACGACATAAACACAAGAGACACAGATTTATCCTGGGAAACCCTCATGGGGTAGAAAACCCAACAAAGCTTCCTCAATATAGATGACCAGAAAATACAAAAGATGTAACCCTAAGCATAAGCTCCTCCTTCTCCATAGCAGACCTCTCTCTCATAAGTGCGCCACTCTCAAGTGAGTGAGTGTGTGTAAAATGAGGAATACACCTCCTCTATTTATACACTACTCCGACTTGTCTTTTACACAAATCATGTAGGCTCGTATTTAACCATTGGGTTAAATACCCCACTACAACTGACTAGGACGACCCCTCTAGGGTGGTCTAATAACCCTTTGACCCACATAACACATACAAGGCCGACCCCCACTAGGGAAGTCTAATAACCCAAGTTACCACAATCTAACGGAGGAATAAACAGCTCCAGATATACAATAAGATCTTCAAGGAGGAATGAAACAACTCCGAAATAATAAAGTACAAATATAATATTCTTTGAAGTTACAATATCTCAACAGCATCTACACGACCCATTATTAACTGGGGATAGAACACGTATATTATATAAATAAAAATCAGATCTTTCAACCACATCTTAAACCCGTGTACCCTATTTTATATAGAGTCAAAGTCTGATCTGTAATGTAAATATAACAGAGCACCCTAAGTTATGGCTCGAGCTCATGTATGGAAATTTGCAAAACCTTATTCCCAAGCGGACATATGCTAGGGCTATATCTATACCCCTTCCACGTCTTATATAAATATATCTTAGGTTAACTACAAGCAAAAATCCCAAAACTAACACAATATACTACTCTATTTTGTTCACGGGGATGACATTGGGATCGACTCCTTCCCAACTGAATGCTTTATAATAAAAAAATAACCATACTCCAACTATAAGATGTGGGAAAGGTCCAAACGAGGGATCATGGATCGGGCTCTCCGAATCCATCTCTTTCCCATCATAAGTATTTAAAAAAAAAACAAAGTAAGAAAGAAAGATTACACAGGAAAAACACTCTGTTGTCTTACAGTGATTGCTTTGGCAGAAATCTAAATGCAGGGAAGGTTCAGAATTAATAAACTAATACTCTGCCTAACATACATAGGTTCTGCAATGGTAATAAATTAAGGCAAGGCCTTACAAAACCTTGATCTGTGACCAGATGCCGAAATCATATCCTACGGATATGTGTTATAATAAGACTGAATGCATTACCATTTAGCAAATCTGAGATTTAAATACAAAAATACTAGTCATGAGTAAAATACAAGATCCATATCTTAACAATTGTTAAAAAGAATCATATGTACTCAATATAAGTCAACGATTTAAGTAGAGGTAAGAGAACAACTTATCTCAGGGACGTATCCTTATCATAGGGCAGTGTTGTTCACATATCTTCCTTCTTAAAGATTTCTCCTTCCCATCTTTCTTTACACCTTCAATCGAAACAGAAGTATCAATAAAAGAAAACCACACAATTCTTGGATCGATCAACTCTGGTATCCGTGGTCTACAGGAACATAACCCTGAGTTCCACTACCACGCACCACCCCCCTCTTCAGTGGTGAGCTAGCGTTTTTATAAATAGCACTCTGTTGACAATTAAAAAGACTTGTCTCTCCAATTTCATGACACCGAGTTTCAAAATGACTTGAGATTCCCAACAAGAAAACGCAGCCCACTAACGTAGCGAAGAAGATGTCCAGGTAATCATGAGGGTCCCCCTTTCCAATACACGTTTCCACCTAACAATGGCGTTCATGGGGAGTTTCCCCACGTGTAAGTTTGTTTCCAGCTTGGCGATAAATTAGGAGGCCGCCACTCTCCCACCTCTTCTAAACTAGTCTTTTAACGGGATTTTTAATAATGACTACCCACTATTAGTTGATTCCCTTAATGAAGGTATAGAAATACTAATTTTTTCATAAGATTGGAGAGTCTTAAATATAATTTATTCATGTTTCTTCCACTATCTTTGTAGTAGTGGAGTTTAACCACGTTGAGGTATAATATAAAAACCACGGCGAAATCGTATTTAAGAAGTTTTTGCCTTCATATCTAGCATTTATGTATAAGTAGATATATGATATTTATGTATTTATTTTCCTCTATAAGAATTATGTATATATATTGAGATTACTAGATTGTATTAACTCTAGGTTCCCCTACTGTGCTTTTCCTTCTTGCACCCTTATATATATATAAATATATAGGGTACTTACTTATAACATAAGATGTGTTCCATGTTTTCGATATCATAATTATTTATTCAAGGTAAGATATAAGGATAAAATATATCTTCTACCTTATCCGCGTGTGTGTCAAGTTGTATAAAAGAAAGACCCTAGCTTCTTATATTTTAGAAATAATTTAAGAGTATTTCTCCTATACTCTTATCTAAATTTGATATTTTGTGATCTTAGTTAGTCTTTACGACAATAGGTTTAGCTTCATGCTAATAGATAGGTTTTTTAGGAGTTAATATTTTAGCATGCGACGCATGGCCGCTGAACTCATTCTAGGATCTTGACTTTACCACTAAAGATAACTAATATTAGTTACTTTACTGTCTATGTAGTGATCGTAGATAACTAATATTAGTTACTTTACTATCTATGTAGTGATCGTAGCATTGGGATGATATTCCGTATTATTCATCATCCCTCTAGTCGACTTATGTTTCCATCTTTTAGGTGCATCATCCCAAAGTCTCCTAAGCTTTATAATAACACTTACGAACATAACACTAGCTTCATGGTCCAATGGTGGGGCCTTGGCCTTGATCTCCTCACCAGGGCCATTTACACAATTACATTTACGAGAGGAATATCATTTGGGGTTGAATTTGAGGGATGTTACAAGCGTAATGACAGTCATAAATTCCATCTCTTGCTGAATATACTAGGAAAATCCGCTGATGTAATTCAGAAGAAGCAATTTCTCTTCTTCTTGGATGCCAAGTCTAGCCATGAGTCAATAGAACTCGTCGGTGTAACTATGTACTGATTGGTATTTCCATTGCCTTAGCTATTTCCACTTCTTATACTTCTGCTTGGGGTATTTGGGCGGGTAAAATTCCTTTCAGATGTGTTCGACGAATTTATCCCATGTGTCGATGGGGTCTCCATTTTTCTCCATCTTTGTCGAGAGCTTCTCCCACCAGCAATGCACAGATGTTGACATCTTTAAGGCTGCAATGGTGATCTTGTCAGCTTCTGAGAGTTGATTCACAGAGTAATAGGATTCCAATTATGGCACCCAATTGTCGATAGATTCTGTGTCAATCTTGCCTTCAAGATTTGGTATGTCCAAATTCATTTTCACTTTGAAGGGGATGATTTTATCGGAGTGAGTTCTCATCGAAAATCCTCTGGATGTTTAAGCAAATCGCGTGAGAATTTCATTGAACAGGGCGAACATTTCAGTTTGTTGTCGAGTTAGCGCTTAATCAATAAGTTGTGCTGTTTCATCGGCTGCATGTCTATCGTTTGTTTCTTTTGCCATTTCTGGAGGTAGCATTTGCTTGGATTGCTAAGATTGCGAGCATGTTTGAACATGCATAAGTCACTAACTTTGTTGGAAGTGTCTATGCAAACTTAAGCACGGACAAAAATGAGTTCTTTGATTGAGTATGCTCTGATACCAATGATCTGCAAATGGCCAGGAAGCACGAGGGGGACAATAGTTCGACTGAATGAGTCGGCTCTGTTATGGCAGAAGCTTAAGAAACAAAATGCGCAAAGCAGGAATACACTACACAGTCATAACAAAAATATACACAAACAATATGCAGGAATGTGAACTGATCTTCTATTACTGGATATGAGATCAACGATTGATTCTATGCTGTATATTACAATAGTTTACATGCTTATATAGAGTGTGCTGAGACACTTGGGTGTTTTCCTATTACATTCAATTACAAAGAAGTTAGAACAGTTTAGTAGTTCAACCGTTACAGTCGACTGGAAGACAGAGAGACAATCTGTCGAAGTTCGACAGTCACAAGTCGTAGATTGACGCTGCATGTCGATGTCGTGAAATTGTGAGGTCGCAGAACTTTTCGAAGTCGCAGAGTTGTTGAAGTCATGTCGAAGTTGTGTCGACGTCGATGACTTGTTGAAGATGTGTCGAAGTTAACATCCAACAATAATTCCAAATACGATGTGGATCAACTAACCCATTCCATTGAGGATAGTAGTTAGATGAATAATGCAATTTAATTCCGTTTTCCAAAGAAAATGTACTCAACTTGAAAGAAGAAAAATAATCTACATTATAAAAAAATTAACAAAATTGGAACCCCAAACCTGGTTATGATGTTTTCATGTAGGATCTTGATGGCCTCATCTTCATTAACTTTACACAAAGGAGTAGCTTTAGTCCATCTTGTAAAATAATGAGTGGCGGTGTGGATATATCGATGTTGCAGTGAAGAGTTGGGGTTGATTTCTCCGATGATGTCTACACCCCATTGTTCGAATGGTTCTGAAATAATGACTGGTTGTAATGGCCCTGCTGATTTTGGCAGCCTACCAGCACTTCTCTGGCATACATCACATTTCCTTGCGTAAGCATGAGCATCCTTAAAAACAGTGGGCCAGTAATATCCGACTCTCAATATTTTATGAGCAGTAGTATCCCCGGAATAATGTCCCCCTGCAGGATCGTCATGTAACTCCTTAACCACCTTTTCCACATTATCTTTTTCAAAGCATCTGAGAAACACTCCATCATAATTCTTTCTAAAAAACACACCATATATTATTTGATATGATGCTGATTTCAATCAGAGGGCCCTTCTTTGTTTAGAATTCTAGTGCTTTGGCAAATATCCATGTTGAAGATAATGAATTAAATCCCTATACCAAGAATATGGAGTGGTAAAAATGGAACATACTTTGATTAAATTCATTTCGGATTCATTCTCCCATCCAAGATCTCCATTATTTGGTTGTTCAGTAAGCAAATTGCATAACCCTAGACCTTTGATGATATTAGATGGTTTAAATTCTAGGTCATATTCTTGTAACGCAGTCACCCAATTTCCTCATCTTTCTCCCAACTCCTTTTGTATGAATAAAGATCTGATAGCCTGATGAGGTATTATAATATTTGTCCTATTTTTTAGAATGTAAGGTATGAATTGTTTTACCACCTTAAATACTACATATGCTTGTTTGTCTACAGTTGGATAATTTTGTTTAGCTCCCTGTAATCCAATGCTCATAAAATATATTGGATATTCGTCTCCTTGTTCTCCTTTCTGCGTGAGCACTTCTACAAGAGAATGATCTGAAGCAAATGTATATATAATGAAATCCTTTTCAAAATATGGATTGCTGAGGTGGTGTAAGAGTCTGTGTGTGTGGAGAAGTGATCGATTCTGGAGAATTAGGCCTCAATTGATTTATGGGATCTGGTATATCTTGTAATGATAAATCGACTAATTCTTCCAAAGATTCCACAAACAAAAAATCCCTAGTTTGCACAACTTGTCTTCTAGGAGATTTCCTTCTAGGTAGTAAAGGTACCATTGATAATCCTCCAAGTTTCCTCACATAAGATCTAGTATGTCTCCTAGATTTATCTACTTCTGTGTGAGGAACAACATATAAATGTTCTGTATGATCAGTTTCAGAATCCAACTTTTCTTGATAATCAATTTTAGAAATTAATTCTTCTGGTTGGGTTGTTTCCAATTGAGACCTAGAGAAATTTCCTCATGAAAACAAATTTCCTCTGCCAGCCATGCACTGGTGGCACTTCTTCTAGCACCAAAACTGTTGATTCCTGGAAAATCCTAGCATCGACTGTAGGGATTCTCCCCGATGAATAATCCCAATTAGATCATTCACTGTTTGGTATGCGGAATCCGTCCAGTTAACGGACCGACTACCATAGGTATGTTTGTTTAAATTATGTACTGGTTGCGGCCCGACCCACCGTTTATATTTTATGTTTAAAGTATGATTATGCAAGTGATTCTAATATAACTAATGCATTTAACCTACAATTGACAGGCAAAATCCTCACAAGTGATGCATAGGTTCTTACCTACCATATTATCACTCCTACCTTATCAATTAGATAATCCTACTCTAAACTAACTAATTTATCCTTGCAAGTAGCGAGTTTAAATAAGAGTAATAATCTAAGAATGCTTATACTAATCTAACAGATAACTATTAAGATAAAGTATGCACACTCACAATAGAAAATTACAAAGATAGATTTGCTTACAATTAAATAAATTTATTACTCTGATATCACATAGACATTTGCATAGATAAGTAAAATCATTCATCACCATGGAAATAATTTAACAAAGTTAGAAATATCTCACAACATGAGCATGACCAGAAGAAGAAATAATTATGATATGTTAGTTACAACATTCCACGCAAAAAATCTGTGCAAGATTTTCCCAACAAATAGGTCCTTCTCATTAGCAGAAAAATAATTCTCTTACAAAATGTCTCCAGTCTCTATTTCACTAGCAAAATTCTCCCCCCCCTCCAACAAATAGGTCCTTCTCATTAGCAGAAAAATAATTCTCTTACAAAATGTCTCCAATATCTATTTCACTAGCAAAAGTCCTTTCTCTAGTACCCTTCCCCCTCTATTTATATTACAAGAGAATTTGTCTTTACATGACTAATCACATTCCACGCAAAAAATCTGTGCAAGATTTTCCCAACAAATAGGTCCTTCTCATTAGCAGAAAAATAATTCTCTTACAAAATGTCTCCAGTCTCTATTTCACTAGCAAAATTCTCCCCCCCCTCCAACAAATAGGTCCTTCTCATTAGCAGAAAAATAATTCTCTTACAAAATGTCTCTAGTCTCTATTTCACTAGCAAAATTCTCCCCCCCCCTCCAACAAATAGGTCCTTCTCATTAGCAGAAAAATAATTCTCTTACAAAATGTCTCCAATATCTATTTCACTAGCAAAAGTCCTTTCTCTAGTACCCTTCCCCCTCTATTTATATTACAAGAGAATTTGTCTTTACATGACTAATCACTTCACCTACCCCTGAATCTTGATATGCCCAAAATTTGTCTCTTGTGTTTGCACAAATAACACATAAAATTATTTACAAATTAATATTACTCAGCTGGTGGGACCTCCAGGCTGGAAATATAATTGTCCCACAAGTTTGTTTCTTGAAATATTATATTACATTGTAAAGGTTCTAATAACTTTAAAGAAATATCATGAGTGGATAACTCTTTTCCCACATTTATTAGTCCCCTAGCAGTCATTCTATAATTTTCTTCCAAAATATAAGCATTTATAGATGTTGTCCTATGTGCTGTTGGAGGTCTTTTTCATTTAGTACATCCAGCTTTCTTATGTAATCCAAATATTCCTTCAGGAAACTTTTCAACTCTGCTATGCGCTGGTCCTGGATGGATAATTTGTACATATCCTAGGCAATTGGTATATGGAATCTCTCATGCACTTGACAAATGTTCTTGTAGATTTATTCACACTTTGTGATAGATTTCGACACTTCTGCTTGTATCGTTATGGCTGCTTTTCTGCAACTATCCAAAAGAGCTATATCAAGCTTGATCTTTGCATCTGATTTGTTCGCCAAATGATCTAGAAAACCTGGGTGTTCTATTTTCTAGCAGATTGACTTTTTTATTTTGGGAAACATAGTGTAAAATTTATGTCTGACAGCGAAGGCGCCTGCAAAAATATCCTTTAGCATGTCTATCATCTTCCGTATTTTATAAACTTCTCCAACCAACAATTCCTACGAATGACAGATCTGTTCTTATATATTGCAGGCCCGCTCGTGGAATGGGGTCATATCTATCTTATGATTTTGAGCCATGTCTACCTGTTCTAAGAGAGATTCCTTATCTCTAACCAACTCAATCACTTGACAATGCAAAGCTTCCTTTTTTATTATCATCTCATCTATGTGTGCTTGTAGAGATTCCTTTTCATTGATCAAAGCTTCCATCTGTTGTTTTGTCCCCATTTCCTTTTCCTCTAACTCATTGATGTGAGAGTCGAAGTTGCTTCGCTCGCCTTCCATAATGACAAGTTGTACATTCAAAGCATCCCTTTCATTTTCAAAGTTCTGGTAGTCTAACAGTAACTTATTCTTTTCAACTATTACTGTATCCTGTTTCTTCTTCAACTCAATCCCTTCACTTCTTGCTTTTACTAAGTTATCATTCAGCTTCAACAATTTTATTTTCTTGGGCTTCAGGTCATTCACCAGTTTATCAACATTGTCGGCATTTGCTTGAGCGGCTGCTATGTTGACTGACGCAGTGAACTTGGGATCTTTGTGGGTGCCTTCTATTATGGTGCTTTCTTGCATAGTTACCACATCTGGTTGTGCACCCATTTTTAGCCTTTTCTTTGTTCTCCTTGAAATAGTGTTCCTTTTCGATTCAAAGACTATTTTATCCAGTTTTTCTACTGAATGTTTCTTTGAAGGAATAAAAGGAGTGAGTCCAAGCTCAAAAAATGGAAGGTGGCCTCCCGTAAGTGGAATTACGGAGATGTCGGGGAGATCTATATCCAAGTCCTGAAGATTATAGTCTCTTTCTTCTGCTCCTTTGTCTTCCACAACTTTCTTGAGCTTATCTTCTTCTTCCCTTTGTCTCTTCAGTTCTGCTGCTCTATTTGCTGCTTCTTGCATTTTATTATTGAGCCTCTCTTGTTCTGCTTCTTCCTTCTCCTCTTCTGTTCTTCTTCCTTCTTTTTTCTTGCTTCTTCTTCTTTTCTTTTATCTTCCTCTTCCATTTTCTGTCTTTCTGCTTCTTTCGCTCGTAGTATTTCTGCTTCTTCTACTGCCACAACTTCTTCTCTAGACTTCCGTGATTCTGCTTCTTTAGCAGTATCCATAGTATGACTGGAACCTACACCACTTTTCTGGCCAAATCCTTTATTCAAATCTGTCATGTTATTTTCCCTCCGATATACTTCCTCATCCTTAAGGAAATGATCCATGTATTCAAAGTGGATTTTACATGACACACAGTGTTGAGCGACCTTTTGTAGTTTGCCATTTTTGACAAAAATATTCTCTCCAAAACGAAATGATTCTAAGTATTTTACAAAAACCTCCGCTCCTTTCACCTTACGGAATTTATACGCCCCAATGACAAAGGGAAGTGGTGGGTAGGAAGCCTTCTTATGTTCATTTAAACAATTGCCTACTCCATTGATGAAGACTTGTCTTACTGCCTCTTTGTGTACCACATAATCTGTTGTGTACCTTGGCATTAGTGATGGAGCTTTGGTACCCCCATACATCTTGATATACGTGCCTTCCAGGGTAAAATAGAAATCTCCATATTCACAGATGATGACCATTGCATTTTCTGACAAGCAATTGGGTTCTTCATTAAATATTAGCCAATACAGAGGAATTATGAATTACTCATAGATAAGCTTGTAGAAGCTTGCATACTTGTGTGCCCATATTATTTGGTAAGCTACATATAGTGGGGTCTCAGCCATGATCCAGTAGCACCCCAACTTGTGGAATGGGTGTCTAATCAAGATGTAGTCAATAAGGTAGGAAGACATATAGAAATCATCTTTTTTCTGGGTCATCCCTCCTTGGGCTGCTGTTATCATTGATGCCATACTCTTCAAGACAATGTCCTCCCAATTTAATACAGTACCATGGGAGGCGATGTGATACATGAGAGGAACCCAACTAGGCTTATAGATGTTCACATTTTCCCTGCCGAATATCCTGCTCAACATTAAAACTATGATTCTGAATGGTGTTTTCAAATTCTGGGTATTGTATTCCCCACTTTTCCTTTGCCTCAACTGCTTTCCAGGGATCAACATTTTCTTAGCATACTCAAAGTGATCTATGTTGAATCCCCTTATCCAGTCATCTATCATCATCACTTTATGAGAGGGTAACTTGTATGTTGCGCGAATATGACAGGGTTGAACGAAGCGAATCCTTCTCCCTTCGCCCTAGCTATGATCTGTGTGTTGACATCCACATGAGGTCAAATCCAACCAATAACTTCTGAACATGGGAAAAGCTCTTGTCGGGTGGCAACTTTATGGAGACCATATCTTTTAATATTTTGATACACCATCATCTCTTCAATGGATGCATTTGGCATGTTCTGATCTCAGATGACATGATAGAGTTAACCCCATTTAAATTCAGGGACGCTCGCGGTCATCGCTCTGGTATCCTCATAAACGGTTTCCATTGGGGTTTCTGGAACAACCTCAATGTCAGAATCTGATTCTGCTACCTTGGGATTACGTTTAGCAGTTCTGCTTTGCATCTCTGAGTCCTAAGGTGAACATAAAGTTAATGCACAAAAATGCTGAATGTAAATATAATAATTTCAAGCAAAAATGATAATGAGCATAATATTTTGAAAATAAATTGTGTATGCATGATTTGTCAAGATTGTTTACAAAAAGAACCAAAACAAGAGATTCATACTTCCATGATGTCTGATGTGTTTGGTGATGGTTATGGTTTATCACAGAAGACTCCCTAATGCACCATCACATAGATTTATTCATTCTTTCACTAGACTTAGTAATCGAAATCTTAGTCAAACTTAAAATTTTACTTCACTTAGGGTTGGATATTCACGGATTTTGGAATGCAATTATTATCTTACTTTTGGCATCATACTGTCAACCATTTTGTTCTTATTCCCAAAAACTTTCTGTGCTATACTAGCTACCAGTTTAACACTCATGTCCACTAAAAAATTCTCTAATAAGGGAAAAGGAATTTATCAAACGAACCACCAAAGGCGAGGGTAATCCTAATAACCAACAGCTTCATCTAATCCGTGCTCTTGCGAAGGAAACCATATTTTTATACCTCACTTTCTCGCATTACTGGTTAAAGTTTTTTCATATGTCCCTAGGCTTGGTAGCCATTTCCGCTCATTCTAAAGGTGTTAAACCATCGTAGGGGAGGATTCAAATGAATTACCATATCCTCTGATAGAAGGGTCCAAGAGTGAAAAAACCCTAGAGCGCGACAAATTTACGGTTACAGGTTTGCCAGGTGAGGGTTTCCAAGTTAGCGCTTCACGAATCTCTACTATCAAAAAAGAATTACCCTATGATATCCAGGGTTAGATGCCCTCCCCGACCTGGAAGATTTACTTTACTGTTCCCCAGAAGACCATACCTCTACTCTTGCTCCTAGCCCTTGTCTAGATACAACATATATATACGGTGGAGTGTTAATTCAGTTTTTCAAAACTAGGGCGAAAGAGTAAAAGCATAAAATACAACATAGAGGGGACACCTTCATAACCTGTACAAAGGAATGGGAGATACTTGCCTAGCAGTGTGCGAGTGGTTGCAAAGAAAATCCAACGGGGTTCCT
Organism: Larix kaempferi; assembly: GCA_027924585.1. Taxonomy (NCBI): domain Eukaryota; kingdom Viridiplantae; phylum Streptophyta; class Pinopsida; order Pinales; family Pinaceae; genus Larix; species Larix kaempferi. The sequence goes on along the minus strand of BSBM01000757.1, from coordinate 17,443,487 downwards.
TAGCGTCCGATGAGTGCTCCGCAAATGTCGTTACAAACAATGTTTGTGAAAATAGGGTTAAAATACTTTATATATACCCACCAAACTTAGCGTTAAATGTGCCCCGACATACGTGCCAAATGGGGTCCATTTACCCATTTCGGCGTATTTCTCATTTTACACCGATAGCCTATTGAAACACTGTGTTAGAGCATTTTACATTTCGGCAACGAACTGTGTCAACGAACTTTTCTTTTGGTAGCGACATGTTTTAGCATCTTTTTCAATTTTATGCCGATCTATTTCGTAGACCAGTTCCTTTGGCACCGATATGTTTCTGATGCGCTTTTCATTTGGCTCCAATGCCAGATTTTGGGCGAAACCTATTGGCGCAAGTTTTCATTTCCTTCAATCAATTCCAAATTCGACCATGAAGATGGTTTCGGGGCAAAATACACTTACACTCTGAAATGCGGGAAATGCAGGAATGCAGAAATGTGGGAATGCGGAAAGTCAGAAAATGATTTTAAAAAATAACCAATTTCATCCCCTTGCAATCCGCAATGAGATGCAAAAATGTGAAAATGCGGGATGCGGGAATGCGAAAATGTGGGAATGTAGAAATGATTTTCGAAAATAACCAATTTCACCCCCCTGCAATCCACAATGCGGGAATGTGGAAAAAAATTTAGAAAGTCGGAAATGCAGAAAAGAAATCCGCAATCCGCAATTGGAATCTGTTAAATTAAACCCCTTTCGACTGTGTAGGTGGAACTTCAGATTGTCCTTCGACTGTTCCAGCGGAACATATAATTCTGCTCCGAAACACAATTTCTTCAACAAAACCTAAGTGTTTCGGTGTCCAACTCGCAACTGCTTCGACCGTTTCGGTGGAAAATCAAAAGTTCTCCTGATTCAGAAAATGCCTTTTCTTTTGTCTTTCAAGAAAAAATCTAAATGTAAAAAACGAGTAGATCCAAGATGAAACAAACTCTAAGTAAAATAAAAAAATAAAGGAGGGGCACTACAATTTTATAAAAAAATTTGGGGATCAGGTTGCAGTTGCAACACCAAGGTAAGCCCTTTAGTTGTAGTATTGGAAACCGAACCCAACAGTGACATTGAGTGAGACTCATAATATTCACAGAGGTAGCTAGTGTACGGACTTGACCTCGTGACCTCCTACTTGCAATTCACAACATTCAACCACGCAAGACAACCCATAGGGATTAAGTAGATAGTTCTTTCATCATCATCATCATCATTATTGTACTATTTTCTTTGTACATAGCTTCTTGTAGGAAGTCGTCGGGGTATCCTTGTGAACCCTAGTAAGAGTTAAGAATACTAAAGTATCCGCCTTTGTAGGAGCTTGTTTCTTGTGACTAGGGTTTTCTCTTATGAAGACAAATATTGGTGATGCTCACTCTTCTTTCTCCCTTAGATATTTTTATGTACTTGCTATCTATTGTCTCGGTGTGCTAGGGTTTATTAGATATTTTTGTGGTTAGGGTTTCTACCCTAAGAAGGCAATAAGATGAGGGTTTGGTGATAAACCCTAGGGTGTATTTGTAGAAAAAATAAAGAGAAGAGGACATCTTGCCTTATAGGGTGTGCTAGAGTGATTCTTGCATGTTGGAGCTCCTTGGTTGAGTTAGGGTTTTGGAGAGATGGTGGATTTGTACTAACATTGAGAGAATGCTATGGTATATATACATACTGAACATCTTGAGTTTATAGATGAAGTTTTGAATTATCCAAAACTTGCATTTTCATATTTGATTTCAACCATAGATGTTCTTCATGCATTGTTATTTACAAATATATGTGTCTTCATGATTTGGCATAAGTAAAAGGATGATTGCTAAGTGATTTAACATCTTCATTAAGAATTATAAGGGTTTTTTTTATATTGTTGCTATATCTATTATTGTAATTATTGTAAAAGATAAATTTCATATCTAGTTTATGTGGGATAAGTTTTCGTAGAGGAATGGAACTTATCCAAGTGATTTTGTATCTTTTCTCATTGGATTGCCTAGAAGTTTGGACTATTTGGAAGTGAAATATTGTACTAATTATGTTGTTGTTTTATACACCATTTCACAATAGACTTAACACTAAACAATCACATGGTTAAGACATAGGAATCCTCTAAGGTTAGAAGTGAAATTTTTGTTTTGCATTAAAATTCAAAGACTCTTATCAAAGCATGAAATTTTCAAATGGTATAAGAGCTTGTTTTGGCTGATATCACTCTTGAGTAAGAGTGAGCTTGTATTTTAGCTAGAGACTACCTGAGAGAGGTACTTTACCTTGTTGAGGTTGTTGGGATTTCACACGTAGCTTTCTTGAGAGAAGCACCATGACCCTTCGAAGGGTTGTTTCTTCTTATTATTACATATGTTTTCTACTTCATATACCATTCATTTTGTGCATTTGAGACTTGTTTAGGATGTATAAGGTGACTCGGTCTTAGAGAGTGTGACAAGTTAGATGGAGATTTCAATTTTCTTCCATGGAAGCTTGAGCTTCACATTCTTATGGAAAAAGGAAATATTTGGGAGCATGTTCAGAAGGAGATTCTGAAACCTATTGATCCAACATAGCTAACCGCTCATTAGAAGAGAGAATCCAAAGTGAAGAGAATCATTCTTGATTTTGGAAAGTGTTGATGCGTTGGATGAAATGTCCACGCAACAACACCTTGACCTCCCGTGCTGCTAAGCGGGAAGAGGCGGGAATGATCAACCTTAGTTTATAACCTTGAAAGACAAGTCAAATACACACAAACAATTGCGCGACTTAACCCTCTCTCTTCTGTCTCGAGTAACGTAACATTCCGAGAACAATCCTGCAACTTACGTACTTAACGAAATATAAAATAAGATAAAAAAAGCTATCCATAAAATAAGATAAACAAAGCTATCTACAATGTGCAGGAAGGCACCAAAATGACTAATTAAAACTTAAACAAACCATAAAAAACTAAAACAAACAACCATTCACACCATTCTATGAACTTAAAGTAATGACATTTGTGGTGCACGGTAAATATGCAATGCAACGAACAATAACAATATCCTAAATTACAAATAAATCCTAAGTGACTAAACTACTCTTTTTGTTCCTTTTATTATTATTATCCATCATCAAATTCAGGCGTCTGCTCTTAAAACTTGTTCCATAATATGTAAAACGCTTGAATAATGAAAACAGTTTTCTTGGTTGTCATCCCATCCATCTCTGTTAACAACTGATTGAGAATTCTGTCAACGCCAACTGTCGGGCTTTGTCGAAAATCTTTCAAATATTAGCTTTACTTTCTCCAAACCGAATTGTTAATAATTCTGGGCTTTTACACTCATGAATTTATCCTGGCACTCGTTAGCAATGGCCTTTACCACTATCATTTATATGGTCACGACAACCACAGCTCTGATTTATCCAGTCTTTGTATTTTGTGTATAAGAGAATCTCACATTTCATTCACTGGAAGTTTAACATTATTTAATGCTTTGCACTGTACATGACATATGAGCTCAGTCGTGACTCACTTGACCATTGACCTGAATTTTGAAACTTAACTTGGCTTATGGACTTAAAATGGTATGTATAACCTTTTAAAATGTGGGTTCATATATAATATTGGAAAAATATACAATATGTCATAAAGGTAATGATATATAAAAAAAAGCCATTTAAGTCTATTCAAATATTCCTCTTACATAAAGAGAAAGGAATGATCCAAAGTAAATGAGGCTTTTGAGTTTTTTTGGAATTTAAACTTATTTTCCATAAGTCGAGACAAAAGGCATGAAGGGTAAACACGGTAGGAATTTATGCAATCTTATTATTTTAAATAGATGGATGAATAAAAAGACACCAGCCAAGTTATTAAAGCTCTTTAAAATTAAAGGTGATTTTGTTGAATATAACTCCAAAGCTTTTGTTGAATATAACTCCAAAGCAATTATATTGTAGTTTCTCATTTGTGGGCATCACAAAATTGAATAAAACATCATCAACTTCACATCAAACCATTAATTTCATCTCATTTGACCATAATCATATTCAAATTTCAAAGACTCCCTAATGGTGGAAACCCTAGATCGATGTCAAGTCGGCTAGAGATATAGGCTAGAATTGTAGACTTTTGCACAAATGATAGGCAAGAGACAATGAAGATCATGTCATTTCGAAGCGAATGGGGGGCTTGGAAACACTTTGCTGGCTAATACCGTTGATGACAGAAAATGTCATCAACAGAAATGATCACTTCATCTCGCACATTTTAAATAAGATGATAGGTAAGAACATGTTTAATGATTTGGTTGAGTTACTCTTGTGCTTCTCACCAATTTCTCTTGTGAGACCAACTTTCAAATGTTCACATGATCAAGAAACATAATATGGTGAGCTACTTAACCACGGTTAATGTATTGAAGGACCAGTTGGATTCCTTTGGGAGGAAGGTGGAGGATGAGGAATTGGTGTACATTTCTAAAAAAGGACTTGGTCCTTCTTGGATTCATTTTGTTTAGGGTGTGTGTTCTCAAGAGATTATTCCTAAGTTTCCAAAGCTTTGGGTTGATCTTATGCAAGAAGAAATCATAATCCAGTCTTGTTCAAAAGAACAAGGGGAAGTGGGTGTTATTGGTCTTGTCAAGAGGATGAAGAAGGGAAACAAGAAAGGATTCAAGAAGAATTATGGAACAACTATAGGAAATAAGGACTTAGTAATGTGATGTGCTTTCTATGTCATGAGATGAGACATTATGTCAATTGGTGTCCATTGAAGAAGAATGAAAAGGGTATGAAACATGGTGTAGCAAGGACTGTAGTAGGTGTATAGGAGTATAGCTCTTAGTTTGCGAGGACCTTTTCCATGGATTCTTGTTTATCTTCTAGAACTTTATATTATTAGATGGTATGTATAGTGGAGCGTCAGGACAAATGGCATATAACAAGTCTTTGTTCAGTAGGATTTAGGAGCTAAAATGAGGCATTCCTATGGAGCTTGAGCTAAAAGGAGGCATTCCTATGGAGCTTGAGCTAAAAGGAGGCATGCCTATGGAGCTTGGTGATGATGCCACTTATCATGCAAGAGGAGTTGGCTCTATTTATTTTCAAATTCCTTTAGATGATGCTGTTGAGTTGAGTGATAATATTTATTCTTGATTTGAGGAAGAATATTCTTTCAGTGTCATGCATGATAGATGTACAATGGAGAGTAGTTCTTGAAGGACAATACTGCACCATCAACAATTATTGTGTATCTAGTCTAAGGACTTGCTAGAGGGTGAGAGAGGGTGGCCTTTATAGGTTACCTACTAATCTAGTGGCACATGCACATTCCAATGAGAGACCGAATGGAACTTCTAGTCTTCAGGAGGATCAAGAGCATGTAGGAGTTCCTAGACATAGGAGGATGATGTTGAGATTGATTATAAGTTTGTAGCTAATGGGAATATTATAGAGTAAATGGATAGGGTTGATATATTCTCTCAAATAAAGGGATTTGGCCTTGTATTTTATTAGATAAAGTGAGTTTCCCATGGTTTCTCTTAGATAGAGGGATTTTCCCATGAATTCTCTTAGAGAGAGGGGTTTTCCATGATGTTACTCTCGCTTCATGATCCTCTCAAGATGAGGGAGTTAACCTAGTTCAGGTTGTTTCAATTCATAAAGTATTTGAGGTACATGAGAGTTATTCTCATGATGACAAGTTGATGATAGCCTTGCATGGAATGTTGTACATACCATGAACTTGGCATTCCAAAATTGAGGAGTTGACTTGTGATTTATTTATTTGTGCCTTTGATAAATGTGATGCACTTTTATTGATCTTGTATGAAGACATGATTACCTTTACAAGATGTGCTAGACAACTCATGATGTGGTGTCCTTTGATTTTGGCTTGTGATGTTGACTTGGAGGATGATGGAGTTTGGCAAGTTGTATTTGTTCCATTTTTATGTCCCTTCATATTCATAAGTGGCAATTATTCTCTAGATTGAGATGTTGTGATAACATGGGTGACATTTTCATTACAAATGGTAGTGGTTAACTCCAAGACTATAGCTAATAGAGTTTTGATACAACTGCAAAGGGATTCGATCCTAGTGCCAATGTAAATAATTTACTCATAAAGAGGGAGTGTTAGTTTATGTTAAGCCCTCAATGATGGCACATTACCCCCTATATTGTGGTGTATTACATATTATTGAAGCCGATTTGGGTCTATTAGTTTTTATTGTACACACGTGTCTCCTATATATAGGAAGGATATATTTTCATTTTTGTCAACATTGTATCTTGTCTTGTCTTATGTACTTAGTACATTGTGTAAGGAGGTTCCTCCATCGAAGAGGATTGTTATTCATCTCAGTTATTCATTATTAAGGCATGGCTTACTTTATTTTGGTCTATTTTTGCTATTTTTATGCTATATATGGGACTTGATTGCATAACATTTGGTGTCAGAGCTCTTTTCTCGAGACTGGCTTCTTCAAAACGAGTCATCTTGGTATTTTTGCTATAACTATTTTTCTACAAGGATTCAAAAGGCTATATTAAAAACCCATCTCTAGAAAAGGACAAGATATTTGTGGTCAAATTTTCAGATTCTGAAACATTACATGTTTGGATATATTCACCTTGGAATATAGGGTTTTTGACTAGTCTAAACAACTGTTCTAGGGAAAATGGTCATATATGGGGCATGCAAGATCCAAATTGAGTGATACATATTGAATAAGAAAGGAGACAAACCAAGGTAATCGTGGTATATTTTTCAGCCTCCGATACAAATTATTGGACACATGGCATACTGTACAAGTTTGCTCTTCTAGATAGACCAAAAATATGAAGTGTTGGTATATTTACAATAAATTCTTACCGGAGAATCCAAATTAGGTCAAAACTATAGCATAAGAAATATGACACATTAGGATACAACAGACCAAATTTTCAGTCCCAGAGGAGCTAAAATTTCAAATTTACCTCATTTTCAAGTTGGCCATAAAAAGTCTTCCAATTAGGGTTAAAACGGTACGCCATTTTAAATTTTAGTAACTTTCAGTAGAATGATCTATTTGTGGGAACCATAAGGTGTGATATATATTTATATTGTTCAAAATTCCACCAAAAGGAAGTGTAAAAAATCACACTCCAAGCAAACCACCGAGGATTCATCCCCAACATATGAAGAAAACGAAGAATTAAGACGTGACTTGACCCAATTAAGTGAAAAATTTGAGGAATGGAGTAAAAGGGAAGTGACATATACTCAATTGTTAAACCAAAAAAGTGATATAGAGAAGGAATTGAAAAATATGGCTAGTAAAGAGGATCTCAAGGCGATGGCTAGTAAAGAGGATCTCAAGGGGATGACCAGTAAAGAAGGTCTTCAAGAATTGAAGGAAAAAAGGGACTTATTCCTCATTCATCTACTCAAGAAGAGGATGAGGAGGAAAAAGGGGACTTATTTCAGTCACGTATTGCGAAAATTGAAAAACAATTGGAGAACAAGAAGTTTGAGACCCATAAATTTGATTATTCACTACTTCATCACGGGTTCAACTACTCTATTCCCAAAATTGACATGAGAAATTTTGATGGCAATGATCCAATAACTTGGATATTCCAGATGGATCAATTCTTTGATCTACACTAGGTGCCAACTTTGCAAAAGGTAACTATTGCATCCTTATATTTAGAGCCTGATCAATATGTATGGTACCAATGGATTTGTGACTGTAAAAGGGACTATATTATCTCTTGGTCTATATTCACAGAAGAATTGATTACACATTATGAGGATATAAATAACAAAAAATTCTTTATCCAATTGGTAAATCTCAAGCAAAAAGGCCAAGTTAGAGAGCACATCAAGCAGTTTTAGAAGCTGAGTCTCAGAGTGAAGAATATTTCAGAAGATATTTTTTTGGATCTATTTATTTGAACTTTGAAGGATAACATCCAACATGAGGTTCGCCTTTGGGAACCTAAGTCCTTGGAGCATGCATTTAGGGTGGCAAGAAAAGTTGAAAATAAAATTATGGAAACAAGGAAGTCTACCACTTACAACTATAAGGAACAAAGTGTTGTCTTGAGTCATCCACAACCTAAAGGGTTGACACAACAACAACTAGATGAAAACAAAGTAAAATGGATTTGTTACAGTTGTGATAGAAAATATAGTAAGGGCCACAAGTGCACCAAAAAGAAACTATTTTACATAGATTGCGAAGAAAAGGAAGAAAATGAACAAGAAGCATCAAAAGAAGAGGATTCACACCAGGAACCAACACCAGTGATTGAAGCAAAAGAAATTCATCCCACCATATCTTGCAATGCTTTGGATGGAATTAACACTCCTCAAAGTCTCAAGATAGAAGTCTATATCAAGAAGAAAAAGGTAATAGTACTAATTGATTATGGAAGTACTCACAATTTTATTCATTGTAAGATAGCACGGGCTTTAAATTGCTTTATATATCCAACACCAGAGTTTTAGGTTATGGTTGTAGATGGAGGAACTATAAATTGCTCAGGAAAATATCAAAGGTCTCCCACCTACTCGAGAACATGATTATGTTATTCACTTGGTTCCAGGAATTGTTCCTCCCAGTATTAGGCTTTACATATATCCCTATTCCTAGAAAAGTGAAATTGAGCATATGGTCGTAGAAATGTTAGAGGATGGAATAATTCAACCTAGCCAAAGTTCTTAATCTTCTCCAGTAATATTGGATCATAACAAGGATGGATCATGGCATATGTGTGTAGATTATACAGAGCTCAACAAGGTCACCATTAAATATAAATTCCCCATTCCGGTTATTGATGAATTGTTAGATGAATTACACTAGGAAATTTACTTCACCAAGCTGGATCTTTGCTCAGGATATCATCAGATTAGAATGAAGAAAGAAGACATTCCAAAAATAGATTTTCGAACTCATGAAGGCCATTATGAGTTTTTGGTCATGCCCTTTTGCCTTACAAATGCGCCCTCCACATTTCAAGGTTTGATGAATTCCATCTTCAATTCCTTTCTTTGAAAATTTGTGTTAGTATTATTTGATGATATACTAATCTACAGTAAATATTGGGAATCCCATGTTCAACATGTTGATAAGGTGCTCAAACTATTGAAGGAACAACAAATATAGTCAAAACCCTCCAAATGTTTCTTTGGAGTACAAGAGGTGGAATACCTCGGTCATATCGTCTATCATGAAGGTGTTAAGGTCGACCCTAACAAAATTAAAGCAATTCGGGAATGGAAGATCCCTATAACCCTAAAAAACCTTAGGGTATTTCTCGGGTTGACATGATATTATCACAAGTTTGTTTAGAATTATGGGTGAATAGAAACACCCTTAACAACATTACTGAAAAATGATGCATTTTCATGGACTCCAGATGAAACTAAGGTCTTTGAAGAACTTAAAGAGGCCATGTGCAGAGTTCCAGTCTTGGATACATCTTATTTCAAAAAAACTTTCGTCGTGGAATGCGATGCATTAGGGAATGGAATTGGTGCTGTTCTAATGCAAGATGGAAGGCCCCTTGCCTTTGAAAGCCGGCCAATTAAGGGGAAGAATCTACATAAACAAATTTATGAGAAGGAAATGCTAGCAATTCTACATGCCCTGAAGCAATGGCGCCCCTACCTCATAGGAAGACATTTCAAGGTGAAAATTGATCATGATAGCCTTAAATATTTCTTGGAACAAAGGATATCTTCAAAAGAACAACAAAAATGGGTAACAAAGCTGTTGGGATATGACTTTGAAATCATCCACAAAAAGGGGAAGCAAAATGTTGTCGAAGATGCACTCTCTAGGAAAGATGAGGACGTTGAATCATTTTTGTATGCTATCTCCATCATCCAACCAGATTGGATAACCGAAGCAAGGGATGAGTGGAAGAATGACACATAAATATGGACATTCATTTAAAAGATACAGCAGGATCCCAGTGCCTCTAATAAATTTATGTGGAAAGATGACTTTCTATGGTACAAGGATCGCTTATATCTTTTTAAGAGTTCCCAACTCAATAAAAAGGTACTTTTGGAATTCCACTCCTCACCGGTAGGAGGGCACTCAGGTTTCTTAAAACCCTACCATAGGGTCAAGAAATATTTTTTTTGGGATGGTCTTAAAACTGATGTTCAAAATTTGTGACAAAATGTTTGGGTTTCCAACAAAATAAAGTGGAAACAATTAAGACCCTAGGTCTTCTACAACCACTTGCCATTCCAAGCCAATGTTGGACAGAGGTCTCAATGGATTTTATCACAGATTTACCAAAGTCTGAAGGAAAGAGTGTCATCATGGTGGTTGTTGATAGACTTACTAAATATGCACACTTTTGTGCACTATCTCACCCTTTCAAAGCTAGCACAGTCGCCACTGCTTTTATGGAGACAATCCAAAAACTACATGGTACTCCAAATATTATAGTAAGTGAGGGATCCGATTTTCACTGGAAAATTTTTGGACTGAATTATTTTCTTGTTTGGGTACTCAGTTGACTCATAACTCATCTTATCATCCTCAATCTGATGGACAAACATAGATAGTGAACAAATGTTTGGAAGGATATCTTCGATGTTTTGCAACTGATAAGCAAACACAATGGGTCAAGTGGTTACCCTTGGCAGAATGGTGGTATAACACTTCCTTCCATACATCATAAAAAATGACCCCATTTATGGCACTTTATGGATATCATATACCATCCATCACATATTCACTAAGAGAGTCATCTAAGGTTCAAGCAGTGGAATACCACATGGAGAATCAACAACAAGTCCTTCAACTCTTAAAGGACAACTTGAATTTGGCACAAAATCAAATGAAACAACAAGCAGATCAACACCATAGTGAATGAAGCTTTGATGTGGGGGATTGGGTGTTTTTAAGACTACAACCATACAAACATATGTCCTTGAAGAACACCAAGAAGGATAATAAATTATCACCTAAATACTACTGTCCCTATAAGGTTCTCCAAAATATTGGTAGTATGGCCTACAAATTGGAACTTCCTACATATTCACAAGTCCATCTGGTTTTCCATGTTTCATGTTTAAAGAAGGTAATCGATGACAAGCTACTAGTTAAAACAATATTAACAGAACTTGATGAGAAAGGAAAAATCATCTTGGAGTCTGAATCAATCACTAAAACAAGAATCATACAGCTTCAAAATTGATCAATTCTAGAGTATCTCATTAAATGGAAGAGCCTACCCGTGAAAGATTCAACATGGGAAGATGAGTCCTTTATATACAACAACATCCAGAACTACTTTAGTGTTGTGTACAACACTTTTTGAAGGGGAGGGGCATGTTAATCCCTCAATGGTGGCACATTACCCCCTATATTGTGGTGTATTACATATTATTGATGTCGGCTTGGGTCTATTAGTGGGTCTATTAGTTGTTATTGCGCAGCTTTGTCTCCTATATATAAGAAGGATATATTTTCATTTTATTCATCATTGTATCTTCTCTTGTCTTATGTACTTAGTACATTGTGTAAGGAAGTTCCTCCCTCTAAGAGAATTGTTATTCATCTCAGTTATTCCTTATTAAGGCATGGATTACTTTCTTTTGGTCTATTTCTGCTATTTTTATGCTATATATGGGACTTGGTTGCATAATAGTTTATTGGGTTACTTTGAAAGTGTTTACACCATGTTTTAGGTGATTCATGAGATTTAGGATACATGGTGTATGTTCATCCCCTATATAGTCCAAAAAGGATTGGCACATGTGAGATTGTTCATGATGGATTCACACACTTGAGATAGCTTAGTTAGTGATTTCTTGACCTTATATTATTTCTAGTTTGGTATTCTTCCCTTATGCATTGGAGTTTCCTTCATAGTTCAGTGGATACCCTTCATGATGGTCACATAGATAGTTCACTTGGTTGGAGAAAACTCTACTTGGGAGTATTTTTATGCATCCTTGAGGAGGGAATCAAGCCCTATATGGCATGTGATAGATTGGATTCCTATTTGGAGGTTAGATTTGGCTTAGGGATGAGTAGGTTGTGACAAATTTCTTGTAGTGGGTAGATGACCTAGTGGAGTGCATTGCTAGAAGGATTGATGTAGTCCATAGAGGCTTGTAACAGAGGAACATGGAATTTCCTTATGTAGATACATCATCTTGGACCCCTTATTGTGTATGTGATCACCTTTAAGCATGGAAAATGTACTTTGGAGTGTAGCATCTTACTTGTGTTGGTCTACATGAGCTTATTGTAGGTGGTTTATGAGGGCTTGGGCCCACATAGAATTTTTTATCCTCAATTACATCTCATATATATAAAGGAAGGAGATATTCCTTTCATAATTATCATCATCAATTGTTGAAAATTTGTTATTGATGTCAAAGCAAATGGGACTTCATCCATCACGTTAAGTAGGCTATGCCATAAAGCAAGGATGAGTACAGTCAACATGATGAGTTGGACTTACTATACAATATTTTGTCGGCCTAAGAAGTGACTCAACACTTGTATAAATAGAGTAAGTGATCAATCTATTAGATCATCCATCCAAGTAATTATGGAGCTTTGAGTAAGTGCGCCAATTTCAAGTAGAAGATTAATTTCTAGGGATTAGCGGATAAGGATGGTACGTGCTAAGTGTGCACATCTGAGTGTGCAGTGAAAGCACATATCTGATTGCACAAAATATGATTAGAATAGAGAGCAAAAAAAGAAGATCAATAGTTGCATAGATCTGAACGGTAGAGTTCATGAGTGTGCACAAAAATAAGGTGAAATAGTGAACAAGACAAGTATGAAGTTGTGTGTGCAAACTAGAAGACAGTGTGACAGAAGGACTGTTAATTTTGAGCATTAATTTAATATACTCTAGGATCTTTACTGAGAGAATAACATGTACAACATATCAAGCATATCAATCACACCAAGCCATCACATGAGATAATAGACACACAGAGTTTCACTGGGGAAAACCATAAAGGTGAAAAATCCCACAACGTCCTCAGAGATAGAAAGAGCAATGATACAACCCAAGTACAAGAGATAGTCCTCCTAGCAGCTACTCCTCCTTCCTCACTTGTGCGCCACTTTTCGATGAGTGTAGAAGTGAATAATGAGATGATCAAATAGAGTGCATCCCACACTCTATTTATACATGACCTAACCTGCCTAATAAACTAGCAGGGCCGACTTGTCTAACTCAGTCTAATAACCCATGGTAATATTAATCAAGACTGACCCCACACTCGGTGGTCTAATAACCCATCACAAGCAAGTTGCGACACTTGTCAATACAAATGACGACACTTCCATATAGAGGAATAATAACATCTCTATAGGAGTACAATATACATAGGTGAAATACATTCCGAAGTTACAATTACATCAACAAGGACATCTATTTCTATATCTCAGGGTGGTTGGATGGGGCAAGGAAAGCAGATTGCAGTCTTCTCTTAGGTTGGTGCTTGAACATAGCAAGTTGGTTCTTGCACAGAGGATTGGTGTTCTCACAGGTTGGAGCCTATAATCAACAAGTTGGTACTTGCATGTGGGATTGGTGTCCCAATCAGATTGGTGTTTGAGTGAGTTGGTGCTCACATAATTGGAAATTGGTGTCTCCCATATCTCTATGCAATCCAATTTTCATACATATATATAAGTTTTTCAAATATTCTTCACACAGTTATCTTTTATTGATGTGTTTTTAAATAGGAATTGGTGCATGTTTTTAAAGTGAAAAATTGTTTAATCTGCGCATGATACTGATTCACCCCTCTCTCAGCATCATTAAGAATTCCAACAATTGGTATTAGAGCGGGTTGCTTCAGGAACGATCTAACCACTGGAAGGTAGATCATTGCGCAGATATGGCTTGGGAGGAATTTGGTTTTAACATAGATAGAGCCCCCTTGTTCACTGGAAAAAACTATCTACTTTGGAGCATAAGAATGGAAGCTTATTTGCAATCACATGGACTTGATATTTGGTAATTAGTAACTTAGTTGTTGCAGAATACACTCCTTCATAAAGGTCACCAAAATCTGCTGCCAGAAAGAAATTGAAAATGAACAAGAAGTTGGCAATGGATGCCATTATGGAAGGATTGGCAGATTTTGTGAAAGATAAAGTTGGAAAATGTATTTCAGGCAAAGAGCTTTGGGACAAGATAAAAAAATATCCACATGATTAAATAAGTGATCATAGAAAGTAAAGAATCAGAAGAAGAGGATGAGAGCAACACATTCATTAAGAAAGAACCATTTGAAGCAGTATCGATAGATACTACAGGAGCACTCTATAAGTATGAAACTTAGTCTAGTAGTCTGCATGACATGAGCTATAATTAGAAGGAGTTTAAAAGTAAAGAAGAAACCCTTGAGTTTGAAGATGAGGAAACTGTAGATTTGGTTGGAAGAGTCAACTAATAAGTGCTTTAAATGAGTTAATAAAAATAAGAAAATAAAATGAAGTATTAGTGGAACAGTTGTTACAACATGAAGAAAAGGCTCAAATAGAGGAGGTAAAGATTACTCAAGAATTCCTAGTAAATCAATTAAGTGACAAGGATATAGTATGCCAAGAACAAGAAGTTGACATTGCTGCTCTAAGAAAACAAAATCTATCTTTGAAAATAAGACTACAAGAGTCCCAAGAGGAAGCTCAGAGCTTTAACAAACAAGTGATGTAGATCATAGATGAAAAAAAGGATCAACTGCTTGATGCTAATGGAACAATTAATGGCTTAAAAATCCAAGTAGATGAGGCTAAGAGGGATGAAGAATATTTAACAAAACAACTTCATGAGAAGAATGAAACCTGTAAAAAGAAAAGGTTTGATATTATTTCACTAAAGGAAGACCTGGATAAGACAATCGCTTGGTTGGAAACAAATTCAAGGTTTGAAAAAAGCACCATGATCTTAGAACACATCCTTAGCTATCAAAGATCATCACATGACAAGATTGGTCTTGGGTTTGACAGAAATCAGGATATTCTCGAAGAAAGCTCCAAATCATCTAAAGAAAAGGTTAAGGAAGACATCAACATGGGAGGAAAGGAAAACCAACCAAATTCTGATAAAAGAACATACAAAATGATTGTACTACCAAGAAGACAATATATACTCAGGTACCAAAAACCTTTTCTTGGATGCTGTTTCTCTTGTAATATATTTGGGAATAAAGTAGTAGATTGTGAGGTACATGCCAAGAGTAATCTTATGAACAAAGAAGTCAAAATAGTTAATAGAATTGTTGTATGCTAGAAGTGCAACAATTCTGGACATACTGGAAAATTCTGTAACAATGTAGTATGTTACAAATGTAATATCTTAGGTCATAAAGTTCAAAATTCAAAGAATCCAATAAATTTTGGAAGAAAAAACAAGAAAAGAAGATTGAAGAAGAATCTCATCCAATTCTATATGCTCTACACAGAAGAAGAATCTTTGCAGATCAAGAAAGGGAAAAATGTACAAAGTTTTGGAAAAGGAACTCAACAGACCAAAATGGGGAAATCGATGGACTTGTTCTACGTGTAGAAACTGAAAGGACAATTGAAAATCAAACCATGTATTTTGCATTGAAACAAGAGATTATGATGAAAGGTTTGGGGGATGGATCTCTTTGTACTCCCTGTACTTCAATACAAGGGTAAACCATAGACAACTTGGCCTATCCCAGAAAAAAGGTTGCACGCAAAAGGAGACTATGACATAGTGTAAGCATTAATGACTAGTAAAGTAGTGATAAGAATAAGACAAA
Organism: Larix kaempferi; assembly: GCA_027924585.1. Classification (NCBI taxonomy): domain Eukaryota; kingdom Viridiplantae; phylum Streptophyta; class Pinopsida; order Pinales; family Pinaceae; genus Larix; species Larix kaempferi. The sequence continues at coordinate 17,427,703 of BSBM01000757.1, read as the reverse complement.
GTGTCATTAATAACCGATGGCAAAGGATGGTTAAATGAATCTGGACCAAATCAAGGTGAATCCATGTAAGACGGAAGACGATAAAGGAAATAGGAGGGTACAAAGTTTCTCATACAAGCTTTTGAAAACTTATAAATACTGTCACTAGCCTCTAATGAAGACAACAGTCACAGAGTACACATAAGATAGTAAGGTTAGAGCTAGAAGAGATATATGGTGCCCAAGAGACAGTGCAAAACAAAGAATCCATCAGTGGGTTTGTAGGAAAGGATTGCACAGACACTAGGACTGTCAACATCAAAGCTGGTAAAATTACCTCGCGACTAAATTTAGCCAAGAAAACCTACTGTAACATCAGTCAACTTACCTTCCATAGAAGATATAGATACCAGAGGGGGTACTTGTGGAAGGAAATTTGCTTGGACAACTATACAAATTTCAGTTTGTTGATTTTGATCTAATTGATGACGAAAAGTTCCTAGAGATGTTTGATAGAAACTACCTAAATAGAAGGATGAGTCCATAACACAATGCACCAGTTATAATGGAACTTCAAACGTGGGTGTATGGGATACAGAAATCAAGGATCCTAAATCTGATGGATATTCCCTATTTTGGAAAGAGACTGCAAGTAAAAATGTGCACAAAAATGCTCCTATCACGGGTACATGGAGGATATATATGGCTGCAAATATATATCCATTGATGCCAAGTTGATAGAACTGATCACTGGACTCCCTACCAGAGGAGAATACGTGAGAATCCTCCTATATAGGATGCAAGAAAAATACCTTGCAAAGAAGGTAACATAAAAATATGGAACCCAAATAGAAAGCAAAGGTTTTTCAGTTGCACACATCAATGACAAATCTGTGAGATTTACAGCTCAGGTTCTAGCATGTAAGTTGTTATGGAAAATTCGGAAGGACCAAGTCTTAGCAAAAATTATTACAGTCGTAGCACAATGTGTGGAGGGATTTCAATTCAACTGGTTGACATTTATCCTGAATGAGTCTTTGGATAACTGCTAGGAAACACAAGAACAAGGTACACCTTTTCATTACACATGGTTGTTAACATGTCTTGCACTAGTGGGATGGAAGAATCCAAATGATAGCCAATTCTTTGATAGGAACATAAAACCATTCTTATTTGAAAGGTATACAAATTTGTGGTTTTCCAAAATCTAGCGCAGACAGATAGACACCAACATTAATTTATTTCTATACAATGAAGAAATTAGGGTTATGATAAATGAGACACCACGCATACACCAATGAATAATTGATATATACAAGATAATTGCATTCTTCAAAGTGGGGATGCATCATATCTATGTACAATCCAAAAGAGATCCCCAAAAATAGTGGTTACCTACTATGTTTTGTTGCTCTGAGGAGGACATAGCGCAGATCATAAATGATTGGGATCCGACATGGCGAATCCCTTTGACTGAAGATGAAGAAACCACGCAACAGGAGAAGACTGTACAACATAACACTTCACCACAAGACAAATCCACAAAAAAAGGGAAGTGTAGAAATATTTCTTGAAGCCACAGAGAAGAATGCACATACAAAGAAAGGACAGGAAAGGAACAAGCAGAGGAGTCATCAAGAAAGAAGAGGAAATCATCCAATCCTAGTTCAACTCGGGTCTTGACAAAATATGACATGGATCAAATTGGCATGGAGGTCAAGAATGTCACATAGGAGATTATGGAGAAGGTGGCAACGAAGGAGGAAATGGAATATCTCATGACAATGCAAGAGGAGATCTTCATAAAAGTTGAAGAAGAGTTTGCAACAATAAAGGATTTGTTAATGAAGACCAAGAAATAACAAGGAAAAAGCAGTGCGCAAACAAACTTAGAAACACACATGTTCAACACACAGGAACATTCAAATACATAGATGAAGGACATGACAGAACCACAACAAAGTTTCAAGATTCCGGCAGTATTACTAGTGTTTCATACACAAGAGATGCAAGAATCAACGCTTGCAATAAGTCTAGTAGAAACGATCTTGTTGTGGTTACCAATGGACGAGCTACATGAATTACATAAATATGCTGCGTAGGAAATTCGAGGACGACATGAAGTGGTCTCGACAGAATGATATAAAGTTTTCAATGAAAAAGGAACATTATAGGAGGAATGTTGGAAAATGCAAACAGAGAAGGAAGAAACTATGCAAAAGAAAAACAGGTTGAAAAAGGAGGTAGAGGAAATGCAGTAGAAGAATTCCCAATTGTAGAAGGAATTTGAGGAGCTATGTGATAAGCTACCAAATGTAAATATAGAAAATAATTCCCTTCTAGAATAAAAGGTAACCAAGATAGGTGAAGTGATTCAAGGTATACGTGTTAAAATTGAGGAGCTCGTAACAAGGCAACAACCATGGACACCTCTGGAGGTTAGGGATGAGCGAGAACACATATATGAAAGAATAAAGATTTCCATAGGAAATATTAGGAACTTGGAGCTAAAGTGTGAAAATTTACATGAATAAAGTGCACAGCTATGGGGGAAAGTTGGTTGCAGATGAACAACATAAGGAAGTGGACTAGAAGCTGCTAATTGCACAAGAGTCATAACAAAAGATGCGCGATAGCTTGACCATACTACCAACCGCAGAAAAAATGGATAAGATGGGAGAGTACATGAAACAACATCATGAAGTAAGCAAGATCAGATATGAATGTCAAACAATAGCCAACAGGCTTGAACCGCTACAAGACACAATTTTTTTGATCACATAACAATTTGCGCAGATACAAGGGGAAGTCAGGGAAGTTGCCGATGACTATACAAAACCCTTGAAATTTTCTATTGGTGAGCAGGTGGAGGAAGCAATATTGGGAAAAGAAGCAGAAATGAAGGAGAAGGTTGAAACTACACAGACATCTCTACAGAAGTTCACAACAACACTACAACCATAAGAGCTAACATAAAATATCATTCTTTGATATTTTTTGATACATTGTGACAATTGATATTGCATAGGATAAGCGATGGAGTGAAGCAAAAATCTAGGGGAAGAAAAGGGTATATGCTGCGTAAGTATAAGACTACAAATTTGTCACCAAAATTGCAAAAGATAAGGATAAAGAAAGATCCCCTTTCCATTGATGTCAAAGGGGGAGAGAGTTGCAGAAAAATATATGATAATAGAGAACCTGAATTTTGACAGGGGGAGCTCAATTTTGATTCATATCTCACATTCAGGCGGAGCTTATATTTTCCTTGGTGTTGACATTAATACCAAAGGGGGATATTGTTGAAAAGTTGTCATTGATGTAAAAGAAAGTGGGACTTTAACCATCATGTCAAGACGGCTATGCCATAAAATAAGGAGGAGTATAGTCAACATGATGAACTGGCCTTACTATACAATGTTTTGTCGGCCTAAGAAGTGACTCAATACTCATATAAATAGAGGAAGTGATCAATCTATTAGATCATCCATCCAAGTAAGTATGGAGCTTTGAGTAAGTGCGCCAATTCCAAGTAGAAGATGAATTTCTGGGAATTAGTGGATAAGGATGGTATGTGTTAAGTGCATAGTAATTGCGTAGATCTAATTGTGCAGAAGATGATCAAAACGAAGCACATAAAAATCAGAGTAGTAGTTGCGCAAAACTGAATTAGAGTTCACGAGTGTGTGCAAAATGAAGGTGAAATAGTGAACAAGACAAGTGTGAAGATGTGTGTGCAAACTAGAAGAGAATGTGACAGAAGGACATCTATTTCTATATCTCAGGTTGGTTCAACGGGGCAAGGAAATGAGATTGTAGTATCCTCTCAGGTTGGTTCCCGAATAAAACAAGTTGGTGCTTGCGTAGAGGACTGGTGTCCTCACAGGTTGGATCCTGTATCAACAAGTTGGTGCTTGCACGGAGGATTGGTGTCCTCATAGGTTGGATCCTGTAATCATTGATTTGGTGCTTGCATGTGGGATTAGTGTCCTAATCATATTGGTTGTTGATTGAGTTGGTGCTCACATCATTGGGTATTGGTGTTTACCATCTCTCAATGTAATCCAATTTTCATACATCTATATAAAAGTTTTTCAAATATTCTGCACATAGTTGTCTTTTATTGATGTGTTTTTAAATAGGAATTGGTGCATGTTTTTAAAGTGAAAAATTGTTTAATATGCGCATGATATTGATTCACCCCCCTCTTAGTATCAATAAGAATTCCAACATCAATATCATTCTTGTACTAATTTTTTTGTACATAGCTTTATGGAGGAATTCGCTAGGGATTCCTTATGATCCCTTGGAGGGGTTATGAAATTTATAGGAGATGTCTTTGTTGGATCTTTATTATTGTGCCTAGAGTTTTCTCTTGTGAAGAAGAACACGTTGGTGATTATCACTCTTCTTTCTCTCTTGGATATTCTTATGTACTTAACCTCTATTGTTTTAGATTGCTAAGGTTTCTTAGATATTTATAGTGTTGGTTGTGGATCCTAATATTCCAGTCTTATAGATGATGTTGTTTCAGTCATGTTTGTACACCAGGTTTGGTTATGATCCCGACATGTGCAACAGGGATCCAGGGGCAGCACCCCCAGAAGAAATTTTTGTTATGGGTTGTTTTTGCGCCAACAGATTACGGGCCCATGGTTTTGGGTAGCCCGTGGTATTTTCCCATGGTATTTCCCCTTTAAAAGGAAGACATTGTAATACAACTGAGTAATGTATTGTAGAATTGTAAAGATCTATGAGATCATGTAGAGAGACTGAGAGAGAGTGAAGAGGAAGTTGCAGTGGATGTGCTACAGGTTGTATCCCTTCATTTGCTGGATGGTATAATAACAAGGACTGGCAATTTCTGTGTGGACGTATCCCATCTTGGGTGAACCATGTTATATTGGTGTCTCTCTTGTAATGTGTTTGTGTAATTTATATTTGCATTTTGTTTAATGTTATTTCTCTGCGATCTTGTTTTTCTAACATCTAGGTTAGGGTTTCTACCCTAAGAAGGAAATAATATAATGTTTCGTGATAAACCATAGGGAGGATTTGTAGAGAAGAAGAAGAGAAGATGACATCTTGCCTTGGAGGATGTGTTACGGGTTGAGATAGGGTTTTATTGATTTTCCCTAGCCAGGGTTTTGGAGAGGTAGTGGATTTGTACTAGTCTTGAGAGAAGGCTACGTTATGTACATGTACTGCATATTCAATATATAAATGAAGTCTTGTTGCAGCTGCAACCACCCTCCCCATTACTTTCTTTAGAAATATTGGGGGCCCTCCTTGATTTTGGCCTACTTTTATGAAGTGCCATGACTCCCTCAAACTAATTCAAGTACTGCATAAGGTTGGTTTGTTCATAAAAGGAAAAAATCTTAGCCAATTTTTGGTTCCCCTTAATTGACCTTTTTTTCTTTAAGTTTAGCATTTCGGTGAGTTCTCATGAGTTCGCCGAAACAACGCAAATTTTTGGGTTTTTTACCGAAACGATGGAAAAGTATCTGGTTTTTTGCCGAAAGGTCGGTGAAGCTTCTGATACATCGCCGAAACATCGGCTGGGATTCTACTTTCTTGTCGAAAAATTGGTGAATTTTTTTATTTCTTGCCGAAACGTTAGTGTAATTTTTTCGATAGAAAACTTCGGAATTTTTTTGAAAGTCCACATAAATTTGCAAAAACGCCTCATTTCGCTGACATGTTACTGAATTTTTTTTGATATACACCGAAACAGGTTGGAATATTTTTTGTTTCCATGCCGATCTAACTTAGTTTCTCGTGCCGAAGCTTAATTTCGACGGACTTGTTGATTTTCCGTCGAAACGAATCAGCATACATGTTGGTTTCGCACCAAAACACATTAATACGGATTGTCTTTTGTTGCCGATATGGTCGCATCAACATGTTGATTCCCCACCGAAATGAAATATCACATATAATTGAAATTTTTGCACCTAAATGCATCGGGGGGAATTTGTGATTTGCGTCGAAATGCCCTGTTAAAATTATAAAAGGTCACCGATTTAACCTTTTCATCCCATTGAGAGACTTAGGGTTTTTTCTTAAGACCTTTTTTAATAGGTGAAAATGTTGTTTTTCCCTATCATTGTCGCTACGTGAATCCATTCGATCCCGCACCACTTGGACATGATTCCTCACTCGATACGCTCGACATCAACTACCAATCAACCTCGCACACCTGTCATCCATTTTCCAAGTAAGTACCCTTTTTCCTTGTTTGTTGGTCTCAAACTAGTTAATATACACTTGGAAATTTGTGGTTGGAGGGAAATGGCCCATGATTAGTCTTATCGGTCTCATGCTTGACCATTTTCCTCCTTTTTATTTGATTTTATTGGTCAATTTTTCTTTTGGAGCCCAAGGGTTTCGAGTCACCAAACTCGTATTGAGTATCTTGTACCCTGAAGATTTTCCCGCACCTCTTTTTACCAAATAAACAACCTTGTGGAGTTTTTCCCTCACTTCCGTTAGAACCCGATCTTAAACCCTAGCTCTAAGAACTCATCAACTTCCTCTAACCCTATCTCGACTGTGAGGGCCACTATGTTTTCCCTTTGTTCACTAGTAAGTATGTTGATTCAAGCCCTAGTGAAGGGACTAGGGGTTTCAAACCCCAATTGATGAACCACCTTGTTTAATTACATGAGGACGATTTATGTGTTTATTGAAAATATTTAGTTGTTGCTTGTTTTACTGAAATTGCATGTCATTTCATGGTTTCAATGGATTTTACCCAAGATAATGATGTTTCCACTATCATACAGGAGTCATAAATGTCCAGAAAGGGCTCTAAGTGCTCATCTAAGATTGTATTGGAGATAGAATTAGATGATGAACGCATTTAGGAAGCATCCTTTTAGGCTCAGTTCGATGATACAAATCATATCACGGGAATTGCTCTTGAATTCAAATGGGGTGAGATATACCATTTGATCAGAGACCAGAATGTACCAGAAGCCACTATTGAAGAAGAATTGATCTATAAGAACATAAAAAAGTCAGGCATTCATAAGGTTGCAGCTAGGATTGAATTGTTTCCCTATGCTAAAATAATAGGGTGGGTCCTTCCCCATATCGATACTAAATATCGTATCATTACAAGCGCTACAGGGAAAGGTTTTGCTTCATTCCATCCTGCGCACATCGGGAAAGCATATAGAATTCTAGCTCCGAGAGCATTTCTAACAAAAGAATGGCTCACAAATATGAAACTTGATTATGCTGAATGTGATAATAAGATGTTTCTACTAGGAAAGCAGCTGCGCCAAAGGGACAATGGGGAGTATGAAACTAAATTTTTAAAGACTCCTTTTAGGATTGCTGCTACTCTTATATACAGACTCTATGGGATTCCCAACTCAACTCATTACAAGCTTAGTTGGGTGCCTTGCTTTATCACATTACCATGGATGGCACTATTTTCAATTGGGAAGATATTATCTTTGAGAATATGGTACAAGCAATCAAAGATGCTTAGTAAGGCCTTAAAGCGAAGAAGGAAGAATTTCACATGTCTTTATATTTAGTGAATTGTATCATGACTCTACATCATTTTCCTGGTCTAGGATGTAGATGGAATCCTAATGAATTTCCTATTTATGTGGGCTATCAAATTTTGTGGGCATAGAAGCATGCAAGCTATTACAAGCATATTTGTGAAGAGTTTGTGGTTCCCTTATACAAGTTAATATATGAAAAGGAGCCAGATTGTATGTCTGAATATGTTCTTGCAGTAGTCACTGAATTAGAGGATTTATATCTGACCCCTGAAGGCACATACTTGCATATTTATGGAGGATCAAAAGGTCCATATTTGTTACCCAAGTATCTCACAGTTTGTATTATTTTGAAGGAAATTGTGAGGCAAAAATTTGTAAATGGCATTGGCCATTTCCTACATAATAACAAGAAATATTCCTGACCTTTGCTTTTGTTGATAGTCGGATTGTACAGACTGAACAAGGTTACAGACACCCTCGATTTGATAAAATATTTGGAATCCTTTCACTTTGGTGACAATACCTTCGTAAGGAATGATAGTCATCAAAAGGTGGCTCTACATTGTGCATCTGTTAAAATCCATTATGAACATGTAGACCAATTCCTGAAAGAGGAAGAAGTGTATAGACAAGTCTCGAATTTTGCAGAATTGGACATAAGGCTTAACAAAAGAAAAGGTTCTAAGGAGTCAAACTAAAGCAAACTAGTAGACACCTTAACACCAGAAAATTTGGAGAAAGCTTCCAGGAAGAAAATTGTAGAGGAGGCCCTCTTGGATGAAATGAGTAAAACATTGCAAGAAGAAGAACAAGCTACGCATGATTCAACTCAGCAGGAATAACTCCAAAATAAGAAAGAAGAAGAAGAAGATTTCAAGAAAGCTATGGAAGATAAAGGTGAACAAGGAGACGAAGAACTGGTAAATGAAGGTCAAGATATGGACTTTGATGTTACAACATACACTAATAGGGAAGTTCCACTCATCGGAGGGCATCTCCCTTTCTCCAAGTTAGGCCTCACTCCATTCACCCCCTCTAAACAAAATAATGTGGCTAAGTTGGAGACCATTGTTTATGACTCAAAGAGAAATACCATCATGAAACAGACAGAGAAGAGGCTTAAAATTACCTCATAACCTGATGTAGTTACAATACAAGAAGTCTCGGTGGTTGAAGGTACCAATAGAGACCTGAAGTTCACTGCATCCATTGGTGTAGTTGCATCCCTATCTAATCAATATAATGTCCACAAGTTGATAGAGAATGTGGAAAGCAACAAAGATAAATTAATCAAGCTTAAATACAATATAGTGTAGGCAAGAAATGAAGGGATTGAACTAAGGTGCCAGCGGGACACCCTTGAACTTTAAAAGAGGGAATCCATGAACACCATTCAAAGTCTAGAGTCAGAAAGAGATTCACTTAATGTTCGGGTAGTGATATTGGAAGGAGAAAATCTATATTTGAAGTCCCAATTGGGAGAAATGCAATCAAAAGAAAGTCAATGGGATCAACAGATATGAGCTCTTACTATTGAAAAGGGATCCTTGCAAGCTCAAGTAGAAGAGATTCAATGAGAAAATGATTCATTGACAATTGCATTAAACATTGCCCAAGAGCAAAAACAAGATTTGGCACCATTTTATGATTGTGCATCTACCCTTCAGGAAAAATTGTTCCATTTGCAGGAATTGCTGATAGAGTAGGCATTTGAAGTACAGGGAATGGTGGCCAAACTCAGGAAAATATTCGAGACAGCCACTGCCACTCATTAGAAATTAGGAGATATTCACAACAAAATGAAGAAGTTGACTACATAGAGGAAGAAAGCAAACGAAATCCACATGCCTAAGAGGTCTATAGCTGAATTGAGACTAGATTTTGCAACTATAGATAGTTTCCAAAAGGCTAAATGGAAATTACAAAGTGAGGTAGCAACCACTATTTCTAGGTGTGCAGGGATACATCAAAATATAGTCAAAGCTTTATAAAAGTTCCATTTTCCTTCTCCTAGCCTGTTTGAAAACCCAGTACCAAAGGAGAAAATACTGATTGAATTAAGGACGATCAAGAATGAAGATATAGCCTCCATTCACAATATGGAAAATGTCACCTCATAAGCCTTGCATGAATGTGTTGGAAAAGCAACATTGAAAACTCGGTATTTGGATACTGGGCATAGTACAACAACCAAAGGCCTTAATGCACTAGTTATATTTTCATGAGGTGGCTTTACGGTTGTTAGAGCCACAACAATTAAATGTTATATCTTATGAAAGTGGCCTTTGGAATGAGTACATACAAACTCAAGAGGGTTCTCTACCCTCATAATGTAATAATTTTATTTTATTTTTGTATTTTTCCCCTTTATTTAAATTTCAATTAAAATATGACAAAGGTGCTGGAAGACAAAAGGTTCTAACTGAATGAAGGTGAACTGAAAATTCACATAGGGGCGCTTGGTAGAAAGGATAAAAGGAGAAGAATGAGGGAAAGAGGGGGTCTTTTAATTTGAGAATATTTTTCTGAACTCATATGTAAGAAGTATTTCTGATAATGAATATGGCAATTTTCTGGGTGGAAGCTTGCAGTGAAGACTGTGTCAAAATGTGTGGATGAATGCATGGAACTTATTTTATCTTTTTGTCTATTAAAATGCAGTAAGATTTTTCTTGTTTATGTTGGATTATTCTAATGGTTTTTGAAACATTTGCTATATATACAAATGAGCACAATTTTCTTTTCTTTCTACGAGCAATGGATGTGATGCATGTTAATACTCAAGCTATCTAGTTGTTACAAAGAAAAAATTCCTATGGCTTGGGGTAGACCACAACAGATAGATGGACTCGAGAAATCAACTCACTTCCCAAAATATTCTATATAAATGTAAATGTTGATAAAAAAAATTAAAGGACTTACCTCAACCGAACATCTGATGAAGAATTCCATTGAGCTTTCGAATCACAACACTTGAACCTACAGCTTAGCCTCAACCATAAATGCAAACAAGTGCATATGATATATAAAAGAGGTCAGTATATACAATAGCATAATCCATGATATATATAAGCAAATGTACCCAATGATAATAAATGATCAGTCACAATATAAATGGACAAGAAAATGAGTATTTCTATTAATATAAACAAGAAGTACGAGATATAACCTCCTATCAGCAACTCATCTGAACCAAGAATTAGGTACCTCCACTTGTGCCTCCACCACTTCAATCCCTCATACAATGGAAAACTCACGAGTAAAAGAACAAATCCTTCACAAGATATGAAAAAGTTTGGGAAGTGAACATAGATGGTTCACAACAACTAGGATCAATGGATGTAGACTCAAGCAATATCAATCAACGCAAAATTTCAGTAAATTTTCGATGCTCTTCTCTTTATCCTCCCTCCATGCATCACAATAGCTCAATATATAACCCTCCAAAGGCAATTGAAAGGTCGAATCGAGTCGTTTCAATATACATGGAAGGCCAAAGATCACAATGGCCTCTTTTTGGAGTGAAAAATAGAGATTTTACTCTCATTTACAAAAAAATTCGATGTACGCGGTTTGTAGTGATGCAAACAGCATGTACATGAGTTGTACTAAAGCAGCTCGCATATAAGAGGAAAAATAAGGAAAAATGGGTTCAAGGAGAACCAAAAATATGGGTTTGAGTCTACAAATGGGTAAGGGAGGCCAAGGAGTGCTAATGATCACAAGGTGGAAAAATACGGTGTAACATATGCCTCCTAATGTGTGAGGTCAGAGAAGGTACTACGATGGCCAAAATACATTACAAATCTCAGAAGTGGAGTGATGGAGACACAAATGGAAGGAGTATCCCACTCGTCACAATATAATGATATCTCTATGTATATATCGATACAATACATAACAATCTGATACAATGGCCATGAATAGGAAGTATATAGTGAATACATGTCATGAATGGTCATAGCCATGACACATATACAGTAAGTTATGGTCTCTTGCTGAAGAGGAAACATCTGATGCATACTGATGGTACAAACTGCTGATGTATGAGAACAATATATCATAGGTACAATCACGATCACAAGTAGCATATACTGAAGTTTGAGGTATTATACACAAACCATCTACGGTGCATGCCCCACCAAGTGAATAAAGGTACTGATGTCGAACCTGATGTGACATCATTTGATTACCCATCATTGAGGTATACCATTAACAGACGCGAGATAACCCACCAATAATGAAAATGGGTACCAAGGCACTGAGTACATTCAACAAGTGTGAATAAAGGTGTTGAGATTGAACATGTGGAAAATCCATTGATTAGGGGACATTAATGAATTCCCAACTGTCGATGGTGAGAGAACCTACCACTAATGACTGCAAGTCTCAAGGTACTCAAAGGACTCTAAATATCGATTCCAGAATAAATGAGTTGGATTCGATGGAATGATATTTGCTGGAAGGAAGGAATTAATGGATCCTCCATCAACCAACACGAGGTAGCAGCTAAGCTGGAAGATTTGGAAGAACTTGGACCAACAGGATGAACAAACCAAAAACCGGGTGCGTCTCTTATGCGTGTACAAGATTCAAGTAGTGCACGCCAGAGAGACATCCTGAATAGAAGCCAATGATGAATACTACTGACAGGAGCAAGGAAACCACCAATAGGGCATAATGGAAACCAAGGCACAACATGAATCCCAATGTGTGAATAGATGTCTTGCCGTTAAACACAAGGGAAAACATTTAGTCAAGGACCAATGATGAGATGTCACTTGCTAAGATCAAGGTCACCTACCAATGATTAAAGTATGCCTAGGGTGCAGGGTGGAACATCATATGTGATTGAACTGGACTCATAAGGGATGGCCGACATGAAATAGTCAAGAGATCTGAGGAGTAGTCGACTCTAGTTTACATACTTCCTTTGAACAAGAGCATGAGTGGATGGATAGACTTAGGCAACATAGACTCAACACTGGATACTGACAATACTTTGTGACGCATGAGGCATCAACAAAGGATCCATAATGACTGGAAGCTTAACCAGTTGGTGGAGTAAGATATGAGAAACAAGTATAGCTTCCTAAAGTCATACTAATATCCCGACCCATGATACATGGAAGGATATGAATGCTCTGTTCAAAGGAGACAGGACAACTGCCAATAGAGGGTAGTAAAATTTCCCCGTCTGCCTTTTTAATTTATATGATTTTTTTGTCTTTTTCATATTATGAATCTTGAAAAAGAATAAAATTGCGTATGATACAACAGTGAGGGAACGAGTGTCACGGGAAAGAAAACTAGTTCCGGGAAATGGAACATGCCTATGCTCAATGCAAGGAAGCATGTGCAGGATATGGACACTCGGGGGGTTGTTCCCTCAAGGTAAGGGTCATCAAGCTGCGAAAGATAAATTAAGGCTCTACTTAGCTCGGAAGGAAAAGTGCTCAGGAAAATATCTAATTGTTGGGCCTATCCCAGATGGGGCATTTTTGAACAAGAAGAATTTTGAGAACTGTGGAGCTAAGCGCAGTTAAGTTTAAACAATTTTGGGATAAATTTTGGTATGCTGCGAAGTTGTGCGCAACATAGTGTCGGAGGAGCTGTGAGGTTGGTGCTGCGAGGAGTACAATGCCTTGATGTGCCACGTCAATGGAGATCCAACTAAGCAGAGCATGGACAGATGAAGGAAGTTATTTTGGTTAGGTCACAAAAGACCTATTTTTGGCAAAGATCGTCGATAACTAACAAGCAGTGGGTAGGTACAGATCGGAGGTAGGTGACTGATCACAATAGGCAGAAGACTACGACTATTGGAGCTCGTCATATAAAGGTCGGAAAAGAAGGAACAGCTCGACGGAAGTAGCATATTGGTGTGCATATAATAGAAGATCCGCTGCTAGATATCAGTAGTCCGGTTTTGGGAAAACCGCGATAGTTTTTGAAAACCTAAGGGTTCTCCCTTCAAGATGTAAAAGACAGGACCTATGGGTCTTGATCTATAAATAAGGCAATTTTGTAAAGGGAAGGGGTTGTTTTTAATTCTCATTTTGTTGATATTATTGAATATTGTGAGATTTGTTAGAGAAAAGCATTGTAAAGGCTCTGCAGCTGAGTGCGCAGAGACCTAATTTTGAGAGAGAAAGAGAAGAGCGTCTTCAGCTAAGTGCGCAGATGAAGAACTATTGTACCCCTTTCCAAAATAAATAAACAATAGTTCTTGTGGACGTAGCTTCCCATTCGGGGGGGGTGAGCCATGTTAAACCTCTGTGTTATGCGATTTCTGTGTATGATTGCCATTAATTTGTGATCTAATTTACTTACAGTGCATGCATGAAGTTATTATTGTCTGCTATATGTTTACTATGATTTGTATTCACCGTGGAAAGGATGGAATAAGATGCTAAGTAGTTCATGTATGGAAAAATATTAACAGTAAAGCACCTATAAGTCTCAAATGAATGGATCGATGAGATCGCCACACAGTTAATTGTTAAGGATTGAATCACAGTATCAAAGCACGCAGCACTACGTACCCCACTTATCTGCATAAGTCAATATGTTTATCAATATAAGTAATGATGAATGCTTAAGGATTATCGAATAAGATTGAGCATAAGCGATTAAGTATCTTAAACCCCATTGCATGGCCGGTGGATGCACTGGGGGTGCAAATATCTTTTGTTCTTGAAAATACTCAACGCAGAATAGAAGACACCGCAGAGTCATTGACCGCAGCGCGCAACTCGTACTGCACTGTACACAAGTCATCTGAAACACTCGCATCACAAGGTTGTGGAAACCTGCTTCTACAACCACCCCCTCAACTTCACCTCGGGTGAGACCTCAGGTTGCTTGTAGTCTGTTGCCAAAAGGGATGGTGAATAGGGGTTTTGTTGGTATCTTGTATCGCGAAGTACCTGGGTCTACATTGGAAAACCTCTAGAATAGTGCCGCGACAACAAATGGTTCCATTTCCGCGCTAAGACCAGTGATGCGATAGTGTATTCAGAAAAGTAATGTTTGATAGTTGGCATCCAGAACAGAAAGAGATCTGAGATTGGTGAAATAAGATCGAACGAGACTTTACAAAGAAAGAAAACAGACATCCGCGACTATCTGACATACATTGGTTGAACAGATACTTGTGGAGGGACATCCACGAAATTTTTTGGGCTTCATTTCCAAACGAGCTACATGAGTGGCTATCGCGCCTAGCAGAAAGAAAGAATTGTTCCCAAGGCGGAATACCTACAGAGTGGACTCCAGAACTTACTGCACAGCTCAAAGAAATCGACATTCCACTGTCACGAGCAGTTGACTTCTGGGTTGATAGCATATTAGAAGGATTTGTGATCGAGTTTGCTGTAGATATGCTGAAGTCCTACAGCCAAGCTGAAGCATACTTTTTCGAAGGATTTAGAGGTAAGTTCCTGAAAAACCTTAGTCTATATATTAAAATGCTTTTAGCTGAGAAAGGTGTTTTAAGAATGCAGCAATAGTTCTAAAATCTGTCATGATAGAGAATACACACATTGATTCTGACGAAGAAAATCATACTTTGAGAAGTGGAAAGAGATACAAGCTTACTAAAGAGAAGAATCCAAGACAATCTAGAAACCATATAGATACCGAAATTCCATGTGACCTCAATCCTAGAAACTCTCAGTTATCAGCCACAATCCAATGTATTACACCTCAGAATCCGTGAGTCCAGAACCGACCGGCTGCGAGTGTCGCGCAACCCATCCCACATATTAGTAATACTAGTAACACCGCAGGAGAGAGTGCTCAAAACACTATGACTCAGCCTATCCCACAGAATACTATCCCTAGTACACAATCCGGAAGTAGAATGACAGATAACTATATAAAACTGCCGATATTCAAAGGAACGGGTTAGGAAGACCCTGATCAGCACTGGTTTCTATGCGAAGCCGTGTGGAGTGTTAAGCAAGTTACAGATGATGCTATAAAAAGAGCGTTGCTCATAACTACTTTTAGAGACAAAGCGCTACAATGGTTTATGAAATATTCTCAAGCACAGCCGAGAACCCTAGTAGAGATCAAAAACGTGATTGCAGCAGAGTTTAAGAAACCCAAATTAGAATCACAGTGCATAACAAAATTGAAAGAAATCAAGCAGAAACCTATTGAATCGGTATGGGAATTTGATCAAAAATTCAAAACATTGTTATACCAAGTGAGCTTTGTTATAGCGCTGCAACAACATCAAGAATGGTTCATTGTTGCACTGTTACCCCATATCAGACAACCACTAATGCAACAGAAGGTTGTATCTCAAGCTGAGGACTTGGAGATCGCAATGAAGTTGGAAGCTTCACCAATTGGAGAAAGTAGTTCTGGGATGATACATATTCAGAACCAATTGGCTACCTTGACATTAGAATTGCAGGGAATGAAGAATGGGAAAGAGCATAGACAAGAACAAAGACATGAAGTTTGGTGCACAGGATGTAAGGGAGAAGGCCACACTAGAGAAAATTGCCCCTTATTTCAAGAATATATTAACAGTGGCACACCAAACCCAATAAATATGAATCAGAACCAAGAACCCTGGTATGAAATTTGTAGAAGCAGAGGACACAGGCCTGAGGACTGCTACCTGATACAAAAATATGTAGAGACACATAAAAACCTATACTGCAATTTCTGTAAGTCAGTTGGACATGATCAGTCCAATTGTTGCACTTATGAACTGATGAATGAAAGAAAGCGAGATATGGAAGAAATGCGAGGTGCTGGAATGTACCGCGTTCAAGAGGAAAATCAGCCAAAGCAAAAGAACACCCACTATGATCAAGGAGGATATAGAGGCCGCGGTGGTGGATATCACGGGAGAGGAAGAAATACTGGTCAAAATCAAGGAAGAGGACGAGGCCAGGTCATATGCTATAACTGTGGTCAACCAGGTCATGTATCTCGAGATTGTACTAATCCATGCACCACATGCAACTATTGTAAATCATTTGAGCATGTGATTGAAGACTGCCCCGTACTTGAGGTAGAAATGCAGAAACGGAGAAGAACAGAAACAACAAATCCTAACATTCAGTTGATCGCCTCAGAGAACAGACCTATAGGTCAGAGTGTCAATGCAGTAATGCGAAGTGGCGCTGATACAGGAAAAGCCAACAGCATAGAAGCCTCGACTTCTGGAACAACTGATCCTAGAAAGAACCCTGGAGAAACCGTAGGGATTAGAAAAGCTCCTGGTAAAACACATCCATTGAACTTACAGAAAAATAAGGAAATATTTAAAGAAGCGCGAGACATGTTTAAACAACCATCACCCACTTCACCAAGGATACCGTTGCGAAGTGAAGTACCACAAATAGAAGATATGCCACTGGCATATGATCAGATGTGCACTGCACCAGACACATCCACTTTTGTTGCGCAGTTTCTACACAGTTGCATCAAGCTATTAAAAAACAAAGACACTCTTATGGAATTTGAAAAACTGATAAACCAGTATGAATCATGTAGTAAGAAAGGAATAGCACATGGTGCAGTACATAACATTAGGAGTCGCAAAAGAACCAGCAGGGAAATGCGGTTCACTGCACAGATAGGAGACTATGAGATGGACGAGATCATTCTTGATCTCGGATCTGAAGTAAATGTCTTAACCAAACAAACATGGCAGGTGATGGGAAAACCAAAGTTACAGTGGTCACGTATACAGTTAAGAATGGCTAATCAAGGCATAGTTATACCGCTGGGAAGGTTAACCAATACCATTGTTGACATTGATGGAGTGCGAAGTTATGCATACTTCAAAGTAATTGAAATTGTGGATGATAGCAATCCTTATCCAGCACTACTGGGCATCTATTGGGAAATGACAAACTCTACTGTCATTAATCTGAAGACATTGAAAATGATATTTGAAGGAAACGATGGAAGGGTCATCGCACCATTGGATCCTTCGCAGGGGGAGCGATATGTTGAACCTATTCAAGAAGAGTACAGAGCTCAATACCTTGACCGTATCTATCAAATGACAAAAAATGCTATGGATTATATTGATCCTACTGCAGATGGAATGCTCAGCTGGCGCTGTGATAGTTCTTGCATCTCAGACTCAGAGGAAGGATTAGAAAACTGGCAACCCAGAATGCTTGAAGTATCTTCCCGGAGATGCGCAACAATTACGAAGTCACTCCGCTGGATTGGAAAGCGAGTAAGTCCAATCCCAACTTATGATGGTACAACTAACGCCTATTCATTTATCAAAGAATACACTGCAACAGTTGCAGATGAACATCGCATCTCAGCATTAGACATGGCACTCAGAGAAACACCTGCCAGATGGTGGGATACACACAAAAAGACAATGACAACTTGGGACAAGTGTAGAATAAAACTACAAATTAGATTTGCTGATAAGGTCACACTACCATTTCAGAAATATAATGGCCAGAGGGATCCAGGAGATCATATCACAGCTTGTATACAAGCTTGGAAGGAAAGACCACAGACAGAATGGGTACATATATTTGTGCATACGTTGGAGGAGACTATTCCAAAAAAGTGGTGCCTACAGGAGGAGATGTGCACAGGAACCGCAGATTGGTCCACCCTTACTACGACCTTCCAGAAGGATTTTAGTTTTCAAGATGACCAACCAACTATACATGACGCGCTGCAACTGATCAAGCGCAAGATATTTAGCCCACATCGCAAGGAGGAAAATATAACACTAGAAGAGTTTTTTGACACAAACAATGTACTTGCGAGTCTACAACCAGATTGGTCAGAACAGATAGAGCAGGCTTTAGACTGCTACAATATAGTTGAAGAAACTGAAGATAGCGACGAAGAGAACCCACGAAACATAAAGATCCCAGAATCAGAAGGAATACACGAGGTAGAAGGACCTCCACTAGAAATTCCAGATATGAGTGGACCAGTTAAAACAAAGAAAGTGAACATCGGCACCCCTGAAGAGCTGAAGTTCGCAGCAATAGGAGACTACTGGAATGATGACACAGTTGCAGAGATCGCATATATATTACAGGAATATCAGGAAGTATTCCCAACGAATTTCACAGAGATGAAAGGTATCCTTAAAGACTTAGGAGTGATGAGAATTCCTCTTAATCCAGGAGCGAAACCTATTAAACAAAGGCCATATAGACTGAATCCACGCTACAAAGAACGAGTTAAGGCAAAACTCGACAAGATGCTCAATGCAGGAATTATTGAGCTAGTTGAAGAATCTGAATGGATAATCCCGATGGTCATCCAAGACAAGAAAACAAAGGGTGAGATTAGAATCTGTGTTGATCTATGAAAGTTGAATGATGCCTCTATGCATGATCCATTTCCTACACCTTTTACCAATGAAGTACTTGATAATGTTGGAGGGAATGAAGCATACTCTTTTACTGATGGATTTTCTGGAGATCATCAGATAAAAATTGATCCAGTCGATAGGCACAAAACCACTTTTGCAACAGAATGGGGGTCGTTCTAGTATACAGTGATGCCGTTTTCCTTGAAGAATGCACCAGCCATATTTTCAAGAATGGTAATCGCAGCATTTAAAGAATTCATTCACAAGTTTTGAGAAGTTTACTTTGATGATTGGACCATTTTTGGGTTACTGAAGAACCATGCCGCGAACCTTAGAATGATGTTGGAAAAATGTAGACAGCGTCAGATTTCATTGAATTTAAATAAATGTATTTTCTGTGTTCCTTATGGAATTCTACTGGGACATATTGTGTGTAAGAAAGGGTTGATGGTTGATCCAGCGAAGATAGCAGTTATTGTAAACTTTCCTACACCAAATTCACTTAAACAATTGTGCACTACACTAGGGCATACCGGATACTACAAAAAATTCATAAAGGGGTATGCACAAATAATTGCAGCAATGGAGAAGCTTTTAAAAAAGGATGCACTGTTCATTTGGAATGAGGACTGCGAGAAAGGATTTGACACATTAAAAGAGAAGATGGTCAGTGCGCCAATTCTCGTTTTTCTAGACTGGGAAAATCCATTTCACGTACATGTTGATGCTTCATGTATAGCATTAGGTATCGTTCTTGCGTAGCTAGGAGAAGGAGGAATTGATCATCCCATTGCATTTTCCAGCATAAAGTTGTCATCTGCTGAGAAAAACTATACCACTACTGAAAGTGAAGGACTTGCAATGGTATATGCGCTACAGAAATTCAGACACTATTTGCTTGGCGCGCACTTCAAAAATGTTTACTGACCATTCTGCATTAAAATACCTGGTCAACAAGCTAGTTTTAGGGAGGTGGATATGCAGATGGATTCTACTCTTCCAAGAGTATGATTTTGAAATAGTGGTTAAGCTAGGCAGATTAAATTTAGGCTTTGATAATCTATTAAGGATCAAGTCAGGAGAAGAACCAACGAATCTAGAGGAAAATCTCCCTGATGCACAATTGTTTGCTATACAGGTTGCCAATGATTACTATCAGGAAATCATCGACTTTCTAACTACCGGGTTCGCACCTACTGAATTCACTATGCAACAAAAGAAGCAATTGATAGTGCGAGCCACAGACTTCACCAATATCACAGGACAACTCTACAAGTTAGGACCTGATGAAGTTCTATGGAGATGTGTATTAGAACATGAGAAGCCATTTATTTTAGCTGATGCACATTCAGGAGTCGCAGGAGGTCATTATGCAGGAAGGGCTACTGCACAGAAGGTATTGCGCGCAGGGCTATGGTGGCCTACGATTCATAAGGACTCCAAAGAAAATTGCCAGAACTGCAATGTCTGTCAAGGGACAGGGAAACCGTCAAGAAGAGATGAAATGTCGTTGAAGCCTCAGCTGACCTTACAGGCATTTGAGAAATGGGCAATTGATTTCATGGGACCTATTACCCACCGGGAAAACGAACTGGTGCAAGGTACATTATTACAGCAACTAATTACCTCACCAGATGGGTAGAAGCAAAACCATTCAAAGAGTGTAGCGCAACCACTGTCACAAAATTTATCTTTGAGAACATCCTTACATGATTTGGATGCCCAAAAATTTTGATGAGTGATCAAGGCACCCATTTTCTAAACAGAACTACTGAAGCTTTAACTGAAGAGTTCTACATCCATCATCAGCGCAGTACGCCTTATCACCCACAAATGAATGGCACTGTTGAAGCATTTAATAAAGTACTTGAGAATGCGCTAACCAAGGTATGCAATGTAAACCGTGATGACTGGGACCTGCGCATTCCATCTGTATTATGGGCGTACAGAACGACGTGCAAGAAATTAACTGGACATACACCTTTCAGATTGGCTTATAGATAAGAAGCAATAATGCCAATAGAATACATTATACCCAGCTTGAGAATAGTTGCATTTACAGGGAAGGCAGATCACACATCACTAGAAGAAAGGTTGTTACACTTGGTTGGATTGGAAGAAGAGTGCTTCATCATGGGATTCCACCAGCAAGTGCAGAAAGACCGAGAAAAATCCTGGCACGATCGCCACATCAAGAATAAGTCTTTTCAGGTAGGTGATCTAGTCCTACTGTACGATAGTAAATTCATGAAGTTTCCTAGAAAATTTAAAATGCATTGGCTTGGACCATATACTGTAATAGATGTTACTAACAGTGGTGCAGTCCAGTTAGCTACTTTAGCCGGTGATACACTACCCAATTTGATAAATGGAAGTAGACTAAAGCTTTACCGCGATAGTTCTACTCCGCAGCATCCGTTATGACTGTAAAGAAGCAAAATTTCTAGGTGCCAAATATAGTTGGCATTGGGCACTAGAAACTATGGAAAAGTCTGTACATACACTAATAGAGATAGATCTATACAGCGCACCGTGTTGAGGGAAAAAAAAAGTGTTGTTGCGACATTCAAAAAAGCAGCAATTGGAAAGAAAATAAATTATATGCCGCGAAATCACTACGTACAACCAAAGAATTCTTGCCGCACAGTTCGACGCAAGAATCTCGAAAATAGCTGTTACAGTGTCAGTTGGGAATATAGCCGTTATACAGTAGCTTCCTACCGACCGCTCGGGCATTTAAAGCACAGATAGCTGTTCTGAGCACAATTTTGAAAGACAAGACAGCAAAAGAAACCAGATTTGGCTAACGGATACCACCATTAAATGCATATCTAGCCGTTCAAGTGTGCGGAGGAGGGTCCACCGTGCCTATAAATAACACTACATATCGTCTTGTGGGCATATCAAACACTTAGAATTTTTTGCAAATACTTCTGTCTGAGCTAGTTTTAGTAAGATGTCTACAATCGTTGAAAGTGTTTGCATGTATAACAGATTTTCATTTGAAGAAGAGTTCACGGTTGAAGAGACTGTGAGGTTGTTCCAACATGGAGGAATTGAAGAATTAATGAGAACCCCAAGCAATAAAATCATTAAAGAATCAGAACAAAATCCAAGGAGACCACCAAGACACGATCCCTAATGCAAGACAAAGGGAAAAATCCAACATCGCCGAGATCAAAACTACTGCAGACAAGTTTGGTAGGGCCAAAAAAGCCCCTTGCTGATAAAGAGATACCCTTAACTATGACTCCAGACCACATCTCACCGCATGCAGTAGATGTGCCAACCATTAAATTGATGAAGAGCCCAAAGTATGAGATACCACTCTCACCAATATCGAAGCATGTTGAGGTGGACAAAAATCTGTTAGGAAAGATTCCATAATGCAAATGGGAGGACTATGATCTACTAGCAATGCAGAAGGAGAAGCAAACTGAACCAAAATTCCCACAGTTCCAACCTGACAAATACATGTGCTGGAAGAAGAATGCAAAGGGTGACCTCACCTTGGTCGCCGAGAGCTAGTTGTCAAGAGTAGCTAAGTTTGGGCTACTCAACTTGCTAAGGCTTCCACATTTTGATAGATCACCGGAGCTCAACGCAGTGGTGCGAACTCTTATGGCTCGCATCCACCAAGGATATTTATGGCTAGACCAAAATATCGACCTGACAATTGACTTAATCCACCGTATAACTGGATTAAGCAAAAGTGGAGAAGACCCAAAGAAGTTCTTCCAGGGGAAGACAAATGATAAAGAGGTAGCATCATTGATGAAACAAACACAATCTGTGATCAAAGGGAAGCGAGGCTTCCAGACGGAGGACATAAAGGACGAGGCAATACGGTTTGTCACGCAGCTATTAGCGGGCAAAATATTAAGAAAGTGCAGACCATTAGAAGTGAATGCAGGCGCAGTACTGCTTGGCACTGTAGCCGCCGAAGGACAAGAATTCAATTGGTCCCAATATCTATTAAATGAATTCCTTGAAGAAATAAATGATACACAAATCAATGGTGGATATTTCCATTTCACTTGGCTCATCGTATTGATTGGCTTCCTGGGATGGAGGGAACCGAAGCACTATGTTGGAGTGGTCACAAACACTTCGGACTGCAGAGGTGCTCGATTTCAGAATCTATGGGCGAACTTGAATCCAGAAAGATAGCACGAGACAACACTGGTCTTTTACACTTATTATGACTAGCTGCATGGGGCCATCATGCTCACACCTCGCATACCAAAGAAGGTAACAAGCAAATCTATCCGCATTATAAATTTTTATGTTGCGATGAAATGCATCCCCATTTCACCCAAAGCGCAGAAGAAAAATGCTGATTGGTACCCAGGAAACTACCATATGTATGAGGAAGATATTGAGAACTTAATGAAGGAATGGCCAGCTGAATTCTGAGTTGAGGTTGTGGATATCGAAAGTGAGTCTGGCAAGGATAACCCTATCCCATGTCCCATAGTAGAAGATAAAGAGTCAAGCAAAAGGAAGGATGTTGGAAGTCCTTCGGGGCACAAAGAAAAAAGGAAGAAGCATAAATCAAACAAAGACAAACTAGACACAGTGCTTCGCAATGATGATTATTTAATGATCGCCGCGAAGGTCACTGAACAGATGGAGGAAATTTCAACAGATAAAGAGAATAAGGACAAGGCAATTCAAGACAACTTAAACCAGAACCTCACTACACTGCAAGGGTTATCCCAAAAATTTGATGAAGTTAGCAGAAGATTACCCTTGCACCATGAGTCAATAGCTGAAAAAGGGTCCGCGGGGACTCCGCAGCAGCAAATAACGGTTCCCGCGAGGTCCCGCATTGTCCATTTGCATCCACTATCTATCAGGTTGGCATTACAAGATCAAGCAATGTTAGATACCAAGAATGTACAGCGCGTGGAGCTTGATCTTGCAACCATAACATTGCCAGGACTCCATTTCTTACAAATGCAACTCGGTGAAGAAATGCATGACAGAACCATAGAAGTGCTGAAAGGACAGGTAGAGTTACAAAGGCAACTTGAGGAAGAGAGCTCACTGAGTACTATGCAATTACACGATGAAGGAGATCATTGTTTGAGATTGGAGAACACGATCACTACGGTTGTAGATAATATAGATGAGTTTGAAATACAGAAAGAACCAGCAGATACTATCATCAAGATTGGCGAGTTGGTCAATAATCTTAAGAATGAGAAGGAAGACATGGAGATTCTCCATGAGTTTGAAATTGCTGCCCTGAAAGCACAGCTCAATCCACAAACTCCACCAGATGAACAATGGTTACGACAAGGAGTAGTGAATACCACAACACAGAATATTGCTATCGAAGTCACTAAGTGCTAGAGTCTACTGGAAGCAGCATTGAAGGCATTTAGTAACCTTGAAGAAGATCAACAATTACAGGAAGTAAAGAAGGAAGTAAAGGAAAAACAAGAAGTACTAGAAAAGATGAGTGAGGAGGTTAAGGTGCTACCAGTAAGGGAGAAACTCCTAAAATACAAGGAAACCAACAACCTAAAGAAGGAAGTTAAAGCATTGCGTGAGAAGGAGGCAGAAATGGGTGATAAGGCGTAGCCATTATTAGAGGATGCCGGCATGATATCACAGGAGATTGAAGAAAAGCTAAAGGAGATGAACCAGAATCAAGAGCAAGTGGAAGGCCAGATCGGCCATGAGATAACACTTTGGATGGTGGAAACCGTGGGACAAATTGAACAAGATACAAAGGTCACGGTAGAAAATCTGATGGAAAGATTCAACGAGTTCACTGCGAAGATCAGTCTAGAAGCAGCAGAACACCTTCAGGGAGTTCCAGGTGGCTCGGGGGAGAGCCACATGTAAGTGTTAGGGGCCTGTTGGGCCTGGCCTAGATGGGGCATTTTTGAACAAGAAGAATTTTGAGAACTATGGAGCTAAGCGTAGTTAAGTTTAAACAATTTTGGGATATGTTTTGGTATGCTGCGAAGTTGCGTGCAGCATAGTGTCAGAGGATTTGCGAAGTCGCTGCTATGAGGAGTACAACACCGCGATGTGCCACGTCAATAGAGATCCAGCTAAGCAGAGCATGGATGGATGAAGGCAGTTATTTTGGTTAGGTCACATAAGATCTATTTTTGGGAAAGATCGTTGATAACTACCAAGAAGTGGGTAGGTGCAGATCGGAGGTAGGTGACTGATCACAACAGGTATAAGACTACGAATACTGGAGCTAGTCATCTAAAGGCCAAAAAAGAAGGAACATCTCGGCGAAAGCAGCATATTGGCGTGCATACAACAGAAGATCCGTTGCCAGATATCAGTAGTCCGGTTTTGGGAAAACTGCGATAGTTTTTGTAAACCTAAGGGTTCTGCCTTCAAGATGTAAAAGACATGACCTACGGGTCTCGATCTATAAATAAGGAAATTTTGTAAAGGGAAGGGGTTGTTGTTAACTCTCATTTTGTTGATATTATTGAATATTGTGAGATCTGTTAGAGAAAAGCATTGTAAAGGCTCTACAGCTGAGTGCGCAGAGACCTAATCTTGAGAGAGAAAGAGAAGAGCATCTGCAGCTGAGTGCGCAGACGAAGAACTATTGTACCCCTTTCCAAGATAAATAAAAAACAATTCTTGTGGACGTAGCTTCCTGTTAAGTCAGTAAATTTTTCTCCATTTTTTATTTATTTTCTCCCGTTTTGGTTTGTTTTTCAATCTACCTCAGTTAAATTTTTGGTTTTAAGTTTTAGTTTTAGTCTCCTTAGAAACTCTATGGGTGATTGAATAAGTTTTGAGCCCATTCTTTTTAGGTTTTATTTGATTTTTGTTGATCTTTTATATTTTAAAGGGGGTTAAAGAAGGTCATATTTTCAAAAGTTGATTCATTAATGTGTTTAGAGAGCAGTTAGACCTGTTTCTTAAACCAAGTAACTTTTAAAACCTCCGACAAATTAGTAGAAAGTTGAAAAACTGCGAAATTCTGGCATGGTAGTTATTCTTGTAGCGCTAGACAAAATTTTAACAAAGGGCGCACTACAAGAATATCGCGGCCCTTTGTTTTTTCAAATTTCAAACGGATTTCAATCATGATTGCAGTATGTGAGTGACTAATCGCCTTGTGTGAGTGTTTTAACACGTATTTACTGGAGTTTAAGCATGATTTTAGTTGGTTATCAGTCACGAAGCAGAGCAGGCTCATCATTGCATATTATGCGGAATCAGTTGGACAAAAACCAGCAAATCCCGGTCTATGCTGTCAAATTTCTCTTTCTACACACATTATTATAGGAGAGGAGTGTTCGTGAAGAAGAGTTAACTGCTAAAAAGGTGGATTGTGTTGCTGTGAAGAGAAGACAATGTTTTTAACGCCAGCGAGAATTAGGGCTTCCAAATTCATTTACCAGCAGTCAAAGAAATGATATGAAGACACCTATTCTCATAAGAAGAGACCGTTGATACCCCAAAACGAAGCTTTAAGCCACGACAGATGAGTAATTGACAGATTGGTTATAATGAGCTAATTGAATGGATTCTTCTCATGACCTAATGCCATTGTAAATTAGAATCTACAGGAAATAGCATTGAGAGGACTCATAGATTGATTTGTTATGCTCATCTTTTACACAGAAGGTGTTTTGTTGGTTTGTTTAAGTGGTTTGAAAGCTATTGAAAATTGTTATGATGTGTGAAATCACTTGCTTGGAGAACCATGTTCAATTGCTTGGAGAACATGTTGGCTTTCATATACAGGTTTGAATGGCAGTTTTTTGGCTAGGGCGAATATATTGCAGACAGTGGTGTTTTTGTTCTCTCCTCTCATGCTATCAGTCTCCAGTTGGTCAAATAAGCCTGTGGTTGATGTTATGCTGGCAAATCTGAAGCAGTGAGAGTTTTAGGGCTTGAAAATCTAGACTGGTTGATACACAGAGATTAAAGTGAAAGACTGATATAAAACAGCCATATTCACTGACAGTTTTCCATTACATTGAATAGTCTGGACATTGCAGTGCTGTTTTGAGTGATTTGAATCAGTTGTACTGAAGGAGGAGCAAATATTGAATATAGAACAACTTCATCCATTGACAGTTTTCAATCGCATTGAACAGTCTGAACACTGAATTTGATCAAAGTTCTGTATTCTATGATGTGAATCAGTTTGTAATAAGGAAGGAGTTTATGTCTGAAGACATATCATACTGCTTGTCTCCTTAACCCTAAAACGAGGAGTTTGAGTGGCTTATATTCTGAAACAGTTCGACATTATGCCTGATGGTGCATTTTGAAATTAAGCAATGCTATATTGTTCTTATGACAGTTTTCATTTATGATTGATCTTGTCTCACAGTTTATCTATCCACAGACCTAGTTGTATGGTTGAGATAAGGGAACATTGAACTTGAAGGCCTATCCAGGAGTGTGTAGCAAATTTTGAAGGAGCTCAAAGCACAAGAAACCAGTTTACAAAACATTTTTGAAACCTAAAGCCAGACTGTTTCTGTTTTCTGAAAGAAGAATATGGGGAAAAGTGGCAAAAGTGGTAAGGTCAACAGGGCTGAGCCCACATACCTAACCTGGATTCAGAAGCTTCCTGACTGTGCAGAACTGTTTCAGCAGGCAGGTTGGTTGAAGTTTTTCAAGAAGATAGATGGTTTCAATGCTCAGGTGTCCTGCAAGTTTGCTAAGGGAATTAAAGATGATATGATCATGATGGATGCTTTGAAATTCAAATTGACTGTGGAGTTAATAGCAGAATCTACTGAGATCAGCAATGAGGGTGAGCACTGGTTTAAAAAATTGCCTTTTGAGTTTGAACCCCAAAGGTACTTGTTGCCTAATGTGACTCCTGACTGGAACAAGGGTATCCTCATTCAAAATTTCAGGAAGGAGTGGATTGAGCCCATAGGGATACTTCAAAGTTATGTGACCTGTGAAGGAAGATATTCATTTGTATTTAAATATCATTTCAGGTTCCTTCAACACATAGAAGGAGTTTCTAAAATGAATCTGCCCTTCTTTTTCTTAAAAAGCCTGCAAAAGATGTCAAGCAAGATAAAGCAACATGATGATCACACTTCCCAGTCACTTTTTCACCATGGTCTCATTAAACTGATCATCACCACAGTGTTGCAACATGAGGGAAGGACTTGGGATTTCTTTTTGTTCTGGTCAGATGTTCATCCTCAAAAAGAAGACCAGCAACCAAAGAGACAGACTGACAAGGGGAAGGTAATGATGAAAAAGTTAGGTCACTCAGTCAAATCTACAAGTAAAGATGATGTTAAAGCCAAGAAGGTGACAGAGCAGGTAGCAGGACAGAGACAGGATGACAGTCAGCTCAAAGTGGTTTCAGATTACCCTAAAGGCAGATACTCATTGTTTGCAGGAGAAAAGGTACAGCCTAGTCTAAAATTGCCATCACCAGCAGCACATTTTGAGCAAGCTAGGACTATTGATAAAGAGAGAGTTGCTACTCCTGAAGAAGAATTACAAACTAAACAAAGGATCCCTCTTACCATATTATCTGAAGATGAAGGTTATTTATTGGAGGATGAACAGCAGATTGTTGAGACAGAGCCAAGTATAGAAGCATGTGGAGAATTTCTTACTTCAAAGGTGAAATCAGTTAAATCCAAGAAGAAGAAAAAGAAGAATATAGCCTCATACAGGAGGCCTAAAACCAGACCTACTAATAAGCTGAGATGGAACATGAAAAAACTTCTTAATCCTAAGCTAAATGCCAGACAAGAAGCTGTTGTAATTGATTCTTCCTCCAGTGAAGAAACAAAAATTGTTAAACAGGGCAGTAAAGGCAAGGGAAAGGCAGCTGCTAAGTCTTCTTCCTTTTCCCAACCTGCAGGTACAAAAAGATCACAGTCAGCAAGAGAAATTGAACAGCCTAGATCTGAACTGTCTAAAATAATTTGTGAGATAAAAGATAAGCTCTTCAAACAGCAACAAGAGGTAAAGGCAAAAGCATGTCCTATTGAAAAACAGGAGTGGGAGGAAGAAGATGAAGATAAACTCAGGCAAGCAGGCATCTTAAAGGAACCAGGTTTTGCTGTTGATTATACAGACTTTATAATGCAGGATGCAAATATTCCTAATATCCCTAGTTTTGATGATGAAGACCTACAGGAAAGTGTTCAGAAATACAAGCAGCATGTTAAACACTTGCATGAGTTTACTAATGGGCTATTTAGAGTCAACAAAGTGCTTGTAGAGGAGTTGCAGGATGTCCATAAACATTTCTTGGAATTATCAGAGGTCTCCAAAGAAGTTCTCAGCAGGAAAAGGGCTTCTGACAGGCACTGTTCAAAGCTGGAAAAGACAGTTGAAAGTTTACAGCAGGAAAATGAAGACCTTCAGAAAAAGATAGCTGATATGGAGAAGAAGCATAAAAGAGCAAAGAAGAGGTCTTCAAGTCTAGATGATATATCTCTTCTTGTGGAGGCAGCGAAGGAGATATGAGGCAGTTATTAGTTAGGGGTTATTTAAGATAAGCATTTTGGTTTTGGTTAAGAATTTGCTATTTTTAGCAACCTTGTAATTTTGTAAAAACTGTAAATTTTACTTTACCTAGCCTAGTGATTCGATGGAGAGTTAGGAGGAAAAACCTAACTGTTTTTGAGAAGAGAACTATTTAGAAAGGTGAGCAAAACATTGTGAGGGTTCTGATTTTTGGGAGCATCAGGAGGTCTGCTAGCTGCTTGTACTTTCAGACTTATTCAAAGATAGGTACTGTAACTCTTATATGCATTTACTGATGAAATTATGAATATATGACTCTTTCCCCTTCATTTGGTCTGTGTTGCCTTCATGTTTGAACTTGTTTAGTTTCATGAATGACAAATTCATTGCTAGTTAATGTGTATTTTCTAGTAGTGCTTGTCCTTTATGTGTGAACTTCAGTACAGTCTTTTGTTGGATTTTTGTGATATATATGCATCTTTATCAGTATATGTGTATGATTTAGTTGTTGCTTATCTGCTGAATGTATTCCCTGCATGTTCTTGAAGTTTATGACCAAAAACACATAAAACAAAACCCTAAACCCTAGTTTGAATTGAGTTTTACTCTTGAGATTGTGTTGGCTTGTTACCCTAGCCTTAGTAACAATTTCTGGCACAAACATCTTTGGCTCCGTTGCCGGGGACGAAGCTGAAGCATATCTTCCCTGGGATACTTATCAGTTTTCCTGGTTTAAGAGGTGGACTTGAACCAACACTTTTTAAAAGGCTATTTTCCTCAAAAAAGTAGTTACAGTGGCTTCTAAAGGGATTGGGACCAGGAACAGGCCTATTTCTCCATTGAAACTGGGTGTGACAGACCCTGAGCAGATCTTGAAAACAGCCAATAAACTCAGAAAATCTCAATCTTTGCCAGCCTCCTGTGACCCTGACCAGTTGGGTGTTTCATTACATTCAGCTGAAACTTCACCTTGTGTAAAACCTACCATCCCTGAGAGCACTTTCTAGGTTTTTACTAATCCTCGAAGTTTTTTGAAAGCTAAAACCTCTTCCCCTGATAAAATACCAATATTTCAGCTGAAAGTAGGAAGGAATCCTTTTCAAAAAAGTTCCAGCCAAGTTTCCACATTTTCCCAGTCAGTCAGTACAAAAATGGCAGGTCAAAACCCACCCATGGATATGATGGACCGCATGGTTGCAGCTAGGTATGCACCATTAGTTTTACCTCAACCTTTACATGCATTACCTGGAGGTGATTACCAGAAATATATGCCTCGATTCAATGGACAGGGGGAAATCACTACTGAAGAACATTGGGAGGCTTTTCTAAGTTATGCTGACAATCAGAACATTGAGATTAAAGATGTGTGGATGAGGGTATTTGTTCAGAGTCTTGATGGGGATGTAAGAAAATGGTTTAGAGATTTGCCTGCTAACTCAATTACTATCATTGAAGAACTCCATGATCTTTTCAGGAGGCAATGGGGAGACACAAAGGACCACACCTACTATATAACTGAGTTTGGAGCTCTCAGAAGAAAGAAAGATGAGACTGTTGCAGATTTTTCTAAAAGGTTTAACAAGATGTACAGTAGAATTCCAGCAGAAATTAAACCCACTGAAACATCAGCCAAGTTGACCTATGCAAATGCTTTTGATCATGAATTCTCTTTATTACTCAGAGAAAGAAGACCTATCACCCTGCTGAACATGCAAGAGGCAACATTGGAGGTAGAGTCCAATTTGCTGGCTTCCAACAGACTCAAGAAAGAAACACCTCAGCAGCAGTATGAAATAAAGGGAAAGAAGGAAGCCGTTTCCACAAGTGCTACACCTTAGTCTACTGAAGCTAAAATAGATGAAATGGCTAAGCTTGTAAAGATTCTCACTGCCAAGTTGAACAAACTAGAACTTGAAAAGAATTCTGCTAAACCTGCTCCAGAAGCTCAGAGGAACCCAAATAACCAAAATCAGTTTAGAAGACAGTTTTCTCCTAGATTCATGCCAAGGGAGCGAAGAAATAATGACATCCAGCAAGAAAGGAGGGAGAATGAAGATCAAAGAGTCCCCCCTCCTCTGCAAAATAACGTAGCTGATGAAGAAGAGGTTGATGAACAGTTACTGTTTGAAGAAACTGAAACAGATCAGGATGTGAACCATTTTGGAGATGGTTTA
Source organism: Larix kaempferi (assembly GCA_027924585.1). Classification (NCBI taxonomy): domain Eukaryota; kingdom Viridiplantae; phylum Streptophyta; class Pinopsida; order Pinales; family Pinaceae; genus Larix; species Larix kaempferi. Next base: position 17,396,237 of record BSBM01000757.1, on the reverse strand, counting down.
TCTGGAGGTTTTGTAACAGAAGAAGATTTTCTAAATTCTGAGTACTATGATGCAGATTTGTATGAAGTTGAAGATGACTTGGAGTTTGAAAAAACTGTTGTAAATGCTGCTGCTAATCAGAATGGAATTAAGAAGACTATTAATCTCAGATCTGGCCCGAAACAGGTAGTCCAAGCTCCTAAGAAGAAAGCTGTTGTTCCTGCTCCAGTTATTCCTGATAAACCAGTTGCTGATCCTGTAACAGAAAAGAAGCAACCTGCAGAAAAGTCCAAGAAGAATGCAGAAATTGAGGAGGTAAACAAGTCAGTTCAAAATTTCAGTTTGGAAAATGAGTTAGGTAAACTAAAAATTCCTGTGCCATTTTCTGAGCTTATCAAGAATCCATCATATAAGAATACAGTTTTGAAAGTGATGAATATACCCAATAATCAGCCAGTTTCAGATACAGTGAATTTGCAGGAAGAAAACCCTAGAATCTTCATTGGATCAGCTTTGGCTGAAAAGACTGAAAACGAGGCTGGTGCTTCTCCTCCTTTCTATATAACCTTGTTAGAACATTAATCCACACTTAGTACCATAATCCATAAATTTTTATTGCCCATGTGCTTAATTAAACCATGTTTTGGATTAAGTGACTATAGTTGGTCAAAAACCCACTTTTGAGAGTGTTCACACCCACTTCCAAGCAAACCAGTTCACCCAGCCTCCTGTTTTGTCCACAAGTGCACCCTCATTTATTGCTGGTGCGCCCTCTCTCCTTGTTTTGGGGAATTTTAGTTGACCAAGGGCGCTAGGGTGGATTTTTGCCCATTTTTGGCTAGATTTGGAGCATTTAATGCTCCCTTGGGCCCCCAAACCTCCTCTACTTGCTCACCCACGCCTGCCTTGAGCTCATTAATGACCCATCATGCTTCAGCCACCTCCACACCAGAATTCATGGCTGTTTGGGGTGATTGGGATTGAGTTGGACCCACCTAGGGGGGATTGAGGCCAATTTGGCATTGATGACTTGTACACTCAGCTTGAGCCACCTAATGCTCTCGATTTTCTCATGGATGTAATAAAAACCTGTTACTAACATTTTCACATGTTAGACAGTCAGTTAATCAAAGATTTGAGCATACATTGTGTGTAAAATTATCATCTTTTTCAAGTTTTTCCACTGTTTTTGCAAATTAATTCGATTTTGTGAGGTTCTCCATAGCTCCTAGATCTTCTGTGATAAAAATAATCACATGGTATCAGAGCCATCGTGGAGTTAGTGAGTTGCAGGTCAATATTGAGCATTGAACTGCATTCTAGAGAGGATTTCCAGAAAAAAAATTGAGTATTTTTTGCAGGTGTTTCAGTAGTTTTCTCACCATTAACGCAGCAGTCATGGAAGCAAACCAAATGTTGCTCACACCCTTCAATTTTTTCGATTGGAAGGCTGAGATGGTTATCAAGCTGAGATCTAAGGGTCTCTATAGAGTAACCATGGGCACAGAAGTGGAGCCAAATTCTGCTGTGGAGAAAGCAAAGTACTACAATCGACTTGATGAAGCTTATGGATTGCTATGCCTGAGCATTTCAAGGGAACTCTTGTTTCATACAGATAGTTTGACAACCCCCAATGAAGTATGGGTGAAGCTAGAATCACTCTTTGGGAAAACTGATGAACTGAGAGGCCACCAGCTTGAAAACGAGCTCATTAGCTTGAGCCCAGCGCATTTTGAAACCATCCAGGAGTTCTTCACGAAATTCAAGTCACTGGTGCTTCAACTGCAACAATGTGGAATTGTTAAGAAGGAGGAACAACTGATTCTGTCCATCCTTTCGAAGCTAGGCCCAGAGTTTTCAGTATTTGTTAGCACATTTCACTCAGCCAAAATGACCCTTCGAAATAGGCAAATGCCATCACTAGCTACCTTCATGGAGTGTCTCACTCAGGAGCAGGATAAACTAGTTCAGATGGGCACCATAAAATCAAAGGACCAAGCATTGGCAATGGGTGTTTCAAATGAAAGCAAAGGAAAGCAGAAAGCCAAGAATTCGAAGCAGCAAGAGAAGAGGAAGTTTGACAAGACCAAGTCTGCAGATGGGGGTTCGAATCTGTCAAAGGAGAAGGACAAGAAGGGAAAGGAAAATACCAAATGCACCTATTGTCATAGGGGATGGAATCCAGAGAGCTCATGTATGAAGAAAACCATTAACTCAATGGCGCAGCTACTGGAGAAGAACAACATCCCAGTCCCTGAGGGCGCAAGGAAGAAAGAGAGCACCTCAAATCCTGACAATAAAGAGAAGTGTCATGCTTTGGTAGCAGGTACTTCGAATCCCTCATCCTTTATCATTGATTCAGGAGCTTCTAGACATATGGTTTCATCCAGAGAGCTCTTCTCCTCTATGCATTCGAATGGTGGCCCAACAGTTCGAATGGGAGATGATTCAGAAATCCAGACCAAGGGGATTGGTAGGATTGACATGGAGCATGGCTATTTCAGTGATGTGCTCTATGTACCTTCATTGGCTGCAAATTTGCTATCAGTCTATCAAATGACCCATACAGGAGAAGCCAAGATAGTAACATTTACTCCATATTTGGTAGAAATCTCAGAAATTTCCTCAAATCAAGTTGTGGCTGTAGGGTATGCTGATCATGATGAGAGAATGTACAAATTCTCAAATTTCATTCCAAATTCTAGTGACCATGCTCTTGTCTCTCATGCCAACGAGACCTCCAAGTTGTGGCATGAAATATTTGGCCACATGAACTACAAATACCTCCAGACACTGCACAAGGACGAGATGGTGGAAGGGCTTCCAGAAATCAAATCATCAAATGGTGCATGCATTGGGTGTGTAGTTGGAAAGCATCCTGAGCGCAGCTATGAGAAGGGAATGGCAAGGAGAGCCACTCAACCACTTGGATTGGTACATTCAGACCTCATTGGTCCTCTTCCCACTCCATCATATGGTGGATCAAGGTATGTACTTACATTCATAGATGACTACTCTCGATTCTGCTGGGTTTACTTCCTTAAATTGAAGTCAGAAGTGTTTGAGAAATTGAAGATTTGGAAAGCCCTAGTGGAGAACCATAGTGGTCATAAGATAAAGATCCTTAGGACTGATAATGGAAAGGAATATGTGAATAACAACATTCAACACCTTTGTGAGGAATGTGGCATCCAAATGCAACATTCAATCCCCTACACACCTCAGCAAAATGGTGTGGCAGAGAGGAAAAATAGATCTCTCAAGGAGATGGCTACTTGCATGATTGAAGCTAGGGATCTAAGCCCTAAGCTATGGGCTGAAGCCATCAATTGTGCTGCTCATATTCAGAACAGAGCCTTTCACAAATCAGTCAAAGGAAAAACCCCCTATGAGGCATGGTTTGGCCAAAAACCAAATGTGTCAAATTTCAGGATTTTTGGGTCTAGAGCATGGGCTCGAATTCCATCAGAAAAAAGGAAGGCTTTGGAGCCACAGAGCAGGGAATGTATCATGGTTGGATATGGTGAGGACACAAAGGGCTACAAGCTCTTTGACACATCCACACTTAAAACTTTCATTGAGAGAAGTGTGCAATTCGAAGAAGAACCAATTCCAGATTTTGAGCTTGCACCGGGGGAAAGCTCCTCTCCTCCACACCTTAATGAGATTAGTGATGATTCCACCTCTGATTTTTCTGATATTTCTGAAGATGACATGGATGAAGATGAAATTGCTGTACATGAGTCACCATCAAGGCCCAAGTGGGCTGAGAAAATCATACAAGCTGCAGGTGAATTGGCAGGCAATCCCCAAGAGCCTAGGAAGACTAGATCTCAAACAATCAATGCTTCCTTTGCAAATGAAAGTGAACTTGCTGATCACTGTTATATGATGATTGGATCTGATCCAACATCATATCAGGAAGCTCATCATGATCCAAGGTGGAGAGAATCAATGCAAGAAGAATTCCAGTCTCTCCAAGAGAACAAAACATGGGATTTGGTGCCTCTTCCTCCCAAGAGGAAACTTGTGCAATGTAAGTGGATTTTTCGAACCAAACCTGTTGCTGATGGTTCTGATCTGAAGTATAAGGCTAGGTTAGTGGCTAAGGGCTACTCACAAATCCATGGTGTGGATTATACAGAGACCTTTGCACCGGTTGCAAAGATGGACTCAATTAGACTAGCTCTAGCCATGGCAGCTAGTAAAGGTTGGGAAGTTCACCACATGGATGTCAAAAGTGCATTCTTGCATGGTGAGCTACAGGAAGAGATATATATGCAGCAACCTGAAGGATTCCAAGAGGATCCCACACTTGTATGCAGGTTGAAGAAGTCACTCTATGGACTCAAGCAAGCCCCCAGGGCTTGGTATGCCAAAATGGATGCTTTTTTGCTCTCAATTGGTTTCTGTCGATGCAAGTCTGATCCAAATGTTTATTTGCAGCATTGTGATGATAATTTTCAGGTCATTGTACTGTATGTTTATGATCTCTTAATTACAGGGAGCTGCACCAAACAAATTGGCTCAATTAAATCTTCTTTGCACAGTGAATTTGCCATGAGCGACCTAGGATTGCTAAGGCAATTTTTGGGTTTGGAAATTGAGCAATCTGAGAGAGGTATATTGCTGAGTCAACCTAAGTATGCTTCAGACCTGTTATTCAAGTTTAAAATGGCTGAATGTAAGGCAGCCAAGTGCCCATTCCTTTCAGGCATAAAACTAGGTGAATTTGAAGACTCTCCATTGGTGGATTGCACACTCTACAGGCAGCTAGTCGGAAGTTTGCTGTACCTTACACATACAAGACCTGATTTGTCTTATGCTGTAAGTGCTGTAGCAAGGTATATGCAGCAGCCACATGAGATCCATTGGAAGGCATCCAAAAGGATCCTTCATTATGTCCAAGGAACAAAGAACTTCGGGGTACACTATGCAGCTGGTTCTTCACTTCAACTAGCTGGATTTTCTGATTCCGATTGGGCGGGAGATCCCATCGATAGAAAGTCCACTTCAGGTTTTGTGTTTATGTTTGCTGAAGGTCCCATTTGCTGGTCAAGCAAGAAACAACATACAATTTCTCTTTCATCAGCAGAGGCCGAGTACAGGGCAGCAGTGAACGCAGCCACACAGTGTGTTTGGTTGCAAGGCATTCTTCGGGAGTTTGGTGTTGCTCTTGATTCTCCAACCAATATTTGGGTGGATAATCAAAGTGACATCAAGATATCTACTGATCCAGTACAGAGGCAAAGAACAAAGCACATTGAGATCCACATGCATTACATTCGGGGCTTGGTGCATGACAGGGTGATTTCACTGCAGTATTGCCCATCCACCGAGCAAACTGCAGATATTTTCACCAAGTGCTTTACTGAGAAGACCTTCACTCACTTGAGAGCTTTGCTTGGAGTGAGTGATGGATGGTGATTGCTGCAATTTAATTGCAGGTTCAGCCCCATGTCCATTTTTGAGGGAAGTTTTTATCCCATGAGGTTTTACTTCTTTTCCTCGGTTCATATGGACAAATAAAATTTCTGTTTGTATTGAGGTGACTTGAGCCTTTGTTGCCAAGGCCTCTCACTTATCTTTCATGAGATGTACTAAGTTATGGTTAAGGGGGGGTGTTAGAACAGTAATCCACACTTAGTACCATAATCCATAAATTTTTATTGCCCATGTGCTTAATTAAACCATGTTTTGGATTAAGTGACTATAGTTGGTCAAAAACCCACTTTTGAGAGTGTTCACACCCACTTCCAAGCAAACCAGTTCACCCAGCCTCTTGTTTTGTCCACAAGTGCGCCCTCATTTATTGTTGGTGCGCCCTCTCTCCTTGTTTTGGGGAATTTTAGTTGACCAAGGGCGCTAGGGTGGATTTTTGCCCATTTTTGGCTAGATTTGGAGCATTTAATGCTCCCTTGGGCCCCCAAACCTCCTCTACTTGCTCACCCACGCCTTCCTTGAGCTCATTAATGACCTAGCATGCTTCAGCCACCTCCACACCAGAATTCATGGCTGTTTGGGGTGATTGGGATTGAGTTGGACCCACCTAGGGGGGATTGAGGCCAATTTGGCATTGATGACTTGTACACTCAGCTTGAGCCACCTAATGCTCTCAATTTTCTCATGGATGTAATAAAAACCTGTTACTAACATTTTCACATGTTAGACAGTCAGTTAATCAAAGATTTGAGCATACATTGTGTGTAAAATTATCATCTTTTTCAAGTTTTTCCACTGTTTTTGCAAATTAATTCGATTTTGTGAGGTTCTCCATAGCTCCTAGATCTTCTGTGATCAAAATACTCACAAACCTTGACCGTACATGAGCAGATGATTCATAATTGCCTGCTAGATTCAGGAGCATCCCATAACTTGATGCCAAAAGCTGTGATGGAAGCCCTGGGCCTTAATGTCACCAAGCCTTACCATGATTTATATGCCTTTGACTCCTGAGCTGTAAAGTGTCTAGGAGTGATAAAAGACATGGTTGTCAACCTTACTCAGTTGCCCATGAAAAGTGTAATAATGGATGTTGTGGTAGCTGACATCACACCAAAATTTGGCTTGCTTCTGTCTAGGTCATGGGCTAAGAAGGTTGGGGGAACATTACAGATGGACCTCTCTTATGCCACCATTCCTATTTTTGGTGGAGAAAATAGGAGACTTTACAGAGAGCTACAGCTTGCTTACATAGTCACAGATGATAAAAATCCCACCAATCACCCAATGTACTCTGTGGATAAAGACCTTGGTTCATGCATATTACAGTTTAGTGAAGAGGATAATTCTGCTGGTCTGTTACAAGTGGAAAAAGATCAGCCAATAAAACATAGCATAGAGGAAAAAGATGCAGTGTGGCAGTTGTATTTTGATGGATCCTCATGCAGAGAGGGTGCTGGAGCTGGAGTTTTACTCATTTCCCCTGGGGGTGAAACAATGAAACTCATGTATAAATTGGAGTTTGTTACCACTAACAACACTGCTGAGTATGAGGCTTTGCTATTGGGATTGAAGGCTGCTAAAGATTTGGGAATTCAGCAGATTTCTGCATTTGGCGACTCCGAACTAGTTGTTCAACAGGTGAAGAACAAATATCAAGTAAAGCAGGGTTTGCTGAAAGTATATCGAAATGAGGTATGGGATATGCTTGAAAACTATTTTATAGCATTTAATATCACTCATATTCCCAGGAATCATAATGAGACTGCAGATTCTTTAGCCCTGGCTGCCACATATTTTAGAATCCCTAAAACCACTCAGCTAAAGTATCCTATAGAAGTGAGGTATAGACCTTGTGTTCCTGACAATGTGAAGCACTGGAGGGTTTTTAAAGATGACATTGAAATAAAAAAATTTCTTGAGCTTGTAGATGAGTTTTCAAATACTCAAATTGATCAGGAAGAAGATGAAAGGGATGAACAGTTAGATGAGTTTGCTGCAGAAGAAATAGCAGGGCATAAAATCATTGAGTTGAAGAGCAACTTCATTCCAAAAGGTCTAGTACCTTTAGAAATAATATTCACCAAAGATGATACACCTTCAAAGCCAGTAATTCAATCTTCAGAAGACAATGTAGGAGACTACAATATTGGTTCAGCAGAACATCCCAAAATGGTAAAACTTTCTAAACTCTTAACAGTGGAGCAAAGAAGTAGATATATTAAGCTGTTGAAAAAACATGTAGATGCATTTGCCTGGTCTTATAAGGAATTAAAAACTTATGATACAGCAATTATTCAGCACAAGGTCCCTTTGAAACCAAATGTCAAGCCTTTCAGACAGAAACTAAGAAGAATCAATCCAGCCTTGTTCCCTGTAATTGAAAAAGAACTAAAGAAGTTGTTGGATGCAAAGATAATAGTGCCTCTCAGGTATTCTTCTTGGGTGGCTAATCTGGTTCCTGTTAGAAAGAAGAATGGGGAAATTCGATTATGTGTTGACTTCAGAAATCTGAATCGATCATCATTAAAAGACAATTATCCTCTCCCCAAGATTGAACAGGTTTTGCAGCAGGTAGTTGGAGCTCATAGGATTTCTATGCTAAATGGTTTCTCAGGGTACAATCAGATTGCCATGCACCCTGATGACAAAGAAAAGACAGCTTTTACAACCCCCTGGGGGACGTTTATGTATGACAAGATGCCTTTTGGCTTAATGAATGCTGGTGCAACTTTTCAGAGGGCAATGGAAATTGCATTTGTAGGTGAGAAAGATAAGTTTGTTGTCATTTATTTAGATGACATCACTGTGTTCTCACAGTCTGATGATGAGCACTTAAAACATTTGAGGCAAACTTTTCAGAAATGCAGAAAATTTGGACTGTCTTTAAACCCCAAGAAATCTCATTTTGCTGTGCAAGAGGGCAGATTGGTGGGTCACTTGGTGTCAGCTGATGGTATTAGAATTGACCCTGAGAGAGTCAAAGCAATACTGAAGATTAGCTTGCCCAGGAGTAAAAAGGATGTGCAATCATTTATTGGCAAGATAAATTTTCTGCGGTGGTTTATTCCTAATTTTGCTGAGACCATTAAACAAATCACATCAATGTTAAAAAAAGACCAAGAAGTCAGGTGGACTGTTGAAGCAAAGGCAGCTTTTGAGAAAATCAAGGTGGCTCTTACTGAAGCACCTGTTCTGGTAAGTCCTGATTTTTCCAAAGAATTCCTTACTTTTTCTTTTGCTTCAGAGGATACTATTGTTGTTGTCCTACTTCAGAAGAATAATGAGGGATTGGAGCAACCAATTGCCTTTTTCAGTAAAACACTTAGAGATTCAGAGCTGAAATACAGTATCTTGGAGAAACAAGCCTATGCTCTGGTGAAGGCTTTAAAAATTTTCAGAATTTATATCTTACATTCCAAGGTTATTTCATTTGTTCCAAATGCTGCAGTGAAAGACATTTTGACACAGCCTGATAGTGAAGGAAAGAGGGGAAAGTGGATTGTCAAAATTATGGAATATGAAGTGGAAATCAGACCTACTAAGCTGGTCAAAGGACAAGGATTGGCCAAACTACTGGCTGACTCAAATTGTCAAGCATTAGGATTACATGTTATGGCAGAAGAATCAGCACCTGAAAAAAAGCAAGCATTCCTGGAGAAAGAAAGAATCATGGACTCTTATTCATCTTCAGATTGGTATGCTGATATTGTTCATTTCTTGTTATTTTTGCAATGCCCAGAACACTTAGATAGGAAGGCTGCCAGATCTCTGAAATTGAAAGCTAATAAATACGGTTTGATAGAAGATCAATTGTTTTGGAAAGACCCAGGAGGAATCTTGTTAAGGTGTTTGGATCAGGATGAAATAGAAGAAGTAATTTCAGAATCTCATGAAGGAGCTTGTGGAGGACATAAATACTAGAAAACAACAGCCTATAAAATTTTGAGAGCTGGTTACTATTGGCCTTCCCTCTTCTCAGATGTTTACCAGTAGGTAAGAGCTTGCATACCCTGTCAGAAATTTGCAGGTAAACAGAAATTATCTTTGCCTTTGAAGCCTATTGCAGTCAATGCCCCTTTTCAGCAGTGGGGTCTAGATTTTATTGGAGAAATAAATCTAGCATCTTCAGGCCAGCATCATTGGATTTTGACTGCTACAGATTTCTTTACAAAATGGGTGGAAGCTATTCCAACAAGAAATGCTACAGATAAGGTGATTATGGAGTTCATTGAAGATAATATTCTGAGTAGATTTGGCTGTCCACAAAGATTGATTACTGATAATGCCAAAGCATTCAAATCCAAGGCAATGGTGGCCTTCTGTGAGAAAAATGGCATTATTCTGAAGCACTCAACTCCCTATTACCCTCAGGGAAATGGTTAGGCTGAATCATCTAACAAGAATATCATTCAAAGCATCAAGAAGCTGCTGAAACATAATAAAAGGTCTTGGGATTCAATGCTGAAATATGCATTGTGGGCAGATAGGATTACTGTGAAGCAAGCCATTGGTACTTCTCCCTTTCAACTGGTGTATGGAACAGAAGCAGTATTCCCAGTTCAGTTGGGGATTCCAGTAATGAAGTTCCTTCAGAACTCTCAAGAGGAACCAGATGATATGCAAAGGAGAATCTTCGAAATGATTGAGTTACAGCAAAATAGAGAGAAGGTAGACAAAGAAGCACAGATGTACAGAGCTAAAATGAAAAACAGGTTTGACAGAAATATTAAAGAGCATACTTTTTCAGAAGGTGAGTTGGTTTTAAGATGGGATGCAAGAAAGGAACAGAAGGGTAAGCATGGAAAATTTGATAATCTATGGTTTGGCCCTTTTCTGATATCTAAAGTTTTGGAAAATAATACATTCATCTTGCAGTCCTTGGAAGGTGAGGAGTTGCTCAGCCCTGTCAATGGGCGATTCCTCAAGCATTTCTACAGTTAATGAGGATCATTGTCACTTTTCATTGTATATACCGGTGTGAGTGAGATTGAATAAAGACTCCATATAGCCCAATGGAATTTTGCAGGCAGTTAGATTGAAGACAGAAGGCACTAGTCTACAGGTTCTTGAAGCCTCACAGGGAGGACTTCATCCCGCAGCTGGAGCAAGATGTTAAGCCAGTAATTTTTTCTCCATTTTTTATTTATTTTCGTCAGTTTTGGTTTGTTTTTCAATCTACCTCAGTTAAATTTTTGGTTTTAAGTTTTAGTTTTAGTCTCCTTAGAAACTCTATGGGTGATTGAATAAGTTTTGAGCCCATTCTTTTTAGGTTTTATTTGATTTTTGTTGATCTTTTATATTTTAAAGGGGGTTAAAGAAGGTCATATTTTCAAAAGTTGATTCATTAATGTGTTTAGAGAGCAGTTAGACCTGTTTCTTAAACCAAGTAACTTTTAAAACCTCCGACAAATTAGTAGAAAGTTGAAAAACTGCGAAATTCTGGCATGGCAGCTATTCTTGTAGCGCTAGACAAAATTTTAACAAAGGGCGCGCTACAAGAATATCGCGGCCCTTTGTTTTTTCAAATTTCAAATGGATTTCAATCATGATTGCAGTATGTGAGTGACTAATCGCCTTGTGTGAGTGTTTTAACACGTATTTACTGCAGTTTAAGCATGATTTTAGTTGGTTATCAGTCACGAAGCAGAGCAGGCTCATCATTGCATATTATGCGGAATCAGTTGGACAAAAACCAGCAAATCCCGGTCTAAGCTGTCAAATTTCTCTTTCTACACACATTATTATAGGAGAGGAGTGTTCGTGAAGAAGAGTTAACTGCTAAAAAGGTGGATTGTGTTGCTGTGAAGAGAAGACAGTGTTTTTAACGCCAGCGAGAATTAGGGCTTCCAAATTCATTTACCAGCAGTCAAAGAAATGATATGAAGACACCTATTCTCATAAGAAGAGACTGCTGATACCCCAAAACGAAGCTTTAAGCCACGACAGATGAGTAATTGATAGATTGGTTATAATGAGCTAATTGAATGGATTCTTCTCATGACCTAATGCCATTGTAAATCAGAATCTACAGGAAATAGCATTGAGAGGACTCATAGATTGATTTGTTATGCTCATCTTTTACACAGAAGGTGTTTTGTTGGTTTGTTTAAGTGGTTTGAAAGCTGTTGAAAATTGTTATGATGTGTGAAATCACTTGCTTGGAGAACCATGTTCAATTGCTTGGAGAACATGTTGGCTTTCATATACAGGTTTGAATGGCATTTTTTTGGCTAGGGCGAATATATTGCAGACAGTGGTGTTTTTGTTCTCTCCTCTCATGCTATCAGTCTCCAGTTGGTCAAATAAGCCTGTGGTTGATGTTATGCTGGCAAATCTGAAGCAGTGAGAGTTTTAGGGCTTGAAAATCTAGACTGGTTGATACACAGAGATTAAAGTGAAAGACTGATATAAAACAGCCATATTCACTGACAGTTTTCCATTACATTGAATAGTTTGGACATTGCAGTGTTGTTTTGAGTGATTTGAATCAGTTGTACTGAAGGAGGAGCAAATATTGAATATAGAACAACTTCATCCATTGACAGTTTTCAATCTCATTGAACAGTCTGAACACTGAATTTGATCAAAGTTCTGTATTCTATGATGTGAATCAGTTTGTAATAAGGAAGGAGTTTATGTCTGAAGACATATCATACTGCTTGTCTCCTTAACCCTAAAACGAGGAGTTTGAGTGGCTTATATTCTGAAACAGTTCGACATTATGCCTGATGGTGCATTTTGAAATTAAGCAATGCTATATTGTTCTTATGACAGTTTTCATCTATGATTGATCTTGTCTCACAGTTTATCTATCCACAGACCTAGTTGTATGGTTGAGATAAGGGAACATTGAACTTGAAGGCCTGTCCAGGAGTGTGTAGCAAATTTTGAAGGAGCTCAAAGCACAAGAAACCAGTTTACAAAACATTTTTGAAACCTAAAGCCAGACTGTTTCTGTTTTCTGAAAGAAGAATATGGGGAAAAGTGGCAAAAGTGGTAAGGTCAACAGGGCTGAGCCCACAGACCTAACCTGGATTCAGAAGCTTCCTGACTGTGCAGAACTGTTTCAGCAGGCAGGTTGGTTGAAGTTTTTCAAGAAGATAGATGGTTTCAATGCTCAGGTGTCCTGCAAGTTTGCTAAGGGACTTAAAGATGATATGATCATGATGGATGCTTTGAAATTCAAATTGACTGTGGAGTTAATAGCAGAAGCTACTGAGATCAGCAATGAGGGTGAGCACTGGTTTAAAAAATTGCCTTTTGAGTTTGAACCCCAAAGGTACCTGTTGCCTAATGTGACTCCTGACTGGAACAAGGGTATCCTCATTCAAAAATTTTTAGGAAGGAGTGGATTGAGCCCATAAGGATACTTCAAAGTTATGTGACCTGTGAAGGAAGATATTCATTTGTATTTAAAGATCATTTCAGGTTCCTTCAACACATAGCAGGAGTTTCTAAAATGAATCTGCCCTTCTTTTTCTTAAAAAGCCTGCAGAAGATGTCAAGCAAGATAAAGCAACATGATGATCACACTTCCCAGTCACTTTTTCACCATGGTCTCATTAAACTGATCATCACCACAATGTTGCAACATGAGGGAAGGACTTGGGATTTCTTTTTGTTCTGGTCAGATGTTCATCCTCAAAAAGAAGACCAGCAACCAAAGAGACAGACTGACAAGGGGAAGGTAATGATGAAAAAGTTAGGTCACTCAGTCAAATCTACAAGTTAGATGATGTTAAAGCCAAGAAGGTGACAGAGCAAGTAGCAGGACAGAGACAGGATGACAGTCAGCTCAAAGTGGTTTCAGATTACCCTAAAGGCAGATACTCATTGTTTGCAGGAGAAAAGGTACAGCCTAGTCTAAAATTGCCATCACCAGCAGCACATTTTGAGCAAGCTAGGACTATTGATAAAGAGAGAGTTGCTACTCCTGAAGAAGAATTACAAACTAAACAAAGGAGCCCTCTTACCATATTATCTGAAGATGAAGGTTATTTATTGGAGGATGAACAGCAGATTGTTGAGACAGAGCCAAGTATAGAAGCATGTGGAGAATTTCTTACTTCAAAGGTGAAATCAGTTAAATCTAAGAAGAAGAAAAAGAAGAATATAGCCTCATACAGGAGGCCTAAAACCAGACCTACTAATAAGATGAGATGGAACATGAAAAAACTTCTTAATCCTAAGCTAAATGCCAGACATGAAGCTATTGTAATTGATTCTTCTTCCAGTGAAGAAACAAAAATTGTTAAACAGGGCAGTAAAGGCAAGGGAAAGGCAGCTGCTAAGTCTTCTTCCTTTTCCCAACCTGCAGGTACAAAAAGATCACAGTCAGCAAGAGAAATTGAACAGCCTAGGTCTGAACTGTCTAAAATAATTTTTGAGATAAAAGATAAGCTCTTCAAACAGCAACAAGAGGTAAAGGCAAAAGCATGTCCTATTGAAAAACAGGAGTGGGAGGAAGAAGATGAATATAAACTCAGGCAAGCAGGCATCTTAAAGGAACCAGGTTTTGCTGTTGATTATACAGACTTTATAATTCAGGATGCAAATATTCCTAATATCCCTAGTTTTGATGATGAAGACCTACAGGAAAGTGTTCAGAAATACAAGCAGCATGTTAAACACTTGCATGAGTTTACTAATGGGCTATTTAGAGTCAACAAAGTGCTTGTAGAGGAGTTGCAGGATGACCATAAACATTTATTGGAATTATCAGAGGTCTCCAAAGAAGTTCTCAGCAGGTTAAGGGCTTCTGACAGGCACTGTTCAAAGCTGGAAAAGACAGTTGAAAGTTTACAGCAGGAAAATGAAGACCTTCAGAAAAAGATAGCTGATATGGAGAAGAAGCATAAAAGAGCAAAGAAGAGGTCTTCAAGTCTAGATGATATATCTCTTCTTATGGAGGCAGCGAAGGAGATATGAGGCAGTTATTAGTTAGGGGTTATTTAAGATAAGCATTTTGGTTTTGGTTAAGAATTTGCTATTTTTAGCAACCTTGTAATTTTGTAAAAACTGTAAATTTTACTTTACCTAGCCTAGTGATTCGATGGAGAGTTAGGAGGAAAAACCTAACTGTTTTTGAGAAGAGAACTATTTAGAAAGGTGAGCAAAACATTGTGAGGGTTCTGATTTTTGGGAGCATCAGGAGGTCTGCTAGCTGCTTGTACTTTCAGACTTATTCAAAGATAGGTACTGTAACTCTTATATACATTTACTGATGAAATTATGAACATATGACTCTTTCCCCTTCATTTGGTCTGTGTTGGCTTCATTTTTGAACTTATTTAGTTTCATGAATGACAAATTCATTGCTGGTTAATGTGTATTTTCTAGTAGTGCTTGTCCTTTATGTGTGAACTTCAGTACAGTCTTTTGTTGGATTTTTGTGATATATATGCATCTTTATCAGTATATGTGTATGATTTAGTTGTTGCTTATCTGCTGAATGTATTCCCTGCATGTTCTTGAAGTTTATGACCAAAAACACATAAAACAAAACCCTAAACCCTAGTTTGAATTGAGTTTTACTCTTGAGATTGTGTTGGCTTGTTACCCTAGCCTTAGTAACAATTTCTGGCACAAACACTTCCCATCCGGGGGGGTGAACCACGTTAAACCATTGTGTTATGTGATTTCTGTGTATGATTGCCATTAATTTGTGGTCTAATTTACTTACAGTGCATGCATGAAGTTATTATTGTCTGTTATATGTTTACTATGATCTGTATTCATCATGTAAAGGATGGAATAAGATGCTAAGTAGTTCATGTATGGAGTAATATTAACAGTAAATCACCTATAAGTCTAAAATGAATGGATCGATGAGATTGCCACACAGTTAATTGTTAAGGATTGAATCGTAGTATCAAAGCACGCAGCACTACGTACCCTACTTATCTACATAAGTAAAGATGTTTATCAATCTAAGTAATGATGAATGCTTAAGGATTATCGAATAAGATTGAGTAGAAGTGATTAAGTATCTTAAACCCCATTCCACGGCCGGTGGACGTGCTAGGGTGCAAATATCTTTTGTTCCTAAAAATACTCAACGCAGAATAGAAGACACCGCGCAGTAATTGACCGCAGCGCACAACTCATACCGCGATGTACACAAGTCATCTGAAACTCTCGCATCACAAGGTCGTGGAAACCTGCTTCTGCAACCACCCCCTCAACTTTGGTGAGACCTCAGGCTGCTTGCAGTCTGTTGCCGAAAGGGCCGGTGAATAGGGGTTTTGTTGGTATATTGTACCGCAAAGTACCGGGGTCTACATTGGAAAACCTATAGAATAGTGGCGCAACCAACACCAATAACTGAGAAAGCAGAAGCTGACACAAGGCTCAAAGGAAAGCGGGACAATGTAATGCATTCATAACTCGACATAAACGGGGAGTCCTTATGGGAGATGGCTAGAATAAAGATAAAGTAGAGTATGATTCTTCATCGCAATGTCATGGAGGGACTACAAAGGACTCCCAATCCTAAGGAGGAACAACTGCATGGGTTCCATAAGACATAAAAAGGATCTAACTAGGGCACCCGTGATCGGACAGGCCTTACCTCCAAATAACGACACTTCTAAAGCAGCATGAAGGTTCCATGTCAGTTGAAAAGCAAGCTCACACCTAAGGTTTATGAATATGGTCATAAGGTCGATGCAATAATGCAGGCGTAATGACATCCTAACCTATATGACAGGTGTAGAAAATACCTGTTGAAGGCGCGAAACGATTCAAAATCCACTCCTTACACAAAAAACTAGTTCAAAAATATTCCTCACAACGATATATTAGTAAAAAAGGCTGTAAAAATAGTAAAAACCAAAAGGAAAGCTAAACTATGTACAGAAACTATACAATAGTATCCAAAGTATCAGCTCAATTAGCTAGAAGCTCAAGCATAATACCTCTTGAGATAGAACCCATTTTTAGGCTCCTTCAGGATGTTCCCTTCATAATCTTCTAACACATAGGCTCCTTTCTCAAGGGCACACATCACAATGTAAGGACTGTGCCACATCGGGTTAAACTTGCCTGTCCCCGGGGGTTCATTAGCTTGGTCATAAAGAAGAACCAAGTCACCTTCAACATACTGTCGGGGACAGACAGACCTATCATACTGGGCCTTGACACGATGTTTATTGGAATCTATTTCCACGGCGGCATCTCGATGCTGCTCGTCAAGGTGCTCAAGGTGGAATAAGCATTGCTCTACATCCGAAGTATCAGGAAGGAGTTCTATGGCTAGCTTCAAAGAATGGATCTCGCATTCAACCGGTAAGATGGAATCCACACAATGAACTAACTGGAAATTTGAGAAACCAGTGGAAGTCTTCACTACGGTTCGATAAGCCCACAAAGCAAGATACAACATGATATGCCAATTATTCTTGCTTTGTTGGATGGTCTTTTGGAGAATAGCCTTAAGGGACTTATTGACTGCCTCGACCTGGCCATTCACTTGGGGATAATACGAAGATGAGTGATCCTATCTAAACCCAAGCTTAAGTGATAATTCAGCCATCATGTTATTTTGAAAGTGACTACCATGGTCAGTGACAATCTCTCTTGGGATACCGAACCGAGCTATGATATGATTGAACATGAAGTGGGATGTTGTTCCACCGTTGGCTTTAATGGTCGGCATGGCCTCATCCCATTTGGTAAAATAATCTACGACCACTATGATATGAATATGCCCCCTAGCCGAAGTTGGGTTGCAATCCATGAAATCAACCCCCCACTTGGTGAAGGGACCGATGGTGACAACCAGATAGAGAGGGGCAGGATGCGAATGTACATTCTGAGAAAAAACCTGACAAGGGTAGCATCTCTTTACAACGTTAACACAATATTTAAAGATCTTAGGCCAAAAATAACCCGCTCACAAGATACGTTGAGCTGTAGCATCCTAGATAAGTGACCACCACATGCCCCACTATGGCAATCATTCAGTACTAACTTCGCCTCTTCATGATTCAAGAAACGATGCAGGAGAGAGTCCTTTCCTCGGTGATACAAAGTCTCACTAATGATGACATACTATTTGGCATGATGTCTCACATGCCGTCGCTCATATCACGAAATATGCGAAGGGAGCTTTAGAGTCCGGAGATATACAATGATGTCTCCATACCAAGGGTCTGACGATGAGATAAGGAATAAATTCTCATCAACAAATGAGTCCTCGTGGACCACTTCCTCATCAAGTCTAGGAAAATCTGACATCAGCTCTGCGAAAACCAAAGACTTCACAGACTTCGCCGAGGAAAAATCGAGATCGAATTCCTGAAGGATAACCATCCATTTATTATACTTCCTCCCAATCAAAAGTCATGTAAGCATGAACTGAAATGGATTAACATGCGCTACAACCTTGAATTTCCTAAGAAAGATGTAGTGTCGTAATCTCTGGACTGCATGAACAGTCATAAGGGCTAGTTTCTCCATGTGAGAATACCTTAGTTCAGTGTCTACTAGGTTTTGACTGAGATAATAGATAACATGCTCTTGAAGCATATCGTCTTCCTGAATGAAGACCATACCAATCGACTCTTGAGACGCGGCCACATAAAGCAAACAATTCTCTCGCATAGTCAGGTGGACTAAGAAGAGTGGCCGATACCAAGGCTTTCTTAAGAGCGTTGAAAGGTTGTTGGGATCGCTCATCCCAAATAAAAGGGGTGTCTTTATTCAATAATCGCATGAAACCCTTAGTAAGAATGACATAGTTCATGATGAAACGACATAAGAAATTGGCCTTCCCTTGGAGGCTTTGAAGTTGAACCCAAGTATGTGGGGGAGGCAACCGAAGTATTGCCTCAACTTTCAATGGATCGACTCTAATACCCTCCTTCGAGACTATAAACCCTAGAAGGTGACCCATCTTCACGCAGAAGATGCACTTGTTCGGATTCAAATGAATATTATAACGATGACATCTCTTGAAAATAAGACAAAGGTGACCTAGGTGATCCACTCTACTACGAGAGTGAGCAAAAGGATCATCTAGGTAAGCATCCACTATATGCTTAAGATAATGAAAAGCATGGGTCATGGCCTGTTGAAACGTAGCTCCGACGTTTTTAAGGCTGAAGGGAATTTTCCGGTATGCTAAAGTACCCCAAGGACATATAAATGCAGTTTTATGTTGATCCTAAGGTTTGATTTGGATCTGATTATAGCCCGAAAATCTGTCCATAAACGAGAATACTTCACTTCTCGCACACTCATCCAAGATTTGATCTATGAATGGGGTGGGGAAGTTATCTTTAGGACACGCTTTATTCAGATCGTGAAATTCAGTGCACACACGGATGGTTCCCTGCTTCTTATCCACATGAACAGGGTTGGATACCAATTCAGTAAGGGGAACCGGGTAGATGAAACCAGCCTTAAGTAGTTTCTCTACCTTTTCCTTAATGGTGGCTGCCTTCCTAGGCTTAAAAACATGAAGACGTTGTCAACCAGGATTAACATGTGGGTAAGTCTTAATCTCATGTTCAACAATACTGGGGTCAATACCCGACATCTCCTCGGATGACTAGGCAAACACATCCCGAAACTCTTTGAATAAATCGGTGTAAATACGGATTTCCTCAAGGGAACAATCAACACCGATGTATATATTTTCAAATTTTCTAGGAGTAAAAGAAATGTTGATCGGGATAGTAGGGGAAATATTATCCATATTTCCATCCGCGTAAATGTCATGCGACTCCAAAGGAACCATAGGGTGACTAACTTTCTCGGCTAGATTCGATCGAAACTCATCTTTCTCAATAAGATCAAGGTTGGGAAGGAAATAAGATCTATGATGGAGCTCCTCCCAAGGCTTGTCATTTCCGTTCATGGCCTCGATAATGGATTCATTCAAAGGTAAAGTGTCATCAAGGTATTCATGTGAAGAAGATGAGTCAACTACCCATGCGGGAAGCATAATAGGATATTCTTCCTCTGTCCCCAAAGAAGAGAGATCAGGCTCTGCAGTGACTTGTTGATATTCACGATAAGAAAGCTCAGCTGTAGACAAGGGCATGGCCATTCCAATGTGTGAAGAGTCTCCCGATGAGGAACTTGTCGAAGATAGATTCCATGGATCACTAAAGTACGATGTCCGAAATGGTACAAGACTCAACTATGAAGGAGCATCATCGAAGATGGTTCCTATAAAGGAGATTGGTGCAGAAAAATCAAAAGATCCCATCAAGGAGGATTATAATCCTATACCAACATTCTCAGTTTCCGGATGAGAATTCTCGATCTGAGGGACCATAGGTCCTTGTGATGCTACGGGATTGGAACTAGTAAAGGATAGCTGATCGATCGACACAATCTTGCATTCATGGGGAAAGAAGATGAATCGAAATACTGAGGATACGATCGCTTTCATAGCATAGATCCAATTCATACCTAGTAAAAGGTTATAGTCAAGGGGAGCATCGACCACCTTGACCACTATAGGCATGAAATTCCCACCCAAGTGGAACTCAAGGGAGGGGATAATACCATGCAGATTGAAAGAATGACCATCGAATGTAGTAAGCATGGTCATGGACTTCGATAATGGAGGAGATTTGATATCCTTCCAACGAGATAAAGACATCACTGAAGTGGAAGCACCTTCGTCAACGACAGTATGCTTGATGATCATCTCTAAACACCTAACATGAATTTGGAAAGCCACATGATAGGGAGACCAAGGTTGAACATTAGTAGTATCAAACTTGATGACATTCGGGCTATAAGAATCGAGGACTATCAAAGAAAATAGAAGGGCATTCCTTTGCGAAGGACAAGCCAGAAGGACCTAGAGAGTCGACATAGCACATGGGGTTTGGCCCAGATCATCCATAATCGAGTAGTTATGGGCGACTCAGGAATTAGTATTATGTGACGAGCGCTTGAGGACACCTTTCGGTACCCGCGGCATAGGGTTTGGATTCTCGATATGCAATGGAGTCTCGAGTGGAGGGGGCTCATTCCTAAAAGAATTTTTTGGAGCTCCATAATCACGCGAGTGAGTAGAAACACAAACCTCATATTTGACCATGTTTACGCATCCAAAACCATCATCATGGGTAGAAGAAGTTGAAGTTCAGTAGTCCCATGACTGGCGGCGGAAGCACCAGAATCCATATTCTAATGATGAGGAAGGGGATTCTTCAGCACAGCTGGGTTTTGTGCGATGTGCTTCGATTCTTCCTCCATATGAGGACACAAATGTGTAAGGTGATCCTGAGAGCAAAGTTTACAAGGAAAATTCACCTTACGCTTGGGATTGCAATCCCCACCAGTATTTTTTCTATCTCGAGGAGGGTTAGTGTTCCCTTTCTTATTCTTATTTGTTCCCACCCCTACGATTATTCTTCCCCTTCTTTTTCCCACCAGGATGCTGGTAACCGAATGGGTTCACCGATTGCATAAAATGTACATCGGACGACTTGGTGGAAACAGACGAGGTGGGAGCCTCTCCATTAGTAGACTGGTTAATAGACAGGTTTTGCATATGATTCATAACCATATCTATAGAACGAGCACTTGAGGAACCAACAATTCCATCGGCATGCGGTACAGGGGCGAGCTTTTAGTCATGTATTGATCACGGTGCGTTAGGTATAACATCATACAGAATCCCAGACTGAGCATAAACCAGATCTAACTGCTGGGTTCTAAGGATGGCTTGTTCCTCAGTCATAGTTTCAGACAACAAGATGCCCTTAGAAATATAAGGGATCAAAGACTTGAGGAACCATTCCAGGAGAAACTTAGGAGGAATGTTAGCTTTTACTAACCTCTTCCATCGGCGCCACTCTTGAATGTGATCAGAAATATGTGTTGCTTTATCCTAGCGGAAGGTGGACAATATTTCGGTGCCAGTGTCGCAACGAACCGAAAACTGAAAGTGTTTTAGAAAAACCAAATCCAAATTGTTGAAGCTCTTATACGTGCCCCCAGGCAACTCGACATACCATTTCATGGCAACCCCCATAAGGGTGCATTGAAATATCCTCAAACGGATGGGATCGTGGTTTAAGGATTTCGAGGAGCACCATAGATGGAACGTGATGACGTGATCACTTGTATCTTCACCCTTCTTCCCTTCAAAATTTTGAACATAGGAAGGGAGCTTGGTGGGGACTGGGGGCCATGTAGACTCATGACATACTGGATCATTCGTGATCTTAGAAAGATCAAGCAAGTTTAACCTAGCGACGAATGGGAGCTGAGGCTGCGAAGCTTGAGCATAGGCTCCCGGGAGAGACTGACTTTGCGAAACCGTGGATGACACCGTGCACACCGAGGTCAATGACTCGACACCTGAGGTGCCTACGAACTCTAGTAGATCCCATGTCCCTAACCAGTAGGATATTACACACCTCCCACCTGACCCATATAAGGATACATAAGCATGTGCATAGAAGGGGATCCATAGGGGGGAATGGGATAAGGGCCAAGACCGGCTGAATAACTATAAAAATTACCTCCATAAAAATGGGGTACCATAGAACCACTCGATGTGGGAAAACCATCCAGGTAAGGGCCATAATAAATTGGTACGTTCCCACCCCAGGGAGCAGAAGAAATAGGAGGAGGAGGAGGATGCGGAATCATATAAGCATTCGTAGGAACAGGAGCAGAATCATACAGGTTAATGGATGGGATATAGGTCATAGATATGATGCCTACCGTGAAATCTCCACTTGAGAAAGGATTTACACTAACACTAGGGGCTGGTGAAGGAGGAGGCCATCCTCCAACATTCGGAGAAGAGAGAGGGATGTGACGACTCCCGAACCGATAAGCAATAAAAGAGGGTATAGTGCCCCCAACACCAATGCTAGAGCTATTGTGACTACTTGACAAGGAGGAAGTAGCAATCCACATAATGCTAGGCATACTGAATTTAAAAGGGTTTGGGATCGTGAAGACAAATGCAGAACCAACACCTGACACACCCGTAGATGAACCATACAGATGACGTGATGACCATGTATCATCAAATGGGTTCCTACTAGTGGGATGTGATTTCCAAAACCCATGAGGAGTGGTGTGTGATGAACCTCCATCCCATCCAGTTCTCAAAGAGTATGTGTAAGGAGGGCAAGTTCTCTTCGTGCCAAAGGACAGAGTCACTGGGACTCCCGACGTGCCAGATGCAGAACACATAGTGATAGCTATCTAAAGTTTGTGCAATGTGAATAAATCACCAGTGATAGTCCTCCAACGTCTCTTGTGAAGAGACTGTAATGGGTCTCTAGCTAGTAAACCATCCAACCGACGAGTTCGACGGAGAGCCAGATCTCGATCCACGATGACGCCAAAGAGTCAACAAATAAGCATCTCCTAACGGCCTACTAAATCTTCACAGAACACACACCTAAAAGAAGCTACAACCAAAATGCACACAACAGGGGACTAGCTCAATGTAATGTCCCTTGTTAGGAATTTTATTAAAATTGCAATTTTCCACTTTTTTCCTTGGTTCGACCTTTGACTAGTTTCGATCTCTAGGTCCCAAATTTGCCCCAAATGATCCCAAATCTTCTGAGAAGGTATATGAATGATATTATAACATAAATATGTGTTTCAGGGATGCCTTTGTACCTTTAAAACACTTCTGCAAATACTCTTTCAATTCTGCTCAATGTAGGTAACTTTACTAGTGATTTCCCTTTGACTAGTATTGGTCTCTAGGTCTCAAATTGACTCCAAATGCCTTCAAATATTCAAGGAAGGTTTATGAATGATATTAGGAATTGAATATGATGTTCATGGATAACATATGGCCACCAAAAGACCTCTGCAAATTCTCTCAAGATTCTGGACCAAGTATGCAATTTTACTAGTAATTTGGGGTTCAAATCCCCCTGAGGTAAGTACTGAAAATGGCTTCCCAAATGCCTCCAAACCCACTCAAATTTATGAAAAGAGGTATGTAATGTGTTAATTATGTTATTAAGGTCTCATATGCACCATTAATGGTTTATTACAACTGTTCTCACCCTCTCCCATTCAACTGCAAAAATCCCCAATTCGACCCTTGGGGAAATGGCACTATTTCACCTCTCAATACAACTAAACGGAGTAAAAATGCTTCAAATGCTCAAGTAAAGTACATGAAACTTGTAGAAGACATCCATGGCAGTATATTGATCACAAATATATCATAGAATCATCCATTCATTCGAAATCATCATCAATACATTGGTTCACAACAAGGTAGTGGGGAAATGGCATTGTTCTTCCATTAAAAATGAGATTTATACATTTCTACTTGGAATTTCGACCTGAAACTTTCTGGAGATGAATAACAGAGTATTTACTTCATATTACAAAAGAAATGGGGCATTGGAAGCTCCCCCAAGAGTACAATAGCTCACCAAAAACGCCCTCCCTCAAGGATCAAGAATATGCCATCAAAACTGGAAATGGTTGAAGGAGCGAGCTGCAATAGAAGAAACCATGAGCTGCCCTGTAGCTTACACCTGCAAATAAAGACTCCATTGAAGCTCCAAATGAAAGGTCTGAATGGCCTTTCCAATTGCCAACTTGGATGGGAATCTTTCACCCTCGAAATTGGCTAAGGCAAGAAACTAGTCATCCACTAGCTCTCCCTCTTCACAAATGCAATTGCAAATTCTACAAATGATCAAAAGCTGGTTTCCTTCTTTGTTATTGACATTTATAAACTTCTAATGTCCTCCATGGGTCGAATTCATTCCAAGAGACTCATGCCAACTCATGTTGGGAAGAGATTCCAAAGAACGCCACTTGTACAACAATTCCTAGTCTCCCACTTCCACCAAATCACATGTGGAAGCATCTTAGCTGCCCTAACACCCTTGAGCGCCCTCTTGGAGTCTATTTTTAGCCCTGACATGTCATATATGTCATATGTCAGCCTTCAGGTCTGATTTGTGTCATAGGTGTCATAGCATCTTCATCATTGTTGTCATAGAGCTAGGGAATCTAGCCCAAGTGTCTCACTAGCTCCAAATTGCCTCTTCCTCTTCCATGGGAGTTACTCTTCCTCTATATTTCGACCTTGGATGAGTCATGCAATGAATAATACCTTTTGGACTCCCCCAAGTATGTTACCATTCACCTTGAATTCGAATTGGTGAGAGAATGATGCCAAGTGTAGTGGGGAAATCTAGCCATATGTGGGTCCCACTTCCTCCATGTGTCTTCATGATGAAATGCCACTTTGATTTTCACTTGTATATATTTATTTAGCTCCTTTATTAAATATTTATGCCATTCTAATGTTCAAACATCATTTATTATCCCCATTATTCCAAATCCCAAAGCTTCCACCCCAAACCTAGGAAACTAGTAATTTTCCTCCTTGGCAATTATTTGACCTTTAGCATCAATTTGACAAACTCTAATGAATAGGGCCAATGTGATTAGGCCATTGTGACCCAATACCAAATTTGGGACATGACAAATCCTCCCTTCCCAATATTGCTTGTCCTCAAGCAATTTTAAACATGGGTGTTGAAGAACCTGCTTTCTGTATAATTCTTTGAAGTTGCCATTGAATTGCCCAACCTTGAGTCTTTGAGTTTCCATGAAGATTTTAGAGAGGAACCACCATGCTTGCTGCTGCACTACTCTGATAAAAATCACTTTATTAAGTGGGGAAATCCATATCCCATACTGCTTGTTTCCCCAAAAAATTTGAAACCAATGAGATAAAAATTATTCCAGGGTCCCATTGCTTGTATTGCACCCCAATAATTAAGAGTGCTCTCCAACCCACACCATTAGTTAAGAGGATTCCTGGATCCCATTTTCTTGTATGCATCCTTCCAAACATCATGAGTACCAAATATATATCATCAAAGTACATAACAACATAATGAAAATGTACATCAAGGATATGCTTAATCAAAGAGTCATGAAGGTGCTTATACCTCCAAGCAAGTAGACCACCATTTTCCAAGTGCATACAAGCTTCAAGTGACCAATCAAATCTGCTCCAATGACATAGGTGAGGATCCCATGTCCTATAATGCTGCTCCAAAAGGATGTGATATGCATCAAAATATTCAACCATGTATTCTTTCATCCAAGAAGTGAATGAAGAATCTCCACTAAAATCTGAACCAAATAATGAGCAGAAAAAACAAGGAGACTTCAAATGACTCAAAGAAGTCTCACCCATACATCCATGAATGTGAGAATCATAAAGATGTAACAAAGTATGTGGCTGCCAAAAAAAATGTTCTCCCATCATAAATCTATTCACCCAAGTGTTGGATGAAGTTCCTCTAACATAAAATGAACCCAGTGTTGAGCAAGAAAAACCATGAGTCTTCAAGTGACTCAAATCCATATCATAGGTACATCCATGTAGATGTGAATCATCATAAAGTGACAAATGATGCTGCTTCAAATGTGAATAAGAATGTGCTCCAACCATGTCATCATAAAAGTTAAATCTAGGAGTTCCATGCTCCTCATGTGGCACCATCAAAAAGAACCCTTTCACCCATACTTCATTGAGACTAATGTTGCAAAACATGGAATTGTAGGAAGTAGGAGAATGAACTAACTCACCCAAATGATCAAAAAGTGCAGAAGTTTCATCATGGGAAGGATCCATATGGGTAGTATCATGCAGCTCCTTCAAAAGTGTGAACTCTTTGTCATAGTTTGGTTCCAATGTAGAGGAATCATGCTCTTCTTTAAAAATTGCATAACCTTCATCAAGAGGCAATTCAAATTCCTCTTCCACCACATCAAGTGTTTGGATCTCTTCAAGTTCATCTTCAAACACATCAAGAACATTCAAATTTTCACATTTCTCATGATCCACCATGTCATGAGAATCCTCCAAACAATCTACCATTTGACAATCTTTGATGTGGCACATTGCTCTTTGAATCTTCTCCATGTCTTCAAGGAAGGATGTTTCCTCCAATGAAGTAGCTCTCCAACAAGAATTTGACACCAATGCTTGAGTGTCATGGAGAATGCTGAGGGACTCTTGGATCTTCTTTTCATTCATCTTTAAGGACCCTTCAAGAAAATGAGGCTCTTGCAAATGAACCTCCTCATCTTCTTCATTTTTTCTTGGACCAACTTCATGAAGCTCAAGTGGTGATGGGGAAGTTGATCTTGGTTCTTCTTCAACTGCTGCAAGGTCTTCATTATCATGCTTAATGGAACTTGGGCTTGCAGCAACATTTTCAAAAGTGATCTCTATGTCACCAACATAGAGGTGTGAGCACCCATCAATAGGTACTCCTTCATAGTTTAAGCATCCATCAGTAGATGCTCTTTGGTTCATGTCTAAGCTAGAAGGTGTCTCGAAATGATCTTCCATATTTTCAATAGAATATTCTTCACTATCTTGTGATGTCTCTTCCTTTTGCTCCTTCAAGCAAGCTGTTGCATTTTGCCCCTTGGTTTCCTTAAAATCAATAATTTTTTCCACAAGTTCGATAGAAAACAATTCGAATCCTTCCTTAATTTGCTTGGTCATATCTTCAAATATTGTTTTCATAATTTTTATATGCTCCTCACCATCATATGAGGCTCCCTTTTCATCCCTAGTCATAGTTCCCTCAAAAAATTTGCTCTTCTTCTCCTACTTTTTTTTTTCCTCTTCAACAAAAGCACTTTTGGTTTCAATATATAATGGTGGTACCTAAATTCTTTTCCTCATAGATATTATACCACATCAGGTGCCAAGATCATGCTCTGATACCACTGTAATGTCCCTTGTTAGGAATTTTATTAAAATTGCAATTTTCCACTTTTTTCCTTGGTTCGACCTTTGACTAGTTTCGATCTCTAGGTCCCAAATTTGCCCCAAATGATCCCAAATCTTCTGAGAAGGTATATGAATGATATTATAACATAAATATGTGTTTCAGGGATGCCTTTGTACCTTTAAAACACTTCTGCAAATACTCTTTCAATTCTGCTCAATGTAGGTAACTTTACTAGTGATTTCCCTTTGACTAGTATTGGTCTCTAGGTCTCAAATTGACTCCAAATGCCTTCAAATATTCAAGGAAGGTTTATGAATGATATTAGGAATTGAATATGATGTTCATGGATAACATATGGCCACCAAAAGACCTCTGCAAATTCTCTCAAGATTCTGGACCAAGTATGCAATTTTACTAGTAATTTGGGGTTCAAATCCCCCTGAGGTAAGTACTGAAAATGGCTTCCCAAATGCCTCCAAACCCACTCAAATTTATGAAAAGAGGTATGTAATGTGTTAATTATGTTATTAAGGTCTCATATGCACCATTAATGGTTTATTACAACTGTTCTCACCCTCTCCCATTCAACTGCAAAAATCCCCAATTCGACCCTTGGGGAAATGGCACTATTTCACCTCTCAATACAACTAAACGGAGTAAAAATGCTTCAAATGCTCAAGTAAAGTACATGAAACTTGTAGAAGACATCCATGGCAGTATATTGATCACAAATATATCATAGAATCATCCATTCATTCGAAATCATCATCAATACATTGGTTCACAACAAGGTAGTGGGGAAATGGCATTGTTCTTCCATTAAAAATGAGATTTATACATTTCTACTTGGAATTTCGACCTGAAACTTTCTGGAGATGAATAACAGAGTATTTACTTCATATTACAAAATAAATGGGGCATTGGAAGCTCCCCCAAGAGTACAATAGCTCACCAAAAACGCCCTCCCTCAAGGATCAAGAATATGCCATCAAAACTGGAAATGGTTGAAGGAGCGAGCTGCAATAGAAGAAACCATGAGCTGCCCTGTAGCTTACAACTGCAAATAAAGACTCCATTGAAGCTCCAAATGAAAGGTCTGAATGGCCTTTCCAATTGCCAACTTGGATGGGAATCTTTCACCCTCGAAATTGGCTAAGGCAAGAAACTAGTCATCCACTAGCTCTCCCTCTTCACAAATGCAATTGCAAATTCTACAAATGATCAAAAGCTGGTTTCCTTCTTTGTTATTGACATTTATAAACTTCTAATGTCCTCCATGGGTCGAATTCATTCCAAGAGACTCATGCCAACTCATGTTGGGAAGAGATTCCAAAGAACGCCACTTGTACAACAATTCCTAGTCTCCCACTTCCACCAAATCACATGTGGAAGCATCTTAGCTGCCCTAACACCCTTGAGCGCCCTCTTGGAGTCTATTTTTAGCCCTGACATGTCATATATGTCATATGTCAGCCTTCAGGTCTGATTTGTGTCATAGGTGTCATAGCATCTTCATCATTGTTGTCATAGAGCTAGGGAATCTAGCCCAAGTGTCTCACTAGCTCCAAATTGCCTCTTCCTCTTCCATGGGAGTTACTCTTCCTCTATATTTCGACCTTGGATGAGTCATGCAATGAATAATACCTTTTGGACTCCCCCAAGTATGTTACCATTCACCTTGAATTCGAATTGGTGAGAGAATGATGCCAAGTGTAGTGGGGAAATCTAGCCATATGTGGGTCCCACTTCCTCCATGTGTCTTCATGATGAAATGCCACTTTGATTTTCACTTGTATATATTTATTTAGCTCCTTTATTAAATATTTATGCCATTCTAATGTTCAAACATCATTTATTATCCCCATTATTCCAAATCCCAAAGCTTCCACCCCAAACCTAGGAAACTAGTAATTTTCCTCCTTGGCAATTATTTGACCTTTAGCATCAATTTGACAAACTCTAATGAATAGGGCCAATGTGATTAGGCCATTGTGACCCAATACCAAATTTGGGACATGACACTCAAGGGACCTCCCGACACCACAACCAGTATGTCTCGCCTAGGTGAGGTTTGAGACTCCCAAACTATAACCGAAGGTAACAGAATCAGTTATAAGGGCCCTCATACTTCAATGTGTAAACATAATGTGTTTTCCGACCCCTATCTGACTCAGGACACCCGCAGAATAACCACTGCAAATTCCCTATGCGATACGTCGGTAAGGAAACTAAGGTCACCACGTATAACCCATGCTCAAGTGAATAGCTGCAGGTGGGATCTGCCGTATGGGAAGGGTAGCTAAGCCTGAAACTCAAAAGGTCAAATCCATCAAGAGTCCCCAGATATGAACAAATCCTGGATATATCTCCCACATTCAGCAAGTATTGGAGGGATATCTCTGCAACCTACCTCCCGTGACCTCGTGCTTAACTTTGGTGTGAGTAGAGCTTCCTGAGAACACTGATGTATACCATGGGTTTCACTTCTCCCTGGTCAAAAACATAATGTTTGTTTGATAGTCTTGGATTGTTTACTCCCACGGGTTCTATTCCAAGACTCTACAACATGTACTGGTTGGTGCACCCTAGAAAAGAAAAAACATTATAATCAATTTTAATTAAGCATTAATTTTATTAGTTGTACTTACTCAAAGGAATATGGCTGTGAAACTAGTGATATGAAATGACTCAATAATATGCACACCTGAAAACATTAGAATCGTCTTCCAATAGAAATATGTATTCCACTGTTGTTGGACAATCTACTCGAGTGGACACGAGCCAAATCTCCCTAGTTCAATGCGAATCTAGAACAATTGAAGTACAAAATACAATCTTCTTTCCTAGATCAATAAAGATGCAAGCTAACGGATATATCACTTCCCCAAAGTCTATGAATGCCTTCCTCTTTGTTTATCCAAGCTCTAGAGCCTTTAGATCTTGAGCTACAAACCCTGTAGAGCAAGTGGAAACAAACAAACGATACAAGCATATATAGATGTAAATTGATCTAAACTAACGGTTAAGGAAGAAAGTTATAAACATTATCAACACAACGATGGTTATGGAAAGAACTTGTATTATTGTAATGAAGGGAAATACATAGAGAAAGAATGTTACAACCTAAGCCTCAACATTGCAACCTTCCATCCAACAATCCATGCCAAGCCTCCAAAGAATGATGCTTCCCAAAGGATGATAGGGACCACCTAGAAATTCACCAGCATAAGAGTGCCATCGACCTTCCTTCCTCTCAATGGAGAGGAGGGTTGTATTTATAAGGATAAAGGGGATATATTAGGTTGAGGATTAGGGGGAGAGGTATAAGGTATCCTCTCATTAGGTTAGGAATCGAAATGCCACCTCACCTAGAAAATAGGGATGACCCTCCACCTCATCAAGCTTCGAGAAGGGTCTCGAAGCTTCGATTTTTCTCCTATAAACACCCCCGGTGCACCTTGCATGAAGAGACAGAGCGCCGCAGAAGGCTGGCGCACCTTGCATGAAGGTAAAGAGTGCCGGTGGCGCACCTTGTTAGTGTGCAAAGTGTGTCGGCACACCTTGTCTGAAGGAAAAGAGCGCCGGTATACCTAGAGAAGGAAAAAACATAGGAAAAACCCCCAACTCAATGCACTTTAGCTAAGGGAACTTTATGGATTAGGCACAACGTTGACACATGGATCATGGTGACTAGATTTAGGTGTAACAGAATTCCCCCCAAAGCATGAAGTTGGAAAAACAAGACATGTGAAGTGCTTTGAAATATCGATGGCAAGGACTTGCTAGCTGGAGGATGATGCTGCATTACAAATGACTTTGAGATACTAGTCTCACATGACAACATGGATTCCGACCAATACATTGCAGATCCGTGGTAGTAAAGATCGACTGAACATAATCATGGCTACTAGACACAATCGTAGATCCATGATGAGATGACAACACAGTCACGGCCAATACAAAGTGGATCCATGTAATAGGACTCAAACAATATCCATCACAACCTAGGTAGGATACGACTTCCCCAGGGTCTTCAAGCTGAACCTGCAATGATACGAATCTATCCATGTGATTACAATGTTTTGGATTCGAACATGGTAGAAACCACTTGATTACCGGTCATTGATGTATACCATTAACAAGTGAGAGGGAAATCACCGTTAATGTATATGATCCCCAAGGTATCATAGTACATATCACCAAGCATGATGTTGTAGGCACAACAGATCCCATCTTTTATCCAAAACGTGGGCGCCCCAATTCCATAACAAAAGGTGACTTAATCAATTTTTGGGGTTGTTTAGCCTATTTGCCATTTATTTTGCTACCTTTGATTTGATTTAATTAAGTTAGTAATTTTTTTCCTTCTTGAAAATTATGCATTTTTGTGCGTTTTTTTTGGAAGTTGCGGAAATAAATTTGTGGGTTGATTTTTCAATCATCCCGCAACCCGCAATTGCGGATTGCAGATTGCGGGTGCCTTTGTTTACATTTGAATTTTTTCTCTCGCAACCGGAAAAATTATGGATTGCGGGATGCGGAGAAATATTTTTTGAAAGTTGCACATAAATTTTTCACCCCACAACCCGCAAATTGCAGATTGCGGGATGCGGAAAGACCCTTTAAATAAAGAATAGTTTATACTTCTCGCAACCTGCAAATTGCGGGATGCAAGAAGTACTTTCACCACGCATTATGTTTATGTTCCGCAACCCACAACTTGCAATTTGTAGATTGCGAAAGGGTGTGTGTATTTTTTAATAACAAGTGCTTGCGTTTGGCATCCTGCATCCCAACCGTTGATATGCAATGATCCGATGGCCATGATTGCATCTGGCAGAATGATTTCAATTTTTTTAATTTTTGGTGCTTGGTTCATCGTTTTCAAACATTGATCTGGTTTTTCGTATGCGTTATGCTTGATCAAACATGAAGTCTTTGAACCCAATGATTACTTAATGATTAAAACTCTGAGATTTGACTTTTGATTTCATGTTATTATGTAAATTTACCTCATCTCACACCAAATTTCAATTGATGCATCACTGACTGATATTTCGCTCGCAGAAACGTTGATTGCAAACTGCGCATTGTAGATCTGCGATCATGCCAGTTAGTTACACTAAATTGATGTCAAATCTTATGGTTTTATGTCCTATAAGGGTTGTTCTGGATAATCTGTTAGTTTACGATCATATATGCAAAATTTGGATTGATAATTTGACATCTCTATTAACAATTGCATGCTGTAAATAAAATGCAGGGAGTTTCTCATATTTATGTCTAGCATTCTGTTGAAAAAGAGCCTCAGCCAGTGGAATACTCTGAACTTATTCCTGCACCATTCGATGCTGATGTTTTTTATGGTAGCACAGATAGTGAGGAGGAAGATGACAGGGTTGAATTCATATATGAAAGACTTATTTTCAACAAGCAGAACAAGGGTGATAAAGAGTACATTGATCAAGATAACACAATTGTTCGGGACTTAATTAACAATTTTCCACCTATGCGTCCCACAATTCCTTTCAAGGAGGATCCATTAGTTGATTTTTCAGTCTTTGAAGATATATCTGGTCCTCATGAATCCAGGGAAGATCGTATATGTTCCTCATCAGCTATCTTCAATAGCTCATGATCTATCTTGATTCTCCTCAACTGATGACAGGATGTCCTCGAATATATGTGGTGCAATCTCTTGGAACTGTATGATGCCCAGTTTTTGGATCCGAATTGGTTATTGTTCCTATGTATAAGGATTGTTGGACATTATAGGCCAAGAGGCATTTTTTTCTTGGCCATTTTTAGGATAATGTAGTTCTGATTATCCCTTCTCTGTGGGAGATTTGATCTTGAATTATTATTTTGTAATTATTATTTAAGGGATTTTTGATCTCATAGCGGGGGATGGATGGTTAGGGGACATAATCACCAAAAGAGACTGGATATGCTCTGTTGTTGCAGACTATGTAATGTTTTGTAGGTCTTAATACATAGTTAGTTTTCTTCAGCTATCTCTTCTGTTTTAATTTGTCAAATGTTTTTTATGATTTGTGGTTTTGCTTCGACACATTCACTAATACTGTTTATTGTTTGCAATCAGTAACCTGCATCGGTTTATAGTTCAGATTTCTCGTAACTTATGATCTCTACAATTGATGTTTTAAATGAACGTCTTTATCTAAAACATTTTATCGATTTATGCAAATGATTCATAGAAAACATTAAGTCAATTTTAATTTTTCAATTAACATTCCATATTTAGGATAAGCTTGTATGCATTTCATTCTCAAGTTGTATTTGGTTGAATGTCTTTAACTGATTATATCCTAAGCTGTTGAGCCAAGATCCAATTTTCGCATGTCTGTTAAATTGGTGAAAGGACTTAGTAATTTTTAGATCAAGCTATCTTGTACACAAACAAATCATTCCTATTAGAATATGCCTGACTTAAATTAGGTTTCTTTTTCAAAGTTAGACTAACTCTTAGGATTAGGAAAGCTTCTCATCTTTCCTTACAGGAAGACAAATCCTTTTAGGATCAAACACACACAAGTGCTAGCAGAGGATTTTGTATCCGTGGGTGTTAACCACACCAAATAGCTCGAGGATAGGGTAAAAATTGCATAGGATTATTTGAAGCCTTTGGCTGGGTTTTCATCCCCTGTTGTTTTCCTTGAACACCACTCCATCATATGTTCAACCGAGGCTTCAAAAAATTGCACTAAAAGGAGGGCCATGTACCAAACATGCCTAAACAGAATTCGAACAGACCTCCTCCAGTAAGAGACCCGGTTGTTACACGTAGCCATACACAAGATTCAACATCCACAGAACAACCAATACAAAATTCTCAAAATATTCCCGCCACCCCTGTCGTGGGACATGAAACTAGGAGGGTCGATATTATTATTGTATCTCCCATAAGAGGATCCCTCACACTCGAACAAATTCTTAAAATTTCTTATTATAGTGTTTCTAGGTTGCAACAAATCGTTGGACAATGTAATCTAGGACTAGCATCAATTCAAGATCACTAGAACAGTGGCCCGCAAGCTAACAATTCTGTTAATCAGAATTCAGGTGACCACAACCCTGAACAACGTAATTCACCCCGCCATAATTTGCTCCTATATTTTAACCTTGACACATTGTTTGGGGAAGCATAAGAAGATCAACCACAAGTGACAATAGGTGGATCACCACCGCCACCACCTCCATCTTCATCTTCTTCATCTGAAGAATCCTCACATAATGATTCATCCTCGAGCTCACCTTCAAAGGACATACCAATGGCTCAAGGCCAAAATAGACCCTGGTTGGACCAGGATGCTGTTTTTATCCTTGGAGATCAACATAGACTCCCTAAAAATCCCGAAAAATGGCTACCTAAGTTCGAACCTGATGAAAAGTCACCTGCGCTTGATCACATCAAGACATTCATGCAAGCCATCAGACTCAGAAACGTGATTCATGAAGATGTAGTCTGTAGGTTATTCCCATATACCTTCCGAGGGAAAGCATCCATTTGGTACTTTGCCTTAGAAGCTAGGTATATCACTTCATGGGATGACTTTGAGAAGACATTCATGCAAAATTTTGGAGATGATAAGACACCCGAAGACTTGGTAATTGATATGTATTCTTTGAAAATCTGAGGTAAAGAGAGAGTGAAAGATTATAATCAAAGATTTTCATATCTAAAAAACAAAATCCCTGCCACTCTTCTTCCTGTGGAATAAATCCTGGTTGCATACTATGTGAAAGGTTTTTCGGTTCACATAGCTATGTGGGTTAAATGGGCACACAAGGAAACCTTTCCAGAGGCCTTTGCTGATGCCATTCAGGTTGAGAAGGATATTTTTGGTTTAAAGGATAACCCAGATACTGCAGTAGATCAACCTTCCACTTCACGTAAGAAAACTGATGTTCCTACAAAACCTGTTGCACAAGACAAAGACCCTTTTGAAGTGGGTGACATGAAGAAAATACTCCAGAGGATTTCTAATGAAATGGTTGACCTCAAGAGAACTAATACTGAAAATCAGAACACAAACAGGGGGTTCAACAAACAACCATTTAGAAGGCCCTATCAACCTCAACAAAATCAAGTCCCACCCAATCCCGAGGAAGGGTTGAATTCTGAGGAAATTTTTTCTATTTTCAAAGCCTTAGTTTCAGAACCCCATCATTCTCCTCATCACCCAGAACAAGAACTACAGGAGAATCAAGATCCTGAACCTATGGATGAGGAAGAAGACCAAGAAATAAATACCATTAGTTTCTTTGCAGAACTTCCCATGGACGGGGAAGAAGAAGAGCCTGAAACAGTGTTTAATGTCCCACATCCCTACAACATGAGGAGTAAAGGACAACCAACTCAAGCAGCTTCTACCTCCACACCCACAACAAACAGAGTCAAACGACCATACAAAAGGATACGCTTATTCCTGAGATAGAATACAATTTGATTGATGACTTAAATAAGATGAAAGCTAATATCTCTGTATTTGAACTTTTGAAGATCCCTACTATGAGGGACAGTTTTCCTAAGAGTATAATTGTCAACAAACCTAGGGAGACTCAAAACAATAATCTAGAGACATACAGTAAAACTAGCAGTTCAAAACCTATTGGGAAAAGGACACCTCCTTTTTTTTAACCTTTGAGATCTTTAACAGGAGTGTCCATAATTGTATGGTGGATTCAAGGGCTTCATCCAATGTAATGCCCTTATCGGTTTGCAAGAAATTAAATGCCGCGTGGGAGCCGTGTCCTTCTTAGATTGTTTAGCTGGATAGATCCAAAGTGAAGGTAGTTGGGGAACTAAGAAATGTTATGTTAAATCTATATGCTGACCCCAGGATCCATCGAACAGTGGACATCATTGTGTCTGACATCCCAGAGATGTATGGGATGTGGCTAAGCAAAGATTGGTCGAAAAACCTTAAGGGATACTTTGCAACCGATTGGTCTCACTTGTGGTTTCCTTACAATGGGAGGCCAAACAAGATAAAGATTAGCAGGGAGCCTTATATGAAGCAGATTGTCACAGATTTGAATGACCCCAGTGAGCTAGCTGCATAGTTCAGCTCACATGTGGAACATTTCACTTTTGATACATTTTTTGGGGACTTACCTACAGACTTGTCACCTGCTGAGAGTGCACACAAACAATCTCAGATTGTCAATTTTACATATGTTCCATTCTCAGGTGATATTGTACATAATGTATATAGTGTGAGTACCAATTTTAAATTAGATTTGAATGCATGGACTTTGTTTTTCGATGGTTCCAAATCTAAAGATGGAGTTGGTGCAGGTTGTGTCCTCATCGATCCGAAAGGAACCGAAACCATGATTTCCTGCAGGCTTGAATTCGAATGTACCAATAACATTGTTGAGTACGAGGCCTTGGTCCAGGGACTTAGGAAAACAATCGATATGAATGCCCAGGTAATTGAGTGTTATAGAGACTCAGAAATAATAGTTAAGCAGGTAAGAAACACGATTAATTGCATATCTCCTCATTTGCTTAAGTATCAAAATTTAGTAAGGGACTTAACTAATTCTTTCACTGATTTTAACATTAAGTCTGTCCCAACATCTCAGAACTTCGATGCTGACCTACTAGCTAATACCGCGTTTGGGATGATACCTCCAGAAGGTTTCTCACCATATACCTTTTCTATTGAATTAATGTACAGACCTTCGATCCCGAATAATATAACCAGTTGGAAAGTGTTTAATGATGATAAAAAGAACCTAGATTTTCTTACAGCTCAGGACACATTTCAATATGTTGCCATTGATGAAAGTGAGCATGAAAAATCTTTAGTTGATCCCACTTACACTGCGAATTTGATTCCTAAGTCAATTGTCAGCCTGGAAAATTTCTATGATCTCCAATATAAGTTCAAGCAGAAGGTAAATTGTAAGACTCAAAGCTCTTCTCTCAATTATGAACATGTGAATTTGGGAAATGAACAGAACCCTCGCATGGTTAACTTAGGGGTTTCCTATTCACCCGATGAAAAAAGAGCTTTTATCAAGTTATGCAGATAATTTAAGGACGTTTTCTCTTGGACGTACGACGAGCTGAAAACCTTCGACACTAATATTATGCATCATAATATATCGATGGAGCCAGACACTAAACCCTACTAGCATAAGCTCAGGAAGATGCACCCTAGCTTGGAACCTTTTGTTAAGGAGTTAGAAAAGCTCCTTGCCGCAAGAATTATTTTTTCGGTCAGACATACATAGTGGATCGCTAATTTAGTACCAGTTTGAAAGAAAAATGGCGACATTAGGCTCTGCGTTGACTTTAGAAATCTTAATAAAGCTTCCGAGAAAGATAATTACCCTGTTCCCCCTATGGAATAGATCTTATAGAGAGTTGCAGGTTCAAAATTTTTTTCTCTCCTCGATGGTTTTTCAAGGTATAACCAAGTTTTGGTTGCACCTGATGATCAATTAAAAACAACTTTCAGGACCCCTTGGGGAACTTTTTCCTACAGGCGAATTCCATTCGGGTTAATAAATGCAGGTGCTACGTTCCAGCGAGGATTGGACATAGCGTTCAGGGGACTTATGCATGATTATGTTGTTGTGTACTTATATGACATTACTATCTTTTCAAAAAAAGACATGAACATTTGTTTGCCCTGAAACAGGTATTCGAACGTCGCAGAAGATACAGAATTTCACTCAATCCTAAGAAATCAATCTTTGCAGTGACTGAAGGTAAGCTGCTGGGATTTATTGTTTCGAAAGAAGGTATGATTATCGATCTGGAATGCACAGAGTCGATCTCAAGGATTGGGTTACTAGGTACGTGCAAAGCCATGCAATATTTCCTTAGTAAGATAAATTTTGTTCGCAGATTCGTACCTAATTTTTTGCAAATTGTTAAACCTTTACAATTAATGATTAAGAAGGATGCATAGTATAAATGGTTTGATGAACAATGAAGTGCTTTTACTGAGATTAGGAAGCCTATTACAGAAGCTCCTACCGTTATGTCCCCTGAATTCAGTAAGGATTTTATTTTGTATACCTTTACCACTGACTTTTCTTATGTTGTTTTTCTTACACAGAAGCACCCAGACGATCTCAAGATTCCCATTTCTTTCATGAGTTCAACATTCAAGGGCGCAGAGTTAAATTACTCCCAAATAGACAAACAAGCCTATGCGGTTTATAAACCAGTTAAACATTTTAGACCGTACTTACTCAAGTCTAGAACTAAAGTAATTGTGCCTTATGCAGCGATTAGAAATAATCTGATACAAAAGGAATTGGGGGAGAAAAGAGCTCACTGGATGACAGCTTTGCAAGAATACGAATTAGAAATAAGACCAGCAAAAATAGTAAAAGGCCAAGGTTTGTTTTTTCTTACCGCTCAGTCGAATGATCCTGTAAGACAACAAATCGAGTGGGAGCAAGAAGAAGGTACCTCAGCAGGTTCTGTCAATGTGATCACTACTCAAGCATCTAACTGGTATGATGATATTAAATTTTTCTTAACTCATGGGTATGCTCCTGAAACCCTTGATTTCAAAAAACACAGAGCCTTAAGATTAAAAGCAGCACCAGACCAATTCATAGATGGTGTTTTATTTAGAAAAAATTATGATGGTGTTTTTCTTCGATGTCTAGAGAGAGCTCAAACTGAGAATATTCTTTTGAAATTTCATGCAGGACCTGCATGGGGACACTTCTCAGGAGAAAACACTACCCACAAAATTCTAAGAGCGGGTTACTACTGGTCGACATTGTTCAGAGACGCCTATGATTATGCTAGAAGATGTGAACCGTGTCAGAAGTGTGCTGGAAAAAGGAAGAAGCCTGCATTTCCTTTGCAGCTAGTCACAGTTCAATTCTCATTCCAGTAGTGGGGTCTAGATTTTGTCGAACCTATTAATCCTCCCTCTTCTCTGCAACACAAATATATTTTGACAGCTATGGACTACTTCACTAGATGGGTAGAGGTAGTCCCTCAGACAAGCAAACACGACCCAATTAATTTCATTTCTGGAAAGTCAGATAGTCACAAGGTATGGTGCTCCGGAATTCCTGGTGTTTGACAATGCTTCATACTTCTCCTCTTTTGAATTGACTCAATATGCCCTTGAAAAAGGGATAAAATTAAAATTTTCTCCCAATTATTATCCATAGGGAAATGGATTAGCAGAGTCTTCTAATAAGAATTTAATTAACATCTTAAAGAATACAGTGGCTACTCACCACAAGAATTGGCACATTCAGTTACACAATGCTCTTTGGGCAGACCATGTCACTCCTAAAGAGGCCATTAGAAACTCCCCTTACTGCCTATTTTATGGTAAGGAGGTTGTCTTACTAGCCAACCTCATGATCCCTTCCCTGCAGCTAGCACAGTCTGTGCAGGAAAGTGACTCTTCCCCGCTCCAACACAGAATTGATACATTACTCAAACTAGAAGAGGACAAGGAAAAGTCTAAAAACAAGTTGTACCAACACCAACAACTTGTGAAGAGGTGGTTCGATGAGAAGTATTCATCTGACAGGGAGTTCTCTGTGGGGGACTTAGTTTTAAAATGGGACAAGCAACATAAGGACACGAATGATTATACTAAGTTCCAACGCTTGTGGCTAGGACCTTTCATTGTTACAGAAAAGATTGGTCCTAGTACTGTCTGGTTACAAACACTAGAGGGTTTTCCAAAAACCTATCCAGTGAATGTCTAGCTGATCAAGAAGTACTTTGTTTGAGGAGAGCATGTTGGTCCACTTGTACATAAAGTGTGGTTTGTTTCTTTTCCTTTGGTTTGGATTGATTTACTTTCTCTTATGATTCTTTTCTTTTTACTAAGTCTGCACGTTTGGAAAAAGTTGTTAATCAGTGTTTCTCTGAGACTAACACAATCCAAAGTTTTCAGGTACCATGCCAGCTTCTCTTCCATTCGGCCTATGTCAAAATGCTCTTCATGGAATCAAACAATGAATTTTTGCAGGGCCTTGATCGATATCTTCCCACTATCATCAACATCTTTTAAATATTTGTCTGATTAATTGAAGTTGAAGAGCAAACTAGAGTTCTTACTTTGTGTGTCATGAGTAAATGGCATAATCTTTAATAGCCTGGTCAAACTTATCTATTTTGGATGCCATATTGATCACTTTGTTAATAATTTATCTAAATAAAAGTAGGTTACAAAATGGGGGGTCTCATTGCGAGCCAGCCTATCATGTTCATAGATGTTTAAATGGAATGACATCTTCACATCAAGCCACCAAACTTGGGAGATGACTTCCAGCTCTGGTTGGAAGGTGGAAGATCCTATCATAAGTCGGTCCATTCATGATCTGCAAATCATTAGTGAGTAACACTGATGTTATGTGGCCACCAAGCCATGGTAGTGTCTTGTAATTTATGCATTAGTAAATTCTTGTTTTCTTATAAGATGGTTTGTTGTGTATAAGGATAAGGGGGGTCTTATTACAAGCCAGCCCTACCATGATCATGGATTTTATTTTGGACTGGAATTGCCACTTGTGGTCACCAAGCCATGGTAATTGCTTTTAGCTTAGAAAACTGGAAGACAAGGAGTCTCTTAACCGAGCTAGCTTGTTCATATTCCTAATCAGGTTTGTGAATGGAATTGCCAGTATCTGATCACCAAGTCAGGGAAATGGCCTTATATCAACATAACTCTTATTCAACAAAAAAAGAAAAAAAGAGAGAAATATACATGTACATAAACAAATAAGTAATAAATCCAAGGTGATTGATGTATTTTAATCCAGAATGGATCTGAGTTTATTCCAAAGGTTAATCATAAATATGCCCCTCCATGATTACATAAAGGTATAAAATTTCTGTTTGTTCCTAGACTACCTTATCAGATTAAGTATTATCTTTAATTGTTTTTGGATGCGAATGTATTGACCATATGCCTAACTTTGTTGTTTTGATTGTGTTTTCATGAGATCATTTTGTAAATTCCATGTTGAAAATGAGTTGGTTGGCATGTCTTCTTTATAATTAAGGGTTTCATTTCCAAAGATAATTGGTTCTTCCCAGCCAGTCTCCATTTGTTGTAGGCACAACAGATCCCATGTTTTATCCAAAACGTGGGAGCCCTAATTCCATAACAAAAAGTGACTTAATCAATTTTTGGGGTTGTTTAGCCTATTTGCCATTTATTTTGATGCTTGTGATTTGATTTAATTAATTTAGTAAATTTTTTCCTTCTCGAAAATTATGCATTTTTGTGCCTTTTTTTTTGGAAGTTGTGGAAATAATTTTTTGGGTTGAATTTTCAATTATCCCACAACCTGCAACCTGCAACCCACAATTGCAGATTGCAGATTGCGGGTACCTTTGTTAACATTTGAATTTTTTCTCCTGCAACTTGCAACCCACAAAATTACGGATTGCAGGATGCGGAGAAAGTTTTTTTGAAAGTTGCACATAAAGTTTTCACCCCGCAACCTGCAACCCACAAATTGTGGATTGTGGGATGCAGAAAGACCCTTTAAATAAATAATAGTTTATACTTCCCGCAACCCACAAATTGCGTGATGCAGGAAGTACTTTCACCACGCATTATGTTTACGTTCCGCAACCCACAACCAGCAATTTGCAGATTGCGGATTGCGGAAGGGTGTGTGTATTTTTGAATAACAAGTGCCTGCATTTGGCATCCCGCATCTCGACTGTTGATATGCAATGATCCGACAACCATGATTGCATATGGTGGAATGATTTCATTTTTTTATTTTTGGTGCTTGGTTTATCGTTTTCAAACATTGATCTGGTTTTTCGTTTGCATTATGCTTGATCAAACATGAAGTCTTTGAACCCAATGATTACTTAATGATTAAAACTCTGAGATTTGACTTTTGATTTCATGTGTTATTATGTAAATTTACCTCATCTCGTGCCAAATTTCAATTGATGCATCACTGACTGATATTTCGCTCACAGAAACGTTGATTGCAAACTATGGATTGTAGATATGCAATCATGCCAGTTACTTACACTCAATTGATGTCAAATCCAGTGGTTTTATGTCCTATAAGGGATGTTATGGATAATCCGTTAGTTTACGATCATGTATGCATAATTTGGATTGATAATTTGATATCTCTGTTAACAATTGCATACTGTAAGTAAAATGCAGGGAGTTTCTCATATTTCTATTGAGCATTCTGTTGAAAAAGAGCCTCAGCCAGTGGAATACTCTGAACCTGTTCCTGCACCATTTGACGTTGATGTTTCTGATGGTATCACGGATAGTGAGGAGGAAGATGACAGGGTTCAATTCATATATGAAATACTTCTTTTCAACAAGCAGAAGAAGGGTGATAAAGAGTACATTGATCAAGATAACACAATTTTTCGGGACTTAAT
Organism: Larix kaempferi; assembly: GCA_027924585.1. NCBI lineage: Eukaryota > Viridiplantae > Streptophyta > Pinopsida > Pinales > Pinaceae > Larix > Larix kaempferi. The sequence goes on along the minus strand of BSBM01000757.1, from coordinate 17,353,676 downwards.
TATCAATTTTCCACCTGTGCGTCCCGCAATTCCTTTGAAGGAGGATCCGTTAGTTGATTTTTCGGTCTTTGAAGATATATCTGGTCCTCGCGAATCCAAGGAAGATTTCATATGTTCCTCATCAGCTATCTTCAACAACTCATGATCTATCTGTAAAATTAGTCACAGCAGATCTAATGAACAAGTAAATCAATCACAACAGATGAACATAGAAAATATGGTGTAAAACTGTGCAAAACATGCAACAGTGCTCAATATCCCAGTAAGGGTGAATGATTACAATAGAATACAGTAACAATTACTGAGCAATTCGAATTGCCTAAGGAGGTCATTCGAATCACTGAATGGAGTAGCTTGACTCCAACTAGGAGTTCTCATCATCAATTAGTAGTGGTCATCAATGCACAAGAACCAGTCATCCAGGTGTCAATTTGAGTCTAACTGAGTATAACATGTGTAACTGAAGTGTGTAGCACTGATATAGGGAAGTGGGCTCAGTGGAGGGAACATGGGAGGCTAACTGAAGTCAGAATAAGTCATCTAGTCAATCTGGAGGTCCAACGGAAGTGAAACAGTCATTCGGGAGTGAAACTAGCCTCAAATCAGGGAGAATCAGAGCTAACTGAGTGTAACTGAAGTGGAGCTACAATGGTAGGTGAAGAAGTGTGCCCTTCTCTGGAAGTAGGTGAGAAGTGGGCGCCTTACTGACTAAGAGGGCTAAAACTCTGAAGTAAGTGGCTCCCGGGTGCTAGAATAAGGTGGCTAAGGTGTTGGAGGCATCAAACTGGTGACTGGGATGCATGTAAACCCTAGAATTTGCATGCAAACCCTAATTTCATGCAAGATCCTGAAAAAGATGATGTGGATATCCGAACACCCCCCCCAAGCTAGACTATGATGTGCAAAAAAATAATGTGGGGCCCTGGTAACTAAGACCAAAGGTCACCCCAATACAATAATCCAAAAAATGCTAAAAATAAACTAAGTGAGGAAAGAGGGAAAACCCAGTGGGAAGAAATCCCCCCCTCAAGATAAAGCATAATGATGGATCAATCTGTCTCCACCATGATGGAACTCACCCCCAACAGTGAACGGAGGTAAGAGAACTTCTTCTCAGTGAAGCTCTTGGTGAAGATGTCTGCAATTTTCTCATCAGTAGGGCAATATTGCAGAATGATGGTGCGGTCATGCACCAACTGTTGAATGTAATGCATATGAATCTCAATGTGTTTGGTCCTCTGTCACTGAACTGGATCTGTGGAGATCTTGATAGCACTTTGATTGTCACAAAATAGGACAGTCGAAGTAGTGCCACCAAAACCAAACTCGGAAAGAATACCCTGCAACCAAACTGCCTAAATGCAGGCATTGACTGCCCCTCGATACTCTGCCTCTGCTGAAGAAAGTGAAATGGCTGCCTACCTTTTGCTGGACCAGAAAATAGCACCATGACCAATCATGAAAACATAACCGGAAGTGGACTTCCGATCAATGCTATCACCTGCCCAATCTGAATCAGTAAAACCAATGAAATCAAGCTCAGAATCTGCAGCATAATGTATGCCAAACTGTCTCGTACCTTGCACATACTGCAAGATCTGCTTGGCTACTCGCCAATGAAGCTCATGTGGCTGATGCATATACCTTGACATGGCACTCACGGCATATGAAATATTAGGCCTTGAGTGTGTCAAATAAAGTAGTGAATCAATCAACTGTCGATACATACTGCAATCTGCAAGCGGTGTAGAATCTCCCTCCTCAAGACTGATTCCTGAGAGAAATGGGAACGGAGATACCTTACATTCAGCCATATTAAACTTCAATAATAGGTCAGAAGCATATTTTTTCTCAGATATAGTGATCCCATCAAAATTTTGGGCTATCCCCAAGCCCAAAAAGTGACTCAGCAAGCCCAAATCACTCATGTCAAAAGCTAGATTTAAGGCAGTTTTCAGCTTGTTTATTGAAGTAAGAGTGCTACCAGTAATGAGAAGATCATCAACATAAAGTAAAATAACCAACAAATTACCTTTAACTCGTTGAAGATACACATTTGGATCAGATTTGCATCTTTGGAAATTCTGAGAAAGAAGGAAGGAGTCCATCTTTGCGTACCAAGCTCTTGGGGCCTATTTTAACCCATACAAAGATTTCTTCAATCTGCAAACTAATGATGGATCTGATGTGTAGCCCTCTGGATGATACATATATACCTCTTCAGCAAGGTCTCCATGTAGAAATGCACTCTTCACATCCATGTGGTGCACTTCCCAGTGCTTGGATGCGGAAATAGCCAAAACAAGGCAGATGGAATCCATCTTTGCAACCGGTGCAAAGGTCTCAATGTAGTCCACTCCTTGGACTTGGGAGAAACCTTTTGCCACCAACCTTGCTTTGTATTTTCTGATAGAGCCATCAGCAGCAAATTTTTTGCAGTAGACCCATTTACACTTCACTAATTTTCTTCCAGGTGGAAGAGAAACTAGCTCCCATGTGTTGTTCTTTTGGAAAGAACTGTACTCTTCATCCATGGCACTTTGCCATCTCGGATCTCGGTGGGAAGAATAGTATGGGATCTGAACCAGCCATTAAATAAAAAATCTCAGGAAGTAATGGATCAGCAATATAAAGAGCCATACCTGCTCTTTGAAAGTCTACTCTTGTTCGTCTCGGATCAGCAGGATTTCCAAGGTTCGAACCAACAGATTGAAGAGTGTTTTGGGCCCACTTTGGTAACTGAGGAGGATCATAATGGTCGGATTCTAAACCTGATATGTCATGATCATCATATGCTGCTAAAATATCAGAAATATCAGAACTCATACCTTCATTATCACTGCACGGATCTTCTTCTGGTGAAGGCGGTGAATCGGTAGTCTCTTCCTCGACTAGTTGCAATTCTTGAAGCGGTTCTTCAAATTGCACACTGCGCTCTATGAATATATTTTTAGATCTGATATCCACAAGTTTATATGCTTTTGATTCTTCCCCATATCCTATCATTATGCACTCAATACTTTGTGGATCCAAAGCTCGTCTCTTCTTGGAAGGAATTCTAGCCCATGCAGTAGAGCCAAAAACTCTCAAATTTGACACATCCGGTTTGTGACCAAAGAATGCTTCGAAAGGAGTCATACCTTTCATGGATGAATGTGGAACACGGTTCTGTATGTATGCAGCAAAATTGATTGCTTCATCCCAAATATTTGCAGCCAAACCTTTTGATTCAATCATGCATGTAGCCATCTCTTTCAGTGACCGATTTTTCCTTTCCGCTACACCATTCTGCTGGGGTGTGTAGGGAACTATATGTTGGATCTGAATTCCGCTTTGGGTACAAATTTGCAGCAACTCAGCCTTGATATATTCTCCACCATTATCAAATCTAAGAGATTTGATATTGCTCTCAGTGGCGGTCTCAACAGAAGCCTTAAAATCCTTGAATTTTCCAAGCACTTATGACTTGTTTTTGAGAAAGAATACCCATGTAAAGCGGGAAAAATCATCAATAAATGTCAAAAAATACCTTGAACCATTTAATGATGTATGGGGCAGTGGACCACTGATATCAAAATGTATCAACCCCAAAACTGTAGAAGCTCTGCTAGCTTTTCCGCGGTCGAATCTGTGCTCGGGGTGCTTCCCAATAATGCAACCAGTGCATATTCCCTTCGAGGAATGAAGTTGTGGAAGACCATCTACCATGGATTTGTTTGATAGCAGCAGAAAATACTTATAATTAAGATGTCCAAATCTTTCACGCCAAAGCCTACTAATCTCATTACCATGTGTGCGAAGAGCAGTGGGCTTTGCAAGCGGAATAAAGTGTGAAAACTCATAGCATTTTGCAGTGTGGTTTGCCTTTCCGACTGCAACAAGTCTTCCACTTTTGATATCAGAAATTTCAACTATATTAGGGCTGAATGTAACTTGCTTCAGTTCACCAGTGTGTGTCATTTGATACACATAAAGAAGATTTGAAGCCAAGGAAGGCACACAGAGAACATTATGAAAGCTTCCATGATCTACATGAATCGTACCTTTGCCCTTTGAAGAAATTTTTGAGTCATCTCCCAAATGGATGGGGATGGAGCTGTTTGGATCGAATGAAGAAAAAGAATCAATATTTGCAGCCATATGATTCGATGCACCTGAATCTATAAAGAGAGTAGTGGGCTTCGAAATAGTTTCCATGAGTGCTTGTCCTCTTTCATGATCATCATTCCTATCCTTCTTCCTTGCAACATCGGGAAGAGTTATGTTGTTCTTTTACAAAAGGAGGGCCATTTGATCTATAGTCTTCTTCATACATGAACTTTCGGGATGAAATCCACGGTTGCAATGAGTACATTTAGATTTTTGGTTACCTTCTTTTCCCTTTTGCTTTAACTTTGAACTGGATGGTGCATCCGTCTGTTTGCCTTTCTCTCTTTGCTTGTGAGGCTCGAATTTGGGCTTCTCCTTCTTTTGCTTTCCTTTACCATTCAAGATATTGGGTCCTTGAACATATAGGGCTGAATCTTTGGAGCTTATGGACCCCATTTGAATCAACTTGTCATGCTCTTTTGTGACGGACTCAATGAAGGCATTCAAGGTAGGCATCTTCCAATTCGGGGTAGTTAGCCGACTAGAATTGAAAGTAGAGACAAATACCGAATAATCTTTACCAAGCTTGCTGAGAATGGAGAGGATAAATTGTTTATCCTCTTTGATAACTCCACTGTTCTTCAACTGCAAGTTCAAGTTCTTGAATTTTGTGAATAATTCATTAATGGTCTCGAAATTCTCAGGACTAAGGGCAATCAATTCATTCTCTAATTGAAAATCCCTAAGCTCGTCCTGCTTGCCGAATAGTGTTTCAAGTTGCTCCCATATAGCTTTTGGAGTCTTCAATCCACTGAGATGAAAGTGAAGATATTTGGATATGGAGAGACAAAGAAGACCATAAGCTTCATCAAGCTTGTTGTAGTGTTTGGTTCTATCTAACAAGTTGTTTGGCTCCAATTCAAGACCAAGAGTGACTCGGTAGTAACCTTTTGAACATAATATGATCTCCATATCATCTTTCCAATCAAAATAATTGAATGGGGTGAGGATAGGCTTTGAAGAAGAGTATTCCATTGCTAGGAGCGAGTGCACACTGATGTAGAGGAGCTTGCAAGGGCAGAGTAGCGAATGCAAATGATGGAGACAATAACCTGCAAATCACAATAAACCAAGAATAATGAGGTCGAACAATCCACCCTTTTAGAGTTGCATCACACCTGGGATTGGAGATCAAACAATGTTGAATGGGTCCAATGTATCAGATTCAAGAATTATGTGGAAACTCAAGCTTTTGGAGTGGTATTAGATGTATTTTCAAGCTTTGCATGCACAGGAGTGAATGCCCTTGAGATCTTTCATGCCAAAACTTTTTGCAATTCACTCAAATCTTCTTGTAGAAACACCTGTAGAAAATAGATCTTGTCCCTGCAATGGCTTTGATACCATGTAAAATTAGTCATAGCAGATCTAATGAACAAGTAAATCAATCACAACAGATGAACATAGAAAATATGGTGTAAAACTGTGCAAAACATGCAGCAGTGATCAATATCCCAGTAAGGGTGAATGATTACAATAGAATACAGTAACAATGACTGAGCAATTCGAATTGCCTAAGGAGGTCATTCGAATCACTAAATGGAGTAGCTTGACTCCAACTAGGAGTCCTCATCATCAATCAGTAGTGGTCATCAATGCACAAGAACCAGTCATCCAGGTGTCAATCTGAGTCTAACTGAGTGTAACATGTGTAACTGAAGTGTGTTGCACTGATATAGGGAAGTGGGCTCAGTGGAGGGTACATGGTAGGCTAACTGAAGTCAGAACAAGTCATCTAGTCAATCTGGAGGTCCAACGAAAGTGAAACAGTCAGTCGGGAGTGAAACTAGCCTCAAATTAGGGAGAATCGGAGCTAACTGAGTGTAACTGAAGTGGAACTGTAGTGGTAGGTGAAGAAGTGCGCCCTTCTTTGGCAGTAGGTGAGAAGTGGACGCCTTCCTGACTAGGAGGGCTAAAACTCTGAAGTAAGTGGCTCCCAGGTGCTAGAATAAGGTGGCTAAGGTGTTGGAGGCATCAACCTGGTGACTGGGATGCATGCAAACCCTAGAATTTGCATGCAAACCCTAATTGCATGCAAGATCCTGAAAAAGATGATGTGGATATTCGAACACTATCTTGATTCTCTTCAAATGATGATAGGATGTCCTCGAAGATATGTGGTGCAATCTCTTGGAACTGTATGATGCCCAGTTTTTGGATCTGAATTGGTTATTGTTCCTATGTATAAGGATTATTGGATATTATAGGCCAAGAGGTAGTTTTTTCTTTGCCATTTTTAGGATAATGTAGTTTTGATTATCCCTGCTCCGTGGGAAATTTGATCTTGAATTATTATTTTGTAATTATTATTTAAGGTATTTTTGATCTCATAGTGGGGGGTGGATGGTTATGGGACAAAATCTCCAAAATATACTAGAGATGCTTTGTTGTTGCAGACTATGTAATGTTTTGCAGGCCTTAATACATAGTTAGTTTTCTTCAGCTATCTCTTCTGTTTTAATTTGTTAAATGTTTTTGATGAATTGTGGTTTTGTTTCGACACATTCACTAATACTGTTTATTGTTTGCAATCAGTAACCTGCATCGGTTTATAGTTCATATTTCTCTTGACTTATGATCTCTGCAATTGATGTTTTAAATGAATGTCTTTATCTAAAACATTTTATCGATTTATGCAAATGATTCACAGAAAACATTAAGTCAATGTTAATTTTTCAATTAACATTCTAGATTCAGGATAAGCTTGTATGCATTTCTTTCTCAAGTTGTAGTTGGTTGAATGTATTTAACTGATTATATCGTGAGATGCTGAGCCAAGATCCAATTTTCGCATGTCTGTTAAATTGGTGAAAGGACTTAGTAATTTTCAGATCAAGCTATCTTGTACACAAACAAATCATTCCTATTAGAATAGGCCTAACTTAAATTAGGTTTCTTTTTCAAAGTTAGACTAACTCTTAGGATTAGGAAAGCTTCTCATATTTCCTTACAGGAAGACAGATCCTTTTTAGGATCAAACACACAAGTGCCAACGGAGGCCTTTGTATCCGTGGGTGTTAACCACACCAAACAACTTGAGGATAGGGTAAAACTTGCATAGGATTATCTGAAGCCTTTGGCTGGGTTTTCATCCCCTGTTGTTTGCCTTGAACACAATTCCAACATATGTTCAACCGAGGTATCAACACGTGAATAAACGAGTTGAGGTCGAACGGATGATGAAATATTTCAATAAAGAGTCAATGATGTAAAATCATGTTGAAAGCGAGGTAACCTTCCATTGAGGCATGCAGGCCCAAGGTACTCGATTGGTTTCTAGATTCAATCCTTGGATGATGTGTTTAAGTCGACAAGGATGAATCTGTCGAAGGAGGGCCATGATGAATCCCCCATTAGCGACATGAAACTCGATAACATATGTTTGGAGTGAATCGGATGGTAGAGTAACATGCAAGACTAAATCAGGGTAAAAAAACATGATGGAAGGTGTATTGATTGTAGATGATGAGTAATGAACATCTCTTGAACATGGGAATGACATGACTTGGCAGTATTGACATGGTGAGGACGACACTAACCCCCAATGCAACCGATAATAAAAGCATTCTCTAGATGACCCAAAGGAGTGAAAAGACTCATGAAATCAGTATGAATCGAAGACAAACATATTACCCAAGTACTGAATGCAAATGAAAATGAGTGCCATGTTCAAGAGCGACTATGTATTTCTATGAATTATAGTTTAACACAAAATATTTCCTTTTTACCCATCATGACAGATGAGTGCCTCACTTGTTTTTTAACAAGCTTGAGGAGGGTAAATAGATGCTCGGTATAGCTCATCTCATAGATGAGTCCAATCCCAAATGTTTTACGAACCTAGGAGAGGAGGGGTTCGTCCCATGATGGGCCCTTCAATGTTAAATTTTAACAAATCCATAGAAGGTAAAATCGGCATCATTTCATGTTTAGAGAGTTTGAAAAGAACTAAATAAGACTCCAAAGGTCCTTTTTCGTAAAGTTAGCCTCTTATCCAGAAACAAGGGTAAAATAATGCGAGAGAGGACTCTTCCAGTCATGATTGGCGGGAGTATTCATTTTTCGTAAATAGTGCCCCCTAGTCCTAAAAAGGGGTAAACTATCACCAGAAAGATGACCTTTCAAATGATTTTATAAGCGTGAAAGAATCAAGTTTGCTTAGCGATATTTTCCTATTTAGGGAGTCTGAAAAGAGCTTAAAGAGGACTCCATGAACAACTTTGTCATGGTTGGTGACCGAGTACCAGAGAAAATTTTAGGGGTGAAATTTCTCCAATTGGCTATTTTTCGGGTTTTTTTTCAAAAAACAAATTCGCTATTTGGTCATTTTTATTCTCTAATATCGCCTATATTTACATAAAATATGTTTTTTTATCATAATATTCGCCAAAAATTACAATTTTCAGTAGTAAATTGTATGTTTCATTTTAATATTCGCTTACCAATCTATATATATGCTTTTTTTCAATCCAAAATAATCGCCTATAATACTAAACTTAAGTATACTTCTATAATCCTTAAAAAATACCCTGCTGAGTACGACAAAGGAAAAAGTAAACTCAATACAGTTTCTTTTCCGTAAATAGTCTAGCGAGGCCGGATAAAGTGATAAACCTATACTCGTTAGACACACATTTTTACTCAAATTTTTAACGAGCACGAGAATGGTATAAAAAGCACTCAAACCACTTTTCATGTTTCAACTAGAGCACGAAAAAGTAAAAACTAAGCTCAAACCACTTTTCATGTTTCAACTAGAGCACGAAAAAGGTGAAAAATAATCTCAAAACCATCATATTGTTTTTAACGAGCTCGAAGACAGGTGAAAAGAATGCTCATGATATCTGCTTCATTTTTAAACGAGCTTGTAACAAAAAATGAACTATGCTCGAGATTATTTTCATGGTTTAGCGAGCTCGAAACCCAAAAGAAAGTATGCTTGAAAATATTCCCATTGGTGGATTTTTTCCCATCATGATATCCAAAGGTTGGTACATGCCCCCAACATGATTGCTAGAAGTAAGTGACTTAACTCCAACATAGTGTGGAGAGGCGATCGAGTTGACTTTAACACAACATCTAGAGGTTGAAGACATGCCCCTCAAGCTTCATTTGATTCTCCTAATCTACATCTTCACTCGATTAAACTCCTGGTTACTAATATGAATATTTTCACCAGATACGAACGAAGATCAAAATGGCATAGGAGGATGAGAAGAAGGTTCAGGTACTAAGTCTATGGGAAGACTTGACTCAATGGAAAATGATCTGTTTCATTTTTTAACGAGCTTGACACAGGAAAAGAACTATGCTCGGGACCTGTTTCATTTTTTAAAAAGCTTGACTCAGGAAGGGAACTATGCTCATGAAGCTAGTTTCATTTTTATGCAATCTTGAAAACAAAGGTAGACTATGCTTGTAGGGACCCATTTTATTTTTTAACGAGCTTAAAACAGAAATAAACTATGCTCATGATAGTTGTTTCATTTTTTAATGAGCTTAACACAGAAAGGGAACTATGCTCCTACCCAACATGATGTCCAGATGTTGGTAGTGTTCCCCATAGATTAAGAAGCTAGGGGAAAAACTCCAGCATGATGTCCAGAGGATAGAGACATGCCCCCGATCTCTGGGGGGAATAAACCACTAAAACATGTGGAACATTTAGGGAAGTCAGATGACTAGGAGTCATGTGATGAGTGGGTTTCACAAAGGAAAGCTGATCAATGGTCACCATATTCCCATGATGAGGAAAATACATCACTCGAAAGAGTGAGGACACTGCAGCTTTCATAGCACAGACATAATCACGTCCAATGAGTAGATTAAAATCTAAAGGACCTTGGACTACTATAACATTGATACAGACAGTTTTCCCTCCTAAACTGATAAGTAACTGAGGAAGGATCCCTAAAGTTCCAAGAGACCTTCTATTAAAATCCAATATCTGGTCAATGACTGGAACAAGCTGAGGGGAACATATAGATTTCCAAGCAATTGAGGATAAAATACTAATAGAATCTCCCTCATCCACTACAGTGTGAAATATTTCCTTATCGGAAATTCCTATAGATATCTGGAAAGGAACACTCAAAGGAAGATGAGATTTTGTTAGACCATTCCAATCAAAGAAAATGACCTCGGTACTTGGAGGAGATCCTGTGGAAATAGACAGGGTTTCCCCTCACCTAAAACAATATGAACTAACTAGGAAAACATCAACGGTTTCCAATTCACTCTCAACTGGAAGACTATAATGAGATGAAGATTGTATCATGGTAACTACTTCAGTCTGGGCATTCTCCAATGAAAGAGTGGTATCAGGTGGAGGTGATACTGACTTGACCAATTCAACTTCACTCTTTGAAGAAAGAGTGGAATCGACCGAGGATGGGGATGGATCAACCACTTCATCAATCAATGGGGGGTCAAGGGACAACTTACGAGATACAATAATATCTTCCAAAAATTGTGAAGCTTCATCCATGCGTGGACAAAGGTAAGTAAGGTGCATGCCCTTGCATAACAAACAAGGATTCTTTACTTTACCTTTCCGACCCTTAACCATAGAGTCATTGGTTGATGGGGTTTCATCAGTATGATGTCCAAAGGCTGATGATATAGTTTGTTTGGAGGCTTTAGACCACTCTTATAACACTTTGGAAAGACCAGGACAATCCTTGAGAAGGTGATCACCCTTGCAAAGCTTGCAAGGGCACTTGGGTCTACGAGGTGTTGAAATGGAATGAGTGCCATCAGAGGCAAATGGTTGATGCTTGGTCTATTTATTTTCCTTCTTCTTCTTAATATTCCTTTTCTTCTTATTCTTATCCTCCTGATTACTAACACTATTGATTTAATCAGGAAAGGAAGAAGGAATGGAAGAAGATACATCTGACGAACAAGAGGAAGGATCAGTTTGGGATTGACACTCTCGTGGTGGAAAGTTAACATTTGAAACATTGGGTACAACCGAAATCACCGGATTGAATAACCATACCGGTAATCCTATGGTTAATCTAGGAATATTTAAAGTAGCAATGAAGGGAGGACTAATATCTCCAACTGGAGGAAAGACAAAAGGTACCCCTTGAAAAGGGGTCTCTTGATTGATAGTCCCAGAAGGAGCTTGGGTGAATGGAGATGGATTCTCCCTGGAACAAGACTAAGTTATGTGGACGAATTCTTGCTAAAAAGAACTAAAAAATCCTCAGGAAACCAAGCGTGAAAAAGGGGAGCTAGAAGAAAAAGAGGCACACAGGACAAAAAAGCAAGCTAAAAAAACTTTACTGTAACCAATGCCACAACAAGCGAGCTATACCAAATCTAGAACAATTGAAGTACAAAATACAACCTTCTTTCCTGGATCAATAGATATGCAAGTTAACAGATAGATCACTTACCCGAAGTCTGCAAATGCCTTCCTCTTTGTTGATCCAAGCTACAAAGCCTTCAGATCTTGAGCTGCAAAACCCTGTACACCAAGTGGAAACAAGCAAACGATACAAGCATATTATATGTAAATTGATCTAAACTAACGGTTAAGGAAGAAAGTTGTAAACATTATCAACACAACGATGTTTATGGAAAGAAATTGTATTACTGTAATGAAGGGAAATACATAGAGAAAGAATGTTACAACCTAAGCCTCAACGTTGCAACCTTCCATCCAACAATCCATGCCAAGCCTCCAAAGAATGATGCCTCCCAAAGGATGATAAGGACCACCTACAAATTCACCAGCATAAGAGTTCCATCGACCTTCCTTCCTCCAAATGGAGAGGAGGGTTGTATTTATAAGGCTAAAGGGGATGGATTAGGTTGAGGATTAGGGGGAGAGGTATAAGGGATCCTCCCATTAGGTTAGGAACCAAAATTCCACCTCACCTAGAAGTTAGGGATGACCCTCCACCTCATCAAGCTTTGAGAAGGGTCTTGAGGCTTCGAGTTTTCACCTATAAACACCCCGACGCACCTTGCATGAAGAGAAAGAGTGCCACTGAAGGATGGCGCACCCTGCATGATGGGAAAGAGTGCCAGTGGCTCACCTTGTTAGTGTGCAAAGTGTGTCTGCATACCCTGTTTGAAGGAAAAGAGCGTCGGTATACCTAGAGAAGGAAAAAACCAAGGAAAAACCCCAAACTCAATGCGCTTTAGCTAAGGGAGCTTCAGGATTAGGCACAAAGTTGACACATGGCTCATTGTTGTGAGGGAAATGCACCTATAGTTCAGGGGAGAAACTACCAACTTCAGGGATGAAATATAGACCTACAAATGTTCTGCAAGTACAACAAATAAGCAAAAAGATTGAGGTTATAAGGATGTGCACCTTATTCAGAAGGTTGATCCAAGCCTTCCCTTCCTTACTCTTCAATGTTATTCAGTGTTGCAATGCCCACACCTGCAAAACAACTTCATACCTTTCTCAAATACATTTGACTACATATATAAGATTGATATTCATAACAGAAGACATCAAACTATGAACAAACTGTAATCAAATCTGAGACACACATAAGTAAGTCATATTTGGAAAGGGAAGAACATCTGATCTTTATTAATGAATGAAGCAAGTACATAAAATTATACCTTCCTTCAAGCTTGGCACTTCACGAAACCTAGATTCAAGGTCTCCTACTTCTGTTCTCCAAGGATCCCAACCTCTAATCAGTTGTGCTAGAGTTTATCAGAAACTGAGGCACAAGAGAGGGGGATAAGGGTCTCCATTCCTCCAGCATAACATTGTTATGGGATTGGTCCTTTCTCATGGCCCTTCTACCTTCCTTATATAGTCAATGAAGGAGAGGAAAAGTAGTTATAACCGATCAGGAAGTTCCCAAACTAACTCAATTTCAACCAAAATTCGAGATTTTGACTGCTTCAGGAAAAAAATCTACATTTATGAAGTAGAGTAGAGTTTTTCAAGGGAAAAACACTACTTTTATGAAGCAGAGTAGAGTTTTTCAAGGGAAAAACGCTACTCTTGCATAGAATACCAATGTTTTTATGTAAAAATGGCCAAAAACAGGGCTTTCTAATGATTTTCAGGAAGTTTGGTCTGGAAAAGTGTTCCTAAGGGTTATAACCATCAAATGGGCCAAGAGTGAGGTAATTTAAACCATATTCAGTGTCCCTAATGACCCTTCAATCCACAAGTGTCTTGTTGTGTGACTAAACTTGATCTCAAGAAGTGTCGTCATGCGACCAAGCGATGCAAGTGTCATCACAGACAAAGAAATGTCATTTTAATCTATAATAGATGCCCCCTAATGTATGAGTTTAGAGGGAGTGAGGGAAATGATGGTTGACATACATTATAAATAATAAAGAGTTGAATCAATGGAAGTGGAGGAACCGGAGAAACCAAGAATCATAGGCTCAAATGAAGTACCTAAAAGCAAAGGCAATGTCAGACAAACTCATCCTTAGGGTAACTGTCCATGTTCAAATAGTGGAACATGACCTCCAAAAGGATACAATAATGATCCAAATACTGATGCATATATCATGGCCACTAGAATACAATCGTGGATCCATGAGGAACATAAGTGTAAACATAGCCACATAAATACGAGGTGGATCTATGTCAAAACTGGAGAACATAGCCATATAGAACAAGCTGGATCTATGTCTCATCAAGAGCCAAAAACGAGTGTGGCTCAGTCTTGCGCAACTTGGGCGATAACATCAATAAGGTGATGCTATTGAGGATCCCAAGGTCTTCATCCAAAAACAACCCAAGGTACAAACCTATCCATGTGAATAAATGAGTTGAAGTCGAACATGGGAGGTATTGTTTGATTACCAGTCATTGATGTATACCATTAACAAATGAGAGGGTGTCCACCAATAATGAAAATGGAACCCAAGGTACCTAGTACATTCAATCAAGTGCGAATAAATGGTCTTGCCATCGAACACTTGAAGAATCTATCGGATAGGAGACATTGATGTATTCCCATCTATCCAATAGCAAGGGAAACTACCACTAATGACTGCAATCCCCAAGGTACTAACCAAAACTCTAAACTTCATTCCCAGAGCACAATGAGCTAAATTCGATGGGAAGAAGTCCGTTAGAAGGGAGGCCTTAAGGAATCCTCCATCATCCAACACGAGGGACACTCAACAGGTATGAGCTGATTTGGAGTAGGACTGAACACATGATGAAACATATTGACACCAAGGAATGGCCAACGCATGAGGTCAAGGCAACTGTAGAATGGATGACACAGGTTATATCCTTGAATAGTGAGCACGACACAAGTGTGACTTAGGCAGGTTTTAACACAAAGAGACCACGATGCAAATCTGCAATGTAGGAGACATTAACAGATTCTCCATATGATTGGAAAACTAACCAAACGGAGGAGTAAGAACTCTAAGATCAGGTTTATCCTAAGTCCAACACTATAACCCAACTTGTTTGATAGACTCAAAATAGGTGCTTTGTTCAAGGAGACAGTGGACTTGCTGCCATCATATTGAAAGATATTTTAACATTCTTCCCTTCCCTTACCTTTTTCATTTTTTAACGAGCTTGACAAAGAACTAAAGCATGCTCGATGGTATTTTCATATTTAAGGAGTCTGAAAAACCTAGAAGAAAACTCCATACACCTATCCATGGAATTTATATCAAGCCTGGATTGGTCTGTGCTTGGCGGTGTTTTTTTGCTTATAGAGTTGAAAAACTTAAACAGTCCTCTATCAACCATCTCGTGGATTTCACATCGAGCTCGAGTAGGTGAATGCTCACTTGGTGTTTTCATATTTCGAGAGTCTGAAAACCCTAAAGATGACTCCAAAGGTCCTTTTTTCGTAAAGTTAGTCTCCTTCCCCGAAAAAGTGTAAAATAATGGAAGAAGAACTCTTCTAGCGCATACCAGAGTATACCTTTTCCATAAATTATCCACCAAGGCCCGGAAAAGGGATAATTCTATACCTAAGTGGATGTCGGTTCAGTTATTTTAACGAGCCTGAAAAGACAACTATGCTCGGAAAACTTTTCCTATTTAAGGAGTCTGAAAAGGGCTTAAAAGAACTCCATACGGATCTTTTCCGTAAAGGTTTAACGAGCCCAAAAAAGTAAACTCGTGACCTCCTTACTATTTTTAACGAGCTCAAAGGAGATAGAAAAATGCTCATAACTTCCTTACTGTTGTTAACGAGCTCGAAGTGAAGATGAAAGAAATGCTCGTAGCCTCCTTACTGTTTTTAACGAGCTCAAAGGAAAGGTGAAAGAAATTCTCATAGCCTCCTTACTATTTTTAACGAGCTCGAAGTGAGGGTGGAAGAAATGCTCGTAACCTACTTACTGTTTTTAACGAGCTCGAAGTAAAGGTAGAAGAATGCTCATAGCCTCCTTACTGCTTTTAATGAGCTCAAAGTGAGGGTGGAAGAAATGCTCATAACCTACTTACTATTTTGAACGAGCTCGAAGTAAAGGTATAAGAATGCTCGTTATGGGAGGAGACGAGTGTCAGGGACATGCGAAACTAGCTCCAAGCGCATGGAACAAAACTATGCCTAATGCAAGGAACATGAGCAAGATAAGAACACTCAGGGTGTGTCTCCTCCAGGTAAAAGGTGTCAAATTACAAAGGCAAAATGATACAGGGCTTAGCGGAAATGAGATTAGAGATGGAGGCTTATATAACGAGCTAAAAGCGTGGAAGCTAGCATCAGGCTCATTAACGCAAGTGGGATCATGACAGATGCATATGCAACTTGAACACAAAGATGGGAGCCTTATCAGGGATGGCCAGAAATATATGAGGAAGAAAGATATGAGGCTTCTTCTCACAATCATGGTAAATATAAAAAGGCTCCCGAGCCTATGAGGAAAACTCAGCATGGGCACCAAAATAGCATAAGAGTGCTGACTAGGGTGACCCATGTTAGGTAGGCTCTGCTGTCGGACTGGTGCACAATGCATAAAGAGATGGCTAACACACCTATATCCAACAGGTTCGACCCTATGGCGAATTCGGATGGAAAAAGGTTCAAATGCAACATAACAACGGGGAAGCCTAAACCTATATGCAAGGTTCCGAATATACCTTACATTGTCGCACAAGGTGTCAAAAAAGACTAGTAAGCAAGTATAAATCCAGCTAAGAATCCTATCTCCAAGAAACATTAGTACTAAGATCATATCCAAAACATATGTAAAGAAAGACCCGATACAAGTCACTGTGGTAGAAATACTTTCAACCTCACTATCATCAACAGCAGGCATAAGTAAGGCATAGTTTTCAGATGAAGACTCTATGGTACCCAAGCCTGAGGACTTACAATCAACAAGATCGACTTCAGGATGAAGATCAAAGTCGAAGGACATGATGGAATTTGCAGAAACAAATTCATCATCAGGGGAGTTGAAAATTCTAGAAGCATAATCAAACTCAGCAGGAACACCAATTTGCGGATCTATAGAAGAGTCCAACGACTCAACAGTAGGAAGATCAGACTTTAAGGTCAAACCGGGGCTGGACATAACTGCAACTGGATCAACATCCAAATGAATGGTAGACTGTACTATGGACTCTAGGAAAACTTCATCAGAAGGAAGTATATCATCCCAAATAGAACACATATCTTAACATTCACATGGAAGTGCCACTTGGTCAAAAGCTGGGACTAAGTCCCAAGAAGGTAAGCATGAACTCAGAGACTCCTTCTCCATAGCAGTGGAACTCAAGGAACAATATGCCAAATAAATTCCATGTGACATAGTAGTGCCTAATGATGAGGGGTTTGACTGGTCTACAGTTGGGTAATAAGGAGGATCAGTGAATGCAAGCTGGTCGATAGTGACGATGCTTTCGTTATGAGGAAAATGCATCACACAAAAGAGTGTAGACACCACAACATGCATAGCATAAATGCAATCATGCCCAAGGATCATAACAAAATCCATACGGTCCTTTAGAACCATAAAATCAACTAAGACTGTTTTTCCACCCAAAGTAATAGGTACTTGACAGAGGAATCCGATCGATTCACTAGGTATTCTATCGAAGGTCAACAGCCAATTAACAGTTGTAATAAAATTAGGGAAACCCAAATCTCTCCAAGCATAAGCGGATAAGATACTAACAGAAGCTCCTTCATCTACAATGCATCGATCAACCGTATGGTTCCCGATATCAACCTTTATCTGGAAAGGTGTCGAAGAAGGAAGACGAGGCTCGGCTAGACTATTCCAATCAAAGGAAACAATCCTAGGGCTTGGTAGGGGTTCACATGGCACAGATGAAGTGCTCCCTTTTCATCCAAATTGGTAATGCAGAAGACTTCCGGGACAGGTGCATCAATCTCCAAAGGACTGATGGGATCGATCGAAGATTGCATCGATTCAATCACTTCACTCTCTGAAGGAAGAGTGGGGTCAACCAAAGATTGCATTGGTTCAACAACTTTATCAACCAAAGGTTGATCTGACTGTAGGGAATCTATGGACAACTCAGGAGCAGATATTCCTTCATACATGTACGACACTCTTCGTGCCTCTAGAATGGAAGGGCATCGGTGAGTAAGGTGATCTCCCTTACAAAGTTTACAAGGGAACTTTGGTTTCCTTCCTATAGGTCGAGACTCATTTACAATTTCAATACTCTTAGCATGACTAGCATTGGCTGACCGTTTTCCCCCAGCATGACTAGCAGTGGCTGGTTGGTCAGAAGCAGAAGACTTTTGAACTAAGGACCACACTTTTTGCACTTTTGGAAGTATAGGGAACAAGTAAGTAACATGGTCTCCCTCACACAACTTGCAAGGGAACTTATACTTCTGTTTATTGGGTTTGTCGACAATGTCAACTCCCTCAGCATGACTTGCAATGGCTGATCTGGTGTCTTGTTGGCAAGCAACACCCTCCGGAGCAATTGAGCACTAAAATCCAATTGGTCATGATATAAGTTTCGAAGACCAGGAACCATACTGCATGTCACCACTTTGATCGACACTCATCCATTATATTTTAGGAGTGCCTTCAGAATCTTTGATTCTGAAGGTAGTCCCAATAAAGTTGATAGGTCGATTGGCATAGGGGAATTCACATCAGCCTTCATTTTAATTAAACCGCTTGACTTGGTTTTGTCTTTCTGGTTGATCATTTGTGAATTACATGATCCTGAAATTAGCAGCTCCTAATCTTTACCATATTGGGCATCTCTACAAATCCAAAGTCAAATAAACTCATTTCTTTGATGATCTTAAACTATTGACTTAATAGACTAATACATCACATTTTAAGTTGTCTCTCCCATCCATGTGTTTGGTCTAATGAGTTACCTTTCAGCAAATTAATCTCCTAGTGACAATCATGAATATTAATGCTGGTCTCATACCAATATTATAAGCTCATTTTATTTATCTACTTATCCTTATTTGTAGACTTTTGTATTGGGATAAGATCCATAAAATGATAAAATGTTTTTTTTATGATGCCTAAGGTAATGTCAAATGATTCGATCATAGCTTATCAACATGATTCTTAAAAGATAATCGAAATCTTAACCACATTCATTAATTATTTGTTTATTTATTTATCACTATGATTATCTTGATTTTGATTGAATCAACATTATCGTGCATTATTGAGTTATGACATTAATGATATCTGTAAAATTAGTCACAACAGATCTAATGAACAAGTAAATCAATCACAACAGATGAACATAGAAAATATGGTGCAAAACTGTGCAAAACATGCAGCAGTGCTCAATATCCCAATAAGGGTGAATAATTACAATATAAACTGTCTCAATGACTAAGCAATTTGAATTTCCTAAGTAGGTCATTCGAATCACTGAATGGAGTAGCTTGACTCCAACTAGGAGTCCTCATCATCAATCGGTGGTGGTCATCAATGCACAAGAGCCAGTCATCCAGGTGTCAATCTGAGTCTAACTAAGTGTGTCATGTGTAACTGAAGTGTGTAGCACTGATTAAGGAAAGGAGGCTCAGTGGGGGGCGCATGGGAGGCTAACTGAAGTCAGAACAAGTCATCTAGTCAATCTAGAGGTCCAACGGAAGTGAAACAGTCAGTCGGGAGTGAAACTAGCCTCAAATCAGGGAGAATCGGAGCTAACTGAGTGTAACTGAAGTGGAATTGCAGTGGTAGGTGAACAAGTGCGCCCTTCTCTGGCAGTAGGTGAGAAGTGGGCACCTTTTAGCCTAGGAGGGCTAAAACTCTGAAGTAAGTGGCTCCTGGGTGCTAGAATAAGGTGGCTAAGGTGTTGGAGGCATCAACCTGGTGACTGGGATGCATGCAAAGTGCATGCAAACCCTAGAATTTGCATGCAAACCTTAATTGCATGCAAGATCCTGAAAAAGATTATGTGGATATCCGAACACCCCCCCTCAAGCTAGACTATGATGTGCAAAAAAAAATAATGTGGGGCCCTGGTAACTAAGACCAAAGGTCACCCCAATACAATAATCCAAAAACTAATAACAGTCAATAAACCGAGGAAATGGGGAAAACCTCATGGGAAAAATACCCCCCCTCAAAATAGACTGTAGTACACCAAAAAATTTAACTGCTCCAAAATCAAGTAGATATGTCTGGAGGTATCTTACTCTTGGGAGTAAATGGATCATGCTCCAAAAACATGTGCTTGAATTCTCCATCAGTGGATGCAAGCGAATGTGGAGACTTTATGAACTTGCTCTTCATACCGAAAAAGGTGAGAACAAATATGAAAATATGAGGATGATCCTGGAACCTGTGATTCGAACCAAGTGAGGTAGGAATAGCTCCAATTGGATCAAATAGATCTTGAAACTTGAATTTCTTATCAATAGAAGTTAAATCAGCTCCAAAAATAGATGAATGGTTTCTTGAGATCTCCTTTGAACCAACAAGGGTGAGATCAAAACCAAATCAGCAAAAAGTGCATGAGAATTGAACTCAAGCGAATGGTAGTGCTCTTCATCTTCATTAAAAATATGAGAAACTTTGCAAATGATAGAACATAAGTCTATAGGAGGCATGCAATCAAGGAGGGCGAATGCTTCACCTCCAAAATCAGATTTTACCTCCAAAATTTCAAGTAGATCATTATTCTGCATGCCGGCAAACTCATGTGAAAGAGAGGATTCAAGAACCTCTTCGGAATCTAGAGTATGAGCTGGTTTATCTTGCTCAGAATTCGAAATAGAAGACTTTGAGAGAGTGAGTTTTGAATCTACAGTTTCTTCTTCATCTTGAACAATTGTTGAGGCCAACACATGATCGGAAAGAACACATAAGGAGATCTCACTGGGCTTGTTCGCCAAAAGGCTAGCATGATCCTCTTCTTCCTGCTTTCCAAATTCTCTGTCAAGTTGGACCCATAGATCACTTGGATTTTCAGCAGTCTTACTGAGGTAGCGCATACAAGGAGACATAGCAAGACATATTGCTCCAAAATCTATATCACAATCATTGAGCCAATCATTCTCCTCTTCATCGGAATCAAAATCTCTTGTATTACCAATGCACATATCAAAAAGACATTGTCTCTTCAAGAATGCAATCATCTTTGGTTTCCATTCATCATAGTTGAATGGAGTAAGAATATTTTGTGAAGAAGAAGTCTCCATCTTTGCATTAGAGAATGCACATGGAGGAAGTAAGAAACCTGCAAATCACACACAAAAAAAACACTATGTTTTCAGCCTTGCATGCACATGAGCGAATGCACATGAGATTTTGCATGCTGCTATTGAAATATATTGGTGAGCAAAGATTGTTCTCTCTTCATGTAGAACACCTGTAGAAAAGAAATATTGTCCATGCCATGGCTCTGATACCATGTAAAATTAGTCACAGCAGATCTAATGAACAAGTAAATCAATCACAACAGATGAACATAGAAAATATGGTGCAAAACTGTGCAAAACATGCAGCAGTGCTCAATATCCCAATAAGGGTGAATAATTACAATATAAACTGTCTCAATGACTAAGCAATTCGAATTTCCTAAGTAGGTCATTCGAATCACTGAATGGAGTAGCTTGAATCCAACTAGGAGTCCTCATCATCAATCGGTGGTGGTCATCAATGCACAAGAACCAGTCATCCAGGTGTCAATCTGAGTCTAACTAAGTGTGTCATGTGTAACTGAAGTGTGTAGCACTGATTAAGGAAAGGAGGCTCAATGGGGGGCACATGGGAGGCTAACTGAAGTCAGAACAAGTCATCTAGTCAATCTGGAGGTCCAACGGAAGTGAAACAGTCAGTCGGGAGTGAAACTAGCCTCAAATCAGGGAGAATCGGAGCTAACTGAGTGTAACTGAAGTGGAACTGCAGTGGTAGGTGAACAAGTGCGCCCTTCTCTGGCAGTAGGTGAGAAGTGGGCGCCTTTCAGCCTAGGAGGGCTAAAACTCTGAAGTAAGTGGCTCCGAGGTGCTAGAATAAGGTGGTTAAGGTGCTGGAGGCATCAACCTGGTGACTGGGATGCATGCAAAGTGCATGCAAACCCTAATTGCATGCAAGATCCTGCAAAAGATGATGTGGATATCCGAACAATATCAAGTGGTAGAAGATCATGCGATGATAACCATTAACTTATGTTTTAAACGTTTGAACTTTGGTTATATCTAATGCATTAGATTTTATGGGAAGGTGTCAGCTAATATAGGAAATATCATATGATCGAAGGTTTTCATTGCTGCGTAACCATACCATTTTTCCATCTGTTGTTTCACATGGGGAAAATGTCGCATCTAACTCTCACCCTACTATCATTTCTCTGAGTGGTATTATTGCACTTTGAGCCTTCTGCGATTTTCGATAACCCTTACCAGTTCTAAGGCATTATGATTCCACCTTCCATGACTGCGTATGAGTGTCTACAGTACCTTGACGAGATGAAGTTGGTTGGGATTTTCATTAACCTGCGCGGACCAAGGATGAGCTCGTTTCATTGTTCTGCCAAGGTTGTGAGGATCCCAGAGCTTTGTATCATCGTTACCATGGCCCCTGTGTTCGGATATCCACATCATCTATTTCGGGATACATCATCTATTTCAGGATCTTGCATGATCTATTTCAGGATATGATCTATTTCAGGATCTTGCATGCACAGGCATGCATCCCAGTCACCAGTTTGATGCCTCCAGCACCTTATCCACCTTCTTCTAGCACCCGGGAGCCACTTACCACAGATTTTTAGCCCTCCTAAGCTGAAAGGCGCCCTCTTCTCACCTACTACCAGAGAAGGGCGCACTTGTTCACCTACCACTGCAGATTCACTTCAGTTACATTCAGTTAGCTCCGATTCTCCCTGATTTGAGGCTAGTTTCACTCCCGACTGACTGTATCACTTCCGTTTGACCTCCAGTTTGATTAGGTGACTTGTTCTGACTTCAGTTAGCCTCCCATGCGCCCCCACTGAGCCTCCAGATCCTATATCAGTGCTACACACTTCAGTTACATTTATTATACTCAGTTAGACTCAGATTGACACCTGGATGACTGGTTGTTGTGATTGATGAGCACCACCGATGATTTATGAGGACTCCTAGATAGAGTCAAGCTACTCCATTCAGTGATTCTAATGACCTCCTTAGGCAATTCGAATTGCTCAGTCATTGTGACAGTTTGTATTGTAATTCATTCACCCTTTCTGGGATAGAGAGCACTGCTGCATGTTTTGCACAGTTTTGCACCATATTTTCTATGTTCATCTGTTGTGATTGATTTACTTGTTCATTAGATCTGCTGTGACTAATTTTACATGGTATCAGAGCCATTGCAGGGACAAGATCTCTTTTCTACAGGTGTTTATACAAGAAGATTTGACTGAATTGCTAAAAATTGCAAAAAGTTTGGCATGAGATATCTCAAGGGCATTCGCTCCTGTGCATGCAAAGCTTGAAAAATATTCCAATACCACTCCAGAAGCTTGAGTTACCACATAATTCCTGGATCTGATACATTGGACCTATTCAACATTTCTTGAAATCCAATCCCAGGTGTGATGCAACTCTCAAAGGGTGGATTGTTCGACCTTATTGTGGTTGTTTTGATGTGATTTGCAGGTTTATTGTCTCCTCCAATTGCACTCGCTACCTTCTGCATGCAAGCCTTTCTACAGCAATTGCATTCGCTATAGTCTGCATGCAAGCTTCCTCTTCATCAGTTGACTCAATCCTTGCAATGGAATACTCTTCTTCAAAGCCTATCCTCACCCCATTCAATTATTTTGATTGGAAAGATGATATGGAGATCATATTACGTTCAAAAGGTTACTACCGAGTCACTCTTGGTCTTGAATTGGAGCCAAACAATGTAGCAGAAAGAACCAAACACTACAACAAGCTTGATGAAGCTTATGGTCTTCTTTGTCTCTCCATCTCCAAGGATCTTCACTTCCATCTCAGCGGATTGAAGACTCCAAAAGCCATATGGGAGCAACTTGAAACACTATTCGGCAAGCAGGATGAGCTTAGGGCTTTTCAATTAGAGAATGAATTGATTGGCCTTAATCCTGAGAATTTCGAGACCATCAATGAATTCTTCACAAAATTCAAGAACTTGAACTTGCAATTGAAGAACAGTGGTGTTATCAAAGAGGATAAACAGTTGATCCTCTCCATTCTAAGCAAGCTTGGGAAAGATTATTCGGTATTTGTCTCTACTTTCAATTCCGGTCGGCTAACTACCCCGAATTGGAAGATGCCTACCTTGAATGCCTTCATTGAGTCCGTTACGAAAGAGCATGACAAGTTGATTCAAATGGGGTCCATAAGCTCCAAATATTAAGCCCTATTTGTTCAAGGACCTAAGATCTCGAATGGTAAAGGAAAGCTAAAGAAGGAGAAGCCCAAATTCGAGCCTCACAAGCAAAAAGACAAAGGCAAGCAAACGGATGCACCATCCAGTTCGAAATCCAAGCAAAAGGGCAAAGAAGGTAACCAAAAATCTAAATGTACTTATTGTAACCGTGGCTTTCATCCCGAAAGTTCATGTATGAAGAAGACTATAGATCAAATGGCCCTCCTTTTGGAAAAGAACAACATAACCCTTCCTGACGGTGCAAGGAAGAAGGATCGGAATGACGATCATGAAAGAGGACAAGCACTCATGGCAACGGTTTCGAAGCCCACTCTCTTGATAGATTCGGGTGCATCAAATCATATGGCTGCAAATATTGATTCTTTTTCCTCATTCGATCCAAACAGCTCCATCCCCATCCATTTGGGAGATGACTCAAAAATTTCTTCAAAGGGCAAAGGTACGATTCATGTAGAACATGGATGCTTTCAGAATGTTCTCTATGTGCCTTCCTTAGCTTCGAATCTCCTTTCTGTGTATCAAATGACACATACTGGTGATCCAAAGAAAGTCACATTCAGCCCTAATACAGTTGAAATTTCTGATATCAAAAGTGGAAGACTAGTTGCGGTTGGGAAGGCAAACCACACTGCAAAATGTTATGAGTTTTCGCACTTTATACCGCTTGCAAAGCCCACCGCTCTTCGCACACATGGTAATGAGGTTAGTAGGCTTTGGCATGAAATATTTGGACATCTAAATTATAAGTATTTGCTGCTGCTATCAAATAAATCCATGGTAGATGGGCTTCCACAACTCCGTTCCTCGAAGGGAATATGCACCGGTTGCATTATTGGGAAGCACCCCGAGCACATATTCGACCGCGGCAAGGCTAGCAGAGCCTCTACTATTTTGGGATTGATCCATTCTGATATCAGTGGTCCGCTGCCCCATATGTCATTAAATGGTTCAAGGTATGTTTTGACATTTATTGACGATTTTTCCCGCTTTACATGGGTATTCTTTCTCAAAAACAAGTCAGAAGTGCTTGGAAAATTCAAGGATTTTAAGGCTTCTGTTGAGACCACCACTGAGAGCAAGATCAAAGCTCTTAGATCTGATAATGGTGGGGAATATATCAAGTCCGAGTTGCTGCAACTTTGTGCCCAAAGCGGAATCAAGATCCAACATACAGTTCCCTACACACCCCAGCAGAACGGTGTAGCGGAAAGGAAAAACCGGTCACTGAAAGAGATGGCTACATGCATGATTGAATCAAAAGGTTTGGCTGCAAATCTTTGGGCTGAAGAAATCAATGTTGCTGCATATATACAGAACCGTGTTCCACATTCATCCGTGAAAGGTATGACTCCTTTCAAAGCATTCTTTGGTCACAAACCGGATGTGTCAAATTTGAGAGTTTTTGGCTCTACTGCATGGGCTAGAATTCCTTCTGAGAAGAGACGAGCTTTGGATCCACAAAGTATTGAGTGCATATTGATAGGATATGGGGAAGAATCAAAAGCATATAAACTCATGGATATCAGATCTAAAAAGATATTCATAGAGCGCAGTGTGCAGTTTGAAGAACCGCTTCAAGAATTGCAACTAGTTGAGGAGAAAACTGCCGATTCACTGCCTTCACCAGAAGAAGATTCGAGCAGCGATAATGAAGGTATGAGTTCTGATATTTCTGATATTGTAGCAGCATATGATGATCATGACATATCAGGTTCGGAATCCGACCATTCAGATCCCCCTCAGTTACCAAAGTGGGCCCAAAACACTCTACAATCTGCTGGTTCTAGTCTTGGAAATCCTGCTGATCCGAGACGAACAAGAGGAGACTTTCAAAGGGCAGGTATGGCTCTTTCTATTGCTGATCCATTTCTTCCTGAGATTTGTTATTTGATGGCTGGTTCAGATCCCCAATCATACTATTCAACCCATCGAGATCCGAGATGGAAAAGTGCCATGGATGAAGAGTACAGTTCTCTTCAAAAGAACAATACATGGGAGCTAGTTTCTCTTCCACCTGGAAGAAAATTAGTGAAGTGTAAATGGGTCTACCGTAATAAAGTTGCTGCTGATGGCACTATAAGCAAATATAAAGCAAGGTTGGTGGCAAAAGGTTTTTCCCAAGTCCAAGGAGTGGACTACACAGAGACCTTTGCACCGGTTGCAAAGATGGATTCCATCCGCCTTGTTTTAGCTATTGCCGCATCCAAGCACTGGGAAGTGCACCATATGGATGTGAAGAGTGCATTTTTACATGGAGACCTTGCTGAAGAGGTCTATATGCAGCAGCCAGAGGGTTATACATCAGATCCATCATTGGTTTGTAGATTGAAGAAATCTTTGTACGGGTTAAAACAGGCCCCAAGAGCTTGGTACGCAAAGATGGACTCCTTCCTTCTTTCTCAGAATTTCCAAAGATGCAAATCTGATCCGAATGTCTATCTTCAGCGAGTTAAAGGTAATTTTTTGGTTATTGTACTTTATGTTGATGATCTGCTTATTACTGGTAGCACACTTACTTCAATAAACAAGCTAAAATCTGCCTTAAATCTAGCTTTTGACATGAGCGATTTGGGCTTGCTGAGTCACTTTTTGGGCTTAGAGATAGCTCAAAATTTCGATGGGATCACTATATCTCAGCAAAAATATGCTTCCGACCTGTTATTGAAGTTT
Source organism: Larix kaempferi (assembly GCA_027924585.1). Lineage (NCBI taxonomy): Eukaryota > Viridiplantae > Streptophyta > Pinopsida > Pinales > Pinaceae > Larix > Larix kaempferi. Next base: position 17,327,066 of record BSBM01000757.1, on the reverse strand, counting down.
AATATGGCTGAATGTAAGGCTGCCCCGTTCCCATTCCTCTCAGGAATCAGTCTTGAGGAGGGAGATTCCACACCGCTTGCAGATTGCAGTATGTATCGACAGTTGATTGGTTCACTACTTTATTTGACACATTCACGGCCTGATATCTCATATGCCGTGAGTGCCGTTTCAAGATATATGCAGCAGCCACATGAGCTTCATTGGCGAGCAGCCAAGCGGATCTTGCAGTATGTGCAAGGTACGAGACAGTTTGGCATACATTATGCTGCAGATTCTGAGCTAGATTTCATTGGTTTTACTGATTCAGATTGGGCAGGTGATAGCATTGATCGGAAGTCCACTTCCGGTTATGTTTTCATGATTGGTCATGGTGCTATTTGCTGGTCTAGCAAAAAGCAAGCAGCCATTGCACTTTCTTCAGCAGAGGCAGAGTATCGAGGGGCAGTCAATGCCTGCATTCAGGCAGTTTGGTTGCAGGGTATTCTTTCCGAGTTTGGTTTTGGTGGCACTACTTCGACTGTCCTATTTTGTGACAATCAAAGTGCTATCAAGATCTCCACAGATCCAGTTCAGCGGCAGAGGACCAAACACATTGAGATTCATATGCATTACATTCGACAGTTGGTGCACGACCGCACTATCATTCTGCAATATTGCCCTACTGATGAGCAAATTGCAGACATCTTCACCAAGAGCTTCACTGAGAAGAAGTTCTCTTACCTCCGTTCACTGTTGGGGGTGAGTTCCATCATGGTGGAGACAGATTGATTCATTATTATGCTTTAGCTTGAGGGGGGGCTTTCTTCCCACTGGGTTTTCCCTCTTTCCTCACTTAGTTTATTTTCAGCATTTTTTGGATTATTGTATTGGGGTGACCTTTGGTCTTAGTTACCAGGGCCCCACATTATTTTAGTTGGCACATCATAGTCTAGCTTGAGGGGGGGTGTTCGGATATCCACATCATCTATTTCGGGATACATCATCTATTTCAGGATCTTGCATGATCTATTTCAGGATATGATCTATTTCAGGATCTTGCATGCACAGGCATGCATCCCAGTCACCAGTTTGATGCCTCCAGCACCTTATCCACCTTCTTCTAGCACCCGGGAGCCACTTACCACAGAGTTTTAGCCCTCCTAAGCTGAAAGGCGCCCTCTTCTCACCTACTACCAGAGAAGGGCGCACTTGTTCACCTACCACTGCAGATTCACTTCAGTTACATTCAGTTAGCTCCGATTCTCCCTGATTTGAGGCTAGTTTCACTCCCGACTGACTGTATCACTTCCGTTTGACCTCCAGTTTGATTAGGTGACTTGTTCTGACTTCAGTTAGCCTCCCATGCGCCCCCACTGAGCCTCCAGATCCTATATCAGTGCTACACACTTCAGTTACATTTATTATACTCAGTTAGACTCAGATTGACACCTGGATGACTGGTTGTTGTGATTGATGAGCACCACCGATGATTTATGAGGACTCCTAGATAGAGTCAAGCTACTCCATTCAGTGATTCTAATGACCTCCTTAGGCAATTCGAATTGCTCAGTCATTGTGACAGTTTGTATTGTAATTCATTCACCCTTTCTGGGATAGAGAGCACTGCTGCATGTTTTGCACAGTTTTGCAGCATATTTTCTATGTTCATCTGTTGTGATTGATTTACTTGTTCATTAGATCTGCTGTGACTAATTTTACACCCTATGCCTAGGTTTGAGCTTATAGGCGACGAATACTTAGATGCCGCTCTTGAATGTCATGAAATGGTGACAAGGGCAGGATGGTTAGGGTTCCTGCAGAGGTTCTCTGGCTTTATTCTAATGGTCTCCAGGGCATTCGCGATTTCGTTTGATGGTGTGAAAGCACATGTTGGCGATATTGTGTTGGAATTATCGGAGGAATTTGTTTCTTGAGCTATTGGCTTGCCCATGGAGGGAGAACGCTGGTACAAGGGTAAGCATTTAAAAAACGATGAATGGAAGGAGTTCTTGATCCAGCTAACCGGCAAACTGAATACAAGTCCGGTTTCCCGTCTCGTCTGCTAAAGAAGAAATGGCGTGCCATGCTCGGGCTGATTATCAGGTATGTTACCTACGAGGGACCTATCTCAAACCCAGTTTTATCATATCAGGCTATTGATGATTTTTAGAGGCCATTCTGTAAATATGCCTTATTATTTTCTGAGTAGTCTGGAGAAGATGGCCGTCACTTATCATGCAAATATATGGGATAAAGAATGCAGCCTGTTTCACCATGGGCTTATCAAAATTCTTGTTGCTTACCAGCTGGGGGAGTTGGGTGATTCATGGGAATCTTTCCTTACCCGCAATAATTTCAGGGAAAATGACGAATGGCCCCGTCGAAGGTCCAAAACCAGGTCTAAACGGGTTGATCTGTTGTTAGAAGAAAAGGGGTCTCAAAATGATTTTGAAGATGAAGTGCTTGAACCCAGCCAAACCCCAAGTATCGATCATTCACCCCAAGGTTGAGTTAAACCCTGAAGTACCCTGTGATAGTCCTTTGCCCCAAACAAGTCAACCTGCGACTATTCCACCTCCCCCATGTGATCCTCAGCTTCAGCCACAGATCAATCCCTATCACAAACCAACAAAACAAGAAGTTAGAAAAATGCTTAGTGATCAAGCGATTCGCTGGACTACTCGCAGCATGGCTGTTGCACTTTTTGCAAAAAGGGAACTAGTTGTAGAAGACGCCCCAGTGGTTGAATTGAGCGATTCCTCTAAGTATCGACCAAGTCCATCTCCCATCGGACCCACGATCCTTGACCTTAAGTATGTGTCGGCCTCTCAGCATGAAGGTATAAGTGTTCAAAATCTAATCCAATGCCTACAACAAAACAAGAAGTGAACCAAGAGCTGCGAACAAGGCCAAACATGGAACAGGTGCATCCACCTGTTGAAATACCCGTGGCTCAAGTTATTTCATCTTTAGAAATAGAGCTGAAGGAAGCACAAGTGGTTAATATGTTTGCCATGGAAGAGATCACGGGTTTAAAAGCTGACTTGTCCTCTTTGGTTGATAAGTGGAATTCTTTGAAGGAGAAGAAAACCCAGTACAAGGCTTATGGTAGGAATCTTCTGATGAAAAATAAACGATTAATCAAGCAAAATAAGATTGCAAAAACAAGGGCTGTGAGGTTCAAAGCTAAATTGAATGAAGCAAGGAGGGTGGTCCTAGTTCAAGTATCAATTCAGTCATCTCCAAAATCATAATGTTGTTTAAAATGAGGTTCATTTTTTATTTTATGATTTTGTTTGAATGGTCAGGTGATATGAAATTGGATCTATACAGGTCAACAAATATAACCAATTTGTTATTTCAATACAGAGTTTTTCTTTTTATGAGGACGTCTACAAAATTAAAAATTATGCAAACATCCTATTGATTATTATATTTGTATTAATCAATTATTGGTATTTGTTTACAATTCCTAACTGATTTGCTTTATAAAAAATCCAGGTGTTATGCAATCTTGGAAATGAAGGTCAATCACGTGGCTTCAATTTTGGAGTTCATTTTGTTGAAGTGTACCTGTTCAAAACCCTATACACACGCAGTTGGTTCCTTTCGTTGGCATCATATCCCATTTTTGGCGCCGACAGTTGATGGTGATTAATGCAAATTATCTCATGCCCAGGAATAACGATACTGGAGTGATCTAGTAAGTTCTGAAGATTATCTTATGTGTTATTCGAATCCAGGTGTCACCAGCTGGCATACATTCCAGTTATATCAGAAGCAGCATTAAGTGATATGTTATTATTGTAGGGATCCACGTGGTTCCAAGAAAATAGAACTGATAGGAAGTTAGACACTCGTTTCTTTTGATATATAAACAATCCCAAAACTTTGATGAGGGGTTCGATTTCTAAGACATTGGGGAGATTTTATTATACAATAGTACTTTCTTTCTGTTTACACAGATTGTCTCATGAACTTCTTCTGAAGACTGTCAAATGTGCCAGGATACCAAAACCTTAGCTAAGTTTTGGATAATCAATACTGTGTGATTCATCTCTCCTTTTGTTATCTTGTTTGCCTTTCATATATAAATGTCTTTATATTGTATGTGAAATGTTTTCATGAGAAATTCGAATGCTTATGTTGTCTGAATCATTAATTGATATGCTTACTCATTGATGTTGATGAACTTTTTCTATGATGTCAATAGTCGTTGATCAAATTTTGTAATTATCTAGTTTGCAGAGTGATCTTGTTCTAATTGCAAGTTAGTTTAATTATATCTTTCATGTTTTCTGAATAACATAATTCTGTTAGTGAATCTTGGCTTTTGGTTTGAAGTTCTCATATATAGATTATTTTATAATAGTTGTGTTTTGTCTGTTATAAAATAATTTAAATTCACCTTTATTGTTTAGGATGTTTATCACTAAATGGTAACTAGTGAATATTGTTCTTACTTCAGATTTTCAGTCAAATAACAAGCCTTTTCTCTTGGTCGAGATAGGAATGTTGGCTTTAGATAGGTTAGCATAAGTTAGTTTATCATAGAATAATATTAGCAATCACTAATTTTGGTTTCTAGATAGTCTTTAGGACTAGAACATAAGTAGTTCTAGGATTTTTTGATAGTTGTTAACAGTTAGTTTCTTTTTCGATATTTGCTCACCTTAGGAGACTCTCTATCTTTGAGAGCACAAAACACAGGCAGCAGGGCCTTAAATCCTGTGAGAGACAGTTATTCCAAACACATACAAAACTGTACTAAGTTGAGTGTGTGGACTGTTTTTCCCTAGTTGGCCTAAGACAGTTCTTCTGGCCAACAAATGGCGCTAAAAGGAGGGTGTGGACTAAAAGCTTAATGGATGAATGATCACATACTACTCCCACAACCAGTCAAACAACTTCCCTTCTCAGCAATTTTGAACTGGTATCCAGTCCTACCCCTACATCACAAATAGACTCTACAACTACACCTCTTGCGAATACTGTTAGGGCTGCCATACTCCGTAGTACCAGTTTACCACCAGTTACTCCGGAAGACATACAAGAAGCCCTGGAAGAATCAAGATGTATCTTGACTAGAGGCTATTCTCGCCAGACAGGAATTCCCCCGATCAATTTAGGTATACCAAGAAGACCCTATAATCAAAACCAAACAGGTGACGAACCAAGTGGCGAAGAACTTGTTCATCCCCTAGTGGGATCACCTGATTACCATCTTAGCGGTTTTCTTAGAGGAGAAATAAACACGAATACTTCAAGACAACTACCAACTTCTGGTGGTTTCGACGAACCCCCTTCACCCCCTGATTCACCACCTGACAGTACAACTGATCATAACAACCAATCTTCGTCAGATTCTGAATATGATCGAGAAATGGGGGACCGTGATGGAGGAGATCATAAAAACAACAGACCTTGGTTACGACGAGGTGTTGTTTCCATACCTGGACTCCAACATAACTTACCAAAACACCCTAATAAACTTTTGTCGAAATTTGATCCTGTCAACAAAGAGCCTGCAGAAAACCATATTGATAAGTTCATCCTCGCTGTGCAGACCATGAATGTTCAGCATGAGGATGTCGTATGCCGTTTGTTTCCTTTAACTTTCGAAGGAAAAGCTGCAAGTTGGTAATTCTCCTTGACCCAAGGATCTATAACAAGTTGGGCTGATTTCAGTCAGGCTTTCATAAACAAATTTGGAGAAGATAAGACACCCGCAGTCTTAGCACTTGAACTGGATAGAATTAGGATGGAAAACAAAGAACGCGTGAAAGATTTTAACCAACGATTCCTCACCTTGTTGAACAGGATACCAGCAACTTCTCAACCACCAGAGGATATTATAATTGAGAATTTTGCCTCTGCATTACCAAAATCTCTTGGCATGTTTGTCAAGCAAGCTGGCAAAAACACCTTGGTTGAGACTTTCGAGGAAGCAATCAAGGTTGAAAAGAATTCCATGACTTTCGAACCAGAAAATAGTGGTAAATTCAACAACCCAATGTGCAAAAGGAATGAAGTCACACCGAGAACTAGTACAGATAAGAAAGATACCTCTGCTTTCGATATGGAGAAATTACAACAAGCAGTTAGGTCCTTGATGAATGATGTGGTGCTTTTAAAAAGAAATAATGGAGAAGGAACCTCGAATAGGGGAAATTTTAAGGCTCCATATCGACCTTATACACCACCCAATGCGCGACAAAATCCTCCCCCTGACGTTTCGACAAATGAGGAAATATTCAACACGATTAGGGCTATTTATGGTTTACCTGAAATCTCATCTGACCATGAGTTAGAAGAACATCAGGAGCATGGACAACCTGAAACCGAAGAGGAAGTTTCTGAAGATCCCCCCCCATTCAACTATCATTTTTGGGATAGCTCGGTAAGTCAAGAGGAATGTCATGACAACTCTGTTTTCGTCAATCAACATACTCATAATACTAGGAGTAAAGGTCTTGTCAACTCTCAACCATTACCCACTCCTAGGAACGGTCCACAACTCACACCTCAACATCCTACAATTCAAGGCAAATATCTCCAGTATGATATCATAGATGATCTTAAAAAGCAAAGAGCAAACATAAGCATGTTTGACTTGCTCAAAATTTATCCTATGCTTGGAAGGTCAATGTTTACAAATCTGCCATCTACTTCTAACAGCAATAATAGAAGAAATCAGCCTCCCTCATCTGCAGCTAATAATTCTGATCCTACCACCAGTAAAATGGTGGCAAGTTTCAATAATGAAAATAAGATAGCTGCTGATAGGGATACGCTGATAGGAAAGAACTCTAAATCTACAAATCCCCCTTTCCTACTGACATTTGAGATTTTCAACCGGAATGTTCATAATTGCATGGTTGATTCTGGGGCATCATCAAACGTTATGTCATATTCGGTATGCAAGAAGTTAAATGCTGTGATTGTCCCTTGTGAAACTCAGATCAGCCAACTTGACCGCTCTAAGGTGAAAATTATGGGAGAGCTGAAAGGAGTAATGATTAGAATGGCGAATAATCCGCAAATCTTTCAAGTTATTGACATTGTAGTGGCAGACATACCAGATGTATATGGTCTATTTCTAAGCCGTGATTGGTCTCAAACTTTAAAAGGTTATTTTTTGACTGACTGGTCACATCTGTGGCTACCTAAGAACGGGCGGCCAAATCAGATCAGAATTGACAGGGAAAGGTATATGAAGCACACAGTGACTGAGATCGATTCACCTAACGAACCAGTTATGTTTAGTGATTCGATTCTTGGAAACTTTGGTTTTGATTCTGATTTAGGCACTTTTCAGGCACATAAATCAACACTTGTTGATTCTGTAATTAAAACAGAAATTTTACATTGTGATTTCTAGGAAGCTCCTTCCATATTGTTAAATACTGTAAATAATGTAAATAATGTAGATAATCTTGTTGATAAGCCTTGGCATTTATACTTTGACGGTGCACGATCAAAAGACCGTGCAAGGGCAGGTTGTATGCTCCTAGACCCTTTAGGAAATAAACATTTATTGTCTTGTAGACTGGAATTCTTGTGCAGAAACAATTCAGCTGAATATGAGGCTTTCATTTAGGGATTAAAGAAAGCGTCAGATTTAAATGTAAAGGTATTGGTTGCTTTCGGTGATTCTGAAATGATTGTTCATGAAGTTCGCAATTCTATACATTGCTTATCTAACCATCTGCGAAGCTATCAAAAGGAGGTATGGAACTTAATCTCAGCATTTGATGCCCTTAATATTAACTCTATTCCTCGCTTCAGAATACAGAAGATGATCTTTTGGCGAATGTGGCCTCACAGCTTCTCCCATCGGAAAAATTTTCTCCCAATATCTTTTCTATTGAATTATTATTTAGACCATCAATCCCTGATAATATCACTAATTGGCGTGTTTTTAATGATGATTCTCAGATTATTGACATTTTGACGGGAGAGGATGCTTTTAAAGAAACGACAATTGACGAGATTACGCATGACGAGGATCTGCATAATTTCTCAATAATCCATCCGCCTTATTCTGTTGACGAATCATTTAAGCTGGTAAACTTGATCCCTACTTCAGTTCTTAGACTTGAAAATTTTTATGATCTACATGATAAATTCAAGGGAGTCCCTAACTGCAAAACGAACAGTTCTAGCATGCGTTATGAAGCCATAAACTTAGGCGCAGAAGCAAATCCCCAAAACATAAATTTAGGATCAGATTGTACTCCAGCTAAGAAAGCAGCTTTGATCAAGCTGTTTAAAGAGTTTAAGGACGTAATTGCACGGAAATATGATGACCTAAAAACTTTTGACACATAGATAATACAACATATAATTCCTATGAAACTAGAAGCCAAGCCATTTCAGTAGAAACTCAGGAAAATGCACCCTACTTTAGAACCGGCAGTAAAGATAAACAAACTGCTTGCTGCTAGAATTATATTTCCAGTACATCATACTCAGTGGGTAGCAAACCTAGTTCCTTTCAAAAAGAAAAATGGAGACATTAGGCTGTGCGTAGATTTTGAAACTTAAACCGATCATCGGAAAAGGACAACTATCCGGTTCCACCAATGGAACAAATCTTACAAAAAGTCTCTGGTGCTCAGATGCTATCTTTATTAGATGGTTTTTCTGGGTATAACCAGGTCCTAGTCTCACCTGGGGATCAACTAAAAACTACTTTTAGGACCCCTTGGGGAACCTATGCCTATAGGAAGATGCCCTTCGGATTAATAAACGCTGGGGCCACATTCCAACGGGCAATGGATGGTGCTTTTAGAGGTTTGATCAATCACTCTGTGGTGGTTTACTTGAATGACGTTAGAGTATACTCTAAGAACAGATCTGATCATATCTTCCACCTGCGTAAAGTCCTTGAATGATGTAGGAGGTTTGGCATTTCTCTAAACCCAAAAAAAGACGATATTTGCAGTCACTAAAGGAATTTTGCTCGGATTTGTGGTATCAAAAGAAGGAATTATGATTGACCTGGAAAGGACTGAAGCCATCTCTAAAATTCCTTTTCCTACTACTAAGAGAGCTATGCAGTCCTTCATGGGAAAAATAAATTTTGTAAGAAGGTTTGTCCCTATTTTTTCAAAGATAGTTCGTCCAATGCAGAACATGATAAAGAAAGACAGTAACTTTATATGGGGAGAGAAAGAGAAAGAGTCATTCATCGGGATAAGAGAAGCCATTGCTGAGGCCCCTGCACTTTTGAGCCCCGATTTTAAGAAAGATTTCATTCTGTACACCTTTGCCTCTGACATATCCTACGCTGCTGTCCTTACTCAGAAGAACCAGGAAGACCATGAAGTGCCAATTTCATTCATGAGTTCGAATTTGAAGGGAGCTGAATTAAATTATCACGAGGTAGACAAGCAAGCTTTCGCTGTGTTTAAGGCGGTCAAACACTTCAAACCTTATCTCCTAAAATAAAAAATGAAAGTCATTGTTCCGTTCTCCGCAGTAAGGAACCTGTTAGTACAGAAGGATTTAGGAGAGAAACGAGCACATTGGATGGCTGCTTTACATGAGTACGACCTAGAGATTAAACCCTCTCAGGTTGTACGAGGATTGGGATTATGTAAATTAGTAGCTGAATCAGCTCATTTACCTACAAGTCAAGATGACTTACCCTTAGATGCTTCATTGCTGCAAAATAAAATTTATTTTATCCCAGATCCTGCTAATTCTTGGTACGCTGACATTCACATTTATCTGGAAATAGGAAGTGCTCCAGATCACTTGGAACCAAAGAAAAAGCGAGCTATCAGGTTGAAATCAACACAGTATCAGTTAGTGAATAACATACTTTTCAGGAAGAATGCAAATGGTGTTTTGCTTCGTTGTTTAGAAAAGGAAGAGTCTGAATCAGCCTTGAGACAATTACATGATGGCCCTGCTGGTGGTCACTTCGGAGGTGACACTACTACTCACAAAGTCTTGAGAGCAGGTTATTTTTGGCCAACTTTATTTAAAGATGCTCATTCTTTTGTAAGAAAGTGCCAGGATTGTCAGCAAGCATCTGGTAGAATCAAAAGGCCATCTTTCCCTTTACAACCAGTGATTGTGGACAGGCCTTTTCAACAGTGGGGGCTTGACATAGTGGGCCCAGTCAATCCTCCATCTTCTCTCCAACACAAATACATCATAATTGCTACTGATTATTTCACCCGTTGGTCTGAAGTTGCTCCTCTGCAGGTAGTCAATACAAGGCGGGTACTCGATTTTGTTGAGACTCATATAATTACAAGATTTGGATTGCCTGAGTCTTTAGTTTTTGACAACACATCATATTTTTCTTCTGGAGAATTGACTAAGTTTGCAGTAGAAAAGGGAATCAAAATCAGGTTTTCAGCTAATTATCATGCCCAAGGCAATGGCCTTGCTGAATCAACAAATAAGAACTTGCTGAAAATTCTTAAAAGGTCAATAGCTGAAAGCCACAGGAATTGGCACACTGTTCTGTATCAGGCATTGTGGGCCGACAGAGTGACCCCAAAGTCTTTTGTCGGTAATTCCCCATTCTTTCTGGTATATGGTACTGAGGCTATACTCCCTCCTAATCTGTTCTTGCCTTCCTTACAACTTGCGCAATCTGTACAAGACGCAGAATGTTATGAAATTGAAAAAAGAATAAACATGCTATTGAAATTAGAAGAGGAGAGGGAAAATGCAAAACGACATTTATCGAAGCATCAGGAAATTGTTAAATCCTGGTTTGATCGCGGGTCATCCTCAGACAGAGAGTTTCAGATAGGTGATCTTGTTTTAAAATGGGATAAAGCACACAAGGACAAAAAAGACCATACGAAATTTCAAAGACTTTGGCTGGGCCCATATATCATAGCATAAAAGTTAGGCCCTAGCACCTTTTGGTTGCAAACTCTGCAAGGAAAACCCGATACCTTTCCGGTGAACGGGCAGGTCCTTAAGAAATACTTCCAGTAGTTTTGCACTGTTCGATCCATTCTCATTGTACATTTTCGTCGTAAATATTTTTGTACATAGTTATCTTTGTTTAGTTTTTTTTTTAGGGTTATCTAATCTGATGGTCTCACATTTTCTGATTTCTTTTCATATCAGTCATCAATTATATTGACTTATCAATATTCGGTGATTGCTTACATGGACAATGTTTCATTATCAAGGCCATCTTGATTTTAGTTACTCATTTGATGTTTGTCTATTCATAAGGAGGTCGACCAACTTCTTAGTTAATTTTTTTTTATGACTTCATCATCTTTTATTATTTCTTAATTGCTGCACATAAAGCAAATCTGTATGCCTTCAATTGAATATAGTGATTCCTGCTTTGTTTTATCATATTCAGGTGATTTAAATGATTGCCGATTCAACTAATTTTGCCTTGCTAATAAATCAAGTGACTCAGTGCTTTGGCAGATTTCATTGTGCAGAATTATATTAATCCAGCTGAGTCATAGAATCATATTGACCTGATTTGTTGCCTTTGTACATGGTCAACCTCCTTCTTGTTGTATATATTTCTTCAGCAGATATACCATGCACTTTTGCTCGGATCTGGCCTGAGCATATGAACGGCTTGGAAGATTTTCCACTTGTTGAAACTGTGTCAATTGGGATAAATGAAATACATATCAGATCGTAATTATCGATTTTACTTCAAAGTATCTAATGCCTGTAAGGTAAGTTAATTCTCACAACTGGTTTTAGTATGTGAACCTGCTATCTTTTGTAGCAATCCTTAACTGTTATCTTTGAATGCCTACCCAAAAGACCAATGACTCAGGAAACTTATTTACTGGTTCCAGTAGTGTTTATTAGGCCTGTAGATCAGTCGACCAATGTTCAGTCACTTTCAAGCTATCTCAAGAGGCCAGTGGTTTTCTAACTTGAGTTTTTTTGTAAATACTTTGTAAATAACCCATACTAATAAAATTTTATTTCAAGAACAGGAGGTATTTTTATAAAGCCGACCTGTCATGATCATCAGCACTACGGAAGATGACAACACCATTATCCGGTCACCAAGCTGGGGTGATGATTCTTGTTTGAAAAAAATGAGAATCAGGGGGTCTCATCACGAGCCAACCTGTCTATCTTTAGTAGTTCTTGTGAATGATGCTATTGATTTCTGGTCACCAAGCCTGAACAATAGTCTTGAACTAAAAAAAAAAAATGTTTTAATTTGTTTATTTATTTATTTTGAATATGAGAAAATTTAATTAGAGGACAGAAGGTCTCATCCTGAGCCAGTTTGGTTATGATCATAAGTTCTATTGGATTGACGTTGTCCACATCTAGTCATCAAGCTAGGACAATGATCCTTATTTTAAAAGCTAGGGGGCAAGAAGTCTCATTACGAGCTGGCCTGATCAGTTTCTGGTAGGACTGGTGAATAATGCTACCATCATTTAGTCACCAAGCTAAGGTTGTATATCGGATTAGCAATTTTCATATTTATTTCATCTGTATATAGATTCAAAAAAAAAAGGAGAATGAATGAAAATGAATAAATATCACTTGCTTCCTTTGTTTGCAAGAGAAGAGAATTATCTGGCATTCTTGACTAGCTATATCTTTCACTGACATTGGTTAAATTGTCTCAAGCCTCAAATATTTCCTCTGGAGCTAAGTCATTCTTTACCCTAATTGTCAAAAGTTGAAGTAGGTAAGGAATGCTCAGATAACAGCCAAAGGCTCATTGTTGCTGAATAAGTGAGGCCAAGATGTTGGAACTAGTCTGGGTTTGAATCATCCAAACATGAGTTTGGTGCTTTGAAACATTGTTTATGATTATCTGAGGTATTGAAATTTTTTTCCCTTTGCACAGAGATAACTGGCACGTTCCTAGCATGTTGCCATTTGTTGGCAAGCAACACCCTCCAGAGCAATTGAGCACTAAAATCCAATTGGTCATGATATAAGTTTCGAAGACTAGGAATCATACTGCATCTCACCACTTTGATCGACACTCATCCATTATATTTTAGGAGTGCCTTCAGTGATTCTGAAGGTAATCCCAATAAAGTTGATAGGTCAATTTCCATAGGGGAATTCACATCAGCCTTCATTTTAATTAAACCGCTTGACTTGGTTTTGTCTTTTTGGTTGATCATTTGTGAATTACATGATCCTGAAATTAGAAGCTCCTAATCTTTACCATATTGGGCATCTCTACAAATCCAAAGTCAAATAAACTCATTTCATTGATGATCTTAAACTATTGACTTAATAGACTAATATATCACATTTTAAGTTGTCTCTCCCATCCATGTGTTTGGTCTAATGAGTTACCTTTCAGCAAATTAATCTCCTGGTGACAATCATGAATATTAATGCTGGTCTCATACCAATATTATAAGCTCATTTTATTTATCTACTTATCCTTATTTGTAGACTTTTGTATTGGGATAAGATCCATAAAATGATAAAATGTTTTTTTTATGATGCCTAAGGTAATGTCAAATGATTCGATCATAGCTGATCAACATGATTCTTAAAAGATAATCGAAATCTTAACCACATTCATTAATTATTTGTTTATTTATTTATCACTATGATTATCTTGATTTTGATTGAATCGACATTATCGTGCATTATTGAGTTATGACATTAATGATATCAAGTGGTAGAATATCATGCGATGATAACCATTAACTTATGTTTTAAACGTTTGAACTTTGGTTATATCTCATGCATTAGATATTATGGGAAGGTGTTGGCTAATATGGGAAATATCATATGATCGAAGGTTTTCATTGCTGCGTAACCATACCATTTTTCCATCTGTTGTTTCACATGGGGAAAATGTCACATCTAAATCTCACCCTATTGTCATTCCTATGAGCGGTATTATTGCATCTTGAGCCTTCTGCGATTTTCGATAACCCTTACCAGTTCTAAGGCATTATGATTCCACCTTCCATGACTGCGTATGAGTGTCTACAGTACCTTGATGAGATGAAGTCGGTTGGGATTTTCATTAACCTACGCGGGCCAAGGATGATCTGGTTTCGTTGTTCTGCCAGGGTTGTGAGGATCCCAGAGATTTGTATCATCGTTACCATGGCCCCTGTGCCTAGGTTTGAGCTTATAGGCGACGAATACTTAGATGCCGCTCCTAAATGTCGTGAAATGGTGACAAGGGAAGGATGGTTAGGGTTCCTGCAGAGGTTCTCTGGCTTTAATCTAATGGTCTCCAGGGCATTTGCGATTTCGTTTGATGGTGTGAAAGCACATGTTGGTGATATTGTGTTGGAATTATTGGAGGAATTTGTGTCTCGAGCTATTGGCTTGCCCATGGAGGGAGAACGTTGGTACAAGGGTAAGCATTTAAAAAATGATGAATGGAAGGAGTTCTTGACTCCAACTAACCAGAAAATTGAATACAAGTCCGGTTTCCCATCTTGTCTGCTAAAGAAGAAATGGCGTGTCATGCTCGGGCTGATTATCAGGTATGTTACCTGCGAGAGATGTCTATCTCAAACCCAGTTTTATCATATCAGGCTATTGATGATTTTTAGAGGGCATTCTGTAAATATGCCTTATTATTTTATGAGTAGTCTGGAGAAGATGGCCGTCACTTATCAGGCAAATATAGGGGATAAAGAATGCAGCCTATTTCAGCACGGGCTTATCAAAATTCTTGTTTCTTACCGGTTGGGGGAGTTGGGTGATTCATGGGAATCTTTCCTTACCCGCAATAATTTTGGGGAAAACGACGAATGGCCCCATCGGAGGTCCAAAACCGAGTCTAAACGGGTTGATCCGTTGTTAGAAGAACAGGGGTCTCAAAATGATTTTGAAGATGAAGTGCTTGAACCCAGCCAACCCCCATGTATCGGTCATTCTAACCCCAAGGCTGAGTTAAACCCTGAAGTATCCTGTGATAGTCCTCTACCCAAATGAGTCAACCTACGACTATTCCACCTCCCCCATGTGATCCTTAGATTTAGCCACAGATCAATCCCTGTCACAAACCAGCAGAACAAGAAGTTAGCAAAATGCTTAGTGATCAAGCCATTCGCCGGACTACTCACAGCATGGTTGCTGCACTTTTTGCAAAAAGGGAACTAGTTGTAGAAGATGCCTCGGTGGTTGAATTGAGCGATTCCTCTAAGTCTCGACCACGTCCAGCTCCCATCGGAACCATGATCCTCGACCTTAAGTATGTGTCGGCCTCTCAGCATGAAGGTATAGGTGTTCAAAAATCCAATCCAATGCCTACAACAGAACAAGAAGTGAACCAAGAGCTGCGAACAAGGCCAAACATGGAACAGGTGCATCCACTTGTTGAAATACCTGTGGCTAAAGTTACTTCATCTTTAGAAACAGAGATTAAGGAAGCACAAGTGGTTAATACGTTTTCCATGGAAGAGATCTCGGGTTTAAAAGCTGACTTGTCCTCTTTGGTTGATAAGTGGAATTCTTTGAAGGAGAAGAAAACCCAATACAAGGCTTATGGTAGGAATCTTCTGATGAAAAATAAACAATTAATCAAGCAAAACAAGATTGCAAAAACAAGGGTTGTGAGGTTCAAAGCTAAATTGAATGAAGCAAGGAGGGTGGTCCCAGTTCAAGTATCAGTTTAGTCATCTCCAAAATCATAATGTTGTTTAGAATGAGGTTCATTTTTTATTTTATGATTTTGTTTGAATGGTCAGGTGATATGAAATTGGATCTATACAGGTCAGCAAATATAACCAATTTGTTATTTCAATACAGAGTTTTTCTTTTTATGAGGACGTGTATATAATTAAAAATTCTGCAGACATCCTATTGATTATTATATTTGTATTAATCATTTATTGGTATTTGTTTACAATTCCTAACTGATTTGTTTTATAAAAAATCCAGGTGTTATGCAATCTTGGAAATGAAGGTCAATCACGTGGCTTCAATTTTGGAGTTCATTTTGTTGAAGTGTACCTGTTCAAAACCCTATACACACGCAGTTGGTTCCTTTCGTTGGCATCATATCCCATTTTTGGCGTCGGTAGTTGATGGTGATTAATGCAAATTATCTCATGCCCAGGAATAACAATACCGGAGTGATCTAGTAAGTTCTGAAGATTATATTATGTGTTATTCGAATCCAGGTGTCACCAGCTGGCATACATTCCAGTTATATCAGAAGCAGCATTAAGTGATATGTTATTATTGTAGGGATCCACGTGGTTCCAATAAAATAGAACTTATAGGAAGTTAGATGCTCGTTTCTTTTGATATATAAACAATCCCAAAACTTTGATAAGGGGTTCGATTTCTAAGACATTGGGGAGCTTTTATTATACCGCAATACTTTCTTTTTGTTTACACAGATTGTCTCATGAACTTCTTCTGAAGACTGTCAAATGTGCCAGGATACCAAAACCTTAGCTAAGTTTTGGATAATCAATACTATGTGATTCATCTCTCCTTTTGTTATCTTGTTTGCCTTTCATATATAAATGTCTTTGTAGTGTATGTGAAATGTTTTCATGAGAAATTCGAATGCTTATGTTGTCTGAATCATTAATTGATTTGCTTACTCATTGATGTTGATGAACTTTTTCTATGATGTCAATAGTGGTTGATCAAATTTTGTAATTATCTAGTTTGCAGAGTGATCTTGTTCTAATTGCAAGTTAGTTTAATTATATCTTTCATGTTTTCTGAATAACATAATTCTATTAGTGAATCTTGGCTTTTGGTTTGAAGTTCTCATATATAGATTATTTTATAATAGTTGTGTTATGTCCGTTATAAAATAATTTAAATTCACCTTTATTGTTTAGGATGTTTATCACTAAATGGTAACTAGTGAATATTGTTCTTACTTCATATTTTCAGTCAACTAACAAGCCTTTGCTCTTGGCCGATATAGGAATGTTGGCTTTAGATAGGTTAGCATAAGTTAGTTTATCATAGAATAATATTAGCAATCACTAATTTTGGTTTCTAGATAGTCTTTAGGACTAAAACATAAGTAGTTCTAGGATTTTTTGATAGTTGTTAACAGTTAGTTTCTTTTTCAAGATTTGCTCACCTTAGGAGACTCTATATCTTTGAGAGCACAAAACACAGGCAGCAGGGCCTTAAATCCCGTGAGAAACAGTTATTCCAAACACATACAAAACTGTACTAAGTTGAGTGTGTGGACTATTTTTCCCTAGTTGGCCTAAGACAGTTCTTTTGGCCAACATGTCTCCATTATGACTCATAGGAACTGGTGACTTGTCATTAATATGAGTAGTAGTGATCAATGACGTGTCCCCAACATGACTGACAGTGGTTGAAGACAAACTTTTAGTGTGATTTTTAGTGACTAAAATTTTTCTCCCGGCATGACCTCCAAAGGTTGGGTAGGTGCCCCCTGCATGATTTGCAGAGGCAGGGTGCTTTCCCCCAACATGACTTGCAGTGGCTGGGTTGCTGCCCCCTTGTTTTGGCATCTTCTTCATATTCTTCCTCTGTCTATTCCTTTTCGACTTTTGGTTACTAGTATTTCTACTTTCACCACATGAGGTAGAAGGAGGAGGAGAAGATGTTACTGGAAAAGAAGGCACAGGGTTCTGATGCTCTTGATTTGAGGTGCTTACAAGAGAAGCATCAGGAGCATGCAAGAAATTCAGAGTGGAAAACAACCAAACCAGTAGCCCAATAGTGAATCCAAGAAGATTCAGAGTATCCATTAAGGGAGTACCAATGTTTCCAATGAATGGAACAACATAAGGATCCCCTAGAACAGGGGTACCTTGATTGGCACTCGCCGGAATGCTAGACATAGTTTCCTGCTCAAATGAGCAAGAAGTTCTCTAAGGAAAACTAAGACAAGTAGAAAAAAGAGCACACCACTAAAAAAGGTCCTAAGTAAATCAAACCAGGAAAAAAAATGCCTTCCGGAGAAGAGTCTGGGATGATGAGGGCCCTGAATAGATCAACAAAGGAAGAAAGACAGTTACCCGAGGTCCATAATACAACGACTATGGGTGCAAGCACTGGAATCACCCAACCGCCCTCCCAAAGACCTGTAAGGGATTTCCTCCCACGTCTGTCCTAGGTACAGCATATATAACCCTCTGCTGTCACCTGTGTATGATCATATGGTCAGATACTAAGGATATCACCACACTGAAAACTCCTAGGGGAACAGTCGTTGGTCGAATCAGAAGGCATGGGCAGGGTAACTGAGCCCGAAACTCAAAAGAGTCCCCAAATGCGATCTGATCCTAGTATATGCTCAAAACAAAAAGTAGGAGGTTTATTCCCGACAATCTGATCTCACAAGACCTACTGCATAGATCCCAAGCAAGTTTTGAATGAGGTGGGTTTACCTGTGATAGTCAAACTACGATTTTTGCGTAATGTGTGATCTTGGGTGGTTTAAGATGTTTTAAACCCAAAATCCTAACCAAAACTAGTTGGTGAATAGTGTAACCTAGAAAAGAAAATGTTACTAGTACATTTTATTAGGGTTCATTTTAAAGGTTACTTGCTTACTCAAAAAGGTAGTGTGTGTGTGAGAGTGGTTATAATCGAGATAGAATACAGAAATGAAGTGCTTACCACTTAACAAATCTTTTCTTTTCAATGCAAATCTTAAAGATACGATCTAGAATGCATATGCAAATGTAATTTTTAGTCTTTTCGAATGCAAAAAGATAAAAATAAAGTCTAAATGTACAAAATTAAACTCAAAACCTAAGGATGCAGCTACTCAAACAAATAAGTATGCAAAAGAAAATTTCTTCTTTTTGATGCAAAGCACTCTTAAATCCTTTAAACCACTTGCAAGGTACTCCACTCAGAAAATAAATCAATTTTTTTTTTTATGCTTTTCAAAGGTAAGAAACAAAAATGAAATTGAAAGTAACCTACTATCAAAGCAAAAGAAAAGAACTTTCAGGTTTCCTTATTGAAACAGTAAAAGCTAACAATACGACTTTCAAATTCTTATTGATGTAAGCATGCCAACCATTGGGAAAAGCGAACGAAAACTACTTTTAGACCCAAACAAAGCAAATGAACTACAAAGAAGTATGGTGTGGTAAAGTCAGGTCTGCACCTAAATAGTGCAGTCAAGGTCCTGAACAACAGCAAAGACACTTAAGTTTTCACTACAAAAAGAAAACTAAAAGCATAAGGGAGGATAAGAAACCAATCTAAAGAGAAATTTCACTCAAATAGATACAAACAGGGTCAAATAGACTCAATAGGTTTCAAATCCAGTGGAAATGGAGCAAGCACATTCAGTCAGACTCAAATCAGGGTACAAAACACCAAATTGGTCCACAACCCCCCAACTTGGGTCAACAAGCCCCAAAAACTTTCCAAACAAGCCCAAATTGATCAAAGAAGCTCCAAATCATGAACATAGGATCAGTACAAGGATAGGAGACCACTTACAGTGGTTTAACTCAGAGCTAGGGTCATCAGGGACCCCAAAAAATGCAGCCATAGCCCCCCCAAAATAGATCAAAACTCAAAAACTCAGTTTCAGGAGAAAAACGCTACTGTGCAGAGATAAACTAGCATTTTTCTAGAGAAAAAGCTACTATGCAGAGATAAACCAACATTTTTTTGGAGAAAAAAGCTACTGTGTTAAGCAAAAGCAGCGTTTTTCAGGAGAAAAAAGCTATTGTGTTAAGAAAAAGCAGCGTTTTTCTGGGAAAAGTTGAAAAAATGGGGCTAAAACCCCACACACCTGAGCCAGTAAGGGTTTGTAAAGGCTAGGAAGGGTCTGTAAGAGCCAAGGAGGTTCCAACAGAGCCTAATAACTGATTCTAATCAATAAAATGAACAAAGACCTTCAAACAATAACTGAAGAAATGACCTTGGATACCCCTAAGCAGATAGGATTTCCCCAGCGGAGTCGCCATTCTGTTGTGAGAGAAATGCACCTATAGTTCAAGGGAGAAACTACCAACTTCAGGGATGAAAGATAGACCTACAAATGTTCTGCAAGTACAACAAGTAAGCAAAAAGATTGAGGTTAGAAGGATGTGCACCTTATTCAGAAGGTTGATCCAAGCCTTCCCTTCCTTTCTCTTCAATTCTATTCAGTGTTGCAATCCCCACACCTGCAAAACAACTTCATACCTTTCTCAAATACATTTGACTACATATATAAGATTGCTATTCATAACAGAAGAAGACATCAAACTATGAACAAACGGTAATCAAATCTGAGACACACATAAGTAAGTCATATTTAGAAAGGGAAGAACATCTGATCTTTATTAATGAATGAAGCAAGTTCATAAAATTATACCTTCCTTCAATCTTGGTACTTCACGAAACCTAGATTCAAGGTCTCCTGCTTCTGTTCTCCAAGGATCCCAACCTCTAATCAACTGTGCTAGGGTTTATCAAAAACTGAGGCACAAGAGAGGGGGATAAGGGTCTCCATTCCTCCAACATAACATTGTTATGGGCTTGTTCCTTTCTCATGGCCCTTCTACCTTCCTTATATAGTCAATGAAGGAGAGGAAAAGTAGTTATAACCGATCAGGAAGTTCCCAAACTAACTCAATTTCAACCAAAATTCAAGATTTTGACTGCTTCAGGAAAAACCTCTACTTTTATGAAGCAGAGTAGAGTTTTTCAAGGGAAAAACACTACTTTTATGAAGCAGAGTAGAGTTTTTCAAGGGAAAAATGCTA
The DNA here is from genome assembly GCA_027924585.1 of Larix kaempferi. Lineage (NCBI taxonomy): Eukaryota > Viridiplantae > Streptophyta > Pinopsida > Pinales > Pinaceae > Larix > Larix kaempferi. The sequence continues at coordinate 17,306,442 of BSBM01000757.1, read as the reverse complement.
CTCTTGCATAGAATACCAGCGTTTTTGTGTAAAAATGGCCAAAAACAGGGTTTTCTAATGATTTTCCGGAGGTGATTTGGTCTGGAAAAGTGTTCCTAAGGGTTATAACCATCAAATGGGCCAAGAGTGAGGTAATTTAAACCATATTCAGTGTCCCTAATGACCCTTCAATCCACAAGTGTCATGTTGTGTGACTAAACTTGATCTCAAGAAGTGTCATCATGCGACCAAGTGATGCAAGTGTCGTCACAGACGAAGAAGTGTCATTTTAAGCTATAACACTCATGGTGATGAGATTTAGGTGTAACAACCACTAAATGAAAGTCAAACCAAAGTCTCTTATTCAGACATAAAATGCAATCTCTCTACAATATTCATGCCCAATCAAACCCTAATGAAGTCACAAGCACTCAAATGCAACATGCAAGTACAAAAAGCAATTGTTTTTTGTATTTTCAATAAAAATAAATGAAAATGCAACTAGAATCAATACTTTTCAGAAACAAAAATGCAAAGAATGCAGTGCAGATAACCCAACAAACCCAAAAATAAGGACTCAACTAAGCAATTGATCTATAAAAAAGAAAAATGGCTAAAAATAAAATTTCTCAAAAAACAAAGAAAGAGGAGCTTCCAGTCACTAAAAAGGCAAGAAACAGTCAGGATACAAGCCCAGCAAGAATCAGGAACACCTAGAACTCACCCAACATTAACCAAATACCAGAAACAAGGCTAAAACGGATTTGTACGCGATTGTTCAATGAACAATTGCCTACGTACGCAGGCTGGTTAAATAACAGTCGCGTGTATACACAGGTAAACCACAACAAAGGCACGTATAGGGTAGGATAGGTGAACACAAATGAGTAAAAAGGCCAAGAAACTCAGGATTTTTTCTATATAGAACCTGAAAACCTACCAACGACACAGAAACCTGAAAGAAAAACAAACCAAAACAAGGAAAAGTTTCCCAAAAAACCCCAATTGGAGGCTTCCCCCCAATGGAGTCGCCAATCCCATTACAAAGAAAAAAATCCTATGGCTTGGGGTAGACCACAATAGACAGATGGACTCAATAAATCAACTCACTTCCCAACATATGCTATATAAATGTAAATGTTGATAAAAAAATAAAGGACTTACCTCAACCGGACGTCTGATGAAGAATTCCGTTGAGCTTTCGAATCACAACACTTGAACCTGCAGCTTAGCCTCAACAATAAACGCAAACAAGTGCATATGATATATAAAATAAGTCATCATATACAATAGCATAATCCATGATATATATAAGCAAATGTACCCAATGATAATAAATGATCATTCACAATATAGATGGACGAGAAAATGAGTATTTCTATATAAACAAGAAGTACAAGATACAACCTCCTATCGGAAACTCATCTGAACAAAGAACTAGATCCCTCCACTTGTGCCTCCACCACTTCAATCCACCATGAAATGGAAAACTCATGTGTAAATGAACAAATCCATGAAATCAACCCCCCAATTGGTGAAGGGACCGACAATGACGACTAGATAGAGAGGGGTAGGATGTGACTGTCCATTCCGAGAAAACACATGACAAGGGTGGCATCTCTTTACAATGTTAACACAATCTTTAAAGATCGTAGGCCAAAAATAACCCACTCATAAGATACGCTGAGCTGTAGCAATGCTGGATAAGTGACCACCACATGCTCCACTATGCTAGTCATTCAGCACTAACTCCGCCTCTTCATGAGTCAAGCAACAACACAGGAGAGAGTCCTTTCCTCGACAATACAAAGTCTCACCGACGATGACATAATATTTGGCATGATGTCTCACACGTCGTCGCTCATCTCGTGAAAGATGCGAAGGGAACTTCAAAGTCCGGAGATATACAATGATGTGTCCATACCAAGGGTTTGACGATGTGATAAGGAATAAATGCTCATCAACGAATTAGTCCTCATGGACCACTTCTTCATCAAGTCTAGGAATATATGATATCAACTCTGCGAAAACCAAAGACTTCATTGACTTCGCCGAGGAAAAATCGAGATCAAATTCCTGAAGGATGACAATCCATTTATTATACTTCCCTCCAATCAAACTTCATGTAACAATGAACTGAAATGGATTGACATGCGCTACAACCTTGGTTTTCCTAAGCAAGATGTAGTGTTGTAATCTCTGGACAGCATGAATAGTCGCAAGGGATAGTTTCTCCACTAGAGAATACCTTAGTTCAGCGTCTACTAGGTTTCACCTGAGATAATAGATAACATGCTCTTGAAGCATATCGCCTTCCTGAACCAAGACCATACCAATCGACTCTTGAGACGTGGACACATAAAGCAAAATGTCTCTTGCATAGTTGGGTGGACTAAGAAGAGCGGCCGACCAAGTCTTTCTTAAGAGCATCGAAAGACTGCTGGGCTCGCTCATCCTAGATAAAGGTGGTGTCTTTCTTCAATAATCACATGAAACCGTTAGTAAGAATGGCATAGTTCATGATGAAATGACGTAAGAAATTGGCCTTCCCTTGGAGGCTCTAAATTTGAACCAAAGTATGTGGGGAAGGCAACCGAAGTATTGCCTGAACCTTCAACGAATCGACTCTAATACCCTCCTTCAAGACTATAAACCCTAGAAGGCGACCACTCTTCACACAGAAGATGCACTTGTTCACATTCAAACTAATATTATAACGATGCCATCTCTCAAAAATAAGATGAAGTTGACCTAGGTGATCCACTCCACTACGAGAGTGAGCAACAAGATCATCCAGGTAAGCATCCACTATATCCTTAATATTGTGAAAAGCATAGGTCATGGACCGTTGAAATGTAGCTCCGAAGGTTTTAAGGCCGAAGGGCATTTTTCGGTATGCTAAAGTACCCCAAGGACATATAAATGCAATTTTATGTTGATCCTCAGGTTTGATTTGGATCTTATTATAGCTTGAAAATCCATCCATAAACGAGAACACTTCGCTTCCTGCACACTCATCCAAGATTTGATCTATGAATGGGGTGGGGAAGTTATCTGTAGGACACTCTTTATTCAGATCGTGAAAGTCAGTGCACACACTGATGGTTCCCTGCTTCTTATCCACAAGAACAGGGTTGGATACGCAGTCGGTAAGGGGAACCAGGTAGATGAAACCAGCCTTAAGCAGTTTCTCTACCTCTGCCTTAATGGTGGATGCCTTCCTAGGCTTAACAACACAAAGACACTATCGACCAGGCTTAACATGTGGGTAAGTCTTAATCTAATGTTCGACAATACTAGGATCAATACCTGGAATCTCCTCGTATGAACAGGAAAACACATCCTGAAACTCTTTGAATAAATCGGTGTAAATACATATTTCCTCAGGGGAACAATCAGCACCGATGTATTCAAATTTTCTAGGAGTACAAGAAATGTTGATTGGGATAGTAGGAGAAATATTAGCCATATTTCCCTCCGCGTAAATTTCATGCGACTCCAAAGGAACCACAGGGTGACCAACTTTCTCGGCTAGAGTCGATCGAAACTCATCTTGCTCAATAAGATCAAGGTTGGGAAGGAAATAAGATCTATGGTGGAGGTCTTCCAAAGGCTTTTCATTGTCGTTCATGGCCTCGATAATGGTTTCATCCAAAGGTAAAGTGTCATCAAGGCAGTAATGTGAACAAGACGAGTCAACTACCCATGTAGGCAGCGTAATGGGATCTTCTTCCTCTGTCCCTGAAGAAGAGAGATCAGGCTCTGTAGTGACTTGCTGAATATCGCAATAAGAAAGCTCAGCTGTAGACAAGGTCATGGCCATTCCGATGTGCGAAGAGTCTCCCGACGAGGAAATTGTGGAAGATAGAGTCCACGGATCACTAAAGTATGATGTCCGGAATGGTACAGGACTCAACGATGAAGGAGCATCATTCAAGGAGGAATATATGCCTACACCAACATTCTCAGTTGTTGGATTAGAATTCTCAATCTGAGGGACCACAGGTCCTTGCGATGCTACGGGATTGGAACTAGTAAAGGATAGTTGATCGATCGACACATTATTTCCTTCATGGGGAAATAAGATGAATCAAAAGACAGAGGATACGATCGATTTCATAGCGTACATACAATTACTACCTAGTAAAAGGTTATAGTTAAGGGGAGCATCGACCACCTCGACCTCTATAGGCATGGAATTCCCACGCAAGTGGACCTCAAGGGATGGGATAATACCATGCAGACTAAAAGAATGACCATCGAATGAAGTAAGCATGGTCATGGAATTTGACAACGGAGGAGAGCCAATAGCCTTCCAACAAGATAAATACATCACTTAAGTGGAAGCACCTTCGTCAGCGACAGTACGATTGATGACCAACTCTAAACACCTAACATCAATTTGGAAAGCCACATGATAGGGAAACCGAGGCTAAACATTAGTAGTGTCAAACTTGATGACATTCTGGATATAAGGATCGAGTACTCCCAAATAAAATAAAAGGGTGTTCCTTTGCAAATGACAAGCCAGAATGATCTCGAGAGCTAACATAGCACATGGGTTTTGGACTAGATCATCCACAATCGAGTAGTTCTGGGCAGCTAGGGAATTAGGATTATGTTCCCAGCACTTGAGGAAACCTTTCAGTACTCGCGGCATAGGGTTGGGCTTCTCGATATGCAATGGACTCTCGAGTGGAGGGGGATCATTCCCCAAAGAATTTTGTGGAGATCCATAATCACACAAGTAAGTAGCAACACAAACCTCATATTTGACCATGTTTACACATCCAAAACGGTCGTCATTGGTAGAAGCAGTTGAAGTTTCAGTAGTCCCATGACCGTCGGCAGAAGCACCAGAAGCCATATTCTGATGATGAGGAAGGGGATTCGTCAACACAGATGGGTTCTATGCGATGTGCTTCAATGCTTCCTCCATATGAGGACACAAATGTGTAAGGTGATCCTGAGAGCAAAGTTTACAACGAAAATTCACCTTACACTTGGGCTTGCAGTCCCCACCAGTATTTTTGCCATCTCGACGAGGGTTAGCATTCCATTTCTTATTCTTATTTTTCACACCCCTACGGTTATTCTTCCCCTTATTTTTTCTACCAAGCTACTGGTTACCAGATGGGTTCTCCGATTGCACAGAATGTACATCGGACAACTAGGTGGAAACGGACGAGGCAAGAGCTTGTCTAGGAGTAGACTGGTTAATAGACAGGTTTTGCATCTGATTCATAACCATATCTACGGAACAAGCACTTACAGAACCAACAATTCCGTCGGCATGCGGTACAGGATTGGGCTTGAACTCATGTCTTGATCGTTGTGTGTCAGGTATAACGTCATACAGAATCCCAGACTTAGCATAAACAAGTTCTAATTGCTAGGCTCTAAAGATGGCTTGTTCCTCAGTCATAATTCCAGACAACAAAACATCCTTTGAAATATAAGGGAGCAGATACTTGAGGAACCATTCTAGGAGAAACTCCGGAGGAATGTTGTATTTTACTAACCTCTTCCATCGGTGCAACTCTTGAATGTGATCAGAAATATGCATTGCTTTATGCTAGTGGAAGGTGGACAATATTTAGGTGTCAGTATCGTAACGAACTGACAACTTAAAGTGATCTAGAAAAACCAAATCCAAATCATTGAATCTCTTCTACATTCCCCCAAGCAACTTGACATACCATTTCACGAAATCCCCTGTAATTGTTATAGTTTAAAATGACACTTCTCCATCCGTGACGACACTTGCATCGCTTGGTCGCACGACGACACTTCTTGAGATCAAGTTTAGTCACACAACAGGACACTTGTGGATTGAAGGGTCATTAGGGACACTGAATATGGTTGAAATTACCTCACTCTTGGCCCATTTGATGGTTATAACCCTTAGGAACACTTTTCCAGACCAAACCACCTCCTAAAAACCATCAGAAAACCCTATTTTTGGCCATTTTTCCACAAAAACGTTACTCTATAAGCATAAGAGGGGCGTTTTTCTTAAAAAATATGTAAATCTGCTTCATAAAAGTAGATCACATACACTGGTTTGCAATAGAAAAGTAGGGCATTTTCCTGAATCTCTCAAAATATCGAATTTTGGTCAATTTGAGTTGGTTTGGGAACCTCTTGATTGGTTATAACTGCTTTTCCTTTCCTTCATTGACTATATAAGGAAGGTAGAAGGGCCATGAGTAGGGACCAAGCCCATAACAATGTTATCCTGGAGGAATGGAGACCCTCATCCCCCTCTCTTGTGCTTCAGTTTCTGATAAACCCTAGCACAATTGATTAGAGGCTGGGATCCTTGGAGAATAGAAGCAGGAGACCTTGAATCTAGGTTTCGTGAAGTGCCAAGATTGAAGGAAGGTATAACTTTATGTACTTGCTTCATTCATTAATAAAGATCAGACATTCTTCCCTTTCCAAATATGACCTATTCATGTGTGTCTTAGATTTTATTACAGTTTTCTTATAGTTTGATGTCTTTTACTGTCATGAATATCAGTCTTATATATGTAGTCAAATGTATTTGAGAAAGGTATGAAGTTGTTTTGCAGGTGTGGGCATTGCGATACTGGATCGCATTGAAGAGCAAGGAAGAGGAAGGCTGGGATCAACCTTCTTAATAAGGTACTCATATTTCTAACCTTAAATATCTTTGCTTACTAGTTGCACTTGTAGAACATTTATAGGTCTATCTTTCATCACTGTAAGTTGGTAGTTTCTCCCCTGAGCTATAGGTGTATTTCCCTCACAACATAATGGCGACTCCGCTGGGGAAAGCCTATCTGCTTAGGGGTATCCAAGGCCATTTCTTCAATTTTTTTTGAAGGTATTTATTCAATTTCTTGATTAGAATCAGTTATTTGGCTTTGTTTGACCCTCCTTGGCTCTTACAGACCCTTCTTAACCCTTACAGACCCTTACTAGCTCAGGTATCGGGGGTTTTAGCCCTATTTTTCCAACTTTTCCCACATGTGCGCTACTTTTGTGAATCACAGTAGAGCATTCCCCCATGTGGGTGCTGGTATTCCTCATAGATAGTAGCGCACACATCCTAGAATTGATTTTTTTGGGTTTTGACCTGTTTGGGGGGGTTGTGGCTGCATTTTTTGGGGTCCCTGATGACCCTAGGTCTGAGTTAAACCACTGTAAGTGGTATCCTATCCTTGTACTGATCCTATGTTCATGATTTGGACCTTCTTTGATCAATTTGGTCTTGTTTGGAAAGTTTTGGGGCTTGTTGACCCAAGTTGGGGGGTTGTGGACCAGTTTGGTGTTTTGTACCCTGATTTGAGTCTAACTGAATCTACTTGCTCCATTTCCACTGGATTTGAAACCTATTGAGTCTACTTGATCCTATTTGTATCTATTTGAGTGAAATTTCTCTTTATATTGGTTTCTTATTCTCTCTTATGCTTTTAGTTTTCTTTTTGTAATGAAAGCTCAAGTGTCTTTGCTGTTGTTTAGGACCTTGACTGCACTGTTTATGTGCAGACCTGACTTTACCAAACCATACTTCTTTGTAGGCCATTTTCTCTATTTGGGTCTAAAAGTAGGTTTCATATGCTTTTCCCAATGGTTGGCATTCTTACATCAATAGGAATCTGAAAGTCGTATTGGTAGCTTTTACTGTTTCAATAAGGAAACCTGAAAGTTCTTTGCTTTTGCTTTGATAGTAGGTTACCTTCAATTTCAGTTTTTGTTTCTCACTTTTGAAAAGCATAAAAAAATTTTGATTTATTTTCTGAGTAGAGTACCTTGCAAGTGGCTTAAAGGATTTAAGAGTGCTTTGCATCAAAAAGAAGAAGTTTTCTTTTTCATACTTATTTGTTTGAGTAGCTGCATTCTTAGGTTTTGAGTTTAATTTTGAACATTTAGACTTTATTTTTATCTTTTTGCGTTCGAAAAGACTAAAAATTGCATTTGCACATGCATTCTAGATCATATCTTTAGGACTTGCATTGAAAAGAAAAGATTTGTTTAGTGGTAAACATTTCATTTCAATATTCTATCTCTGTTATAACCACTCTCACACACCCACTACCTTTTTGAGTAAGCAAGTAACCTTTAAAATGAACCCTAATAAAATGTACTAGTAACATTTTCATTTCTAGGTTACACTATTCACCAACTAGTTTTGGTTAGGATATTGGGTTTAAAACACCTTAAACCACCCGAGATCACACATTACGCAAAAATCATAGTTCGACTATCACAGGTAAACCCACCTCATTCAAAACTTTCATGGGATCTATGCAGTAGGTCTTGTGAGATTAGATTGTTGGGAATAAACCTCCTACTTTCTGTTTCGAGCATATACCAGGATTGGATCGCGTTTGGCGACTCTTTTTAGTTTCGGGCTCAGTTACCCTGCCCACGCCTTCTGATTCGACCAGAGACTATTCCCCCAGGAGTTTTCGGTGTGGTGGTATCCATAGTATCTGACCATAGGATCATACATAGGTGAAGACGGAGGGTTATATCTATTGTACCTAGGATAGACGTGGGAGGAAATCCCTTGTAGGTCTTTGGGAGGGAGGTTGGGTGATTCCAACAGTTGCACCCTTAGTCATTGTATTGTGGACCCTGGGTAATTGTCCTTCTTCCTTCGTTGATCTGTTCTGGGCCCTCATCATCCCATACTCTTCTCCGGAAGGCATCTGTTTTCCTGGTTTGATTTACTTAGGACATTTTTTAGTGGTGTGCTCTTTGTGCTACTTGTCTTAGTTTTCCTTAGATAACTTCTTGCTCATTTGAGCAGGAAACTATGTCTAGCATTCCGGTGAGCGCCAATCAAGGTACCCCTGTTCTGGGGGATCCTTGTGCTGTTCCATTCATTGGAAACATTGGTACTCCCTTAATGGTCACTCTGAATCTTCCTGGATTCACTATAGGGCTACCGGTTTGGTTGTTCTCCACTCCAAATTCCTTGCATGCTCCTGGCGCTTCTTTTGTAAGCACCTCAAATCAAGAGCATCAGAACCCTATTCCTTCTTTGCCAGTAACATCTTCTCCTCCTCCTTCTACCTCATGTAGAAAAAGTAGCAATACTAGTAACCAACAGTCTAAAAGGAATAGACGGAGGAAGAATAGGAAGAAGATGCCAAAACAAGGGGGCAGCAACCCAGCCTCTATAAGTCATGCTGGGGGAAAGCACCCTGCCTCTGCAAATCATACAGGGGGAACCTACCTAGCCTCTGGAGGTCATGCTGGGAGAAAAATTTTAGTCATTGAAAATCACACTAAAAGTTTGTCTTCAACCACTGTCAGTCATGTTGAGGACACGTCATTGATCATTGCTAGTCATATTAATGACAAGTCACCAGCTCCTGTGAGTCATACTGGAGACACCAGATCAGCCACTACAAGTCATGCTGAGAGATTTGACATTGTCGACAAACCCAATAAACAGAAGTATAAGTTCCCTTGCAAGTTTTGTTAGGGAGACCACCTTACTTAATTGTGCCCTATACTTCCAGAAGTGCAAAAAGTGTGGTCCTTAGTTAAAAAATCTTATGCTTCTGAGCAACTAGCCACTGCAAGTCATGCTGGGGGAAAGCTGTCAGCCAATGCTAGTCATGCTAAGAGTACTGATGTTGTATAGGAGTCTCAACCTATAGGATGGAAACCAAAGTTCCCTTGTAAACTTTGTAAGGGAGATCACCTTACTCACCGATGCCCTGCCATTCCAGAGGCACGAAGAGTGTGGTCCATGTCTGAAGGAACCTTTGTTCCTGAGTTGTCTATAGATTTCCTACAGTTCGATCAACCTTTGGTTGATAAAGTTGTTGAACCAATGCAATCTTTGGTCAACCCCACTCTTCCTTCACAGAGTGAAGTGATCGAATCGATGCAATCTTCGATCGATCCCATCAGTCCTGCAAATATCGATGCACCTATTGTGGAAGTCTTCTGCATTAACAGTTTGGATGTTCCTGAAAAAGGGGGAACTTCATATGTGCCATGTGAACCCCTACCATGCCCTAGGATCGTTTCCTTTGATTGGAATAGTCTAGCCAAGCCTCATCTTCCTTCTTCGACACCTTTCCAGATAAAGGTTGATATCGAGAACCATACGGTTGATCGATGCATTGTAGATGAAGGATCTTCTGTTAGTATCTTATCCACTTATGCTTTGAGATATTTGGGTTTCCCTAATGTTATTCCAGCTGTTAATTGGCTGTTGAGCTTCGATAGAAGACCTAGTGAACCGATCGGATTCCTTCGTCAGGTACCTGTTACTTTGGGTGGAAAAACAGTCTTAGTTGATTTTATGGTTTTAAAGGACCCTGTGGACTTTGATATGATCCTTGGGAATGATTACGTTTATGCTATGCATGCTGTGGTGTCTACCCTCTTTCGTGTGATTCATTTTACTCATCACAAAAGCATTGTCACTATTGACTAGCTTACATTCGTTGATCCTCCTTATTACCCAACTATAGACTAGTCTGATCCCTCGTCATTAGGCACTACTATGTCACATGGGACTTATGTGGCATATTTTTCCTTGAGTTCAACTACTACTGAGAAGAAGTCTCTGAGTTCATGCTTACCTTCTCGGGATTTAGTCCCAGCTTTTGACCAAGTGACACCTCCATCTGAATGTTTAGATATGTGTTCTATCTGGGATGATATACTTCCTTCCGATGAAGTTTTCCTAGAGTCCATAGTACAGTCTTCCATTCATTTGGATGTTGATCTAGTCGTAGTTATGTCTAGCCCCGGTTTGACCTTAAAGTCTAATCTTCCTACTGTTGAGTCTTTGGACTCTCATATAGATCCGCAAATCAGTGTTCCTGCTGAGTTTGATTCTGCGTCTAGAATTTTCAACTCCCATGATGATGAACTTGTTTCTGCAGATTCCATCATGTCCTTCAACTTTGATCTTCATCTTGAAGTCGATCTTGTTGATTGTAAGTCCTCGGGATTGGGTACCATAGAGTCTTCATTTGAAAACTCTGCCTTGTTTATGCCTGCTGTTGATGATAGTGAAGTTAAAATTATTTCTACCACGGTGACTTGTATCGGGTCTTTCTTTACATATGTTTTAGATATGATCTTGGTACTAATGTTTCTTGGAGACAAGATTCTTAGCTGGATTTATACTTGCTAACTGGTCCTTTTCGACACCTTGTGCGACCATGTCAGGTATATTCGGAACCTTACATATAGGTTTAGATTTCCCCGTTGTTATGTTGCATTTGAACCTTTTGCCATCTGAATTCGCCATAGGGTCGAACCTGTTGGATATTGGTGTTTTAGCCATCTCTTTATGCATTGTGCACCAGTCCGACAACAGAGCCTACCTAACATGGGTCACCCTAGTCAGCACGCTTGTGCCATTTTGGTGCCCATGCTGAGTTTTTCTTATAGGCTCGGGAGCCTTTTTAGATTTAGCATGACTTTGAGAAGAAGCCTCATAGCTTTCTTCCTCATATATTTCTGGCCATCCCTGATAAGGCTCCCATCTTTGTGTTCAAGTTGCATATGCATCTATTATGATCCCGCTTGCGCTAATGAGCCTGATGCCAGCTTCCACGCTTTTAGCTCGTTATATAAGCCTCCATCTCTGATCTCATTTCCATTAAGCCCTATATCATTTTTTCTTCGCAATTTGACACCTTTTACCTGGAGGAGACACACCCTGAGTGTCCTTATCTTGCTCACGTTCCTTGCATTAGGAATAGCTTTGTTCCATGTGCTTGGAGCTAGTTTCGCATGTCCGTGATGCTCGTCTCCTCCCATTTCGAGCATTCTTCCACCTTTACTTCGAGCTCGTTAAAAACAATAAGTAGGTTACGAGCATTCTTCTACTTTTACTTCGAGCTCATTAAAAAAAGTAAGTAGGTTTCGAGCATTCTTCCACCTTTACTTCGAGCTCGTTAAAAACAGTAAGTAGGTTTCGAGCATTCTTCCCCCTTTACTTCAAGCTCGTTAAAAGCAGTACGTAGGTTACGAGCATTCTTCTACCTTTACTTCGAGCTCGTTAAAAACAGTAAGTAGGTTTTGAGCATTTCTTCCATCTTCACTTTGAGCTCATTAAAAATAGTAAGGAAGTTATGAGCATTTTTCTATATCTCCTTTGAGCTCGTTAAAAACAGTAAGGAGGTCACTGAACCGACATTTTTCAGACTCCTTAAATAGGAAAAGTTTTCCGAGCATAGTTGTCTTTTCGGGCTCGTTAAAATAACTGAACCGACATCCACTTAGGTATAGAATTACCCCTTTTCCGGGCCTTGGTGTATAATTTACGGAAAAGGTATACTCTAGGTATACTCTAGTATGCGCTAGAAGAGTTCTTCTTCCATTATTTTACACTTTTTTGGGGAAGGAGACTAACTTTACGAAAAAGGACCTTTGGAGTTGTCTTTAGGGTTTTTAGACTCTCGAAATGTGAAAAAACCAAGCAAGCATTCACCTACTCGGGCTCGATGTGAAATCCACGAGATGGTTGATAGAGGACTATTTAAGTTTTTCAACTCTATAAGCAAGAAAACACTGTCGATCACAAACTAATCCAGGCTCGATATAAAATCCACAGATAGGTGTATGGATTTTTCTTCTTGGTTTTTCAGACTCCTTAAATATGAAAATACCATCGAGCATGCTTTAGTTCTTTGTTAAGCTCGTTAAAAAATGAAAAAGGTAAGGGAAGGGAAGAATGTTAAAATATCTTTGAATATGATGGCAGCAAGTCAACTATCTCCTTGAACAAAGAACCCTTTTTGAGTCTATCAAACAAGTTGGGTTCTAGTGTTAGCCTTAGGATAAACCTGATCTCAGAGTTCTTACTCCTCCGTTTGGTTAGTCTTCCAATCATATGGAGAATCTGTTAATGTCTCCTCCATTGCATATTTGTATCATGGTCTCTTTGTGTTAAAAGCTACCTAAGTCACTTTTGTGTCATGCTCACTGTTCAAGGATATAACCTGTGTCGACCATTCTGCAGTTGCCTTGACCTCATGCGTCGGCCATTCCTTGGTGTCCGTATGTTTCATCATATGTTTAGTCCTACTCCAAATCAGCTCATACTTGTTGAGTGTCCCTCGTGTTGGATGATGGAGGATGCCTTAAGGCCTCCCTTCCAATGGACTTCTTCCCATCGAATTCAACTGATTGTGCTTTGGGAATGAAGTTTAGAGTTTCGGTTAGTACCTTGGGGATTGCAGTCATTAGTGGTAGTTTCCCTCGCTATTGGATAGATGGGAATACATTAATGTCTCCTATCCGATAGATTCTTCAAGTGTTTGATGGAAAGACCACTTATTCGCACTTGTTTGAATGTACTAGGTACCTTGGGTTCCATTTTCATTATTGGTGGACACCCTCACGTTTGTTAACGGTATACATCAATGACCGGTTATCAAACGATACCTCCCATGTTCGACATCAACTCATTTATTCACATGGATAGGTTTGTACCTTGGGTTGTTTTTGGATGAAGACCTTGGGATCCTCGATAACATCACCTTATTTATGTTATCACCCAAGTTGCGCAAGACTGAGCCACACTCTTTTTTGGCTCTTGATGAGACATAGATCCAACTTATTCTCTATGGCTATGTTCTCCAGTTTTGACATAGATCCACCTTGTATTTATGTGGCTATGTTTACACTTATGTTCCTCATGGATCCACGCTTGTATTCTAGTGGCCATGATGTATGCATCTGTATTTGGATCATTATTGTATCCTCTTGGAGGTCATGTTCCACTATTTGAACATGGATAGTTACCCCAAGGATTAGTTTGTCTGACATTCCCTTTGCTTTCAGGTACTTCATCTGACCCTATGATTCTTTGTTTCTCCAGTTCCTCCACTTCCATGATTCAACTCTTTATTATTTATAATGTATTTCGGCCATCGTTTCCCTCACTCCCTCTAACCTCATACATTAGGAGGCATCTGTTATAGTTTAAAATGACACTTCTCCGTCCGTGATGACACTTGCATCGCTTGGTCGCATCACGACACTTCTTGAGATCAAGTTTAGTCACACAATGGGACACTTGTGGATTGAAGGGTCATTAGGGACACTGAATATGGTTGAAATTACCTCACTCTTGGCCCATTTGATGGTTATAACCCTTAGGAACACTTTTCCAGACCAAACCACCTCCTAAAAACCATCAGAAAACCCTATTTTTGGCCATTTTTCCACAAAAAACGCTACTCTATAAGAACAAGAGGGGCATTTGCCTTCAAAAATATGCAACTCTGCTTCATAAAAGTAGAGCACATATGCTGGTTTGCAGTAGAAAAGTAGGGCATTTTCCTGAATCACTCAAAATATTGAATTTTTGTCAATTTAAGTTGGTTGGGGAACCTCCTGATCGGTTATAACTGCTTTTCCTCTCCTTCATTGACTATATAAGGAAGGTAGAAGGGCCATGAGTAGGGACCAAGCCCATAACAATTTTATGCTGGAGGAATGGAGACCCTCATCCCCCTCTCTTGTGCTTCAGTTTCTGATAAACCCTAGCACAGCTGATTAGAGGCTGGGATCCTTGGAGAACAGAAGTAGGAGACCTTGAATCTAGGTTTCATGAATTTCCAAGCTTGAAGGAAGGTATAACTTTATGTACTTGCTTCATTCATTAATAAATATTAGATGTTCTTCCCTTTCCAAATATGACCTATTCATGTGTGTCTTAGATTTGATTACAGTTTGCTTATAGTTTGATGTCTTTTACTGTCATGAATATCAGTATTATATATGTAGTCAAATGTATTTGAGAAAGGTATGAAGTTGTTTTGCAGGTGTGGGAATTGCGATACTGGATGGCATTGAAGAGCAAGGAAGAGGAAGGTTGGGATCAACCATCTTAATAAGGTACTCATCTTTCTAACCTTAAATATCTTTGCTTACTAGTTGCACTTGTAGAACATTTATAGTTCTATCTTTCATCACTATAAGTTGGTAGTTGCTCCCGTGAACTATAGGTGTATTTCCCTCACAACAGTAAGGGTGCATTGAAATAAACTCAAAAGGATGGAGTCGTGGTTTAAGGATTTTGAGGAGAACCATAGATAGAACATGGTGACATGATCACCTGGATCTTCACCCTTCTTCCCTTCAAACTTTGTAACATTGGAAGGGAGCTTGGTGGGGACTGAGGGCCATGTAGATTCATGACACATCAGATCATTCGTGATCTTAGAAAGATCAGGAAAATTTAACCTAGCGAGGAATGGGAGCTGAGGCTGTGAAGCTTGAACATAGGCTCCTGGGAGAGACTGACTCTGTGAAACCAAGGATGAGACTGTGTACACCGAGGTCGACACCTGAGGTGCCGAAAAACTCTGGTAGATCCCATGTCCCTAACCAGTATGATAATATTCTCCTCCCACCTGACCCATATAAGGATACATAGACATGTGCATAGAAGGGGATCCATAGGGGGGAACGGGATAAGGGCCAAGACCGGCTGAATAACCATAAAAATTACCTCCATAAGAATGGGGTACCATATAACCACTCGACGTGGGAAAACCATCCAAGTAATGGCCATAAGAAATAGGTACGTTCCCACCCTAGGGAACCGAAGAACTAGGAGGAGGAGGAGGATGCGGAATCATATAACCATTCGTAGGCGCAGGAAAGAGGCATACGAGTTAACAGATGGGAGATAGGTCCTAGATTCGATGCCTAAAGTGAAACCTCCACTCGAGAAAGGATTCACACTAACATTAGGGGATGGCGAAGGAGGAGGCCATCCTCCAACATTCAGAGAAGAGGGAGGGATGTGACCACTTTCGAACTGATAAGTAGTAAAAGGGGGTATAGTTCCCCCAACCCCAACGCTATAGATATCGTGACTACCTGACAGGGAGGAAGTAGCACTCGAAATAACATTAGGCATACCGAATGTAAAAGGGTCTGGGGTCGTGAAGATGGATGCGGAACCAACACCTGACACACCCGTATATGAACCATACAGATGACCTCATGATCATGTATCATCAAACATGTTCCTACTAGTGGGATGGGATTTCCAAAACCCATGAGGAGTGGTGTGTGATGAACCTGCCTCCCATCTAGTGCTTGGAGAGTATGTGTAAGGACAGGAAGTTCTCTTCGTGCCAATGGACGGAGTCATTGGGACTCCCAACGTGCTAGATGCAGAACTCATAGTGGGAGCTCTCTGAAGTTCATGCAATGTGAATAAAGGACCAGTGATAGTCCTTCGACGTCTCTTGTGAAGAGACTGTAATGGGTCGCTAGCTGGTAAACTAGCCAACTGACGAAATCAACGGAGAGCCAGATCTCGATCCACGATGATGCAAAAGAGTCAACAAATAAGCGTCTCCTAACGATCTACTAAATCGTCACAGATCACACACCTAAAAGAAGCTAAACCCAAAATGCACACAATAGGGGACTGGCTCAAGGGTCCTCCCGACACCACAACCGGTATGTCTCACCTAGGTGAGGCCTGAGACTCCCAAACTATAATCGAAGGTAACATAATCAGTTATAAGGGCCCTCAGACTTCAATGTGTAAACACAATAAGTTGTCCAACCCCTATCTGACTCAGGACACCCACAAAATAACCATTACAAATGCCCTATGTGATACCTCGGTAAGGAAACTAAGGTCACCATGTATAACCAATGCTCAGGCGAAGAGTCGCAAGTGGGATCCGTCATATGGGAAGGGTAGCTAAGCCCAAGACACAAAAGGGTCAAATCCCTCAGGAGTCCCCAGATACGAAGAAATCCTGGATATATCTCCTACGTTCAACAAGTATTGGAGGGATATCTCAGCAACCCACCTCCCATGACCTCGTGCTTAAATTTTGTGTGAGTAGAGACTCATGAGAACACCGATGTATACCATGGGTTTCACCTCTCCCTGGTCATACACATAATGTTTGTTTGATAGTCTTGGATTGTTTACTCCCACAGGTTCTATTCCAAGACTCTACAACCTATACTTGTTGGTGCACCCTAGAAAATAAAAAGCATTATAATCAATTTCAATTGAGCACTAATTTTATTAGTTGTGCTTACTCAAAGGAATATGGACGTGAAACTAGTGATATGAAATGACTCAATAATATGCACAACTGAAAACACTAGACTCGTCTTCCAATAGTATGCCACTAAATGAAAGTCAAACCAAAGTCTCTTCTTCAGACATAAAATGCAATCTCTCTACAATATTTCATGCCCAATCAAACCCTAATGATGTCACAAGCACTCAAATGCAAAATGCAAGTACAAAAATATTTTTTTTTTGTATTTTCAATATAAATAAATGAAAATGCAACTAGAATCAATACTTTTCAGAAGAAAAAAAAAATGCAGAGAATGTAGTGCAGATAACGCAACAAACCCAAAAGCAAGACTCAACTAAGCAAATGATCTATAAAAAAAAAATGGCTAAAAAGAAAATTTCTCAAAAAACAAAGAAAGAGGAGCTTCCAGTCACTAAAAAGGCAAGAAACAATCAGGATACAGGCCCAGCAAGAATCAGGAACACCCAGAACTCACCCAACATCAACTAAATACTAGAAACAAGGCTAAAACGGAGTTGTATGCAATTGTTCAATGAATAGTTGCGAACGTATGTGGGATGTTTAAATAATAGTCGTGTTTATACGCAGGTAAACCACAACAAAGGCACATACAGGGCAGGATAGGTGAACAAAAATGTGTAAAAATGCCAAGAAACTCATGATTTTTTCTATATAGAACTTGACAACCTACGAACAACACAGAAACCCGAAATAATAACGAACCAACATAAGGAAAAGTTGCCCAAAAGACCCCAAACGGAGGCTTCTCCCCAGTGGTTCACCAATTCTGTTACGGAGAAAAACTTCCTATGGCTTGGGGTATACCACAACAGACAGATGGACTCGAGAAATCAACTCACTTCCCAACATATGCTATATAAATGTAAATGTTGATAAACAAAATAAACACAAACAAGTGCATATGATATATAAAAGAGGTCATCATATACAATAGCATAATCCATGATATATATAAGCAAATGTACCCAATGATAATAAATGATCATTCACAATATAAATGGACGAAAAAATGAGTATTTATATTAATATAAACAAGAAGTACAAGATACAACCTCCTGTCGTAAACTCATCTAAACCAAGAACTAGGTCCCTCCACTTGTGCCTCCACCACTTCAATCCCCCATACAATGGAAAAATCACGAGTAAAATAACAAATCCTTCACAAGATATGAAAGAGTTTGGGAAGTGAACATAGATGGTTCACAACAACTAGGATCAATGGATGTAGACTCACGCAGTATCAATCAAGGAAAAATTTCGGTAAATTTTCGATGCTCTTCTCTTTCTCCTCCCTCCATGCATCACAATATCTCAATATATAACCCTCCAATGGCAAGTGAAAGGTCGAATCGAGTCGTTTCAAGATACATGGAAGGCCAAAGATCACATTGGCCGCTTTTTGGAGTGAAAAATAGAGATTTTACTCTCATTTACCAAAAAAGTCGATGTACGTGATCTGCAGTGATGCAACCAGCGTGTACGGGAGTTGTACTGAAGAAGCTCGCGTATAGGAGGAAAAATAGGGGAAAATGGGTTCAAGGAGAACCAAAAATATGGTTTTGAGTCTACAAATGGGTAAGGGAGGCCAAGGAGTGATAGTGCTCACAAGGTGGCAAAATATGATGTAACACTAGTGTGTTAACTTTATCTTGTAACTATTAAATGCTTTTCGTATTCAATGGTTATCTCCTGTAGAAGTGCATTATACAGTTGCCTTGCATTGCTCCTTTTTAATCTTGCTCCTTGGAAGAATAGTTTAGTAGAATATTGCATTTAATTAGGGTATTCGCTTGTGTGACCGAGGATAAGAGAAGTGATAAGACGAGAGGTAAGAACCTGCACATCAATGTGTGAGGCTTCTCTCTATCGGTTAAACAAGTACATTTTGGTTAGCATAAAATTTTGCATTCAGGTTTAATAATTTTCATTTCACTCAACATTAATTAAAATCCTAAATAGTGGGTCAGGACACAATTGGAAAACTCATTCCAAGACTATCTTGAACAGTAGTTGGACAGTAAATCGGACGGGTTTCCTATTTCAAACAGTGAAAGGTATAACTGGGACCCCTCATTAGGGAGAAACCCTACTATCGACGCAAGGATTTTTCCAGGCATCAACAAGTCTTCAATTGTCCAAAACTTATGCATTTTCAGATTTGATTTTCATCCATAGATGTTCTTCATGCATTGTTATTTATAGCTATAGATGTATTGATGATTTTCATAAGTAAAAAGACAATTGTTAAGTGATTTCACATATTCCTTAAGGAATATAAGGGGTTGTTTTACTGTTGATATATTTGCAATATTATTTCTGTTATAACTATTATAGAAGATAGATTTCAGATTTGGATTATGTGGGATAAGTTTCCCTAGAGGGTTGGAACTTATCCAAGTGGTTGGGTATATTTTCTCCTTGGATTGCCTAGAAGTTTAAATTGTTTGGAAGTGAAATACCATACTATTTATGATGTTGTTTTAAACACTATTTCAGAACATCCCTAAGGTTGAAAATTCACAAGGTCACGATCCATGAAACCTCTAAGGTTAGAGGTGATATTTATATTTTCCATTAAACATCAAAGACCTTGATCAAAGCATGAAATTTCACACAAATTATTTTGTAATTTAAAAGCTTCATTTAGGGTGCAAGTCCTTGGATTGATACCATAACATCCTCCCTCACTTTTCTAATGTCCTAGTTTTAACCCTTTGGAATAATATAAACTTGATCTTGTATATATTTATATGTTTTTTCATAAAACAAATTACTATGTATTATTACACCACGAGTTAGACATACCATGGTGATTTTGAATACTTGTAAACATCGATATTCTGTAGTCAATAAAAGAACCAAAACTGACTAAGCATGAACACCTAAATGGGCTATGATACCACAAGAGGGGAAAGATAAGGGGATCTAAGTAAATGTTGTTATGCCCAATCACCCATGTTTATTTTCCTACCCACCTTTCCATTACCCTAACCGTTCACTCTTTTATAATATTGATATTGGGACTAGCCTATGGTCCAATTTAAGATGGGATAGGTGGACCTAACTATCTCTTAGATTTAGGAAATCACCTCATTCATTTTGAGAATTTGTCTCCCACATTATTGGAACTAAGAGAAGTTGGAATATGACTCTCTTTCCACCTCTCACTTGTGCCAAAAGGTTATAATTAGAATTGGAATGGAGGAGGTTCTTTTTGGAATCTCTAAAAGAGAGAAAAAGAGTACCATATTTTGGAAAAATAGGTTGGCATACTAGGGCACTAAATAAGCATGAAGGAATCCATTAGAACCCATGAAGAGCCCAATAACCACGAGAAATGATCTTGGAGTGAATATATAATAACTTGGACTTTCTATGCCCACACTAGAGAGAACTAGAGGGAGGGATCTATAAGGGATTGATGAATAGAGAATAATGTATCTCACTTGTGTTGTGGGGTAGGTATTGTGAGAGCCAAATAGGTGGTTTCATTAAAGAATTCAACAGGGGGATACCTAATTAATATCCGCTTTACTTTTGATATGGAGAGACTTCCCTAATTTTTAAATTGCCTTGTTCACCCTAGTAGTATCATATCCTGGATAAGGAGTGGTATATACAGTGGATTTCTTAGAGTTGGGTGAAAAATTACTCTGTCTCAACTAGATGCTTGGAATTCATCCTTCCAAATATAAAAGCACCTCTTCACTTGCTATTCTTCACTTGCTATGAAAGTTCTTGTTATATTTTGAGTAAAATTCTTTGTGGATTATGGTTGAATGTATACTAATTTCCTATAGCATTAATAATCATATATTTCGTTTGACAAAAAATTCATTCGTAACATCTTGTCTTGGAAATTGGAAGAAATGATTTATTCCTTGTAAATTCTTTTATGTAGTACAATGGATAAACATAAGCATAAGACAAAAAAATCCTTAAAATTATAAATCTTTGGAAGAAGAAACTTTAACTATGACAAGAAGGGAAAATCATATCTAAAGATAAAAAAAAATATCCTACCTCATTTGGAGTAGGAGAAAAATTGAATTTATGTGCTAGATCTCTCCTATATTGCATTCTTGAATCCCATAACCTATGTAGTTTTGAGACAGTTCCATTGTTCTCAAGCTAAGAGAACAAATCTTTGTATTTAAAGTGAGAGCTCAACATAAAAATAAAAATATAATGAAAATGGGAGTTTTATATTTATATTACTTTATTTTCTTGCTTACACGGATCTAATATAACCACCATTTATTTCACATAATTTGATAGCAATTAAACTAATTACATTCACATTTACATTTCCTTGGTTTCATCACAAACTCTAGAAGAACTTGGAATGTGCTATTATTTGAAATAAAAATGGGATAGTAAGTGAAACATCATAAGAATGAATGCATCATAAGATATCACATTTTGTACAATTGATTTGATTTTAGGAGGAACTATTTACATTTTCTAGTTTGGCTTAAAGTCGACTACAATGAAAATGTTAATGAAGATGTTAGAGAATGCATGCAGAATATGGGCTATGAATTGATCCATTTATCATACAAAAATGATAAGATATTCAAGAATAATTCAATCACAAGATTCTCATCTAATTAGACTATAATTGTTTCATTTTTATATCCTAGTTTCCACATTTACACGGTTTTTAGTTGTTTGAGTCTCTTCCTTGAGTAGCAATACTATTTAATTTGAGTTATATTTTGAGTACTGGGGCATGGTATATGTGATGTAAGTTGACTTAGGATAAGGATGAGAGTAGGTATTGAATCCCTTCAACCATTTTCTGCAAAGGAACTCACAAACGATGGGGATCCTTTTATGGACTTTATGATTAAGATTGAATCTCCAAATATTCTTATGGTTTATGCTATGAGGGATGAGAGAAGTTGCATCCCTTTCAATACTATTGCTACTTTATCAAAAAAATTTGTAGATTCACATAGACCCATGCATAATCAAGGTATACTTATCCTTTGGGTTCAAATATTGTTTCCCATACACCACCCGACCTAGGATTGACTTTCACTATCCCATCAAAGAAGAGGGTATAATTTAGGATTGACTTTCACTATCCCATCAAAGAAGAGGGTATAATTTCCTATAGAAATGATCCATGAATCAATATCCTCCTTTTCCATGTGCCAATTTATCCTAGCTAGGGAATTTCCAATAGATGGGTTCACATTTAACTACCATTTTTATTTCCACATTTCTTTTAGAGTTCATAGATGTGACTTACGAGCCTTTGGATTGATGTTTTTTAGAATTGTTTCTCCGAAAATATTCATAGTTTTCTCTTTTATTCCTTGGACTATTGTACCGAGTATTTAAATATAAGGTTGTTTTTTTATTAACCATATTTTCCAAAAAGTATACCTTGGGATGGGTTCCCATAATTGTTTAAGAAGGGGTTTAATTTGAAGGTAACCTTTATACTATCCATTATATTCAAGGAAAAAATTCTTACTTAGAAGTCTTAATCACCTCTTGTCCTATTTCCTCTAGATTTAAACACCAAACTTCTTTTGTTACTCATAGTTAAATAATATATGCTACATCGATTCCTCTACTTGTCATACCTAGTTTGAAATCCATGTATTACAAACTTGAACTCTATTGTGTTTCATATTGTTTTTTATGCTTTAACAAGATGATTGTCCTCTTCAAGGAAATTCTCACATCATATCAAGAGTGTGTATAACATCAAGGAATCAACATGAATTATATGGAAATGCCCCAAATTTATACTAGTTTAAGGCCTCTTGTTTTGTCTCTATTGTTTGTCATTGCATGCATTTCCTTCAAAATTGTCAAGTATTGTTATTACATGTTATGTAGATCTGGAACTAATATAGAAACAATCATAACCTTCATAATTTGTGGCCAACTCTTAACTTTGCATTATGTACTAGTTAAATTATGTGTTTGGAAATCACATAGAGGATGAATAAATTATGGGAGGGGAAATATAAATTCCCCATGCAATGTTACTACCCAAAACCTCAAATAATTGTGCATATGTGTTATGATTGTTTACCTAAAACATGATCTTAACCTTTGGGTGTTTATCCAAAATATATTTAGCTATGTTTTGTTAAAATATTATAGGGAACAATAAAAATTCGGTATGAAGATCTCTAGTATATCCCTATACCTGGTTTGAGTCTCAAAGTTCTACTCTCTTGTTAGATATTGCATGTTTATTTATCTAAGGATATTTCATTTTACTTAGTAAGAATGTCATAAAGTGGAAATAAGTCATACATACTAAATGACACTTGTGTTAGTGTAGTTATGAAGTTAGGTAAATTAGGTGAGTGGTTCCTAATGTGAATGACATAACTTGTTAGATATATTCCTATATATGGTCATCTTTAATTATTCCTATTTGAAGTTGCTTCACAAACATAATTTGATGAATGGATTGCCTAACATTGAAAAATATAAAGGTGTATGTGAAGCATGTTTGGTAGGGAAGCAACATCTTAGGTATTGGAAATAATTCACAGTGATGTCTGTGGTGTTGGGTTCATGAATTGACCTCTTTTTTCCACTCATTTACCTTGATCAAAATCCATCTTGAATGATCTTTTATCCCTTGTTGATGTTGTCTTTCCCATAACTTCATGCCCTAATACAAGGTACAACCTCTTTAAGTATTGCATTGTTTTGAGTTATATTATAAGTCGTTAAAGTGGTTTTGTGATTATGTTTGGGTTATTGATTAAACTACTTAAGGTATGTACAGGAATGATGAGCAAGGTGATCATTTGCTTGAAGAATTAGGTGTTGTTACTCTTCTACAAGATCGAGATATATACTACATTTTGATATGTTGTTACTTGTAGCACTATTACTTCCCAAGTTATGATCCCGTCACCATTTTGTGACACTTGAGCATTTGGTCTTCGACCAATGTTAAATTGTAGGACATACAAATTCCATCATGGAAACACCTTGTCATCTAGAGATTTAGGAGCATCATCGATGTAACCATTTATGGTTGAGACTATATAATGTAATGTCTTAATTTATATATCAATTGTAATGACATAATCTAGTAGGGGGAAATAGGAGAAACAACACCTGATTCTCATAATATATCTCCTAGATGAGAGGAATCTCTTGAAGTGGCTATCCTAGACCAAGGAAGTGCTACTAAAATTTATGTACCAAAGGAAAATGAAATCCTACTTAGAAGGTCATCCCTTAATTTTAGGGAGGCTGTGCTAAGAAAATATCCCTACGGATAGGTAGATATCCCCTTGGGATTGAAAACAGCCCCTAGTTTCCTACCCAAGATAGAAAGGAAACAAATAGACACTAAATTCCTCCTAGATGTAGACCATACATAAAATAACAAGCTACAGAAAGACAAAGTAGGTAGACGGCGTACCTCACTTTGATGGTTGTCCTCATTGCTCCTAAGTTGCTCTAGCTCTAGCCTTTGATCACAGACTTATGAACTTGTTCACAATATAAAGACAACACCTTCTCCAAAGAAATATATGTATAAAAAAAGATCTAACTATAAAACATAGACAATTTCATGCATTCATCATTAAAGACATGAAAATTGGAGGAATAGGCTAAGTTATATTAATAGAAAGAAAGCCATAAATAATCCATACAACATGTGTTATACCTGACTCATGCTCGATCAGATCTTCTCCAAGCTCTCCTCCATCACCCCCCATAGCTCATGGATGGCTCTCTTTAAGTAGGACTTTGGAGACCAACCACTAAGAGGAGAATATGGATCTAAGTGAGGAAGATGTGGATCAAGGATCTAAACCATGCCAAGGAGGGAATGTGAGATGGGATTCGAAGGGGGACCTCATCCCATGAAAATATCCTTGAGATCCAAGGTCCAAAATCTAAGGAAAATGGTTATCCAGGGATTTTCATGCCCCTATAATTGAGAAAAGTGCGGAAATGTTGTAATTTTCGTAGCCCTATAACTGAGAAAAGCACAAAAATGTTGTAATTTTGTGTCCCAATAGGCATGCAAAATTCGAAAATCAGGAATTTTCGCTCCTTGTACCACTAGCATGGCGGGAAAATATCTCTAGGAGGCCAATAACTGGGTTAGTTCAAGTGGTTTTTGACCCCTAAGTTGTTGGATTTGCTTCCAACTGTGACTAGTGAAGGGACCAACATGATGAAAAAGGGTCTTAACATCCCTAGGAGGCATAAGAATCACATTTCTCATGGTGATATGATATGAAGACTCTCAATGGTACACAATGTGACAATTTGAGGTGTAACATATGCCCCCTAAAGTGTGAGGTCAGAATGAATCTGATGGCCGAAACAATTTAGAAATAATTAAGTCTACAGGGATGTCTGAAAGAGAACTGGAGAAGATATGCAAGCAAACATCAACAATATGTCTAAAAACCTCGAGGAGAGCATACCCATGCTCGGAACAAATGACTCAAAGCATGGCTATCGTCCAATACATCGCAGATCCATAATAGTACTGACTCAAAAATGACTGAAGACAAATCATGGCTACTAGAATACAAGCATAGATCCATGATAAGACAATGACACAACCATGACCAATACAAGAGTGGATCTGTGTAACAGTACATCAATGAGGTCACCGACATAATTTCCATGTGGGAAACTACTCAAAAAATCACCATCGCAACTTGGATGTGTTAAATAGACTTCAGAACCATCCAGGGTCTTCTACCTGATCCCAAATCGATACGAATCTAACCATGTGATTACAAGGTGTTGAATTCGAACATGGTAGAAACCACTTGATTGCCGGTCAATAATAAACCGTTAACAAGTGCGAGGGAAATCACCAATGATAATAATGATCCCCAAGGTATCACTAGTACATTCTAACGAATGTGAATAGATGTTTTGATGTCGAACACTCGTGGAATCATTCGATAAAAGGTCAATTATGAGAACCTACTGTCGAATACAAGGAAATTAACCTTCCATTAAGGCATTCAAGTACCAAGGTACTAAGGTGGTTCCCAAGTCTAATTCTTGGATTATGTGTTGAATTTGACAGGATTAGACTCGTCGAAGGAGGGACATGATGAATCCAACATCATTGACATGAAACTGACATAGGAAAGTGATGTGAAGTAATGAATCAGATAAGTATGGACTAACACAAGGATGTAAAGGCTGACAATATTGCAGAGGCTAACTTAGGTAAACTTCCCTTGAACATTGAATGGCATGACAATAATGACTTGGCAGAATTGACTCAATGAATTAGAGACGAAGACATAATGTGACAATGACTGAGACATTCTTAAGATGACTTGAAGGAAGAGCGGGATGACTCATAGAATTGGCTTGACTCAGAGACAAGCAGATTACCCAACTATACGACGAGATGTAAAGAGGTGCCATGTTCAAGGACGATACAAGCTTCCATAAATCTTTCTATAACAAACTTAGCCTATTTCTCCCCAATCCCTATCATTGACAATTACCTCTTTGTTTTTTAATGAGCTTGAGGAGGATAAGAGATGCTCGGTATAGCTCATCCTTCGGATGATTCCAATCTCACATGTTTTAGAACCTAAGAAAGAAGGGGTTCGGTCCCAAAAGATTCCTTCGATGTTTGATTTTACGAGTCCAACGAAGGAAAACTCAACAATTTTTTCATGTTTAGAAAGTCTGAAATAATCTAAAGAAGACTTCAAAAAGGCCTTTTTCGTAAAGTTAGTCTCCTAAGCCTGAAAGAAGGGTAAAACAATGCGAAGGAGAACTGTCTTAGTTGATGATTGGCTAAGGAATTCCTTTTTTCGTAATTAATACTACTCATTCTGAAAAAGGGGTAAACTAAAACTGAATAGATTCCCTTTCAAATCCTTTTACGAGGATGAAAGGAAGAAAGTTCGCTCAGCAATCTTTTCATATTTTGGGATTCTAAAAAGAACTTAAAGGAAACTCCAGGGGTTCCTTTTTTGTAATAGTTTTTACGAGCCCGGAAAAAGTGATAAAAGTATACTCGGTAACCTATTCTCATGTATTTACAAGCAAGATAAAGAACAAATACTAAGATCGACACCTTTTATACTCAGTTTTAATGAGCACGGCAATGGTATCAAAAGCACTCAGAATATTTTTCATGTTTGGATTCAAAGCATGAAAAAGGAAAAAGTAACCTCAAACCACTTTTCATATTTTTAACTAGAGAACAAAAAAGGAAAAAGTAAGCTCAACTCCATCTTACTGTTTTTAACAAGCTCGAAGAAAGGTTGGAAGAATGATCGTGGTATTTGCTTCATTTTTTAATGATCTTGAAACATAAAATAAACTATGCACGAGACGATAGTTTCATTTTTTATCGATATTGAAGTTGAAACTAAACTATGCTTAGAATTAGGCCCATTGACGGGTTGCCTCCCAACATGATGTCCAAAGGTTGGTACTCAGGGTGATACCCATTAGCAATTTTTTACCCAACATGATGTCTAGAGGTTGGAAACTTTCCCCCATCATTATCAGCAAAATATAGCGGCTTAACTCCAGTATAATGTCTAGAGGCTGGAGACATGCTCCCTAAGCTTCGTTTTGTCTGCCTACTCTTCTTCTTCACCCAATTAAATTTCTGGCCACTAATAGGAAAAGGTTCACTAGAGGGATAGGAATAATGAGGATTAAGTGACACAGGCAGATGAAATGAAGGTTCAAGTCCTAAATATGGTGGGAGACTCGACCCAATGGGAGATGAATATGTTTCATTTTTTAACAAGCTTGACACTGAAAGGGAACTTTGCTCATGATAACCTATTTCACTTTTTAACGAGATTGACACAGAAATGGAACTATGCTCATGATAGGTTTCATTTTTACACAAGCTTGAAATTGAAAGTAAACTATGCTTATAGGGGCCTGTTTCATTTGTACACAAGCTTGAAACAAAAAATAACTATGCTTTAAGTATCCCATTTTATTTTTTAACGAGCTTAAAACAGAATAAAACTATGCTCGAAGTTGGTTCCTACCCAACATGATGTCCATAGGTTGGTAGTTTTCCCTCATCATAAGAAGCTAGTGGTCTTAAATCCAGTATGATGTACAAAGGCTGGAAACATGCCCCTCTAAGCTTCTTCCATGATGGGAAGAAGTTATCGATTCTCTAACGAATCAAATTCAGTGTGATGTCGAGAGCCAAGAGACACGACTGAGGATGGGGAAGGAACCACTAAGAAATGCAGAACATTTAGGGAAGTTTGGTGGCCAGAAGTCATACAATGATTAGGTGTAACAAAGGAAAGTTGATCAGTGGTCACTATGGAATAGACATAATCTATCCCAAGAAGCGGATTAAAATCTAAGGGACCTTGGACTACCATAACATCAATGCAGACATTTTTCCCTCCTAAGGTAATAGGAAACTGAGGAAGGATCCATAAAGGTCCAGTAGGTATTCTATTAAAAGCCAATATCTGATCAGTGGATGGCATAATATGAGGAGATCCTATAGCTTACCAAGTAGTTGAGGATAAAATACTAACATAAGCTCCTTCATCAACAATAGTGCGAAGTACGTTCCTACCGGTAACTTCTACAGATATCTGGAAAGGAACACCTGAAAGAAGACAAGATTCTGTTAGATTATTCCAATCAAAGGAAATGACCTCAAAACTTGGGGCGGGTTTCGTCAAAATAGGTAAAATGCCCCCTTGTCCAGAACAATTTGAATTGATAAAGAGAACATTAGTGGTTTTCGGTTCACTCTCAACTGGAAGAGCAGGATGAGATGAAGATTGTGTCGTGGTGACTACTTCAGTCTCGGCATTCTCCAATGAAAGAGTGGGATCGAGTGGAGATGATGTCGACTCGACTACTTCAACTTCATTGTTCAAAGGAAAAGAGGGATGAACTACTTGTTCTCCACTCTTTGAGGAAAGAGTGGGATCGACCGAGGATGGAGTAGGATCGACTACTTTGGATTCACTCTTAAAGGGAAGAGTAGGATCGACCGGGGATGTAACTGGATCGACCACTTTATCAACCAATGAAGGGTCAAGGGAAAATTTACAATATCTAGTTGGAAGGTGATTCTGGGATACAGTAATGTCTTCCAATAATTGTGAAGCTCCATCCATGCAAGGACAAAGGTAAGTAAGGTGCATGTCCTTACATAACAAACAAGGATTCTTGACTTTACCTTTTAGACCCTTAACCATGGAGTCATTGGTCAATGGGGTATCATCAGTATGATGTCCAGAGGCTGTTGATATAGGTTGTTTGGATGCTTTATACCACTCTTCTAATACTTTGGAAAGACCAGGACAATCCTTAAGAAGGTGATCCCCCCTGCAAATCCTGCAAGGGAACTTGGGTTTTCGAGGTGTTTGACTAGAAAGATAATCATTAGGGGTATTCGGTTGATGCTTGGTCTCTTTATTATTCTCTTCCTTCTTAATATTAATTTTCTTCTTCTTCTTATCCTCCTAATTACTAGCATCACTGCTTTTATCAGGCGAGGAAGAAGAAATGGAAGAAGATACATCTAACGAAGAAGGAAAAGGATCAATTTGGGATTGATGCTCTTGTGATGGAGAGTTAACATTTGAATCATTAGTTGCATTCAATATCACTAAATTAGAGAATAACCATACTGGTAATCCTATAGACAATTCGGGAAGATTCAAAGTAGCAATAAAGGGAGGACCAATATATCCAAATGGAGGAAAAACAAAAGGAACCCCTTGAAAATGGGTCTCTTGATTAGTAGTGCCAAAAGAGGTTTCAATATCTAAACTCTCTAAGGCCTTATAAATACCACACACAACAAACACTACTCAAACTAAAAGCAACAAACAAATTGGCAAATAGGTGAGATATAAAAGATGGATCCTCATGGGTGTGTCAAGTTGTCACAACTCGTGATATACTGTCGTGTTCAACAGTTATACTCAACCCAATTTTTTAGAGCACTAACCAAGGAGGATTGGGATTGTACCCTTGGCCATATAACCCGACTACCTAACAGTACATGCATAGTAGATCCCTGAGTGCTTTTCTCAGTGTATGGAAACAACAAGACGACTAGAAGGTTTACTCAGATGGTTCTAGGATCCTATAAGGGTCTCCTAATATACACAAGGTACTTTAGAGCTCCAATCCATAGTAGTGTTATCTAATGCACAACCGTTCGACAGGGGCCTTCCTATATACCGTCGATTACGTGAAAGAACCTTTCTATATACCATGAAATACGTGAAAGGCTGTTCTATATACTGAATAGTACGTGAAAGAACCACACAGTCCCCGGGATGTAGTGCAGGAAAATAACGCCAGATCCTATGCTTAAAGACATCGAAACACGTCTCTAACCTATCACTCAAGTTGCTAAAGATTTTAACTTAACTAGCGCTCGATTTTATCTTATGCGGTTAAGTGGACGAATGGAATTTGGACATGACTCAAAACCATGCAAGTCTTCCTTTCGATGAAGTCCTACTTAAGAAAACGAGAGAGAGAGTTTTTTCTTCCCAAGTGCACAACCCTATGCAAATGAAATTTTAGCTTTTAAAAAATGATAAAAAAAGCCAAAAATTTAAAAATCATACACCCAAAACTATCCTAATGTGACAAAAAGAGGTTTCTATCAATAACAAATGCAAACATTCTAATTTGTTTCCTATCTTTTTACACTTGAAAAAGACACATGTAAGCTATGGGAAACAAAGATTCCGTAAATGTTTCCAATCAAATGCAATGCAAAGAAAAATATTCAATATATTTTTATAACTCAAATGCACAAGAACATGAAACAATATTTTCTTCTTCTTATGAAGGTAAGACCAAGAATGTCAAATGATCAACTTAAGGTAAGAGGAATATTTTTGTTTTTCAAGCTTGTAAATATAGAAAAAGAAAGACAAAAATGGAAACAAAGAATCCATCTACTCCAATAACCAATAAATAGCTAAAGATGTAAAGGAAACAAAATGAAAACCCCAAGAAATGACTTCAAAAGACAAGGATGTCCCAAGCCTCTCAAAACCTAAAAACCAAACCAAACCAAGCAAACCTTTGGAATAAAACATTAAAGAGATCTCTAAAACTTGAATCCAATCACAATCAGATGGAAAGAAGAATTTTAAAAACAAATGCAAGCTATTGGGACTTGAAAAGAATGACAATTCTATCCAACAAGCAAACAAAGCACTAATTTGACTCAAGAGACCAAACAAAGGCTTCGAACTTCCAAACCATGCCAAGATTTTCCAAACAAAGCCGAGTATGATTTGGATGAGTCCAAATAAGTCATATAATGGTCACAAAATCATTGATCAAGAGACTCTAATTCATAAAAATCGAAAATATACACAAGGGATCAAGTTAACACAACGGGATTTCAATTTTCCAAGCACAAACTCCAACTTCCAAAAAAGGAAGAAGGATTTCAAATCTAACCAAAAGGGGTATGGAAGGATCTAAATCAGTGTTAAGAATATAATAAGACCACTATACAAAATAATGAAACTCAGAAAACTGAAACAACAAAGGAAGGAATCAAAGTTAACCCTGGGGGGTTTCAAGTTTCCAAGGTAGAACCTAGTCTTCCAAACAAAGAAAGAAGGTCCCAAATTCTCCCAAATGAAGTTTGGAATGGTTCAAACTGATTTTATAGAGATACTAAATCTACTAGTAAGGTACACTTCACTCCCAAAACTAGAAAATGGCTTAGAGGACTCAAAATTTACCAAATTGCCTTAAAGCTACCAATGAAGGAATAGAGACAAAATGTGGATGAAAAGAACTCAAAAGAGACTCAAACAAAAAAGTGTCAAAAAGAATCCAATGGACCATATGGAGGCACACCAAAATTTTGGAAGCAAAAAACCTAAGGGAACCCCTCCAAACAAGCTCAAAAATTACCAAAATGGGGAATTTTCGCCCCTACACAGACCAACATAGAGCGACAATTTGAGAATCCCCCACCCTGAGAACAATGCTGGGGAGCAGAAATTTGAAAATTTTCATGCCATAGCACACTATAAAGGAACGAAAAATTTGAAAATTTCACTTTGTAACCTATTCTGAGGGAGCGAAAATTCTCCTGTAGGATTCAAAAATGAAAAGTTTTGCTTAGATATGAGCAAGGATAAGGTACTGAGTTTAAAATGGTCCTCAATTATGATCAAAGAGGATCTAAGGTGATGAGAAACAACACTTATAAGAGGGTTTAATGATCTAAACAAGCAATCCAAGGGTGAAACTAGGGAAAGGTCCCCAGTGGAGTTGCCCATTTCTGTGCTAAAAAAATATCCCTACGGATAGGTAGATATCCCCTTGGGATTGAAAAAGGCCCCTAGTTGCATACCCAATACAGAAAGGAAAAAAATATACACTAAATTCCTCCTAGATATATCCCATACATAAGCTAACAAGATATGGAAAGATAAAGCAGGTAGATGGCGTACCTCACTTTGATGGTTGTGCTCGGTGCTCCTAAGTTGCTCCAGCTCCAGCCTTCGATCACGAACTTATGAACCTATTCAAAATAGAAAGACAACACCTTCTACAAATAAATATATGTATAAACAAATATCTAACTATAAAAACATAGACAATTTCATGCATTCATCATTAAAGACATAAAAATGGGAGGAATAGGCTAAGTTATATTAATAGAAAGAAATCCATAAAGAAGCCATACAACATGTGTTATACCTGACTCATGATCGATCAGATATTCTCCACGATCTCCTCCATCACCCTTGCAAGACTCTTAGGATCATAAGTTTGGTGCCTCGAAGATCACCCCCCATATCTCATGGATGGCTCTCTTTAAGTAGGATTGGGGAGACCAACCACTAAGAGGAGATTATGGATCTAAGTGAGGAAGATGTGGATCAAGGATCTAAACAATTCCAAGGAGGGAATTTGAGATGGGATTCGAAGGGGGACCTCATCCCATGAAAATATTCTCGATATCCAAGGTTCAAAATCTAAGGAAAATTGTTATTCAGGGATTTTCGTGCCCCTATAACTGAGCAAAGCACGAAAATGTTGTAATTTTTGCGCCCCAATAGGCATGCAGAACGCAAAAATAAGGAATTTTCGCTCCTTGTACCACTAGAAGGGCGCAAAAATATCTCTAGGAGTCCAATAAGTGGGTCAGGTCAAGTGTTTTTCGACCCCCAAGTTGTTGGATTTGCTTCCAAGTGTGACTAGGGAAGGGACCAACATGATGAAAAAGGGTCTCAACATCCCTAGGAGGCACAAGAATCATGTTTCTCATGGTTATATGACATGAAGACTCTCAATGGTACACAATGTAACAATTTGAGGTGTAAAAGAGGACATGGTTGGCCATGGGAGAAGCTTATATAGGATGTAGGACATGAAGTATGATGATTTCCCATGGGGATTCCACAAAAAATCTAAAAAATTATCCACTAGAAAGGCCCATGATGACATATGAGAATCCTTCTTGGGTTGATTATGAACTTGAAGATGAGAATTTCAACCTATTTTAACAATCAAGAAAGCTCTAAATTTCAAAATAGAAACAAAGGATGACGTTATTAGCAGCTTTATTAGTGACCCCTCCTTTGTTCCTCAACCTGTGTTCAACTTTTAGAGGCCACCATTAATGATTATACTCTTGATAATCCTGAATCATATCTAGAAGAATAAGAAGTCATACCAACAATAGTTATTCACGATAGCATCCCAATTATGATCGAAGTAGGGAAGACTCTGAACATTAATTTGAATTTAACTCCCTCACAAACTGATAAGATGTTACAAGTCTTGAAATCAGAAAAATAATCCTTTGCATGGGATTGAAAGGATATGAAGGGCATACACTTTGATCTTTGTACCCATCCTATTTACATTAATAAGGACTATACTCCTACTCGACAACCTCAATGGAGGATGAACCTTGTTTTAAAGGACATTGTCAAACAAGAACTCCAAAAATTGTTAGATGTCAATTTCATTTATCATATATTAGATAGTGAATGGGTTTCACATCTTGTCATTGTCCCAAAGAAGAATGGAAGTGGAGGATCTGCATGGACTATTGATCCTTGAATAAATCTACGCAAAAGGATAAATTCCCCTTACCATTTATTGACCAATTCCTAGACACACTTTTGGGGAAGAAATATTTTTCCTTCCTAGATGGTTTCATTGGATATAACCAAATCTATATCTCTCCTGAGGATGTCGATAAGACAACCTTTACCTATCCCTGGGAACATTTGCATATCAAGTCCTACCTTTTTGGATTTGTAATGCACCTTCCATTTTCTAGCGAGCAATATTGGGAATCTTCTCTAATCTAGTCGATGACAATGTTGAAATTTATATTTTTCAAATTCAAAACACATGGAACAGAGTTTGATGAAGCATTGTCCAATATAGAAAAAACACTCAGATGCTGCAAATAGACAAATCTTTCGCCGAGCATAGAAAAGTGCCACATGATGATGACAGAAGAAGTAGTCTTGGGGCATCTTCTTTCCACTGTAGGGATTCAAATAGATCTAACAAAAGTGTAGGTAATTCTAATTATTCTTCCTCCAAAAGTGAGAAATAGGTACGTATATTTTTAAGGAAGACTAGGTATTATCGTCGTTTCATAGAAAATTACTCTAAAATCGCATCTCCTCTATTTGTGTTATTAATGAAAGACACATATTTCTCATGGACTAACAATTGTTAGGCTTCCTTTGAAAAATTAAAAACATTGTTTTGTACATCCTCGGTCCTGCATGGGACAAATTGGACACTGCCCTTTCACATATCCTCAAACACCTCTAACACTATTGTTGGAGATGTGTTGGTACAAGAAGAAGATAAGAAGCAGTATTCCATATACTATGCGAGAAAGAACCTAAATCCAAGGGAATTGAATTACACAATAACCAAAAAAGAATTCCTTGCTAGTATATTTGCAATTAATAAATTCTGACACTATATTACAAGTTATCCAATTTGTGTGCACACAGATCACTCGACTATCAGGTATCTAGCTAACAAGCCTCTTACAAGTGCACGAGTTATTAGATGGTTATTATTAATGGAATCATTTGATATTACCATTATTGATAAACCTGGAAAGGAAAATGTGGTAGTAGATATGTTGTCTAGGTTTATTGTGAATACCAGCAATTCTCCTATAGAAGACAATTTTCCAAATGAACACTTGTTTGTAGTGTCCGCCTACACACCGTGGTATGTAGACATTACTAATTATCTTGTTGTATGGAAGTTACTGCACCACATTTACCAAAGAGAAAGAATGAATATCATTCAACAGAGTTCCATATTTTCATGGATAGATGGATACCTTTTTACACATGAGAATATTAGATAATCTGGAGACATGTGAGGGAGGACGAGGTACAAAATATCCTTAAATTTTGCCATGATGAACCTTGCAAAGGATATTTTAAAGACAAAAGAACATGTCATAAGGTGTTGCATCTTGTCTGCTTTTGGCCTACCATATTCCAGGATGCAAATAAATATGTAAAGGAATGCAATAGCTTTCAATGAATGGGCCAACCCATTCATTTCGACAAGATGCTACTACAAGCACATCTAGTAATAGAACCCTTTAAGAAGTGGTTTCTCGATTTCATGGGCCCAATCAACCCCCCATCCCACAAAAAATCTTACATTCTGGTATGTACAAATTATGTGACCAAGTGGGTTGAGGAAAAGGATCTCCCAAGAGCCACAAAGTAGGATGTTATGGATTTATTATATAAGGAAATTTTTGTTCGATATGGGATGCCGAGAGAAATTGTCATCAATGATGGAGCAAAATTTACAGGAAACAAGATTGAAGCGCTTCTTGAAAAATACAATATTAAACACGAGATCACTTCTCCTTACCACCCATAGGAAAATGGGAATGTTGAAAGCACCAACAAAGTACTGGAAAATATTCTTACAAAGACGGTGGCCAATCATTTCGTGACTCGGTAGATCGGCTACCAGAAGCTCTATGGGATTACAGAACAACTTGGCACAATACAACAAGCTTCTCCCCATTTGAGTTGGTGTATGGTAAGTGCCCGATATTTCCAATTGAGTTTGATATCAGCACGCTGAGAACCATTATAGAGGTTGGGTACCATTTGGAATAGATTAATGAATTCGATAACATTCACTTGGCCACACTGAAACATACTGATATCGTGCAACAACAATGTGCAAAGTGGCATGACAAGATTATAAAAATTAATATGTTCAAGCCTGGGGATTGGGCATTGTTGTATGACTCTAGATTCAAGGATTTCAAAGGAAAACTCCACACCAGATGGTTGGGTCCTTACGAAGTGGACACAATCTTCGACAATAGGACTATTAAACTAGTAGCCATAGATGGATAATACAAACCGTTGTTTTTCAATGTACATCATCTATGGTTATATCATCATCTAACTTGAAAGTATTCCTTCATCAAATAGGTTTCTTCCATTCTACACATAGAATTGATGCATGAGGAGGTACATGCCTCCACATCTTCACCTGCATGAGTTCTTTGAAACTTAAAAAGAAGAAATAAAATTTCTAGCTGTGAAAAATCCATTGGAGCGCAGTTAGACAAATTCCAATTGAAAACTAGTTTTCTAGCGATTGGCATTTGATAAAAAAAAGGGGCAAAAAAAAATTATAATTGTGAAAACTCCATTGGAGCGTAGTTAGACAAATGTTAGCTAAAAACTAGTTTTCTAGCGGTTAGCATTTGAAAAAACAAATCTCATTTTGCTTCGAGTTATCCTTGTCTTAAATAAATCAAGAATTTTTAAATCTTTGAATATCTTAACTCTTCTTTTCTTTACAGGGATGCTTGAATATTCAAAATAAGGAGTGGTGTTACTTGTCCAAGTAACAACACGATCAACCACTGAAAATTGACTAAGTAACAACACAAGAAAAATGCTAAAACTTGTATAAGTAACAACATGATCAAATTTTGAAACTTTCCCAAGTAACAACATGAGAACAAATTTAAAAAATAATTACTTGGAGGCCATCATTTGTTCTTTCCAAGTCACATCATGATTTCATATTTCTCCAACCAATTGGTGGGAGTTCTATGTGATGTTACTACTGCCACATTTATCCATACCACCATAATTCTCGTCAAATTTCAAAAGTTGCATTGGTCATTTGTTCACGATGACAAACAAAACCAAAGGTCACTACCATCCTCATCACGATATTCCTCACATGTCAGCTCCATCAAAGCACATCACGCCACCGCACATATAATCAATTACCGCCAAGCGAGGTATGCCAAGTGGGTACAAACCACTTAAAAACGTATTTATTTATCAAAATAAATGTAATACAAAAATTTGGTTGTTATCATCCCCTCAGTGGATGTGGATGCCCAAACCATTAAGTTGAGGGGGTGCCATTCCCAGTACTAGTCCAATAAAGCCCCGTGTGTACTTTCACGTTACATAATTAAGACATTTAGTCATTCGAGTGGATGGACTTACCAAATCCAAATTGGGAACTTGCCAAATTTAAATCAAATACCCGTTCCACCTTTCCATTCCTGCATGCATAAAGATGAAACTTACCCTTGTAATGAGATTGTTGAAACTAATATTGAACCAATTACAGTATGAAAGAATGGGAGGGTCGGTCGTACATATTGAACCTGACATGGATTGGCATGTGCTTCCATATTCCCCCTGGTTCACTTATTTCCTGAGGAGGATGAGAACGAACAAGTAGACGACCAACCCCCTGAAAGAAGACTGGAAACCATGCATAATCAAAGAATAATATCCTACAACACCTCCCACACCAAAATTAAGAAAGAGGCCAATCGCAGAATTTGCGGCCATCTTACCCAGAAGGAGAATGAGGTCAATGGGCCTTAAACTGGTGAATATAGAACATCCAACCATTACTCCTCTAACTACCCCATGAGAACCTGTCATAAGGGACAAGGAGGTGGAGGAAGCTACTACAAGTAAGCCTCAAGAAGGAAACCCTTCTGTTGTGACCTACGGTTTAGCAGAAATGAGTCATGCACAGGATCCATTCAATGAAACAATGATTAATGATGAAGAAATGGACACGGTTACTCCAGAAACCAATAAGAAGGACGCCATGCTTGAACCAAGCATTGGCATAAGGGAGTGACAAGGGGTTTTCTACATGTGATATAGTTGATGTGACACCAACTACTTAACTAGAAACAACTACAAAAGATCCTATGCTTGCCCCACAAGAACTAGACATAGGCATATAAAGGGAAGGAGAAGTCCCTGAATAGGGAGCAGCTGGTAAAGCTTCAACCAGTGCAAAATACCTTACACCTATATTCGTCAAGGTTAAAATGGAAAATGAAGAACCAAGTGCGAAGGGTAGAAATAAGAAACCTCCCTCTCTAGTCAAACAGGTTGCGAGATTAAGGAGAACTAATAAAAAATTAAGGCAAAGAATCAAGGAAATGAAGAAGCGAATCAAAGAATTATCTAATGCTTTAGGGATAGATATCCTTTCTAAAGCAACTCAAACATTTGAGGGGACATTTTCCCCAAATAAAAAAGGAAAGGTGATTCGGAAGGTAAAGGTAGAACTGTAGTAAGATTGGGAGGAATTTTTGAAGGATGCAATATACAATTTATAGTGAAAAAGGAGCAGTATACAGTGTCTACCGAAACATAAATTGGGAATTTTACCTTTGAGTTGCCTTCTCCTAAAATACTACAATCTCAACTTGATAGATGGAAGGCAGTGGCAGAATCCTTTCAGGAGGGGGTGGTATCTCTTGTAGAACATTGATGAACCATACAGACCATGGAGAGAAGAAAAGGAGAGTTTTCCTTCTACAAGATGGAAGAAGAAAATTGGAAGGTAGATAAGAGGAACTTGAAGGATGCACAAGAGAAAATCAGGAAGCAAGAGGAAGAGAAGAATGGGATAAAGACACTTTTGTTGGGATGTAGATCACCTTTCCTTTCATACGACCTATTCCTAAAAGAACAATTCCTCCTTTTTTCAGATGACAGCCTTGGTTGAGGGTAAGAATTATTCGTTTACTCATGATAAGGATTTTTGGAAGATCGTTTTCCAGGTAGATGTGCTTACACGATATTCTATGTGTGGGTTTTATTTGCAAAATTTCATTTTACCCTTTGAGCGAGAGTTTAACCCTACACCTTACATTGGGGATATGCAATTATGATATTTTGTATCATACGTGATTAATTAGATCAGGTGGAAGAAAGCTCAAGATAATTTGGAGGAGAATCAGGACACATGTGAACTGAGTATTAGGGTTGAACCTACTAATGCATCTAAATTTATCGGGGCCCAAACTCCAATATTTAGGTCCCCTGATGTGTCTAGATTGGTTATTCACATTCAATCCCAAGTCCTTTCTCAATGTGTGAATTGTATTAATGATATTGCATGAAAAGTCCCGCAGAGTAGCGAAAGAAGGTGGGATTTATCTTCAGTGGCAATTAGAACAAGGGAACCTTTCAGATACCCAAACTTTAGGAGAGCCATGGGATGATTGAATAGGTATATACAATTTATTGAGCAGAGGGGACCTAGGTGGATTGACATGATTTTCCATTTTCCTCTCATATGGATTCCCATAGAAAAATATAGGCCCCTGTATGATTTGGAATCAATAGAACAATAATGGGGTCCTGAAGTGATGATAGCAATAGGATTTAGGGAATCCATGGAAGATACACATGATGCATATTGGCTCAGTTCTTTGCATGAAGTCTACTCATGGGTCAACTTGGATATTAGAGGCGATGCATGAAGACATGCATCATAGCAATTTGGGGGGAGATGTTGGGTTCATGATTTGACCTCTTTTTGCCACTCACTTACCTTGATCAAAAGCCATATTGTATTATCTTTTATCCCTTTCTGATGGTGTCTTGCCTATAACTTCTTGTCCTAACCCAAGGTATAGCCTCTTTAAGTATTGCATTGTTTTGAATTATAATATAAGTTGTTAAAGTGGTTTTGTTCTTATGTTTGGGTTAGTGATTAAATTGCTTAAGGTATGTACAGGAAAGACGAGCAAGGTGATTATTTTCTCATAGAATCACGTGTTGTTCTTCTACAAGCTCAAGATATATACTACCTTTTGATATGTTGTTACTTTCCAAGTTATTATGTTTTCACTATTTCGCGACACTTGAGCATTTGGTCTTTGACCAATGCTCAAGTGTAGGATAGACAAATGTTGTCATGGAAACACCTCGTCATACAGAGATTTAGGAGCATCAGCGTTGTAACCATTTATGGTTGAGACTGTATAATGTAATGTCTTATTTTATATATCATTTGTAACAATATAATTGTGTAACAAATCCTATGCTACAATTTGTGAGAATGGCATTGAGAATTTTTTATTCTCAAGGCGTTCAATTATTATATCTTGAGAAGGATTTTACTCAAGGGTTGTATAAAGAAACTGAGCCCTCTTAGGTTCAGGGCTTGAGTAGGAGAAGACAGATCATACACATAGTGT
This sequence comes from Larix kaempferi, assembly GCA_027924585.1. Taxonomy (NCBI): domain Eukaryota; kingdom Viridiplantae; phylum Streptophyta; class Pinopsida; order Pinales; family Pinaceae; genus Larix; species Larix kaempferi. The sequence continues at coordinate 17,265,882 of BSBM01000757.1, read as the reverse complement.
TGGTGTGACTTATTGTATAACTCTCTTTTCTATAATAATAATTATGTTCTTGCAGATCATATGAGTGTCTTAGTGTGAGTTTTCCTGCAGCCTTGGTTAGAGAAGGAAGGCCCCCCTTCGCTAATCAAGAGCTGCCATTTATTTTTTTAGGTAGATTTATCATATCTTGTTCTTAATTCTTGTAAGTTATTTTGGTATTTTTTTTATCATTTCGGGTATTTGTTACTTAGTGGTTTGTATTCTTGTTGTTAATTGATAGTTTTTATTGTAGAGTGGTTTCTATTAGTTGTTGTTACTTTCATAGATTAAAATCTTAGTTTTGTCATATGGTTGGATTTCCTTGTATTATATAGTTTCCTTATTTTTATATTATAGTAGGTGCATTCTCTTAAAAATCATTATGAGCTAGTGGTTGATTGGAAGCATTGTTACTTCCTATTACACAGATTGATAAAGCAATGATTTGAGTGATTTCCTTTACAACAATAATTTGTGTGATTTCCACAAGTAGTGATTTGTGTGATTTCCTTTACAATAGTGAGTTGTGTGATTTCCTTTACAATCAATGAGTTGTATGGTTTCCTTTACAAGCAGTGAGTTGTGTGATTTCATTTATGAGCAAATATTGGTGTGGCCTCTTTCATAGCAGAGGTTTCTTATGTGATTCCTTTCCTTGCAGAGTGGCATGAGTTATGAGTTGATTCCATTTCCAAGTAAGATTGCAATTGCTTTTGGTGTTGATTTTATGAATGTGTTTCTTGCAAAGAATAGTGGATTGATTAAGTTCTTGATTGCATATTGCATGATCATCATAGGTTCAACATTACAGAGGAAATTGTACCTTCATTGATTTTGCACATAACCTTGAAATAAAAAGACGTTCCTGGATTGATAATTAATGCAAAAGATAATTAGTTGTCCTAGAAAGATAGTTAAAATCCCCAACATGTCGTCCAATGAGAACTAAATTTCTTGGAGGTGCTAAGTACTTTGTAACATTTATTGATGAATTTTTTGGAAAAATATTGGTATATTTTTTGAAGTTCAAATATAATTCTTTTGCAATCTTTAAGAAATTATAGGCTATGGTTGAAAATAAAAGTGGTTAGCGAATTAAGGTGTTAATAAATGATAGAGGAGCTGAATATGAATCCCATGCCTTTCGTGATTTTTGTTATTAGAATGGTGTTCAAAGCCAAACTTCCATTTCCCAAACCCCGCAACAAAATGGTGTAGCAGAGAGGAAGAATATATCAATTACGGAGATGGCTAGGTGCATAGCGAAAGGCATCATTTCCATGATTATTTTTGGGATGAAGAAGTTCATACAACAATATTTTTGTTAAATTGTATTCTAACAAAGGTCGTTCATGGTAAGCTCCCCTATGAAGCTTGGTCAGTAAGGAACTAGAGGTAACAAGTTTCAATTTTTTTGGTTATTATGCCTATGCACATGTTATAAATACAATTGGATATAAGTTGGAAGATAAGAGTAGGAAATGCATATTTATTGGGTATAACACTAGATTAAATGCATAAAAGTTATATTTTACAGTAAATATAAAGGTTGTTATAAGTAGATATTTATTTTTTTATGAAAGACCTCCAAATGTGTATACACTAGAATGGGAAGGTGAATTTTTGCAACTAACAATAAAGAAATCGAATTCACAACCACTACTACATTTGGACCCCAAATTCAATGTTTCCACCGATGTTTGAGGAAAAAATCACCTTCTGATGTCTCACTAAAAAATATTGGGTAGGATATTTGAGATCGATTGCACGTATTGTCTCTCTAAACATTGCTTAAGTGACATCCTACATAAATGTAACTTAAGCGATGTCCTAGAATGTTGCTTAAGCGATGTTAACTTCCATTTGTAACCTAATTCGGGTAAACGAATTAGGGTTTTAGATGCTGCAGAATACCATTTATTGTATTGTACATATAAAATAAACATATAATGAAAAAGGAGCTATGTGGCTCTAAGTTTTGCTGGTTTTTTCCCGGTTAAGGGTTTCCAGGTGAAAATCTCTGTGTAATGTGTGTGCCATTGTGTATTTTCTGTTAATGCTTAAGAATCGATATATGTTTGTACTTCACTGTTAAGGTTTTAAACTTACATTTGGTATCAGAGCATTTTTTGGGTTCAGAGGGACGCCTTTGTTTCCAAGGGTTTGGCTCGATCTTGGATTTGTGATAAACCTGGTTTCAGTGGGAGCTTTGCAGCGGTGATTTATTTTTCTTTAAAGAATGGCGAGCAGTTCTAGATTCGAGATTGAGAAATTTAATGGTCAGAGCTTTGAGCTATGGAAGCTCAAGATGGAAGATCTTCTGGTAGATAGAGAACAATGGATCGTTGTAGATCCAGGTACCATGCCCTCTGGTGCGGTAAAAGAAGAATGGGAAAAGCTGGAAAGAAAAGCAAGGAGCACCATTCGTCTTTGCCTCGCAGATTCGGTATTGGTGAACGTATCTGGAGAAGACAGTGCAAAGAAGCTATGGGACAAACTGGGAAATCTGTATCAGTCAAAGTCCCTGGTAAATAAGTTATTTCTGCGAAAGAAATTGTACCTTCTGAGGATGACTGATGGAGACTCTGTATCAGAGCATCTAAACGCCTTCAATACTCTGGTAAGTCAGTTGACATCTGTTGGTATTACACTTGATGATGATGAAAAGTGTATTAGTCTGTTGTGCTCTTTTCCAGATTCATGGGATAATCTGGTCATAGCTATTGGGAGTAATGCAACCACGCTAAACTTCGATGATGTGGTTGCATCCCTACTATCGGAGGAAATGAGGCGGAGATCCATAGATAGTTTAGCCAAGGATTCCTTATTTGTAAGAGGTCGCCCTGGAGACAGATCTAAAAATAAGTCTTCAGGTGGTAGATCTAAATCTAGAGGGAGATCTAAATCTCCAGGACCTTCTGTAAGAAAATGCTGGAAGTGCGGAAAAGCTGGGCATTACAAGAAGGATTGTAAATCAAAAATTACTGATAAAAGTAGAGGACCTAATGACGCTCCATCCGCAGATGGGAAAGAATCTACAGAGGAAGGAGGAGATGTGTATCTGGCATATTCAAGTACACATGCAGAGCATGATTCGTGGTTGATTGACTCAGGTGCGTCTTATCATATGACTCCTCACAGGGAGTGGTTTTCTGAATACGAAAAGTATGATGGAGGAGATGTATTTCTGGGAGACAACTCGGTAGCGAAAATCATAGGTCGAGGAAAGGTCAAGCTACTGCTCAAAGATGGAAGGGTTAAAACTCTTCCCGGGGTTCTGCACATTCCAAAGTTGGCTAGAAACCTTATATCTGTAAGTAAAATGGATGATGCAGGTGTGAAAACTTTATTTGAAAAGAACACATGCAAGATGGTTCGAGAGTCATTGGTGCTGATGAGGGGAGTTCGGATTGGAACTCTATACAAGTTGTTGGGAAGCACCTTCAAAAATGGATGTAACAGTACTATTGTTCCTGAGGGTAAAAATGGAGGAGACAGAGTCCTTACTGTCTCTAGTGAGAAGACATCACTATGGCATCGAAGGCTGGGACATATTGGAGAGAAGGGTCTTCGACTATTACAAGGTAAAAGTATGGCTGAAGGCATGTCTGATTTCACATTAGATTTTGATTTCTGTGAACATTGCTTATATGGTAAACAGAGTCGAGTAAGATTCTCATCTGGTGTTGTAAGAGCTAAAGGAATCTTAGAGTTAATACACAGTGATGTTTTTGGACCTGTGCCTGTTCCATCACTTGGTAAATCTGTGTATTATGTTTCATTTATAGATGATTTCTCGAGGAAAACTTGGATTTATTTCCTGCGTAAGAAATCTGAGGTTTTTAATAGATTCAAAGAATTTAAGGCTCTTGTAGAGAATCAAACTGAGAAGAAAATAAAAGTACTCAGAACAGATAACGGTGGAGAATTCTGTGAAAGTGAATTTGAGGAGTTCTGTAAAACGTGTGGAATAGCAAGGAAAAGACTACTCCATACACACCTCAACAGAATGGGGTTGCAGAAAGGATGAACAGGACATTGATGGAAAAGGCAAGGAGTATGCTCAGTGGTGCAGGGCTAGCACAACAATTCTGGGCAGAAGCTGTTGACACTGCGTGTTACCTAGTGAATAGGACACCCACATCAGCGTTGGTTGACAAGACACCTCATGAGGTTTGGACTGGTAAGAAACCCTCTCTCTCTCATCTCAGAGTGTTTGGGTGTGATGCTTTTGTACATGTTCCAAAGGAGAAAAGGAGCAAGTTGGATAATAAAGCGGAAAAATGTATCTTCATTGGTTACAAGGATGGAGTGAAAGGTTACAAGCTGTGGAACCCAGTAAAAAGGCAAACAGTTTACAGTCGAGATGTGATCTTCAGAGAAGTTGAAATCACTTCCAAGATTGAGGATGTACCAAAGGAAAAGGATTCAGAGAAGCTACACTTTGATAGCAAGGATGAAAGAAGTGACTCTTTTGAGGAACCAGATTCGTCTGAATCAGATGAGGAGGCAGAATCGTCTGAATCAGATGAAGAGGCGGATCCACAGACTCCGGTATTGAGGAGATCTGACCGAGAAAGAAGGCAAGTTGAAAGGTACAGTCCCCCTGATTTTCGTTCTAATTTTGTGTTATCTATTACTAATGATGATCCTAGAACTGCTAAAGAGGCAATGGATTCAGAAGATAGTAAACTATGGAAGAAGGCCATGATAGAAGAAATGGATGCCTTGGACAAAAATGAGGCATGGGATCTGGTTGAGTTGCCAGAAGGAAGAAAGCCTATTGGAAGCAAATGGGTATTCAAGAAGAAGTTAAATGCAGCAGGTAAAGTGGAGAAGTACAAGGCTCGACTAGTTGCGAAAGGTTACTCCCAAATTGAGGGCATCGATTTTGGTGAGATTTTTTCACCTATTGCAAAATTGACTTCTATTAGATTTCTTTTATCTATTTCTGCTGCTTTTGATCTTGAAGTAGAACAGATGGATGTAAAGACGGCTTTCCTACATGGAAATCTTAATGAAGAGATCTATATGAAGCAACCAGAACGGTTTGTGGTGAAAGGAAGAAAGGAGCTTGTCTGTAAGCTGAAAAAGTCTCTCTACGGTTTGAAACAATCTCCCAGAATGTGGTATCAAAAATTTGATACTTATATACTGGGACTTGGTTTCTCAAGAAGCAAAGCTGATCACTGTGTTTATTTTAAGCTAATTGGTGATCATTTTATTTATGTAATATTGTATGTTGATGATATGTTGCTAATTGGAAACAACAAAGAAATCATCAAGGATGTCAAGAATCAGTTGTCATCTGAATTTGACATGAAAGATCTTGGTGCTACAAATTTCATTTTGGGCATGGAAATAAAAAGAGATCGTGAAAATAGGAAACTCTGGTTAAATCAGAGGAAATATGTTGAAACGATATTGAAGAGATTTAATATGCAGGAAAGCAAACCAGTGAAGGTGCCCATTCCTGTAGGTGTAAGGTTATCTGCAGAACAGTGTCCCACTACACAAGAAGAGGTAGAGGACATGTCTCATGTTCCCTATGCTAGTGCATTTGGCAGTCTGATATATGCCATGGTCTGTACTAGACCAGATATAGCCCATGCAGTGGGAGTTTTGAGTAGATACATGTCAAAACCAGGAAAGGAACATTGGACTGCAGTAAAAAGGGTCTTCAGGTATTTGCGTGGCACTACAGATTCTGCAATCTGCTACCAAGGAAGACCCGGTCTAAACAGAGAGATAAATATACAAGGATTTGCTGATGCTGACTGGGCTGGAGATCTTGATCACAGAAGATCTACAAGTGGCTACATTTTTAATCTATTTGGAGGAGCAATCAGTTGGATGAGTAGAAGACAAGCTGTAGTTGCACTCTCAACTACAGAAGCTGAATACATGGCAGCTACCCATGCAAGTAAGGAAGCTGTATGGTTGCAAAGATTGTGTTCAGGTATTGGTTTTGTTCAAAATGAAGTAAAGATTGGCTGTGATAGCTCAAGTGCAATATTTCTAGCAAAGAACCCTGCTTATCACTCAAGGACAAAGCACATTGATGTGCAGTACCATTTCGTCAGAGACATGGTTGAACAAAACAAAGTGTTGCTGGAGAAGGTTGACACTTTGGTAAATGTTGCAGACTCTTTGACAAAGTCTGTGAGTACTTAGAAGTTCTCTTGGTGTAAAGAGAACATGGGCATTGTTGCCCTGAATTGTTGAAGTCATAAATTTCTCCTGTATGTGAAGAGAACAACAAGTGGGAGAATGTTGGGTATGTTATATCTCTTCACATGGTCGCTGCGTGTACAACACGATCCCTACGGCATTAGTGATTCGCCTGCGCCGGGCGCGTCCGGAGGGGGGGGTTTAGAGGGGGGGGTAGCCCGACAGGGCCCACCCCCTTCGTTTCGGACCGTTAGGTTCCGAAATGACACGGAGGGGGCCGTTAGGCCCCCGGAGTCCGCGCGGAGCGCAAATTTTTTTGGGTTGCTTTTTGCTTTTTCGCGATTTTCGACCCATTGTACTCTATCTAATTCCGGTAAAAGGAATTAGGGTTGTAACCTAATTCGGGTAAACGAATTAGGGTTTTAGATGCTGCAGAATACCATTTATTGTATTGTACATGTAAAATAAACATATAATGAAAAAGGAGCTATGCGGCTCTAAGTTTTGCTGGTTTTTTCCCGGTTAAGGGTTTCCAGGTGAAAATCTCTGTGTAATGTGTGTGCCATTGTGTATTTTCTGTTAATGCTTAAGAATCGATATATGTTTGTACTTCACTGTTAAGGTTTTAAACTTACACCATTCCCCCCCCAAAATAATAATAATAATAATAATAATAATAATAATCCCCTTTTCTGCATGCGAGATTGAAAAGTCAAACGAGTAGGAAAACACAACATTTTTTTATGAAAAATGAGATAAGGAGAAATTTTGTTAGAAAACAATGTGAGGTAACCCTAACTTAGGCACTAGTGTGTTCGACCAAAATGCTCATATACAATGGATTTTTTATTATGTATTCGGTACCACTGCAGATCTTGCTCCAAATGAAAGCACTTATTTTACACATACTAGCAATCATGATCAAACATCTAATTAGAATCATCCCAATCTTGATCTTGATATTGGTGATGGGAAATTTTATTTCCCTTGTATGCAATGCAATGCGATAAAGAGAAGAAGAGTTGTCAACAACTAGGAAACATTGCTTAGAGCATGGGAATTTGGAAGGTGGAAAAGAATATCACCCCTAGGTAATTTATCAAAAACATGTTATGTGACATTTTTCAATAGTTTTAATAATTTTCTACTTCGTTACTTTGTCAACAACTAGGAAACATTGCATAGAGCATGGGCATTTGGAAGGTGGGAAAGAGTATCAACCCTTGGTAATTTATCAAAAACAGGTTATGGGACATTTTTCAATAGTTCTCATAGTTTTATATTTTATACTAACTGTATTTAATTTGTTGTAATTTACATTACAAAGCCAAGAATACCAATGCTTGGAATTCCACATGCTACAATTCGTAGTAAACATGGTGAGGGTTATGAAATTTAAGTTGATACTATGGAAGAAAATGACTCCAATATTATTGAGAGTGAAGGGATAAATAAGTTGATTTGTGACTTTGTTTCCATGGATGAGAATGCACCTACGGATGAGATCTATAAACATATTCATGATGTACCTCTTATTGATAAGGCATAAAAATACTTATACAAAGACTCAAAGATAAGTCTTATCTCTTCTCTTTTGTTGCTGGTGAACATGAAGTCAATGAATGATATTTCAAACATAGGAATGTCGCAAGTGTTAAGGTATTCAATATTTTTCTGCATATAATTATAATTTTTTGTGATTGTAACATATCGACCATTAATTTTATTTTTTTAATATATTAATTTAATTTTTCTTATAGATTGTTAGGTGATATTCTTCTACCATTTTCAAATACTTTACCTCACACATATAGAGAAATGTGTGCCATTCTGAAAGATATAGGGAATGGATTATAACACAATTGATGCATGTCCCAATGATCATATTATATATTACATACGACATGCATAAAACATTGAATGCCTTGAATGTGGAATTAGTAGATATCGTACCGATTAGGTAACAAATAAGCAAATAAGGTGACCCACTATTTGCGGACAAATCCGTTGGTGCGGACACCAACTGATCTCCCTAGTATAAATGGTTTAGATCTAGAACAAATTTTGAAAAAACATACAAACTTTCCTAGATTGACCAAATTGGAAAGGATGCAAAGGATGACTTACCTTGCAAACGTAGTGATGTCTCCTTGATTGATGTAGCCCTTGATCTTCAGCTGCAAAACAAGATACAACAAACAAGTGGAAACATACAAACGATAATAATATGCAATACTGGTTAATCTAAACTAGTAGTCAAGGAAACTAATTGTAAAGATCTAAAATGAACAATAAGTCTTTATGGAAAGAATGTATATTACTGTATTAATGAAAATAAAAGAAGAGGAGAATACAACCAAGCCTTGACGTTGCAATTTCTTCCAAATGACATTTTCCTCAAAGATCGAACCTTGCCTCGAATGGATGAAAGGGTTCTAACTCTAGCATAATTTCATGAACATTTTGATGCTCTAATCCTTCCTCCCCTAACTATGAAGAGGATGCTTGTATATATAGGACAAAAGGGATAGAAGGGGTTGAGGATTTGATGGTGAAGACTAAGGGATCATCCCAAGGAGTTAAGGGATCGAATTCCACCTTTGTCAATTTCTTTGGATAAGCCTCCATGAAGATATTCGTTCTAGAAGGCGCTCGAAGCTTCTCTTTTTCCTCTCCAACTGACAGTGATGCACTTTGTCAACAGGAAACATGCATCTTTTAAGGGTGACACATGCTGATCAAAGTAAAACGGTGTCAGTGACGTGCTTTGTTAATATGAAAAGCGTGTCATGAAGGATCTGACACACTTTTTCAATGTGCAAGGTGCGTCAATATGACAACATAAGGAAGAAACCATGACAACTCCCTTCCTCTAGTCAATTTGGCATCAATGATTTAGGAGTTAGGGAAAGTCAAGGACACATAACTCATGATGAAGAGATTTTGGTATAATAGAATGTCCCCTAAAGCATAAAGATATAGAAATAGGATAGGTGAAGTGCTTTGATGGATGGAATTTTAAGGCAAAGATCATCAGTTGAAATGCTAAACAAGGACTTCTGCAGTACAATAGACTCCGAGATACATGTCCCAAATGACTCAAAACATGGCTTTCGACCAATACATTGCAGATCCATGTTAGTACTGACTGATTGAACAAAATCATGGCTACTAAGATACAAGTGTAGATCCATGATGAGATAATTACACAACCACGACCAATACAAGAGTGGATTCATGTGGTATGACTCAAAAAATATCCATCATATCCTGGGTAATATACATAAGTTATCCCATGGTCTTCAACCCGAACTCGTAATTATAAGAATCTAACCATGTGATTACAATGTGTTGAATTCGAACATGGTAGAAACCACTTGATTACCGATCAATAATGTAAATCGTTAGCAAGCGTGAGGGAAATCATCATTGACGTCAAGGATCCCCAAGGTATCATAATGCATAACGTAGAATGTGAATCATTGAGTTGAGGTCGAACATTCAGTGGAATATTTCAATCAGAAGTCAATGATGTAAACTTACTGTTGAAAGCGAGGCAACCTTCCATAAGGCATGCAGGCCCAAGGTACTCGACTAGTTTCTAGGCTTAATCTTTGGATGATGTGTTGAAGTCGACAAAGATAAACTCGTCGAAGGAGGGACATGATGTTTCCCCTATCATCGACAAGTAACAAGATCAAAGATGTTTTTTGAAGCAAATCGGACTGTAGAGTAACTTTTGAGACTGACTCAGAGGTGACCGACACAAAGGAAGGTAAAATGACGATATAGGTAGACCCGAGAACAAACTTCCCTTGAACATGGAATGGCATGACCTGGAAACATTGACATGACGAGATAGACACCAAGGCCCAATAAAACAAATGATTGATGCATTCTTCGGATGACCCAAAGGAGTATAATGACTCATGGAAGTGGTATGAATCGAAGACATGCAGATTATCCAAGTTGTTTGAATTAGATGCAAACAAGTGCGATGTTCAAGGGTGACTATAAGCTACCACTAATACAGGTAGATAAACATTGTTTCCTTATTCCCTGTCAATATTGATGAGTACCTCTTTGTTTATTAACGAGCTTGAGGAGGGTAACAGATGCTCGATATAGCTCATCCTTAGGACGAGTCCAATATCACATGTTTTACGAACCTAAGATAGGAGGGTTCGTCCCGATAAGGGTCCTTCAATGTTGAATTTTAACGAATCCATGGAAGGAAAAATTGACGTCATTTCATGTTTAGAGAGTTTGAAAAGACTAAAGAAGACTTCAGAGTGTACTTTTTCATAGATTTAGTCTCAGAGGTCCGAAAAAGGATAAAAATATACCTCAGAGAACCTTCTAGTCAAAAGTGACTAGAGTAGACCTTTTTTGTAAATAGTCCACACGGTCCAAAAAAGGGATAAATTATCACCGTGTAGATGACCTTTCGAATCCTTTTACAAGCATGAAAGAGACAAATTCGCTTGGAAAATTTTTCATGTCTTGGGAGTTTGAAAAGGGATTAAAGAAAACTCCAGGGGGTTCCTTTTTCGTAACAGTTTTACGAGCCCAAAAAAGAGATAAAAGTAAACTCGATGATTTATTCTCATGTATTTATGAGCACGAGAAGGAACAAAGACTAAGCTTGACACCGTTTTACTAGGTTTTTAACGAGCACTATCATGGTGTGAAAAGCACTCGGAAGCTTTTTCATAGTTAACGAGGAGCATGAAAAAGTAAAAAATGACCTCTGTCATAGCCAAAAGTCATTAATTTTAACCTGTAAACTCCAAGACAAGTGTTGGAACGATTTTAGGACTCAAAACATAAAATATAATTGACTTGGTAAAAATAACTTAGGTTAAAATGAAATAAAACATTAAAATATTCTATTTCAAATACATAAAAGGGGCAAAAAGTGAAAATTATTTACCATTTGTGTTTTTACCAAGTTGTGGGTGAGTAAAAAGCCCTTTTTAGCTTAAATTTGTGGTGAATGTTTCCAGAGCGTCAATAAACAAATTGAGATTCCATCAGGACCAGGTAATTCTACTCCCTATTCTCTTCAATTTCATGGTTCAAATTTATGTTTTGATGCACATTTCAGTGGTTTTGAGGGTCATTTCATGGGGGGAGAGTGCGCTCCTTGGGTAACACACATATCCCTTTTGTGAAGTGCGTCACTTAGCGGTGACGCACATCCCGTAAAGGGTAAGTGCGTAGGTGATTCCCTGTCATCAAAGTTGGGGTGCATCGGCGGTGAAGTGATCCAAAAAATAAAAATTGCAAGCAAAGAATTGATTTTGTTGCAATGAGATGGACCTAATGTCTCTTAAATTGATGTCCATGCAAGGTTCATCAATCAAGATGGTGCAATGCAAGGAACATGAACAAGAACATGAATTAGAGGATGTTCAAATGACCAATGATCCTCATCCGATCAATGCTTTGAGAGAATGTGGGTTGTTGAAGTTCTTCCAAGTTTAAGGGATGAGGGACCACTTACAATTATTAGATCATTTGATCCGAATGTGGGACCCATATCAACAACATTTTTAGGTCGGGACACATATTCTCACATTGGATATTGAGGATATATATTTCTTGACGAAGTCATCAAGGCGTGGAGACCCGGTATCATTATCCGATCCTAGGGGAGGAGATAGAACCATTGAGGACTTGAATGCACAATTTTGTACTCCTGGAACCCAAATGTTAGGTGGGAAGATTCCCATAAAAAACATGCGAGATTGTCCCTTGAGAACCGTTTTGTTCACCATTGAGAGAGTGGTGGGTAGCAGGGCCCCGCATCAGGGTACCAAGGCCCATATTCTTTACGCCATTGAGTGCATGGAACCTACAGTTTTCAATTGGTGCGAGGGGATGCTTTCAAACCTCAAGAAATAGTTGACCAAATGCAGGAGGGGAGAACTTAAAAAATTTGGCTATGGTTCGATCGTAGTCTCTTTCTTCCTAGAGAGGGTACCCCTACTCCATCCACAGGTGGATATTAGTGATCTTGAGCCGAGATATCTGCGCATGTTGAGGTGGACTGAGGTGATGGCTCGAAATGGTGGTGGTTGGATTATGATCACCTATGGGCCTACCTTCCTCAGGTGGTTGTGTAGCCAGCTTCTTGTGGTGGAGGACTACACATACTCAGGAGCGTATTTCTAAGGAGATCCGGACCTAGTGCTTCTGGAGGGTGAGCACTGGGGTAACCTAGGTAAGAAGAGCACTTTTGTTTTTAATTTTTTAATTTTTTATGCATTTTGTGATTTCTTATTTTTTTGTAGTACCGATACTTTATGCATTGCTACACAGATGTTGGGGCTTAGAGACCTGTTGGATCATCTCCTATTGAAAGGCGGGGAGTAGTCATGGATATGGTAGTGGCCAACTGAGAGGCTATGGAGGAGCTGGACAAGATCGAGGAGAACCTCCAGCGACTAACCATAGATATTCCTGATATCTCTATAGATGATTTTCCACGGCACTATCAGTGTCGGACAACTATGGTTTCAGGTCGTTTTGGATGACTACTACGTCGGGTGGCAAGGGCCATCATATGTTACCATGAGAATCATTAGCAATAGCATATATATGCATTGATGTACTGAAAGATACAAGCTTCATATTTTTGTAGATATGATAGATTGAAAGCCACGGGATTCAGATTTTTGTACCAGTACCCTTTTGTAAAACATTTTACCAAGCTTAATATAAAACATTACCTAGTAGTTTTATACAATGTGTCTCTATGATGGATGCAGATCTTATGTATGTTTGCTTATAGATTAATGGATAATTCACATGTCGTGCCAATATACATTCTTAATAAAATGTTTAAAGTTGAGCAATATGCCAATCTAATACAAATTTAGCCAATGAATCTACAACCGTGTTCATGTGTCTCGGGACATGTTGGTATTGAATGAACTCAAAATACCTTTCCAGGAGACGTACTCACTGAAACAAGAGAAGTGTAGGGTAACGGATGGAATAGACTCAGTTTAGATGGGAGACCACAAGTTGGGAATCCAGATAGATGGCAATGTGGTCCACACCAAGGGAAGATGTTTTGGTCAATAATCCAATCACCACGTGATACTCAGCGATATTATTAGTTGTAGGACCTAGGAAAGTTCCTCCTGAGTTTATCAGTTCACCAGCAGGGGAATAGAGTACCCAAGCTTCTGAGGCAAGGTTGTGGGTATGCCAACTAGCACCATCCGCAAATTCGTAACAGGTTTCCATCTGCACATTGAGGCATAACATGGTTTAAGTAATAATCAAAATAAGACCCTAACACACTAACTAAATAGTGTCACACCAAATCAAACACACATTATATACAAAGTACCGATGCAGGATGAACTAAGCATAGTACCATTTTAGGTAGATCCCATTTCGAGGCTCCCTTAGGGATATTCCATCGTAATCGACCAACTCATAAGATTCTTTTTCCAAGATACATTTTACGATGTATGGGTCGTGCCACATAGACTCAAGTTTACCTGCCCCTATTTTATCATGTTTTTGGTCATATGTCAAGACCAAATCACCTTCGTTAAAGATACTAGGCTTTACAGATTTGTCATATTGTGCCTTGATGCGTTTCTTATGTGCTTCGTTGGACAGGGTTGCATCACGACGAGTATCATTGAGTATGGCTAAGTATAAGAATATCTCTTCCTAAGCGGTAGTGTTTCGTAGGAATTCAACGGCTAGTTTCAAATACATAATTCCGCACTCAATAAGAAATACTACCTCTTGTCCATGCACCAATTGAAAAGGTGTGAAGCCAGTGGTGGTTTTGACAGAAGTCCTATATGCCCAAAGTGATGAAAAAAACATCACATGCCATTTTGACTTGTGAGTGCCTACCATACACTGAATCATGGTTTTCAAGACCTTGTTAATGGCCTCTACTTATCCCTTCGATTGAGGATAGTAGGGGGTTAAATTTTTCATGACGAAATCCCAACTTGGTGCTTAATTCAACTACCATCTGATTTTGGAAATGTGAGCCATGGTCAGTGATGATGGCTCGTGGGACTCCAAATCTAGCGATAATATGATTAAACATAAAGAGTGTGGCAGTTTCACCGTCTTCTTTGTATGTAGGCATAGCCTTGAACCATTTTGTGAAGTAATCTATGGTGACAATAATATAACCATGCCCCCCGACCAAGGTAGGCCTATAGTGCATGAAGTCAATGCCCCATTTTCCAAAGTGGCCGATGACGATAACTGGATTAAGCGAGGCAGGGTGTGTGCGCTTTTTATGGTGGAAAAGCTGGAAAGGAGGACACTTCTTGAATGCTTCCATTCAATCTTTGAATATGGATGGCCAATAGTATCCAGCTCATAAAATATTCTTGGTTGTAGCCATCCCATAGATGTGACCACCACATGCCCTTGAGTGGTTGTCGTTCAAGACATGCTCGGCCTCTTCGTGAGTTAAACATTGTCATAATATTGAATCAATGCCACGATGATATAGGGTGTCACCTATGATGAGGTAATATTTGGCATGATGACGGATACAACGGCGTTCATCGCAGGATAGGTGCGGTCCAAAGAATTTTGTTTGGAGATATAATGTGATATATTCGTACCATGGATCGAAAGTATTGATCAGGAACAATGAATCATCGGGGAGAGATTCAATGGGCTCAGATTCTTGATCAATACGGGGAATATCGCAAATGAGCTCCATGAATACTAATGACTTTTTTTATTTGTCATTATCAAAATGTAGATCAAATTCCTAGAGGATCACGATCCAGTGCAAACATTTTACCCCTAGTTCCTGGCATGTTAAGACGTGGTACATAGGGTTGGAATCGATGATTAGAGTAGTAGTCCGGAGCAGAATGTAATGGCAAAATTTCTGGATAGCGATGACGGCTGCCAGAGACAACTTCTCAACATGTGAATAACGCATTTTAGAGTCCATGAGACCCTTACTAAGGTATTAAATCACATTATCTTGTGCGTTGCTACCCTCCTGCACTAAAACCATACCAATAGTTGAGGTAGAGGCAATAAGATAAAGGATATAATCCTTGGTGTAATCAAGTGGTTGAATCATGGGTGCATGAGTAATGGCATGTTTGATATTTTTAAAGGCATGTTGGGCATAGTCATCCCAAATAAACGGGGTGTCCTTCTTTAACAATCACATATAACCTTGTGTTTTCTCTATATAGTTACACACGAAACGATGCAAGTAGTTTTCCTTCCCTTGCAAACTTTGAAGTTCAGTGATGTCTGTAGGTGGGGGCAGGGCTAAGATGGCCTCTACCTTGATGGGATCAATGCGGATCTCGTCTTTCGAGATGATGAAGCCAAGGAAACGTCCAACCTCCATGCAAAATATGCATTTGTAAGGATTTAAGCGGATGCTATACCGTCGGTATCTGATAAAAACGATCATCAGATGATCAAGGTGAAAGTCATGATCACTGGAATGAGCTGGAAAATCATCGAGGTATGGATCCACAAAATCCTTAATATCATGAAAGGCATACGACATGGCCCACTAGAATGTGGCACTAGCATTTTTTAGGCCAAAAGGTAATTTTTGGTAAGAAAATATACCCCATGGGCATATGAAAGCATTCTTTTGTTGATCTACTGGGTGGATCTCAATCTGATTATATCTAGAAAATCCATCCATAAATGAGAAGATGACACTACCGGCATAGTTATCAATGATTTGGTCGATAAATGGGGTAGGGTAATTGTCCTTAGGACAAGCCTTATTTAAATCCCGGTAATCAACACTCTTATGGTTTCTTGTTTTTTGGTAACAAGGACAATATTAGAGACCCAATCTGTCAAGGGGACAGGATAAATGAAACTAACTCTCAACAACTTTTCAATTTATGCTTTGATAGCCACAGTCTTTCGAGGGTGCACTAGACGGATTTTTTGATGGACAGATTTTCCGTTGAGATATGTTTTGATTTCATGCACAATGATAGCAGTATCAATCCCAGGAAGTTCTTCATAGCTCTATGTAAACACGTCGCAGAATTGTTTGAAACGGTTGTATAAGACTTCATTTCTTCAACAGAACAAGTTTGGCCAATGGGGATATGTTCTACGATATAGGGTTTCATCGAGATGTCAATGGTAGTGGTAGGCATAATGTTTTCCAAATTCCCTTCGGTTACTGTACCTTGGTGAGAATAGGAGGTTGAGGGTTGGGAATGACATATAGTGAAATGATAGTTTGAATCGCATTCTCTATCGTAAATAAAGGCGGGAGGAAGGATGATCGATGATGATTGTATTCCCATGGAAGCTCATCCAAGCTCATGATCTCCATGATCGATTCATCAGAGTGAAAGGTCTGGAGGAGATGATCCAATGATGGTGATGATGAGTTCCTCCAATATGACAAGGAACATGATTCGGATGCCACCAAGTGGTGGTCATTGGGTGAATCAGATGCCGATTGGATGGCCTCATAAGTGGATTCAGCAGGGATGAGAGGCATATGATCTCCAACCGAATCAATGTTAATAATATCAAGAACAATAAACCGGTACACCAAGTTGGAGGAGGATGGGATCATGGATGAGATCATGTTCACCGTGGCCACATGTGGTGGGGGATCAGGTGTTGGAAATAATCCCATCACAGATGAATATTTTAGGAGTCCTACCCCCACACTCTCATATATTTGTGGAGAGTGTCCTAAAAGAGGGACATTATCTGCAGGATGAGTAGTGATGTGAAGTGTACAAAAATCCAGTTGGTCGATAGTGACAATTTTTCCTTGATGGGGAAATTGCACGATGCAGAAGACGGAAGAGGCAGCCGCCGTCATCGCATAGAACCAATTTAGACCAAGCAATAAGTTGTAATCCAATGGAGTTGCGACTATTTTCACGTTAATGGAAACAATATTACCTCCCAACTCAACGGCTAAAGATTGTAGAAGCCTGTGTGGTTGGAATCCACGTCCATCAAATGATTTCATGGTGGTAGGAGAACGATTCAATTCAGGAGAGCCAATGGCTTTCCAGCAGGACAAGGACATTAAAAAAGTAGAGGCTTCTTCGTCTAAGACAGTACGATGGATGTTTTTCCCAGCAACATTGGTGATGTTTTGAAATGCCAATTGGTGGGAAAGCCTCGACTTAAAGTATTCCAATCTAAACATGATAGTGTCAAAGCAATCTGGATCCATTGCTCCAATAGAAAATAGCATATTCTTACGCTGATTGGGACAGTTTTGTAATACTTCTACGGCTGACATAGAACATGGTGCACGGGATAGATACTCTACTATGTTGTAGTTTTGAGCGGCCCGGGAATTGAGGTTGAAAACCACTTTACGGATTGTGATTTTGGGGGGATGAAAAACTGTATCTGGTATAGGTTTTGCTATGGTCAAGGGACCTTCTGACGGAGGGATAATGGATGCAGATGTGGAGGATTTTTCAGTATTACCTCCAGTATATTCTTTATCAGGAATAGAATCATATGTGCGTGTCCTGGTGGATAAGTTGACCGTTTCACTACGCATCATGAGAACATGAGTGGTCATGGATGGTTCTCCTTGAGGAGGATTTGGTTGTTGTGCAACCATTTGTTGTTGTTGTGTGGGGAAGGGGTCCATTAAAACTGCGGCTGGAGGATTCTCTTTAAGGAACTTTTGGACTTCTTCATGATGTGGACATTATTTCAAGAAGTGGTTGTCACCGCAAAGTAAGCATGGATACTTAGCCTTCATTCTTGGTTTGGTTTCAAGAGGGTCTAGTTTGTTCTTGGGTTCCTATTGATTAGAATATTTCTTGGATTTATCTTTGTTTTTATTCTTACCACTGGATTTATGAGATGAAGTAGATTGGATTGAATTCACCTCCGCAGTGGAAGCAGGACTGGGTGAATGATTGGTGTTATTACCAGCCCGTGAGGATGTGGGGGTTGAAGCCATATGGATTTGTGATCCAACCGATTGAGTAGCAGGACGGGTATGAACAGAACCAATGATGTCATCGACATGTGATCCCGTGGGGGGTTTCGTTGGCTCATATGTAGGGTGAGGGGCATTGGGAGTTGTGTCATATAATGTGCCAGATTGAGCGTAGACTAAGTCTAAGTACTAGGCACGCGAAATGGCTTGTTCTTCTGTAACTTCCCCGCCTATAGCGACACCTTTGGCTATCATAGGTAACAATGACTTGGTAAACCAATCAGCCAATAATTGATCCAGAATGGGATCCTTGATGAGCCAACGTCTTCTTCTTTGTTCATGAATATGATCATAAATATGAGTGGAGGTTGATTTTCGGATAGAAGCTAAAAGATCCGTGTCGGTTTCATAGCGGATCGACAATTCAGAAATGTGTAAGAAAATCCATAGCCAAGGATTGAAAATTAGTGAAAGAGTGTGGTGGTAACTTGATGTACCATTTGGCGGCTGTGTGGGTGAGGGATCGTTGGAATAACCTCAAATAGATAGAATCATCCATTAATGAGTTCGAGGAACACCATAAATGATAGGTCATTACGTGGTTTTGGGGATCCTCGTTGGGTTTTCCATCAAATTTCGATATGTACGATGGCAGTTTCATAGGAATGGGTGGTCAATTCATGCCATGTTGAATGGGATCGTCGGTCAAACATGATAGATTTGGAAGATCTAAAGTAGCCAGAAATGGTAATTGTCGGTTTGGTTGCAGATACTGGTAATATTGGTAAGGAATTTGGGTACCGGTAGGAGCATAGATTGATTGATCATAAGGTCCTCCCATATAGGGTTGGCCATACGGAGGTGTTCCTCTTAGGTTAGGAGGTAGACCCGATGGGGGTCCTCCTCTTGAATGCAAGGGTCCTCCTCCTGAATGTGGGGGTCCTCCGGACGGTGGAGGTGGAGGTGGGACAAGTGGTGGAGGAGGTGGTGGAGGAGATGGTGGTGGAGGTGGTGGGGCACCGGCTGGAGGTCCATTCGATGGAACATTATGATAACCCCATGGGGTATTCATGTTTCTAGGGTAAGGTGCTATGGGATAAATATTTCCTAGAGTATTTTGATAGATTTGAGCCTTTTTTATATTATGATTTCCCGTATATGTGTGCCCCCATGGGGGTTGGTCTCATGAATATGGAACCCCATGTAATGTGCCCACGGAGGTTTTCCTGTGATTGGAGATGGTCCTCCATTTGTATTATAGGCCATAAACGAAGGTTTTCCTCCACTTGTATTGTGTTCACTAACTAGGGGTTTCCCCCCAATTAAATATTGTACACTGACTAGGGGTTTTCCCCCATTTAGATATTGTCCACCCCTTGAAGTTTGCCCGGTGATTATGCTTTGACCACTGACCATAGGCTGCCTTGTAGTCATATGTTGAACACTAACTAGAGGGTGGCCTCCGCTCGTATTTAACATCGAAGGTTGTGTTACAGTTATGAAGTTAATAGTGGCTGAAGGTTTCCCTCCAGTTGTTGGGGTCAACAGAGATCTAGAACCTACCAAATGACTTTGATGTGCATTAGGTGGAAAAGATGGTTGTCCTGGTTCGTAGGTGGTCATATTAGGCACATGCATTCCTTGTGAAGGGAGAGTAAAATAATGTATAGGGGAGTGGTGTTCGGGAATGGCTACCTCCGGAGTGGAATGGGAAGGGAAACTATGGCTCCTTACCCAATATCCAAGTTTCTATAAGCGAGCCACGGTCTCTTGAAGTGGTGCGAAAAAATTACATGTTCGAAAGAATTCTAGTAGGGCACAGATGCGGTGGAGTCTCCACAATCGGTGGTGAACCAAAATAAAAAATGACATGTCCTAAGGAGATCCCCCAAAATGATGTGGTTGGATCGAAAGAAGTTGCTATTGGGTCATTTGGGGGTCAATTGAAGATTCAATCAACAGCACTAGGGTGACCTTCAAGTGAGTGATGGAAAGATGTGTCATGTGAAGGAGGTTGTTCCACCAACAATGGTCCTGTAGGATCAGTGATGGATGGATTTAAAGGAGGAGAAAATTTTCCCCTTGATTCAGTGGTAAGGATCCCTTCTTCGCACGATCCAATTGTAGTAAGTTGGTCCATAACTTCTCCTATGTTTCCTTCTTCAATAAGAGGATATTCAAGTGGCAAGATTTGTATTCTACGGGATCTCCTTAAGGGTTGTTCATCCGGAACGGATGATGAAAGTATTCTCCTAATATTTTTCTAAAGAAAAACACACTTCAAGTTCGACTCAAGCTAAATCCGCAAGAAAAATTATATGATAGGTGGGATGAAGGGATGGAAACTCACGGGAGTATCAAGGCATCACAACTCACGATATACTATAGGGTCCAACAGTAATACTCGGCCCAATATTTCAGAGAACTAACCAGGGAGGATTAGGACCGTACCCCTGACCGTATTATCCGACTACCTAGCAGTACGTGCGTAGTATCTCCCTGAGTGTTGTTCTCGGTGTATTTCCATGCCAAGACGACCAATGGTTGACTCAGATGGTTTCACGATCCTAGTGGGGTCTCTTGATATACTCAAGGTACGTGGGAGATTCAATCCGTAGTAGTGTTATCTAATGCACAATCGTTCGACAGGAGCCTTCTTGTATACCATTGAGTACGTGAAGTACCTTTCTATATACCCTTAGGTACATGAAAGGTCGTTCGATATACCGACTAGTACGTGGAAGAAATGCAAGCCCTGGGGATGCATTGCATGCAGATAATGGCAGCTGCTACGTTTAAAGACATTGGAACACATCTCTTTCCTATCCCACAAGTTTCTACAAATTTTAACTTAGGCTACCATTTGATTTTATCTTATACGGTTAGGTGAATGCATGAAGTGTAGACCTGTAGGAATATGCATGAATAAGCTAAATGAGATGCAAGTATTTTGTTTTTTGATGAAAACTATCTAAAAAGAGGAGAGAGATCTTTCTTTCCCTAAGATGAATGAACAAAACACTCATTTTCACTTTCTTCTCCAACCAAACCAAAAGACTAAAAACACTCTTTCATTTAATCCAACAACCAAAAAAATAACACACCAAAACAAAAAAATGTTTTTTCTTTTTCTTTTCAACAAAGCTAAATCTACAAGCAAAAATGAAAAGATGAACTTCTTTTGATTGCAATGTCCCTGATTTTCAAAGCAAGGGATAAAAGAGGTAAAGAGAAATCCAAGAAGTACAAGAGCATTCACTAACTTTTCCCAAAAGATTTGAAAATGCCTAACTTCCACTTAATCTTTTTGGAGAGATGAGGATGAACTCTTTTTAAAACCAAGAATAAATAAGCATGCACAACTTCCAGCTTTTTAAAAAAAATTTCAAACAACTATCAAAATCACAAATGCTCTTTTCAATAACCTCAAGTAATGCACTCAAGATGAAGAGAGCAAAATTCTTTATTTTCTCCAATAATGCATTCAACAATTGCAAGAATGATATCACTTCCTCTATCTTGATTCAAAATATGAGAGACTATTCACTACTGCAATCTTTAAACAAACATAATTTCTTAAGAAATCAATCACCCAAAAAATGTAAGAATTCAAGATTCACACTATCATGTCCCCAGTCGCCTTGGTGCCCTTCAATGCAATGGGAGACAACATGATACATATTTTTTTGTCAAATTCTCCATTAATCCTCTTTGTTTTTACATGCAGCCGCAATGGCCTTCGATCCGCAATCCGCAATGCAGAATTCGAAAAGGAAGAACCACAATCACAACTTCGCAAATTTACCCCTTTGACTTCAACAATCCGCAATGTGGGACTCGGAAGTCGGAACACCAAATTCCACCACTCCGGAAAACTTCACTTCTGCAATCCGCAATACGCAATGCGGAACTCAAAAATGCGGAACACCAAACTCACAAATCCAAAAAGTTACATTCTCAACTTCCGCAATCCGCAATCCGCGTGCAGAACTCGGAAATCAGAAATCTCAAATTGTCGTTCTAGAAAATTTCCCCTTCCGAATTCCACAATACGCATCCCACATGCGGAACTCAAAAATCAGAAATCTCAAATCGTCGTTCCAAAAAATTTCCCCTTCTGACTTCCGCAATCCACAATCCGCATGCGGAACTCGAAAATCGGAAACCTTATTTCGCAGCCGGGGAAAAATTTGCTTTTCGACTTCTGCAATACGCAATTTTCTTTGCATGTGTGGGAGGGCGGAATTTCAATGCGCCAACCCTATGGAAATATTCCTTCCGATTTCCACAATCTGCAATCCGCCCTACGGATTCAAAAAGTTGGAAGTCTAACCACGCAAATCCAAAGGTTGGTTTTGACCTCCGCAATCCGTAATCCACATTGCAGATGCAGAAAGGCAGAACCACATCCCCCCTGCATCTACAAACTTCCCAGGATCTTAACTTCCTCATCCCTGGACCAAATTGGACAAGTCCAAAACCATTGGAAATATCTTGAAGAGCTCTATGCAATGGTATAATCCCTTGATGCAAATGAGGACTCTAACTTGGCAATTCTTCCAATTGAAGCATAAATCAAACTCTCTCAATGCATCATTACCCTTCTACAAGGATCCTTGCCTACCTTCTGCCATGACTTCCCCCTTCACCTGACCCACAGAGAGGTCATGAAACACCATAGGGGCTATCTAATTCTTTCCCCAAGTCCAAGTGAAACCATGCAGCCCATCTAAAGATGTATGTAATGTATAACAAATACATATAATAAATGAAGTTAAATCCAGGCAATGCATCTTCAACCTGCAAGGTTAGTTGTACTAGTAAACTCATGTAAATGATGAAGCATTTAAACATGAACTCGGCCTCATATTCAGGCCTATACATAGTCTTCATACTGGTCAATTTCATGCAATCATTCATTCAAATAAATTGAACATTACAAGTAGACATAACACATGAAATGTCATCATTTAACACCATAAGGAGCACTTATCTTGAACTGAAGTTGTCCAAGCAATTGGCTAAGTGAGAGCAACGTTCCACCCAACCATAGGTCTCTGTCCAGCTTATACTCTTTCAGCTGAGAGACCACTCCCGAGCTGGGTTGTGTATCCACTAAGGAGGGATAAATAGTCTCTCTCACAGTCAAGGTTCCATCCCAATGCTAAGCCAACCTATAGTTGGGTTTATCAAGCATGTGTCACATACCCACCCATCATACCAGCATGGGAGAGAACATGACACTAAATCTGGACATTTAGCCCCATATCCCATAAGTAAAAATTCATTCATTGATAGCAAAAGATATGTATATATGCATTTGTAATAGAACATAGCGGAATTAAATATCATGTTTAATATCTAACATACATTCAACATTTTCATGACATTCATCAATTTAAACAATACAGAATTAGCACATGAGAGTACTTATCTTAAAACAAAGTAGTCCCTGAGCAACCAACTATGCATCTCCAACGTTCCACCCAACCATAGGCCAGTTGTGCTTATCAATCTCTTGATACAACCGCCACCCCCGAGATGGGCATGATTTCTACAAGGAAGAAGGGAACATCAGACTCACATATAGCCAAAATACACCAAAATCAGCCAAGCCAATAAGCAGTTGGGTTTATCAGGCTACTAGAAATGGAAAAGGAAGAATTGCTAAGCTAGTGAGCTCAACCATAGAGCTATGGATTCCCTCTACAAGATCTATCCAGCTTGGTTCCCCACAATGCCTACACACCTGATTCAAGGAAGTATTCCCTTCACTAATACACAGTCCCTCAGGCCATACCTTCCAATTCAGTGTTGTTCAAGGTGTGCATAGAAGAGTAGCCAGCCCTTTTGATCTTCTTGAGAGGTTATTTTCCCCACTAGGTTTATCAAGCCAATTCTGTCCACTACCAGTCCAAATTTCTTGCTCACAGGTTCAAACCAAAACAGGGATGCACATAATAGCAGAAATCACAATTGTTGGGCATGAAGAAAACGTTTCTACAGTGGAATTCCCAAAATGGGGTTTCTATCAGTTTCATAAAAACGTGGGCAACCAAAAACGGAATGGCAATTTGGGAATCAACCCTGGGAGAGCAAAATCATTTCCAGAAAACATTTATGGGCATTCAAGGGACAAAAACGACCTCCACAAACCCCAAAATTGTGGCTCCCTTCCTCCCAGCCATTGTGCAAAACAAAAACAAGTTCCTAGGCATGGAAAATGCAGGAAAAATGGTGAAAAACGTGATGGGGAAAGCCCAGCTAGATCAGACTGCGTGAGAGCGCAAAGGCCATGGGTGAAAGATGGATTTGGGCACCATTTCGTGGGTGTTTTCTTGCCCAAGAAGCAGAAATACGAATTCCCAGGTTGATGGTTTTCCCATGCACGAAATTGGCTTCCATACCTCTCCATTCCCAAGGCATTAACTGCCTCAACCAACTCTTGGAAGAATTAAATGATTGGGTGCATAACCCAAAATGGGTAGTTGGTGGTTTATGGGTTTTCTCATTGACACATGGATTAACACCATTGGCTCAAGGGTTTGAATAATTTCCCTCCCTGTTCCTTATAAAAATCATGCCCCCATCTCTTTGTTGCATTGCATAGCTAGTTGTGGGTATTTCATTAAAATTCGTATTTACATGATGTCTTAATTTACATTGTGCCTGTCTAGCACAAGAACCATATGCGCCGATTTTAATTGCTAATACATAAAATGATAAATCAATGGCGGGGCCTTCGCCTTGAGCTCCTCACCATGATTTAATAACGATATTTACATCATTTACAATTTTAATGCAATAGGGTCAAAATGGGGATGTGACAGCATGCAAGGGAACATGGAGGATAAGGCTAATCTAGTGAGCTCAACCACAGAGCTACAGGCATCTCAGACTACTCAACAGACATGGCACCCACATCACCTACCACACCCAACACAAGGAAGGCCCCCTTCTCTGTTGCACAGTCACTTAGGGCCCCTTCCCTCAAGTGCTCTTCAGGGTGGGCATAGAAAGGTCCAAACTACTACTTTCATGAGACTTTAGCCTTCACTGGGTTTATCAAGCAGATCCAACGCTTGTTTTATCTTCTTCTTCCTTGTTATTCATGCTAGGCTCTTCTCAGAGTTGCGGCCTAAGCTCTGTCCCACAACTTGGTCCTTTGCAAATAGATCTAAGTGTTCCTCATGGCTTCACTAAGTTTCTCACGCTCTGTAATTCATCTCAGGGTTTGGTCCAAGGATTCCCAACCCGATTCACTCCTACGCATGGTTTCTTTTGTATTCTCATCTCTGCCAATTCGTGATTACACATAATCACGATTTTCTTCTTCTCTGCCCTCCTATTGGGTTTTGCGATGTGTGAGGAATGAGTTTGTTGGTCAACAATGGGATAGTGATCAATGTGAGTGAATTCCCGGGAGGAAGAGTGTCTTAAGGGACAAGCAAAACAAAGCCATCATACCCTTCCATATGGATTTGCAGGGTTGCTCCATACTCCATTGAATTCATGAGAAGGTTTTTTCAACCACCTTCTTACAGCAGAATTAAATTTCAGCAAGGGATTCAAATGGGTTCACAAATCGACATGTGGCAGCATGGGTTCCAATCCCACCACCCCCTCACCTCTCCCTAGTGGATACATATAGCCCCTTCTCATTGGTTTCCTCCTTAGCCATTTTTCTTGGTTTTTTAATTGCAATAATAAATATTTACATCATTTACAATGGCTCATGGCTTAATATCACATGGATAATCAGAATGTCAAATACTTTCCTTTTAAAATAAAACCTGGACATCTTCTAGTGGGGCCTTGGCCTTGACCTCCACACTAGGGAAAACACACATTGCATGTATACAATATTTAAATTGAAGCCAATAAACCCTAAGGGTCAAAATGAGGAGATTACAATTCCACCCCCCTTAGAATAACACCGTCATCATTGTTCTCAAAACTGCACAAAAATGGGAATGCCTCCCTCATGGAATCCTCCAGCTCCCATGTAGCCTCTTCAGTACTAAGGTGCTTCCATTGCACCTTCACTTGTCCAATGGCTCTATTCCAGAGAAAAGTGACCTTCCTTTCAAGGATGCACATAGGTTCCACTTGGAACTCTCCCTCAGGTTCCACCTGTATCACATGCCAATCAATTATATGATTAGGATCATGTACATATTTCTTAAGAAAAGATACATGGAAAACATTATGAGATCTCATGTTAGCAGGCAATGCAATCCTATATGAAATTGGTCCTATCCTATCAAGGAATTCAAATGGCCCACAATACTTTGGTGCCAACTTGGCACAACTCCCCAACTTCGGGGAAATTTTCCTTGTTTTCACTCTCAAGTAAACATGGTCTCCAATTTGAAACTCCTTATGCAGTCTTTTCAAACTAGCATAACTCCTTTGCATATCCCGACCTGCCTTTAAATTCTTCTTAATCTTAACAACTTTCTGTTCCATCTCCTTGATCATTTTTGGTCCAAGAACTACCCTGTTCACTACACTGTCCCAATTCACTGGAGTTCTGCATCCTTTTCCATACAATACCTCAAAAGGACTCATTCTCAATGATGCTTGATATCCATTATTGTATGCAAATTCTACCAAGTGTAGGTAGTCTTCCCACTTGGATGGTTTATCCATCACATACATCCTCAACATATCTTCAAGAATATGATTCACCCTCTCATTCTGACCATCTGTTTGAGGATGATATGCAGTGCTAAATTTCAGCTGACTCCCCAACTCCTGAAATGATCCCTTCCAAAAATTGGAAGTGAATTTTTTATTACGATCTGAAATTATTGCCTTGGAAAATCCATGCAATCTGAATATATCCCTCATGGAGATATTTGCAATGTCACTTGTCTTATGAGTGGACTTGACTGGAATAAAGTGAGCTACCTTTAATATATTTTCCACCACTACCATGATTGATTCATGCTTTCTTACAGTCACTAGAAAACCTGTTATAAAGTCCATAGAAATTACTTCTCACTTCCATTCTGGAATGTGAAAAGGCTGCAACAATCCTGCTGGATGTTGATGTTCTGCCTTGACTTGTTGGCACTTTTGACACCTATAAATGTAATCTTCTATGTCCTTCTTCATCCCATGCAAAACTTATTTCTTTCTTGCTACTGTTATGGTCTTTTGATATCCTGGGTGTCCAGAATATGGAATTTGATGTATCTCATCCATCATTACCTTCTTTAAATATGTACTATTTGGAATATACAGTCTAGTACCTTGATAAATGAGAACATCATATTCACCAATATGATATCCTTCACATGTTTCATCCACATTTCCATGCTTCAACTTCTCTTTGATCTAAAGGTAACCTTCATCACTAGCTTGAGCTTCAAGAACCCTTGCCTTCAAATCTGATTTACACACACTTACTGCTGCAACATGAAATCTCCTGCTAAGTGCATCTGCAACCTTATTCTCTTTACCATTGACATGCTTAATTTCCAAATCAAATTTACAAAGAAACTCCATCCACCTATTTTTCCTAGCATTCATATTTGGTTGGTCAAACAAATATTTCAATCTCATGTGATATGTCCTGAGCTCAAATCTTCTTCCTAAGAGATATTGTCTCCATCTCTTGAGAGCATGAACTATGGTTGCTAACTCTAAATCATGTGTGGCATAGTTCTTTTCATGTTCCATTAACTTTCTTGACTCATAGAAAATTACAATTCCTTCTTGCATGAGCACTCCACCTAGCCCTTCAATACAAGCATCTGTGCACACCACAAAATATTTCTTTGGATCTGCAATTTTCAAAACAGGAGCACTGGTAAGCAATTCCTTTAACTGCTGAAAGATTTTCTCACATCTTTCATACCATACAAACTTTATATTCTTCCTCTACAATGAGGTGATTGGGTGATCTATCCTGGAGAATCCTTCAATGAACCTTCTGTAATAACCTACAAGACCCGTAAAAGATATAACATATGCAACATTCTTTGGAGTAGGCCAATCCATTATGGCTTCAATCTTTGATGGATCCATCGCAATTCCCTTTTCTAAGATGACATGACCCAAATACTGTACCTTCTTTTGATAGAATTCACACTTGCTCAGCTTTGCATACACTTGGTGTTCTCTAGGAACTTGCAACACCATCTTTAGATGTTCATCATGCTCTTCTTCAGTCTTTGAGTAAACAAGAATGTCATCCAAGAACTAAATCACGAACTTATCCAAATACTTGTTGAAGACACTACTCATGAGACACATAAATGTAGTAGGTGCATTGGTAAGACCAAATGGCACCATTGTGAATTCATAATGGCCATATCTTGTCCTGAAAGTTGTCTTGTGAATGTCTTCTTCTTTTATCCTCACTTGATGGTAGCCAGACCTCAAGTCAATCTTGGAAAACACCTTAGCTTCCTTCATCTGATCAAACAAGTCATCAATTCTTGGCAATGGGTACTTATTCTTGACTGTCACTTTATTTAGCTATCTGTAATCAATGCACAGCCTCCAAGTCACATCCTTCTTCTTGACAAACAACATTGGTGATCCCAAAGGATATACACTCATCCTAATATACTCCTTGTCCATTAATTCTTGCAGCTGCATCTTCAACTCTACTAATTCTGGTGTGCTCATTCTGTAAGGAGCTTTGGAAATCGGTGCTTCCCCTGGAACAAGATTGATTGAAAAAACAATATCTCTCTTTGGTGGCAGTCCTAGCACTTCATCAGGGAACACATATTGGAATTCTTGTAACAGTTGAAAGTATTCTATCCTTGGTCCCTTATCCTCTAACGAATCTGATATGTGGACTACATGTAATTGGAATCTCTTCTTATAAAACGTTTTCGGTTGCAAGGCTGAAATATGCCTTACTGAAACTTGCTTGGGAATTCCTCTTACCAACCTTGGTCTTCCCTCTTGATCAATGATATCAAGTACCTTATCATAGCATTCTATCTTGGCTCTATGTATTTCCAACCAGTCCATACCTATTAGGGCATCATAATATCCTAATGGTAGGACATTTAAATTTTCCTTTGTGAGAAGTCCATTCAACTCTATGGGGCACTCCATCACTACTTCACTCACTTTTCTCTTGGTCCCTATGGCTAATTGAACTAGCCAATACTTTCTATACCTCACTTTATTAAGAGAACAACCTTCAACCACCTTAGGGGACACATAGCTATGAGTATATCCTAGACAAATCAAATCAGAAATAGATTGCTTAGCAATCTTACCTTCAACTTCCACCACTGTTGATTGATAGTCTGCTTGATGATCATCCAATGCTGCATAAATTCGAGGTGTTTCCCTTGCCATGTATTCCATTGTAGTTGCTTCTTCTAGGTTGTGCAAGCTCCGTGGATTTTCCCTCTAATGGGGACAATCTATAAGCATGTGGTCTCCTCTACATCCCCAACACTGAAGTGGTCCCTTTTATGTTTTGTTTTGCTTCTACTGCTGGTTGGAATCCACTCCTTACTTGCTATCCCTGTGGAAAATTTTTGTGTTGATTTCTAAATGGTGGCTTGAACTCACTTTTCTTTTGTTCAAACCTCCATATTGGCTTTCCTTTCCATGTTGGCAGAACTTCTGATTTACCTTTGCTCTACTCATAGCAATGCATTTCCATCCTAATGGCTTCATCAAGGCTTGGTGGATTGAAAAACTCAATCCTATCTCTGAAATTTTGGGGTAGACTACCAAGGAAACATTGGATCTTTACCCTCTCATCCTTGATTGAATCTACATACCTCAACAACTCCAAAAACTTGTGGAAATGCTCTTCAATCGAATTTTGTCCCAACTTGATTTCATTGAACTCTTTCCTCTTGCTGTCATAATACCTAGATGATAGGTAGTTCTCCTTGAAGTACCTTTGAAACCGCTCCCAGCTGATTCTCCTTTCACTAATCCTCTTTACTTGCATGAGGTGCTCCCACCAAATTGATGCTCTGCCATTTAGATTGTAAATCGCAACCCTGGCCTTTTCATTCCCTGAATAGTCATGCATTCTGAAATACTTCTTCATTCCAAGAACCCATGCCTCTGCCTCTTGACTTGTCTTACCTTCTCCCTCAAATGTGGGAGGTATTTCCTTCCTAAATTCTCCCTGTGGGACCCCTCTTAATTTCTTTCTTCTCTCACTCCTGCTGGAATTATGCCTTGGGATTCTTTGAGAATCTCTGGAGTCATATGACCTGTTGTAAAGAGATATTGAGGAGGGTTTTATGTTCTTTCTGCTCATAGAACTCCTTTTAGGGCTTGGAGTCCTCTTCCTAGAATGAACTCTAGAACGACTACCTGCATCTCTTTCTTCTCTACCCACATTGCTTGGGTTAGAACCAAGATTTATCCTCTGATGCATATCAGTGAGGCTCTGCAAGATGGCAGCATTGAGTTGGTGCTGTTCTTCCTGTGCCTTCTTCAATTTCTCATTGAAGCTCACCATGGTTTCAACCAAGTTCTGGGGTTATATGCTCCCTTCTACCATTGGATTCTATTTCAGTATGTTCTTCTTGCACATTCTCTCCCAACACATCTTCCTCATGTTCATAAGGATCCTGGGCATCGTTTATGGTCACCATTTCTTGATTTCCCTGTACATTGTATCTGCTGTACGATTCAACTACTAATTGCTGCAATCACTATGCATTACAGACACATTTATCAGGAATCATAAGAATGCACATAAACACAAAACATCCATACAATCTAGAATTTACTCATTGGATAACAGTAATCACAATATTTTGTTAAAAATGCGCCCTTGGCGACATTCCGCCTACAAGCTCATTTGTGCATCAACCCAAGTAGCCCCAATGCTGCAACTTGCGCTATGATACCACTCAGTCACACCCCCGGTCACCTTCATTCCCTTCAATGCAATGGGAGACAACCTGATACATTTTTTTTGTCAAATTCTCCATTAATCCTCTATGTTTTTCATGCAGCTGCAATGGCCTTCAATCCGCAATGCGGAATTCGGAAAGGAAGAACCATAATCACAACTTCACAGATTTACCCCTTCGACTTCCGCAATCCGCAATCTACAATGCAGGACTCGGAAGTCAGAACACCAAATTCCACCACTCCGGAAAACTTCACTTCCGCAATCCGCAATGTGGAACTCAGAAATGCAGAACGCCAAAGTCACAAATCAGGAAAGTTACCTTCCCAACTTTTGCAATCCGCAATCCTCATGTAGAACTCGGAAATCGAAAATATCAAATCATTGTTCCAAAAATTTCCCCTTCCAACTTCCGCAATCCGCATCTCGCATGCAGAACTCGGAAATCGAAAATCAAAAATCGTCGTTCCGGTAAATTTCCCCTTCCAACTTCCGCAATCCACGATCCGCATGTGGAACTCGGAAATTGGAAATCTTATTTCTCAACCCGGGAAAAATTCGCTTTCCGACTTCTGCAATCCGCAATCTGCTTTGCGGGTGCGGAAAGGTGGAAGTCCAATGCGAAAACCTCGTGGAAATATTCCTTTCGACTTCCGCAATCTGTAATCCGCCTTGCAGATTCGGAAAGTCAGAATTCTAACCACACAAATCCAAAGGTTGGTTCCCAACCTCAGCAATCCACAATCCACTTTGCGGATGCGGAAAGGCGGAAACACACTCCCTCTACATATGCAAACTTCCCAGGCTCCTAAATTCCTCATCCCTAGACCAAATTGGACAAGTTTGGTACCGTTGGAAAGATATTGAATATCTCTATGCGCTGGTATAATCCCTTGCTATAGCTGAGGACTCTAAATTGACCATTATTCCAACTAAAGCATAACTCAACCTCTCTCAATGCATCATTACCCTTCTGCAAGGAGCCTTTCCTACCTTCTGCCATGACTTCCCCCTTCACCTGACCCATGGATGGGTCATGAAACACCACAGGGGTTATCTAATTCTTTCCCCAAGTCTAGGTGAAGCCATACAGTCCATCTAAAGATGTATGCAATGTATAACAAATACATATAATGAATGAATTTAAATCGAAGCAATGCATCTACAACCTGTAAGGTTAGTTGTACATTAAACTCATGCAAATGATGAAGCATTCAAACATGAACTTGGCCTCGTATTCAGGCCTATACATAGTCTTCATACTAGTTAATTTCATGCAATCATTCATTCAAATAACTTGAACATAACAAGTAGACATAACACATGAAATATCATCATTTAAGACCACAAGGAGGACTTATCTTGAACTTAAGCTATCCAATCAACTGGGTAAGTGAGAGCAACGTTCCACCCAACCATAGGTCTCTGTCCATCCTATACTCTTTCAGTTGAGATACCACCCCCGAACTTGGTTGTGTATCCACTACGGAGGGATAAATAGGCTCTCTCACAGTCAAGGTTCCATCCCAATGCTAAGCCAACCTACAGTTGGGTTTATCAAGCATGCAAGGGAACAGGGAGGATGATGCTAAGCCAGTGAGCTCAACCACAGAGCTACAGGCATCTCAGACTACTCAGCAGACATGGAACCCACATTACCTACCACACCCAATACAAGGAAGGCCCCCTTCTCTGCTGCACAGTCCCTCAGGGCCCCTTCCCTCCAGTGCTCTTTAGAGTGGGCATAGAAAGGGCCAAAATACTGCTTTCATGAGACTTTATCCTTCACTGGGTTTATCAAGCAAATCCAACCACGATTTTATCTTCTTCTTCCTTGTTATTGAAGTTGGGCTCTTCTCATAGTTTCATCCTATGCTCTGTCCCGCAACTCGGTCCTCTGCAAACAGATCTAAGTGTTCTTTACAGCTTCACTAAGTTTCTCACGCTCTGTAAATCATCTCAGGGTTTGGTCCAAGGATTTCCTAACCCGCTTCACTTCCTACGCAAGATTTTTTTTGTATTCTCGACTCTGCCAATTTGTGATTACACATAATCATGATTTTCTTCTTTTCTGCCCTCCTGCTGGGTTCTGCGTTCTGTGATGTGTGAGGAATGAGGTTGTTGGTCAACAATGGGATAGTCATCAAGTTGAGTGAATTCCCAGGAGGTAGAGTGTCTTAAGGAACAAGCAAAACAGATCCATACCTTGCCATATGAATCTGCAGGGCTGCTCCATACTCCATTGACTTCATGAGAAGGTTTTTTCAACCACCTTCTTACAACAGAATTAAATGTCAGCAAGGGAGTCAAATGGGTTCGCAAATCGACATGTGGCGACATGGGTTCCAATCCCACAACCCCCTCACCTCTACCTAATGGATACACATGGACTCTTCTCATTGGTTGCCTCCTTAGCCATTTTTCTTGGTATTTTAATTGCAATAATAAATATTTACATCATTTACAATGTCTCATGGCTTAATATCACATGGATAATCAGAATGTCAAATACTTTCCTTTTAAAATAAAACCTGGACATCCTCTAGTGGGGTCTTGGCCTTGAGCTCCACACTAGGGAAAACACACATTGCATATATACAATATTTACATTGAAGCCAATAAACCCTAAGGGTCAAAATGGGGACATTACACACACCTAATTGCACCAAAACCATAACAACATAAACTCCTCAAAGACTCAGAATTTAGAGCAAAACAAGTCAAGGATCCTCAACGAGTCACAAGACTAGTTGTGCTTGCGAGGGATTGGGACTACCCAAGACCAAGGAAGCAACCACTTGAATACCTAGGATTTCTAAGAAGTCTAATCAAGCTCTAAATCTCAAAGTAAACCAAGGAAAGAAGCAAACCAATTATGAGAAAAATTATGCCTGAGATAAGAAAAACAAAGATCTCAGTAAACCAATGAAACCAAATTTTTGTGGGAAATTCAACCCTAAATGTCAAACTTTACAGGGTGACACAGGCTGCAGGTATGCACTAGGGCATCATAGCCTCAGCTACGCGGTTTGCACACAGGGCAAGAGTGTCTGGGGCGCTTTCTATATACTAGCGGAATGTGTCAGTGACACGATCTACAAGGTGCGTCAAAATTACAGTGGTGTAGGCACGACACTGCCTAGGTGCATCATGCGAGATCTAAGATTGAAAAAATAAAAAATCCCAAACCAAAAAGAGGTAACTGACTGAGTTAAAAATCCGTGACAGAGACTGAATCAGCCAGTAACTCTCAGAAGGATAGATCCGAAGGAAAGAGGCAAATTTGAAAGGATTTAAGAGAATAAACCAAAAGCAATGCAAATCACAACTTGAACAACCCAAAGACTATGAACTGTTCCCTTGTATGGTCGCCAATTTTGTTTGTGGAAAAATATGACGGTGCAGACACCAACCAATCTCCCTAGTCTAAATGGTTTAGATCTAGAACAAATCTTGACAAAACATACAAACTTTCCTAGATTGACCAAATTGAAAAGGATGCAAAGGATAACTTACCTTGCAACCATAGTGGTCTCCTTGATTAATGTAGCCCTTGATCTTCAGCTGCAAAACAAGATACAACAAACAAGTGGAAACATACAAACGATAATAATATGCAATATTGGTTAATCTAAACTAGTAGTCAAGGAAACTAATTAAAAAGATCTAAAATGAACAATAAGTCTTTATGGAAAGAATGTATATTACTTTATTAATGAAAATAAAAGAAGAGGAGATTACAACCAAGCCTTGGTGTTGCAATTTCTTCCAAATGATCTTTGCCTCAAAGATCCAACCTTTCCTCCAATGGATGAAAGGGTTCTAACTCTAGCAAAATTTCACCAGCATTTTGATGCTCTAATCCTTCATCCCCTAACTATGAAGAGGAGGCTTGTATATATATGTCAAAAGGTATAGAATGGGTTGAGGATTTTATGGAGAAGACTAAGGGATCATCCCAAGGAGTTAGGGGATCGAATGCCATCTTTGTTGGTTTCTTGGGATAAGCCTCCACGAAGATATTCATTCTAGAAGGCGCTTGAACCTTCTCTTTTTCCTCTCCAACTGACAGTGACGCACTTTTTCAATAGGAAACATGCGTCTTTTAAGGGTGACACATGCTGATCAAAGAAAAAAGGTGTCAGTGACGCGCATTGTCAATGTGCAAAGCGTGTCATCAAGGATCTGATGCACTTTGCTATTTTGCAAGGTGCGTCAGTATGACAACATAAGGAAAAAACCATGGCAACTCCCTTCCTCTAGTCAATTTGGCATCAATGCTTTATGAATTAGGGAAATTCAAGGACACATAAGTCATGATGACGAGAATTTGGTGTAACACCCACAAAGTTCTTTTTCATATCCCAATAATTTCACGTTTTCAATGATTGTTCAAGTGTAAAACATATCACAATTTATGCACTATCATACACGGTAGAGAAGTGAAGATGGTGTCATGAGAATATCTAGAGATGGTTCTTTATTTAGAGACATCGAGGACAGATGGTCCACTTTTAAAGAAGAACGTCATAATGTTATATTTTCACTAGTAGCGGATGGTGTAAATCCATTTGGAGATCTTAGAACCAGTTACTTGATTTGGCCAGATTTTGTTATAAACAATAACCTCCCTCCTTGGATGACAATAAAAAGGGAGCATGTCATGTTGGCATCACTTGTTCTAGGTACTTATATTTAATATTGTTAGCAAGATATAAGCAATTCATTTTGTTTTTACATTTTTGCATGTACAAGAACTTAATTATGTATGTCAATTTTCAAATAATTAGGTAAGCACCAAGTTAAAGATATGGATGTATATATTGAAATTTTTATATGTGAACTTTTAAAATTATGGGTCGGCATCAATATGTGTTACATTTCCAAACTAGTAGGCCAAAAACAATTTCAATTCCATGGAATACTTACATGGACAATTCATGATGCGCTAAAGCTGGTATGTAAATGTGTAATGTAACTCTATATATCATTTATTATTCAAGGTTTTTTTAATATTCTTTAAAATTATATTAACATTATTATATAACTTGTAGGGGTTCAAACAAAGGGTAAATATGCATGTCCAATATTGTAATACCCCGGTTGTTAAGCCCCAGCCATATGTTATTATTTTGTTTATTATTAAGCACTAGGTGCTGGGACTATGGAATTTGGACATTATTATTATTTTATTACAATTTAATTAATAACTATCTCAACACGGACAACTAACGAGAATGGGGGGTCATGGATTCCACATGTGAGGGGGTTGGGGACTAGGAGTTGTGGCTCTCCCTAACAACACTCCTTGTTTCCTATTTTTTATTATTTTAGCCTATGTTGGTACTATTGAGCCTAATTCATGATTTAGTGATCCTTCCTTGTTGAATGTGCCCCCTTTGGTGGTTTTGTAACTCCTTTTTGGAGGTTACACTTGGTTTGTAAACCCCACTTGCACAAGTGTGCCCTTACTGGCTATTTTTAGCCAAGATATTTGAAAAGTGTAACTCCCCTCTCTATTTCACCTTTTTTCTGTTCTGGGAAAGGGAGTATCTAATTGTAACCTCCCTCTCATGAATTGAGTAACCCCCAGTAAATTTGAGTTATCTCTCTTGGAACTAGAGTTAATTCCTTGGGAATTCGAATGGCTATAGAAGGATTGGAAAGGGACTCTCTTTCATTCTTATTCTTCTTTCTCTCTTGAGATCTCCGGTGTAGTGGAATGCTCTCATGTGTTGGGAAATACATTCTCTTGAGGAGGAGATGCATTGTATTGCAGAAGATTGAAGGCCTTGTAATGAGGTTTGAAGACCCTATAATGGGGATTGAAGATTGACTGTGTAGAACACAACATGAGTCCTTCTCCCATTTCTTGTCCCTGTCTGAATATCCGCACATCAAGCCTACAGGTGGATGGTGATTTCCTAAGGGACCTGTGTGGTGAAGAGAATCACATTGCACTAGGTAGTGTAGATGGAAGGAAAATTTTAGATGGAGAAACGTGTAGTTGTGGTTTCTTACAGTGTGGGAAGGGCGCAACCATATGTTATGGTTATCCTATTTTGGATAATTTATGAGTTGTGAGGGCCTATTCCATTGCATACATATTTATATTTCTAGTAAGGAATACCTTTTGTTTCATTGAAAAATATTTCCATATGACTAAGATATGGTCATTGTGGTGTGGTAGGGTTTTCTCACGATGTTGAGAAGGGCGCAGCCATACCTTCTGGTTTAGATGTTTATGAGAATTTCTAGGTGGTGAGACCTGTTTCATTGCATCCAGAGCGATGTTTCCAGTAAGGAATACCTTTTGTTTCATTGAAAAATATTTATGTATGACTGAGATACGGTTGCTTTTGTGTGGCAGTGTTTTCGGTATTGAGATGAGCACACCATACCTATTGGTTTGAGAGTACCTCTATTGTGGATCTATAGCATCAACTCGGGAGTGACTATGATGTTTAAAGATGCATGAGTATGGAATTTCTATGGAAGGGTGGAACGTTTTTCCATTGAAGATAGTTTCCCATGATTGAGATGAGTATTTCATTATATGATTGTTTACTGCATTTTTGAAAATATATGTGCTTATAGATCTAATTTGCTTATGATTTGTGTGGTTGTAGGTGAAAACCATGAGATGTGATTTTATATGGATGTAGATTACATCTTTCATATATTAATATTTTCATGTTTATATGGCTATGGTTGGTAGACAGTGATGAGCATTTGGTTATGTGTTTATTTATTGCATTCTGATGTATGTGTGCTCTTGGATCCGGTTTTGCTTATGGTTTGTATGGCTGTAGGTGGAAGCCATGTGATCTGACCTATTCATCAATTATATGGATATATATGGCAGCCATCATATCTACTTTATTTTATGTTAATATGGTTGTAGGTGGCAGTCAATAGATTTGGTTTTCAAAATTGTTAATATGGTTGATTGTGACAACATGTAGATATAATTATTTCCCTTGTTTATGGTAGCTTGTAGATTTGATTTTATCAGTGTTTATATGGTTGAAATAGATTTGATATATCATGTTGAATATCATGTTAATATCTTTCTCTTATGGTTGCAATTCATGCATGCATTTACCTTGCATAGTATGTGTACTAGGGAAAGATATGCATTGTAATCTTTCATTTCATTTTAAAGAGGCTAAAAGTTTTATTTTAATTGGATTGTTGGCATGATGGCCTAGC
Organism: Larix kaempferi; assembly: GCA_027924585.1. Classification (NCBI taxonomy): domain Eukaryota; kingdom Viridiplantae; phylum Streptophyta; class Pinopsida; order Pinales; family Pinaceae; genus Larix; species Larix kaempferi. The sequence continues at coordinate 17,227,684 of BSBM01000757.1, read as the reverse complement.
ATTAGATAGCCTTATTCCACTATGCATTTACCTTGATTCAGCCTTCCCTTGGGTTTCCTCGCGACCTTGGCCTTGGTTTTGGGGTCGTGGACATGGCAAGTATGTAGTCCAAGACCAATATATAGACGTTGAAGGGGTTTAGGGAAGGATGTGTACAATGATTCATGTAGTTCTCCCTAAGGAGGTGTACCACGAAGGAAATGAGGTGTACCACAAAGAATAACACCTCAAATATGGAAAAAGGAATTCGAGAAGATTAATGGTAAGCAATCGGTTTTAGTTATGTTGATTGTTGAACACACCGAGGACATTGAGAGGGGGGGAGCGAATTAATGTCATGCACTTTAATTTATTTTTATTTAAACCAAGAACTTCATCAAACACATTTATGCACTCATCAACATATATAAGCATTCATTAACCATTCTATGTAAGTGATCATTAAAGAGTTCGCAAGTAGACACAAGATGTATATGTAAATTCAGTAATGTATATTGGTAAACTCAATACAGTAGATTAAATCCAATTGGTTTTCACCCTATGTATTCTGGTTGATCTTTGTTAGTGGTAAACCACTTGGTTATCTTTTCCATCGGTCAATGATAAACACTAATTATCTTCTTCCCTCAAACAATGGTTTTCCACTACTAATTCTCTACCCATGAGCAATGGTTTCCCACTACTAATTCTTTTCCCATGAGTGGTTACCCACTGCTAATTATCTTCCTATGAGCAATGGTTACCCACTACTAATTCTCTGTCACTTTAACTTCTCGGGGTCTATATTTTTGCTATTGTTTTGTACCACTCTGATCTCTGCTATCACATCATGAATCTGTACAGTCAATCTTGTAGTTGCCTTCAAGTCCTTATACCAATTTTTGTTCATGTACCTTGGTAATGCTCCTCCCTGCACCCAACACTCTTGGTCTTTCCCTATTAATTATCAATAAGATGCTTTGTCCTATAAAATTTTTTCTGATCATACTCCAGTGGTTCCAAAGTTATGCCTCTTTATCAGATATACTTCCCTTAATCCTTAAACAATTCCTCTGGAATCCTTATTTTTATTCATCTCAAACTTTGTGTTGCATTTTGTACCCACAAAAACCCTGAGCATATATTCACAAGGTTTTTTGCAATGCCTATATTCAGTATCTCAAAAATTTCTTCTATTTGACACAACCTGTGCTTTGTTGATCTAGTCTCAATGAGTTTCCTCTGAGGTGGTTCACTCTTTGTGCTAACATATCTGCAATCTCTACATTCAGATGAAGGAACAATAATCCAGAAGTTTAGAGTGAAGGAACATAAACAAACGTGCCCTGCGATGCAAATGAACTCTTTGTGGATGCTGTGAGGAACCTGCAACAATTAATGGATAAAATGCACAATATATGAGATCACAAAATATTTTTATTGATCTCAGGACACTTCGAGGGGGAAACCTCCTTTGAGAAATCTCAATACAAATAAATTCACGGTGCCTTCATTGGCCTCAACACAAACTTATATACTAAGTCTATGCGCCAATATTATAGGTCAAAACCATGGGCCAGTACAAACTATGGATCAACAAATACTACGGGACGACTTACAAAGCATATGCGTCCAACAACAATAATACAAACTATGGATCAAGAAATATTACAGGACGACTTACAAAGCATATGCGTCCAACAACAATATACCAACAAAGTAAAGAGAAGGGTTGGCATGGGTTCCTAACATCCCCTCCCCCTTAGAAAAATTTTTGTTCTCAAAGCTTTAGATGTAGCTCTGTGATAGAGCGAGAGAAAAGTTGTCGAGTGCACTTATTGAGGACGGCCTCTGGCTCCAAAAGGATGGATCCTTCATTATACAGTTCTGGTAAAATAGTTTGTCCTCTGATGTTGGTGCCAAGAACTTTCTTCAGACAAGAGACACGAAATACTAGATGAATGCGGGAAGAAGGAAGAAGTTCCAATTTATATGCAATGGACCCAATCTTCTAAAGAATCCTATATGGCCCATAGAAATTTGAGCGAGCTTATGACGCCCTTTGAGTTTCAGGGAGGATTACTTGTAAGGCTGGAGACGAAGAAAAACCATATCACCTGCTTGAAAAGTGCACTCAGAACGGTGTTGATCGGCTTGTTGCTTCATGCGATTTCTTGCCATGTGAAGAATCTGATTGCAGTTTCGAAGGACCGTATCAACTGCCTAAACTGGTGAACTATTGGGGGTGTATGGAAGAATAACTGGTGGTGCCTGACCATAGACTGATTCATATGGAGTCATTTTAGAGGTAGTGTGGTAAGAGGTATTGTACCACCATTCAGCGAGAGCGAGCCACTTTTCCCACTGATGTTTTTGTTCAGAGGTGAAGCAACGAAGATAAGTTTCCAACCATTTATTGATAATTTCAGTCTGACCATCTGCTTATGGGTGATACCCTGAACTCATCTTCAGTTTGGTGCTAGTGTGGCAAAATAGTTCTATCCAAAAATGACTAGTGAAAGTCGCATCACGATCCGAGACAATGGAAGAAGGGATTCCATGGAGATGAAAGATATGGTCTGGGAAAATTTGAGCGACTGAGGAGGCTATATAGGGATGGTTGAGAGCACAAAAATGACTATATTTGGAGAGGTGATCAACCACAACCAAAATAACTGTATTCCCTCCAGATTTAGGGAGCCCTTCAATGAAATCCAGCGAAATATCTGTCCAAATCCATGTAGGTATGGGCAAGGGTTCGAGCAATCCCGAAAGGAGTGTCATTTCACCCTTATTACGCTGGCAGGTATCACATTCAGCCACCATCTGTTGAATTGTGCTTTTCATTCCCTGCCAAAATAAGTTATGTCGTGCCCACTCATACATTTTGAGGAACCCAGAGTGCCCTGCCGATGGAGAAGCATGGAGTTCATAGAAGACAGCCTGTTGAAGATCTGTGCTCTGGGGAAGCACCAGACGACCTTTGTATCTTAGGGAAGCACCATCCCAAGAGTAATGTGGTACAGCAGAAGGGTTATTGGCCAAGCGTTGGATGATTTGAGATAATGAAGAGTCATTGACATAGCCCTTTTGAACATATTGCAACCAATTTGGAACAGGAATAGAAATAGCTAAAAGAGAACCTTGGTCATCAAATGTGCGAGAAAGAGCATCCGCCACAATATTGTCCTTACCCTTCTTGTAAGTGATCTCATAGTCATAACCCATGAGTTTGTTAACCCATTTCTGTTGTGCTGGGGAAGATACACATTGTTTGAAACAATATTTCAGACTCTGGTGATCAGTCTTGATGCAGAAATGATTCCCTAATAGGTATGGTCGCCACTTCTGTACTACATGCAAAATAGCCATCATTTCCTTCTCATATGTAGAGGCAGCTAAATTATTGCCTGAAATGGCTTTGATGGTGAACACAATGGGGTGTTCATCTTGAAAGAGAACAACACCAAGTCCATTGCCGAAAGCATCACTCTCAATAGTGAAGGGCTTGGAAAAATCGGGCATAGCTAGAACATGTGTAGTACACATAGCTTGTTTCAGTTTGTCAAATGCACACTCAGTAGCAGGTGTCCATGTAAAAGCATCCTTTTTCAATAGAGCAGTTAATGGAGTTGCAATCTTTCCATAATCCTTGACAAATTTGCGGTAGTATCCAGTGAACCCCAAAAAACCACGAAGGCTCTTGAGTGTCTAAGGATGTGGGCAATTGTTCATGGCAGCGATTTTGGCAGGATCCACGCGAACCCCTTGTGCTGAAATAATGTGCCCGAGATACTCTACTTCCTTCTGTCCAAAAACACATTTAGACTGTTTGGCATGGAGATGATGGTCAGAGAAAAGTTGCAGTACAAGATCCAGATGCTGGAGATGTTCATTTTACTGTAGATGAGGATATCATCAAAGAAGACCATAATGAATTTCCGCAAGTAGGGCCGGAATATTTTATTCATCAAGGCATGGAATATGGAAGGAGCATTAGTGAGGCCAAAGGGCATGACCAAAAAATCATAGTGGCCATCATGTGTGCGGAAAGTTGTTTTAGGGATATCATCCTCATGAACTCGAATTTGATGATACCCAAAACGAAGATCTAACTTGGAGAAAAATTGAGCACCATGAATCTCATCAAAAATAGGAATTGGAAACTTATCCTTGATCGTAAGGTGATTAAGTGCTCGGAAGTCAATGCAGAGGTGCCATGACCCATCTTTTTTGCGGACAAGAAGAGCTGGTGAAGAAAAGAAACTAGTGCATGGACGAATAATACCTTGCTTCAGTAAGTCCCGAACGAGCATTTCGATCTCTCTTTTTTGGTGAAATGGGTAGCGATAGGGCCTGATGTTGGGAGGAACGCTTCCAGGAAGGACATGAATACGATGGTCCTCTGGCCTTGAAGGTGGCAATCCCACTGGTTCAGCAAAGACACCTGTATATCGATCTAGAACTTGTTGTAGATCCAAAGGAATAGTGGAGACCTCTGATGGTTTCATCTGAATGGAATGGATCTAAGCAATGACACCATGTGAATTCTTCTTAAGGAGTTTTTCCATGCGATATGAACTAATGATGATGAGAGACCCTGGTTTTAAGCCTGTCAATGTGTGTTTTTTTCCATTGGGTGAAAACTGCATCCAAAGTTCAACAAAATCCCATAATATGGGCCAAGTCTGCGTAGCCATTGAGTGCCCAAAACAGCATCACATCCACCTAAGGTCAAGGAAAACATGTCAGATCACAGGCTATAATCTCCCATAGAGATACGCACATTGCGACACTTCCCTTTACAAGGTAAGGTGCTCCCATTGGCAACCATGGCTTCAAAGTTGGAGCAAGGATGGACAAAACAATCATCCTCTTTGGAGATCTGAGGGTCAATGAAGTTATGGGTGCTACCAGAATCAATGAGTATTGTAAGAGGAAGCTTCTTGAAGTAACCCCTAACCCGCATTGTTTGAGGGGTGGTGATTCTGGCTAAAGCATGGATAGATATCTCTGGGTGTTTGTCCTGAGATGGAGGGTCAATAGGCGGCTCCTGAATGTCGACTTGATCATCCATTGTATCTGGAGCTTCTTCACCAATTTTAGAGGAAGGCAGGGAATCCACATCCAAGAGATAGAGATTTTGCTCAACACATCTACGTCCCCGAGTGAATTTCTCATCACAATTATAACAAAGCACTTTTTCTCTGCGTGCCCGCATATCTGCTTCAAGCAAATGCTTGATAGGATTTGGTCAAGGAGCTGGCAGGATGGGAGGTCATTGAGAACCCATATTTCGGAAGGGAACAAAAGTGGGTTTGGAGCGCTGTTGGGATGCAATCTTGTCTTCTGCCAACTTAGTCAACCCCAGGGCTTCCATCATTATGTTGGGATAGAACATTTTGACCTCAGAGCAGATTGCATCCTTTAGACCACTGATAAAACAACTCCTGTAGAAGTCATCAGGAAATCCTTCAGTGTGGTTGGTTAGTTTCTCAAATTTGGTTTGATACTCTCTCATAGTGTCAATTTGGCGAAGTTTAGTGAGAGCTCCTGTGAAGTCATCAAAAGCACTAGGACCAAATTGTTGTAAAAGGAGCTAGCAAAATTCTGGCCATTTTGGCTCTTCATGAGCCTTGATGTACCAACGGTACCATTGAAGAGCTTCTTGTTGCAAATGAAAAGATGCAAGTGGAACTTTGTTGACATCAAAAGTATTATGCAGACTGAAATATTGTTATGTCTGATAGGTCCATCCAATCGGATCAGTACCATTGAAGTGAGGAAAATCAAGCTTCAGACCACGAAAATTGTTGGAAGAAGAGAACCCATTGTCTGAAGAAGACTCTGACTGTCGTTTATTATTCATTGTTGAATGCTCAAGATGGAGGCCGATAAATTTTTCATCCAGATCCCCGAGTTTGGTTTTGAGGGATGCAAGTTCTTCCTCCATGGTTTTTGCTCCTGCATGGGTGACAACAGTTTTTTTTTTTGAGGGGGTAGAAAAACAAAAACAAAAACTGTTTCAGTAAGGGAAAATCTGGATTTGGGAAAACATATGATGGGCAATTTGGGTTTGACAAGGTTTTGGACACTTTTGAATGGACAGGGAAGCAGAAAGGGAGGATTTTAGAAGCGAGGTGAAAGAATGAGAAAATTTGGCAGAGAGGGACAAAGAAGCGGAAATAGGAAATGAACACTGTGGTAAAATTTGAAGGCAATTGGGTGAAAATCAAAGAAGTTATGGCAAACCCTAAAAATAGACAAATGTAGGATTTTTGGCTTTGGGAAGTGGAATTTGGGATAGGATCCTTAGGAATGAAATATGCAGAATGGGATTGCAGGGGTGTCAAGGAAGTTTCAAGGGAAACAGAGTGAAAGCAAGGGAGATATGGTGAAAAAATAGAATTTTTTTTTCAAGAATGGATCTGCAACGACATGGAAGGGATCGGCAACAGATGGATCTGCAACGACGCGGAAGTGATCGGGAACAGATCTGGACAGACGAACTCTGCTATTTATCAGCTAAAAATAGATATGGACACCAGGTATGCTCGGCTTCCTAACGGTTCAGGGGATTCACTCGGCCACCAATGTTATCTGGTGGCTTGCGTATTGGGGAAGTACCCCTCACTCCACAACTCAGGTAAAACTGATAACCGCTTTGCCACAAACGACAGCTCTTGGTTTACCTCAAGGGTGGGAACTAGCCAATCAGGTAGGGGTCGTTGCCCTTTTTGCTGGTAGGTCCTCTCAATGGTCCAGCTACTTCGAGGTTCCTGTGGTACTCCTCACAATGGGTTTTAGGGCTTATGCCCAAGTACTTCCCATAGTTAAGCAGATAGGGATTATTCTCGAATCTGAACCTGCAACAGATGCGAAAAAAAAAAATTGGCAGAAATTTCACCCAACGAGCCCAAGAAAGTGCTCTGATACCATATGTGAGGAACCTGCAACAATTAATTGATAAAATGCACAATATATGAGATCACGGAATATTTTTATTGATCGCAGGCCACTTTGAGGGGGAACCTCCTTTGAGCAAGCTCAATACAAATAAATTCACGGTGCCTTCATTGGCCTCAACACAAACTTATATACTAAGTCTAGGCGCCAATACTATGGGTCAAAACCATGGGACAGTACAAACTATGGATCAACAAACACTACAGGACGACTCACAAAGCATATGCATCCAACAACAATAATACAAACTATGGATCAACAAATACTACGGGATGACTTACAAAGCATATGCGTCCAACAAAAATAATACAAACTATGGATCAACAAATACTACGGAATGACTTACAAAGCATATGCGTCCAACAACAATATACTAACAAAGTAAAGAGAAGGGTTGGCATGGGTTCCTAACAGATGCTCAAATTTGTGTTTCTGCCATTCTCCACATTTTGTACTACCTTCTCTGCAAATCGATTATCTATCTCATATTACTACACGCTTCATCAAACCTTCAACATACTAAATACAAGCCTTGTGTATGCCCAACAATCAGATCGCGCCTTTTATTTATCCCATACACATACCTACAAATACCAACGACACAATCCCATATGGAATTTTAGAGCACACCAATAGTCTCCATCTTCTTATTCTTTCTATTTTAGATTCAACTCATTCTTATTCCAAATCCTAAACACTTCTTCTCTCTTTGATCCACACCTTAGTTCTTCTCTTTCAATCGCACCACTACCTCAAACTGAATCAATCCATGTTGTTCATCTACCATATCACCACCTCCATTGCTCAAATTGATCTTGTATTTATACATAGATCGTGGACCAACAATATTGATTTCTTCGGGGCTGACTCAACGTTTTGGAATTTGGTCAAGTATAGTCATTAAACAATGCACGTTTTATTAAGGACGACTTTACTCATTCCAATATTGGTTTGCTTGCTTTGTTTGAGAAAGGGTTGATTAGATGTGAAGAACCTGCAATAATTAATTAATGAAAACACATGATATAGCAGAAATAACATAACTCAGAATCACTTTTATATTGATCGCAGGCCACTTCGAGGGGGCAACCTCCTTTGAGCAAGCTCAATACAAATAACTTCACGGTGCCTTCATAGGACTCAACACACACTTATATACTAAGTCTAGGCGCCAATACTATGGGTCAAAACCATGGGCCAATACAAACTATGGATCAACAATACTATGGGCGACTTACAAAGCATATGCGCCAAACAACAATAACACAACTATGGATCAACAAATACTACGGGACAACTTACAAAGCATATGTGTCCAACAACAATATACTAACAAAGTAAATAGAAGGGTTGACATGGGTTCCTAACATTAGATGCCATGATATCACTTGCTGGCATTATATGAAGGAGGAAGGTTGACTTTATGTGCGAGTTGTTTCTACTTCAAAGATGACAATGCAACACCTCATATACTTCAATACTTCGCAACATCGATGCACATTTGGATTTACTTCTTTGGTATCATTGTTCGAATTCAAGCTACATGGATTATCTATGAGTAATATTTCTTTGAGACAAACATATATTGTCATCAGGACAATCCTATGACTGAAAGCATGAGATTGGATTTTTTTATCATAGCATCATTTTCCTGGTACTAGAACTAGTATCGATATTGGTACCGAAATTAATGGGAGGTACAAAAACAGGAATTGGGTACTGAAACTGAGTAAAAGTACTGAAATTATCTTTCATCATATAGATACATCATCATCATCATCACTGCCCCTTTGACATCAACGACCTCATTGCTACTTTGACATAAATGACCTCAGCAGTATCTTGACCATGTTGACATCAATGACAACTTTTTCCAACAATCTCCCCCTTTGGCATTGATGTCAACCTATAGCAAAACTCTTCCTCATGTGCATAACAACTCCCCCTTAAGCTATTCTCACTTTATTTTCACTGTCGTTTTACTATGTATTCATTCTCCCCCTTTGACATTAATGACAAAAGGTCATCTTCAACATCTCTATTGCTCTCCATGTCTTGTATACGTATCAGCTCCCCCTGGGCTTATGATCACATATTTTGCTTGTAGAGAGGTCATCTGTCATTTTCTTCAATTTTTAAGGCTTTCTTCAACTTGTTTCTTCATCTCTGTTTCATCTGCTTCTCCTATCAGGATTCCTTCGTTATGTTGATGTTTCCCCTAAGGTTTTTGTTTCCCTTCATTTGTCATTCAAACTGCTCCTTTTGAGCTTGTCTTTACTCCTATGAGATGTGGTTATTGTTAAAGCTCCATTATGCTTATTTCCACTCTTATTGTGTTTCTACCCCTTTGACTGATCTCCCTTAGTCATCATGCTCCTGATATTTCTCTAATCTCCAATAGATTTCAAGACTATCTCATGCATAGTCCAATGACAACCTTTCATAGATCCCAATCTGCTCACTATTTCTTCCTGAAGCACAGTGTCTATGTATTCTTCAAATATGCAAACAAATCCTCTCAAGCTAGCCCAAAACACGCACCAAAATATTTCTCAAATATGTCACAAAGAATGTTGAAGATGATGTCTCAAATACGCCTCTAAACAGGGCTAGAAACTGTGCCAACATCCACTGAGAAATATGCCCCAAACTATCTTCATAACAGTCTTCAAATCTTGTCCAAAGTTATTCCAATCAAAAAGTCCAAAAAAAAAAAAGTTATCTGTTATGTCTGCCATATGCTTCACAATTTCTTCACTAAAAACTGGCTCTAAAATAGGTCACAAAATAGATATAATTCTGCCCTTGAATCTATGCCAACATCTTTCAAATCTGAGCTTCAAATCTACAAAATACTTCTTGAAATGTGTGCCAAATAACTGCTCCAAATATGTTGTTCTTTGGACGACTCTTCAAGATCATCAACAAATTTTACTTGGCTACTCACAAATATGCTATTACACAAAGTGGTCTTTGTCTTCAGACTGCTCAATAGTCAAACCTTCAAGCCTGCCTGTCAAACCTAGTACACAAGTAGATATGCAACTGTACATTAAGTGAAGAAATGTTGCACCATAATCACTGCTTAGAGTACTTAGTTTGATCTCAGGCTCTTTTAAGTCACAATACAAACTTAGATGTCATTATGTTCTTGCAAATGCCAATGTTGTCCCAATACTTCATTCCATCTTTGTCTATTTCTTCAAATCAGTATTTTATCATTTCGAAGGGAGGTTTGATCAACCATTCTATAAACAGCTTTTGGACTATCAACCTCTGATGCTCAACTTCATCCCAAACTTCAAAAGACAGATTCACACAATAGTTTTGTTCATGGAGCAAGAAACAAATCTAGTACCTGGTCAATAATCATTAAAGAGAGAACTTCAACATAAACAATAAAAACTATCCAGAAGAGACAAGGAACAAGTTGTACTTGAGGTACTTTATATTTCACAATATCTGATAAACATTATCCCTGATCAGTGTACCACATCTTTAATTTCAGCCCTGCTCCTAATTTTCTTAACACTGCTATAGTAATATATGTCATCTAAGTCACCTGACACGAGGACACGAGACATGAAGGACACGAAAATGTGAGTGTCCCCATGAGACACGGTGACCCCCGAAATCAGGACACGTTTTATATACATATATATATATTTTAAAAATATATTAAAATTAAAAAATATAAACATATAGATCCAAAAAATTTTAGAAACTAGAACATTTACAAATATTCAATAGAAATTAGAATCAAAACACATTAATGATTACACATTTGTCATTCACAAATCACAATGAGACACATAGATGCATGTCGGAACCATATTTCTCATTAAGTCATCAAAATCAAAATGTATTACACAGATGTCAAAATGCCACTGGGCATTGGCAAATGCCAAATAGACTAATAGTAACTACAAAAAAGGGGTGGATCAAGATGGAAGAATCCCATCTGTCAATGACTCAATAGTCCTCCTCCATGCCTGAATCAACAAACTCATCACTGCCCTAATCCTCCTCCTCCTCCTCCTTCTCTCTGCCCATCTGACGAACTGCATCTTCTAGTGTGGAGGATGACCCCTCCATATGATCACCATCATCAAAAGTGACCGGCTCTAGCACTAGATCATTAAGATCCATGTTGGATAATGCCAACTTAGTACTGTTGTCCAAACCCATATCATCAGGAAAGACATCCCACATCTTTGTCTTTCCCTTCGCCCACTCATCCCTCTTCCTATAAATAAGACGAAGGTTGGAGTGCACATACACCATCGTCTCTTCCCTCGACTACTCAAGCTTGCTCTTCTTCAAACTATACAAGTTCCCATATGTGCTCCAATTCCTCTCACAACAAGAGCATGAAGTAACTTGAGAGATGACCCTCAAGGCTATCTTTTGTAGAAGAGGGCATGTTACCCATGAGTTTCCCACCAAACATAGGGTTTCTTAACCCCCATGTCTCTAAGCACCTCATATCCTCCAAATCTCCCAATGCCACTAGAAAACTATGCAAATCCCTCCTCCACCACCTCAAGGTGGTCTCTATCCTGAAGTAGCCATCTAAATGTTGTCTTCCTGCCCTGTGAGATCTCTCCATCCATGTGGGGAGGGACTCTGCGTGAGGGCCTCGGTCCACCAGTGAGCCAATCCTGAGTGTAGAACTTGGGGTTCAATGAGTGGGCCAAGCAATGCAAAGGTGTGCAATTCTTATCCCACCTGGAGATAAGAATGTCCTGTATGGTGGACCATAAGTTCTCTACCGATGTATCATACTTGGCACATTCATTCTCCATAAAAATGGTCCTCATGGACTCAATCATGTAATCCCACCCCTCATAAACATCTGCTAGGATGGGCTGGTCCGTGTTTGCAAACCGCAACAAAGAAATGATTGGCTCCATGATCTTGATGCTAAGATCTACCCTATCCCACCAACCATCATCTAACACTGTGTCCTTCACCTTTTGTGAAGCAATCTGATCTGTCTTTCTCTAAAAAGACCAAAAATCTGAAATCACCATGGACCCAAGAGCGGTTTTGACCTCTCTCAACCTCTTGAGCATGATGAATGAGGAAGCAAACCGAGTATCTGCAACCTTCAACAATGAAAGATGTGTGTACTCTTTGTAGATTGTGAGGGCATTGGTGTGGTTTTGTACAAAGTTACGGATATGGCGTGCATCCTCAATAAGTTTTCCAATCCATGGCACATCTAAAGCAATAGATTTCAATGCTAAATTCAAAGAATGGACAATGTAAGGTGTCCAAAATACCTGTAAGATCAATAAAAGAAAGTATAAATGAGTCTAGACTCTAGACTCTACAAGACTACAACTAATAACTCAAAATTTCAAATAAATGAGCAAATTAACAATGCAATTATGCAAGGTGTCCAAAATGAAAATACTTGTGGATATTTAGCTTCCCCAAGCATGCCAGCATCCTCGCAAACAGGTGCATTGTATGTGATGATTTGTACACAAGAATCAACACTTGCGTCTTCAATGACTTTGATGAACAACTCACCCATATATTGTGCATCCTTGTATTTTCCAAGAGCATCCACCGCTTTCAAGAACACCGGTCCATTTGGGGAAGACACCATGAAATTGATGAGTGGATGGCGTGCCGCATCCGTCCATCCATCCGAAACAATACTAACACCACATGTGGGCCATTTTGATTTAATTGGCTCAATAATTTTATCCACCTCCTTCATTGCCTTAACCAACAATGTGGTTCTAAGCTTCTCTGAACCAGGAGGCACATAGGCAGTTGGAGCTCGTTCCATTAGAGTTCAACACATCTCAATGAACAATGGTGACCGTGCAACATTGAATGAAATGAAGTCGAGGTAGAAATAGAATGCAATGGAAAGGTCCACCTCTTCTCATGCCTCTTGTTGGAAAATCCTATCCATTGGACCACTTGAATTTGGCCTCTTTCTTGTTGGATAAGCATCGACCTCACTCCTAGTGCTAGAGGGTTTCCTCAAGAATGGAAGAGGATCCTCATTATGTTGTGTCTTGCTTGCTGCAGCCACCTTCTCTAACCCAACATGGTCCTCTCTTTCCATCTCCCTCCTTTGGTTAACACTCACTGCTTTGCATGAAGAAATACCATAAGGGAGGGCCAACAAATGGCCCTTAACCCGGTAATATGTGCTCTTGAAAGCATGCTTGCAGAAATTACAAGTCCAACACACATTGTCTCCCCCACCAAGCTTTGCTCCAACGCCTTCTTTCCTTGTCACATACTTCCACAAAGGGTATTTACTCTCTCGTGCTTGTTGTCTTGCCAAAACATGGTTAAAATGAGCATGAACTTCATCAGAAGGAGTTGGAGCACTAATAGGAGCATAAGAGGATATGCTTGGAGGAGGAAGAGGACGAGAGGGATTAGATGGGGCATTCCTCCCTTTCCTTTTCCCTTTAGCTACTGCCCTAGCTAGTTGAGACATTTTCCTTCTTCCTTGATGGTGAAATCAACTTGAAATCCCTTGCAAATGCTTCCAAACTCCTTCACCTACAAAAAAAACAACTCTTAGCTCTCCCTAGCTTTCCCTTACTCTCCCTTCAATTCGCAAATGGCCAAAAAAAAAAAAAAAACATGTTTTATTGACCTACGGGTTCACTTTTTCCGCATGGTCGTGTCCTGGAATTGAGACAGTTTGTGCAGAGGAAGGACATGACCCTCCCACGTGGGGAAAAAGTGTTTTTTCGTGTCCCGATTTCGGGACACAAAAAAACACGTGTCCCCCACGTGGGAGGGTCGTGTCTGCGCCCAACACGTCCCCACGAGACACTTGGCCTTGTTAGGACCTGTACGGTGACTTAGTATGTCATATATCCCACAACTTTAATTCATCTACACATTTCTGCTACAATGAACAATCTAGGTTTACAATAATTCTTTAAGTCTCTCCTTCAAGAGTCCTTAAACCTATTTAATTTCTTAACTCCAATATTGTCACTTGTGTTGATACTGATGATATCTCATCACTGTACACTACTAGGTCACTACAGTCCCGAACTTCTTCTTATTTGATAACAGATAAACTTCATATAGTTTAGTTCACCCACACTTACTATTTCATTCATAACTTCAAATTCTTCATGACATTCAATGTCATGCTCAATGACTCTTTGAAAAGGATGAAGTTTAATAATAGGATGGAGTACCTATGGAGTATTGTTTACTCTCCTCTTCTATTTCATTTTCAACTTTGCACATTTTGTCTGATGTTTCTACCGCTTCTCTTCCATTTTGAGTTTGGAAAACTCGTCTCTTATGGTTCCTCAAAACTCATTTTTTTCTTCCAAAATTTTGATGTTTCTAGACATCCTTGTAAGGTAGTATTACCTTTATTAAAATAGGAACTCGACACTATAAAAAGTTGGAAGTTCCTTAGTTTGGAAGAGAAACTTGAGTGATAGGTTGATTTCCTAATGTTATTCTTATGTTGGACCTTGCTTCATCTTGTACTTGCACTGGATGGGAAACAAAGCACTGCAACCAAAACTAACCACAAGCACTAAACCATGAAGGTGTCTCAACTTTAAGAATCTCAGGTGATTCAGTTTAGTTGGCTATCAATGTGCAAAGTAGTTTTATCGAAGACAGAGTTCTTAGTGATAGAGCATTCACAGAGCCTTGGTTTCTATTGGCCTAACCTCTAGTTGCGTGTGTTCTTGTCGAGTGAGAACCAAAAAGGAACTAACTGAGAACACTAATTATAATTTGCATTGTAGTTGGTTGTTGTGTGCAAGCTACATCAAGAACAAAGGCCTTGCAACCATTAGAAGGATAGAGAGCTTTGTACAAGACTGAAACAAAGGCTAGAAGTAAATTCTGTAAAGTATCCATAATAGTGAAGTGAGAGTGAAGTGAGTGGACTCTAAGTCCCTCATTTATGGATCAATATTAGATACTTTAACGTGTGCACCCACTTGAACGATATATCCTAAACTTAACCATAACAAACCGTATATAGCGTATTTAGGCAAATACATTAGTAAAGTTGATGCAAGAAAGAACAGTGAATAGAAAGTTGTCAACATCACTTAGTTAAGTTTACTAATGTATTCTCTAAGCAATTCCCACCCACGTCTAATTAATGCCCGTTATGGATTATTCACTCTCTAGAACAACTTACTTGGCAGAATGGGCAATATATATATCTCTGTCGTGGATGATAAATGGAACACGCTGTTGGATATCAAAGTTATGAGATCATAGGAAACCTTGTAAAATGGTCTTGCAGCAAACAACTCTCTCCACACTTTGGACAGCAGCGACTCTATCACGCAGCGGCCCCTTTCATTCGTTGGTGGCTCTTTAATCGACACACCAATAGAATTTCTGCTTCTGTAGCAGACCAGATCTTGCAGAGAATCTAGCATTTATGACTGGGGAGCGCAAGTCCCTACCTACACCTGTAGAGCCGCCCATCGATTCTCTGGATCACGGCGAGTCGCGACAATTTTGCCAGTCTCATAAATGGCGACTCCTCCATTGAAAGTCACGAACCTTGATTTCAGCGCAAATTTCTTCTCAGTAGGCCATCCATCATCTTGGGATCTCTAACGACTTCTATGAAGGCACAAACCAACGCTATTTGCTACCATGGATCACAGTGATACACAATCATTTCATTCACTATCAGATCCACAAAATTAATAATTCAGAATAGGAATGGCTCCATGTAGTAATCTGCTTCACCTTAGCTCTGGCAGAAGGCAAACAAATACATACCCAAATGCTCAGAAATGGAATGCAGGGACACGTTTCCATGGCAAATAAACTTGTGGCAGTCTAAGCTAAGTGCAGAAGCATGGCTGATGCACAACTAATTTTTGAAAAATTGCACAAGCGCTGATCGTGAATGCTATGATGAATTGGATCTCAGATCTGGCAGTTGGGTGGCTTCACCGAGGGTCGCGTCAGATCTCTTCTCGGGGGCTTTCTTTCAACATTTCTTCATGTTCACAATTCCAGCAACCACAAGCTCTCGACAATTTGAGCATGAACAACCTTGGCTCTGATACCGCATGTTGGGTTTGAGCAGCATAGCCATTACACAATCCAAAATATAAGAACACAAAATGTCATTCAACATTCTCCTTGAATCTCTAAAGTGATCTCCATGAAATCCTTATCCCCAGATCTCTTAAGTGATCTCCATGAAATCCTTATCCCTAACTTCTTTGCCTATCATAATCTTTGAATTATACATAGGTTTTGTACATTATATACATTATATTTTATATTCTCACTATTAAATATTACAAGTATGAATTATTCTTTCATGTGTTATGTGTTAGTTTGTGATCTTAAAAATAGATTATTATTATAACAAATAAACTATTATGTGTTTATATGATTAACAATAGAAAGCAAATTACAAATTTTACTCTCATACCAAAAGCTATTTGCATTTTTGCATTAGAAAAATAATGTTATAGATTAAAACAATAGTCCAATAAATTATGTCCTTAAGAATGTTAGTATCAAGGTCATGTTATAAGTTATCATGTTTTGCATCCCCAGAGGTTAAAAAAAAAGTTTAAAAAAAAAATTAAACAAGGGTTAGGCAAAAAACATAAAAAGTTGCAGTGTAATCAATAAAAAGGCAACGCTCCCTCTTGTGTTTTGATGGGTTCAAGTCTTTGGGGTTTTTCATTATATGCTATTGTCTACCAAGGTTTGTCTGGTATAAGGAACCAAGTTTTTTCTTTTTTCTCCTGTCCTTATTTTGATCAACTTTCTTTTTTCTCCTATCCTCATTTTGATCAACTTTCTGTTTTCATGTTTGGCTTCAACATATTATATTTTCAAACCCCTTCACCTACTTTTATATGATTTTTCATCTTTGAATATTATGCAAATGAAAAACTTTAGTTGTTGAATAATATAAAATTGCGCAGTGGTCATATCTGGACAGTTATTTGGTACATATTATGGTCTGTGTTGGTTTCATCGTATATTAAATGAATATCTCCAATGACATACTTAGAAAATGCATTTCCATATTTTTGAAGTACATTTGTACCATTTATAGCTCATTTTGGTTGGTTGAAATGATGATTGGATGATGCTCCATTTTGCTTGTTGACAATTGTATCCGCATTTCCTTCTTACTATCCTTGTTTCTTATCATGTATTTGTCAAACCTGAGTACTAGCCTAATTAGTTGCTGACTTTTTAAAAATGTTTTTTTAGCAGATTTTCTTTTGTGAGTTTATACATTTGTACTCGCATAATAATATCTGAAGTTTTCCAAACTAAGAGGTCACAGGTTTATGTCAACACAGGAACCAAGAAATTGACATAAATCCATTTTTGAAATATGACCAATAGGATTCCACAATCTTCACCCTTCAACAAATCTATGCATTAATATTTGTGAAGAGAAGATAAATTTGAAACTGATGACAATAACAAGTAGCTGCTTTAATTTTCTAACTAACAAAATATTGATATCCTTAAAAAGTTGCTTATCATTAATAATGTCTTCACCATAATATGGGGCATGACCACACCACATGACTTGCACAATGCCACAAGATAAGAGATATTGCAGTGCATAAATGCTACTCACAAGATACGGAATATTTAATTTTACAAGGTTAAAATTTCGATTTTTTCAAATTAAGGTCCAAGAATCAAGGTTGTTTGTCCAAATTATTAATGGCACCCTTGCAACATGTACCACATGCAAAAATTATGAAGATTGCTTATTTATTATTAAAAATCAAAATAATTAATTGGTTAGGGATTTTTATTGAGAGAAAAAGATTATGGTTCAAATGCCACAAATTAAAAAAAAGGTTTCATCATATTTTGGACTCTGCCCTCTTTCAATCCTCTCTTTGCTTTTGTTCATGCGACTAAGGCCTCAAGTCAAAAAGGAAATAAGAATTGTATGTCAAATAGCATTTTTGTGTCCAAAAACAAACAGAAACTGCATCATTTTTATTGTCCTTGGATATTTTTTCTTGAGTGAGCCTTCTATTCAGGGTTTTTTTCTCAAAACCTTTTCAAACATTGTATTCTTTCCATACCTTCTATGGTCATCTTTGTACTATTTGCAAAATTCTCAAAAATGTTGTATAAGGAAAAATAGCTAGAAGCTGCCATGCGACGAGACTGCCCCTCCACACAACTGCAGTCCTCGTGTGGTAGGTTGCTTTGCAATATTGTATATAAGGGCATGTAGTTGTTTTGAATCATTCTCCTCATTCTGTTTATACTTTGTATTCAGCATTATAATGTTTTGCTTCCATTAGTTGAACAGTCAGTGTGTGGGATGATTTTCATTTTTGTACGTGAAAGTCAGCCAAATAAATTTAAACTCAACCAAGGTAGACTGGCTGTTGGAAGTGACATCTGACAAAGATAATGAGATGCCCTACAAAGGAGAAACATTTACTTCTATCTTTCACATTACATCAAGGAATTATTCCAATTCAAACAACTTGCTTTGGAGAATAGTACTCCATGATAGATACAAACACTAGAATAATGTTGGTTATAATTTCCCTATCATAATACACATCTTTCCAGGGTAACGAAAGTCAAGGATTTCTTGCTATTCAGATGTTCGAGGATACTGAGGTGAATCTACCATACACACCATTGCAAATGGACAAATTCTGCAGGAGATTCCCAATTGATGAAGCAAGGATTTAAAACCCATCTGAATATTGTTGTACAAGCAGTCACCTTGTCTACAGAAGTGAAAGAATAAGTAAATAAAGTCTGCTGACCTCGAGAAACCTTTTTTACGGTTCCAATAATGATATATTTGAAAAAAAGTGTAAACTGTTCCAAGTTACAAAATCATGACACATCAAAGCCCATGTTGATCATCTTCCACCAGAGAGTTCGATTGCATCCTGATTATATATAGAATCCTCAGCCCATTCAAATCTTCGAGGCATCATTTCATATTCTTGTCGACGAATGACTTCAACCTGTTGCCACTCTTCCCAACGTTCATCCAAACCCTCTCCTTCCAACATGCGCACTACTTCCGTCATTTTGGGTCGATCTTCTGGTGAGGTCTGTGTGCACAACAATGCTACCTGAATCATTGCCTCAACTTCCTTTGCATCATAGTTCTGCTTTAGGTTTCCATCTACAATAGCATCTAATCTTTTCTCTCTTTGTAACTTTTTAACCTGTGAAACAATAAACAAGTAAAAGTTTATTAGACATTTAAACAGAAGATTTTATAACTTTTTAGCCTGTGAAAGGATAAACAAGTAAAAGTTTACTAGACATTTAAACAGATCTGTATAAACTATAGGATGGAGAAATTGAAACTGAGATTGAAATTGTAATAAATAATAATGTCCTTTAAGGGACCAAAAAAATGGTCAATGAGACTGAAAGACAGCTTAGCATGTAAGGTACATCCAATCAGAGAGTACTTGATGAATCTCTGGAGAAAAACTTATCTAAACTAAGAATAATCGTAAACATATATAATATAAGAGAAGAAAGGGGAAAGCCAAACAACGTATATCATAACATGGATAAAATGAGGCGAAATGATGTGAGGACTAGCAAACAATCAGCTATCATCTATGGCATTTAAGTCCCCCAAGATCTGGTTTAGATAGACATATAGCACTAGTTGATTTGTGAAAAACAAAGAAAATTGCTCAGTGCAACCTGCTGAAAAATTTATAGCTATCAAGCCAGAGTACAACATATCTTAAACGAATACCTTGACATGTACAGAATAAATAGCAAATTCAAGAGTAATGTACAATCATCTATATTAAACTATACAAAATACATTTTCCCATGTAATCGACTATCTAAGAGCCTTAAATTGATTGAAACCTAAACAAAGTATACAGAAAAGTGCTAGCCGGTAGGCAACTCAGATTTGGATGTCTGTCTTTAACCAACTACAAGTATTCGCTTGTTCTGTGGCATTGCCACATAGATCTTTATAGGCAATAGCAAATGGAAAAATTAGAGGAACTATACTGTCAAGTACCATTCCTCCTCTCATGTATAATAGTAAATGAAACCAGGAAAAAGAAAACAGGGGCACAGAGGAGCATTTGTAGTCATGTACCCATTCCTTTTATCATGGTTCATCCTCATTTCTCATAATAAAGGCATATTTAGTAACAATGATACACTAGATTTTCCTCTAAGCCTTTCGGATAATTACTTTGTTTACTAGTTTTAAAATTGGTGTTCTCATTTGACAGGTGTTACCTCCCAAACTAGCATGTGTGATTAAAGCCCCAGAGATGCACACTAGCCTAGAGGAACCAGGAGGAAAGACTAATGTCACCACGCTGATCCCCTTCTCACTTTAGGTTGGCTCTTCTCCAACTCAAGGGTGTCCAAAGTGTCCCCTATAGTTAGGGTTTTACTAGGGCAAAGGACAATGAGGAGCAAGGAGATTCCAAAATGGTTTCCCTAGCAAAGGTTTGTAGTATATAAATATACAAATGGGTAGTGGGAGGATAAGGAAACCCACTTCAAAGGACTAGTGGCAATCCAACCTGAGGCAAGTGGGGTCAATAGTTTGCTAACTTAGAGGATCTTGCTTCAAAGATCACCTAGAAAGAGTAAGTGCTCTAGGCCTCCAACCCTTCATAGGTGTATTGGGGGGTCTGATTTGCAATCACATGGGGAAAGACAAATCCCTCCGTTACTTCCTTGAGTGAAACCCTACATTAGAAGGGGTTAGATTTGCAAAATCTTGATTAGGATTAGTACAAAGAAAAACCTCCCTCTATGCAAGAATTTCAATTGAATCCAACATAAAACCTAAGTTGCACTGAAACGGATACGGATACAAGGGGAGACACGGATACAACAAATTTTCAAAAAAGCCAGATACGAGACAGCGGGGAAACAACATATATATATAGATAGATAGATAGATAGATATCGTCATCATCATAAATATTATCATTGTCATCATAATCATCATAATATTATCATTGTACATCATCATCATCACCTAACACTACTATCAAATATCATTAATCATGCATGTAACATGATACTATGAAATTTTTTAACTAATATCATTTGAATCCTCATGCTCAGAGTCAGAGTCATCATCTATGTCCTCAACAAAAGTAGACCAAAAATAGGGATCCTAAGCTTGGCTTGATTCCCCTAGGCTTGGAGGCACTCGTCCAACACCAATGTTCATATTCTCTAGCTATGGAAGTGGGTCGAAGTCCATTTTAAGACAGAGGAGTTCAACAATCAACACCACCAACATCAAGGTACATAGAGGGGTTGATGTGCTTGATTGAATCCAGTGGCAACATTGCAATCCTGAAATCCTAAAAACTGTTAAGTCTGTTGAATTCTGAATGGGACTAAAAAGTCTACTTTTTGCATATGAAGTCCGATGAGGTTGGAACCACTCTCAAACATCCTAAAACAATTAATGGTGATGTTAAAAATTTAAGTAAAAGGATAGAAAATAAAATATAAGGAGAATGTCACTTTTAAGAATTTAATATTACCATTTAATATTCTTTATAGCTTCCATGGAGAGGTTGTGGGTCCTTCAGGGTTTTAATGTAGACCAGGGAAACAATTAAAAAGTCGACTTCAGGAATAAAAAACAGTTAGAAACGTGGCCCTCTCTCTGATACGTTTCACAATTCCCCTGAAACGTATCCAAAACCCTTGAAATGTATCTGTACCACTCTGATACGTTTCAATGACGTTTCAAGGCTGTATCCCCTCCGTTCAGGATCCGAAATGGGGAACGGCGTTTCACCAAGGCTACTGTGACGTTTCCGATAACTTCGCATAAAACCTTTACAAGATCCAATCCAATGTGACAAGCATGCCCTTCCAATGGCTCAAGAGAAGTAACATGGACAATGCTAGCGAATATGATCTCCAATAGGTAAGCACAATAGCAATTTAAATGCCACACATGAAACCTTTAGACAAAATTTGCTCCAAAGAAAGATATATCAATTAAGCTCCAAAAGAGAGAGAGATAAAGATCCAAAAATCCAACCATGAAATGAAATAAGGAAGTAGCTCTCAATTTACAGGAGAGGCTAAAACTTTAAAATACAATACTCATTATTTCCTAAGATCTAGCCTAGAGTGGGGTAAAATAATACAAAAGCCACACTCAAGCAACTAACTCCTAGCAAGTTACATAAAAAAGGTGATCAAAAGCCACGTGTACATTAAAAATACATGTGGCCCCTTAAATAGGGGGGATCTTTCCAACAAGCAAGGGAACAAGCACTAGGAAGATGCCACATGGCCTCCAAAGGCCCCTCCTAGAAATGTGCTCCAAAGGAATGTCCACAAGACCACCTCAAAGCCCCCTTCAAAGTGGGGTCTCCAACAAGCCAAGTTCACCTAGCAACCAAATGATGCCCACAAGGAGAACTAATCACCCGCACATGTCCATAAGCTAGCCTCCAAAGGATTGTCTCAAGGTTACTTGTCCATCAAGCAACATCCACATGGAGGGGTTGAAACCACCAAGGCTGTCCACCTGTCCACATGACAACCAATCCAAGGGCTTTCCTTATGAAACCTTCTGCAACATGTCCACAAGGCCCAATTAGGACCAAGACAACTTCTAAATGCAGAAACGTCCTCGATAAAGTATGCAAAAGAAACCCTCAAAGGTGGCTGCTCCAACAAATCCACAAGCAAACTTTCATAAAGCGAAGGACAAACTCATGTATAAACTTTCAAACAAAGAGAAGCTCCTCCTAATGGCATGAAACCTCTCCTAAACTTGCCATGAATCTTCAAAGGGCTGAATGCTGTCCCAACTAGGGCACAAAAACCCTAGGGCGTCACCTTATCAAACTCAATTTTCCAGCTGTCTGAAACCCTCCACAACAGAAACAGACTGTTTTGGGGCTGTCGTGGCTGCTATTGCTCTTGTGCACCGGTTTGGAGAATTTTTTGAGGCTGTTCTTTAACTGCTGCCATGTGAAAACTCACCAAAAATGTTCATAATCCACCGAGAACTGCTGTCTTACGGTGGTTTCTTGCTGATCTGCCTTCAGAGACCACCGATAATTTGAATTTCAACCACCAAATTCAGCCTTTAATAGTGTTACTGCTGTTGAGACTGTTGTACAACGCTGATGACCGCTTAGGTTGCTGCTTCATGACTGTTTAAAGGCTAACGAAGGCGGTTTGAGGGTTATTACATGCCCAAATTTGCGATTCTCATGTACAGACTTGAGTTTAGGACTGTTTATACCCTAAACATCACCCAGAACTGCCTTTTAAGGTCTCAAATATGCCCTAGAGACCTAGACTGCCCAGACATGAGGTTAAGTGCTGTATATAGCCTGCTGTTGTGGAGAACAGCCTCAGATTGTGCCCAGATTTGAGATTTTATGCTCAAGGCTGCTGGTTATGACCCGCAAAATTGAATTTGGACAGTTCTATTACTGTTTTACCCCTGAAACTGCTTCTTCATTGCTGATTTCTCCCTAAAACTGCCCAGATCTGACTTTTTGGGGTGTTTGTGCCCAAGGGGACTGCCCAAACATGCTGGAAGTGCATCCAGACTTGCATTTTAAACCTCAGATTCAGTCGAGGATTACTTTATACCACTCGATTTGGGATCAGTATAGCCCAACAAACCTCAAGAACAGGATCAATTCCTCATACTTGCCCATGAAATCCTAGGGCATCACCAAATAACCAGCAAAACATATCATGCACAAAGCCACCCCCTCTTAAGAGTGTGATTAGGATCACACGTGGACATCCATACAAAATGGAGGGGTAACATCTGGCTCCAACTGCAGGACGTGTGCTTGATCTTGAAAATGAGAGCCTACAAGAACCCCAGAATCTCTGCAAGTAACTTGTGAGCTTTGACCATAAAAAACAAAACCAAACACATCACACAATCATCTTTATTCCACAACAACACATCAATCTACTCCTCATGCAAGAGCTTATTCATCCTACCTATGAACTCTAAACATGCTCAGATGAAGATGTCAAGTGAAGTCATAAAACTAATGAAGCCACCTTAGCATAAAATCCATGCTAGGGCTTCTTCCCTTGTCTTTGGCAAACCAGGACAATCACATCAATAGTGGTCTGAGTAGATGTCACTATCTTCATTGGAATGGGGCTGGAGAAATGGAAGAGATCATGAACATGGATGTCTTCAAACCCTTGCCAAGAAGGACTCCTTTCACAAGCCCTCTCTATCCAAGCTTGGATAGGGCTCAAGTACAAATCACATCCAAGATGGACTTGCTCTTCAAAACTTGTTTGCTGCCCCAAATCACCTTCAAAACCAGCAAGAAGCCCCGAAAGCTTTGGCCGGAAAAATTCAATATGGTAAACTAGATGCATCATGAAAAGCCCAGCCAACAAAATGTGAATTCCATCCATCGAACCGAGTACCAATCTGCTGAGATAAAACTGCAAGCATGGCTGCAACAAAACTGCCTCAAAACCCTGCTGCAAAGTGTCATTTCCAGCCATTAAAACCCCTGAAAGATCTACGTGACAAGGCTGAAAACCCCTTTCCAAAGGATGCACTATCAATGCCTGAGAAGGAGAAGAACAAGACTGGTCCACGTCTGCAAAATGAAGCTCTTCAAACAACCCTAAAACATCATCATGAGTGGACACAAATGGCTGAAAATGATCATGAGAATCCTCCACATCAAAATGCTCATAAAGGCTGGTTATCACATATATAGTAGCCGGCCTACCATATTCTATTTTTCAGATTCCAGTACACTTTTCAGCCAGTTCCCTTACATTCGAGATGCTGAGATGAGCATCTACATTGGATCACTATCTGATTAGGGACAGCAGTATATCCCCATGCCATGACTGAGTCTCAGGACACTCAGATTTGAGGACTGATGTAGCCATTTAGCCATTTACAGAGTAGTTGATATTGCCCAGAGTTGCAGCAGCAGGTTCTCAATGGACAGATGATGGTTCAGATTGTTGTGCACAGGTATATGACCCAGCAGGTATTATCTTGTGTTATGGTTATATTGCTTTTATACTCATTCTTGTGACATGTCTTAGCATTTAGTATCATGATCTGGCGATCATATAGATATGTGGACCTGGTTGTATCATTTATTATTATGTATGTCCTCACTCGGACTTAGAAGTTCTTGATCTATACTCATTGGTTTTACCCTCCTTAGGGTGAATAGAGGTGATCATTCCCACCATACTTTGGCTTGCTAGTGTTGGTCTCATTGATCTTGTCTCCACCCATCCATTACCTTCCAGTTATGTTTCTACCCTGACTTACTACTTGACTAGTGGCATGGAGGAGCTTCCCCCACTATAGCCTCTTTGTTGGATAAGCTTCCCTGTTTTATTGAGTCTCGGCTCTGAGTTGCCTAAGTTGTGTTGGCTAAACCTGGAACAGATTGTGCTACAATCAATACAATGTATCTGGAAATGAAATGTATGTCTTATGAAAGCCCATTCATGTAACAAGTGTTTCTGAACACACGTGAATGCAAGGCAAGCCTAATGAAATTGGATTTGAAATGTAAATGTGAAATGTGAAATGTGAAATCCATGTAACAAGTGTTTTTGAACACACGTGGATCAAGGCTATGGAAACTCAAAGGCCCAAAAAGCAATGGTTCTTAAAAGCTATATTTACATTATTGCTGGCGTCACTTGTATTTGATGTGGATTGTAGGCATTTGTCAAGGTGAATAAGCACTTCTGAAAGTAACTTACCCATTTGTGAGACACTGCCATCCCCTGTGTTACTACTTGTCCAGCATATGCTAGAGTGTGTATCCCCTTCCATATCCAAAGTGTCACAATGTCAAGTTAGTAGTCATCCTTTAGCCTAGCCCATTCAGTTTAAACCTTCACCCTTCACTAGCAAATTGGTCACAACTATAAAGTGAGTATGGTCTTGAAAGTCTAGTCTAAGTCTTAATAAATATTGTAAACCCTTTATAATTGGTTATTAGATCGCCAGAGAAATGATTACTTCTTGTTATAATTATCACTTGAATGATTTGTAAAGCATGTTTTAACCTCTAACACTTGTAGCAGTTTGATGTTAGCCTGGGTCATATTATTGGTCATGTTGACTTGGTCAAACCTAGTTTGACCAAAGTCAACAACAGGACATGAGGTGGATAGATCTTCGATGATGCAGAGATATGATATGTGGTCTATTACAGGTCACCAAATGGTTCTATGCAGTGGTTACAGGTTTATGATGATGATTTGTGGTTTCAGCATTGTTTGATCATTTACAGATTATTATTATTTTATCTATCTGGGCATATTGGATATTTTATATGATCATGCAAAGATCCATAGGGTGTATGAGTACACACCTTAGATGGATTTGGGCTCTCTAAGTCCAATGAGACAGCCAGTTTTCAGTTCCGGGCAGTTACAGTGATGATTTCCCTCAGTTTGCCTTTTTGGTGCAGTTTTGCCATGTTAAATGGCCTGTCAGAGCAGAGAGAGGATGTGACTGGTTTGCCTAGGGCATTGTATGAGGAGGGTGTGGTCTAGCCACTTGATTTTACCATTATACCCCCCTCCCAAAGAGCCTGGTGGGATCAATTTGACATCGCAGGCATTCCAGGTATCAGTTTGGGCAGGTTCACAGTTACCGAGGCAGATTAAAAATGGTGAAAATGGCTACTGAGGAATTCGATTTGGGTTACTGAGGCAAGGAAATGGCATGGGATGAGTTTTGATGATGAGTGTGATGTCTTCCACACCTTCCACAGCAGTTTCAGCATTCAGTGGGACCCACACCCATCTATCCGGCACCTTTTATGATTTTCTAGAGCCTTTGGAGGCTCACGACTTTCCCAGAGAGGCACAATTTTGTGCTAGGATTTGTCATTTGATGATATTGTGCCATGGGGACACACTAGGGGTGTTAGACATTACCCCCTAGACCCACCATGAGCTTTATTCATGTTTATTTTATCATGTTGAGTGGGACCCCCTCTCCTAGGGCGATTTTGTCCATGTATTGTTATATTTTTTAGTTGATCCATGTACTCTATTGTTGAGCTCATCTCAACCGTAGATTAGAACATTATGATCTTTTAATCTTAGCCATCCATTCAAAAGGTGGTTAGGGTTTTGGTATCTCTCCATCCTATTTAAAGGAGAGAGCTTCTCATTGTAAAGGGAATTTTGGCTATGGATTTCTGGAATAGAATTCTTTTGGAGAAACTTGTGTTGTGGGATGAAAGCTATTGATGTTTGATTGAAAATATCTTTCCATTGCACTAGGATTATTGGTGATCGCCATATGCTATATTTTTTCCACACGATTTTCATCTGCAGGTGAGGAGGCCAAATTGCTCAAGGAGGACGCATTGGTTGGGGAAGACTCTCCCTGCATTTCTCTTCATCAAATCGGTTTGGTTCAGGGAGTATTACTGTCTATGACCTTCTACTGTCTGTATATTTTCATCATTTGCATTTCCTTTAGCTTTTGTATTGCTGATTGATTTTATCCTTGGTTTTGCAGGGGCGAGGAGGGCGCACGTGTGGGACAAAGGCATCAATTTTGGCGTTAGTCTTCATCAAATCTTCCCATTTGATCTTTGTGGGGATTGTCCTCGGCATCATAGCAACCATTTCCATTAATCAAGTACGCTCATAAGGTAAGATTTCTATTTCTCAAAACTACCCATCTATCAATTTTAATTAAAACCCCAAGTTAAATTAATCGAAAAATTCCCTGGGTCAACAGAGTTGGTTTACTGGCAAACCATTTCTGGGTTTTTGGTATCCGGCATATATCTAGTTGGGTTCTTAAAAACATCATACTTGGAGGACTCCATAGGCCCAAAACCCAAGGCACTGGCTTCCTCAAATCCTCACGACTTTCCCTGGCTGTCTGGACTCTAGTTTGCCTGTCTGTTGATTCATTTTGCTGAGCTTGTTGTCTTGAACACTATCAGATCCATCTTACAAGCTATGCTAGAAAGCCCCTAACCTCAAATTCTCTCTTTGGGTCACTTTCCCTATTTTAAGGGTCACGTTTCCCAAGGCGACTGAATTTGATCATTTTAAACTAGCACTTAAATCCAGGAATCATACCTAATTATAAGATCACTATGTGTTATCCATCTTTATCATTTCACATCTTTCCTAAGCCTCCACAGTGGTCTAATTTCCTCAATTCTAGGGTTCCATACCTGTCACCCTACGTACTTCATCTGATTGATTTGATCTGGTGATTGGGTTGATCTCTCCTAGCGGGAGTAGATCTGGGTCTCCCCCTTGCTATCTTGGCTTTGGTAGCAAAAGCGAAGAGTGCCTTGGTTGGCGTGACAACCATCCATTTGGGAACTAGGGCTCTCTTGGTTCACCACTTTAGTTGCCTACCCTTCTACCATCCACCTTGGATCCATCTTTAGGGGCAACTACAAGATTGGTGATAACAAGGCCTTCAAAATCTATACTTCCTCATTAGAAGAGTCAAAAATAGGGTCACCAACAAAATGCCAATAATCCACATCCAAACTATGATCTTCATGAGAAAAATGCAGAACACTATTATCATGTCCATGGTACACAAAGGGATCCTCAACAATATCATCATATGAAGGTTTGTCTTCAAGATTTACCCCTCAAGACCATCATCAAACATCAAGCCAAATTCAGAAGTTTGAGAAGGGGAAGATAGTACCAAATCCTCATCCACATGAGGAGAGCAAATAGGTGCACCAATGTCTTCAGCATTGGTGCATCCACGACAATTCGGATCTATAGTTTGGTGTGGATTGGCCTTCATCCGACCCATTTCCCAAGGCAAATTAGCCTCTCCAAGTGAGGTCGCACTTCTTGGATGGGTGAGTTTTGCTAGATCTAGCACCTGGGTAGGTGAGATCCCACTTGATCCTTAATCTCCACAGCTGATAACCTACCCCTAGTGTGTCACTTTAATGATTTTCACCTTGTGGGCCCCATTCCTCATTTTGAGGGTTGAGCCCCACTTGGGTCACTTGGTGATACATCTTAGATCTCAGATCTACTGAGATCTGGCCATTGGATGGACTTGATCTTTTAAACCCACCTAGACTTACACCTTGACATCCCTGATCTGTAGTTTGGTGGACATCCAACTCCATTTGGCCCATTTCCCAAGGCACTGATCTTTCTCTAAGCCTCACGACTTTCTTGGTTTGTTGAGTTTGCTTGTGGTTTGACCTTTGTCTTATTGCTTGAACAC
This sequence comes from Larix kaempferi, assembly GCA_027924585.1. Classification (NCBI taxonomy): domain Eukaryota; kingdom Viridiplantae; phylum Streptophyta; class Pinopsida; order Pinales; family Pinaceae; genus Larix; species Larix kaempferi. The sequence goes on along the minus strand of BSBM01000757.1, from coordinate 17,198,502 downwards.
CTAAACTTTATCATTTCCATTCATCAAGCCTATCTTTGGTACTGGATAGCCCCAATTTGGTCTTTAATTACCCTGCATTGGACACGGTTCCCAAGGTAGTGGATTTTCTCATCTTTGACTAGTACCCTGATTCTAGATCTGGTTTAAAATCTCATAAGTCACTCACTTAACCAAGTTGGACTAAATCTACATTGTTTAAACCTCTTGGTCCAACCCATTACTCATCTTGTGACTTCATCCATAGATCTAGGGTTTACCATACACCTTACGTACTTCATCCATATTTGATTTGATCTGGTGTCTTGGTCTGGTCTCTCCTTTCGGGAGTAGATCTGGGTCTCCCCCTTTGTTGTCTTCGGCTAGATAACATAAAGTGAAGATTGCCTCGATTGGCGTGACAACCATCCATTGGGAGTCGAGGCTATCTTGGTTGCACTTCTTTGGTTGCCCATCCCCTCTACCATCCATCTTGGATCCATCTCTAGGGGCAACTACAAGTTTGGTGATAACAGTCTCAAAGATGCACACTAACCCGAAGGAACCAAGAGGAAAGGACAATATCATCACACTGATCCTCTTCTCACTTTAGGTTGGCTCTTTTCCAACTAAAGGGGGAGTATCCCCTATGGTTAAGGTCTTACTAGGGCAAAGGGCAATGAGAGCAAGGTGATTCCAAAATGGTTTCCCTAGCAAAGGTTTGTAGTATAGAAATATACAAATGGGTGTCGGGAGGATAAGAGAACCCACTTCAAAGGACCAATGCTAATCCAACCCAAGGGAAATGGAATCAATAGGTCACTAACTTAGAGGGCCTTGCTTCAAAGATCACCTAGAAAGACTAAGTGCTTTAGGACTCCATCCCTTCAAGGGTGTGTTGGGGAGTTCAATTTGCAATCAAATGGGGAAAGATGAAACCCTCTTGTTATCACACAACTTGAAGTTGCCCCAAAAAGGTATCCTATGGACGATAGAGGGGACGAGGATTTAAAGAGGTGACCCTAGAGGATCTTGATCCCTAGATATGGATCAATTGTCACTCCGATCAGGATTCTCTTCACTTTAATCCAGGTAACTATATGGCTAAGGGACAGACCCTGGCCAATCCTTGTGGGAAAGACCGAAAGACAAGATACCAGACAAATAGTAAATGTAAAATATGGAGATATCTTGACTATTAAACCCTAGATCAGATAGGATAGCTATGAAAGAGGCTTAAGGGATCAATCAATAATTAAATATGTTAGAGTATAATCCCAATGATGATTTATCAATAGTTAAGTTAGTCACAGTAATCTAGGTTGAAAGTGTTAGGTGAAGAATAACCAAGTCACTACCCTAGGGGGATTTGAATCAAGAAATTAGAAATGCCCAAGATAATGATTTTGTTGAGAGTTTAGGAATTCTAACACTTCATTTATTTGCTTGGATGACAGGTATGACAATATGTGGAGATCACACGCAGGGAGAGTCACAATACCCAGAAAAACAACCTCCAGACCAAGGAGGGCGAATTGATCAAACTGCCAATGCCTGATTCAAATGGGAAGATGGGGTCTAAAGATGACGTTCTAGGGGATCTAGAGGTTTGAGGGATGGACACAGATATCCAAGTTTTGGATTTTTCAAATTCTAAGTAATGTGACCCTGAGAATTTTCCTAGTTACTAAAAATGAGGGTTTTGAGTGATTTTATTAAGCCAACAATGGAATAGAAAGAAAGACAAGAGAAAAAGATAGTGAACTCACCCCGATCTTAATAGATTCCAAGATTTTGATGCTTACTTCCGACATTTCACAATCGAACAAATTCTTTCTACTCTGATTTGTTCCCCAAGTGACCAAGTGTGCCCTCCTGAAACCAAATAACCAAAGATTAATTTGATTCACAAAAGAACGAAAATGAAAACAAGAAATCCAAGAAGGGAAAATGATTAGAATGACAAATTGTACAGATCAAGATTCACTCCCTGAATGCCAAACGATTTAACAAAGAGGAAAGGGATCTCTCTTCTATTGCACCCCCAACCAAGTCGCCCTTCCTGCCTGCAAGTTAGAAACACCACGATTTTGACAAGAGATGGCACAATTTTCTTTCAATGTTCCCCAAGAAGCAATTGCAATCAAAACCCCCAACTTCAACTATAAGATACACAAGATTTGCTCAACAATGAATTTTCTATTACCACTTCAATCCAAGAGCCAAAGTCCCCTGTACACTGAGGGGTCCTCTCTCTTAAATCGATTTGAGGGAGACCAAATCCTTAACCATCTTTTTTACGAATGGTTGAGATTAAAAAATAATAGAATGATAATCAATGGTGGAGATCTAATCTCAACCCACGGGGCGTAGTGCAATTGGTAATGAGTAATTGAGATGAAACGTTGTAAATGGAAGGTCACAAGTTCAAATCTCTGTGGGTACTTACAAAAAGAAATGGTGGAAATCTAATCTCACACTCACAGTTCACTACATGGATAACTAGACAAAAGGGGTTGAGTTGCCTCATAACACCCAAACATAAGATATAAAGTGATATAACACGATAATACATCAAAAGGGGTCACCTAGGGGCCAAGTGTGCCTCCTAGGGACATAACAACATCATATCTCCATGGTACTGTTAGCACATCATAGTAGCTGGGCTACTATTCTTGCTGAGCAGATATATGCACTTTCCAAAGCTTTTCTTTTACAGAGATCAACTACGATGAGCATATTCATTTGAGATCACTTATGGATCAGAGTAGTATATGTATCAGATATTGATTAGACCTTGTGCCAAGGCTGAGCCTTGAGAGTTTAGATTTGATGACCTATGTAACCTTTTGTTCCATACAGTTCCAGTTCAGTGCCCAGTTGTATTATTGCAGCAGTGTTTCAGTTATTTGTGGATCTACGTTGTAGGAAACGGCTAGGGGCCCCACGTACCACCCTCATTCTAGCTCTAAAACGTTGAAATGTGTATCAAACGCGACTGAAACACGTTTGAATCCGTACGGTGGCGTTCCATGTGTGTGAAACGCGTGCTGTACGGACTGAAACGCATTTCAGTCACATATCACCTTCCGTGCAGCACGTTTCAAAATCTTAAACAGCCTGTACGAGCCCCAAAACAAACCCAAACACTTAATCATGGTTAAAAAAAACTAAGCTGGGGTTTAAACCGTCGATTAGGGTTTCGAGAACATTGTAGAACTAATTTTTTTTTATAAATTGAAGCGGTTATCTTTGTTCTCTCCACACCGTATGGTTTTGGGCGTTGGCTATTGAGCGACTATTGGTAACCTTTACTGTTTCGGCTAACTTTGGGCAGCTACTTCAGGAAGGCGACGACTCAACGAGAAGGTGAGCACAGTTGCATTCACAATTTGCTGTCACCATTTGTCACGATTTGCAGTCACGATTTGTCATTTGCTGTGTCAATTTGTCATTTGTTGTCACGATTTGTCACGCTGTCACGATTTGCTCATTTTGCAGTCACGATTTGCTGTCTAGCTGCTACGGCAATTGTTTTTTTTTTTTATTCATTTTAATTTTGTTTTTTGTGTTTCAGTTTCAGTTTGCAGGTATCGTGGGTAAATCGGGATTCGGAATCGATTTGGCATTTTGGTAGCTGCTATAGCCAACTCTGAAGTTCATTATTTAAATTTTTAAGTTTAGCTTTTAATTTCTAACTTTAACATTTTAATTTTTAACTTTAACTTTTAATTTATTTTTTGATGTGTTTCATTTTGCAAATTTGCAATTATCGTGGACAGTGGGTCAATCCGAATTGACTTGGCATTTGGCAATTTGCTGCTACAGCTACACTGTACAACCATCAATTGTTTCTGTTTAGTGGCGTTTTGGGGCAGCAGCAATCACTTTCAGCCATCAAACTTGATTTTGGGGCAGCAGTGACTTCAGCCATTCACGTTTTGGGGCAGCAGCGATCACGTCTTGCTGTCTTGTGGTGAGCACTTCAACCTTGAATGAAGTTGAATTCTTCATAATCTTTTTAATGCTCAATGAGTCAAGACTCAATACTAATTAATTTCCTCTTTCTTTTTGTAGAAGTAATGGAAGCCAATCAAGAAGCTACTAGTACTTTTCCTCCAGTGCCTAAGCCCAACAAAAGGGCTGACTATTACCCTTTATGGAGGCATGTTAAAAAAAATGCAAGAATTTTGGGTGGTGGTTCATGGGGATGGCGCTGCACTCTTTGCAATGGCTTGTATAAGGGCTCTTACCCAAGAGTGAGGGCACATTTTTTGCATGAAACAGGAAAAGGGGTTGATAGTTGCACGAAAACAAGTGACCTTGGGGAAAGGAGGAAGTTTGAGAATGAACAGCAAGAGGCTGATAGGATTAAAAGAAGACATGATGAACTGAATAATGCCACTTTTCAAGCTCCATCCATGGAGCCAAGGATTGTGCAGGAAGCAAGGAAGAGGAAGGCAGCTCAAACAAAGGGGCAGGCATCAAAAATCAATACTAGTTCTTCTCCTTCAATTCAAGAGAGCAGGATAGCTAAAATGGTGAATGTTCAAGGAAGGGAAGAAGCTGAAACAAGAGTGGCTAGAGCCATTTATGCTTGCGGTATCCCCTTCAATGTGGTTCGGTCTCCTTATTGGCAAGACGTTGGTCAGGGCAATTAACACTGCTCCAAAAGGGTTCAAGGGGCCCAACTATGAAAAAGTACGAACTGATCTCCTAAAAAAGGAGAAGGAGCTTTTGGAGGATGTTTTATCACCTATTTGTGTTTCATGGAGTAGTTCTGGTGTTACCATTGTCTCTGATGGATGGACAGATACTAGGCGGAGACCACTGATAAATATTATTGCCACTTCACCAAAAGGAGCAATGTTCCTAAAGTCTGAAGACTGTTCAGGGGAGGTAAAGGATGCCCCTTTCATTGTTGGTGTTATAATGAAAGCTATTGAGCAAATAGGGCCTAGTAAGGTGGTGCAAGTTATCACGGATAATGCGCCAGTATGCAAAGTTGCAGGTCTAATTGTTGAGAGCAAGTATGATCACATTTTTTGGACACCATGCATTGTCCATAATCTAAATCTGATCTTAGAAGAAAGAAACAACAAAGTTCCATGGATAAAGGAACTAACTGGGGAAGCAAGGGAGATAATTAAATTCATCACCAACCACCACCAGTCTCAAGCAATATTTCGAGAATTCTCCACATTGGAGTTGTTGAAGGTTGCTGAGACATGATTTGCCTCCAACTTCATCATGTTGCGTCGCCTCGTTGAGGTTAAGCAACCATTAGTTTCTATGGTGGTCAGTCAACTTTGGGTTGAGTGGAGGCAAGCAGATTCAAAGCGAGGAACTATGGTGCGCAGATTGTGCCTTGATGAGGAGTGGTGGAGCAAGATAGATTTCTTGCTCAAGTTCACAGGCCTCGCATTTGAGCTTCTCCGTAGTGCTGACACATACCAAACTTTCTTGAGAGAGGTATATGATGGCATGGACACCATGGTTGAGAAAACTATGGAAATCATTTCAGAAGAGAGTCCTCGGCTAGTATTCGTTGATGCTCAGTTTGTTGATTTAGTGCAGAAAATCATGCTTGAGAAGTGGAACAACTTCAACACTCCACTTCACACTTTAGCACATGACTTGAACCCGCGATTCTATGATGAGGACCTCATTGCTGCCAGCAATGGGAAGAGGAAAGCACCACATAATGATAGAGAGGTGGCCAATGGAGTGAAAAAAGCTCTTATGAGAATGTTTCCAGCTGATCTACATAGGGAGGTGAAGGAAGAGTTTGTTAGTTTTGCTACAGGATTGGATGATTATTCAGACATATTAGCTTTGGATGAAAGAAGCACCATGAATCCAGTTAGGTGGTGGATTTGTCATGGAGCAAATGGTGTACATTTGCATACCCTTGCCATTCGTATTCTTTCACAAGTGGCTAGTTCTTCATCGGTAGAAAGGAATTGGAGCACCTATGGTTTTATTCATTCTGTGAAGCGCAATAGGTTGGGTTCACAAAAGGCTGAGGATCTTGTCTATGTGCACTCCAACCTTCGCCTTGCATCGCGTAGAGGTCCTGAATATAGCTCTGGGCCCTGCAAAGGTTGGGATGTAGAACCTGAAACTGTTGACTTGGACATTTCTCTTGCTACACTGAATATTGTTGATGAACCTAGAAGTGGAGTTGGAGTTTCTTCCTCTAATCCACAGTCCACTGCTGAGCGTGCATCTTGTTCCATTTTTGAGGAAGACTATGATGATCAGGATGATGAGGTATTAGTCTTTGACTCTTTCAATCATCAATTTTTGCCAGCTTTTCTCATGTTTTAGTTATGTATTGACTGTTCACATTTTCATCTATGTAGCACTGTAGCCTCATATATAAAGGTTGATTTCGGATATTACTATTGTATTTGCCATTTGGCAACCTTTCAAAGGGCAATGGACCATGCATTTGAAGGTCTAATTGGCAAAATTATTGTGATCTATCAAGATCATTTGACTATTTTCTCTAAAGAAAGGGGTGACCATGTAAAACATTTGAAGAGAATTTTTGAAAGATGTCAAAAGTTTGAAATTTCTCTGAATCCTAAAAATTCTACTTTTGGTGTCGATGAAGGGAAGTTGCTAGGTCATATTGTTTCTAGAGAGGGCATTAGAATTGACCTGGAAAGAGTGCAAGGAATTCAAGCCATAGCTCCTCCCAAAGATGTTAGTTCTTTACGGTCCTTTTTTAGAAAGATAAATTTTGTGAGAAGGTTCATTCCCAATCTAGCTAAGTTAGCCAAGCCTTTAAATGCCTTGTTAAAGAAAGATGTAAAATTTGTTTGGGATAAGAAATGTGATGCCTCATTCGAATCTCTAAAGAAAGCTATCTCCTCTACCCCAGTCTTAGTTCGTCCTGATTATAACAAGGAGTTCTTGATTTTCTCATATGCATCTGAGGACACTATAGCTGGTGTTTTGTTGCAAAAGAATGAAAACAACCAGTTGCTTTCGTGAGCAAAAACCTTAGAGATGCGGAATTAAATTATGCACCATCGAAAAAAAGCCTATGCTTTAGTAAAGTCCTTGAAGCATTTCAGTACATACATTGGTTATTCGAAGGTTTTAGCTTATGTCCTGTATCAAGCGGTTAAAGATGTGTTGTCTCAACATGATGGCATAGGGGCCAGAGGAAATTGGATTTCTAGAATTCAAAAGTATGGCATTGAAATGAAGCTAATCAAGATAGTAAAAGGTCAAGGGTTAGCCCAACTTTTAATTGATTCCAAAATGCAGCCAAGTCATGAGGAGGTAAGCATTCAAAACGCTATGGTACTCTATATTGATGAAGATCATGAGTGGCACAAGGACATTGTTTTCTCTCTTAAACATATGTCCTATCCTGATCATCTTTTAGATCACCAAAGGAGATCTCTAAGGTTGAAAGCATCTAAATATGTGTTAACAGAAGATGGATTGGGATGGAAGAATCCAGATGGGATTGTGCTAAAATGTGTGAACCATGATGATTCTCAAATAATCATGAACGAGATGCATTCTGGATTATGTGGAGGACACTATGCTCCTAGAACTACAGCTGCCAAGATCATGTGAGCTGGCTATTATTGGCCATCTTTATTCAAGGATGTGCATGCCTTTGTGAGGACTTGCCAAGAATGTCAATTCTATTTTGGGAAACCTAGGTTGGCTAGCCTACCTTTAACCCCAGTTACCTACCTTTAACCCCAGTTATTATAGAAGCCCCTTTCCAACAATGGGAAATGGATTTTGTAGGACTAGTAGACCCTACCTCTTCTGGTGGTTACAAATACATCTTGACATGCACAGATTATTTCACTCATGGGTTGAAGCTATTCCTACTAAGAAAGCAACAACCGAAGTAGTAGTCAAGGTTTTAGAAGAATATATTGTTGCTAGATATGGGTGCCCTTTAAAAATCACCACCGACAATGCAAAAGCTTTTAGCAAAGAAGAGATGTCCATGTTTTGCTCAGATTGTGGAATCACTTTATCACATTCCTCTAACTATTACCCGTAGGGAAATGGCTTAGCAAAATCAAGTAATAAGAATCTAATAAGGCTTTTAAAACGAATGATTGGTGAAAATAAAAGAAGTTGGGACACCAAGCTTAAATATGCTCTTTGGGCAGATAGAATTACCGTTAAAAGAATAACAGGTAAGGCTCCTTTTGAAATTTGTATATGGCCAAAATTGTAGATTGCCCATAAATCTTCAAATCCCTGTGTATGAGCTTTTGCAACAGTGTTCCTCATATCAAGAAGCCCTACAAGCCAGAATTGATAAATTAGTACAATTGGATGAAGCCAGAAGAGAAGCTTGGAATAGAATGGTCATAGAGCAAGAAAGAGTGAAAGGAACCTTTGACCAAAAGAATAGAGATGTGATTTTTGGAATTGGTGATATAGTCTTGCTTTGGGACAAAAACAAAGAGAAACAAGGAAACCACGAAATATTTGAGAGGTTATGGATGGGCCCCTAACGAGTAAATAGGATAGCTGGCAAAGGTTCGGTCTTCCTAGAATCTTTAGATGGTGATGAGCTGGAATTGCTTGTGAATGGGAGCTTGTTGAAACATTACTTCCCACCCATAAATATTGAATGACTCTACTTGCCTGTTTAGAATAGGTAGGTTTTCGAATAAGCTTATTTGAGCAGTAGGATTTGTGTTCCTTTTTCTTTTTCTGTGTGCTGAGTATTACGAATTTTCTTTTCTTCTGTTGGTTTTGATGAGTCTTTTGCTGAGTTGTTTGCTTGAGATGAGTCATGCTCCTTCCTAAGTTTTTCTCTTTTCTTGCAAGCATTTAATAAAACGTGAAGTGGTTAAAGTCTCCTTAAGTTTGGAGTATTTGTTGTCCTTTCGGTGTTAGTTGAGTTGAGTATTTCTGCTTGAAAAAGCTTTCCTTCCTCCTGCATAGTAAAATTAATCAAATTAGCATATTGTGTTAGATTAGCATTTCCTTTATGCATTTCAGTTTCTGCTATAGACTAGATTTCATTTTCAGCATTTATTTTATATTTCTCCCATACATGCTTCATGAGGTATTTTAGTGGCCATGAGTGCAGATACAGGTGCAAAAACAAAAGCTGGTAGCAAGGATGATGAGTTGTTGGATTGAAGATTGATGCAGAGCAGTTCAAGACCAGAGATTCTAAGGTTCTCAAGCACTCTCTCCCTTGGAGCACTTGTCCCAGCTGGAGCCAGCTGTTATCACATCATAGTAGCTGGGCTACTATTCTTGCTGAGCAAATATCTGCACTTTCCAGAGCAAGGTTACTTGGGAGCGGGAGCGGGAGCGAAAAGCGAAATTTTCAAAAGCTTCCGGTTTGGGAGCGTTGCGGGAGCGTTTTTTATAATATATATATTTTTTGATGCATATATGTTAACAAATGCTTGTAGAATGTTGAATTAGTTATGGAGACTCATTGGAAAGCATAAAAACATGAAATAAACCGTAAAAACATATAACATCATTCACTAATCATCAATCATATAGTAGTGAATTCGTCAACCATAGGTCCAGTATCTATAACATCAACCTTACAGATTCAAATTTTCAATATATAACATTTTGTGATCACTAATGTTGTACTTGTAACCAAACTATAGTCTAAGGTCTAACCATGAAATGAAAGTTGAACTTGAAACAATTCACAAAGCATCATATTCATTACCAAAGAGTTATATCTTATCATAATATGCGTTTATGCAGGCAATGACTCAATAATGCAAAGTTGCAAATAGTGAACTTCAAAGGTATGTTCAACTTCAAACTTCAAACTTGAATTGCCATGTAATGTTCACAAAATATACCATAATAAAAATATAAAAGAGTCAATAGTGCAGAAACTTGAAACTTGAAAGTACTGTAAACAAGAAAAGACAAGAAAAGTAGATGGGGGAAAAGACACACTTTAGGCTAAAGATGGGTAATGATAATAGCAAAATTAAAGTTTAAATACAACACCAATTTAGACAATGATGTAATGTCCCTTGTCAAATTTGACCAAATTTTCCAACAGGATATTAGCTTGACTAAGGACTTCTCACAACCCTTGTGAACACCAATAACAAACTGCTGTATTTTATGATTCTAACTCAAACAGACTATAGTGATGTGGGTGAAGATTTTGGTTAAAGACTTCAATAACACTTATCATTTGCACTGTTGTAATTGACTGTGAAGAAAATCAGATCCAAGAAGCTCTATTTTGGTTGAGATAATTCATCAAACGCTTGTAGTGATGATGGCTGTAGCTTACTGTCGAATATCTCAGACTCTTGGAGATAGTGTTTATGTCTTGAGTGTATATTCAATTCAACTTCTCTGACTGATATGAGTGTTTGCTTGGTTTAACTTGTGTATGTGGCAAGATCTATTTTATACATAAAAGTTATTTAAAGCTTGGTCAATAAACAGGTCCACATAGCATACTCATTAACACAAATATTGGCACAATATAAACGTTGTTGCAACAGCAGTTAATATTGTTGATTTTTTAGTGCAACTGAGAAACCCATTCTCAGAGAGAATGGTACCCTAGTCAGTTGACTAGGGTTTCTGGTCAAGTTAACCAGGCAGAGTATGAGTAAGACCCTAGAATGTACCCTAGGGCCCCCAGCTGTCTCCTGGGGTTCTTGGTTGAGGACCAAGCAGGTTGATGCCATGGCAAAGTCCCTAGCATGTGGCTAGGGCCCCTATTTGTCTCTAGGGTATTCTGGTCTAGAACCAGACAGTTTCTTGGTCACGAGGACCAAGCAGATCCTGCAGGTTGAGACAGAGACATCCTAGGTTCTGCAGATGGTTGATCAACATTCAGTCTAGGACTGAATGCTCAGCTTGAGGCTGAGGACCATTCCCTGGGAGAATGGAGAACCTGGACATGGACAAGATGGTTGATCAACATGTCCCAGACTAGGACTGAGGCTCAACCTTGGGCGGAGAAGCCATTCCTTGAGAATGGAGGTACTTGGTCAGTTACCAAGATTATGATGTGTGATGTCCTTTTCTCCTAGGTCTTCGAGATGGATGAGTTAGTTGGTCTTCTCAAGGGACTGGCCACCTCTTGTGGAAGCTACTAACATTTGACCTAAGGAGCAGTTGAGAGGACCACATGATCACATCATTTGTGTGAACCTTTCCTTATACAGTGGTGATGAACTTTCAGGTTATATGGAACATTTGTACATTTGAGAGAGAGATGACTATTTGTACCTTTCCACCTTGGGTGATTTACTTTTGGTCCTTGCACCTTGTTGTTTATTAGTCTTGTGGTACCCTGTCTTTGATTTGTGGTAAATAGGGTCATTGACCCACGTTTTATTTATACCACCCATGTTGTTTTGATCTTATGAGTACTTTGGATGTTTTTCCACTTTATGAGGTTCTTTTATTTTATTTTTTCTATTTTTTTTTTTTTTTTTTATACTTTTATTTTTTATTTTTTATTTGTTTAAAGGTGGCCACTCCCTAATTTGATGGAACCCTAACTTAATTATTTTTTATTTGATCATTCTAGAACACATCAGTACAATAGTTGAAACCTTATTGAGCCGCCAGTGTTGGAACACATCAGTGTTCACTTCCAGAGTATCTGGGTTTCATTGTATTTGGGTCTAGCCAGTTTTGGCTAGCCAGTTTTGTGTTTGAGTCGACATGACCATGGCCCCATGGGGGTTTGTATCAGTGTGCTAGTAGGGTCTGAGTGGCTCGGTCTCCCATGACTGGATTAAACAACTAAGGTATTCCAGGGAGTTTTTTCACCGTCAGATTATACTTTGCTTCAGGCGAAATATAATCTCTTGGTTTTTCTCCCGCTTCCTCCAAAGCTGGAATGCCCGATTTTGGAAATTTGGCCATGGGGGGTTATTAGGGTCCAACTATAATGTATAAACCTACTAGACACTATTAGAATAGGTTTTGGTCATGTCCTAGGTCTCTAGGACCCCCAGAAAAAATTTCGAAAAAATTTTACCAGACGCGTCGAAATTGGGGTTTTTAATTATTTAAATTATTTTTAATTTTTAATTAAATTTCTCTATAGTTTAAATAGAGAAATTTGAGTCTGTAATATGTCAGTCATCCGGGGTCCGTTTTCAGTGTTTGATGGCTCGTTTCATAAGCCAAAAATCACACATGACCCATGGAGCAGCTAAACCCAACTTTCGGATGTCAATTCCGCCCCGTAATTAATATTTTCTCTGAAAAGTCATTTACAGAGAAATTATTAATTAAAATAATAAAATTGATTATTTTGGAGATAATCCAAATCTCTCCAAAATTAATCAATTTGATTAAAATAAAGGGCTAAATGACATGGCAATGAGCATTAAGGAAGATTCCAATCAACTCCAAGCCCATCCAGTCACTCATCCAGTCACCAGCAAGGAATCTCCTCAAGTAAATTCGCCCTCCACATGCAATTTTCGATTTGATGAAGTGTCAGCTGATAGATGGGTTGGTGGTTAGCAATATGTTAGAGAGGGGCGCCCTCATGACTCACCAATCATTCATGGCTTGGCTCCCTTTGCTAATTCGTGCCTACACCTACCAATCTACGTGTTTCTCCACAAAGCTAAAATCGTATTTCCCTCAAAACCCTCACGCTTTTTCTATTGGCTCGTGTTTCCTTGATGGAACTCGTGGATTAGTTGATTTGCAATCAGCTCCTTTCATGGATACGAGTTAGTACCTACTCTACCACGTGTTCCCTCACAAACTAGCTCGCAATCCCTTGAAAGCTCACGTCTATCTCTACCAAAGCCGAGTTCTATCCTTGTTGGATTTTGCCCATTGGTTAGTGCTTTAGATTGGCTCTCACTCATGCTAACTCGCACCTACCAAAGCTCACGCCATACCACATGTCTCTCCACCTTGCTAACTCGCACCTACCAAAGCTCACGCCATTCCACATGTCTCTCCACCATGCTAGCTCGCAGCTCACCTCAAGCTCACGCTTTTCCTCCCAATCCTCACGTCATTTCCCTTTGGCTCACGTGGATCCTAGTTGGCGTTTATCCATTGCCTAAATCCCGTGCATACACCATTGGATTCTCTCCTCTATCACTCGAGCTAGCACCTACCAAATCTCTACTCGCCATCCTCACCTAGCTCGCGTCAATCTCATGAGGAGCCACGCCTTGCCTTGTTGTGACTCGTTTAGTGGTTAGTAGGTGAGTGGATTAGCTTGGCTTTTGATTGAATCTAAGTTAGTGCCTACCTCTACCATGTGGCATCCACTAAACTAGCCTCAACCTACCACATCCAACTCGCCCTCTCCACATTGGCTCACGTTTTCCTCACCCTAACTCGCCTTTGCCTTGATGTATTTCTTCCATTGGTTATTGCCCTCACTTCCCACCTACCTCAAGTCGAGTTTGCCACATGGTGCCATCCACAACTACCTCAAACTCGACTTTAGCCATGTCTCTTGCTCCAAGCCACCTATTGATTGGAATTCGACCTCATTGCTCACCACCAATTCGATTTAGGGTTTAGGTGTTTAGTTTTAGTATAAAGAGAGGCCCATTTGGGCTATTATCTCATGGAAAATTGTTGTAAAGTTACTCTGCTCATATTTGTCAAGAGCTTGTGGAAATAAAGTTGGCTTTGGAGGCAAATGGTGTGCATGTCTATTGGTTCATGAGTTAATGGTTCATTGTTGAGGTAATATCTATGATTTTTACATTCTTGCAATTTCAATCTTGATTACAATTTATGCTTAGATCTCTTTATTAAGAGCATAGGGCAAGCATTTGATGGTCCAATTTGTTTGCTAGACTTAGGCTTGGATGGTTTTAAAAGAGTACAAATTGTAATCGGTCTTACTACCTTGTCTCTTTTTCCATTTTTGTCTAACTCTCTAAGTTTAAATCAAGCATTGTTTGTATGAGTGTTTATGTATTGCAGATCCTCAAAAGGGTGAGATGAGATGAACTCGGTTGTATCTCCCTCTTCTCCACCTACAAAAAACTTGTGCTAATAGTTTGTTTTCAGGAAAACTCCAAAGAAGCAGAATCCAGGGCTTTGCATCAAAGCAGAAAAGGCTACTTCTTCCATCAAAGTCTTTACTTTCAAAACATTGGTTACTTGTTACTTAGGGCTTCTCTTCCTCTAGCCTTCCATTTTTCTCCTTGAAATCCTTTTTGCCTTTGATTTGCTAGCCCTACTTCCTCTTTGGCCCTAGATCTATCCACCCCATCCCACTCGTTTTCCCTTCTCCATTCGTCCCTCTCCATCTTGCATTCGTTTTTCTCCTTTGGCTTTCCTATCCCCATTCACCCTACTTCATCCTAGTCTTGCCCTAGTCTCCCCTACCATTCGTTTGTCTCTTGTCCAACCCCTTTTTCCCTCATTTAATCCCTCAGATCCATTCCCTTCCATCTTCCTTTCTTCCTCTTGTTCACTTCAAGAAAAAAGTGCCCTAAAAACACACAAGAAAACCAAAAACGAATTGTTAAAATTGATCAATAGTTTCATTCTTAGTTTGCAAGTTCATTGGTTAGAGTTGGTTTGTTTTGAAGAGGAGTTATTTAGTTAGATCTCATGCATTGAAAAGATAGCTTCAAAATCATACTAGATCTCATTATTTGCACTTGTTAAATTTTGCATTTAGTTTCCCTTTTAAGATAGAAAAATTTTCACAAAATTTTCCAAAAATTTTTAAGTCTAAAATCTCATCTCTAGCATATTTAAAGCAACTTTTGTTCGCTGGTCCGTTTTCCCATACAAACATTTTTCGAACAAAATTTCATGCTTTCACATGTTAGAGCTTAGTTTTCATTACTAGACTTGGTAGCATTTCATTTTTATTTGATTTCTAATCTCTAATGGGTGCTTGTTGAGTGCTTTTTTCTAAGCTTTTGTAGGTCCTTTTTTTGAAAGAGAAGACGAAATTTGTGAAGCATATTCAAAGAAGAGCAAGCACTTGCAAGGAGAAGATCCAAACCAAGCAAGAAACCAAAACACAATCTCCTTTTTGTACTAGCCTTCAAAGGCTCCCAGATTTTATTTGCAATTATTTTGTTTATCATAAGTCTCTCAAAAAGACCTTTCAAGGATTGTCCCTTGAGGCAATTGTAATTATCTAATAAAACTTTCAAGTGGAGGAGGCCTCCACTTTTTGGGTCTTCTTCCCCATTTGGGGAAGGGTGTTGGGTCTTTTGGATGGTTTTAGCTTAGATTTACATTTCCATGCTCTTAGATTAGTTTCTATTTCGCTAAGTAGCTTGTTTATTTATCTTTTATATTTTACTTACCCCCATGCTTTCCCGAGTAGGGTCTTGAACCTGAAAGAGATTCTTGGGTAGCTTAGTTTAATTTTTATCATTATATTGTTTCTCTTCCAATCCTTGACCAGAGAATAGCTAACTTTGGGATCGTATCCCAAAGGCCACATAGTTTTGTGGTAGCTTCTCGCTCCCCCATCAACTTCTTGTGGACATCCAGCTAGCTGGAAGGTTTCCAGGATTGGTGGTTTCTAGTGGTTGATCCTGTTTCGGGGATTAATCCCACCTGGTAGATTAGAACTTGTATGGTAGAACACTAGATTTGCTTATCCTGCAAGTTTTATTTGCTAGTAGTAATTTTTATCTTGTTGATCAACACTGTGGTTAAATTTTATTTCAAGTAAAAATATACTGCTCTGCTTTTATCTGTCTTCTTAAAATAAACCAAAGTCTCTTGAACTTGGCCAAATCCAAGTCAAGAGCACCCTCTATCGGAGGGCATTTTAGTCTTGCATCATTCCCTGCATTAGGCATTGTTAATTTAGCAAGTCTCTTGAACTGTGGTCATAAGACCGAGTCAAGAGCGCTCTCTGTCGGAGGGTTGAACAAGGTTCTTTTAATAATAAAATTTTCCACTCACACTCCCCTAATTAATTTATCTTGGTTTGTCCTACACCCGTATGCTCTGCCAACCGGAAACGGTTGGGCTAGTACTCAGAAAGGTGGAAGACTTGATAATAACGATCGATAAATTTAACTAAAATTTTTACCCATAACCTCAACCAAGGCAAAATATTGTTCTTCCCGCGAGGGGTGGCGCCGGATTCCCACTGTCAGACTCAGGGGCGGTTCAAACATTGGACACCAATCCTTATCGAATCTGGGTGCTTCCGACATGTCATTCAGGGTTGCCAGTATCTTTCTTGGGTAGGGTTCTACCATCTCTTGATACCTTTGGTCTTAGCCCTAATAATCAAGACAACTAAAATTTTCAATTTACCAAGATAAGCTGCACAACGTTCTCACAAATTTTCCATTTCAAGCACTTGTATCAAGTTTTCACTTTCACTTTCATTTTTGACTCCATAAGGCACTGGTCCTTCATTATATATTTTGCTTGCTTAAGTGAAAACATTGGAGTATTTGCTTATATTTACGTGAAGTGATTTGTTTACTGCCCAAGTGTATCTTTCATCTTATATTTGCAACGTGGATTGCGTTATCTTGTCAGATATTAAATTTTCATAATTGTCTCTCATTCACAAACTCCTAAAAAACACCCATCCGCATCACAACACCTAAAAACACATAAAAACAAGAGCCTTAGTGAAACTCTCTTTTAGGGACTACCCCCCTTGGCTTCGTTAGGAGTTTTGCCTAAACGGAGGAGCTGGGATTCAGGTGACAGTACCTGGCTCATTGCTTGCCCCCAAGGCCACACCTCTCTCACTTGTAGTGAAGAGACAGCTTTCGAAAGATTTCCGCTGCTGGTGTGCATATTGGCGGACAACATCTTTGGCGCCGTTGCCGGGGACAAATCTTTTTGTTCCTGGACGACCTTAGTTTTTTCTAGTTTGTTTACCTTTTGATAGATTCTCAAATCTGTCTGGCGACTCCACTGCCCCTTTTTCTTTTTGGTAGTTTTTTAGTTCAATCACTCTCAGAAATTAGACTTGAAACCACCTGGCGACTCCACTGTCAATTAACACCTCAAGGTATTCAACCAGAAGAAACTCTGAAGGCTTGCTTAGTTTTATCCCAGAACCTGAAAAGGTTTATAGGAGGAGACTAAACAAGCTTGCTTCTCGTAAAATCCTTGAAGAACTTAGGTCTCAGTCTATTTCTGACATCCATAGTCTCTTTCAAGAAGATAACTTAGATAATTTTGAAAATTTTGAAAACAGTAATAATTGTTTTTCCGATACAATGGGTGATTTTTTCGCCCCCCTCAACATTACTCAGATTGCAGGTCAACCGCATGATCTTCCAGATAAAGCCATCGACAAACTTCCAACCTTTACCGGCACTGATACTGTTACTGCCGCACATCACCTTATTGCTTTCTCAAAAGTAAAGGGTGGATATGTCAGGGATGCTGCTCATAGACATGAGGATGTGTACATGAAGTTGTTTGCCTTGTCCTTAGATGGGGCTGCTGGTGACTGGTTCATCGGCTTGCCAGCCAACTCCTTTGCCACCTTAGCTGAGTTTTCAACTGCTTTCACCAACAAGTTTGGTGAGAAAAAAGAGCCACGTCATCAACTTGCTGCTATAACAAACATCAGAAGAAGTGAAATGGAAACCATGGAAGATTTCAATAAAAAGTTCATGGATTTATACAATGCAATCCCTACAGATTACAAGCCAACTCCACATACTATATTAGTCTACTACATTGAAGCTTTGAGTGGAGAGATGCAATATCAACTTAGAGACAAAGAACCTACTACTTTGTTGGAAGCACAAACAATGGCAACCAAGATTGATAGGAACATGCAGTCATCTGGGAAGTCAAACCTACCCGGTTATTCAAGAGCCCAAACTCCATTGAAAACAACTGAGCCTAAAGGTAAAGATCCTTTGGATGCTTTGAAAGAATCATATGAGAAAAAGATGATGGACATGTGTGAAAGAATGGAAAGAGCTGAGCAGAAACATGTGGCCCAAATGAAGGAAGTTCAAAACAAAATAATAAACATGGAAAGGGCACAGGTCCAACAGGTCCAACGAGTTCAACAAACTCAACCTGGTCAGAGAAATTACCCTCCCAAAAATAACTGGCAAAAGAAAGCTCACGAAAATGAAAAGAGGCCTCCCACTCAGATAGAGGCTGCCAATACAAATGAGGTGTACATCCCATTTTGTAGAGCTTGCAAGGATTTCCATGAGGAATTCGCTTGTTATTTTGCTAACTATGTACAAGAGCATGGGTATCCTGAAGGGGAGGGTACAAATAATCCAACATCAAGCGAGCCTGAATACATTAATGCTGTAGGAGATATCCGAAATGTTCCCAGAGAAAATTGGAAACCTGTTGACAATGAACCAGACAACATGACAAAAAACTTTGGAGGAAGACCATCAAATGAACAACTCCAAAACATGCAAAGATTTAAAGGGGTTGGATACCAAAGAAGATTAAATCCTGCACTTGCTATACAACCTCCCAAGGTAAATGTTCCGAGTGAGTCAGCTGATTCTAGTAAATTAAATTTTGATTGGAGTAACTGGTTCAATACTACTAAGGTGCCTATACCCATAAATGAACTTTACAAAATTCCTGGTCAAAAGGAGAAGTTGTTGAAAACATTAGAAGCACCTAGTCCTACATATATTACAAATCCTAGTCCACCTACTCCTGCGTGTACTACCAAGCCTACTCCTCCCACTCCTCTCACTCCTCAGATTCCTAAAAAAGTCACTTTTTCGACTAATATGGAAGATCCTTCAACCAGTTGTGAATCAACTTATGAGGACCCTCCTATAATCCTGCATACTAGGGATACAAGAAAAGAAGCTCACCCTCCTTTCTACATATCATTGATGATAGGTGACCTTCTTCTACACAATTGTATGCTGGATTCAGGATCCGCTGCGAGCTTAATGACCAAAAGGGTTATGCAACAGCTTAACTTAAGGACCACCAGGCCCTACCAAAATGTGTGTGCCATGGATTCCAGACCCGTTAAGGTTGAAGGGATGATAGAGAAAGTTCCTGTTAGATTGGCCAAGTACCCGGACATCCACCTCACTATGGATATCCTTGTCATAGACGTACCAGATAGGTGGGGCATGCTACTCTCTAGAAAGTGGGGTGCAACTTTAGGTGGTTCTATACAGTTGGATTGGTCTTATGCAACAGTTCCTGCTTCTGAAGACTCACTTGTAAAATTACACACTGAAAAGGAAAGGAGATACCATGTGGAAAATCCGGATAGGCCATCAAATGAGTTTGTCTGCCATGTCGGTGAGATAGGAGATATTCAAATCAACTCCACCTTTTTAGATCCAATCCAGGAAGAAGTTAAAAATGTAGAAACAAGTAAGTTATGGAGAATGAATTTTGATGGAGCATGTTCTAGAGCAGGAAAGGGTGCTGGGGTTGTCCTCACTTCTCCAGAGGGTAAGATTTTCAATTTCGCCTTTAGACTAGAGTTTGAAGCAACGAATAATGTAGCAGAGTATGAGGCACTTCTACTAGGCATAGAGATTGCCAAGGATATGGGAATCAAATTGCTAACTATAAAAGGGGACTCAGATCTAATTGTCCAACAAATTAAGGGTCAATTTGCATGTAAATGCCAGAGACTTAAGAAATACCGAAACGCGATATGGGACACAATGGAATTCTTTGATGCCCTTAATATAGAAGCAATCCCTCGAGATCAAAATAGTGCCGCGGATAGACTTGCAGTTTCAGCCTCAACACTCCAACCTTTGGACGAAATGTTAGAAGGACAGTGCCCCTTGGAAATCAACTTTAGACCTTCCATTCCTGATAATATAGAACATTGGCAAGTTTTCAGAGATGATGAACAGATACTCAAGTTCATAAACAACATTGATGAGTTCTTGAATTACAAACCAAATGATCAAGAGGAAGGTAAAGTTTATCAGGATGAAGGTAACCGGTCAAACCCTATTCCACGAGGTTTTGTAGCCTTGGAGCATGTTTTTGACAGACAGGGTAGAAAAAAGAATAATGTGGACCAGATGAAACCAGGTGAGTACATTGAAATAAACATTGGAACGGAAAAGGAACCAAAAATCCTTAAAATTGGAAAAGGTATCCCTGATAAAGAAAGAAATGCCCTTATTAACTTATTAAGAGAATTTAGGGACATATTTGCTTTCACATATGATGAGCTTAAGGCGTATAAGGAGGATGTTTTCCAACACACCATTCCCTTAAAACCGGAGTGTCAAAAGGGTAAACCTTTCCGACAAAAGCTGAGACAGATAAACCCTAAACTAGCTCCTATTGTAAAACAGGAGTTAGAAAAGATGTTAGCAGCAGGCATCATAGCACCCACACGGCATACTTCATGGTGTTCCAATTTGGTAGTGGTCAGAAAAAAGAATGGCAGCTTAAGAATATGTATAGACTTTAGAAATCTGAACATGGCATGCCAGAAAGACAACTACCCTCTTCCTAATATGGAGACCCTCCTCCAACGGGTCACTGGGTCTGGCATGATGTCAATGTTGGATGGATTTTCGGGTTACAATCAGGTAGTCATCAAGGAGGAAGATAGACACAAAACTGCTTTCACAACCCCTTGGGGAACTTTCGAATATTTAAGAATGCCTTTTGGCCTTACCAATGCTGGGGCCACTTTTCAAAGGGCCATGGACTATGCTGGGGCCATCTTTTTGGGATGGATTGACCCATCCACATATCGAAAGTTATGCTCTACACTTAGCAGTTCTTATCGACATGTTTCGTCAGCCACGACATCGCAAAGAACAATGTGAAAACCTTATAAGGCTTTGCGGACAAAACCTTTCTAAGAGAGTGGCAATGCTATGAACATAAATAGTAAATAATTAATAAATAAACATAATTAATTGTACTTAAGAATGAAAGGGCATGACCTTTCATTCACGATGCCCAAGCCTTATTTAATAGGCAAGTTATCAACCATTGTAGTCATCTTTTATCCTATCATCTAATATATTATTCTATTTATCATTCAATATGAGAGTCGGATTCGACTATTAACGAGCCAACCGGATACGGTTGCTGCAGCACCACATCCACTTGACTCCATCCATCCATGACCTTCCTTTTTGGCTTTCACCTTGACTTGCCTTCTTGACTTTTTGATATGGAGGACTTCCCCATTTCTACCTCTATGTTGGACCGCATCCATGTTTGTTTTGTGTCTCGGCTCTGAGTTGGTGACAGAACTTGCCTTTGGTGAGTTGGATTGTATGCCTAAATCACTCTGGTCGGTTGTCCCGATGTTTGGCACTATGCAGAACTCCCCATAGTCACTTGAGTTGTTGTTGGCTAAAACTGAAAGCACATGTCCTACTTGTATTGGAAATGTATTACGAAATCCTGTGAACTTAAAATTCTAGAATGTGTTTCTTAACACACGTGAATAAAGGCTATAGCAATGAACTGCTAAAATACCCCGCGATGTTAGTTTTTCAACATTTAATTCAATCTGATCTAGGATCTTAACTGAAAGAACAACATGTACAGCAGATCAAGCATAAGAGACAAGAGACAAGAGACACAAAACATTTCACCGGGGAAAACCAAGAAGGTGAAAAACCCCACAACTTCCTCAGAGATAGAATAAGCACCAATACAAAGATCACAAAGATCAAACCCCAAGAAATAGATGACTACAGCAGCTACTCCTCCTCCACTTGTGCGCACTCCTCCTCTCTCTCACTAATGCGAAGTGAGTGAATGAGAGAATGTGTCAAATGAGAGAGTCAGACTCTCTATTTATACTTTTACTTTCACTTGACCTTTACTCAACTAGGTCGGCCCAACTTAACCACTTAACATAATGTTGACTGGGCCGACCCCACAGGGTGGTCTAATAACCCTTTAACCCACATGACTCATACAGGGCCGACTCTGTAGATTTTCTGGGTTTTTACTGCTTGCTGGTTTATGTAAACATTTCAGTGATTTTCACCTTCAGTCGGTTTTGCATAGGTTCAAAGCTACTTATGAAATATACTGTAACAATTAAACACGCTGTAAAAACACTATGACATGCTGAAAGTAAATATTTAAAACATACACACCATAAAAGATAGACTCAGATATTTTTGGCAACTGTGCCCTGGAAAAACCCCCACGGGGAAAACCAGTAAGAGAGAGAGAATTTCTATTTCTTCAGTAAATCTCAGTACATAAATTTATCAACAGAAATTTTACTTATCTCCACCATGAAATTTCACTCAGCCTTTTTCTCGAAATCTGTGCCAAAACAGCAGCCTCGATTTCTGTGCAATGAGTGCCTCGATTTCTGTGCATGAAGGTACAGTATCCGTACAGTATGGTCCTCCTTGAAAACTGTGCAAACTTTCTCAATTTCTATGCACTAAAAACTGCCTCGAAAATTGTGCAGCAAACCTCAGTTTATGTGCCAAATTTTTTGCCTTGAAATCTGTATAAAACTTCTTGGGATTTGTGCCCAGAGTTGCCTCGAAATGCGTGCAGACTGTCTAGGAAACTAAGCCCAGAAAATGCCTCGATATGTGTGCCCAAATTCACCTTGGAAACTGTGCTAACTTTCTGCTGTACCGTGCACCTCGGGATGCGTGCTGTAAAGAAGAAATATCCAGCTATGAATCCGTACTGTTCATTAATGCTCAGCAAGTGCCTTGAAAATCGTGCCAAAGGAAAATGGCTGCCTCGATATTCGTGCAGGAGCTCTAGCTCTCTCTTCCCTCTTCTCTTCACTTTCCAAATGCAAAAAGTGAACTCCAATGCCTCCCTCCAACCTTTTTTATCAAAACCCTAGGGTGAATCTAATCCAATGGATGAGATTCAATGAGAGTGAAAATCACTTTTATTTAAATCACTTAAATAAAATTCACTCACCCACTTAACTTTATCAAAAAGTGACTTTCATTTTATAAAGTCTCATTAAGTGAAATTAATGTGAGGGTCACCTTTTTCCCCCTTCTAAGTGACATTAGGCAATTGTCACTTGGGGAACACTTCCCTAGGTACAAAACTAACAGACCCCATCAAGGTGGTCTAATAACACATCAAGTATAAGTTATGACACTTACAATATAACTTGCGACACTTGCAAGTACAACTGAAGACACTTCCAATCGGAGGAATAATATATCTCCGTTGGGGATACAATAAAGTACAAGTGTAATACATAGAAGAATATCTTCGGAAGTTACAAATACATCAACACGTGAAGGGTATGAAAAGGTCCAAAAAGCAATCGTTAATCAAAAGTTATATCTATTATTTGTTGACCTTGTGAATGTAAATATGCCCCGGATGTAAGCTGCGATTAGTTGTGTTTCTTAGCACATGTGAAATCCCAGAGGGGTCATATAGGCCAAAAAAGCCATTGAAATGAAATGAATGATCCTAATGAACCTGGATCAGCCTGATGTAGACATGATGCCTAAGTTGAATAAGCACTCTCTAAACAACTTATCCATTTGTGAGGCACAGCCCTTCCCTTTGTTATTTTGTCAAGCACAGAGTGTAGCTCCCCCTTTCCCCATCCAAAATGTCACTTAGTTGAGTTTGGTCAAGTTATCCCCTTTGCTTAGCCTTGTTCTTAGCCTTCACCCTTTGCTACCAGTTAGGCCATGTCCATTGAATGAGTATGTCTTTAAAGTTTCTGTGCAACTAAATTATAAATAACATTGATATATATATATATATATTAACTGCCCCTGAATGATGTTTGTACTTTAAGTTAAGCTGTGAATGTGATTAAAGGAACATGTCTTAGTCTATTGCTATAATCTAGTCTTTGGTTGTATTTTGACATAGTCAAAAATAGTTTGACCATGGTCCTTCTTGGGATCCATGATGAGATGGACCACTTGTGCTTATGGATGATGGCTGATGGTCCCACATACACTTATTGATGATTCCATATGTTGGACATATGCTTCAGATGATGATTGATGCAAATGGTCAGTTTTATTATTATTTCCAGATCATCATTTTTTACACTGTCCGGGTATGGTGGACCTTATAGTTGACCCCACAGGTCAACCGATGGTGTATGTGTACTCATTTCTAGTAGATTTGGGTCTTTTGGATCCATTGAGACACTTATCTTTTAGTTTCGGGCACTTATGATGATGATAGTAGCAGTTATCCACCTGTTGACCAGTTTGGGCATGCTAATTCAGCCTATCCAGCAGAGGCCTTGGAGGCCAGTCATTGCCTAGGGCACTGTGTAGGAAGGGGGTGGTCCAGCAACTTGATTTTACCATTATACCCCCCTCCCAAACAGCTTGGTGCAATCAGTTTGACAGCGCAGGCACACTAGGTGACAATTTGGGGCATTTTCAGGGTTTTCAGGAGGATTAAAAAATGGAATAAAAGGGTCACTGAGGAATTTGATTTAAGCAATTGAGGCAAGGTTTTGGCACTTGGTCTTCTCAAAGGTCATCTATGGTGAAACCCCCATCTCCTAGATCAGTTGGCATCAGTCAGTGGGGTTCACAGTGGCCATAGGAGGCCTTTTACTGCTTGTCTCTCTCAATTTTGGAGACAGGATTTTGATCATTTGTGTTATTTAGACATGTCATGGTCCTATTATTTTATATTATTGTGCCATGGGGACGAGCTAGTGAAGGATTGATACCTCCTAGCCCCACCATGTGTCTTTTGAGTCTTGTCCATTTCATATATGGTGGGCCCATGTTGCTTAGCCCCCTTTACGGCATGACGCCACCCTCCATGAGTCTTTTCTAGCTATGACGTCATCACTCACTTTAGTGATCCATGTGATATTATGTATTGGCTCATCTTAGCCGTTGATTATATTGTTATATCTCTTGATCACAACACTAGTTTCAAAAAGTGGTTTTGTGGTTTAGGGTTTTGGTCTTTATTATCCTATAAAAGGAGAGCCCCCCTACGACTATAGGTACCTCTACTGGAGGCATTCATTCTCATACAGTTGATTGGGACGAGGATGAGGAGTTCTCCTCACAGGATGTTACTTCAACGAAGAAGAAGCCCAAGTGGCTTCAAGATACCTTGAAGGAAGCCCAGGCAGTTGGAACTCCCAAGAAGAGTGTAAGAGAAAGGAAGGCACCACAGAGGTTCTGTAGTTACCTGGCTATGGAGAGCAGTGTCAGTGAGTTAGAGCCAACCTCCTATGAGCAAGCAGTAGGTGAGCAGGCTTGGAGAGATGCCATGTTGGAAGAGTATGCTTCCATCATGAAGAATGATGTCTGGGAAGTTGTTTCCAAAGCAAAGGGAAAGTCAGTTGTTACCTCCAAATGGCTCTATAAGATTAAACATGCTGCAGATGGCAGCATTGAGAAATACAAAGCTAGATTTGCAAGCTAGAGGGTTCTCACGGATAGAGGGACTTGAGTATGATGAGACGTTTGCTCTTGTGGCCCGATATACTTCCATTAGGACTGTGATCTCTGTAGCAGCAGAGCTGGGATGGAAGATTCACCAGATGGATGTGAAGACAGCATTTTTCAATGGACTCATAGAGGAGGAAGTGTACATTGAGCAACCCGAGGGCTTTGAGATCCTTGAGAGAGAGTCTCATGTATGTAGACTAAAGAAAGCTCTATACGGCTTGAAACAAGCTCCTAGAGCTTGGTATTCTAGGATAGATACTTACTTGCAGCAGTTGGGTTTTCAGAAGAGCGAAGTTAAACCCAATCTCTACTTCATTGTAGTGATTGGGGATCCTCTTATTCTTGTGTTGTATGTAGATGACTTATTCATTACAGGGGCAGAAAAACTTATCAGTGGTTGTAAGAAAGATCTTGCTTCAGAATTTGAAATGAAAGACATCGGATTGATGCACTACTTCTTAGGCATGGAGGTTTGGCAGAAGGATGGGCATATCTTCCTAGGTCAGGGAAAGTATGCAATGGACATATTAAAGAGATTTCAAATGCAAGATTGCAAGCCCATGTCTACATCAATGACAACCAACTGGAAGAAGCATGTGGCTTCTGAGGGTAATGTTATCACACCATAGTAGCAGGGCTACTATTCTTGTACAGCAGATATCTGCACATTTCAGAGCTTCCTTTATTCCAGAGCATGGCTATATATTTTGGATCACTCATGATCAGAGCAGTACATTATTCAGATTTTATGACCCTGTGTCAAGGCTGAGCCTTGAGAGTTCAGATTTGATGACTGATGTGACCACTTATCCCATTACAGTTTCAGTTCAGTGCCTAGAGATATATTGTAGCAGTGTTTCAGATGATGCATGATGATGATTATTATGATGATGTTGTATGATCTGTGGATATGTTCTCACTGACTGTGGATTATTATCTTGTTGATTTAGTCATGATCATGGCATGTGCTTGGTATATTATTCCTGATGTGGCAAACTATTTAAAATGAACTGTAAATCATAAAATGGACAATTGCTTGCACTTTTAGGTCATTTAATAAAACTCACTGGTATTTCACCTTACATAGACATGGTCTTTCCCGACACTGGTTGTCTGCTAGTGTAGGCTCCATATTCACTTGTCTCCATCCATACATGACCTTCCTGTTTGACTTTAAACCCTGACTTGTCTCATTTGACTTTCTGATACCGAGGACTTCCCCATTTTTTCTACCTCTGTGTTTGGACCGCATCCCTGTTTATTCAGTGTCTCGGCTCTGAGTTGGTGACAGAACTTGCCTTTGGTAAGTTGGATTGTAGGCCTAAATCATTCTGGTCGGTTGTCCCGATGTTTGGCATTGGCTCGAACTCCCCCTAGTCACTTGAGATGTTGTTGGCTAAAACTGAAAGCTCATGTTCTACCTATGGAAACTAAAAAAATTCGCCCATGGAAACAAAAAAAAGGGCAAGAGCAATGAAAAGCTAAAAATACTCCTCGAAGAGTATAAGAAAGGTCCAAAAAGCAATGGTTCTTAAAAGTTATATCTAAACAATTGCTGACCTTATAAATATGTGAAAAACATGCCCTGGATGCAAGCTGCAACTAGTTGTGCTTCTCAGCACATCTGAAATCCGAAGGGTTATGTAGGCCAAAAAGGCCATGGAAATGAAATTGAATGATCCTAATGAACCTGGATCAACTTGATGTAGACATGATGCCTAAGTTGAATAAGCACTCTCTAAACAACTTATCCATTTGTGAGGCACAGCCATTCCCCGTGTTCTTTTGTCCAGCACAGAGTTTGTAGCTTCCCCCTTCTCCCAGTCCAAAGTATTTTTTGAGTTAAGTTAGACAAGTCAAACCCTTGGCCCAACCTTGCTCCTAGCCTTCATCCTTCACTAGCAGTTTGACCATGTCCAATGGGTGAGTTTGTCATTTGAACTATTGTGCAAGTAATTTTATATAACCACGGAATATGTTAACTTGATTAATGCCACTGAATGGAATTTATAATTTGAGCTTAGCTATGGGAATGATTAGAGAAACATTGTCTTAGTCTACTGATGTGATTTATCCTTGATTATATGTTCTTGGGATCCGTGATGATGTGGACCATGTATGGATGATCATTGATGATGATTTATGATCCCACATGTTTGATGATGATATCATATGATGGACATATGATGCAGATGATGTTTGATCCAGTTCAGCAGGTTTATTATTATTTCAGATCAGCAGATTATACATTGTCCATATATGATGGACCCTACAGCTGGCCCATTAAGGCAACCCAGGGTGTATGAGTACTCATTCCTAGTGGATTTGGGTCTTCTGGATCCATTGAGACACTTATCTTTCAGTTCCGGGCACTTCTGACAGTGATTGATGCAGTTTTACACTTGTTGACCAGATTTGGGGCTGATTTCCCAGCCTGAGCAGCAGGGGCCCCGAGAGGCCAGTTCACCTAGGGCGCTGATGATGGAGGGGGTGGTCCAGCCACTTGTTATTACCATTTATCCCCCCTCCCGAAGAGCCTGGTGGGCTCAGATGGACAGCGCTAGCACCCTAGGAGGCAGTTTTGGCACTTTCACAGTTCCCGAGGCAGTTAAAAAATGGGATAAAGTGGTCACTGAGGAAATCAATTTGGGCAATTGAGGCAAGGTTTTGGCATTTGGTTTTCACAGAGGTCTTCCAGGGTGGCATCACTACCTTCCAGCCAGTTTTCACCATGTGTGTATGCCCGGATTGATCACAGGAGGACATTTACTGCTTGACTGTCATGGATTCTGAGGACAGTTTTGGTCATTTTTATTATATTGGACATATTTTATTATTTTATTGTGCCTTGGGGTGAGCTAGTAAGGATTGATGCCTCCTAGCCCCACCATGTGCTTATTTTATTATGTCCTAGTCATCATGAGGTGGATTATTGTACTTTTTACCCCTCTAGTGGGATGACGTCACCCTCCATTGTACCATTTAGTGAGGGCGCTATTGTTATGTTGAGTGATCCATGTGATATTATGTTATGGATTCATCCTAGCCATTGATTGTATGATGAGATCTTATAATCTCAACCACTCATTTGATGTAGTATTGTAGAGTGGTATAGGGTTTTGGTCTTTATTATCCTATATAAGGAGGAGACCCCCCATTGTATAGCTCACCTTTGGAGCTCTGGAATATTGGAATAGAAGATTTTTTGTGGAGCACATCTCTCTTGCATTGTGGATTCTCTTGCATATTGAATATACAGTATCTCTTCTATGTATCATTGTGGATTTTGGTGTTTTTGCTAACCTTTGACAGGAAAGTCGAATTGGAGAGAGGAGGGCGACTTTTTGAGGGTTATTGTTGGAGGGATCCACATATTCTCTCTTGGGTTGATCTTGTGACAGGGAGTATCATTATTGTATCTTCGTGACATAGTTGATGCTTTCTATTATATCTTTCTACCATTTTCATAATCATCTTGCTTGACTTGTTTCTTTGATCTTGTCTTGTAGGAGGAGGACGATTTGGCTATCTTGGAGAAGGGCGATTTGGTTGGAGCACTTGGATCTCACTCTTGAATATAAACATAGGAGAATGCTATCAACTTGCAAGGTGGCCATAAGCAATTGAGGTAAGATCTACAAGGTATGTGCCTCTTTCATCCATTCTATCTTCATTGGTCATAAAACCCTAATTAAATCAAAACCCCAATTTTGGTATTTCTTAGATCTACTTAGATCTAGCCTTGCAATTGAAAAGATATTAAAAACCCACCTCTATAGGATCCACCCCTAGTTGGATCTATAGTTTGGTGGTGATTGGCTAAAAATTGACACACTTTTCAATGCAAAAAGCCTTCTTGAACCTAAATCGATTTTCCTAAGAGAAGCTTGTTGGGTAAGATCTAGCACATGGGTAGGTGAGATCCCACTTGATTTGACATCTAGACACTTGATAACCTATACCCATATCCTTGCTTTGGTGAAAACTACCTCGTGGACATCTCTCCATGTTTTGAGGGGTTAAAACCCCCTTTTGATCTTCTTGGTACCTTAAAACTTAGATCTACTAAGATCTACCCATTGGATTTACTTGAAACTTTGAAGGAACATAGATCGGGGTACTAACATCCCGGATCTACATTTTGGTAGCCATTGGACTTGGTTTGGTCCACCAAACCCTTCTTCTGCCCTTCCTTGAGAAAGTCGCACCCCCTTGAAGTTTTGAGTTGGACCACTTCTAGGAAGTGGGTGTTTGAGATTTTCAGAGATTTGGAATGCCCATGCCTTGAAACCTAGGTCTAGACTGTCCTTTTGTCCCGATCTACCTTGGGGATTGCATTCCTTGTTTTAAGGAATTGTGGTCCACTTTTGGTCATCACTCAAAAACCTAGATCTAGTAAGATCTAACCATTGGATCACATCCATTTCACTTGACTTGGCTTCTAGGTGTCCCGATCTACACTTTGACATCTTTCTTGACTCCATTAGCCCACTAAACAAGGCACTAGTCCTTCTCCAAGCAAGGCGCACTCCTTGGGATTAGTGTCAAACCCTAGATCTAGTACATGGGTAATCCTAGAACCAACTCCAACTTATAGATCTAGCCTAGATCTAACCTATAGTACCATCCTCACACCTAACTTCACCTTGTGGGTCCACCTAGAACCATTTCACACTTCCCAAGACAACAAGACCCACTTGTGTAAACACATGGTACTACACCTAGTAATCATACCCCATCATGTGGCCTAAACCATACATAGGTTGAAGCACTTATTATCCATTACACCACCTTCAACCATTCCTTAGCCCTTAGGTCCACTTAGCCTCGCATTGGTTTCCGTAACTCATCATTTATATATCCCTTGAAACCTTTGTCTGGATCCAATCAACTGTGATTGGGGTATAGGGTCTCCCCCTTGGTCTAGTTACACCTTGACCTAAAGCGAAGAGTGCCTCGGTTGACGTGACTCCCACCTGCATTGGGAACCGTGGCATCTCTTGGGTCACCTCTTTAGTTGCCTAGCTCCTCTACCGTCCCGGATGGGATACCTCTAGGGGCAACTACAAGTTGTGTGATAACATTTTTGGCGCCGTTGCCGGGGAGGTAGGGGCCTACCTTGGTTCAACACACCTTTGTGTCTCACTACCTTTTTGCACTTTAAACGACATACCTCTTGGTAGTAGAGCTTAAAAATCTACCTGGCGACTCCTAATCGTGACTCCGCTGAGGAGCGAGCTCATAGTCATCCTTACAACACGCGAAGTAAATCAAATCATTTGGAAGGAACCCCACTCACATATCACAAAAGAGATCCTAAAACCCAATCAACTAATTTCTTGTGGAAACTTGTTAACTCAGGTTCTCCAAACCGTATCTTAGGATCCCCTTTGTTCAATCCGGTTCCTCCTTTATCACCTAATCACAACTTTAGTTCAAGCCCAATCAATCCAATGGCAGGACAAGGTCAGTCAAACGCCGGTATCAACAACCAAAACAACCCTCCTGTTGCTCGTGCTTTTGGTCATAAGGCTAGAGCTTCTCCCTTAGACTTTTCTCAGATCTTGGGTGCTCCCCATAGTATGCCAGACAAGTACTTTGAAAAGATCCCGAAATTTAATGGCAACTGTGCCACCTCTATCGAGGACCACATAGACAATGTTTGGGCTCATATGGAAGCATATGGGGCTGAAAAAGAGGATGTGTTTATTAGGGGTCTCTTTGCATCCTTGGAGGGTGATGCTCGCAAATGGTTTGACCGCTTGCCTGCATCATCAATCAATGGGTATGACGTATTCACCGATAAACTCAAGCAAGAGTGGTCAGTCAAGTTAGATGGGCGTTTCCTTTTACACCAACTTTTTGACATCAAAAAGAAAGAGAATGAGTCTGTCCATGAGTTTAACCAACGCTTCGATAGGACTGTTGCCAACATCCCAAGTAACATAAGACCCCTTGACCAAGCCATCTTGATCCATTACCTTAATGCTTATGAAGGTTACCTGGGTTACCACCTAAAGGACAAAGACCCTAATAATTTGAAGGAAGCCCAAGACAATGCCAAGAAAGCTGAGGCAAATGCTGCCTCCATGGGAAAACAAAACTTCTTTGACCTAATTAGTGGACCTTCTTCCTCTAGGTCTGAGCCTAAGTTTAAGAAAAGTAAGGAACCTAGCAAAGATCCCAATGAAATGATGGAGAGTATGCATGAAATGATGAAAAACTTAACCCTCCTAACTAGGGACCTAGCCAAGAATAGAGAGGGGGATAGATATAGGCAGCCCTATGGTCCTAAACCTTATTGGAATCAACAAAAGAAAAATAATGAAGGTGATAGAAGAAACCCTATGAACCAAGAACCTCCCATCATAAACTGGTCTGAAGAGCAAAAGCTGGAAGATCCTGAGTATACCACCCATGGTGATGATACTCCGGATTCTCCAAAGAACATTAATTGGGTTGATGACTTAAAGTTTGACAAAGACTTCGGAAGAATCCTAATTGATCATGAAGAAAACACCATAGAACAAACCAACCCTAGTGGTCCCATCTATGCTACTGAACAAGTTAGTAATGATCAAGCTCCTTATAAAACTTATCAACGAAGAAAGAATGGCCCAAAGCCTATCCCTTTTAGTGAAAAGAAAAACAAAGAATTGCCTAATCCAGTGAGTGAGCCAGTCCCTTTGCCTGAGTATGACTTCGATATCAATATCGAAAGAGAGTTGGACAAGGTTATGCATAACATTCCACTCACTGAGTTAATGAAAATCCCTTCAATAAAGGAGCAAGTAGTAGAGTTTTTCGAGAGTATCCCTGAGACAGCCACGACTAGTGGTGAGGATTCATCTTCTCAAAACCCAGCACCTTGTGATGTGGTTGATGAAGAGGATGACCCTCCCATTAACATCCAAACTGCCCTATATGAGAGGAAGAATGGGGGTCATCAACCATTTTACCTTACACTACGCATAGGTGATATCCTTCTTCATAAATGTATGTTGGATTCTGGTGCCTCCATGAATGTGATGCCTTTACAAGTCATGGAAGCTATGGGATTAAAAATAACTAGACCTTATGGGAACGTTTGTGGGATTGACTCTAAACCAGTTAAAGTCTTTGGGTTGATCAAAAACCTGAGAGCTGACCTGTTTTCATGCCCCGACATATCTATGCTTATGGATATAGTAGTTATAGATCTCCCTCCAGCCTATGGCATGCTCCTTTGTAGGAAGTGGTCCGCTGGGCTAGGGGGACATCTTCAGATGGATTTATCATATGCTACCATCCCCAACTCTGATGGGTCCTTGGTTAGGGTGTATCGGGAGCCATTTTATGATGGACATCTTGAGAATTATGAGGATGGTGTGAGAAACACTTTTGGTGAGGGTGAGTTATTACCTGAGGGTATCTTTATGGTCATGGGTGGTCATGATGATGATCCTAGCATGGAAGAAGAGAGAATTATTGAGGTTGACCCTCAATCCATTCGGGATGTAGTATCAGAAAACCTTAGGACCTCTAACCAACCCAGTAGTGTAGGGCCAAACGTTGACCAACCTACACATCCTACTCGGCTAAACACTTCGGAAGATAACTTTGATCAAATTAGAAGGGGTGAGTATATACCTAGGACAGTACATGAGTGGCTTTTCCTAGTTGACCTTAACACAGAAAGAGGAAGACAAGGCTTACCTCACATCACTCCTTGGACAAATAACAATGAAGGAACACACCTGCCCTCACCTGAGGAGAATGATGAAGAACTAATTGATTACCACTTTTCAGATGTGCCTGATCACTTGTCCCATTTGTCCTTGGAGGATGGGATTTTAAGGCAGGTAAATGACAACTCTATGAGTTGGCAAGAACATGCCTTGATCCATGATGCCCCTGGGGAAGACTTTGCTTTGAATAATCTAGCCACTTTTCAAGAAGAACCCACTGATCCACATTTGCCTCCATACTACCCTAGCTTCCTTTTGCCTAGCGAGTTACCTAATGGTGAAGAGGATATGGATTCCACAGACACACCTTATTCTTCACCAACATCTTTGGATATGAGAGATCGAGGTACACCTAGCACAGTTCACAGGCATATGCCCATTCCTGCTGACCATCTGGAACTTTTAGAAAACATAACCATTACTATCCCATCAGGAGAGGGTAGTAGCAGAAGTAGTGAGAATCAAAGCCCTCCACCCTTAACCCAAGCTGAAGTTTTGACCACAGGGAAAACACCAAAGAATATCATTCACCCACTGGAAGAAAATCCTCCTAGGGGAACTGTAGGAGAAGTCTTGATTGGTAGCATAGTTGTACCTTTAGACGGTGGACCTCCCAGATTTGATGAAATTCCTCCTAATAGGAATTCAAGTATAATTACACCTCAACCTCAATGCACTTCTGATATCCAACCTTTCCCTGAACATGTTATTGAAGTCATCCCTCAATCTGTAAATCACCAAAGGTTCAAAATTGGTGATAAGGTTGTAATACCTAATGATTTATTCTATATACGATCTAGGGGATCAGGTGACTTTTGGGTTGGACCACTTACTGTTGAGCGCTGCATTGATGAGATGTGTTTTCTCACCACTGGGACTGGCCAACGCATCTTACTCCCTATCAATCAAAGGGAGCTAAGGGATTATTATCCCTGACCCTCCTTACCTTGCCTTGCATGTTTAGATTAGGTAGGTTCTGAATAAGCTCACTTGAGCAGTAGGATTTGTGTGATTTTTCTTTTTCTGTGTGCCGAGTATTGTCCCGTTCTTCTTTTTCTGCCTGAGTTGAGTCTTGCTCCTTCCTAAGCTTTTCTCTTCTCCTGCATGCATTTAAGAAATTATAGTTAGCATTTCTATTGTTAGCTGCCTGTGCTGGTTCAGATTTGCCTGATTTAAGAAGTATCCTTTTCCTCCTGCACAGTAAATAAAAATAAGAATAATGTATGCCATGTTAGTTTATATTTATATTTTGACGCATTTTCAGTTTATGCTTTAGATTAGTTTTTAGTTTTATTTTATATTTGTCCCATACATGCTCCATGATGGTATTCTAGTGTTTGTGAGAGCAGGAACAGGTGCAAGATAAAAGCTGAAAGCAGGGATGGTGCAGTGCTGGATTGAAGATTGATGCAGAGCAGTTCGAGACCAGAGATTATGAGGTTCTCAAGCGCTCTCTCCCTTAGAGCACTTGTCCCAGCTGGAGCCAGATGTTATCACACCATAGTAGCAGGGCTACTATTCTTGTACAGCAGATATCTGCACATTTCAGAGCTTCCTTTATTCCAGAGCATGGCTATATATTTTGGATCACTCATGATCAGAGCAGTACATTATTCAGATTTTATGACCCTGTGTCAAGGCTGAGCCTTGAGAGTTCAGATTTGATGACTGATGTGACCACTTATCCCATTACAGTTTCAGTTCAGTGCCTAGAGATATATTGCAGCAGTGTTTCAGATGATGCATGATGATGATTATTATGATGATGTTGTATGATCTGTGGATATGTTCTCACTGACTGTGGATTATTATCTTGTTGATTTAGTCATGATCATGGCATGTGCTTGGTATATTATTCCTGATGTGGCAAACTATTTAAAATGAACTGTAAATCATAAAATGGACAATTGCTTGCACTTTTAGGTCATTTAACAAAACTCACTGGTATTTCACCTTACATAGACATGGTCTTTCCCGACACTGGTTGTCTGCTAGTGTAGGCTCCATATTCACTTGTCTCCATCCATACATGACCTTCCTGTTTGACTTTAAACCCTGACTTGTCTCATTTGACTTTCTGATACCGAGGACTTCCCCATTTTTTCTACCTCTGTGTTTGGACCGCATCCCTGTTTATTCAGTGTCTCGGCTCTGAGTTGGTGACAGAACTTGCCTTTGGTAAGTTGGATTGTAGGCCTAAATCATTCTGGTCGGTTGTCCCGATGTTTGGCATTGGCTCGAACTCCCCCTAGTCACTTGAGATGTTGTTGGCTAAAACTGAAAGCTCATGTTCTACCTATGGAAACTAAAAAAATTCGCCCATGGAAACAAAAAAAAGGGCAAGAGCAATGAAAAGCTAAAAATACTCCTCGAAGAGTATAAGAAAGGTCCAAAAAGCAATGGTTCTTAAAAGTTATATCTAAACAATTGCTGACCTTATAAATATGTGAAAAACATGCACTGGATGCAAGCTGCAACTAGTTGTGCTTCTCAGCACATCTGAAATCCGAAGGGTTATGTAGGCCAAAAAGGCCATGGAAATGAAATTGAATGATCCTAATCAACCTGGATCAACTTGATGTAGACATGATGCCTAAGTTGAATAAGCACTCTCTAAACAACTTATCCATTTGTGAGGCACAGCCATTCCCCGTGTTCTTTTGTCCAGCACAGAGTCTGTAGCTTCCCCCTTCTCCCAGTCCAAAGTATTTTTGAGTTGAGTTAGACAAGTCAAACCCTTGGCCCAACCTTGCTCCTAGCCTTCATCCTTCACTAGCAGTTTGACCATGTCCAATGGGTGAGTTTGTCATTTGAACTATGGTGCAAGTAATTTATCATAACTAAATATTTTAACTCGATTAATGCCACTGAATGGAATTTATACTTTGAGCTTAGCTATGGGAATGATTAGAGAAGCATTGTCTTAGTCTACTGATGTGATTTATCCTTGATTATATATATTCTTGGGATCCGTGATGATGTGGACCATATATGATGATTATTAATGATGATTTATGGGCCCACATGTTTGATGATGATATCATATGATGGACATATGATGCAGATGATGTTTGATCCAGTTCAGCAGGTTTATTATTTCTTCAGATCAGCAGATTATACATTGTCCATATATGGTGGACCCTACAGCAGGCCCATTAGGGCAACCCATGGTGTATGAGTACACATTCCTAGTGGATTTGGGTCTTCTGGATCCATTGAGACACTTATCTTCCAGTTCCGGGCACTTCTGACAGTGATTGATGCAGTTTTACACTTGTTGACCAGATTTGGGGCTGATTTCCCAGCCTGAGCAGCAGGGGCCCCGAGAGGCCAGTTCACCTAGGGCACTGATGATGGAATGGGTGGTCCAGCCACTTGTTATTACCATTTATCCCCCCTTCCGGAGAGCCTGGTGGGCTCAGATGGACAGCGCTAGCACCCTAGGAGGCAGTTTTGGCACTTTCACAGTTCCCAAGGCAGTTAAAAAATGGGATAAAGTGGTCACTGAGGAAATCGATTTGGGCAATTGAGGCAAGGTTTTGGCATTTGGTTTTCACAGAGGTCTTCCAGGGTGATCTCACTATCTTCCAGTCAGTTTTCACCATGTGGGTATCTCCAGATTGATCACAGGAGGACATTTACTGCTTGACTGTCATGGATTCTGAGGACAGTTTTGGTCATTATTACTATATTGGACATATTTTATTATTTTATTGTGCCTTGGGGTGAGCTAGCAAGGATCTATACCTCCTAGCCCCACCATGTGCTTATTTT
The DNA here is from genome assembly GCA_027924585.1 of Larix kaempferi. NCBI lineage: Eukaryota > Viridiplantae > Streptophyta > Pinopsida > Pinales > Pinaceae > Larix > Larix kaempferi. The sequence continues at coordinate 17,161,706 of BSBM01000757.1, read as the reverse complement.
ACCATGTCCTAGTCATCATGAGGTGGATTATTGTACTTTATACCCCTCTTGTGGGATGACGTCACCCTCCATTGTACCATTTAGTGAGGGCGCTATTGTTATGTTGAGTGATCCATGTGATATATTGTTATGGATTCATCCTAGCCATTGATTGTATGATGAGATCTTATAATCTCAACCACTCATTTGATGTAGTATTGTAGAGTGGTATAGGGTTTTGGTCTTTATTATCCTATATAAGGAGGAGACCCCCCATTGTATAGCTCACCTTTGGAGCTCTGGAATATTGGAATAGAAGATTTTTTGTGGAGCACATCTCTCTTGGCTTGTGGATTCTCTTGCATATTGAATATAAAGTATCTCTTCTATGTATCATTGTGGATTTTGGTGTTTTTGCTAACCTTTTGACAGGAAAGTCGAATTGGAGAGAGGAGGGCGACTTTTTGAGGGTTATTGTTGGAGGGATCCACATATTCTCTCTTGGGTTGATCTTGTGACAGGGAGTATCATTATTGTATCTTCGTGACATAGTTGATGCTTTCTATTACATCTTTCTACCATTTTCATAATCATCTTGCTTGACTTGTTTCTTTGATCTTGTCTTGTAGGAGGAGGACGATTTGGCTATCTTGGAGAAGGGCGATTTGGTTGGAGCACTTGGATCTCACTCTTGAATATAAACATAGGAGAATGCTATCAACTTGCAAGGTGGCCATAAGCAATTGAGGTAAGATCTACAAGGTATGTGCCTCTTTCATCCATTCTATCTCCATTGGTCATAAAACCCTAATTAAATCAAAACCCCAATTTTGGTATTTTTTTAGATCTACTTAGATCTACCCTTGCAATTGAAAAGTTATTAAGAACCCACCTCTATAGGATCCACCCCTAGTTGGATCTATAGTTTGGTGGTGATTGGCTAAAAATTGACACACCTTTCAATGCAAAAAGCCTTCTTGAACCTAAATCGATTTTCCTAAGAGAAGCTTGTTGGGTAAGATCTAGCACATGGGTAGGTGAGATCCCACTTGATTTGACATCTAGACACTTGATCACCTGTACCCATATCCTTGCTTTGGTGAAAACTACCTTGTGGACATCTCTCCATGTTTTGAGGGGTTGAAACCCCCTTTTGATTTTCTTGGTACCTTAAAACTTAGATCTACTAAGATCTACCCATTGGATTCACTTGAAACTTTGAAGGAACATAGATCGAGGTACTAACATCCCGGATCTACATTTTGGTGGCCATTGGACTTGGTTTGGTCCACCAAACCCACTTTTTGCCCCTCCTTGAAAAAGTCGCACCCCTTTGGAGTTTAGAGTTGGACCACATCTAGGAAGTGGGTGTTGGAGATTCTCGTGGATTTGGAATGCCCATGCCTTGAAACCTAGGTCTAGACTATCCTTTTGTTCCGATCTACCTTGGGGATTGCATTCCTTGTTTTAAGGAATTGTGGTCCACATCTCTCTTGCATTGTGGATTCTCTTGCATATTGAATATACAGTATCTCTTCTATGTATCATTGTGGATTTTGGTGTTTTTGCTAACCTTTGACAGGAAAGTCGAATTGGAGAGAGGAGGGCGACTTTTTGAGGGTTATTGTTGGAGGGATCCACATATTCTCTCTTGGGTTGATCTTGTGACAGGGAGTATCATTATTGTATCTTCGTGACATAGTTGATGCTTTCTATTATATCTTTCTACCATTTTCATAATCATCTTGCTTGACTTGTTTCTTTGATCTTGTCTTGTAGGAGGAGGACGATTTGGCTATCTTGGAGAAGGGCGATTTGGTTGGAGCACTTGGATCTCACTCTTGAATATAAACATAGGAGAATGCTATCAACTTGCAAGGTGGCCATAAGCAATTGAGGTAAGATCTACAAGGTATGTGCCTCTTTCATCCATTCTATCTTCATTGGTCATAAAACCCTAATTAAATCAAAACCCCAATTTTGGTATTTCTTAGATCTACTTAGATCTAGCCTTGCAATTGAAAAGATATTAAAAACCCACCTCTATAGGATCCACCCCTAGTTGGATCTATAGTTTGGTGGTGATTGGCTAAAAATTGACACACTTTTCAATGCAAAAAGCCTTCTTGAACCTAAATCGATTTTCCTAAGAGAAGCTTGTTGGGTAAGATCTAGCACATGGGTAGGTGAGATCCCACTTGATTTGACATCTAGACACTTGATAACCTATACCCATATCCTTGCTTTGGTGAAAACTACCTCGTGGACATCTCTCCATGTTTTGAGGGGTTAAAACCCCCTTTTGATCTTCTTGGTACCTTACAACTTAGATCTACTAAGATCTACCCATTGGATTTACTTGAAACTTTGAAGGAACATAGATCGGGGTACTAACATCCCGGATCTACATTTTGGTAGCCATTGGACTTGGTTTGGTCCACCAAACCCTTCTTCCGCCCTTCCTTGAGAAAGTCGCACCCCCTTGAAGTTTTGAGTTGGACCACTTCTAGGAAGTGGGTGTTTGAGATTTTCAGAGATTTGGAATGCCCATGCCTTGAAACCTAGGTCTAGACTGTCCTTTTGTCCCGATCTACCTTGGGGATTGCATTCCTTGTTTTAAGGAATTGTGGTCCACTTTTGGTCATCACTCAAAAACCTAGATCTAGTAAGATATAACCATTGGATCACATCCATTTCACTTGACTTGGCTTCTAGGTGTCCCGATCTACACTTTGACATCTTTCTTGACTCCATTAGCCCACTAAACAAGGCACTAGTCCTTCTCCAAGCAAGGCGCACTCCTTGGGATTAGTGTCAAACCCTAGATCTAGTACATGGGTAATCCTAGAACCAACTCCAACTTATAGATCTAGCCTAGATCTAACCTATAGTACCATCCTCACACCTAACTTCACCTTGTGGGTCCACCTAGAACCATTTCACACTTCCCAAGACAACAAGACCCACTTGTGTAAACACATGGTACTACACCTAGTAATCATACCCCATCATGTGGCCTAAACCATACATAGGTTGAAGCACTTATTATCCATTACACCACCTTCAACCATTCCTTAGCCCTTAGGTCCACTTAGCCTCGCATTGGTTTCCGTAACTCATCATTTATATATCCCTTGAAACCTTTGTCTGGATCCAATCAACTGTGATTGGGGTATAGGGTCTCCCCCTTGGTCTAGTTACACCTTGACCTAAAGCGAAGAGTGCCTCGGTTGACGTGACTCCCACCTGCATTGGGAACCGTGGCATCTCTTGGGTCACCTCTTTAGTTTCCTAGCTCCTCTACCGTCCCGGATGGGATACCTCTAGGGGCAACTACAAGTTGTGTGATAACAGGTAAGTTGGTTGATCCCACCAGGTACCTACAGCTTATTGGATCCTTGATGTACTTGGTCAACACCAGGCCAGATTTGAGTTTTGTTGTCAATACCTTGAGTCGGTACATGGTAGAGCCTAAAGATGTTCATTGTGTGGTAGCAAAGCATGTACTTAGGTATTTCAATGGAACAATAGAGTACGGCTTGAATTATGTGAGGAAGGGTGGAGTGCAGCTAGTTGGTTTTACTTATTATGACTGGGCAGGGAGTATAGGTGACAGGAAAAGCACCTCTGGGTGTTGTTTCAGTTTGGGCTCGACAGTAGTGTCGTGGTTTAGCAGGAAACAGAAATCTGTAGCACTGAGCTCTGTAGAGGCAAAATATATGGTGGCTAGTTTAGCCATTTGCAAGGCCATTAGGCTTCGCAAGATGTTGGTGAGCCTATTTGATTAGCAGTTGGATCCTACCGTGATTCCCTATGATAATTAGAGTTGTATCTGTTCGGGTACACAGGGTACTCCCAAAAGACCGAACACCTAGAGCAACCACTTCACACAAACAGATCATAGATCGATACACCGATGTTTTGACGTGGTTTAAACCCTCGTGAGGGAAACACTCCACGGCCCCGGCCAAATAGCTTCTACGGGACAATTTATTATGCAAAGAAAGAAAGTTACAAATGAGCTTCTCATAATCGATCAACTTTCCAATGACCCTCCATGCTCTTTAAATAGAGATCATGGACCAATCGGGTGTTAAGCCACGTATCAAGGGTAGGTATGATCTAAGAGAAGCTGAGCTGTCGGATCACTCTATGTCGGGAACATATCGTGACCGTCGGATTAAGTATTTACAAATGCATACTAATGCATACTAAAGAAACACACTTTTCCTAACGGATATATTACACAAGTTGATCTTAACTAACTCCTAAGTGTCTAAATATCCTAACAGTATCAAACTCTAGGAGAATCCAGTATTTCATGATAGATCCAAACATATAGAGATAAAATATCATTTCATTAGAGATCATGTTCAGAGAGGAGCAGTTGAGCTTCAGTACATATCCACAGATGAGCAGGTTGCAAACATTCTCACAAATTCCTTGATGAGAAACAAGTTTGAGTACTTCAGGGAGAAGATGGGAGTGGTTCAAAATACTTTCTTGGTTAAGGGGAGTGTTGAAAAGTTAACCAAGGAAGTTGTTCTCTAAAGGGTATGCAAAGTTTTGCGTGCACAGCTACATGCAAAAGTGAGTTTTTGCATGCACTCACTTTAGGTTTTTGGTAAACCTAATTAGCCAGTGAGGTATTATAAAAAGGCAGGAGGTCACTGGCAGAGGGTACCGAGCAAACTGATCAAAGTTAATCTGTTTGAGAGGTGGGCGACTTTCCTAAGAAATGAGGTCGCATTCTCTAAGGAGAGAGTAGCTCATTTTGCTTCTGGTTGACCAATTAAGCAGCTGAGACTTTCAGAGTATCCTTGTCTCAGTGATTGAGGAAGGACTGTGATGATCAGAGCTCATATCTATTGAGATCTGATTCCGTACGAGCATCTGACATCTTGACGAAGGGTGCACTTTTCCATGCAGAGGGGGGGCGCATTCATCAGATCTAGCAGTTCGCCTTCTTCTTTGGCTGAGCAGATCAGAGCAGTGCTATGAGAGAGACAGTACCGACAGATAGTTATCTGCAAACAGATCCAAATCCAGTTGACAGTTAGGGCACATTTCCTCTGTGCATGCATCAACTTGTTGCATGCAGATCTAGGGTTTTGACCCTGTCAGGTTCGCTTGTTCCTTCTAAGGTATTTTGTATGTACTTGTATTCTACTTACTTTTCTATGGGCTCGAGATAGAAGAAAGCCCCACAGATAGTTGGTTTTCCCCGTTTGGGGTTTCTAGGGTACATCCTGAGTTGAGTGATTGTTGTGCTTTATTGTTGAAGTGTTAAGAGAACTGTTCTGCTTGTATCTTAAGTCATTATTGCATTTTTTATTTATAGAGACTCAAACCGCTTGAGTTATTAGGGCATCCAGAGGGAGTAGTGATCTCTGGATAAATTAACAACATCATCCATTGTAGACCTTCCTTAGATGGTGATGATAAACTTTAAGTTATTGTATGGAACACTTGCACATTTGAGAGAGAGATAAATGGGTTGTCTTCCCACCTTGTCATTACACCCTTAGTTTTGTGGTTAGAGGGGTTGTCTTCCCACCTTGTTGCTATGTGAAGGGTTGTCCTCCCACCTTGTTTGTTGACTTATGGTTTGTCTTGTGTTGACTCCCCCATTGTTAGGAAATCCCCTCCCCCTTGATATCTTTGTATTGGCATAACTTTATGGTGACCCCTTCTTTGTTAGAGCACCCCCCCACCTTAGTGTGGTAACTTATCCCTTTGTCACATCCTTGGTACCCACTCCTAAAGATGTCATAATATTAAATTATAATTTTATAATGGGTAACATTCCTTATTTGAATGACATCTTGACCTAACTTTATGGTAACCCTAAAATCAATAAAGACTTAGAAGGAAGATCCTTCTAGAAGTCCTTAAAGGGCTATAAATATAAGAACAAGACCTCATTGTGATCCATCTTGAAGATGAAACCTGAGATCTGATTTGCTTGTGACTGTTCAAGGGTTTTAGCATACTAAGTTTGGATGACGTCAAAGGTTTAAGAGGCTGTTGCTTATCTTTCTGTGGATATCTTCTGCTGTTAGGGTATGCCGTCTGCCTTGTTGAATCTGCTGGAGGTTGCTGTCCACCTTAAAGACTGAACTGAGGTTGCCAATGTCTGGTTAAGGGTGCCGCTGACCTGTTTGACCCTGCTGAAGTCTAGTTGAAGGTGCCGAGGTCTGTTTTAAGGCTGTCCAAGCCTGTTTTGTGGCTGCTGTCTGCTATAGGGTCTGTTCTATGGATGTTTGGTGTATGCCGCTGCCTTGTTGAGGGTTCTGCTATCTGTTAGGGTCATTTTTGGAGGCTGCCGCTACCCTGCTGAAGTCTGTTTGAGGCTGACGCTGCCTTGTGTGTGGGTGCCATTGCTTGTTTAAGGTTGCTGTCTGCTGCTAAAGGAGTGCTGCTTGGAGTGTTGAGGCTGTCCTTGCTTGTTGAGGCCTTCTATGAGGTTGCTGCCCTCTGTTAGGGCTTTCTTTGAAATTGCCCAGGCCTGTGTAGAGCTGTTTGGAACAAGCTGTCCACTACTGTGTGGGTTTTGAGAGCAGTTGTCCACCTTTGTGAGGCTTTTGTCGTCACCATTCATTGTTGGGCACTTGTTGACTATTTTGGCTAAATTTTTGGGGCTGATCTTGGTTGCTGTACCTATTACTGTACTTGTCTAACTCTATCCTACAGCACTTTATCTCTCTCTCTCAGCTATGTGCATACCCTTGGGTAAGGGTCAGTTTTGTTCCATTTGTTGACTTGGATCTGAGAGGCAAAGTATGATCTGAAAGTTAAATTCCGAGTATAAGGAAGGTCCCTATCATCAGATAAGTCATCGGATTTATTTTTGTCCTGCTTTATTGACTGCTACTGTCCTATTGTTTATGATCTACTTCAGTAGTATTATTTACTGTTTATGATTTTCAGCAGTACTTTATATTTCTGCAAACCCTAACTTTAACACAGTGATCCTTAGTGAGTGTTAAAGTTGAAAGAGATGAAAATTATATCTTGATTTATCAGATCTACTACTGTTGTTTTACAAATTGCTACTGCTGTACTATTTTGTTTTCTACTTCAGTACTAGTTTTGTAATTTATTTTCTACATTAAATTACAAATTTTCAATTTTTGTTTAAAAACCCTAACATAACCCTAATTTTAACACACCTCACTTAGGAAACCCCTAGTTAGTATTTAGGAAGGTTTAGTTGGAGACACCTCCTGGGGTTAGTCTAGGATTTCTAGGAGACCCAAAAAGAGGGAGGTCTGCCCATGTGTCACTTAGGGGTAGCTCTCTGAGTTTTGCTAGTCCAAGCAGCCAATTTTCCTTGCAATCACAAGGCTGCTAGATTTTGCAACAACAGGTAAATTGCCGGACTGTCTCGGGAATTAGATCTAGTTGATCTCTGTGTTCTTTGGTGGGATAAAAAGTTTATATCACTGATCATCTGACAGCTATTAAGTGACTAGAATTTTGAAAGCTCTATTTGTAATTTTGATTTTCTGTTTAATAAATTTATCTTCAAGTGATGTCCCCAGACAATATTATATCTAAGCTATACATAATCTTACAAACAATAAAGATAAGGAAAAAAGAGAGGACAGAAGATGAATAAATACTATCATTGCAACAATCAGGTAAACAAGAAAGGCGGTCCACTTTGAGGAGTACTCACTAAAGCCCAGTTATGTGAGGCATAACCAGTACACACTACACATGACTGGGATAAATCATAAAAGAGAAATGAGGTGATGACTAATAGATAGTTAGCTATCATCTATGAGATAGAAGTCACAAAAAACATGGTGAATATTCACAGCAGTAGAATAATCTGAGGCTGGGAAGAAGTAAAGGATATCCTCTCTCTATTGGATTCTTAGTGGTAGCTGTCTTCCATCTCTAGAGGTGGTTGTATATGTGGTCCTATCTCACAGAAGATCCATGCCCTGACCTCTACCTCTGCCTTTCAACATCCTCCCATTCCCCACCCATTCGAAGTCAAATCAATGGAACTCTGCTTACCACTGAAACTTGTCATACTTTGTCTTTGGGTCAGCATAAGTTCTGGCTGAGTCTAATGTTGAGCAAACCTTGTACACTGACTGGCAACTCTCTGACGAGAATAGGGTTCTGATGGAGGGTGTTTCTGCCCTGAGGTGAAATGTATCTAAAGAATGACGTGCTCATCCTCTATGTGCCCAGGAATAACTAGAAAAGTATCTGAATAAGTGTTCCCCTATGGAGGAAGAACTTCCCTTAGTGCAACAAATGGCTGATCATGGTAACTGATGAGAAAGGATACAGAGCCTCGAGAGACTCTGAAAGGACAGGACTAGTATCTGCTCCTGATCTCATTATAGACAGGATATTGGAAATTGGAATATAGAATGATCTTCTGATTCAGCTGCAATAGAACAAAGCCTCCCGATTCTGTCCTATCTAGCAATCTACTTTTCCCCCTCAATTCCAAGCTCATGTGAGCGTGCCTAAAACTAGCCTATGGATCTCAAGCCATGCTGGGAAGAAATGAGGTCACCGTTCACCTGTTCTTGAACTGGCTGGTTGAGAAAAGCAATATCCAGTGCCTATTGTTTAGATTCATTGGAAGCTTTACATTATAGTTTCTTTGTCTAAGACTCTGATGTGCATTGTATGTTTAAATCTTCTACGAAACCTATAAAGCTTGACTTGTCAGCTAATAGCTTGGATCACTTAGAACTACTTTGTTTTGCTATGCTTGTCAGCATATATGAGCAACACAAGCAGATAGAGTGAGAACGTAATTGAACAACTCATTTTGCACTAGTATTAGTAGTACAATTGACGAGTAATATAAACAGCTATAAATTATGTAATCTTTGGCATTTTGATCATATGAAGCATAGATGGTTAGATTAATAGATTCATGTTCAAAAGAAGACAGATATGCATCCTGAAACACAACATGAAAGGTAAAATCAGATAGAAAAACTGTTAAAAAATCGCTTAATTTTTCCAGTTGACTGCCAGATACAAGTATGCTAATTAATAAATTTTCACCTGGCTATGCTATCTTTGTGCTGCAGGTTTATTAACCCACTTCATTTTTTAAAGTGGCAAACATGTATAAATAATCTGGCACATTATTTAACAGACAGATAATAGGTGGTAATCAGGATCGAAAGATATACCAATGATAATATTTTCAAGAAAAAGGAAATGCAAGGTTTAAAATTTTTACGTGGTCCAATAATAGAACGTCATCCTCTTCCTCAAGACGTGAAAAGTCTATAGCACGTTGTCCAGTAACAAGCTCTAAAAGTGTAATACCATATCCAAACACATCTGTCCTCTCTGAGGATCTTCCAGTTGATAAGTATTCAGGAGCAATGTGACCCATGGTTCCACGCACTTGAGTTGTAACATGAGTTTTCCTAGCATCAACCAACTTCGCTAGGCCAAAATCACCAACAACAGCTTCAAAACCTTCATCTAGCAAGACATTAGCAGCTTTCACATCCCGATGAATAATTTTAGGATTGCAGTGCTCATGAAGGTACTCCAAACCACGAGCTGCACCTAAAGCCACATTTTTCCGAGCAGGCCAGTCCAATGGCTTTTCCGTAGGTTTGAGCTCTGCATAAAAAAAATCATATCAGTTCCCTCCTCTACTCCACTTTTAGAGTATTAGCAGAAGCACAAAGTTCCCTTTTGCCTCTCCCAAATTGATGCCTAATAAGTAATTGCTAGCATTGGCATTAGAATGTAGCTCCTATAGATCTCCACTGTTCTCTACAAATTGAGAAGGTGCAGAAGAGACCCATCATAAAACCTGTAGAAGCTACCTACTAAAACATCTTACAGAATGGAAATGGTCTCTTTTTTTATTTTCTTGAGAAAGCCCAGATGTAAAAAAATAGATATTACTAAATCACTTATGCATATAGGAGTAATATAGATTGGGAACAAGGGATGAGCAAAATATTAAGAGGATTATATGGCTGTGAACAAATGCTTCAAAGAGAAGTAGGTTCTCAAGAGTCAAAATCTACTTGTAAAAGATTTCAATACGATATGAGAGAACTAGAAGAGATAGGAGTCAGGACAAGAAAACAATGTTTCACAAAATTTCATTATTCAACGTTTATAAATTCTAGTAATATCTCTATAGCTTCAACATGAACATAAGGTCTAGGATGTGAAGAAGGCGGATGAACAACTTCATTTAGCTGTGACACTAAGAGCAAGCAGAAAATAATAACTAAATTTCACAAATTTATAGCTTCAAAGTAAACAGACGTCCAAAAGGAAGCACTGATGATCAAGAAGATACATATCCACGAATTTAATTCAGTAACTGAATCTGAGATGTCAAAAACACCCAACAAACTGAAAATGGAAGAGTACATTGCATATCTGAATAAAAAAAGAATTTGTTACTAGATCAAAACTGCATTTTTCTTTTAGTTGTAGGTCGCTGTGCTGCAACTTGTACTGCTGATAGATCCTATGATACTGAGGAAATAATATATCAAATCTCTCTTACTGTGTGTGTGTGTAGTGTATAAGCTAAAATTGATTTAAAGTTTTCAATTGGAATCTTGGATATACCAAGAAATATAAATATTGAATGCATAAAATAATGAATGATGTTTTACACTGAAGAATGGCATTGTGTTTATAGGCCTTGTGAAAACCATTCATGAGAAGTTATGTCTTTATGAATGCACCTTTTAATAATACATTAAAGTCCTAAATCCTATAGTCCATATATATATATATATATATATATATAATTAACAATATTATTTCATATACATAACATTGTCGCCTTCTTTATGATGCTTTGTCCTTGAAGCATTGTCATTTGTTCTAACCTTCACTCTTTCCTAAATAATGTTCTTAAAATTTTATTGGTGTTAATTATTAATTCCTTGGTTGAGCTCAAGATCTCCAAGTATTTTAAAAATATATTTCCCTTTCAGTTTAGAACTTCTACTCAGCTCTCCTACAAATGTGGAACTTGACATTTGTTGTCTAAGCTCCTCGACCTGTCCTCTAAACTTCGTAATCTCATGGAGCTTCCTCAGAAACTAAAACTTTTGTCCCTGATATCAATGATAAAGGGCCTGAATTCTCAAGGCTGCTTGGTCCTGCTTGATCATTTTTTTTCTTAACCTGTAATTCCTTATTCTGCATATTCATACGGTGTTCAACGGTTTCAACCTTCTTTGTTTTAATAATAACTTTCAAAGCACTAGAATTGTGTTTTCTTCAGCCCTTACAGCGACCTTATCCTTGCTTTCTTCCATTTTACGAGGACAACTAGGAGACTTGGAAAAACTCATGCCATTCAATTTTTTCCTGGGTAGAGGATTGACCTTGAGACATAGGAGGGAGCTTGGAAGCTCGAGGTAAAGATGCATGTTTCACAAGATGATTATCTGAAACCTTTCAAACCCTCTCCTCTATCTTCTGAGCTTGTGAGGGTTTTCCTTCTTCCTCAAGTTGTTTGACAAGAATTTCTCTAGCCACTACCATTTCTTTTATATGCTCTGCTCGCTTACCATAAATGCCTTTATTTAATTTCTCGGTGTTACCTCAAAAACTAGCACCTTTCCACAACCGAAGATATGTGTGAAGAAATTTTGATTAAAACTTAACTTATCCACTCATGCATTTAATCAAACACTTAGCATACATAGGGTTCATTATTTTCTGAGTTAAGTGATCAATCCTCTGATTTCTAACTTTAAATAATAAACACCGAAGCAAAACAAATACTCAGCAGCTGTTAGAAATATCAACACTTCAGTTTAGAGCAATGCCCAGGGCAAAACCCCAACAGGGGAAAACCCAGAGAGAGATATTGACTTAAGAGCAAAACTGGAACTTCATACAACTCAGAAATTACTGTTTTCAGAAATCTAAAGACAAACTTATCTTCACCCTTGACTGTAATTTCTTGGAACTTGTGCCAAACAAGAGAAGACAATACAAATTGCCCACACGTGCCAAAGACAAAACCACAAATTCTGTTTTGAAAATCGTGCCACAGTATGGCCTCTCTGTGTATGGCCTGTCAAAGAAAAACAGCAGCAGATTTACTGATTTCTTTGCCCCGAGAGATGTGCCAGCAAAGGTACAGACTGGTACGGAATTTCTGAACAGAAAAATACTTTCAGACTGCCTCGGGAGTAGTGCCCACACTCAGTTTCTACCTCAGAATTTGTGCTTATGGACTGGCAAACATTCTGCAGATCATTATCCCAGATTGGTCATGTGTATTGACCAATGGTTGGTAGAGAATGGCTCCACCGTAGCCCTATTTAGTCATGTGTATTGAGGCTCGGATGCTTAGCCTTTTTCTAGTCATGTGGATTGACTAGAGTGAAGGAAGACTAGTGGTCACATTACATACTCTATGAGGGAGTGCTCCATAATGGGAGTGATCTATTCTTATAGAGTGAGTTGACTTGTCTATGTTACAAAGGATCTTATCTCTTTGAATATTAGACAAAGTCTAATCTAATGTTGATTTTGACATTGGCTCTAAGAAGTGTCTGGGACTTCTTAGAGTATGGTCAAATCAACATTGGAGCTCTATGGAAGAATGTGATCTGCATGTGAGGAGATATCAACGAGGAGAACTTTTATATGATGAAGAAATAACCAAGAAGTCAAGACAATCCATTGAAGAAGTCCTAGATAGCATTGAAGAAGTCCCAGAGAAAGTGGAAGGCAAGAAAGAGCACAACTACCCCAGTAAAAGGGGTAAATTGACCCTAGAAGACAAAAGTACAAGTCGGCCTCAAGAGTGAAAATCAAGTCAATTGAAGAATATAAATAGAAGTGTCCTCACACTTCATTTGACACATACACATCACACATCTTCTCTCTTCACTTGTGTGCACCTCCAAAGAAGGCCTAGCAAAGGAAAGAAGTAATAATTTTGTGTCTCTTATCATCTCTATAAGTTCACTACCCTTGCTAGGGTTTCATGTGAATAAGGACAAACCTCTTGTAAGCCAGGGCTTCATCTTCATGATTGGTATTGTACTTGAATTGGATTGATTTCTTCTGAGAAAAGTTTGTTGAGTTTTCTCCCTATTGGGTTTCCTATGATAAATCTTTGTGTCTCTTGTGCATGGTTATCTTTCAGTGATCCTTGTTTTATTTCCACTGCAAATGAATGGTGAAATTTCTTTCAAGCATAATTGTGGGATGAAATGAATTATGAAATAAATTTGAAAGAGATGAAAATTATATTGCTACGTTAAAAATTCAACAAATATATCATATTTCAGATTGGATATTGGCATGGATTTGATCCATACTATGGTTTTGAGTGTCAAGGAATCCATTTGAGGCATCAGATTGCAATTTTAACTAAGGGAAGGCCTAGATTCAATTAATGGCAACCTAAAGTTCAATTTAAAAAACTACTATGGTTGCCCACAGGGCATAGAATAGACGGTAAATGGGTGTACTGTTAAGGCACTTCTTGCGTAAGGTCACCGGTTCGAAACTCCATGGGTGCGAGCATTACAAAAAAAATAAAAATTACTATGGTTAAAAATGTATAATAGCGGGACTCCAGAAATGCAAAGTAATGACATGGGTCCGCATGAAATGGGCCCCTAGTCACTTATTGATAATTTCCTAGCCTTCATAACATATTTCTTCACTTGAATCAGCATGTGTTCACTAAGGGGGGTGCATTCTCTCCAAAGGGGGCCGTACTTCCTCACTCTAAGCTAATGTTTGAGTAATGTAATGCGATGAGGAATGGAAAAAACCATCAAAGGGGATACCTAGTGACCCCAATGTTATAACTTAATGAAATACTTAGCATTTTTATGATGTACATGGGCTCAATGAGGCAATTTGCCCCCGCCAACCAATGGCAATTTCCAGCTATATAAAAAATTGTAAAACAGAGAGTAAATCTCAACCATTGATCTCTCTCATTGATGTTTTAATATCAGCCCTTCATCTTTATGGGATATGGATTTTGCTCACCTCTTCTCTATAAAAAAGTGAGCTGTCACTTGTAAAGGACTTTTCGCCATTTTCAATAGTGTAATAGAAACCAAATTTGCATATCTCTCATTTCTCTTGTTTCTTGTTCATTGTGGATGAATATTGCCCCTTGCCACCTTCTTTGGTGATTGAAATAGCGGGTACACTCGTTTGGGATTTTATTTGAGGTTGTATGCAGGAATTGGAGGCTTAATTCACCCAGTGCACCTTGGTTTCTACCAGAGAAGGGGGTTTCCAACCCATATTTGCTTCTACTTAGTGTTTTCATCTTTGGAGTACCTCTTTCTCTCTCTTGCATGCTATTTTCTTCAATTTACAAGCTGGTTTCTATTTGTGTATGATTTATCTTGGATTTCCATTCACTAACTTAGTTTTTCTTGCTTGCAGGTTGAGGAATTAAGGATTTTCAAATGCACCTTACTTGTGGAGGGAGTTTTCTAGACCAGCTTCAAATCCCACTGCTAAGGAGGGTGGGGCAACTTCATTGTAATCTACATGGTACAAGATAAGTGCTTAAACTCATCTATTCAGTTGTTAGTCCATTAGTCGCTCATTCTTCATAGTTTTTCCTATGTTTTGTGTAGCATGCATGTAGTTTTTCTAGCTTCTTATTGGTTGTACCTTTGTTTGCCTTTCTTAGCCATTTTATCCATTGAAAATCTTAAGTTTATGGTTCCAAAACGCCCTAGGATTAGGCACCAGTTTCTCAGTTGTTAAATTCAACCATTTGGATGCTTCTAGAACACCATGCATGCACGTTTTACTTGCTGCCCTGTTTATTTCAGATCTGATATTTTGTAGCAGCAAGCTATTTAGTGCTAGGATACTCTCTAAACTCAAACCAACCCCCAAATCCTCAAAATAAATCTAAGTTTCAAGCTTGTTTAAGTCTAAATCATTCCTAGATCAACTTATCTAGAAGCTTTAATCGTTTGCAAAGAACCTAACCTCATAAGGCACTCTTTTCTTGGCCCCCTAGACTTGTTTCACAAGCTGTCCCAATTTTCCGCATTGCATAACCTTTAGGGAAGCCACCGAAATCTAAGTCTAGTGACTATTTGTGTGTGGCCTTGTAGTGTAACCTGTGATCTGCTCAACCAAAAGAAAACACCTGGCTTGAGACCCTAAATGTGTCAAGCAGTGATTCCAACAGGAAGCGAAAGGCATTGTCATTGGTTAGCAGATCTTGTCCTGTAGATGTCCATGCGTCTAAGCTCATTTAGTATTGACATTTTTCAATTATTTGTTCTAATCTCACTCAAGTGACCTATGCATCCATTTCCATCACCTACTTGTTGCTTGTGTGACTCTTCCAAGGGTTTATTTTCATCATCCAAGTCCTAAGATTATCCCCTAAAAGCAAATCCTACCAGAGTGCCATACTTCCAAGCTTGTTAAATCTTCAAGGTGCCATGTTCCTTTTGAAATCGGTCCTACTACTTGTTGCCACCTTTCACACACCTGGGGGTTAACATGGCAAAAATCTTCAAGCCACTCGGTGTGTCCTTGGGGGAAAGCTTCGAGTCAAGTACTGTCACTTGATTCTTGACTCCTCCATTTAGGCAAATTCCTAACGAAGCCAAGGGGGGTATACCCTAAAAGTTACTAAGGTTGATTAAGCTAATTAATGGATTGTGGATGATTTAGTTTTAGGAATTTAAAGGAAAACAAAATGAAACAAGAGATAGCAATATGGAAATTAATAGAACAGCATAAATATCACATAAATCTCATATTCATTCAACACATGATAAATTTAAACAAAGCTTATATGAATAAAGTAAAAGACTAGTGCTGAAAAATGGAGTAAAAAATGGAGTGTTGTTGTAGTGCTTGAAAATGTATTGCGAATGCTCTTGGTTAATTTTAGTTTATTGTAAAAAATGATTGGATTATTAGGGAGGGGGATTCCCGATATACCACAAAGGTACAGGGAATATGTCTAGACTTGCTAAGTGTGGCTCCACACGAGAAAATGTGGGCTAGATGGAGTCACGGGGGGATGTCCAACACTACACCCATCGAGGGTGTAGCCTAACGAGGCCCCACGGTCACTCTGTAGTTGTTTTCGCTTTCTCTATGAAATTTGCCCATACAGAAGCAAAAGGAGACGCTAGATATTTGTCTTGGGAGGTTAATTGAATGATGTGAGACTAATTACTTGTCACTAAGTCCCTTTCTGGTTTGAACAATTGGTCAGTCGAGGATGCAAAGATCCAGAGCATACGGGGACAAAGCCTTGTTAATATTAAGGATTTTAATTATGTTTTCTTGTTTAACAACCCAAGAGTCTCTTTTCCGGGCAGTACTTAGGCAAGCCCTTATCCTGTAATCCGTACTTCGGGAAAGCAAGGGGTTTATTTTAACTGAAAAGCAACACTAAATAAGGAAACGTTATCTAATTACTACACTACCAAAGTAGTAGGTTAGTATCCTTTTACTTTGCAAAAGATAAAATAAAAATTGTGATAGTCAAAGTATCCTGCAAAAGATTTATAAAAAGTTCTATGTCCTGAGTGAGTCAATGGCTCAATATTTGGATTGGACTACGACGGTAAATTTTAGTTAATCTAAGTTAATTTAAACAAATAAAACTAAAGTAAAGACTAGAAAACTAAGGAAGCAAAAAACCACGAAAAAGGGCATAGATGCAAATCCCCCCTGGGGGGGTGGGAAGTAAGCTCTTATGATCTCACTTCAAAGGTGATTTTTATTACAAGTTTACAATGCGAACCAAACTAAAAAAACTCCTCTTTCTCCTTATAGATCTAGGAGGAAAGAAGTTACAGCTTTTAGAAAAATCTAGAAAGAAAGGAAATGGTTCAAGGAGGTCTTGGTTTGCTTGATCTTGCCAAAATTGGTCCTCCAAAGTCTCTTTTCTACTGCAACAAAACAAAAACCAGCAAACAATAGGAGTAGAAAAAGTGCCCAAAATCACTTTAAAAGTGACTTGGGCAAGTTAGAAAAAGCCCTAAAAAATTCTAAGTCAAAACTAGTTTTAATAAAGCAAAATAACTAAGATGAATTGGCTAAAAAGCCAACCCTCTTAGGGTCTTGGACAGCCTTGAAAAGGCAGCCAATGAAGCACTTAGTTGCTTGATTTCAACTCTTTAAACTCAAAGGAAACTAATTGATTAACAAGCTAAAGATTTTCTTAGATAAAACTTGCAAAACAAATTAGTTTCTATACTAGATCTATCTTTTTAAATGATAAAACTCTATGAACTTTTAGATCTAAGCAAAACACTCTTATAAATCAGATCTAGAAAAGATATTAACTTCTAGCAAAGTAGATCTAAAGCATAAGAGGAAGTAACCAGAAAAATTGTTTGAAAATTTGAGAGAAGAAGGTGAAGAAGTGCTCCCTTTGAGAAATGGGCAATGGAATCACTTTTGTAGCTTCAAGAAGGACTATGTTTCCCACAAAGAGTTGGAGAACAAAAGAAGCAAGCAAGATCTCTTGTACAATCCAACGAAGCACCTATGGATCCCTTCACACTTGCACAAAACTCATCAAATCTTTTACTAAAATTCTAGATTAAAAACAAGGAGAGCATACCCATAAACAAACAAGCATGCAAAATCCTAAATCTTTAACATAGACATTTTATGAGCAATGAAACAACACTACTCATTCATATTGATCAATACTAATCACATTAGACTAAAGCTTTGACAAGAAAGAAACAAATGCAAAACTAGATCCTACAGTTACCTCACTTAGCACATGAAGCAATGATCATCCAACTTGAGAGAAGACACACTTGAGACCTCCAAAGCCTTTATTTCATTAACAATATTCAAAAGAAAGCTTTACAATGGGAGCAGAGGTTCCACACTTCATCTTTGAACAAGAGGAAAGAGCTCGCTTTTATAGCCAAATGAGAGGGGGGGAAGTGCACTTCCCAAGAGAGATCATCTTTGACACTTGGAGAAATGAGTTGATACACTTGGAAAAGGCTTGTTGACACATGTGAGAGGTTTGGGGAGGTTAACGACACCTTTCTCCAACCATTTGACACTTTTCAACCTCCACTTGACATCTCTCCAACCATAAATTCGCCCCCTTCATGAGAGATGTGCCCTCCTTTATGGGGAGATCCACTTCTATGCTTTGACTAAGAGTTAACTCCAACAAATCCCTCCTATTGCTCAAACTTGTCTGACACCTCTCAAGATGACTTAAACATGTTTGAAACATGTCCCAGACAAGATTCCTAAACTTATGGGATGCTGGTTTTTCCCATTTATTTGACCCTTTATTCACTTTTGAGAGAAAAATTCATATTTAGTGATTAATAATCACTAATTACACTCTCAAAGTAAGTACATGGGTAAAGCGGGTGCTCTAAGTTAGAAAAGAAGCACCCCCAAGTCAAAATTGACCCCCTAGTACCACTTTTATGACTTTTTTAATTTTTACAATTAAACTATTAAAAAATTGACCCGTTTTATGGGAAATATTTTTATTGACGGAAATTAAAACAACCCTATGGGGGACCTAGCACATGTTCATATGACTCTAAAATAATGTCTAGCATGGTCATATACATTGACACGTGAACTTGAATAACCTGCTAGGGCCTAACCAACAAGATGAGCATTCTAGCTTTGGAGGAGCGGGTGAAAAACTCGAAAATTATACACAACTTGTTCGGCAGTGCATAATTAACAAGGGAAAAAAACACCTTGGAATATCCGGATTGATGTGTAAGTCCTAGGAAGGCCAAGTTCTTTATAAAAGTTCCTCATGCTTGTACATTTTATTACAATTCCCCCAAGGGGGTATGAACATGTGGAAAAATAAAAGGGCCTAGAAGGCCTTAAGGACTTCTGAACTCTGATCATGAACAAGTATCCTTGTTCAAACTTTGTCGGCTCACTTGAAATTCAACTGAGTGCAACTTAGGTGGATAACACTACTATTGTGAAAAAGTTGGTTTTACCGACAAGTATACGAGAACGTTGGACTGGGGACACATCCTGTGGTTGGTCTGGATTTGCTTTCAATGGATCTGGGAAACGTAAAAAGAGGGGACCCCACCTGGAAAGACACTTTGGGGAAGAGTCCCGAGTTCCACCAATCTAGCGATCGTCTTTCTCTGTCGATACAAAGATTGCCACATCGTGTGACAAAAAATCTATAGCTTCAACATGAAGGTAAGGTCTAGGATGTGAAGGAGGCAAATGGACAACTTCATTTAGATATGACACTAAGAGCAAGCAAAAAATAATAACTAAATTCAACAAATTTATAGCTTCAAAGTAAACAGACATCCAAAAAGAAGCATTGATGATCAAGAAGATACACATCCACGAATTTAATTCAGTAGTTGAATCTAAGATGTCAAAAACACCCAAGAAAATGAAAATGGAAGAGTACATTGCATATCTGAATAAAAAATGAATTTGTTACTAGATCAAAGTTGCATTTTTCTTTTAGTTGTAGGTGGTTTTGTTGTAACTTGTACTGTTGATTGATCCTATGATATTGATGAAATAATATATCAAATCTCTCCCATTTACTATGAGATCATGGGGCAGTTTCACTGCTTATTCAACGGGACTCAAACCCTCACAGGCTTCTTCAAATATTTGAATCAACGGTGTCTAGCCTTATACATACAAGAGGCCGTCATACTCCAAGCACATACACTTCAGCCTCCTTCGAGACCAAACCCTATTCAGCAGATCACCTCTGTTACGTGGTACCAGTACCAGCGCACCTGCAGAGGTCCCCCAAGGAGAGGGGGTCATTTTTCTGACCAGAAGGGGTGTTTAGCTAGCCTTTTCTTAGTAGGGGTTATGGCCAGACCCTCTGGTTTCTCCTTTGGAAGTACTATGGCTCAGTGACATTGGTGACTGCCTCATGAAAGGGCTTGAAACCCTGAGGTTGGTGTAAGAGGCTTCCATGGGTGGATCACTTGGTCACATGAACCCAACCTTGATTTATCATTCCGGTGACAGATCTTTCAGTACTGAGGTATATGTCTCTCCTCCAGGTCACCTCCCACACCCTCCTGGTCCTCCAGTTCATCAGCGCCCTCTCTCCTTCGGCTCCTCTTGATGATGACATCATCCTCTAGGCTAGGCTACAACGCTTGATTAGGGGGGGCGTTGAGGGATTTTCACTACTGTTGGGGTTAGATGGGGCATGATGACCTCCCCCCCCTCCGCAGTCTGGCCTTCAGAACAAACTGATATGCTTATTTTTAGCTATTTTAGTCATGTGTGGGTAAATTCTGGGGAAAATGCCCCGAATTACCCACAAATTTGATTATTTTATATTATTATTGTTTTAATTTTAAGTTGACATTTTATAATTTTAAATTGATATTTTAAAAGGCATGTCGGCCTGGATATTTTTTATTTTTGTAAAGTGAGTGTGAGAAAGGTATAAATACACTTCTCCTCACTTCTTTTTGAAACAACAACTTTTGGGATAAAACACTACGCTACTTTTTTATCCTTCTTAGGGCTCTCTGAGTCATGCGCACCTCTTAAGGATGGATGTACTTTCTTGTTTGGAGGCAAATCTTTGAAGTATCTTTTGTTCTTGCTCTTTGCTAAGGTGATGATAGAGTTGTTTGCCTAACACATGCACAAAGAGGTGTCTAAGTTTTTCTCTTGATTTCTCTTTGTTAAATGTTGAATGTGATGCTTGTCCAAGGTTGAATGGTACCATTAATGATGCATTTTGTCCTAACTAAGTCATTTTCAACCTTTAGTTACCTTAGCATTGTAAGGTTTGCGCTTTTGGTCTCCAAGATTTGCCCTAACTAGGGCCTCTTCAACCAACTTTTGTGGTTGTTGAAGAAAACACTACTCTGCTCTGACAGGCCATTTAACATGGTAAATATGCACCAGAATGATAAACTGAGGAAAATACTCACTGTAACTGCCCGGAACAGAAAACCAACTATCTCATTGGACTCAGAGAGCCCAAATCCACTAGAGCTATGTACTCATACACCCTATGGATCTCTGCATGATGATTTAAAATCTCCAATATATCCAGATAGATAAAATAATAATAATCTGTAAATGATCAAATATGCTGAAAATCACAAATCATCATCATAAACCTGTAACCAATGCATGGAACCATCTAGTGACCTGTAATAGACCATATATCATCCATCTGCATCATCCGAGGTCTATCCACCTCATGTCCTGTGGTTGACTTTAGTCAAACTAAGTTTGACCAAGTTTGACCAAGTCAACATGACCAATAATATGACCCAAACTGAAAATAAGCTGCTACAAGTGTTAGAGGCTAAGACATGCTTTACAAATCATTCAGGTAGCAATTATAACAAATAGTAATCAATTCACTGGCGATCTAAAAACCAAATATAAAGTGTTTTCAATATTTATTATGACTCGGACCAGACTTTCAAAACCATACTCACTTTATAGCTGTGATCAATTTTCTAGTGAAGGGTGAAGGCTAAAAATCAATAGGCTAGGCTAAAGGATGACTACTGACTTGACATTGTGACACTTTGGAAATGGAAAGGGGATACACACTCTAGCATATGTTGGACAAGCAGTAACACAGGGGATGGCAGTGTCTCACAAATGGGTAAGTTGTTTCAGAAGTGCTTATTCAACCTTGACAGATGCCTACAACTCACATCCAAGTTGATACAGCTCCGTGAGGATCTTTTCTAGAGCTGCCATGACTAGGTGCCCAACAAACCGTAACTTGAGACTCTAGGGACACTTAGAATTAGTTGTCCCTTACTCCATCTCACATGATAACTCGCAAGCTAGTGAGGAATAAATCAATACAAGTGAGGCCAGCAATCATTTAGATATAACATTATTTGAACCATTGTTTTTGGGCCTTTTAGTTTCCATAGCTTTGATCCGTGTGTGTTCAAAAACACATTCTTGGATTTACATTTACTTAAGGCTTTATGATCTATGTGTGTTCAGAAACACGATTCCATAGATTTACATTTCAAAGCCAATTTCATTAGGCTTGCCTTGCATTCACGTATGTTAAGAAACACATTCTAGAATGGGCTTTACATAAGATACACATTTCATTTCCTTATACACTATACTGATGGTAGCACTATCTGTTTCAGGCCTAACCAACACAACTTAGGCAACTCGGAGCCGAGACACAGTATAACAGGGGTGGCTTATCCAACAAAGAGGCTAAAGCGAGGGAAGGTCCTCCATGCCACTAGTCAAGTAGTAAGTCAGGGTAACAAACATAACGGTTTATCCAACAAAGAGACTAAAGCAGGGGAAGGTCTTCCATGCCACTAGTCAAGTAGTAAGTTAGGGTAACAAACATAACTGGAAGATAATGGATGGGTGGAGAAAGTGAATAATGAGACCAACACTATCAAGCCAAAATATGGTGGGAATGATCACCTCTATTCCCCCTAAGGTGGGTAACACCGATGAGTATAAGTCAAGAACTTCTAAGTCTGAGCAGGGACATATATATATATTTCATTTCCATATACATTGTACTGATGGTAGCACTATCTGTTTCAGGCCTAACCAACACAACTTAGGCAACTCAGAGCCGAGACACAGTATAACAAGGGAGGCTTATCCAACAAAGAGGCTAAAGCAGGGGAAGGTCCTCCATGCCACTAGTCAAGTAGTAAGTCAAGGTAACAAACATAACTGGAAGATAATGGATGGGTGGAGAAAGTGAAATATGAGACCAATACTAGCAAGCCAAAATATGGTGGGAATGATCACCTCTATTCTCCGTAAGGAGGGTAACGCCGATGAGTATAAGTCAAGAACTTCTAACTCTGAGCAGGGACATATATATACATAATTAATACAACCAAGGTCCAAATATCTATATGATTGCCAGATCATGACACTAAATGCTAAGACATGCCACAAGAATGAGTATAAAAGCAATAATAACCATAACACAAGATAATACCTGCTGGGTTATATACCTGTTGTTAGACACAATGACTCACTGAGAGGGGGGGGGGTGAATCAGTGAGCTTAAACTTAATCCAAATTTCAACTTCAATCACAATCTCATATCATCATTCAACATTATATTCATCAATGTACTATCTAATTAAACACATCAACACATTGCACAAGAGACACAGGATATAGTTTTGTAATCTTTTGTATTTTGTTCAACGGCTACAACTGCGAGGCAATTCAGCACCAACTGAAATAAAAGAGCACCAACTCCTTATCTAGGACCCAGCCTAGTTTTTCTTAGATCCTACTAAGAAAAGAATACAAGACCCTGCTTGTATTATGTGTACATACATTACATCAATCATATCGTTACATCTCTGTCCAACAATTCATCATTGTCAACATATCATTGTCATTATTCTGTTCATGTCATCAACATCTCAGCATATCCACGACCTGTGATTTTTGCACTGTCATATCAACACTTGTCTTTATCACATGCATCTTGTCAGTTGCTATAACCCTAGCACTAGCATCAAACTGTCTTCAAACTTCTGCCAGCATCTTGTCTTACAACCACAAGCATCATCACCATGTCTTCATTAATCACCAGCAATCAACACCATCTCTGTCTGTGAGCTTTCAGTATTGCTGCCCTATATAAATAATATCATCAAGTTCTTCAACAATCACCAGTATTCTGCTGGCCTAACATATCAACCAGTTGTCCAGCATCATGCATCAAGTCTTCATCACAGTCAACCCAGAAAACTCAGACCACTGAGCATATTGATCTACTGAACATATCACTTGATCCTACTGTACATATCACTGAGTGAATATATCATCAAAGTGTAGGCATCACTGTGTAATATCATTACAGTCTTCACTGTGTATACTGTGTATGTAGGAATCTCAACATTACAGTCTTCACACTGTGTACTGTGCATCTAATCACTGCCATATAATCATTACTGTAATCAGCAACATATCACTTTGTAATACTTACTTGTCATGAGACTGTCCACCAAGATTTGTCATATATACCACCGAAATCAGAATTCATGCATGCCCAGAAATAGTGTTCATACATGTATCCCTGTCATTGTTCTCTTTTTCTCAATTGCAAGTTCAGTCAGGGTCTTCATACCACATAAGGCTGCAGACTGTTGACAAAGTAGATATCCCACGAAATATCAGAGTTGGAAGATAAGTGATAACTGATTGCTGCTCCACGAAATTCAATGACAGTCCAAAGAGATCAGCAATCCTCCTTTGGCCTAGTTGCCTCAGTCCTCAGTCAATTAGGGCTTCACAATTTCACAGAATAATTACTTCAAAGATTATCTCTGTCCACCAGTACTTCATCTTTCTCTCAGTGAAGCCTAATTGCCTTAGTCCTCACTTTCTGTGGCTCAGTCTCTACCCGAATTTCAGAGATAAAAAAAAACTTTCCTTATTTACTGTGGCTGCTATATCATCAACCAAGCCAACCCAGAAATAAGAAATAAACAAGACTGTTTTGCTGTTGCTGCTGATTCTCTGCTGCTTGAGTCAAACCCAAAAATTCAAGGATAACAAAATTATTACTTCATCTGCTGTTCTTCCTTCATCTGTTGCCCCAAAACAAAGATAAAGGTAAATTGTAAAAATTGTTGTTCACTGTAGCTGCCTGCTACAGACCCAAAAATCAAAGCTACTCTTTCCACCGAAAAATCCACACCAAAATGAATAACTCTTCATTTGTATTTATACTGGTTTTTCCATGTATTTTCTGGGCTGACTTGCTCTATTTCACATTTTATATTTAATAAAAAAAGTATTTTTGAAACTAAGCCGACCTCACCATATATATATTTCATTTTTTTGGTTTATTTCTTTTAGCTGGCCGACTTGGCATTTTTATTTGTACTTGTTGATTTTAATCCACATCATGGATATTATAATTCCATGTTATTAATTAATTTGTTCAAGATGTAAAGGCCAAGTCATTATTTCATTTGTTTAAGGGCTCCATGCATTCATCACAAAGTAATGGGTTTTTTATTTTATGTAATGTATTTAAGGGCTTCAAGTGTATGGGCTTCAAAATTCACGTAAAGACTTCTTCAAACGTTTTAGGGCTCCTTCATTATGTGCGTGGGCTTCTTATGTCATCAAAGGTTCCATACATCATTGTCTTCAAGCACATGGGCTACATTAATAACATCATCTATCCTTCATTTAGCTTGTGGGCTTCATGACTCCATCAAGCCACAAATGACCATGGAATGAGTAATTTGCCCACTTTGGTGTTCCAAAGCCCAATCATGCCATGTCATTAATATTTATCACTTCTTTGTCATGTCATGGTTTGTTTGCCCAAGCTATCATGTCCATGTATGTCATCCAATGCCCATATTCATTTTGCCATGTCAATGTTATCAGGCTTGCTTATCTTCATGCCATGTACATCTTTGTCATCTTCCTCAATGCTTGTGTTCTTTATGTCAAGTCCATCTTGGTTTATCTTCTCCAAGTCATCTTCAAATGACCACAGTATGGGTCATTTGACTCTTGGCTCATTAGGTGTGCCAAAGCCCATCACCTTCATGCCATGTGTGTTCTTCAAGACATCTACGTCATCATCTTCTTTGCCCTTCCTCGAGCCTTTGTCATTAATGTTGTCATCAATGACAATCATATTCATCACCTGTAAATAACCAATCTGAACCATCATCTGTCCACTGAGAACCTGCTGCTGCAACTTTGGGCAATACCAACTGCTTTGTAAATGGCTAAATGGCTACATCAGTCATCAAATCTGAGTTTCCTGAGACTCAGTCATGGCATAGAAATATAATAGTGTCCATACTCATAATGGTGATTCAATCATAGATGCTCATCTCAACATCTCAAATGTAAGGGAACTGGCTGAAAAATGTACTGGAATCTGGAAATAAAATATGGTAGCCCAGCTACTATATATGTGATAACAATACCCAAAGTATAAAGGAGTTAAATCTAAAAGTTATAAAAAGGGTATATATAGGAAGAAGTATCATTAAAAGGGTTAAATCGCTTGGAATAAGTCGCATTAAGGTTGTTCCAAGTTTATTAAATTATAAATTGAATAAGTGAAGAAGGTATCTAATTTTTAAAAAAATTACAACAATTTCAAGTCAATTATTACTTGGACTTTCTTAGTGGAGGAAAAGATTATTAGTGAAGTACTTTAAAGGTGGATATATATATAGTGAAGAAGTATCATTAAAAGGGTTAAATCGCTTGGAATAAGTCACATTAAGGTTGTTCCAAGTTTATTAAATTATAAAGTGAATAAGTGAAGCAGGGGTATCTAAATTACAACAATTTCAAGTCAATCATTACTTGGAATTTTTTAGTGGAGAAAACGATTATTAGTGAAGTACTTTAAAGGTGGATATGACTATATTAAAAGGAATCTAAGTTAAGATGGATAAATTAAATTACTTTTCTCATATAAAAAAGGGAAAAGAAAAGAAAAAGAGGTCAAAATGGATGAGATGGATTCTAGTAATAGCAAAAAAAGATTTTATGATGATTCATCAAAACAACCTCTCAAGATACCAAAAGCTAATGTGACACTTGACGGAAGTGAAATTGTCATCACTATTTGTCCAACTAACAAGGAGAATTTTATTCATGTTGATATTGCTAATCAATTACAAATTTTAGAATCAAGTATAGAGAAAAACAAACGGAACAACGATCAGATTAACAATTTACCCTTGAGCATTGATAATATAATTTTGCATCTCAATTCATCATTACAACCATAGTGGAAAAAATCGGCGAAAAATCGGCGATGTCCCGAAAAATCGCGATTTTTTCGGGGTGCCGATTTTTCGGCCCGAAAAAATCGCGACTTTTAAAAAATCGGACCCTGGCAAAAATCGGCAAAAATCGGCAAAAATCGGGAAAAAATCGGCAAAAAATCGGGAAAAAATCGGCAAAAATCGGCAAAAATCAGAAAAAATCGGGGAAAATCAGTAAATAAGCGAAAAAATCGGTAAAGTACAATTTTTGCATTTTTTAATGCTTTCCGCGGTTTGCCGATTTTTGCCGATTTTTTCGCCGATGTTGCCGAGAAGATGTTTTATGGACCCTCGCCGATTTTTTGCCGATGCCGATTTTTTCCACTATGATTACAACTATAGATGTAGAAGTTATTGACATAATGCTAGGGTCTAACTAGTTGGAAACATTGGGTACGTTCACTTTCAATGCAAAAACAAAACAAAAAAAACTCATGGCCTTCTTCTATAAGAAGAAGAAAATAACACTACAAGATTTATCAGTGGAATCATGCATAGGAGTTCACTCATCACAAAATATAGATGATGAAACACCATATGAAAGTTATGAAGATTTAGAAGGGGAAGTAAGACATTTAAACAAACTACTTATTGACAAAGATAAAGAAATTATGCAAACCCAAAAGAAATTGGAACACCAAGATTCAAAGTTCTACAAGCTACAACAACAAAATAGCGACATTAAAAAAGCTCACAAGTTAGATAAGCTAAGATAATTTGAGATTGCAAATATCAATAAAACGATATCAAACAATAATGATGAAATCTTTCGGTTGAGAAATCATAATAAAATTCTACTCACAAATATCAAGAAATTAAAGAATAACAAGCAAGAAAATTGGAAGTCGGAACAAGCTAATGAAGATATTAAGAAAGATTTACAAGAAAAGGGTGAAAAGATTTGTCACCTCAAAATTCATAATCAAGAATTGATGGAATAGATCAAGAAATTAAGTGATGATGAGAATTCACAACAAGAAACATCGAAGAAGCTCGTCAATAAAGAATCAATGATCGAAAAGGAATCAAAGACATAACTAGTTGAAATAGCGAAGTTTTCAGCTAAAAAAATCCAAACTTCAGAGGAAGGGATAGATACAAATCCAATTGAATTATTTGTAATCAATAAATTACCAGAAGCAACAAAATTCGAGGTTGCTAAAAACAAGACACAAGATACTAAGACACCTTATCGACACCCTAATCATAGAAGTTGTCACTTCAACCAGCCAATCTATCAACATCATTTTAAACAACCACAAATGGCATATATTCCTAAGAATTTAAAAACCAAAACATTTGTGTTCCAAAATAAAAGTCATCTTGGAAATCAAAATACATTGGGTTTTTTCCAAGGAAACCATGAGTGCCCAATGCCACAGAAGTTCAAATTGGGGTGGCCTAATCCAAGACTAGTGTAACATTTTTATTTGATGCCTCATAAATCATATCATCTTGTTTCATCAAGTATCGCAGCTACAAGCACAAAAGATCAGGAGAAGAAGTTACGAATCAGAATAAGAGTTAAAGTCTTTCAATAATTATGCTTTGAGGACAAAGCATTTTTAAGGAGAAGGCAATGTAAGCTACATAAAATATTATAATGATAATAACAATTAATAAAAACAATAAATAATAATAAATAAAAAATTTAACTAAAGGTTGCAACCCTTCGTGAACAATCACTAAAGGTGCCTTTAGGAGTTATATAATTATATATAACTATATATGAATGACACTCTCATTGTATTGTAATCATCATCGCTCATTATTCATTTATTTTGTGCTATATGGATTTCTGTTATCTATCGTATCAATTCTGGATATTTAGTATATGAACAGGAACTATTCATTTCACATTTGATGCTTCCAAGGGGGTACGCTCTTCAAATGATGCTAAGAAACTACTCAAAAGGTGGAACGCTCTTGGAATTGATGCGATACTTTCCTAAGTGGAACACTTTCCTCTCTTGATGCATGTGCCCTTAGAATATGCCACAAAGCCTGCTCCTAACTCTTTTCATGTTGGGTCTTCTTCAAGAATGAGTTCATCCTCCCAATGAGTAAGGATAAAAATAATGAACCTCCTAAAGGTGGAACGTTTCCCTTGATGGTGACCCTTTGACAATATTTTCAAACCTCCTCCAAGCTCTCAAGTAATAAACTTCTCAAGCCTTTGGAGTATGTGCTGGCTGCCTCTTCTTCATGTTGAACGCTCTCCTATGCCATTTATCTTTAACACTCGTTACCTCTTGATCAAGTCAAAACTCCATTAAAACAATCAGCCAAAAGGGGTTGCATCCTAAAGGAATGTGCTAATGTTGTTATGCTCTTATGATTTTACTTGATTTGTGCAACTAATACTTGGACTTGGAGTGTTCCTCAAAATGGGGTATCAACTTTACACGCTTTTCAATGAAGCAAAATGAGATCACCCAAGTGTGGAGCACTTCTAGTTCTCCTCTAAAATCTACTGCAGCTGTTAACTTGACTTCCTTGTATCTGGGGCATTCTTCAAATCAGCCTTGATTATGCTTAACACCTGATGGAGTTACACCTTTGTGAGGCCTGAAAGGCTGAAAGGCTTCCGGAGCTAGTCTGATACATGCTGCAATTAATTACCTCACTACTTGTCTCATCATTCTCCTGTCGACTTCTTGAAAATGTCAAGGATAGCTTATCCTTTTACTCAACTCAGTAACCTTTGAATTCCCAAATTTCCTTATCACTGAAATCTTTTTTCACCTCTTCAGGCTACAATGAAAAGTCTTGGGCATATCAGCTCTTCGATTATATTACAACCGCCACAAGAGGAATTTTGCAGCCATCCAACTTTAATGTTGGAGCAAATGGAGGGCAAGACTGCAAGGAAATAAGGCCTGAAATGCACCAGATTCTGATATCATTCTGGCACTCCTGACTCTCCAGATATGAGCAAGTATGTCTTCGAGGTACAAGAATAGCGACAGTTGGTGTCTGAAAACAACTCTACAAATGTGATCGCCGGTTCTCTTCTCATGACTTAGATGTTTCAGCTGAATAAATCTCACAGGAGATGCACTTATATATTTCAATAGAAGCATCAATCACATAACCCCAAAAACCATGGCACCAGATATTTCAAATCTAATATTGTTAAGTACATCAATGTTCTACTGCTGTTCCAATCTACATTTTCTTCATTTCCATCTACTTGTGCTTGCTCTGTTCCATCTAAGTTGATTGGATCAACACCATCATCACTTGCCTTTTCCCCTTCATGTTAGGACAACTTTCCCAAAGATGGATAGCTGGCTTTGCCTTGCTCATGTACCAGGGGACTCTTACTCTTCAGAGTGAGCTGTTAATTTTCTAATCAAGAACACTCAAACATTATAACGAATAACAACAGACTCATATAAAAGATATGCTTTTATTATAATGAACTCAATTGGTGCATTGGTAATGATCTCATTTGGTAGGTAGGTAGTTGTACTTGTACCACCGTTACAATATAACTTCTTTATCAAATTACTACCTATTATTATTTTGTTGGTCACTTGTGTAAACGTGACTTTATTACATTATTGAAGCCTTATACTCTAACACCTCCTCTTAATGCTACAATGCTAAAAATTTGATTGACAACTAAACATTAAAAGTAAACTTCCACTTCATAGATGAAATCTGGCTGCAAGTCCATCATGCTGTCTCTTTCACCCTCACAAGGGTAGAATTCCTGAATTCCCAAATCTTCTACATTCCCAAGTTTCCAAATTCCTGGAATTCCCAAACTTCCGAATTATTTTGAATACCCAAACTTCTGAATTATTTTGAATTCCCGAGTTTCTGAATTCCTCAAATTCCCAAACTCCCAAGTTATTGAGATTTCCAAATTCCCTAATTACTTGGACAACAATCCATTCTGAGTTAAACCTTCTTTAGTTGCCTCGTGTATTGAAGGATCCAAATTTGTTCATAAACAGCAGAAAAAATAAGAACTAATCAAAATGCTGGAAATACATTTATCTCTTCTCATGAAAATAAAACTTATTTATTTGCCCCCTCTTCATCTCGTAATTAGCTCTCTATATGTATGTTTATTTGCCCCCTCTTCATCTCGTAATTAACTCTCTCCATATCTATATGTATGTTTATTTGCCCCCTCTTCATCTCGTAATTAACTCTCTCTATATCTATATGTATGTTTATTTGCCCCCCTCTTCATCTCGTAATTAACTCTCTCTCTATATATGTATGTAGGTATGCTCCAATTCTTGATTTGGAAAACCTTCTCCCATATAAAAACGCTATCCTGTTCTTGAAATTCTTTTAAAACCTCTACTCTTTGCTCGGTATGAACTTTCTTTGAAAGTAAAATCATCTCCTCTTGCTCAGCAATTTAAAATAATCAAAGATTATCATAAAATATTAAAAATTTACGTCCTTTTGATGGAAATTATGCCTGGAAAAGAATTTGATTATTAACGATGTCTATTATAGGTTCTAATCCGTGATGATATTGGTGCACACAGTGGCCTGTAGGATTTGCATGGATTGAGCTGCGACAAAAGAAAGACTTTCTTTCTTTTATTCAGCTGCTAAAGGTGAATGATATGTTTACATGGCTGTAGGTGTCGATGGCTGTCAACTAATCCGATCCTTTATTGATACTTTGAATCGCAGCTGGATTCCTTGACTTCTGACAGCGACGGCTCAACATTACGTGGCGGTGGCTAAGACCTGTAGACTCACGGGCAGAATGATTCTTTACTTGATACACGACTGTTATTTTTTTACATCGATGGCTCCAATGAATAGCAGGTCGCACAATAGGGTACAGATCATACGGACATAGTACGAATTTGCTAAATAATGGCTGCTGCATGCATGCAAATTTGTGGTGGTAAAAAAAATTGACTGCTTGACCAGCAAACATATAATATCAGAAGAAAAGGCGGCTCACAGAATGCGGCGGCATGATTCGGTTTAATTTTTTTATTTGTGGCGGCTTCTTTGTTGATGGCTGCGGGTTCCATGGTGGCTTTATTGGCAGTGGCGGCTGGCTATTTGAATGGCGGCAGCAAACAATTGTTCGTGAAGTTTGACGGTGGATTATTATCAGCAATGGCGGCTGCACAAAAAAAATATTGACGGCTTTTAGTATTTCGGGTGGCGGCTTTCTTCTCTACGCGGCTAGAACGGATCTGATAAAGGGTGGCTGACTTCCATCTTCGATCCAGCTTTACAAATCAACCATAAGGAAAACCTCGGCTCTTTCTAAACACCCCTCAGATATCATGTTAATTTTTACTATGTTAATTTTCTAATTAAGAACACTCAACATTATAACGAACACAACGGACTCTATGTTTTTTATTATAATGAAGTCCATTGTTCCATCGGTAATGATTTCCTTTTAGCTCATTTGGTAAAGTTAATTGATACTTTGGTAATGATTTCCTTTTATCTCATTTGGTAAAGTTAATTGATACTTTGGTAATGATTTCCTTTTATCTCATTTGGTAATTTGGTAGGTTGATGTAGTACCTTTACAATATAACTTCTTTATTAAATATTACCTAATTATTATTATTTTAGTTTTAAAAACATCGCTATTTATTATTAAAAAAAAAACTAAAAACACTTTTTATATGGCCTGATCACTATCTAACAGTGGTATCATATGCTTCCATCAATTATCAAAAAAACTGCATAGTCTTATAAAACAGGAATTCCGTTATCTGTCACAAAAATGTGATCAATACATCAAACCAAAAAAAACTGAAAACTACCCAAATAGGTAAATAGGTTTTTTAGGTTTTTTTTGTTGCACTCAAGATCTTTATGTGTATCACCCTTGTTAGTTACTTATGTAAACGTGACTTTATTAGATTATCGACGCCTCATACTAACACAAGCTTCATAGATAACCTTTGAAGTAACCTCCACCGATCACGTCTTTCTGGATTCAATTTGAGAGACTCTTATTTTTAAGATCCCTGGTGGAAAGGGACATTATATGATTATTGTCATGTAAAATTGACCAATCTTGCAATATTTTGTCAATCCATTTTACAGCTGGAAGCCAACAAACCAGTATATGGCAACATAGCGGCAGTATTCACCAGATTCCTGAAGCACCTCATCTCTGCTGGAAATGACCTCAGGAAGAATATTAGAAATCTGCTGCTTGGAATGCTAGGTGTAACTATAGAAAAAGTCCCTCACACCACTGGACAGAATGCATTTTAGAATGCCTAAAAAATGCTCATGCATTTTTACGGGTAACGGGTTCAAAACCCTTGCTGGTTCAAAACAATGAAGATTTGGACTGTAGTTACATCTGTACAGGGTCACCTTGCAACCATGTTAGCACCCCATACGTCCGATAGGTCTTGCCCTTCATAGGCCCTAGTTGGCAACCACTAGAAAGCTGGTAACTAATCGAATACTACGGGAACAGGGTGGTAACTCATCGAATGCTGAGGGAACAGGGAACCATTAAAAAGCTTATAAAAAAGCCTCTCCCCCAATATAATCACTATATAACTGTACCACCCGCATAGCTTAGAATTGGCATAACTGCTAAGAAGATGTTGAAGAGCACTGTTCGATGTGTCCCGAAAAATTGCACTTCATAGACTTTGGCATGAATACCCTCACTAGGACAAGTGTTCTACATGTGGCAGCCTGAGTGCCTGCGATATTTTTTGTTATATAAGACATTTAGCACTCCTCTCTTGTGTTGTAGATTTGAACTTAAGCTAACATGAATTTCTTAGCAGCAAATCAGGTGACTTCCGGCTCAGCCCTCACTCTCCTTCTGCTACAAATCTGTGCCTATGATGGGGCAGTGATGACTCATGCTGCCTCAGGCTACCCTCCATTGCTGTGACTTCAAAGCAATCATCCTACTTCATATGCCCAATTCTATTCTATTCTTTCTTCCTGACACTATTCTTGTGTATCTTTCTTGAAAATTTTGATATATTCCTAAGATCAAACTTTAGGTTTATATTTATATGAAATTACATATATTTTGATTCACATTGGTTTGCCTCACTCGGACTCATCCGGTGGGCTCCTCCTTACTTGCATTACAGTGCCTTGACTTTTTCTGTCTTCTGCAGTCGTTCGGATTCCTTCACCATTTCTCCCCCCGGAATGTCATAGCCACAGATACGGACACACAAATGCAACAAAGATATTGAAGAGAGAAAATGTACATGATTGATTCATACTACACAGTAAACATTGTAATGTCCTAAATTTTAATATATAGAGGGATAATATATAGAGGGAGAGGGGCACACATTGTGTAAGTTATATCAGCATATATTTATCTTAAATTTGGATCTATCAATCCAATTTCTTGAGGTGCAAATGTTTTATCTTAATTTTTTTACACGTTAAGAAAAAAACGTATACCTCAAAAAATTGGATCCCTCTTTATGCTTGATTGGGTTTAAGATGGATCTATGCTGCTTTTAATTTTTTTTATTTTATGACCCAACATAATTTTTTTAATTACTTTTTATTTTTAGTAAAGTTATGTTATGTTACAGTAACAACATCTCCACCATACTTTACTTTCAATACAATAACAAGTTTTCATATCTCCTTAATTAATGACTAAACTAAAACATGAATGATCTCAACATTCCATTACTTTATTACATGTGTCAGTGACAAAAGTACACCACATTAATAAAACTTTAAGTCCTAATTTGACCACTATATTATTTTCTCTAATAGATACAGTTGATATTGAGCATGTTGATGTTTGTGCAACAATAGGTACCAAAGCTAACAAGAATTAACACACATAAAAAGAGCATGAAGTCTTCAAAAATTTGCTAAGAGGAATGTGTGAAAGGAACACAAAGTTTGAAATGTGAATTCATAGGGATATGCGTAAGGCATTTCCGCACTAAGTATAGTATTACAAATTGAAGATGGAAGAACATTGAAATAAACACAATACATAGCTTACTGTATGGTCAATGTGAAGTAAAATGAAATGTTTATTATATAAGTGGGTAAGCCAATAAGCCGACAATTTGTCCAGCTAGAGTCGATAAAATAGCAGCGATTGTCATTACAGTTCAAGTAATTGTGCTGTCAAGCGAGTGTCATTACAGTTAAGTAATTGTCCTGTGAAATGTTTATAAAATTGTTCAATCTAGTAGAACTTCTACATTTTCAGATGCAAAAGACTGTGTTTTGACTACCATGAAAGCCAAATGTACAGAGGTTTTCAGCAATTTGATTTTCTTGATAATTTATGCATCAATGAAATGCTTATAAGTTACTTTACCTTCTTAACTAAACAGAAGATTTCATAAGCTTGGGTGTTTTGTTTCCATAGGTCACCAAGCAATCTTTAAGACATTAATAAATACATGCACTTTGAAAAATGTTGGAGTTGTAAGCATTTTTATATTGCCAAGAAGACCATATAGTGTAACATTCACAGACAAGCTACAGAGAAAAACAAATAGTACAAATTCACATTAAATCTAATACATTCTATTGTTGTTCAACCATATTGAAATGAGAAAAACATTCTAAGATGAAGGACTAAATGAAAAGTATACCCCTTAGCCTGTATGCAACACTAAGGTTTTGCATATATGGATAGACTAGAAGCCGTTCTGATGGTGCAACACAAAATCCTATCAAGCGCAGAAGGTTGCGGTGGACTGCCACACTGATCATCTCAACCTCCCGTAGAAATGCTGCCTCTCCACCAGGGCTATGATAGTCAGTCAACCGTTTTACTGCAACCTTTATATTGTCATGAAGCACTCCTTTATATACTTTGCCAAAACCTCCCTGCCCAAGAACATTCTTTTCACTAAAATTATCTGTCGCCAGCTGCAACTCACGCCAGGAAAATCTCTTTAACTGACCAAAAGCAATTTTCCGATCATCCTCACCTGGATAATAAGTGAAATAAATACTCAAGCGTTGGAATAATTCATAAATCAAGAAATTATATGTACCATTGTATCTAAAGATCGATAATACATCTTTGGTATGTTGCGAAAATATTTGCCCTTGCATTAAAGAAACATACAGGCAAAGAAAACAAGAATATATACATGTAAAATCTATAAAACAAAACAGCTAAGAATGAATATGAGAAGAAGAACCCACGGTTCCATTCAATTTCCTGACATTTGATTGATAATGTTATAGATTTAGATTTACTGAGTCAAATGCCAATTGACTATACAACATTTGCAAAGTGTTACCTCACAAACCCTTAGCTTTAGAGATGAAGTCCTAAAAGCTCAAGTGAGACCTTGGAGGAACTATGCGGGATTGCTCTTTACTCTTTAGGCTGACTCTCCTCCAGCTCAAGGGGGGCTCCTCTAGATTAGGATTACTAGAGCTATGCAATAAAATCCATGGTAAGTGGAGCGATGGCTCCATTAAATCAAGGATGAATGGACCAGAAACTAGTGTCTTTTCAATGAGCAAAAGGGGTCACATCAAGGCTTAATGGGGGACCACCCTAATGAGGAAAATATGGCTGTTGAGGCTGCAAAGTACAACCTACAACCGTCCATGTCCTTGCTGTCCTAAATTGCAGAAATATATCTAAGGATATTCCTAGCACAGATAAGATCAATACTTATTGAAATTATGGTTATCAGGAGTAGAATATATGTGCATTTAACCAAGCATAGAGAGAATGCATCAATAAACAATAATCCATTGATAACCATAATAGAAAGAGGAAGGGCATTACCTAATTCATTACTCAATAAGCACATGTCAAGATAATTTAAGCAAGAAAGGATAACAGTATGGTTTATAAGATACTCCCATCCATGGGGCACTACATTGATTCTCCAATCACATCCAACAAATTTTCTATTAAGCTCCAAGGGATGAGATACATACAGGCCAGTGCTGAAGTTAACTATTTCTGGTATTACTATTATTATTAGCAAGGACAGCAGTGAGGGGAGTTCATTGTTTTAGTTGAGTGGGAGGAGTGGCTGAGTTATCTTTTAGGGATATCCAAAACCAGCAGTTGTGGTATCCATGCAAGCAATTTGATCCTTTCCTCTTGCATGCACAACTAAGGCGTGTTAGCATCTATTCTTTCCTTTCTGGATTCTATAAGAGCAGAATTGAGATCACTTGTACAGGAGTCGACAGTGTTCAGAAGAAAAGTTTGTAGCAGCAGAAGATCACCACTCCTTCACCTTCCATATCTTGACACTACTACCACCAATGTATGCAACAAGGCCTATTGTAACCTGTCATGTTTTGTTTATTATGATGAAATCAGTCTCTTGAATAATATATGATTTGGTCCACTTATGCTTGATATCCAGCTCTTTGGATTTACTGGTTGATTGTTGGCAAAGTAGTATTGCACTGTTGTGGCTAGATCAAGTGCACTTGCTTTGATTTATTCTTCACTCGAGGCACACATTCACACCACTTTCCTTTTATTATTTGCTGTTGTAATTATCTTTAATATCTGATCTCAACCACTTTTAATTTTATTAAATTCACTTTCGCTTTTCACTATTTGTTGGCAGTCCAAAAGTGAGTTTTATGTTTGCTAATCAATTGGACTTTTACACGGCATACAACCCATAGGGACACCCCCCTAAGACTGGAAAAGGCACTAACGCAAACAGAGAGGCATCGAATCGTGACTAGGAATGGTTTTGCCCATAGTTATTAGGTGAATTTGATTGTGCATATTTGCATGATAACAAGGCCCCAATGAGATAGTTGTTGCTTAAGATAGAAAAACTATACAGACGCTATTCAAGGTTGTGGAAAGAAAAATCCCTAACCATTACACAACTTGCAACCATAGGAGTGCCACTACAACTTATGGAGAAACAAAAAATAATTAAAACACCACTACAACAATGGCATGTGAAGATGAAACATATGTAAAGAACAACGTGGAAGTAGACATCTCTTGAGGGCAAATACCACAAAAAAATTGTACGACGAGAAAATACAACAAAAAATTGCCCCTGCAAAGAAGGGTAAGTATGCATAGGTGGAAAGGCATGATTGGCTCGATTTTCCCTACGTCGTCGGAGAAGAATCTACTAGCTTGCCAATTAGTTGTGATGATTGTGATGAAGATTATCAAGGTTGCTATTGCTCTTTTCTCACCGATAGAAAGGCATAGAACCTCTACTCTTGAGTATTGTAATTTTTTTGTTTCAAGTAATAAGATTGAAGACTTTGGAGGTCGATTTGGACTCTTGGTTCCATGCATGCACAATTCTTTGGTTGAAGTGACATCTTTCTGAGTTTCATTTGTTTTTATGCAAGTAACTGTTTAGATCTAGCTTTGTAGAACAAATATTCACTATTGTTAATTTGTTTGTTTATAAGCATGTTATCAAGATCTAAGAGTAATATTAGTATTCAATTGTACAACATATTCTCTTGATTTTGGTTTATGAGCATGCTAGATTTAACTTTGTTGTATGAGAATTTTTTGCAAGCTCTACAGGAAGTTTGCAAGGTGAAGGGAGCTTGGATCTAGTTTGACTCCTCTCTTTCTCCATCACATTCTCGCTTCGGATCTACAAGTGATTGATCCATACTTCCTCCTCCTCAATCATGTTCCCATTTCAAGCCTTGATCTTGAGGTTTGCTTCAACTATCTTTCATTTTTTGCTAAAAAGTATTTCGGTTACTTGGTTACTATAGGCTTAGTAAGAGATAGATCTTATTTTCACTTGTAAAAATCAGACATCTTTTCTTACTTTAGCAGAAAATCAGATCTTAGTAATCTCAAATTTTGTATCAAAACGCTAGATCTAGATCCATTTTTTCTATACTTGCATATGCCAAAACTTTCCAATATTTTTTGCAAGTTAGATTTTTGTATTTTTTATGTAGATTTGTACACTCTAACCACTAATTTGCAGCGTTATTAGCTCGCTGGTTTTTAGCAGGTCCACGACGAAAGTGGGCGGATTTGTGACCAAAACCGGTCAAAAAGCACAAAAAAACACTTCCAATGGACCCCCATCCACTTATACAAATTTCTAGTTGATCGTAAGCCCTTAGATCCAACTAAAAGTGGACTAAGAGGCATTTTTTTCTCTTCTTTTATTCTAACTGTTAAACGAGAGCAATGGGATACTCAGCGCCCACACCCCATCCCCCCTGGGGAGATTCGCACTGTGTCAAAATTTTGTGAATAAATTTTTTTAACAACACAACAAACACACACACACACACTTTGAGCTTGCAGGGTGTATACTTTAACTAATAAGTTTGTCATTCAATTCACTTTCATTTTTGCAAACGT
Source organism: Larix kaempferi (assembly GCA_027924585.1). Lineage (NCBI taxonomy): Eukaryota > Viridiplantae > Streptophyta > Pinopsida > Pinales > Pinaceae > Larix > Larix kaempferi. The sequence continues at coordinate 17,122,643 of BSBM01000757.1, read as the reverse complement.
AAATCTAGAAATAACACAAACCTCGTTGCCACGAAGTATGCTCTCACCACCACACAAAGGCTTTGTCGATTAGTGGTGGATGATCAAAAAAGTGCCACATAGGTCTTGAGTTGCTTTACTTTGCTTTCAAGTTTAAGTTTTTCCTTTCTACAACAATCAAATTGGAATAAACATTTGGATTACATATCAGAATATGCTCTTTTCCCTTGCAGGCATCTTTCCTAGGCCTGTGCGAAATCAGAAACGATTGTAGCAACTTAATTAATTTTTCACATTTAAGTTAAAAAACTCACAAAATAAAATTAACTACCCATTCACATAGTGGAAATCCGGCACTTGGTAATTAAAATTTGTGTGGGGGGTGTTGTCCGCCAAACTGCACACCAGCAGCAGAAATCTTTCGAAAGTTGTCTCTTCACTACAAGTGAGAGAGGTGTGGCCCTGGGGGCAAGCAATGAGCCAGGTACTATCACCTGAATCCCAGCTCCTCCGTTTAGGCTAACTCCTAACGAAGCCAAGGGGGGTAGTCCCCTAAAAAAGAGTTTCACTAAGGCTCTAGTGTTTAAGTGTTTTTTTGTATGGGGTGATGCGAATGAGTGTTGTTTAGGAGTTTTCTTGTGATGAGACCAAAAATATGTAAAGATGAACAACAGATAATAAGCAATCCACGTTGCGAGATAAGATAACAAGATGGCAGTATGATTCAAGATTTGATAAATCACTAAAGCATTCACAATATGAAATAAACACAAGGACAAATGGTCCTGATCAATATATAAGCTTTTAGATAACCAGTGCCTTATGGAGTCAAAGAAAAGTAAAGATTGTGACGCTGAAAGTGTGGGTCTTGAAAAAAATGTCGTTCGTGAGATCGTTGTGCAGATTATCTTTGTAAATTGAAGATTTTAGTGGTCTTGATTATTAGGATAAAACCAAGGATATCAAGAGAATATCCGAAAAGACAGTATCAAGTGCCTCCGTTCAAAGACATGTCGAGCCACCCAATGCTCTAGCCAGATCGCGCAATGCTAACCAGCAAACTAGAGGCTGAACATGGAACCCCGGCGCCCCCAACTAGGAGATTACCCACTGAACTTATCTTATCGCTCAACTCCGGATTGGTTGGTTATGGGGGTGAAAGTTTTATTAGTTATCACTTATGAACTTAACAAGTCTTCCACTTTTCTGAGTACTAGCCCAACCGTTTCGGTTGGCAGAGCATACGAGTGTTGGACAATCAACCAAAAGTAAATTTATTAGGGGGGAATGTGGGTTGAAATATTTTATTTAATTTAGAGCACTTCTTCAACCCTCCGACAGAGAGCGCTCTTGACTTAGTCTTAAGACCACAGTTCAAGAGACTTCTTACTTTAAAATGCCTAATGCAAGAGGAAAATGCAAATCTAACAATGCTCTCCGACAAAGAGTGCTCTTGACTTGGATTTGGCCAAGTTCAAGAGGCTTTGTTCGTTTTATGAAACAAGAAGCAGTTGTGATAACAGGATATTGAAATTTTGTAATATTAAAATCATGTGATAGCTCAATAGATGTGAAACACAGCTAGCATGCTACTTGCAAAATAAAATGAAATAAATGAAGGATTTAGTGTTCTACCAAGCAATTTTACACTAAAGGTGGGATCAACCTCCGAACAAGGTTAACCACTAGAATCGCCTGCACTTGAAAACCTCCAGCTAGCTGAAAGCTCTACCAAGGAAACTGACGGGGAAGGAAGAATAACCACAAATTATGTGGTCCTGCCCCTGGGATGGGATCCCAAGGATACAACTTCCAGTCGAAGGCTTGGAAGAGAATTAATCTAAGTACAGAAAAGAAAGATCAATCTATAAACTTGAAAAAAGAGATCTAAACTAAGTATGCAACAACACTCTTCCCCAAATGGGGAAGAAAAACCAAAGAAGTGGAGGACTCCTCCACTTAGCCTTTTATTAAACAGGTTACAAGTATTGAGGAATTTCAACCAAAGTGAGAAACTGAAAATGGAAAGTACTTAGAACAAAGAGTCTTATGACTTCTTTCACAAAAGGAGATTGAAAATTCTAGATCTTCTTGGTTGACATCATCATCGTTTGTTTTGGATCTTCTTCTGGTATATTGCTCTTCTTGATGACCTCTTCTTCTTTGGGATATCTCCAAGTGGTTTTAGTTCAAAACTTGTTCCTACTTCCCTTCTCAATAACTTGTTCTTTTCTCACAACTTGTAACAAACCAAAAGTCAAAAAACTTATGCACCCATTGGCATTAGTGCAAGATCAAAAACCAACTTGAAACTAATTAGATCTAAGCTTGCAAAATGAAATTAAGTCTAAGACTAAGATTGAGATCTAAAATAGAAAAGAAACTAACAATGAAATGCAAACTACAAGATGAGGTCTAAAAAACTAAATGCAAGCAAAGAGAAGTAAGCTGAATGCAAGTTCTACTTATTTGAAATGAGGTGCAACTAACAATAAAAATGGACTAGATCCTAAAAAAAAAAAAACATGCAAAGCTAATGAGATCTAAATTTAAACTTTCCAAAAGAAACTAAAACTAAACACTAACTCTAGCAAACTTAAAGTAACTAACTAATACTAACTTTTAACAAAAATTTTAAAGTTTTTATGTTTCTATCTTTTAGGGCCTTTTGAGGATGAACGAAAGGAAGACTTGGAGCAAGACAATGGAAAACGAAAGGAGAGGAGCTGGAGCAGAATGAAGGAAAGGATGATTCAGGACAGTCAAAGGGTAAAAGGACAGTCAAGTGAAAAAGGGAGAGAGGCTGCAAAAATGGATGAAATGACAGTTTTAAAAACAGTTGGGACAGTCAACGAAAAGGGGGATAAAAAGGAAGTGAAGGGGTAGCCAACAGTGGCTCAAGAGAGCAGCCAACAGTGAGCTGCAAAAAGGAAAGGAAAAAAGAGCTGGAAAAGTAGGCAAGGGGAGGAAACTAGGGCAAGGAAGATGGCTAGAAGAGAAAAGGTTTAGCAAGTCGAGGGCAAAAGGATTTCAAGGAGAAAAAGAGAGCTAGAAGAGGGAAGCTTTAGATCCAAGTAACCAGTAACCAATGAATTTGTTTTTTGAAATGTGTTGATGGATGAAAGGCAGCCCCTGATAGCTTATGTTTCTCTCTTGGAATGAGAAGCCACTTGAAGATCCTGCAAGATGAATACGTTAAATGGTAAAAGCTCTTGACTAATGAAGGCAAGCTTGATCCCAAGCTACTCTTCACCTTCGATGATCTCTGCAAAACAATACTCTCAAGCAAACAAACTAGATCAAATGCCTATTTTACTAGAGTGTTAGTCTTCTCAAGGCATAAACTGAATAATAATTTGAAACAAGAAAGTAGAGTGAGAGAATATCACCAAATACAAGATGAAACCACAATGCAAAGAGCTCTCGCATGGACCTCCAAAGTCTCTTCTTTACTCCAAATTTAAACAAATATTACAATACGATTTTCATAGAGTGTTCTTGCCCAAAATCTCCATCCAAAAGAGAGTGCAAAGCACTTCTACTTATACAAAAAATAAGCCATCCATACCCTAATACGAATGGCATGAGAAGAGAGCCAAATCTCAAATCTAACACTAGTCAAATCCAGTTTACAATCTCAATCAACGTAGCTTGGAGTGGAGACCCCCCTCAATGAATTCAAATTGGAGTAATGAGGATGGGGAGGTGGCCTCCACCTAGGCAAGGCGCCCCCCATCCCTACCTCGTGATATTCATCCATTCAATACAAAGCTGCCAAGTAGAATTGACGTGAGCTCTTGGGGAGGCGTGAATGCCAAATGTGGGAGACCAAGTTTGAGTGGGAGTAATGATAACTCGTGGTTTAAAAGAAGCCAAGGCGTGAGGTGGCCCCTAATTGAGGAAGGCGCCCATCATAGCCTTTGTTACATTCCCAACAATCCACTAAACTTTTGACACATCACCAAATCGAATATCTCATGAAGGAATGCGTGAGCCCCTTTGAAAGAGAGATGGCGTGAGGTTTGGCGTTGGTGTGATTGGTAGGTGGGAGATGAAGTGGCTCCTCCCCATGTTACCAACACCTTCAACCCTTGGCATTCTTGCCCACCATAATGGAGACTTGACCACGTGAAGAGGACCACGAAACTCTTGCTCACGTCATAACCTTTTAATCCACTTGTATATCCAATGTTTCATTTTAACATGTGACTTAATACTTCAAGGTGGTCGTACACTCCACAAAAACATAATCCATGCTTTTCCAAACTTTAATTTAATGTTTTTTGACTTTTTTGAATTTTTGTCATTTAGTGTGATTTGTCATTTTTTGGTCACTAAATGCCCAAATAGTGAAAAACTTCTCCTAGAGGCGATGTAATCGCCCAAAACCTTAGAAAAGTTGGCGCTAGGGTAAAGATGACGCTCTGAGCATCAAAACGAGCTTCCCCACGCCCAATTCCACCTCCGGATGAGGTTTTCACCACCTTTTGAAATTTTTTAATTAAACCATTAAAAAATGGTCTAATTTATGGAAAATTTTATTTTTCTCGGAATGGGACGAAACTCCTAGGGGACCTAGTGCACGTTCATACGACTCAATCGATGTGGCTAACACATAAAAAATCCTAGACACAAGACTCTAATAACCACCTTAGGCTTTGATCACCATGGGAAATACTCCAGCTTTGGAGGGTTGAGTGAAAAACTCAGGGATTATACGCCACTGATGAGTAGCGCATAATTCCTAAGGAAAAAAACACTCTAGAGTATCCCCCAAATGGCTAAACATACGGATAGCCGAGTCTTTTATAAAAGGATCCCGTTTAGACCAACTTTTTACATTTTCCCCATGGGGGTATGAACATGCAGTTATTACAAATGGGGCAAAAATGCCCTGAAAATGACTTCTGAATTTCTGAACATTGACGATGAACATGAATCATGTTCATGGAACTGGCGGCTCACGAGAAATTCAGCTATTTGTACAAAATAGGTGATAACAGGGGGATTTCTTAGAGGAAGCGGGAACAACTGGGAGGCGACCTAAGGGCACAGTTAGACTACAATTAGTTGGTGTAGTGTTGAACACCGCCCTAGAGACTCCATTCCAACCCACACATTCTCGTGAGGAGCCACCATCTTTTAATTTCCTGACATTCCTCCTTGTACCTCACGGTATCTCGGGAGTCCCCCTTTTTCCCTAACTAATCTCGAACCATTAATAATCTAAAAGTAACTGTTATCACCAAACTTGTAGTTGCCCCTAGAGATGGATCTAAGATGGATGGCAGAGGGGATGGGCAACCAAAGAGGTGCAACCAAGATAGCCTCGACTCCCAATGGATGGTTGTCACGCCAATCGAGGCGATCTTCACTTTATGTTATCTAGCCCAAGACAACAAAGGGGGAGACCCAGATCTACTCCCGATAGGAGAGATCAGACCAAGACACCAGATCAAATCAATTATGGATGAAGTACGTAAGGTGTATGGTAAACCCTAGATCTATGGATGAAGTCACAAGATGAGTAAGGGGTTGGATCAAGAGGTTTAAGCAATGTAGATTTGGTCCAACTTGGTTATGTGAATGACTTATGAGATGTAAAACCAGATCTAAGATTAGGGTACTAGTCAAATATGAGAAAATTCACTGCCTTGGGAACCGTGTCCAATGCAAGGTAGTTAGGGACCAAATTGGGGCTAACCAGTACCAAAGATAAGCTTGATGAGTGGATATGACAGTGTTTAGGTGTTCAAGCAGCAAGACAAAAACCAAACCACAAGCAAACACAACAAACCAGAAAAGTCGTGAGGACTTGGAGAAAGATCAATGCCTTGGGAAGTGGGCCAAATGGAGTCAGATGTCCACCAAACTACAGATCAAGGATGTTGAGGTGTAAAGCTAGGTGGGTCTTGAAAGTTAGGTTCATCCAATGGCTAGATCTCAGTAGATCTGAGATTGAAATGTATCACAAAGTGACCCAAGTGGGGCTCCACCCTCAAAATGAGGAATGGGGCCCACAAGGTGAAAATCACTGAAGTGACACACTAGGGGTAGGTTATCAACTGTGGAGATTAAGGATCAAGTGGGATCTCACCTACCCAAGTGCTAGATCTAGGTGACCTCACCCAACCAAGGAGTGCGACCTCACTTGGAGAGGCTAAGTTGCCTTGGGAAAGGGGTCAAATGGATGCCAATCCTCACCAAACTATAGATCCGGATTGTCGTGGATGCTATAGAGGTGGGTTTTCAATATCTTACCCAAGAAGCCACTAGATCTCAATAGATCTGAAAAATTGTAAAATGAAGGTTTTAACTTATGAGGGTTTTGATGAGTTAGACAAATGGATAGATCATGGAATGAGAAATTTACCTTGAGATCATACCTGTGTGATGGATGAGGTTGCCTTTGATGTTGAGGAGCATTCCCGCAGAGATCAAATGAGAGATTGTTGATTTTGCTTGCCAAAAGATGATGCGCTAGCCCACACGTGCGCCCTCCTCTACCTGTCAAAACAAGGAAATTGATTCAATCAGAAAGATCAAGCATGGAGGAAATACAAGCGAAAGGCAATAGCAACATGAAGTAGAAGGTCAAAGACAGTAATACTCCTTGTTACCAACGAAGAAATCCAAGAAAGAAGTAGGGAGGGTCCTCCCCTACCAATACGTCCTCCTCAAACCAATTCGGCCTCCACTTGTAGATGACAAAATCGTGGTACAAAATATAGCAAGACAATATCTTCAATAACCCAGTGCAAAGGAAGAATAAACGAATGAACTCCAAAAGCATTCACCACAACACAACAGATAGATGCAATAGTATTTTTCTATTCCAATAATCCAGAGCCAAAAGTCCCCTTTACAATGAGAAGCTCTCTCCTTTAAATAGGATGGACAGAGGCCATAATCCTAACCACTTTTTGAATGAGTGGCTAAGATTAAAAGATCAAATGATCTAATCAATGGTTGAGATGAGCTCAACAATACAATACATGGATCAACTCAATAATACAATATAATAATGGACAAATCACCCATAATAGGGGGGTCCCACCAAATGTCAATGATAAAACATAAGAAATAGCTCATGGTGGGTCCAAGGGGTAATTTCTAACACCCTTGGTCAATCCCCATAGCACAATGTCATCAAAGTAATCATCTAAGCACCAAATCGTGCCTCTCTGGAAAAGTCGTGAGCCTTGGAAGGCTCCAGAAATCATCATAAATTGCCAAAAGTGATGGGTGTGGGTCCCACTGGAAGCTGAAACTGCTGGAGAAGGTGTGGAAGACATCCCACTCATCATCAATCATCATCCCATGCCATAACCTTGCCTCAATAGCCCAAATCGAATTCCTCTGTAGCCATTTTTACCATTTCTGGAGTGCCTCGGGAAGTGTGAAACTGCCCAAACTGCCTCCTGGAGTGCCTGCGCTATCAAGGTAAGCTCACCAATGTGTCTGGGACGAGGGTAATATGGTAATAACAAGTGGCTGAACCACCCCCTCCATGCATAGCACCTTAGGTGAACCCATCAAATCTCATCACTGCTCTGACAGGGCCTCTGATAGGCCAAAACTGCACTAGGATAGCCAACTGAGGCTAAATCATCACTATAACTGCCCGGAACTGAAAATAGGCTGCCTCATTGGACTCAGAGGGCCCAAATCCATCTAAGATGTGTACTCATACACCACATGGATCTCTGCATGATCATATAATATATCCAATATGCCCGGGCAGATGAAATAATAATAATATGTAAATGATCAAATAATGCTGAAAGCCACAAATCATCATCATAACCTGTATCTGCTGCATAGAACCATCATGTCCCTGTACATAGACAACATACCATCTATCTACATCATCATAAGTTCTAACCATCTCATGTCCTGTGGTTGACCTTGGTCAAACTGGGTTTGACCAAGTCAACATGACCAAAATATAACTCAGAGTATCATCGGAAGCTGCTGCAAGCGTTGGAGGTTAATGCATGCTCTACAATTCATTCAAATAGCAATTATAACAAAAAGTAATCATTACTGGAGATCTAAATCCAAATATATAAGGTCATTAATTATTATTATTATTACTTAGACCAGACTTTCAGGACCATACTCACTTCATAGTTGTGATCAATTTGCTAGTGAAGGGTGAAGGCTAAAAATAAAATGGCTAGGCCAAGGGATGACTTACTGACTCAACATTGTGACACTTTGGATATGGAAAAGGGAATACACACCATAGCATATAGTGGACGAGCAATAACACAGGGAATGGCAGTGTCTCACAAATGGGTAAGTTGTTCAAAGAGTGTTTATTCACCTTGGCAGATGCTCGCAATCCATAATACAAATGAGGCCAACAATCTTTTCGATATAGAGTTTAAGTTCCATTGCTTTTTGGGCCTTTAGTTTCCATACCCTTTGATCTATGTGTGTTTATAAACACATTGCATAGATTTGCATTTCATTAGGCTTCTTGTTGCAGGTGTGTTTTTAAGGCACTTGTTTACCTAAACACTTATAGGTGTGTCTTTAGACAGCTGTTTACCTAGGTATTTACATTTCACAATAGATATAACATTTGATATTTCTTTGCCAGATTCATTTGGCTTTTCACAATCGATATAACATTTTCTTTTCACAATTTTGTATTCATGGCAGCACTATCTGTTTCAGGTTTAGCCAACAACATCTTTAGTGACTAGGCGGACTAATCCAACTCACCAAAGGTAAGTTTTGTCACCAACTTAGAGCCGAGACACAATAAACAAGGAAGCTCATCCAATACAGAGGCTACAGCGGGGAAAGGTCCTCCATGCCACTAGTCAAGTAGTAAGTCAAGGTAATGAACAAACTCGGTAAGTAATGGATGGATGAAGACAGTGAATAATGAGACCAACACTAGCAAGCCAAAGTATGGTGGGAATGATCACCTCTATTCTCCCTAGGGAGGGTAAAACCAATGAGTATAGGTCAAGAACTTCTAAGTCTGAGTAGGGACAAATATGATATATAAAAGTACAACCAGGTCCACATATCTATATGATAGCAAGATCATGATCTTAAATGCTAAGACATGCTATAAGAATGAAAATAAACGCAATATAACCATAACACAATAATATACCTGCCGAGTCATATACTTGAATGCTCATCATCTGAGCCAACATCTGTCCTCTGAAACTGCTGCTGTAACTCTGGGCACTACTGACTAAATGGCTAAATAGCTACATCAGTCATCTCTCTGAGTGTCCTGAGACTTAGTCATGGCATGGGGAATAAAAATGTTGTCCATAATCTGATAGTGATCCATAATAGATGCTCATCTCAGCATCTCAAATGCAAGGGAACTGGCTGAATAGTGTACTGGAATCTGAAAAATAATGTATGGTAGCCTGACTACTATATATGTGATAACAGTAACCAAGAAGCAATCACAAAACATTTCCTTTTTAGCGGCATTGACAACAGTAACCAAGAAGCAATCACAAAACATTTCCTTTTCAGCGACATTGTTTATATTGTATATTGACTCCATAAGGCACTGGTCCACAACACATTATTTATTTATTTGCTATATATCATATCACTGTTGTGTTATTTATTGATAGTCATTTTTGTTGGTGAAAGTACTTTTTATAAACTATTTTGCAAATCATCTTGGATACCTTTTAATCAAATCATAAAACTCCTTAAACAACATCATTAACCAATTCACTGAAACATTCTAAATTGCCTTAGTAAACATTCCATAGGGACTACCCCCCTTGGCTTCGATTAGGAGTTTGGCCTAAACGGAGGAGTCAAGATCAAGTGACAGCCTTGACTCGAGACTTGCCCCCAAGGGCGCACCGAGCAGTAGCATAGATTTTTGCTGCATTAACCAGGTGCGCAATCCGACGGCAACAGGCACTAATATCTTTTGCAGGCATCAAACTTGATTAGTTGTTCATAGTGAGGATTGGTCAAATTTTGACCAAATTTTGATTTTTGACTTGGTCAAACCCCGGTTTGACATGGTCAAAGAGTCAAGTAAGTAGCGGGATCTCACTATGGTTCATCATCGATCACATCTTTGCCATTGGAGGCCAATTGGACCCCTCCAAGTGTCATTGGAAGCATTATTGAGTTAATTCATTATTTTCATCAAGTTTGCGGAAAATAATTAACATGTTTTATTAAAAATATTTGGAGAATTCTTCATTGAGGCTATTATGAGATTGGTTATGGGCATATGAGTAGTGGATCATATGGTTTTTGATGTCAACGATTCCATCCATGCATTCAGATTGTCAATCTGGGCAAGGGAAGACCAAGATTTGAGTAGTTTCGTGGATTATTATTATTTTCTAGCAGAAAATTAAAAAATAAAAGATGACCAAGATTTTTGACGTATGATTTGGGATACGTGAATGGTAAAATATCACTTGGGTTTTGATGTGATGTCCCCCTAGACACTTTTGGACCACTTTGCCTAGCATTATGACATGCTATCATTTGGCATGTATCATTCATCTCCATGGGGGTGCCTTTCTTCCTAGAAGGGTGACTTTCTCATCTTATGACTTATATCTTGAGCTTGGCACTAAAGTAAAAATGGATTGTATTCACCTAGAGGATGACTTGAGTCTCCTAGGAAAATATTTCACATATCTATCTTATGTTATGAGCATTGTACTTGGGCATTAGAGGTAATTCGGCCCCCTCCACTAGATAGACATTTCTAGCTTAGTTAAAAAGATGAAATGAGATTAAATCCCATCCATTGATCATATTTTTGTATCTTTTAATCTCAACCGTCAACATAAGGATTGGTTAGGGATTTTGCTCCTCTCTAGCTATAAAAGAGAGTGAGCTCCTCATTTGTAAATGACTCTTGGCTCTTTTCAACAGTGATAATAATAAAATTTCTCTTGTGCAAATCTTTGTCTCTTGGATGAAAAGGATCGATTTATCTTTCTTTCCGAGCTCCTTCTACTGCTAGATCTCAAAATATTCCATTGCCGAGATATATCTTCAAGTTAATGTGCTTGCAGGAGAGAGGGTGAATTGCCTAAGGCGACTTGGGCGACTTGGGTGAGACGAACAAAGTTCGTTCTAAAGAAATATCCACTGTAGATAAGACAAAGAACAGAAATCCATATAGGAAAATATATATGAAATGTAAATTGATAAGATGATGAATGTTACAATGAGAATGGAGGGCTTGTATAAATACCCACGCGGGGGTGCCCTTGAAGAGACGTGGCCTTTCATTAAAGAGGTGTCTCTTCATTAGATTTAGTTACTAAAATTAACTATTGATTTATGTGTTTTTATTTATTTATACTTTGATTTTATATATATTTTGTTTGTTACATTGCCTTCCCCTTAAGAAATGCTTTGTCCTTAAAGCATAATTATGGAAATCTTCTTTCCCTTGTCCTTGCTCGTAATGTCTTCTCGTGATTGTTTGTGTTGGTAGCTTCGACACTTGACGAAACAAGACGATATGAATTACGAATTTCCCAGTAAAATAGTCGCATCGTTTGTGAAGTCATCCATCCGAGATCTATCTTCCTCGTTGTTTGTTGATCGCTTTGTGGGATGGAACTTCTCGTATTCTGCTTAGTTTGTTGATTTTGAGTCCTTTCTTCTTTGAAATCATAACGCCTCGATTTGTGTTCATTTCGACCCTGTCGTTCGTCAAAATGATTTTTATAGTTTGGGTGTCGGTCATTTATTGATAAAGCCTCTATTTTATTGGTGTCGGTCATTGTTCCTTTCTCCATAGTTGGAACAACCTGTTATCACCTAAACTGTAGTTACCCCTATGGATGGATCCAGTCATGGATGGCAATAGGGAGGGGCAACTCAAAAGGTGCAACCACGATCACCTCGACCTCCAATATATGGTTGTCACGCCAGTCGAGGCAACCTTCGCTTTATGTTATCTAGCCCAGACAACAAAGGGGGAGACCCGATCTACTCCCGACAGGAGAGATCAAAACCAAGACACCAAATCAAGGTATTTCTAAGTGAAGTAAGGTGTATGGTTTATCCTGGACCTAAGGATGAAGTCACAAGCCAAGTGAGGGGTTCAATAGGTATAGCTTTGGTTCATAGTTGATGTGAAAGTGACTTACAATGCTTGAAGTGAGATCTAGGGTGAGTGTACTAGTTCAATGTTGGAAGATCCACTGCCTTGGGAACCGTGCCCAATGCAAGGTAGTTTAAGGGTTGTATTGGGGCTAACTAGTACAAGTGACAAGCTTGACCATGATACATAATAGCTTCAAAGGTTTAGTTCACCATGCAAAAGTCAAACCACAAGTCAATCCAACAATCCAGGAAAGTTGAATTAACTTGGAGAGAAACCAGTGCCTTGGGAATTGGGAAGTGGAGTCAAAGTATGGTTGACTTGTGGTTTAGGACTCCTAATACTTGGGACAAGTGGGCAATAGAGGTCTTGATGGATGAATGTGTCTAGATCTAGGTTTGACCCAAGTGGACCACAATCCCTTAAAACAAGGAATGCTATCCCCAAGGCAAGATTTGACAAAGTGATAGTCTAGACCTAGGTTTTGAATTATCTCGGTTCCAAATCTCCAAAAATCTCAAGTACCCACGTCCTAGAAGTGAGTCAACTCACTTCTCCAAGGTGGTGCGACTTTGCCCAAGGAAGCTAAAAATGAGGGTTAGGTAGGTCAAGACAAGTCGGATGACATCCAAACTTTAGATCCGGGTAGGTTAGTCAAGTAGGAGTATGGATCTGTAATTTCGTGGCAATCCAACGGCTAGATCTTAGTAGATCTGAGTTTAAGTGTTCCAAGTGGTCCAAAATGAGGATTAAATCCCTTAGAATGTGGAATAGGGCCCACAAGGTGAATTTCAGGAAAGTAACAATCTGGGTGTATGTTATTGGATATGTAGATGACGAATCAAGTGGAATCTCAAACACCCACCACCTATATCTAGGTCAACTTGCTCAAACTAGGAAGTGCGCCTTGCTTGGGAGAAGCTAAGTTGGCTTGGGAGGGGGTTCAAACGGAAGCCAATCCTCACCAAACTATAGATCCGGGATGCCGTGGATGCTATAGAGGTGGGTTTTCAATATTATGCCCAACAACCCACTAGATCTAAGTAGATCTGAAAAAATGTAAAATGGGGTTTTGAAATATTTTAGACAATTGGATAGATCATGGAGATAGAACTTACCTTGAGATCATACCTGAGTGATGTGAATGAGATGCCTTGATGTTGAGGAAGATTCCCGCAGAGATCAAATGAGAGATTGTTGATTTTGCTTGCCGAAATGATGCCCTAGTCCACACGTGCGACCTCCTCTACCTGTCAAACCAAGGAATAGCGATTCAATCAGTAAGATCAAGCATGAAGGAAATACAAGAGAAATGCAATAGTAACATGAAATAGAAGGCCTGGGACAGTAATACTCCCTGTTACCAACGAAGAGCTCCAAAGAAGAAGTAGGGAGAGTCTTCCCCTACCAATACCTCCTCCTCCAAGCAAATCGGCCTCCACCTGTAGATGCAAAATCGTGGTACAAAGATATGGCAAACAAGATCTCCAATAACTCAGTGCAAAGGAAGAACAACCGAACGAACACCAAAGACATTCACCACAACACTGGAGATAGATGCAATAATAATTTTCTATTCCAATAATCCAGAGCCAAAAGTCCCTTACAATGAGAGGCTCTCTCCTTTAAATAGGAAGGAGAGGCACCAAAAACCCTAACCACTTTTGGAATGAGTGGCTAAGATTAAAAGATACAGATGTCTAATCAATGGTTGAGATGAGCTCAACAATAAAATACATGGATCACAAATAAAATATAATGTAAGTGGACAAAATCGCCCTAGAAGAGGGGAATCCCACCAAATCATGATGACATAATATCATAGGAGGCTTATGGTGGGTCCAAGGGGTAATTTTATCCCTCCTTGGTCAATCCCCATAGCACAATAACCAATAAATAATCATGAATGTACCAAATCGTGCCTCCATAGTCAAGTCGTGGTCCTCAAAAGACCTCAGAAATCCACAGAAAGTGCCATAAGTGATGGATGCGGGCCCCGATGAAGCTGAAACTGCTGGAGAAGGTGTGGAAGACCCCGATCTATCATCACTGATCATCCCATGCCATAACATTGCCTCAGTAGCCCAAATCGATTTCCTCAATAGCCATTTCTACCAATCCTGAAATGCCTCGGGAAGCGTGAAACTGCCCCAAACAGCCTCCTGGAGTGCCTGCGTTGTCAAGGTGAGGGCACCAGTGTGTCCGGGAGGGGGGTAATATGGTAAAAACAAGTGGTTGGACCACCCCCTCCATCATCAGCGCCCTAGGTCAACCGGATAAAAATCTCATCTGCTCTGACAGGGCCTCCGACAGACCAAAACTGCACTAGGACAGCCTACTGAGGCCCAATCATCACTGTAAGTGCCCGGAACTGAAAACAAACTGTCCCATTGGACTCAGAAGGTCCAAATCCATCCAAGATGTGTACTCATACACCATATGAGTCTCTGCATGATCAAAATAAATACCCAATATACCGGAACAAGGCCAATAATAATGATCTGTAAATGACCAAACACTGCTGTACCCCAAGAATCATCATCATAACCCTGTAGCTGCTGCATAGAATCATCATGTATGTGTACATAGACCATATATCATCTATCCATATCATCATAAGGTCTAACATCTCATGTCCCATGGTCCTCCATGGTCAAACTAGGTCTAACCAAGACCAAATATAACTCAGACCATCATCCAAGGCTGCTGCAAAGTGTCAAGGTTAATACATGCTCTACAACTTATTCAAATAGCAATTATAACACATAATGATCATAACTGGCGATCTACATCCAAATATATAGTGTCGTTAATTATTATTATTACTCAGACTAGACTTTCAGGATCATACTCACTTCATAGTTGTGATCAATTTGCTAGTGAAGGGTGAAGGCTAAATTAACTGGCTAGGCTAAGGGATGACTTAACTGTCTTGACTTTGTGACACTTTGGCAAGGGAAAGGGAATACACCATAGTATATACTGAATGAGCAATAACACAGGGAATGGCGGTGTCTCACAAATGGATGAGTTGTTTAAAGAGGGTTTATTCACCTTCACAGATGCGCACAATCCATAATACAAATAAGGCCAGCAATTGTTTAGATATAGCATTTAAGTTCCATTGCTTTTTGGGCCTGAAGTTTCCATAGCCTTGATCTATGTGTGTTTACAAACACATTGCATAGATTTACATTTTTTTCTTTAGGCTTTCTGCTGCAGGTGTGTTTTTAAGGCACTTGTTTACCTGAGCACTTCTAGGTGTGTCATGGACAGCTTGTTTACCTAGGTATTTATTTTCCAAAAAGATATAACATTTTATTTTCATAGCCACTTTCATTTGGCATGCCTTTCATTCATGTGTGTTTAGAAACACATTGCATGAATGGGCTTTTCATACAAGATATAGCATTTCATTTTTTCCAGATTTTGTATTCATGGCAGCACTAAAAGTTTCAGGTTTAGCCAACACAACTTTAGTGACTAGGGGGAATTCCAAGGAACTCCAACTCACCATAGGTGAGTTTTGTCACCAACTCAGAGGCGAGACACAATAAACAGGGAAGCTCATCCAATACAGAGGCTACAGTGGGGAAAAGTCCTCCATGCCACTAGTCAAGTAGTAAGTCAGGGTGATAATCTAAAAGGTAGGTCATGGATGGATGAAGACAATGAAATGATGGAGCCAACACTAGCAAGCCAAAGTATGGTGGAATGATCACCTCTATTCTCCCTAAGGAGGGTACATACCAATGAGTATGAATAGTGAGCTTCTAAGTCTGAGTAGGGACAATATAATATATATAATAGATCAACCAGGTCCATATATCTATATGATCGCCAGATCATGACACTAAGTGCTAAGACATGCTATAAGAATAAGTATAAAAGCAATCTAACCATAACACCATAATATACCTGCTGAGTCATATACCTGAATGCACATCAACCTGTACCATCCTCTGTCCTCTGAAACTGCTGCTGCAACTCTGGGCACTACTGACTGCTCTGTACCAATGGTATAATGGCTACATCGGTCATCTCTCTGAGTGTCCCGAGACTCAGTCATGGCATGGGGAATATAACTGTTGTCCACAATCTGATAATGATCCAATATAGATGCTCATCTCAGCATCTCAAATGCAAGGGAACTGGCTGAATAGTGTACTGGAATGAGAAAAATAATGTATGGTAGCCCGGCTACTATATATGTGATAACACAACCTTTGCTGAAGATTTTTCTAGCTTTTCATCTTTTAATTTTTTTATTTGCTCGATCAATTCTTGATTGTGATTTGTAAGGTGATGGTTTTCTTCTTCTGTTTCTAGTAGTTTCCCTTCAAGGCCTTCGTTAACTTGCTCCTTCTTTTGAATATTTTTCAATTTCTTGATCTTTGTAACTAATGTTTTATTATGGTTTCCTAATCGGTATATTTCTTCAATGTTATTTGATAATGTGCTTTTAGCTGTTGTCAAATCCAACTTGTGCCCCTTTTTTGTATCGCCATATTTTTGTTGGAGCTCATTATTCTGTTGTTGATGTTGTCATATCTCTGATTCTTGACTTTCTAACTTTCTCTAGACTTGCGCCAATTCCTTATCTATGTTTATTAACACCGAAATGTGCAACAGTTTCTGGTTTTTTTTAAAGACCACACAAAACTCTATGGATCCACTGTTTCATTTTCTTTTAGTTTTGAATTTCTAAACTCCGAATGCTTAAGGACCAGTATCAGAGAACTCTAAAATCGTTTCTTCAAGTGTGCAGCAGAATAATATTTTTTAATTAGATTTTGGACAATGGCAAAGGGTTTGATTTTTTTCTTTTTTTGGGTCAAAGACCCTGTGATTTAGAGAAACCTTGAAAATTTTGATATTGCCAAAAGCCAGGGATGGAGACAAAGCTCTGATACCAAATGAGATGAACAAAGTTCGTTCTAAAGAAATATCCTCTGTAGATAAGACAGAGAACAGAAATCCATATAGGAAAATATATATTAAATGTAAATTGATAAGATGATGAATGTTACAATGAGAATGGAGGGCTTGTATAAATACCCACGCGGGGGTGCCCTTGAAGAGACGTGACCTTTCATTAAAGAGGTGCCTCTTCATTAGATTTAGTTACTAATATTAACTATTGAATTATGTATTTTTATTTATTTATACTTTGATTTTATATATATTTTGTTTGTTACATTGGGCAACTTGCTCTCGTTGATAGGGGGTTGATCTGTGAATGAAATTAAATTTGCATATGCTATTTATTTATTGCCATTGCTTCTTGTTACTCTTGCTTGTTCATTTGATTTGCAAATACCAAGTTTATTTTTAGTAATTGCATTTCGCCTCTCTAACTATTTCTTGGATGTTTTGCAGGTCAACTTCACTAAGCAATCAAGGGGTATTTGGGGTGGAGCAAAGTTGAGACCTATTCGGTGATGTTGTGCGGAGAGAAAGGACTCTATCAACCATACGTAACAAGGTAAGTACTCATACTTTTGTTATAGTAGCTTTGAAATCCATTTGTTAATCATATAATAATTTTCTCTCCTTTAAAATTTTGTGTGGTTGCATGCTTGGTCTATTGGGTCGATTTCTCACTTGGGTATTTTTTATATTGCATCCGGAGCAAAACTTCAACCTTAGTGACTTCATCTTTGACTCCATACCACCCATAACTAAGGCATTGATCCTCTAGCTAATTCGCCCTAGGTGGGTATTGACCAATTTATCTTGCATGCTTGTCTGTTTGCTACCTTATGTGTTGTGAATGAATAATCATTAGTGTGTAGTAAGCCATCTTTGTGTTAGGGTCTTTATTAAACACAATCCATTTCCCATCCTTGCATTCGTCCCAAGTAATCAATCTATTTATCAAATTATAATCTCAAGGGGGTGACTTGGAAACGATTTGACGTTAGCACTACTTTCTTAGACTTCTATTTAATCCATCTACTGAGCCTTCTCCTTGTGTTGGGTTGCCTAAATACACTTAGCTAACTCTATAACTGACCTTTATAATTTCACTTAGTAGTCATTTTATTAAGTCTAAGAAGCCATCTTCAAGGTATCATCTTTTATCAATCATTAAATCTTTAGAAGTACCTTGTTGCCTTCAAAGGTGTCTCGCTATTTGGCCGAGCACAAGACACCTCCCATGGCTAGTCTAGTTCCACCTCAAGTGGAATTGGGAAGCCTAAGGAGAGAAGAAACCTATCCAATGTGACAACCATCTATCTTTGGGGGGTAGGATTCTTTAGATATCACATTCTTAGTGGTCGTATCTCTTTGACATCCTAGATAGGATCATATATCATGGTCACTACAGAAATTGTGATAACAAGACCCTAACCGGATTTTCTTTGGTATCAACCAACAATGTTAACTGTCTCAAGTACTTATCTAGTTGTATTTTTGAAGTAGAGGTGTGTCCTAGCTAGATTAAAGGGGTTGATACCAAGACACACTCTATACTAAAAATGGTAAATGATAGTTGCACTAGTAAATTTGATACCACACCTTTCTAGCCAATAAGCAATTCAAGGCAACAAAATGATATAGATGTTACAAGTTACCATGAAAAAGACATGACATGATACATTGAATTATAGTTCATAAACACATGAATTAAACCAACATTTAATCATGAATAGTAACCCCAAAATGAAATGGCTTAAGTCATCAAGGGAGTGTCATGCTACTGTAGCTCTTCAGTATAATAATAATAATAACAATAATCTATTTTTAAGGTCACAACCAAGCTAGACATAAAATTGGTGTATGAGACCCCCTTGTTTGTGGAACAAGGGACCCCCTTTGCGCAGCGATTTAACTACTAAAGTCTATGAAGGTGTATATACATATGAGGTACGTGAAGAGTAATCTTCCCGAATGTCGTTTTCTGTGCACTACAATAACAAAACGAATGAAGGTTGGTTTCAGGATACTTGAGGGGACTTTCAATATAATCAAGGTACATGAAATAAGTACGTGTTCAAGTCCTGTGGGAGTTGGATCCCACAATGATTTACTGTGATAATCAAAGTTATAACAAACTCTTTAAGAATCCAATGTTTCATGATAGGTCCAAGCACATTGAGCTATAAAGCTCCAGTATGTACCCATGGATCAATAGGTTGTTGATATTTTGACCAAGCCCTTAGCAAAAGGGAAGTTCGAAGCATTCAAAGACAAACTTAGATTGGTGCAAAATTCCTTCCTTGCTAAGAGGGAGTGTTGAAGATATAGCTTGGAGAGAAATTTTTGCACATGTTTAGTGTCAAATGTGTCGAAAGTAGTTTGAACCAAATCTATTTTGTAATTCACATTAGTAATAAAGTGAACATCTTATATTTAGTTGTTGAGTCTACTAGTGCATTTTTATACATTAGTAATTTAGACTAATCTCAACCGTACATCACACTATGAGATAAGAGTTTCAACTCAAATATAAAGGCAAGTCAAGGTAGAGGGTTAAGACACATTCATTCACTCAAAGACATGGTTTGTCGAGAGGTGATTTATTTCATCTATGGAATAGAGTTAGAGTGCCATAGAGGAGCCAAAGTCAGAAATCAAGCAGAGAGTAGCACCTATGTTTGTATAGGATAGATCCATACAATTGTAGGGATCTGTTACCAACTATTTTGTACAATAGTTGAACTTCCATTGAGCCGCCAGTTGTTGAACATGATACATGTTCATATCCAGAGTATCAAAAGTTCAGTTTTCACACTTAGCCAATTTTGGGTAGCCATTTTTATTTTGTGTGTTGAAATGACCATGCCCCATGGGGTTTTTGTAATAAAGTGTGCTAGTAGGGGGTCTTAAGTGGCTCGGTTCCCTAAGACTTGACAGTCAACTTGTTGATTTTTCTGAGCAGCATCGAGTGCCATTCTCTGGGAGAATGGAGGCACCTGGTCAGTTACCAGGATATTGATCCAGTCTAGGACTGGAAGCTCAGCCTGGGGCTGAGAGCCATTCTTTGAGAGAATGGAGGCACCTGGTCAGTTACCAAGATTTCACTATAAGCCCTAGACCGAGTCTAGGCAAGTGGTGTACTCCTCCCCTTGATCTATGGGCTATGGGACCTGTTATCACACAACTTGTAGTTGCCCCTAGAAGTATCCCATCCGGGACGGTAGAGGAGACAGGCAACTAAAGAGGTGACCCAAGAGATGCCACGGTTCCCAAGGCAAGGTGGGAGTCACGTCAACCGAGGCACTCTTCGCTTTAGGCCAGGGTGTAACTAGACCAAGGGGGAGACCCTATACCCAATCACAGTTGATTGGGCCTACACAAAGGTTTCTAAAGATAAGTGAATGATGAGTTACGGAAACCAATGCAAGGTTAAGTGGACCTAGAAGTTGAGGTATGGTTGAAAGGTGGTGTGAGAGATTGTTGGTGTTTCAACCTACGTATGGTTTAGGCCACATTGTTTGGTATGTTGTCAAGGTGTGGTACCATGTGTTTGCACAAGTGGGTCTTGTTTTCTTGGGAAGTGTGAAATGGTTCTAAGTAGGCCCACAAGGTGAACTAGGTGTGAAGTTGGTACTATAGGTTAGATAAAGACTAGATCTATGGATCTAAGTTGATTCTAGGAGTACCCATGTACTAGATCTAGGGTTTGACACAATTCCCAAGGAATGCGACTTGCTTAGAGGAGTACTAGTGCCTTGTTGGATGGGCTAATGGGGTCAAAAAGTATGTCAAAGTGTAGATCGGGACACCTAGAAGCCAAATCAAGTGGGCTAAATAAGATCTAATGGTTGGATTTTGCTAGATCTAGGTTTTCAAGAAAAGACCCTAAGTGGACCACAATCCCTTGAAACAAGGAATGCTACCCCCAAGGCGGATCGTCACAAAAAGATAGTCTAGACCTAGGTTTCAAGGTATGGCCGTTCCAAATCTCCAAAAATGCCAAACACCCACTTCCTCAAAATGGACAAACTCACCTTCCCCAGGTAGTGCGACTTTGTTCAAGGAGGGTTAAAAGGTGGGTTTGGTGGACCAAATCAAGTCCAATGGCCACCAAACTATAGATCCAAGTAGCTAGTACCCCGATCTATGTATGTCCCAAAAATCAAGTCAATCCAAGGGCTAGATCTTAGTAGATCTGAGTTTTGAGGTGCCAAGAAATTCAAAAAGGGGGTTTTAACCCCTTAAAACATGGAAAGATGTCCACAAGGTAGAATTCACCAAAGTAAGAATCTGGGGGTAGGTTATCAATTGTCTAGAATGCAAATCAAGTGGGATCTCACCTACCCATGTGCTAGATCTAACCAACAAGCCTCTCTCTAGGAAGTGCGATTTGGGTTCAAGAGGGCTTTTTGCCTTGAAAAGTGTGTCAATTTTAAGCCAATCACCACCAAACTATAGATCCAACTAGGGGTGGATGCTATAGAGGTGGGTTTTCAAAATCTTCTCAAAAGCAAGGCTCGATCTAAGTAGATCTAAGAAAAACCAAAAACAAGGGTTTTAATCAATTAGGGTTTTTATGATCTAGAAATTATGGAAGACTCAAGGAAGAAGAAGATCATACCTCTTGGAGCATACCTGGATGAAGAGATGAATGCTAGTTGAGACGAGGATTACTTTGCCAAAGATCAAATGGAGAATTGTTGAAGCCCTCTTGCCAAATTGATTTTCCCAAGCCACATGTAATTCCCTTTAACCTGTCAAAACCAAGGAGCAAAGCATCAATCAGTTTAACATGTTGAAGGTAGATACAAGTAAGAGAAAGAGAAACATAGAATAGTTGACACAAAGGCAAAACTACTCCCTGTCAAACCAAAACGACTTCTTCCAAGGTTGAAGGGCAAGCCTCCCCACCAATTCGCACTTGTCAAAATCGTCCTCTTAACCTGTAAATAAGATATGGCAAATATGCAAGATAGCTACAATAGATCCTCCAGTGCAATGGACAAAAGCATTTACAATCGAAACAACCAATATCCACTCCAATCCAAGCATGTACTCCAAAAGATAGAAATTTTATTCCAAGAGCCAAGAGCCAAAAATCTCTAGATGAATTTTACAATGAGAGGCTCCCTCCTTAAATAGGATGGGGAGAGAGTACAACCCTAACCACTTTTTACATGAGTGGCTAAGATTAAAAGATCATAAGATCTAATCAACGGCTAACAATAAATCATAACAATATATCACATGGATCACCCAACATAATGATAGCGCCCCCACTAAATGGTACAAAAAGGGGGTGACGTCATCCACTAGAGAATAATAGGTGCCAAAATCCACCTCATGATGACTAGGACATGACAATATAAGCACATGGTGGGGCTAGGAGGCATCAATCCTTACTAGCTCATCCCCAAGGCACAATAAAATAATAAAATATGTCCAAGATAAAATAAATGATCAAAACTGTCCTCAGAATCCAGGACAGTCAAGCAGTAAATGACCTCCTGTGATCAATGTGGGCATACCCACATGGTGAAAACTGACTGGAAGGTAGTGATGCCACCCTGGAAGACCTCTGTGAAGACCAAATGCCAAAACCTTGCCTCAATTGCCCAAATCGATTTCCTCAGTGACCACTTTATCCCATTTTTTAACTGCCTCGGTAACTGTGAAAGTGCCAAAACTGCCTCCTGGGGCACTAGCGCTGTCCATCTGAGCCCACCAGGCTCTCCAGAAGGGGGGGTAAATGGTAAAAACAAGTGGCTGGACCACCCCCTCCATCATCAGCGCCCTAGGTGAACTGGCCAATCATGGCCCCTGCTGACCAGGCTGGGAAATCAGCCCCAAATCTGGTCATCAAGTGTAAAACTGCATCAATCACTGTCAGAAGTGCCCAGAACTGAAAGATAAGTGTCTCAATGGATCCAGAAGACCCAAATCCACTAGAAATGTGTACTCATACACCATGGGTTGCCCTAATGGGCCAGCTGTAGGGTCCACCATATATGGACAATGTATAATCTGCTGATCTGAAGTAATAATAAAACCTACTGCACTGGATCAATCATCATCTGCATCATATGTCCATCATATGATATCATCATCAAGCATGTGGGACCATGAATCACCATCAATAAGCACATATATATGGTCCACATCATCACGGATCCCAAGAAAATATAACCAAGGATAAATCACATCAGTAGACTAAGACATGCTTCTCTAATCATTTTCACAGCCTAGCTCAAAGTATAAGATCCATTCAGTGGCGTTAATCAAGTTAGCATGTTCCTTCATTATATAAAATTACTTGCACAATAGTTCAAGTGACAAACTCACCCATTGGACATGGTCAAACTGCTAGTGAAGGATGAAGGCTAGGAACAAGGTTGGGCCAAGGGGTTGACTTGTCTAACTTAACTCAGAAATACTTTGGACTAGGAGAAGGGAGAAGCTACAAACTCTGTGCTGGACAAAAGAACACGGGGAATGGCTGTGCCTCACAAATGGATAAGTTGTTTAGAGAGTGCTTATTCAACTTAGGCATCATGTCTACATCAAGTTGATCCAGGTTCATTAGGATCATTCAATTTTCTTCCATGACCTTTTTGGCCTAAATAACCCTTCGAATTTCAGATGTGCTAAGAAGCACAACTAGTTGCAGCTTGCATCCAAGGCATGTTTTTCAAATATTTATAAGGTCAACAATTGTTTAGATAAAGCTTTTAAGAACCATTTCTTTTTGGACCTTTCTTATACTCTTCGAGGAGTATTTTTAGCTGTTCATCGCTCTTGCCCTTTTTTTTGTTTCCATGGGCGAATTTATAAGTTTCCACAAGTAGAACATGAGCTTTCAATTTTAGCCAACAACATCTCAAGTGACTAGGGGGAGTTCGAGCCAATGCCAAACATCGGGACAACCGACCAGAATGATTTAGGCCTACAATCCAACTCACCAAAGGCAAGTTTTGTCACCAACTTAGAGCCAAGACACTGAATATACAGGGATGCAGTCCAAACACAAAGGTAGAAAAATGGGGAAGTCCTCGGTATCAGAAAGTCAAATGAGACATGTCAAGGTTTAAAGTCAAATAGGAAGGTCATGTATGGATGGAGTCAAGTGAATATGGAGCCTACACTAGCAGACAACTGGTGTCGGGAAAGACCATATCTATGTAAGGTGAAAAACCAGTGGGTTTTGTTAAATGACCTAAATGTGCAAGCAATTGTCCATTTTATGATTTACAGTTCATTTTAAATAGTTTGCCACATCAGGAATAATATACCAAGCACATGCTATGATCATGACTAAATCAACAAGATAATAATCCACAATCAGTGAGAACATATCCATAGATCATACAACATCATCATAATAATAATCATCAAGTATCATCTGAAACACTGCTGCAATACATCTCTAAGCACTGAATTGAAACTGTATGGGATAAAGGGTCACATCAGTCATCAAATCTGAACTCTCAAGGCTCGGCCTTGACACAAGGTCATACATAAATCTGAGTAATATACTGCTCTAATCATGAGTGATCCAAAATATATATATAGCCATGCTCTGGAATAATGGAAGCTCTGGAATGTGCAGATATCTGCTGTACAAGAATAGTAGCCCTGCTACTATGGTGTGATAACAGGACCTTCTCAAGGAACTGATCAACCCTTGTTGAAATACCTAGCACTTGATCTTGGTGGCAACAGGAGGGTGAAGTAAAATAAATTAATAATTCTCCTTATGATGATGCACTTGGAGTGGACATGAATGGATCGTTGAAGACCTTGAAGAACACCTGGATGACTTATTGTGAAACACCTGAAGAACCATGAAACCCAAGCATAACTTGGCTTGGTCCATGTGCCCACCAATTGAAGAAAATAAAAATAAAAATATACATTCATGGGTCGGCCTCATTTGTAGAGATCAACTCATTATTTAAAGAAAATAAAATATATAAAGTTGTAGGTCGGCCTCAAAAGAAAGAAAATAAAAATATATATATATCCACAGGTCGGGCCCAATTTGTGGAATTATTTGCCACTCGACTCACTATAAATAAGAAAGAAAGCTTATCATTTACATCCATCGATTTAGAGTGTATCTCCTCTACTCCTCCGATCAACTCGTGGGTGATTTCTTTTCTGCTGGGTTCTCTCTTCAGTCTGTTGATTCCTATTCTTTGAAGAAGTCAAAGCACAAATCTTTTACTGTTGGTCTTAAGCTGCCACCCGAATTCTTTTGGGATCTTTTTGTGTACATCAGCCCTGCTAGGGCTCTAATCTCACACCTGAATTTTGTTCTGTGCATTCGACAACCCTATTAGGGCACCCACAACCTACAGCAGGTCACGACAGCCCTGGAGAAGGTTTACACAGGTCACGACAACCCTGGAGAAGGTTTACACAGGTCACGACACCTTTGGTAGGGTATACACCAGTAATCAATGATGAACAGGCAGATGGTATTGGATTAAGGCAATTTGATGACAGAGCAGACTTGTACAGGAAACTTGTTTTTTTCAGGGTTCTTCTTGATCAATGAAACAAATTCTGATTTAAAGGCTTGTTCTTAGCCTACTATTGTACAAACTCAATCATCTCATTTAGGAGATAAATTATTATTAATTGCTTTGGGGTTTTTGTCCTTGAAAGGTTTCCCCGTGAAAAATATTGTATTCAAATTGTGTGGATGTGTGTTTACTGCTAGCTATCTCTGCACTACTTTATTTATAGTCTGTTACTGCTATCAAATTTTTAAAATTTTAACATGGTATCAGAGCTCTGCTTGTGAAGCATACAGCATTTGAGCAGGTGATTGTACCTTCCATAGACCTTGGGACAGTACAGACTGAAACAGCAGACCCTTAGTGAATCAGAGATGGCTTCTTCTACCACTTTCAGGCCAGAGGACAGGCTTGAGGGATCAGCTAATTTCAATTCATGGAAAGCAAGGCTTATGGCCACCTTGGAAGAGAATGACCTTGATGACTTGATCATCAACGTTGTAGAAGAGCCCACATCAAATGCAGGAAGGGCAGTGTTCAAGAAGAAGCAAGCCAAGGCAAGAAGGATTATCTACGACTCAGTCAAGGAGACTATCATGCCTGCCATAACACCACTGAAGACAGCCAAGGAGTGTTTTGACACCTTGACAAATCTGTACGAGAAGAAAGCACCCAGTCAAAAGAGAGTCTTGAAAAATAGACTTCGTACATTGAAAATGGAGAAAGATGGAGTGGCCTCCTTCTTCACAAAAATTGCTCAGATAAGAGATCAGCTTTCTGCTATTGGAGTTACAGTAGATGATGATGACCTTATACAAACTGTCTTTGATGGTCTTCCAAACTCTTGGGAAACCTTCTTGGCTTTTGTGAGTGGACATGAGACTCAGCCAGATTTTGAGAGACTTTGGCATGACTGTTTGGAAGAAGAAGGCAGAGTTCAAAGCAGAACTGGGGGTCCTAAGGAAGAAAACCT
This sequence comes from Larix kaempferi, assembly GCA_027924585.1. Taxonomy (NCBI): domain Eukaryota; kingdom Viridiplantae; phylum Streptophyta; class Pinopsida; order Pinales; family Pinaceae; genus Larix; species Larix kaempferi. The sequence goes on along the minus strand of BSBM01000757.1, from coordinate 17,096,161 downwards.
TGCACTTACAGCCAAGACTAAGAAAAAGTTCAAAAAACCCTTCCCTCCAAGGAAGAAAGAGAAGAAGCCACAAGGTAAGCAAATTGATATGTCACAAGTTGAATGTTTTAGAAGGTTCAAAAGAAGATTTCAAGCATCTACAACTGAAGAAGAACAACCAAAGAAGAAGCAGAATGCCAAGTCTTCCAAGCAGGAAGAGTCAAGAAGAGAATACTACTTGATTTCTGCCCTATCTGGATCCATCACCAACAGCACAAATTCTTGGTTGGTGGACAGTGGAGCCTCAAAACATATGACAAGTTCATGTGAAGCACTTACAAGCTACAAAAAGAAGAAGTTTGCTACTCAAGTAGAACTTGGAGATGACACCACCCACAAAACTGAAGGAGTTGGCTCAATTTCATTTCAACTTGATTCAGGGACCATGTTGCACATTAAAGACATATTGTATGTTCCAAGCTTGAAGAAAAATCTCCTTTCAATTGTTGGCTTAGAAGATAAAGGCTACATAGTTATATTCATGGACAAAAAGGTTCTGCTGTGGTCAAAGAACGAAAGGTTGAGTGCAGCTGAATTAATTGGGGTTCGAGAGGGAGGCCTTTACAAGGCATCTAGGCATTCTACTCAAGCATTGGTTCACAATACAATCAACCGTTGTGAGTTATGGCACCGAAGGTTTGGGCACTTTCATTATACAGCTCTCCCTGGTCTTCAAAAGATGGTTCCAGGTATGCCTGAGTTTTCTAATGAACATAGTGATATTTGCAAAGGTTGTGCCCTTGGTAAAAATACCAAGAAACCCTTTTCCATGAGTAACAACAGATCAAAAGGGATTTTGGACTTGATTCATTCTGACATTTGTGGACCCATGTCTTTACCTTCTTTAAGTGGTTGTTTATACTATGTACTGTTCATTGATGATTACTCTCGTAAATCTTGGATTTACTTTCTAAAGGCTAAAAATGAAACTTTTGATAAGTTCAAGGAGTTCAAGGTGTTACCAACTTATTTGCACCATAGTTGGATTATCTGAAGAGCCGCCATTTGGCAAACATGATAAGTGTTTGACTCCAGTGTATCAGATGATCTAGTATTTGTGACTAGCCAGTTTTGGCTAGCCTGTTTTGTTTTTTGAGTCGACATGACCATGGCCCCATGGGGTTTGTAATAAAGTGTGCTAGTGGGATCTGAGTGTCTCGGTTCCCCATGACTTGATTAAGCAACTAAGGCATTCCAGGGAGTTTTTTCCCTTGTCAATTATACTTTGCTTATAGCCGAGCTATAATCGATGAGGTTTTCTCCCGCTCCTCCAAAGCTGGAATGCCCGATTTTGAAAATTTTAGCCATGGGGGGTTATTAGAGTCCAACTGATGATATAAGCCTACTAGACGCTGTTAGAATAGGTGTCGGTCATGTCCTAGGTCCGTAAAACCCTCAGAAAAAATTTCGAAAAAAATTTACCGGGTCCATCGTATTTGGGTTTTAATTATTTTTTAAATTTAATAAATTTCTCTATAGTTTAAATAGAGAAATATTAATTTGTAATATGTCAGTCGTCCGAGGTCCGAATTCAGTGATTGATGGCTCGTTTCATAAGCCAAAAATCACACATGACCTATGGACCAACTAAACCCAAGTTTCGGATGTCATTTAGGCCTCGTAATTAATATTTTCTCTAAAAAGCCATTTACAGAGAAATTATTAATTAAAATAATAAAAATGATTATTTTGGAGATAATCCAAATCTCTCCAAAATAATCCAAATGGAATAAAGTAAAAGGCTAAATGACATGGCACCTGGCATTAATGAGGATTCCAATCAACTCCAAGCAACTCCAGTCAGCTATCCAGTCACCAGAAGAGAACTCCAATTAGGAAATTCGCCCTCCTTCACCAAGAAATCGAATTTGTGATGTGTCAAATGATTAATGGTTTGGTTGGATGGCATTAAATCCTATGGTAGGTGCCCTCCTAAATATGTGCAATCAAGTGGCTTGGATCCTTATACAACTCAACAAACACTCCCACATCAACCACATGCATTGATTGCCAGAGGATTCACGCCATCTCAAGGAGGTTCACGCATATCTATGTTGGAGCTCGAGTTTACACTTGTCTTTCTACCATTCGATGGTGATACTTCCAAGAAGAGGATGGGGGGCGCCTTGCCTAGGTGGAGGCCACCTCCCCATCCACATAAGCTCCCAACTCGAGTTTGTTTGGTGAGATTAGCTCCAAGCTACATGTTGATTGATTTTAGACACAATTTTTTATTGGAATTCAATTTTATGTCAACGCTTTTGGCTCCATTCAAGCCAATTCGAACTAGGGTAGGCTAGCTCTTGCGTTTTGCTATATAATGAGGCTCTTTTTCCTCATTCTCTCATGGAGATTTGTGCAAAGAAACTCTGATGAAATTGTAAGCATTCTTTTGTTAATTATTGAGACTTTGGAGGTCACTTGGTGGGATTTTGGCATTGTGTCTTCATCCTACATGAAGTAATATCTCTTTCACCCTACTCTTGTATTGCAAATTTGATTATTGTGCTTATTGAGGACTAACAATCTAGTACTTAGGCTCTTATCTATTTGCATTGAGTGTGTGTGTCTTCAGGGATTTGCATCTATTGGGAGCTTTTGGTATCTAATACCTTCACCATTCAAGTGTTCCATTTATCTTAATATTTTGTTTGCAGGATTGCAAGCTTCTCTAAGTACTTCTTGTCTTCATCAACAAAAGTTTTCTATCAATCTTGGTTACTTGGATCTATGAGTTCACCTCTTCCAACTCTCTAGTTTTCTCCATTGAATCCTTTTTTCACTTGATTTGCTAAGCCTTTTTCCTCTTGCTATCACCATCGTCCCTCCTCCTTAAAGCCATCCTCATCCATTCGTTTTTTTTGTCTCCAAAAAGTCTCCTTCTCCTCTCGTCCCTCATTTTTCTTCCTCCCTCTAGCTCTCGTCTTCCTACCTTCTTCTCCTCTTGCTCCTCATCTCTTCTCATTTGCCCTTCCCCCTCTCTCTTCTCATCTCCCTTACCTTACCATTCATCCCTCCATCTCCATTTCTTTTAGTTTTGCTTCTCCACCTTCCCATTCATCCACCTTCCAAATCACAACAAAGCACAAAACATTAAAACAAAAACTTGTTAAGAATTAGAGTTAGTTAGTTGCATTTTGAAAAGTTAGTAGTTAGATCTCTTTTATAAATCAAATCTCATGCATTGAAAGGTTAGTTTAGAAGCATTACAGATCACATCCCATACTAGTATAGCTTGCATAGTTTAAATTTCCAAGTTTCCTTGTTAAAGATAGAAAAAATTTCATAAAAAATTTTTAAATTTTTTACATCTTAGATCTCATTTCTAACATGTTTAGGGCATTTGTTGTTCGCTGGTCCGTTTTACCATCTTAATAATTTCAAGTTAAAATTTCATGTTTTTTATGTTTTAGACCTTAGTTTTCATTTTTAGACTTGGTAGATTTCAAATTTATTTGATTTTTTGACAAATAATGGGTTCCTTGTTGAGTTGTTTCGAGCTTGTGTAGGTGATTTGAGAGAGAGATACTTGGTAGATCTTGAAGCAAAAGATCAAAGCAAAATCAAATGAATGCCATAAGGAGTGATTGAACATACAAGATCTTATTATCCTTTGTAAAACTCTTCAAGAGTTCATTTCAAGTTTAAAGTCCTATCTTTCAAAAAGTCCTTCAAAGTTTTAAAACCCAAGGCACTTGTAAAAATTAATAAAAGTTTCTAGTGGAGGAGTCCTCCACCTTTTGGGTTTCTTCCCCATTTGGGGAAAAGTGTTGGGTTTGCTTAGCTTAGATCTTTTCAGTTCATGTTTTAGATTAGTCTTTATTTCCTCGTCATATTTCTCTTCCAAGCCTTCGACCGGAAGTTATATCCTTGGGATCCCATCCCAGAGGCAGGACCACATAATTTTGGTTACCCTTCCTTCCCCATCGGTTTCCTTGGTAGAGCTTTCAGCTAGCTGGAGGTTCTCAAGTGTAGGCGGTTCTAATGGTTGACTTTGTTCGGAGGTTGATCCCACCTTTAGTATAAATTGCTTGGTAGAACACTAGATCCTTCAGTTATTTCATTTTATTTTGCAAGTAGCATGCTAGCAGTGTTTCACATCTATTTGAGCTATCACATGATTTAAATGTTATAAAATTGCAATATCTTGTTATCACAACTGCTTCTTGCTTCATAAAACGAACAAAGCCTCTTGAACTTGGCCAAATCCAAGTCAAGAGCACTCTCTCTCGGAGAGCATTGTTAGATCTGCATTTTTCCCTTGCATTAGGCATTTTAAAGTAGGAAGTCTCTTGAACTGTGGTCTTAAGACTAAATCAAGAGCGCTCTCTGTCGGAGAGTCGAACAAAGTGCTCTTAATTTAATAAAATATTTCAATCCACATTTTCCCCCTAATAAATTTACTTTTGGTTGATCGTCCAACACCCGTATGCTCTGCCAACCAGAAACGGTTGGGCTAGTACTCCGAAAGGTGGAAGACTTGTTAAGTTCATAAGTGATAACTAATAAAACTTTCACCCCCATAACCAACCAATCCGGAGTTGAGCGATAAGATAAGTTCGGTGGGTAATCTCCTAGTTGGGGGCGCTGGGGTTCCATGTTCAGCCTCTAGTTTGCTGGTTAGCATTGCACGACCTGGCTAGAGCACTGGGTGGCCCGACATGTCCTTGAACGGAGGCACTTGATACTGTCTTTCCGGACATTCTCTTGATATCCTTGGCTTTATCCTAATAATCAAGACCACTAAAATCTTAAATTTACAAAGATAATCTGCACAACGATCTCACGAACGGCATCTTTTCAAGACCCACACTTTCAGCATCACAATCTTTACTTTTCTTTGACTCCATAAGGCACTGGTTATCTAAAAGCTTATATATTAATCAGGACCATTTGTCCTTGTGTTTATTTTATATTGTGAATGCTTTAGTGATTTATCAGATCTTGAGTCATACTGCCATCTTGTTATTTTATCTCGCAACGTGGATTGCTTATTATCTGTTGTTCATCTTTACATATTTTTGGTCTCATCACAAGAAAACTCCTAAACAACACTCATCCGCATCACCCCATACAAAAAACACTTAAACACTAGAGCCTTAGTGAAACTCTTTTTTAGGGACTACCCCCCTTGGCTTCGTTAGGAGTTAGCCTAAACGAAGGAGCTGGGATTCAGGTGACAGTACCTGGCTCATTGCTTGCCCCCAAGGCCACACCTCTCTCACTTGTAGTGAAGAGACAGCTTTCGAAAGATTTCTGCTGCTAGTGTGCAGTTTGGCGAACAACACAAGGCGCTGATTGAAAATCAAACAAGAAGATACATCTGTATCTTGAGGTCAGACAATGGAGGTGAGTTTGAATCTAATGATTTTGATGACTTTTGCCAAGAAGCAGGAATCAAGAGGGAGTGGCTATACCTTACAACCCCCAACAAAATGGGGTTGCAGAAAGAAAGAACAGAATAGTCTGTGAGGCTGCTAAAGCCATGTTGTGTGATCTAGATCTTCCTTTGTCTCTATGGGCTGAGGCTATTGGTACCGTTGTCTACATTCAAAACAGAAGTCCTCATGCCATTTTGGGGGAAAAGACTCCAGAAGAAGTCTTTACAAGTAAGAAACCTGCAATTGACCACATGAGGATCTTTGGCACTCCAGTCTACATCCATGTGCCAAAAGAAAAGAGATCAAAGCTGGAGCCTTCCGGAAAGAAAGGCACATTTGTTGGGTACAGTGAAAATTCAAAAGCCTACCGCATCTATGTTCCTGGTCAAAGATACATTGAAGTCAGCAGAGATGTGATATTTCATGAGGAAGCTATTTTTCGCCACTCCAAAGAGCTTCCAAAAGATACAGAAGAATCTCTTTCTGACATTCCAGACTCTCCTGATTCAAAGAATCAGAGGGAGGAAGAAGATGAGCCTCAAATTCCAAATGCTTCCTCAGAACCAGAAAGACCAGCTGAAGAACTACTTGAAGTTCCTCCTTCCAAGAGAAGACCTGCTTGGTTTTGAGAGACATTGCAAGAAGCAGAGAAGCATAAAGCACCTTCTAGGACATTCAGAGAAAGCAAGAAGCCCCAGAAGTACTCAAGTCTTATGAGTAAGCTCATTGATGCAGAACCTTCTACATTCAAAGAAGCAGAAACTCATCAGGTATGGATTGATGCCATGATAGAAGAATATAATTCCATTCTGAAAAATGATGTGTGGGAAATTGCTCCTAAACCAAAAGGGAAGTCTGTGGTGACTTCCAAATGGCTCTACAAAATCAAGCATGCTGCTAATGGCAGCATTGAGAAATATAAGGCAAGATTTGTGGCACGTGGTTTCTCACAAAACGAAGGCATAGACTATGATGAAACATTTGCTCTTGTTGCCAGGTATACCACCATCAGGACCATCATCTCCCTCGTTGTTGTCTTTGGATGGAAACTCCATCAAATGGATGTAAAGGCAGCTTTTCTTAATGGAGAAGTTGAAGAAGAGGTCTACATTGAGCAACCTGAAGGTTTTGTGACTCATGAAATGCAGTCTCATGTGTGCAAGCTAAAGAAAGCTTTGTATGGACTCAAACGGGCCCCAAGGGTCTGGTATGCTATGATTGATGATTACCTTCACAGTTTGGGATTCTCCAAGAGTACTGTCGATTCCAACCTCTACTTTAAAGTTGTTCAGAACCATGTCTTGATCCTAGTCCTATATGTGGATGACCTGTTCCTTACTGGAGAGGACCAACTGATAGCTCAGTGCAAAAGGGAGCTTATTTCAGAGTTTGAGATGAAAGATCTGGGACTCATGCACTATTTTCTTGGTTTAGAGGTTTGGCAAAAGCCAGATGAGATCTTCCTGTCTCAAGGGAAGTATACAGTCGATATCTTGCAGAGGTTTGGGGTCATGACTGCAAACCCATGAGTGTACCCATGACATCAAACCTGAAGAAGCTACATGACTCAGCTACTTCTTCAAAGGCAATGGATCCTACTCAGTATCGTCAACTTATTGGATCGTTGATGTATCTAGTGCATACGACACCAGATATTTGTTATGCAGTGAATGCACTAAGTTCATGTCCGAGCCAAAGCACATACATTGGATAGCTGCCAAACATGTGCTTAGATATTTGTGAGGTACTATTACTTATGGGCTCAGATATACCTCCAACAGTGGAGTAATGCTACTTAGATATGCTAACTTCGATTGGGCTGGCAATGCAGTGGACCGGAAAAGCACATCAGGGTTGTAATGTCCCTTCTTAGGAATTTTATTAAAATTGCAATTTTTCACTTTTTTTCCCTAGTTCGACCTTTGACTAGTTTTGATCTCTAGGTCCCAAATTTGCCCCAAATGATCCCAAATCTTCTGAGAAGGTATATGAATGATATTAGAACATAAATATGTGTTTCAGGGATTCCTTTGGACCTTTAAAATACTTCTGCAAATCCTCTTTCAATTCTTATCAATGTAGATAACTTTACTAGTGATTTTTCTTTGACTAGTATTGGTCTCTAGGTCTCAAATTGACTCCAAATGCCTTCAAATCTTCAAGGAAGGTGTATGAATTATATTAGAACTTAAATATGATGTTTATGGATGACATATGTCCACCAAAAGACCTTTGCAAACTCTCTTAAGATTCTGGACCAATTATGCAATTTTACTAGTAATTTGGGGTTCAAATCCCCCTGGGGTAAATACTGAAAATGGCTTCCCAAATGCCTCCAAACCCACTCAAATTTGTGAAAAGAGGTATGTAATGTGTTAAGTATTTTATTAAAGTCTCATATGCACCATTAATGGATTATTACAACTGTTCTCACCCTCTCCCATTCAACTGCAAAAATCCCCAATTCGACCCTTGGGGAAATGGCACTATTTCACCTCCCAATACAACTAAACTGAGTAAAAATGCTTCAAATGCTCAATTACAGTACATGAAACTTGTAGAAGACATCCATGGCAGTATATTTATCACAAATATATCAGAGAATCATCCATTCATTCGAAATCATCATCAATACATTGGCTCACAACAAGGTAGTGGGGAAATGGCATTATTCTTCCATTAAAAATGAGATTTATACATTTCTACTTGGAATTTCGACCTGAAACTTTTTGGAGATGAAGAACAGAGTATTTACTTCATATTATAAAATAAATGGGGCATTAAAAGCTTCCCCAAAGAGTACAATAGCTCACCAAAAATGTCCTCCCTCAAGGATCAAGAATATGCCATCAAAACTGGAAATGGCTGAAGGAGTGAGCTGCAATAGAAGAAACCACGAGCTGCCCTGTAGCTTACACCTGCAAATAAATACTCCATTAAAGCTCCCAATTAAAGGTCTGAATGGCCTTTCCAATTACCAACTTAGATGGGAATCTTTCACCCTCGAAATTGGCTAAGGCAAGAAACTAGTCATCCACTAGCTCTCCCTCTTCACAAATGCACTTGCAAATTCTACAAATGATCAAAAGCTCCTTTAATTCTTTGTTATTGAAATTTATAAAGTTCTAATGTCCTCCATGGGTCGAATTCCTTCCAGGAGACTCATGCAAACTCAATTTGGGAAGAGATTCCAAAGAACGCCACTTGTACAACAATTCCTAGTCTCCCACTTCCACCAAATCACAAGTGGAAGCATATTAGCTGCCCTAACACCCTTGAGCGCCCTCTTGGAGTCTATTTTTAGCCCTGACATGTCATATATGTCATATGTCAGCCTTCAGGTCTGATTTGTGTCATAGGCGTCATAGCATCTTCATCATTGTTGTCATAGAGCTAGGGAATCTAACCCAAGTGTCTCACTAGCTCCAAATTGCCTCTTCCTCTTCCATGGGAGTTACTCTTCCTCTATATTTCGACCTTGGATGAGTCATGCCATGAATAATACCTTTTGGACTCCCCCAAGTATGTTACCATTCACCTTGAATTCGAATTGGTGAGAGAATGATGCCAAGTGTAGTGGGGAAATCTAGCCATATGTGGGTCCCACTTCCTCCATGTGTCTTCATGATCAAATGCCACTTTGATTTTCACTTGTATATATTTATTTATCTCATTTATTAAATATTTATGCCACTCTAATGTTCAAACATCATTTATTATCCCCATTATTCCAAATCCCAAAGCTTCCACCCCAAACCTAGGAAACTAGTAATCTTCCTCCTTGGCAATTATTTGAACTTTAGCATCAATTTGACAAACTCTACTGAATAGGGACAATGTGATTAGGCCATTGTGACCCAATGCCAAATTTGGGACATTACAAATCCTCCCTTCCCAATATTGCTTGTCCTCAAGCAATTTTAAACATGGGTGTTGAAGAACCTGCTTTCTGTATAATTCTTTGAAGTTGCCATTGAATTGCTCAACCTTGAGTCTTTGAGTTTCCATGAAGATTTTAGAGAGGAACCACCATGCTTGCTGCTACACTACTCTGATTAAAATCACTTTATTAAGTGGGGAATCCATCTCTCATACTGCTTGCTCCCCCCAAAAAAATGAAACCAATGAGACAATGATTATTCCAGGGTCCCATTGCTTGTATTGCAGCCCAACAATTAAGAGTGCTCTCCAACCCACACCAGTAGATAAGAGGATTCCTGGATCCCATTTTCTTGTATGCATTCTTTCAAACATCATGAGTACCAAATATATATCATCAAAGTACATAACAACATAATGAAAATGTACATTAAGGATATGCTTCATCAAAGAGTCATGAAAGTGTTTATACCTCCAAGCAAGTAGACCACCATTTTCCAAGTGCATACAAGCTTCAAGTGACCAATCAAATCTGCTCCAATGACATAGGTGAGGATCCCATATCCTATAATGCTGCTCCAAAAGGGTGTGATATGCATCAAAATATTCGGCCATGTATTCTTTCATCCAAGAAGTGAATGAAGAATCTCCACTAAAATTTGAACCAAATAATGAGCAAAAAAAACAAGGAGACTTCAAATGACTCAAAGAAGTCTCACCAATACATCCATGAATGTGAGAATCATAAAAATATAACAAAGTATGTGGCTGCCAACAAAAATGTTCTCCAATCATAAATCTATTCTCCCAAGTGTTGGATGAAGTTCCTCCAACATCAAATGAATCAAGTGTTGAGCAAGAAAAACCATGAGTCTTCAAGTGACTCAAATGCATATCATAGGTGCATCCATTAGGATTTGCATCATCATAAAGTGACAAATAATGTTGCTGCAAATGTGAATAAGAATGTGCTCCAACCATGTCATCATAAAAGGTAAATATAAGAGTTCCATACTCCTCATGTGGCACCATCAAAAAGAACCCTTTCACCCATACTTCATTGAGACTAATACTGCAAAACATGGAATTGTAGGATGTAGGAGAACGAACTAACTCACCCAAATGATCAAAAAGTGCAGAAGTTTCATCATGGGAAGGATCCATGTGGGTAGTATCATGCAGCTCCTTCAAAAGTGGAAAACCTTTGTCATAGATTGGTTCCAATGTAGAGGAATCATGCTCTTCTTTAAAAATTGCATAACCTTCATCAAGAGACAATTCAAGTTCCTCTTCCACCACATCAAGTGTTTGGATCTCTTCAAGTTCATCTTCAAACACATTAAGCACATTCAAATTCCCACATTTCTCATTATCCACCATGTCATGAGAATCCTCCAAACAATCTACCATTTGACAATCTGAAACATAGGAGGAAAAACAAGTATCTTGCAACTTTTCAAGAAATTGCTCATTTTGAATTGTGAGCTTATGAATATCCTCATTATTCTTCAAGTATGCATCATGTAACAATTCATTAAGCTCAAACAAATGGTTTCTATCAAAAAGCAAAGACATGAAATTACCTTTGATGTGGCACATTGCTCTTTGAATCTTCTCCATGTTTTCAAGGAAGGATGTTTCCTCCAATGAAGTAGCTCTCCAACAAGAATTTGACACCAATGCTTGAGTGTCATGGAGAATGATGAGGGACTCTTGGATCTTATTTTCATTCATCTTTAAGGACCCTTCAAGAAAATGAGGCTCTTGCAAATGAACCTCCTCATCTTCTTCAATTTTGCTTGGACCAACTTCATGAATCTCAAGTGGTGATGGGGAAGTTGATCTTGGTTCTTCTTCAACTGCTACAAGGTCTTCATTATCATGCTTAATGGAACTTGGGCTTGCAGCAACACTTTCAAAAGTGATATCTATGTCACCAGCATAGAGGTGTGAGCACCCATCAGTAGATACTCCTTCATAGTTTAAGCATCCATCAGTAGATGCTCTTTGGTTCATGTCTAAGCTAGAAGGTGTCTCGAAATGATCTTCCATATTTTCAATAGAATCTTCTTCATGCTCTTGTGATGTCTCTTCATCCTTCAAGCAAGATGATGCATTTTGCCCCTTGTTTTCCTTATGATCAATATCTTTGGAATCTCTTTTTGAAGAATTTCCAAAAGCTCTCCTCAAGTGGGACATAATTTCATGCACACATGTATGATACTCACTCCAAGGTTCTTTACAAGAAGGGCATAAACCTTTCTTTACTAACTCCACATCTTCATGTTTGGGCCTATTTTCAAAAACATGTTCAACAAAGTACTCAAAAGACATGGCATTTTGTGTATTTTTGCTAAAAGCAAGATATTCTTGATATTTTTGATATTGTTGGGGCAAGGTTTTATATTTTGCTCTCCATCTTTGGAACTCACTCATAGAATTATCCTTGGTTGGTGTGACACACTCATATTCATGAGATTTAAAGTCATAAGAATAATCTTCATTTCTCTTGAAATTGTAAGAAATGTTGCATGATGGCATCTCTTCCTCGTACCATTCACATTCTGCTTCATATTGCTCAAAAAGCAAGATATTCTTGATATTTTTGATATTGCTGGGGCAAGGTTTTATATTTTGCTCTCCATCTTTGGAACTCACTCATAGAATTATCCTTGGTTGGTGTGACACACTCATATTCATCAGATTTAAAGTCATAAGAATAATCTTCATTTCTCTTGAAATTGTAAGAAGTGTTGCATGATGGCATCTCTTCCTTGTACCATTCACATTCTGCTTCATATTGCTCATAAGCATGTGCATATTCCTCATAAGAATTGTACTCATAGGATTCATCATAATAGTAAGACATGGCTGCCAATTATTCTTGAATGTATGTTCCTAATCCACAGGTGCAAGGACCATGCTCTGATACCACTGTAATGTCCCTTCTTAGGAATTTTATTAAAATTGCAATTTTCCACTTTTTTTTTCCCTAGTTCGACCTTTGACTAGTTTTGATCTCTAGGTCCCAAATTTGCCCCAAATGATCCCAAATCTTCAGAGAAGGTATATGAATGATATTAGAACATAAATATGTGTTTCAGGGATTCCTTTGGACCTTTAAAATACTTCTGCAAATCCTCTTTCAATTCTTATCAATGTAGGTAACTTTACTAGTGATTTTCCTTTGACTAGTATTGGTCTCTAGGTCTCAAATTGACTCCACATGCCTTCAAATCTTCAAGGAAGGTGTATGAATTATATTAGAACTTGAATATGATGTTTATGGATGACATATGTCCACCAAAAGACCTCTGCAAACTCTCTTAAGATTCTGGACCAATTATGCAATTTTACTAGTAATTTGGGGTTCAAATCCCCCTGGGGTAAGTACTAAAAATGGCTTCCCAAATGCCTCCAAACCCACTCAAATTTGTGAAAAGAGGTATGTAATGTGTTAAGTATTTTATTAAAGTCTCATATGCACCATTAATGGATTATTACAACTGTTCTCACCCTCTCCCATTCAACTGCAAAAATCCTCAATTCGACCCTTGGGGAAATGACACTATTTCACCTCCCAATACAACTAAACTGAGTAAAAATGCTTCAAATGCTCAATTACAGTACATGAAACTTGTAGAAGACATCCATGGCAGTATATTTATCACAAATATATCAGAGAATCATCAATTCATTCGAAATCATCATCAATACATTGGCTCACAACAAGGTAGTGGGGAAATGGCATTGTTCTTCCATTAAAAATGAGATTTATACATTTCTACTTGGAATTTCGACCTGAAACTTTTTGGAGATGAAGAACAGAGTATTTACTTCATATTATAAAAGAAATGGAGCATTAAAAGCTTCCCCAAAGAGTACAATAGCTCACCAAAAACGCCCTCCCTTAAGGATCAAGAATATGCCATCAAAACTGGAAATGGTTGAAGGAGTGAGCTGCAATAGAAGAAACCATGAGCTGCCCTGTAGCTTACACCTGCAAATAAATACTCCATTAAAGCTCCCAATTAAAGGTCTGAATGGCCTTTCCAATTACCAACTTGGATGGGAATCTTTCACCCTCGAAATTGGCTAAGGCAAGAAACTAGTCATCCACTAGCTCTCCCTCTTCACAAATGCACTTGCAAATTCTACAAATGATCAAAAGCTCCTTTAATTTTTTGTTATTGAAATTTATAAAGTTCTAATGTCCTCCATGGGTCGAATTCCTTCCAAGAGACTCATGCCAACTCAATTTGGGAAGAGATTCCAAAGAACGCCACTTGTACAACAATTCCTAGTCTCCCACTTCCACCAAATCACATGTGGAAGCATATTAGCTGCCCTAACACCCTTGAGCGCCCTCTTGGAGTCTATTTTTAGCCCTGACATGTCATATATGTCATATGTCAGCCTTTAGGTCTGATTTGTGTCATAGGTGTCATAGCATCTTCATCATTGTTGTCATAGAGCTAGGGAATCTAGCCCAAGTGTCTCACTAGCTCCAAATTGCCTCTTCCTCTTCCATGGGAGTTACTCTTCCTCTATATTTCGACCTTGGATGAGTCATGCCATGAATAATACCTTTTGGACTCCCCCAAGTATGTTACCATTCACCTTGAATTCGAATTGGTGAGAGAATGATGCCAAGTGTAGTGGGGAAATCTAGCCATATGTGGGTCCCACTTCCTCCATGTGTCTTCATGATCAAATGCCACTTTGATTTTCACTTGTATATATTTATTTATCTCCTTTATTAAATATTTATGCGACTCTAATGTTCAAACATCATTTATTATCCCCATTATTCCAAATCCCAAAGCTTCCACCCCAAACCTAGGAAACTAGTAATCTTCCTCCTTGGCAATTATTTGAACTTTATCATCAATTTGACAAACTCTACTGAATAGGGACAATGTGATTAGGCCATTGTGACCCAATGCCAAATTTGGGACATTACAAGGGTACTGTTTCAGTTTGGGATCAGCCATGATCTCTTGGTCCAGCAGAAAACAGGGTTCCGTAGCTCAAAGCACAACTGAAGCTGAGTATATTGCTGCCAGTGATGCCTGCAGAGAAGCAGTTTGGCTTAGAAAGCTTCTCTCTGACCTGTTTGGTGGAAAGCTTGAGCCAACTATTATTCATTGTGATAATTAGAGTTGCATTAAGCTTTCAGAGAACCCTGTATTTCACGACAGATCAAAGCACATTGAGATGAAGTATCACTTCATCAGAGATATGATACAGCGAGGTGCCATGAAGCTCCAGTACATCTGTACAGATGAACAGGTTGCAGACATATTGACCAAGCCTCTGTCGTTGACAAAGCTTATGCACTTTCGAGACAAGCTTGGCATTGCAGAGAATGACCCTCTCGCTGAGAGGGAGTGTTGATTTTTCTTAGCAGCATCGAGTGCCATTCTCTGGGAGAATGGAGGCACCTAGTCAGTTACCAGGATATTGATCCAGTCTGGGACTGGAAGCTGAGCCTGGGGCTGAGAACCATTCTCTGGGAGAATGGAGGCACCTGGTCAGTTACTAGGATATTGATCCAGTCTGGGACTGGAAGCTCAGCCTGGGGCTGAGAGCCATTCTCTAGGAGAATGGAGGCACCTGGTCAATTACCAGGATTTCACTGTAAGCCCTAGACCGGGTCTAAGCAAGTGGTGTACTCCTCCCCTTGATATATGGGTTATGGGACCTTCTCAAGGAACTGACCAACCCTTGTTGAAATACCTAGCACTTGATCTTGGTGGCAACAGGAGGGTGAAGTAAAAGCAATTAATAATTCTCCTTATGATGATGCACTCGGAGTGGACATGAATGGATCGTTGAAGACCTTGAAGAACACCTGGATGACTTATTGTGAAACACTTGAAGAACCATGAAACCCAAGCATAACTTGGCTTGGTCCATGTGCCCACCAATTGAAGAAAATAAAAATAAAAATATGCATTCATGGGTCGACCTCATTTGTAGAGATCAACTCGTTATTGAAGGAAAATAAAATATATAAGGTTGTAGGTCAGCCTCAAATGAAAAAATATATATATATCCACAGGTCGACCCCAATTTGTGGAATTATTTGCCACTCGACTCACTATAAATAAGAAAGAAAACTTCTCATTTACATCCATCAATTTAGAGCGTATCACCTCTACTCCTCAGATCATCTCGTGGGTGATTTCTTTTCTGCTGGGTTCTCTCTTCAGTCTGCTGATTCCTATTCTTTGAAGAAGTCAAAGCACAAATCTTTTACTGCTGGTCGTAAGCTGCCACCCCGAATTCTTTTGGGATCTTTCTGTGTACATCAGCCCTGCTAGGGCTCTAATCTCACACCCGAATTCTGTTATGTGCATTCGGCAACCCTATTAGGGCACCCACAACCTACAGCAGGTCACGGCAGCCCTAGAGAAGGTTTACACAGGTCACGACAGCCCTGGAGAAGGTTTATGTTGTCCTCCGAAATGGCACGCGTGTCGTTTGAAAGCCCAAAATGCAACACACCAGCTGGAATGACAACTCTCTTGGGAGAGAGGCCAATGTCACCACACTCCTCTCCTCTTCGCTTCAGGTTGGCTCTTCTCCAACACTAGGGGGGTATCCCTAAAATAGGATCGCTAAGGCAAGTACAGTAACGGGCAAGGTGAATGGAAGAGGCTGCCTTAGAGAAACGGAAGTAACAAAAGATAGTTTTAGATGGGTGATGGAAAAGAAAGGAAGATCAATCCTCAGGGAAAGACCAGTACCAGTATCAGAGGGGCGAATGGAGTCAAAGGAGAACTCTAAAAGGGCCTTGCTGCCAGGTGAATGTAGTGACCAACTAAGAGCTCTTGCGCTCGAGGATACCTAAAAGCCACAAATCTTAAGAGAAAAGCATGGGTCAAATAAAGCTGTGCTAGATTGTTAACCCTCCATTGAAGTCATCCTAGCTTAAGAATCGAAAGTAAAGAGCTAAGAGAGGTATTGCCTCAGACAAAATGAAAGATGGCACACAAAGAAAAATGGCATACAAAGAGAAAAAGGAGCTCTAAATTTATCCAGAGAATCCCGTCATGATATTTTTCATTTAGTTCTGGGGAAGAAAACTCCCAAAAATTTTCCGTCGTTACAATGAAGGAGGTTGGCTCCTTTTATAAGCCAAAAGGCCCTTTTTAGAACTAAAAAGGAAATAATAAAATAATATAAAAAGGTAGGTGAGATCCACTTTTTCTCCACTAAAGTCTAAGTAATCTAAAGTGAACTCTCCCTTCACCATGCGATTTGGGGGATCCTTAGTCCATTACCGTGAACTCCCAGCTGATCAATCACCCAAAACAAACTAATACGTAGGTCACTTCCAAGCTATTCCTGTAATCTGGGTTGCCAGCTCATACAAAGTTTAAACGCCAAGTGTAATTGTGAAAAGATTCATCCCAGACTGAAAATGGCTGCCAATGCCTGCCATGACCATCAATCCTCTCGGCTGTCAAGTAAGAATAAAATCGCGGGTCCACAGGTGGCTTACGCAAATTGCTTCAAAACTCCATGTTGAATATGAAATCGATCATCAGTGTAAACGGCTGCCACGGGGGATGCTTTCAGCTACCAACAACCGTGACCTCGAGTTTAAGTTCTGTCTGTGGCGAGCCATCCTATTTGAACTTGTAATCTGCACCAATCAGCCGGCTGCTAATGGGTTCGACCCTCACGCTGTCAATTAAAATAAGTGGTTTGATGGTAAAAGGCAGACAAGTGTTGCTCCACAACTCTAAGGCTCAGCTGTCGATTGTCGATGGCATGAACTCAACCGATTACCTTGTTGTGCTAAATGGTCGCTGAAACTCGAGCTGTTATTTAATGCACAAAACAACAGCTACTAAAATCTCGAGTTGGTGATCCCAAGTGGTACCAGTGAAAAACGCAGGTCTATCATACATGAAACTGAGAAGTCGGCTCATCTAAAGCATGAAACCCAGCTCTGCTGCGTGTTGGTGCGTCAATCATCCCTTGGCTCCTTTGTATGCAGGTCCTTGTAACCACAGCCAACCTATTGTCACGGTTTTGCTCAAAGAATGTGTTTTGTTCGAATCCTTGGTGAGGCACGATCCCAGTATTTTCTCCTAAGTAGATTTTCTTCATGCTCTCTATACTGAGATGTATCTTATATGACTTTCCAATTTGAGATCTGACTTCTGGAGAGTCTCATGTTGCTGCCATGAATCAAACACAACAGGATCTGGGCTCCATCCGCAATTATTATCATTTACAAACAATGGCGCATAGCTTGCCATCTCCACTATATCACTTCTTGTTTCTAAGCAAAAAACCAGCCTACCCCATTTGTTGCCAACAAACTATCGTGTACAGCATCTGTCCCAGTAACAACATGTTCACTAACGAATCCCTTAGGGCCACTTGGTTGTGTATTATCAAATTTATGAGCCATAGAAAAAGTATTGCTTGCAGGTGTATAAATATGGTGATCAAACATGCCTGCCGGCTGATCTAATGGCGTAGAAGATCTGTCACAGCTGGAGATAAATCGCATGTCCTGATTAACAACACTGGAAGCAATTGAAATGTCCTCTGGTTTACAGTGAATCTTGCTGGCAAACAACTTTAGTAAAACGACGCTGCATACCCTCAGACTCTCCACCTTTTATTTTACTCTTTTTTTTCTTTTTTTCTTGCCCTGGCTTTTGGTTGACGTATACATCAACATCTCCAATGCTTCCTTCTGTGGCTAGATCATTAGCAAAATTACTAATTCTGGGAATACCGCTTCTAACCAGGGAACAACAAGATTGGCATTGCTTGCAGCCTTCGAACCAATTAAGACTGTAGGCCTGACAAATAGACATATAAATCTCTTCGATGGTTGTACTGTTGTAGATATTTCCAAAAGGAACCGCTGGGCAAAGAACATAAATGGAGTGATTGATAAAAGGAACAAATATAGAAGATCTGTCCCCTGTCAAACTTTGCTCAGACATAACCAACCACACAATAAACATGGCCTCGAGAGGAGCCTAAGGCTTCCATAAATGCTCCATCATACTCGCCGTCACTTTTGTAATCCTGTAGATTTCAATAATAGAGCCACCAAAACTCTTCAAGTGACCACCCATACAAAATGGGGGTAACATCTGGCTCCATATGGGGACGTGTGCTCTCCTTGAGAGTGCACGAGAACCTCAAATTCTCGGTTATCGCAGACTGAACCAAAAATACAGCGTGGTGGGGATGGCTCAATTCACACCCCCAAAACCACTTTTATTACATAGCAAAAACGCATACTAAAAATTTCAAATGCTCCTGGAGGAGCTTATTCATCTACCTACCTATTCTAACATGAAAACAGCAGAATGCTAAGTATAAGCATATAGCCAGTGGAGCCACTCTAGCATCTTATCACTGTTATTTTTCTTTTCTTTGCGCTCGGTTCTAGACAGAGATGTGGGCAGAATTACCATAAAACAGAGATGTCTCAGAATTTGCTCATGAATCTGCAATGGCAAACTGTTAGGATACAAAAGACCATCAAAATTTTGGTATGAAAACTCAGACTATGAGCAAGAATCTTCTACCCACTGATTGATTGGGCTTAAATACAAGCCACCATGAAGCTATTCTTCATCATAAAATTGTTCTTTAACATCATCGGTGACATAAACTTGAGGTAGATCTGAATCTTTCATGTTTTCTACTGCAGCAGGAGGCTGTTCATAATCCTGAGACAGATCTAAATCTCTAATGGCAATATCAAGAGGTTCTTCAACAACATCTTCACACAAAGACCCTTTTGATGCTTCTTCATGGATCTGCTCTTTAAACTCATAATGGACCCTGGGGATGAGGGCATCATACTCTCTAGCAAGTTTTTCAATCTCGTCCACAGTTCCATCATGCCAGCGGAGGAGAAATCTCTCAAAAAACTCTGCCAATGAATCTATGGATTCATCCAAAAGACCAAAGAGCCAATTTTCTGCATTTCCTTCTAAAGTTAAAGTAAAGACGATCATAAGCTCATTCTCACAATAAACATTGAAATCGACCATCAATTTGCAGTAAGAAGCAATGTGATAGATGGCTGAAACATCATTATTTCCATGAAATTCTAGAAAAATGTCATGCACTTTTTCATAGTCATAGCACTCATTAGGAAATCCATGGATTTTTGAGAAATCCAATGGGGTGTAAGCTTCGTGCAAAAGAGCAAGATGTTCTTTTTTATCGTCCATAAGTAAAATTTTGAGATACTAAATCTGAAACATGCATGTAATCATACCTCATACCAAATTGTGGAGTCGCCAAGGTGAGCTTGAAAGCCTTCCAATGGGTGTGCTCACCTCTACACCCAATAGGATCTTCAAATATGCAAAAGGACAAGGGCTCTGTCCCTTCGTGGAATCGCCATGTGAGAAGAAGAATCCCACAAATGTCGTTTTAATGAAGCATAGTCTTCAAATTTCGAGAACTGGACTTTGTCCCCGGCAGCGGCGCCAAAAATGTTGTCCTCCGAAATGGCATGTGTGTCGTTTGAAAGCCGAAAAAGCAACACACCAACTGGAATGACAACTCTCTTAGGAGAGAGGCCAATGTCACCACACTCCTCTCCTGTTTGCTTCAGGTTGGCTCTTCTCCAACACTAGGGGCGTATCCCTAAAATAGGATCGCTAAGGCAGGTACAATAACGGGCAAGGTGAATGGAAGAGGCTGCCTTAGAGAAACGGAAGTAACAAAAGATAGTTTTAGATGGGTGATGGAAAAGAAAGGAAGATCAATCCTCAGGGAAAGACCGGTGCCAGTATCAGAGAGGGGCGAATGGAGTCAAAGGAGAACTCTAAAAGGGCCTTGCTACCAGGTGAATGCAGTGACCAACTAAGAGCTCTTGCGCTCGAGGATACCTAAAAGCCACAAATCTTAAGAGAAAAGCATGGGTCAAATAAAACTGTGCTAGATTGTTAGCCCTCCGTTTAAGTGATCCTAGCTTAAGAATCGAAAGTAAAGAGCTAAGAGAGGTATTGCCTCAAACAAAATGAAAGATGGCACACAAAGAAAAATGGCATACAAAGAGAAAAAGGAGCTCTAAATTTATCCAGAGAATCCCGTCATGATATTTTTCATTTAGTTCTGAGGAAGAAAACTCCCAAAAAAATTTCCGTCGTCACAATGAAGGAGGTTGGCTCCTTTTATAAGCCAAAAGGCCTTTTTTAGAACTAAAAAGGAAATAATAAAATAATATAAAAAGATAGGTGAGATCCAATTTTTTCTCCACTAAAGTCTAAGTAATCTAAAGTGAACTCTCCCTTCACCATGCGATTTGGGGGATCCTTAGTCCATTACCGTGAACTCCCAGCTGCTCGATCACCCAAAACAAACTGATACGTGGGTCACTTCCAAGCTGTTCCTGTAATCAGGGTTGCCAACTCATACAAAGTTTAAACGCCAAGTGTAATTGTGAAACGATTCATCCCAAACTAAAAATGGCTGCCAATGCCTGCCACAACCATCAATCCTCTCGGCTGTCAAGTAAGAATAAAATCGCAGGTCCACAAGTGGCTTACGCAAATTGCTTCAAAACTCCATGCTGCATACGAAATCGATCATCAATGTAAACGGCTGTCATAGGGGATGCTTTCAGCTACCAACAACCTTGACCTCGAGTTTAAGTTCTGTCTGTGGCGAGCCATCCTATTTGAACTTGTAATCTGCACCAATCAACCGGCTGCCAATGGGTTAGAGCCTCACGCTGTCAATTAAAATAAGTAGTTTGATGGTAAAAGGCAGACAAGTGTTGCTCCACAACTCTACGGCTCGACTGTTGATTGTCAACGGCGTGAAATCAACCGATTACCTTGCTGTGCTAAATGGTCGCTGAAACTCGAGTTGTTATTTAATGCACAAAACAACAACTGCTAAAATCTCGAGTTGGCGATCCCAAGTGGTACCAGTGAAAAACGCGGGTCTATCATACGTGAAACTGAGAAGTCGGCTCATCTAAAGCATGAAACCCAGCTCTGCTGCGTGTTGGTGCGTCGATCATCCCTTGGCTCCTTTGTATGCAGGTCCTTGTAACCACAGCCAACCTATTGTCACGGTTTTGCTCAAAGAATGTGTTTTGTTCGAATCCTTGGTGAGGCACGATCCCAGTATTTTCTCCTAGGCAGATTTTCTTCACGCTCTCTGTACTAAGATGTATCTTATATGACTTTCCAATTTGAGATCTGACTTCTGGAGAGTCTCATGTTGTTGCCATGAATCAAAAACAACAGCATCTGGGCTCCATCCGCGGTTATTATCATTTACAAACAATGGCGCATAGCTTGCCATCTCCACTATATCACTTCTTGTTTCTAAGCAAAAAACCAGCCTACCCCATTTGTTGCCAACAAACTATCGTGTACAACATCTGTCCCAGTAACAACATATTCACTAACGAATCCCTTAGGGCCACTTGGTTGTGTATTATCAAATTTATGAGCCATAGAAAAAGTATTGCTTGCAAGTGTATAAATATGGTGATCAAACATGCCTGCCGGCTGATCTAATGGCGTAGAAGATCTGTCACAGCTGGAGATAAATCGCATGTCCTGATTAACAATACTGGAAGCAATTGAAATGTCCTCTGGTTTACAATGAATCTTGCTGGCAATCAACTTTAGTAAAACGACGCTGCAAACCCTCAGACTCTCCACCTTTTATTTTACTCTTTTTTTTTTAGTTTTTTTTTTTCTTGCCCTGGCTTTTGGTTGACGTATACATCAACATCTCCAATGCTTCCTTCTGCGGCTAGATCATTAGCAAAATTACTAATTCTGGGAATACCGCTTCTAACCAGGCAACAGCAAGACTGGCATTGCTTGCAGCCTTCGAACCAATTAAGGCTGTAGGCCTGACAGATAGGCATATAAATCTCTTCGATGGTTGTACTGCTGTAGATATTTCCTAAAGGAACCGTTGGGCAAAGAACATAAATGGAGTGATTGATAAAAGGAACAAATATAAAAGATCTGTCCCCTGTCAAACTTTGCTCAGACATAACCAACCACACAATAAACACGGCCTCGGGAGGAGCCTGAGGCCAACCACACAATAAACACGGCCTCGGGAGGAGCCTGAGGCTTCCATAAATGCTCCATCATACTCGACGTCACTTTTATAATCCTGTAGATTTCAATAATAGAGCCACCAGAACTCTTCAAGTGACCACCCATACAAAATGGGGGTAACAGTTTACACAAGTCACGACACCTTTAGTAGGGTATACACCAGTAATCAATGATGAACAGGCAGATGGTGTTGGATTAAGGCAGTTTGATGACAGAGCAGACTTGTACAGGAAACTTGTTTTCTTCAGGGTTCTTCTTGATCAATGAAACAAATTCTGATTTAAAGGCTTGTTCTTAGCCTGCTATTGTACAAACTCAGTCATCTCATTCAGGAGATAAATTATTATTAATTGCTTTGGGGTTTTTGTCCTTGAAAGGTTTCCCCGTGAAAAATATTGTGTTCAAATTGTGTGGATGTGTGTTTACTGTTAGCTATCTCTGCACTACTTTATTTACAGTCTGTTACTGCTATCAAATTTTTAAAATTTTAACACAACTAAGGTATTCCAAGGAGTTTTTTCACTTGTCGATTATGCTTTGCCTTTAGCCGAGTAATAATCGATGAGTTTTTCTCCTGCTTCCTCCAAAGCTGGAATGCCCGATTTTGGTGGTTAGGCCTTGGGGGGTTATTAGAGTCCAACAGTTAAATATAAACCTACTAGACACTATTTGTATGTCCTATGGTCATTTCCTAGGTCCCTAGGTACTTTTAAAGATTCGTCCGAAAAAATTTTACCGGATGCGTTGGATTTTTAAATTTTATTATTTTATTATTAAATTTTTCAATTATTTTAATTGAAAATTTTCAAAATATAATAATTAAGTGGTTTGGGGGTGGATTTTAATAATTGGAGGCTTAATTCCTAAGCCAAAAATCTCAGTTAAACCCCAAACCCACTTATCCTAAGTTTCAGACATTCATTTGGCCTTAGAATTAATATTTTCTCAAAAAATCAATAAATGAGAAATATTAATTCAAAAATTCAAAAAATAATAAATTGGAGAAAATCCAATTCTCTCCAAAAAAGGCCAAATTGAATAAAATAAAAGGCTAAATGACTTGGCATGGAGCATTAAAGATGATTCCAATCACACCCACCTGATTTCATATCAGTATCGGAGCTCTGTAGTTGACTAAATCTTGGCAAATTCGCCCTCCTCTCTAGCTTGGGCGACTTTCCTATTTGGAGGCAGTCTATTGGATGGTTGATGTTAACAATGCATGAGGGTGGGTGCCTTGCCTAGGTGGAGGCCACCTCACCCTCATCCTACCTTACAACACTCAGTTGACTCATCACTCAAACTCGTGTCCTCCTCTCATTGGGAATTGCGCATGGCTTGGCTCTCTCATGCCAAATTCGACTTAGGGTTTTAGCTATCTAGTTTTGTATAAATAAGAGGTCTTGCCTCCATATTTGGTGTGGATGATTTGTGCAAGGAACCTCTGGTATTTTTCATGTGTAATGCTTAATGCTATTTGGCATGCAAGTCGGAATAAAGTGAAGGCTTTGGAGGTCAAATAGTGTGCAAATTGTTCATGGCTTGTGTCTAAATCGAGGTGAAATCTACCTAGTTATTTCAAATTCTTATGCATTTGCTTATGATTCTTAGCTTACGAAAATTATAATTCTAATCCAAAGAATAGATATGTGTGGTTACAATTTATCTATTTATGCTAGGTTATTCAAGATTTAGGAGTTGCATTTTGCAGTCGGTTATACTTGTGCACTTTTAGTTTTGCTTAGCTAAACATACTAAGATCTAATCGTTTGTTTTGAGTTTGTTTATCTTGGCAGAACATCACAAGGTAAAGTAATATTGGGAGTTCGGTTGCATCCCCTTCTTCTTCGTCACTTTTTATGCTAATGATCTTTGTCATACAGGAGATCTCAAAGACTTCATTTGTTCAAGCTTGGGCTTGAGGTCCTCTTCTTGATTCATCCACCATCAAAAGATTCCAAATATCTCTCTTGGTTACTACAAAGCGGATCTCGAAATTAAAGGTTTTTATCTCCTTGTTATTCGCTTTTTGAAGAGTGCATTTGTTTTAAAGTCACATTTTTCAAATCTTGCGCTTCTTTGGCTAAGTAGATCAAAACTTCATAATTTTGATCTACTTCTTGGGTCTAAATCTATTTTTATAAAGCTTAAAATTTAAAGATCTAAGATCTAATCTCATCTTTTCAAGTTGTAGATCCATCTTTTCCATTTTTTCTATTTTGCTTGTTTTTCCACTTTTTTTTCTTCTTTTGGGCTTATAGATCTCATAGATCCATTTCCACTTTTGTTTAGCTTTGTTTTTATCATAAGAAGAGTGCCAAAAAACACTTAGGAAGGTGTCAAAAACACTTAGAATTTTTGCCAAAAATTTACCTTAAAAAGTGCATTGGAAAACGTGCCCCAAACCTTGCCTCATTTTGCATGCCACTTGCTTCCCATCATTTCTTTGTTTTCAGCATTTTGGTTTTGTCCAAAACAGCCCAAAAAGTCTACTTTTTGCCCTAGTTTCATCTTGAAAAACGTGCACAATTTTCGTCTCGAAAAGCATGCCCATTTTCAGCCATTTAGCACACTGTTTTCTGTTATTTTTCCTTAATTTACAGTTCTGGGAATTAGCCTAAAACAATAAAAAAAATTCCAAAATTTTTTCATCTTTTTTTCGTAAAACGTGCCATTTGCAGCCTATTTAGCTCGCTGTTTTTTTGTTGATTTATGCTAATTTACAGTTCTGGAAATTAGCCTAAAAATAGTAAAAAATTGTCCAAAATTTTTCCTAAAATTTTTTCCAAGTTTTTACCTTGAAAAGTGTGCCTAAATTGCCTTGAAAAGCGTGCATTTTCCAGCTCTTTTAAAGTGCTGAATTTTGGCTTTAGATCACTGTTTTTGTCACTTTTTCATTTCTTGGCATTCTTCTTATCAATCCATTTTTCTATTTTTGACTTTTTACTTGAGCTTGACTTTGGTTGACTATCTTGGGTTTTTTTTAGTTTCTCTTTGATTTTTGCCTCTTCTTCCGTTTCTTCAATTTCTAGATCATAAGTCAAATTTTGGTTTTCTCTAACACTTTAATTAGCCTTTGTTGAGAGCTCTTATCCACAGGTGAACAAGAGGAAAACAACAAGCGAAGAGCCCAAACGCTAGCAAACAAACCAAGCAAGCAAACCACTCTTTGACAAGTGAAAAAGAACTAAAAAATATTGTAAAAAATCAAATAAGAGCAAGTGGGATAACGGCTCCCACACCCCCACTTCCCTCATTTGGGGGAAACCTGTATTGTCCACTGTCTGATTTTTGCACTTTCATTTGCTTTATACCTGCACAATAAAATGTTAGAATAAGTTAGAATAGTTTTCATTTGAATATACTGCTAGATTAGTCAAATCTTGCTTAAGTCATTTTGCTAGTTTAGTCTTGTTTCAACACTTGTCTTTTTGATATAATCTGTTAAAATTCATAAATCTCTTGAATCTCACTCAACAGTGGATCAAGAGTGCTCTATGTCGGAGAGTTCTTTTGCTTTGATTTGACTAACCCCCTTGCTCTCTCGAGTACGGTCTTAAGACCTGAAAAAGATTCCTGGGTAGATTAGATTTCATTTCAGTATTTATTTCCATGCATCATAAATCTCTTGAATCTCGCCATAAGGCAGATCAAGAGTGCTCTCTGTCGGAGAGTTTCTACAAAGGTTCTCTTTTTTCACACATCCCCTAAAATTGGAATTTACTATTTGCTATACTGCGTATGCTCTACCCATTCCTGGGATACATAGAAACAGTATAGACTTCTTAATTTTCACATTTAATTTCAATTTCAACCATAATAAAATTCATACCCCATAACCAACGAAAATCCGGCGTTGATCGTCAAATACTCGTAAGTGGGCAAATTCTGCCTAGGACGCTGGATCACTGTACTTAGACCTTGGGGGCACCGTTAGGCTACATCCTTGTTTGGTGTAGTGTTAAACACGCTTTCAGGGCTTTGGCAGCCAACATGTCTCCGTACGGAGCCACCTAGAGTATTTTCTGGACATATTTCCAGTACCTTAAGGTATATCTTGGAAATTCCCTTAGCCATAATAATCAAGATCACTATAAAATTTACAATAAAATTTACAAAAAACACTCGCAAAACAATCTCAAGCACACCACACCAAGACTTGTATTTCAACATCCCTAGCACATATTGTTGACTCCAAAAAGCACTGGTCCTTCAATCATATCATTTATTTGCTTAATATCTGTCTGGAAGTACTTGTCTTATTTTATAATTTTCATATTATACTGTGGATGCTTTATACTTAAATCACATTGTTATTGGTTGTGTATCTTAAAATATATATTTTGCAAGTACATGCTTTGATTCTTTAAGTCATTATTGTAAATCTCAAAAAACTCCTAAAAAACACCCATCTGCATCACGTACCATAAAAACATTTAAAACACAATAGCCTTAGAAACTATTTGTAGGGTCTACCCCCCTTGGCTTTGTTAGAAGTTAACCTAAACGGAGGAGTCAGGATCAGGTGACAGCGCGTGACTCTTTGCTTGCCCCCAAGGCCACACCTTTTCCACTTGGGAAACAGTTTTTGAAATATTTCTGCTGACGGTGTGCACACACGGCAGGCAACAGGATCCATACAAACAAATCCGTACAATCATACGAACTCTGTACAGTTGTACAACGGACAGCAACCAATAGGCAGTTTTCTTGATTTTGGCAAGTAGACTTTTCCTCAGTAAGTGTGCAGATTTGTTTTGTTTGGGTGTACCGTACAACTGTTAGTTTGATAGAGGTGGAGGTTTCCTTGTAAGCTTTGAATTAATAATGAAAAGCTGATTTGAAGGAGTAAATTATCTCTGTAATGTGTTTTTGCTTCCATTGTTTATTTTTCAGCTATATGTGTGATTATTGCTATGTGAATAATTCAATTCCTGCAATTAAATAACAACTTTTTTTAGTTGAGAACATAAGAATAGTAGTAACCTAGGGTTTGGAAAATTTAACACAAATTCCCATGAGCTTTATAGTGAAATGGGACATTGGACAAGACCTACAGCACCTTGACAAGAAATAATCTGTAAAATTTATGAGATGAATAATGGAGAGAAAGAAATACAGTCTCTTGCAGTGCCCAACCTATTAAAACTTTAGATCTAACTTTCAAAACATTTGTGATAAAAGTTAAAACTGAACTCCATAACTTGTTAAGCCATAAAAATTGAATGGGACTCAGAAATTTCATCTACAATGTTATTTGATCACAAAGATAAAACAAGCTAATTAATTTAGTTTATAGGTTCGATAGACCAAAGTTGGTCTGAGTGGGATGGTCATCATCATGTGTAAAGTCCCCAACCCAAACTAAGCAAAAACAATTCTTCAACTGCCTTGAACTGGGTTATGGACTTTCGTCAAACACTTCTGAGAACACTGAGACCACTGAGAACTATGTGTGTGAACTTGATTTAATGTTTTGACAAACACTTCTTGAATATCTTTGAACAGGGTTTGTGTATTGTGGGCATCTTAATCACACTCAGACTTACATGACATTACATTAAACATTGAATCTGATCATAAACATCATAGAGGTGGCTCCAACCAAAAGGAATTACAACAGGCACATTAATGACATGACATAAGATATTTATCAGACTGTTATTGCTTGCTTGCAGACATAAACTGATTTAAAAATGACTGTAAATCTGATCTAAATGGGACAATTCTCAGAACTAGACAAGTGTTGTAGGTGGCTACAATTCTCAGCAGTTATATAAATATTCAGCAGTAGACAGTCCATTCATACATGAAATACAGTGCACTCAAACCTGGAAACCCCTTGTAGTATAGCAGTCTCCTTGACAGTTGTTTGGATTGAGATAGCACCTCAAACCAGCGGTAACAGTTCAATATAAACAGCTTGTATCCAACCACTGTTTCAACTCTTAGAAGATGACTAGTATTTTCTCGTGTTGTCAATGCCAGTAGGTGACTACAGTATTAGTAGTAGCAATGATAAGGCTCCCTCAGTGCTGATTCATTCCCTTCAAATAACTGGTACAACCTCCAATGTCATGAGAACCTTTTTCCCACAACTCTGTGCTCTCAAACAGTGAGGATGTGCTCTACAGTATACCCTCTATTCTCTGTATCCGTGCCCTCTTCCACAGTAGCAGCAAAATGGACAACGATGATGCCCAACAGTATGGCAATGGTTTCTCTCCTTAAATCGTCCTTTGAGAGGGTAACTTAACAGCCACATTAAACCACTGAGTGAGCCCTCTTAGGATATACAGATTTATTCAGCTGGTGCTCCCTCTCACTCTGGAAGTCTGAGTGGATTTCCCTTTCGTTTTTCCTTCCACAATGAATACTGATGGCTTCAACAAGTGCGCCTTCCTTTGGATAGTAAAAAGCCCAAGCAACAAGTGTGCCCTCGCTTAAACCACTGAAACTTTCAAATCTGAAATTGAACAGATGATTCCGAACCACAGCAATGAAGTGCAAATGAGAAATCTGAGTGATTTCTCCTTCCAATAGCTAGGGTGGATTTGTCTCACCACCGAAACTATTCTCCTCCTCTTAGGGTTTTCATCCCAAGAGAGACAAAGCTCAAGAGCTCTCGAATTTTCGAAAATGCAAATATCATGAATAGCATGAGAATGGGCTCTTGTTCCCTTTTATAATTCTCAAGTCACTTTTGTGACTCTTCAACTTCCTCGACCCATTCTTTTCATTTAATGAGCCGAAAGTGACTTTCGATATCTTTTTTCTCCTTTTTATTATTAAATGTCACTTTATAGCTTTTTCCTGCTGAACTTTAATTTAAGTGACTTTATAAAGTTAAAGTCACTTTTAAAACCTCATTAAATAATTATAAAGTGACTTTTGTGCAGCCATATAATTTTTCCCTAAGTCACTTCATAAACCCTTTTTTTAATAAATTAATTGCTCAACGTCCTTTATAAAGTTGCGATTCGTCCACTGACATTGATTAATTAATTTAATCCCTCTGATCAGGCGGACACACTCCAACTCACCTCCACTTGCCGCGCCAGAGAACACAAAGGAATTGGGGACATTACATCATGATTATCAATAATATATACTTAATTGGATACATTAACATATTAAATATATTGATTAGTATCATTGTTATAAGTAGTTTAATATGTTAGGGCAACGACTTTCCATCATGACCAATCCTCTTCAAGGTTATATAAGCTCAAATTATTCAATCATTGTAAACATCACTTTTCATATCAGTGATAATATTTTATCCTTCATGTATTTTATGGTTTTGTCCATTTTATTGCAATGACTCCTCATGAGTACCGCCAAGTATATCACAAGCCTCTTATACGCATTGAAGTTGTTCATAATGATTGGAAGACAACCATTCACGTAAGTGATTAGGATATACATATGAAAACTTCTTGATGATGGCATCATGACTATGTGAACCTTTTATACACCTTGTTATAGCATGATTTTGGTTACATCACTTGTGAAATTTTTCACAAGTGTCGAGCTTGCCACATTTCATGGCTAGATAGTTGGATGGGTAGGTGATACACTTGTCTCCTTGCTTAGAGATGCTGCTACTTCATGGTTGAGAGGTGGCCATGGAGGTTTGCTAGGAGGTATGGGTTGATGTGTCCATGTCTTTATGGTGAGTATGGTGTGCCTAACAAGTAAAACTGCTTATAAGATAATGCATCCCTCTAATTGATGATTAAAGGAATGGATGACTAAGGTATTAAAGCAATTAATTAACACTTAATTATTTAATGGAATGGGAACCCATCAACTTAGGGTCTCCCTATGTTTTAAAGCGTTAATAATTGCACTTCTGAAGTAAGTAAATAATTAATGTGTTTTACCTTGGGTTTTCTAAGATTTTAGTGTGATTAATTAAAGTCAATCAAGGAAAAGAATTTTATCACACTAATTAACCAAAGTACATAAGGTTTATGCTTTACATCAATTAAATTATCACTAAAGAGGATGACGCTAGGCACAATGGTCTCATGCACACTTAATTGATGATTATTTTATGAAGTCTAAGGTTTGGACTCTGGAGGGCTCCTAAATGGAACACCCTAAGGGGATATGAAGGCACTTCACACTTAAGGAGCTTTGTCATGATGTAGTCATTGAAACATTGTGGAGCACTAGCCTAAGTTGGATTTTAATGGACGAATTCAATGAATGTTTGACTTTTATTTGATTGGAGGTCATGACACATGGAGGCCTATTCTTCAAACGCCCTACCTCTTTTTGCATTGTTCACACTTGTAGAATGACCAATAAATGTCGAGCTCCTATATGTCATGGAACACTCTCCCAGAAATTGAAGAAAAATTCATTATTTAAAACATTTTTAAAGAAAAATTCATTATTTAAGGGCACACTCCTTATTTAAACCATTTTTTATTTAAAGATGCCACACATGTGGAGTTAGTTGAGCTATGATGGAGATCACACATTCTTCAAGGAGTTAGTTGGATGTACACACATGGAAGCCTCTCTCTCAAGGATGCACTTCTACTTTTGTTCAAGATGGTTAAGTCACTTGTTTCAAGGAACCTTCTCTTCTAAAAATATCATTCTATTACTCTGTCCAAGTTTGTTACTCGTGGCACATCTATCAAAATTTGTTGAGCCCCTTGATCCATTCACACATGTGGAGGAATTTGTTACACTATTGGAGGCCACATCACTTGAAGAGAGCATCTATTTACAAGTTAGAGATTTCTAGAGGGCAAATTGTTCATGAAGATGTCAAACCTTGGTCAAGCACTCATCCACCTAGGCAAGCGCTCCACCTTCTTGGCCTTGGTGGTTCTAACCTAAACCAACTCAAATTGTTTATTATTGTTGAACTCTTCTCAAAGAGATGGTTACTTGAGAATTATTATTGTATTATTCCTCTTGGAGAAAACAATGGATCTAACCACTAGTTTGCTATTCCCAAAAAAAATTGTTGAGCAAATAATGGATCTAGAAAGGGAAATTATTATTCTATTGTACAAGGAAGATGAGCTAAAACCTATATAAGGGTTTTCTCTCTTCACATGAGGGAAGGATGGAGTTTGCATAAATACTTTGTAGTCTTGTAAATAATTTGGTGCTTGTGGAGAATAATGAAGATCTTTCTTCGTCCCTTGATGCTCGCATAATTCTTGATGGTGCTCATTGTGATGGATGCATGCCATGGAGTGACTTTGTGTGGTAAAATTTAATTTCCCAATGAATTGTTAAGTAGAGAAGTTTTTTCTTCTTGCACTTCAATTGATATGTGTCCTTGATGTTATCTTGAAACATTAAGACTATGTAAACGAGTCATTTCCATTTGCTAAGTAATCCTTGTGCAAAAGGACTTTTCCAACCACTTGATCTAACCATTTAGAGTCTTCTAGTAGGATTGTATGTCCCTCTTCCATTGCAAGTGCATCATCCATGGTTTTCCATTTATGACCCCATGCACCCAATGGCTTCTAGGCACTATCCTTTTCTCTATCATCAATCATATTTAATTCCATGTCGACTTGTAACTTGTTTTGCTAAAGTAACTTTCTCCTTGAGTTATCACTCTTACCCTTTAGCAATCCTAGTAGTAGGGAAGCCTCCCATGTGCTAGACAAGAACTACCATTGAATATCAGCAGAGGGTGGTGAGGTTATTTTCTGAGCAGCATTGAGTGCCACTCTCTGGGAGAATGGAGGCACCTGATCAGTTACCAGGATATTGATCCAGTCTAAGACTGGAAACTCAGCCTGGGGCTGAGAGCCATTCTCTAGGAGAATGGAGGCACCTGGTCAGTTACCAGGATATTGATCCAGTCTGGGACTGGAAGCTCAGCCTGGGGCTGAGAGCCATTCTCTAGGAGAATGGAGGCACCTGGTCAGTTACCAGGATTTTCACTGTAAGCCCTAGACCGGGTCTAGGCAAGTGGTGTACTCCTCCCTTGATCTATGGACTATGGGACCTTCTCAAGGGACTGATCAACCCTTGTTGAAATACCTAGCACTTGATCTTGGTGGCAACAAGAGGGTGAAGTAAAGCAATTAATTTATCTCCTTATGATGACGTACTTGGAGTGGAAGACCTTGAAGAACACCTGGATGACTTGTTGAAACCCAAGCATAGCTTGGCTTGGTCCTTGAACCCACCATTTGAAGAAAAACAAAAAAATAAAATATATATTCATGGGTCGGCATCAATTGAAGAGCCAAGAAAGAAAATAAAAAAAAAAATATTATATAAATTGCAGGTCGGCCTCAAATAAAAGAAAATAAAAAAAATACTTAAAGTTCAGGTCGGCCCCAATTAGTGGAATTATTTGTTCCACTATAAATAAGAAAGAAAACTCATCATTTTTATCAATAAATTTCGTGGATCTTGTCTGCTCCAAAAGGACAGCTCGTGGGTATTCTGTTTTCTCTGCTCAGCTCGTGGGTGTTTTCTGCTGGTTTCTATTCTTTGGAGAAGAAAAGGCCCTAACCCTTTTACTGCTGGTCTATTTAGCTGCCACCCCGAATTCTTGTTGGATACATCAGCCCTGCTAGGGCTCTAACTGGGGTCTATATATTTTGGCAGCCCTATTAGGGTACGCACAACCTACAGCAGGTCACTGCTGCACCAAAAAGGGTTTGAACAGAAATTCGGCAGCCCTGGAAAAGGTTTGGACAGCTCACGGCAGTCCTGGAAAGGGTTTGAAGTTTTGAACAGGTCACAGCAACCCTGGAACAGTCTTGTACATCTCAGCAGCTCAGTAAAGTTCACACCATAAATTCTTGAGACAATTTACAGACATTGTACAGGGTTCTTCTTGGCAAATGAAACAAATTCTGATTTGTTGAAAAGGCTTGTTCTTAGCCTGTTATTGTACAAACTCAGTCATCTCATTTGAGAGATTATTATTATTAATTGCTTCGGGGTTTTTGTCCTTAAAAGGTTTCCCCGTGAAAAATATTGTGTTCAAGCTTGTGGATGTTTGTTTATTGCTAGCTATCTCTGCACTATTTATTTACAGTCTGTTACTGCTATCAAATTTTTTAAATTTTAACAGTGACAGTGGCCCCCTCTTAGTTCAATTTGTCTTTCACCTAGTGATTTAAAACTTTGTCAGTTAGGGTTTGAGATAAAGTTGTAACACACCTCAAAAGTGATAAAGTATAATTTGGAACACGTAATGTTATCATCAACCACATATATAAGTCATTAAAAGACAAAAACAACTACATGAGAATAAAACTTACAAAACTAGGGCTAACAAAGAAACAAGAAAACATGTGGACTAGAATCATATTGAAGTTGATCAAAATGCCTTAAGAATATTAAAATGGGAATTCTTCAAGTATAAAAAAAAGGAAGACGGAAATGAAGAAGAGATACCAGAGACATCAACAAAAACTTCACTCTTATTGCCTCGATGTCGACCTTGGCATAAAAGGAGAAGTATGCCTAGGACCAAAATGATAACCACTCCTCCTCCAATTGTACCAGCCAAAATTCCAATCTTTGATCTCCTTGAGGAACCTAAAAATAAATAAACACAAAATATTAGATGGTGTGAAAGGAATTGCTTAGTTTTAAAATTAAAACAAGAAAGACACCAGGTTCCCAAACTAAATTGGATAACCAAAGACATTCAGAACCTGAATTTGAAGAGGAAGCCGAGGCACAAGGGTGTAGAGAACTTGCACTGCAATTAAGATGATTACCACTGAAACTGCAAAACACACACTACAATCCTATTAATTTGAAATCATATTAAAATTTTGTAGGCACACATTAACATTACTCTAACTATACAAAGTTCTATTATTCAATTTTATTGGACATGGCAAAGATTTAGTTAGTCTTGAGGTTGATCCATAAGCATGCTTTCATCAAATATGTACAAATTGACAACTTGCGAACCATACCCTACTCATGTAAATATTTGATAGATTTATAGAGAAGTGATATTCATGTCACCAATTCAACTTGTTGATATAATAAAAGTAATTTACTTTCTATTATTTAACTCATCTTAAATTACAACTAATTTAATTTAAAAATTGGTTACACATTATATTTATACAAGATGAAATTTATGTTGTGTGTTCCAAGTTGGTTGCATAAGGTAAATTATTTTTATATTCAAGTCCATGCTTGTTTAGACAGTGTTTTATTTTGTTTGAAGGATAGTTACATCTAAAACATGTTTCCACTTTGCAAAAAACATTCTGTAATTTTATTTTCACACTAGATAATTATTCCAAAGTTCAACAATTTTGGAATTGCCTAACAATGAAAATGGCAACTAAATAAATAAATATCAAGATTATCAAGCTTCTTATTGTTATCCCTGAAAACCTAAAACCATCTTGATATTGTTCTAGCTTGTTGATGTAGATAATGTTCATTGTTGAAAAAAGTACCAAGGCAAGTGTTGTTCACTCATGAGATGCCTAGGGGTGGACAACATCATTAAATGAGGTCCCTAGTACTTTATAAAGTGAGATGCACTTTATTTTTATAAAGTCACTTTATAAAAGAGGTTTGAGTTTATAATTATTTAATTGACTTTATGAGAAAATTAAAAAGGTGGGCAAAGTATTTAATGTCTCATTAAATATTTAAATGAAGTGACTTAAATTCATTTAATGTAAAAAAAGGTAAGCATTTAATGTGGGCCCTAGATCTTATCAAGTCAAGATCTAATCCTAGCCATGGATTTGGAAGGAGGTGGTTACCTCAAACAAAACTAGGGAAAAGGCATTGGAAACCTATCTTCTCAATTATTGTTACCCATGAGATTTGGAGAGCAAGAGAGAAAAGAAGAGAAAGAGGGAGAAGTCGAATTCTTCCATGAGAGAGAGAAAGAACCCTAGCTCAAATCAAAAGGTTGAGGAAGAGCAAGAGGCTGGTACAGTTTTCGAGGCACTGTACAGCAGCAATAAATAGCACAGAAACCGAGGCAGAGTTTTGCCATGAGTTTCGAGGTGAAGTACAGTCAGCAGGCCGTACAGAACAGCACAGATTTGGAGGTATCATACTACTGTTTTGGCACAGATTTCGAGGTAGCATACCGCTGTTTTGGCACAGATTTCAAGGGACAGAATTTGCACAGAAATCGAGGCCGCACGTGTGAGGCCGTACAGCAGAACTGTGGGCACAAATTTCAAGGAAACAATCTGAAATTTGCAGAAGGCCATACTGGGACATTTTGGCACAAATTTCAAGAAGTTTGCTGAGATAAGTACTGCTGTTAATTTGTGTAATTTCTCTCTGAAAGAAATAAAGTTTCTCTCTCCTATCAGGTTTTTCCTGAGCCAATTTGGCTAAAATTCTGAGTCTTAAATTTTGTGGTTTGGCTGCAATTTAAATTTCTGAGTTATTTAAAGTTGAAAATTTTCCATGTGTTTCAAGCAAAAGTTTATTTTTATGCATGCAAAGTGATTTTGCAGCTATGGGGTTTGGGCATTGAACTTCATGTAAAAATCAAAACTTGAAACCGGGTTGGGAATCCAAAAATTTTCAGATAATAAAGAGGGTTGTGATAATAGACACCCTTGTTTTCTAAGGATATGTAATATTGCCCACTGGCAACCTATGTGATATAAATTTCAATGTAAAACTTAATGGTACCTTTACGGAGTTGTTTGAGTCATTATTGTCCCATAGTTGTCCTCTTATATAGCCACACGGATGTATTTTAAGAAGTTAGTTATCTCAACCCTTATATTTTATTATATTTCAGTATATACCTCTTGAAGGTGAGTTCTATATAAATAGAGGACTCATTGATCTGAAATTGAATTGAAAGAAGACAAACTGAGGTACAATACACTAAAGAAGCTCACTTGGACCAAGTCAATTGACTAAAGTAGAACCAACCGAGAGACGATCAACAATGAAGAAAATCAATTAGTTGCATCGACTAGTGTGTATATGTTGATGAGAGGAACAAAAGGCCAAGTAGTTCAGACAAATAAGATAATTTGGTCATGTCAAGATGCTCCAAGTTGCATCGACTAGTGTGTATATGTTGATGAGAGGAACAAAAGGCCAAGTAGCTCAGACAAATAAGATAATTTGGTCATGTCAAGATGCTCCAATGGTCCACCTAGAAACTCTCCAAGTGGAAGGCTCCATCAAAAATGATGAATATTTGTGTCAAGGTGCCTCAAACCATTCAGTGCTCATTGCTCAACTAGATTGAGGAAGTGAACCCTCATAAATGATAACCGCATGCCACAATTAGTCCCAACAGCTAGAATGTCTCCCCAAAAATCTCTAACCAACACATCCTCCAAAGTATAATCGCCATCAATGAATGGGTCAAACCCTAGATCCATGAAGGAGGGATACAAGAGGCCATATGCCAACATAGATCCATGTGTAACATCATCAAATTGATGCTCTAAATGCAAGAATGAATGGGACGGCCCCATCAAATATGCAAATGCTAGGTGGTTAGAACCTAAAAAAATGTGCCATCGAGCCATAAACAAGGGAGTGCTCCACCTAAACGAGTGGTCAACCACATCAACAATGAATCCCAAGGCTCAAAAGGCCGACATGAGCTAGGGCGTTTACATAACAAGGTCTAAATCATGATACACCATCCAAAAGGTAGCTATCAAGAGGGCTAAATCCATCTAGAAACCTGTGCATATGAAAAACACTCTACTAGACTACAAAAACAATAATGCCAAGATGTTATCCCAATGCCAAATAAAACCATATGTTCCAGGGTACTCCATAAACAAAGTGAATATCAAGTGCAGATGTGAAGCGTAACAACTACTAAGTCATGTCATGATAATATTAATATCCCCAAATGTCCGAAAGATGCCACATATCACCATGGTGGTACACCATCATCAAACAATAATAGTGCCATCTCCAAGCTAGTCACTAGGGGCAATCATAAAAATTTAACCAATGTGCAATCCAACATTCATTAGAATACTTTAGCACCCACCGAGGTGGTCAACAAAAAACCTGTGATAACGAAAGCAATTCTATGAAAATGTTCACCAATGATATGCCCCCTAGTCCATCAAAAAATATCAACATGAACCTACAAGCCTCTGATATTTGTGATGAAAACCACAAATATGTCATTGTTGTGATGAAAAATTAAAATCATAAGCATGACTCTCAAATCAAGAATACTCCAATGCAGCTTGCTTGGGAAAGGTCTTCAAATATGGAAGATGGCATACAACATGAGGGGTAACACACTCCAAATAGTAGAAGGAGAGAAAATGTGTGAAGGATAAACAAAATATATTTGTATGTTGAATAATATAAGTGATGATGTAAGCCACCACTGGCATAGACCAACTAGCGATAGAGTGTTCTGTTAAGGCACTCATTGCGACGTCACAAGTTCAAACCTCGGCTTATTCGTGCCCCATGTTGGGGGCTATATGGGTGCACACCTAGGGGTATAGTGGTAACAAATGGAAATCGACTCTGTGCCACGCGAGTATGAGCTCCAACCTAGTTGTCAATTCCCTGTGTCTGTGTCAGTGTGTGATGATGTACAAGAGTTCTCGTAATGATATAAATACTCAATGACAAGTTATGAGGGTGAAAGGTTATGACCATTGGGTTTGTTTAATCTATTATCATTATTATGTTATTATGTAATGTATTATAATTGTATGATGTTGATTTATATACAATACGCCGGGCATATTCATCCAGTCCTTAGCAAGATGAGCATCCTCTTATATTCATCAAGGTCGTGTATTGCTTCATCATGTAATCTTCAATCTCTACATAGGTCTAGATTTTGGGATTGTGCAATTCAGTCTTTCTCAAATTCTGTGAAGGGGATTCGATATTTGACATGCATTGTTCATAAAATGTCTTGTGCATAATTGATCAATAAAATGGGCATTAGCTTTTTTGGTGACGAATCCAAGTCTATGTTTGTAAATGAATTCAATTATTAATTGTTCTTACTTTTCCTTAGCTCTGAGATTGAAGTGTTCTCTAATCGGAGAGATTCAAATCGTTTGCCTCACTAATTTTCTTCTTGTTCTAGCTCCATATTCCCTTGAATCAGCAACAAAACATAATGCAAAATTCAATCATTTACTTTGATGGTTTACAATCAAATCCACCATTTTGAGGGTATTACGCCCCAGATTCTCTGCAGCACACCCTACTAGATGTGCCAAGGAGGGGTGTACTTTTGTTATTGTAAAAGGCCAAGTGGGGACTATTTTATGTAAAAGTGTTGGCCTATCGGTGTCCCAGACCCCTTGGACAATCATGGCATATCCTCTTCGTGCTCATTTCAAGGTGTACTAATCTTGTGTCCTTACTTACTACCCCTTGATGGGTGGTAACTCCCTATCATGTCGGCCATTTATGCCTTGGGTAGGTATTGGTGCATACTAAGGTGACTCCATTAGGACACATGATTTGTGGAGCCCCTAGCCATACCTATGATTTTATGCTTTGTAGAGGTGATTGCACTTGTAAGGGTTGTCATACCAACTTTAGCAAACCTCTTTTATGCCCACATGGACCTCATTATGTTGTATTACCCCTCCTCTTGGTCATCTAGGTCAAAGAAAGTGAAGACGTCCACCTTGGAAAATCTCATTGAAGGTCGTATCTTGCCAAAGAAGTAGGGCGTTGAGGGAAAAGCACATTGTTGGGGTTAGTTGGGGCAAGATGTCCTCCTTTTTGGCTCAAGATTTCATCTTGGTTGAACCCTCTTGCTTCTTTATCATTATTTTTTTACCTTAGGGCTTAGTCCCTGGCCATTTTGTGGGTAACAAACCATAATTTAATTTGCAAGTCATTTTTGTTAGGTCGACTAGAAATTAGAAAAAGGAGGAGGATGCTCCCAATAAATAGAGTGCCTCCCTCCTCATTTGTAAGAATCGTCAAGCAAGAACATGGGTTCACTATGACTTTTATCTTCTTTCTCTTGGTATACATGAGCTCTCTGTAATGTCCCCATTCAAATAAGTGCATAGTAAGACAATCCCATCAATCCTACTAGTTTCCTAGGTTGGATGGGCACATGTGGAATGGTAATAAG
This sequence comes from Larix kaempferi, assembly GCA_027924585.1. Classification (NCBI taxonomy): domain Eukaryota; kingdom Viridiplantae; phylum Streptophyta; class Pinopsida; order Pinales; family Pinaceae; genus Larix; species Larix kaempferi. Next base: position 17,056,697 of record BSBM01000757.1, on the reverse strand, counting down.
GAAACTAATAAATGATATTTAGACATTATAAGGGTTCAAGCATTTAATAAATATGATGAATAAATAAATTCAAGAGAAATTCTAGGTGGCAAGTGGTTTTGGAGACATATGGAGGTGGTGGGACCCACACTAGCTTGATTTTTCAATGACACATGGCAGCTCTCTCTTGCCAATTCGAATTCATGGGAAGGTGAACACTCTTGGGTGAGTTGGTAAGTCATAACACATGGCATTGAGCATATTAGGTCGAAATGGGAAGGAATAGTAACCTCCATGGGAGAGGAAGAGTCAAATTGGAGACTAGTGAACACATGGGCTAGATTCCCTAGTTTTATGACAACAATAATGAAGCATCTATGACATTTTATGACAAAATTCAGACCTGACTTCTTACACCTGACCATTATGACATGTCAGCCCCAAAAATAGGCTCAAGAAGGCGCTCATGGAGTTGGAGGAATCTAAAGAGACTCAAATTCGAATTTGGGAGAAGATGGAAGGTTGGAACTAGGAGACAAGTGGCAAATGAGGAATATTTTCTAAATGGAAAATTATTGAATCTATTGAGAGGATTTCGACCCCTTGAAGGCTAATGTTGGTTATAAAATGTAGAAATCAAGTATGAGAATGGCTTTTGATGATTTGAGAAAAATTGCATTTGTGAAGAGAGAGCTAGTGGATGACTAGTTTCTTGCCTTAGCCAATTTCAAGGGTGAAAGATTCCCATCCAAGTTGGTGTTTGGAGAGGCCACTCAGGTCTTTCATGGTGCTTTAATGGAGTTTGTATTTGCAGGTAGCAGCTACAGGAAGTTTCATGGTTTGGTTTAGTGCAGCACTTTCTCTCCACCGTTTCCAGTTTTGAAGGCATATTCGTGCTCCTTGAGGGAGGGCGTTTTTGGTGAGCACTTGTGCTTCTTGAGAGAGCTTCTCATTATATATTTATGATTGTAATAGCTTCATATCCTCTGTTATTCATATTCAGAAAGTCTCAGGTCGAAATACCCACTGGTTGTATGCAAAACTATTGATTAATGAGCAAACAATGTCCATTTCCCCAATGCATTGATGTATGACACTATAATGTTGATTATTTCGAATGGATGGATGATTCTCTGATATATTTGTGATAAATATACTGCCATGGATGTCTTCTACAAGTTTCATGTACTGTACTTGAGCATTTGAAGCATTTTTACTCAGTTTAGTTGTATTGGGAGGTGAAATAGTGCCATTTCCCCAAGGGTCGAATTGGGGGTTTTTGCTGTTGAATGTGAGAGAGTTAGAGCAGTATTAAAAATCAATTAATGGTGCATATGAGACCTTAATCACATACTTAACACATTATATACCTCTGTTCATAAATTTGTGGGAGTTTGGAGGCATTTGGAAGGCCATTTGCAGTGTTACCCGAGGGGGATTTGATGCACAAATTACTAGTCAAAATTAGATATATTGATCAGAATACAAATCAAGTTTGCAGCAGTATTTGGAGGGCCATAAAACATCCCTGAACCTTATATTCAAGTCTAAATACCATTCATACACTCCTACAGAAGATTTGGGAGCATTTGGGTTGATTTGGAGGTCAAAACAGTAAAACTAGTTAAAGGTCGAAATCAGGAAAAAAAATGGAAAATTGGGCATTTTAATAAAATTTGAAAAAGGGATATTACACTCTCAAGTGTAGTGCACTTCCTCCCTTGGCATTTTTCTCTTGGATTGAAGGACAAATTGTGGATGTTCTAGGGTTTGCTAATCTTTCAAGGTTGAGCCAATGAATAGTTGTCGATAGCTCTTGGTAAGGAAAGGAATCTAGGGTTTCCTCTCTACTATTTTCCTTGTTCAATGTAGGGTAATATTTTCTAATCTCTTGACTAACATTGCTCTCTGGCATCTTAGAAAGATCAATTAGAGTTTTATTTTATATCTTGTTAACCTTGTTAGTGGAGACTTTCCTCTTGAAGGAGTTGTCCTTGTGGGCCTTGGAATTCATATTTTGCCCAGACTAGGTCAAGGATTATTCTAACCGTAGGGTTGCTAATTTTTTCACTAATTTATAAATATTGGATTGCCAATTTGAAGAGGGGACATTGAACTTGATCTCTTGTTGCCCTAGGAACAAGACTAAGGTCTAATTCCCTTTGGCTTTTCTTCTTCAAAATTTATCAAATCTCTACATCTTTATTTGAAAAAATACAAAAAAAATATTATATTCCAAAAAACACTAAAAATCAAATATAGAAAAAGCCCTAAAAATCAAATATTAGAAAAATCCAAAAAATAGTGTGTTTGTGAAAAACCTAATCCGTCAAAAGTGAAGTGTTGCCTTGATTTTGTCGATGATTGATCCGAGTCGTGTCCAGGAAGCACGAGGGGGATAACAGATCGACTGAATGAGTCCCCTCTGTTATGGCGGAAGCTTTAAGAATAAGCAAAATGAGCAAAGCAGGATTACACCACACAGATAAACACAAATACGCACAGACAATATGCAGGAATGCGAACTGAACTTCTATTACTGTAAATAAGTCTAAGACATGATAAGATTGCTATGCTACAATATTATACATGCTTATATAGAATTCTGAGACGCTTGGGTGCCTGCCCGTTACGTTTAGTTACAAAGAAGAAGTTAGAGTGGTTCAACAGTTCAACCATTACAGTCGACTGGAAGACAGAGAGACAGTCTGTCGAAGTTCGACAGTCGTTGGTCGCATGTCGACGTTGCTTCTCGATGTTGCGAACTATGAGGTTGTTGAACATGTGGAAGGTGTGAATGTGTCGAGGTGTGTCGAAGTTGAGACTTGTCAGAGTTGTGTCGGATTCGAAACCTATCGGAGATAACCTGTCGAACTGGAAACTTGTCGAGTCGAAGTCGTGTCGAAGTTGAAACTTGTCGAAGTTGCATCAACGTCGATGACCTGCCAACTGCGATGCGGATCAGACCTCCTTCCTTAAGAAACAATGGACCCCATTGTTTGCTCGTGAAGGTGAGGAAACTTGTCGGTCAATTCAGTAACAGAGTACCACTTTCCTTGAGAGGGGATCTGGCCAGCCTTGGCAACCTGAAACAAGGGAATTGTGTTCGTCCTTGTATGGCGTACTCGTCATCCCACAATGGTGTCGCAAGGAAGAGGCTCCTGAACATCTGGATGGATGTCTTCAGGTTCTGCTGTCTGCAATTCGTTCTGTTCCAACAAGGGTGCATGGTATGGTCGCAATAGATCCACATTAAATACTGGATGCGGACCCAGGCATGCAGGAATGTCGAGCTGAAAAGCATTCTCGCCAATCTGTCGAAGAATACTATATGGACCTGTTATCCCATATATAGTAGCCGGGCTACCATACATTATTTTTCTGATTCTAGTACACTATTCAGCCAGTTCCCTTACATTGAGATGCTGAGACGAGCATCTATTTGGATCACTATCAGATTTTGACAACAGTTTTATTTTCCATGTCATGATTGAGTCTCAGGACACTCAGAGAGATGACCGATGTAGCCACTATACCATTGGTACAGAGCAATCAGTAGTGCCCAGAGTTACAGTAGCAGTTTCAGAGGACAGATGATGGTTCAGATTATGAGCTTTTCAGGTATATGACTCAGCAGGTATATCATAGTGTTGTGGTTATATTGCTTTTATATTTATTCTTATAGCATGTCTTAGCACTTAGTGTCATGATCTGGCGATCATATAGATACGTTGACCTGGTTGATCTTATGCTACGAACATAAAATAAGATAATAATTAAATAATTAATAATTAGGTTAACTAAAGTTAGGTTATGAAATGAGGCGTCTCCTCAACATCAAATGCCCGAGCCATATTTAAGGCAGGGCCATCATTGTAACATATCATCTTTTATCCTATCATCTAATATATTATTCTTACTTATTATCCAATATGAGAGTCGGATTCGACTATTAACTTAGTGAACGGATACGTTCACTGCATTTGATATCAGAGCTAGCTTCTGATCTAGCGGGTAGCCATCATCTCAGAGTATCTCTGAAACCGAGGACCTTGTCCCACCCAAACTTTTAGCCATTCAATCCATTTACGTGAAGAAGTTGAAAAAAAAAAAAAAAAAAAAATATCACGTGAAGGAAAGACACTGACGGCCTACTCCATTTCCACCCTCCATCCTGCGGTCTACAAGTGAGCCCAAATCGCAGCCGCCACCATTCTCTGCAACACATCCAGCCGCCCCCATCCTATACTCTCCTCCATTCCCAAACCGGACGTCTCTCTACCAAGCGTTGCGTCCCCTCTTCCCTCCTCATCAACGCTCTACTCATCCAATCGTCCACCTCCGCAAGCCGGCGTCCAACCCCCTCTACCAACGCAGCCACCCCGCGCTGCTCCTACCCTCTGCTGCGACCTCCTGTTGCGCTTCCTCCCTCCCGCTACGCCCTAACGCCCCCACCATCCGCTTGCTCACGCATCTGCTCCACCATCATCCACCACCGCCTGCACGCTCCCTCCCCACTTCCATCTGCCTTCCCCCACCTGCTGCGTCCAGCACCTCCTCCTTCCTCCTTGCTCCTCCATGCTAGCTCCTCCTACAATCCTCCCCGCTCAATCGCTCCTGCCTTCCATCGAAACCCTACAAAAAAAAATTAAATTAAATAATAAACAATATAATAATAATATTATATTTGTTTAGATATTTTGATTTTTAAAAAAACTATATATTAAACTATATATATATATATATAGTTTATAAAACCATTAATATTAATAATATTATTAATTAATTAATTAATAATTATTATTATATAAAAAAAACTATTATTATTTTGAAATAATAATTTTTTTTTTTTTAAAATAAAAGTTATTTAACATAATACAAAGAAAAAAAAAGAAAGAGATAGTAATAAAAAAAAAAAGAGAAATAATATTATTATTTTATTAAAATAATAATTACTTTAAAAAAAAAGAAAAAAAGAAAGAGATAAGAAGTATTGAAGAAGACAAAACGAAGAAAAAAAGACAAGAAGTGAAGATCTAGCAAAGACTATCCATCATTGGATAAGTCAAGTCAAAGAAAGACGACCAAGTTTAAGAAAGACTCATCAAAGAAATCAAAGAAGATCGTCCCACCGTCGAAAAAGTCGGAAACCATGGAAGCTAATTTGCGAGAAAAATTAGAAGCCACGTTAAAACGTTATCGAAAAGACAATGAAGAATTGCGCGACATAAATAACAGTTCAGAAATAAGAATTGAATTACAAGAAAGGTACAATGAAATAAAAATCTCTGACCAGGAAAGGCGTATAGAAAAATTGTATGCGCAAATTGATGAATTAAAAGCCGAAAATAAATTCAATCAGAGGTTAGGAAATCAAGATATAAAGAAGGAAATAAATAATTACGAAGCAGAAATAATACGCTTCAACAAAATCGTTAGCGACAAAGATGAAGAACTAATGCAATTACGACATAAATTAGAAAGTCAAGAATCAGAAGTTGGCCAGTGTCGACAATAGATAAAAGTTCTTCAACAACAAAATGACAACTCTAAAAAGACACATAAGTCAGAGATCGCGAAGAGTAATAAAGCATTATCTAACAATGCTGAAGAAATTTTTAGACTAAGAAATCATAACAAGATACTAGTCACAAAAATTAATAAGTTGAAAAATAGCCGAAAGATAGAACAATCTATGGACGACATTGAAGGGAAACTTCTAGACAAGCAGGAAGAAAATAGTTGTATCAGAAGTCATAATGAAGATCTTAAGGAACAACTTAAGACATCTAAAGATGACAGAAAATCGCAAGTTGAATTGATTAAGAAGTTTCAAAATGATAATAGGCAGTTAGAAAACAAGTTGGAAAAGATACAGAACAAAAACTTAAATCCTCAAGAGACGAAAATACAACTTCCAACTCAGATCAATGCTCTAAAGGCGACATTCGTAAACGAAAATGACATCGTGAAAGTTCCCTATCGACACCCCAACCATAAAAACCGATATTTAAAAAAGTGGGAAATGTCGAAAGATAATGGTACTAATGTGATCAAATCTCCTGACGACACATCAGTAGGGAATCCCATCAATCCACAACAAATCAATTTGGGATGGATTGATCCGTCGACATATCAAAAGTTATGTTCGACTCTTAGCAATTCGTATCGACATGTTTCGTCATCTACGACACCACATAAAATGATGCAGAAACATTATAAGGCTTTGAGGACAAAGCCTTTCTAAGAGAGTGGCAATGCTACGAACATAAAATAAGATAATAATTAAATAATTAATAATTAGGTTAACTAAAGTTAGGTTATGAAATGAGGCGTCTCCTCAACATCAAATGCCCGAGCCATATTTAAGGCAGGGCCATCATTGTAACATATCATCTTTTATCCTATCATCTAATATATTATTCTTACTTATTATCCAATATGAGAGTCGGATTCGACTATTAACTTAGTGAACGGATACGTTCACTGCATCTTATTGTATATATTCTATTGTCCCTACTCAGACTTAGAAGTTCACTATTCATACTTATTGGTTTTACCCTCCCTAGGGAGAATAGAGGTGATCATTCCACCATACCTTGGCTTGCTAGTGTTGGCTCCATTAGTCATTGTCTTCATCCATCCATTACCTACCTTTTAGTTTATCACCCTGACTTACTACTTGACTAATGGCATGGAGGACTTTTCCCTATTATGGCCTCTGTATTGGATGAGCTTCCATGTTTATTGTGTCTCGGCTCTGAGTTGGTGACAAAACTCACCTATGGTGAGTCGGATTTCCTTGTGAATTCCCCCTAGTCACTAAAGTTGTGTTGGCTAAACCTGAAACTTTTAGTGCTGCCATAAATACAAAATCTGGAAAAATGAAATGTTGTATCTTATATGAAAAGCCCGTTCATGCAATGTGTTTCTCAACACACATGAATGAAAGGCATGCCAAATGAAAATGACCATGAAAATAAAATGTTATATCTTTTGTGAAATGTAAAATACTTAGGTAAACAAGCTGTCTGTGACACACCTGGAAGTGCTCAGGTAAACAAGTGCCTTAAAAACACACCTGCAGCAGAAAGCCTCAAATAAATGTAAATCTATGCAATGTGTTTATAAACACACCTAGATCAAAGGCTATGGAAACTTCAGGCCCAAAAAGCAATGGAACTTAAATGTTATATATAAATAATTGCTGGCCTCATTTGTATTATGGATTGTGCGCATTTGTTAAAGGTGAATAAACCCTCTTTGAACAACTCATCCATTTGTGAGACACCGCCATTCCCTGTGTTGTTGCTCATTCAGTATATACTATGGTGTGTATTCCCTTTCCCATATCCAAAGTGTCACAACGTTAAGTCAGTCAAGTCATCCTTTAGCCTAGCCAGTTTATTTTAACCTTCACCTTTCAGTAGCAAATTGATCACAACTATGAAGTGAGTATGGTCCTGAAAGTCTAGTCTAAGTTATAATAATAATTAATGACATTATATATTTGGATTTAGATCGCCAGTAATGATTACTCTGTGTTCTAATTGTTATTAACCTTTGACACTTTGCAGCAGCTTCTGATGATTAGTCTGAGTTATATTTGGTCAATGTTGACCTGGTCAAACTTAGTTTGACCTAGGTCAACCACAGGACATGAGGTGGTTGGACCTTGTGGTGATACAGATAGATGATATATGGTCCATGTACATGTACATTATGGTTCTATGCAGCAGATACAGGATTATGATGATGATTTATGGTTTACAGCATTATTTGATCATTTACAGATTATTATTATTTCACCTGTTCCGGTATATTGGATATATTATATGATCATGCAGAGATTCATATGGTGTATGAGTACACATCTTGGATAGATTTGGACCTTCTGAGTCCAACAAGACAATCTGTTTTCAGTTCCGGGCAGTTACAGTGATGTTTGAGCCTCAGTAGGCTATCCCAGTGCAGTTTTGGTCTGTCGGAGACCTTGTCAGAGCAGAGATGATTTTTATCTGGTTGACCTAGGGCGCTGTGCTTGGAGGGGGTGGTCCAGCCACTTGTTTTTACCATATTACCCCCCTCCCAAACACACTGGTGCCCTCATCTTGACAGCGCAGGCAATCCAGGAGGCAGTTTGGGGCAGTTTCACGCTTCCCGAGGCAGTTCAGTTTTGGTAGAAATGGCTATAGAGGAATTCGATTTGGGCTACCGAGGCAAAGTTTTGGCATGGGATGATCAGTGATGATGAGTGGGATGTCTTCCACACCTTCTCCAGCAGTTTCAGCTTCATCGAGACCCACATTCATCACTTACGGCATTTTCTGATGATTTCTGAGGCCTCCTAAGGCCCACGATTTGTCCATAAAGGCACGATTTGGTATTTTGATGACTATTTTATTATCATTGTGCTATGGGGGTTGACCAAGGGTGTCTAAAATTACCCCTTGGACCCACCATAAGCTTATTGTTATATTTTGTCATCATGATTTGGTGGGATCCCCTCTCCTAGGGCAATTTTGTCCACTTATTGTTATATTTTATTAGTGATCCATGTATTTTATTGTTGAGCTCATCTCAACCATTGATTAGATCTTTTAATCTTAGCCACTCATTCAAAAAGTGGTTAGATTACGAACTTTCTCCCTCCTATTTAAAGGAGAGAGCCTCTCATTGTAAAGGGGACTTGTGGCTCTGGATTATTGGAATAGAAAATTATTATTGCATCTATCTCCAGTGTTGTGGTGAATGTTTTTGGTGTTCGTTTGTTCATTCTTCCTTTGCACTGAGTTATTGGAGATCTTGTCTTGCCATATTTTTCTACCATCTTTTTGCATCTACAGGTGGAGGCCGAATTCATCTAAGGAGGACGTATTGGTAGGGGAGGACCCTCCCTACTTCTTCTTTGGGTTTCTTCGTCGGTAACAGGGAGTATTACTATCCTAGGACCTTCTATTTCATGTTACTATTGCACTTCGCTTGTATTTCCTCCATACTTGACCTTCTGATTGAAATCGCTTTCCTTGGATTGACAGGTAGAGGAGGTCGCACTTGTGGGCTAGGGCATCATTTCGGCAAGCAAAATCAATAATCTCTCATTTGATCTCTACGGGAGTCTTCCTCAACAACAAGGCATCTCATTCACATCACTCAGGTATGATCTCAAGGTAATTTCTTTCCATGATCTATCCACTTGTCTAAAATACTTCAAACCCTAATTAATCAAAACCTCCATTTTTACATTTTTTAAGATCTACTAAGATCTAGTGGATTCTTGGGTAAGATATTTAAAACCCACCTCTATAGTATCCACGGCATCCCGGATCTATAGTTTGGTGAGGATTAGCCTCCATTTGACCCCCTTCCCAAGACAACTTAGCCTCTCCAAGTGAGGTCGCACTCCTTGGTTTAGGTGAGTTAACCTAGATCTAGTACATGGGTAGTTGAGATTCCACTTGATCTACAATCTACATATCCAATAACCTACCCCTGGACTATCACTTTTGTGATTTCTACCTTGTGGGCCCTATTCCACATTTTAAGGGATTAAAACCCCATTTTGGACCACTTGGTATCTTAAAACTCAAATCTAGTAAGATCTAACCCTTGGATTGCCTTCATATTCTAGATCCACATTGTCAATTGCTTAAACTACTTGGATCTAAAGTTTGGATGCCATTGGACTTGTCTTGATCCCATTTATCCCACTTTTAGCCCTCCTTGGGCAAAGTCGCACTTCTTGGGGAGATTGAGTTTGTCCACTTGTAGGACGTGGGTAGTTGAGATTTTGGTGGATTTGGAACACACATACCTTGAAACCTATATCTAGTAGGTCATTTTGTGAAATCTTGCCTTGGGGATAGCATTCCTTGTTTTAAGGGATTGTGGTCCACTTGGGTCACATCATGAATTATTAGATCTAGATAGATCCATTCATCAAACCTTTAGTAGCCCACTTGTCTTATGTTATAGGGGTCATGATCTACAAGTTAACTTCACTTTGACTCCATTTATCCCAATTCCCAAGGCACTGATCTTTCTCCAAGCTCATTCAACTTTCCTAGATTGTTGAGTTAACTTGTGGTTTAATCCTTGTTTGGGTTGCTTGAATCCCTTGATGTTGTCCTATCTCATGATCAAGCTTATCTCATGTACTGGTTAGCCCCAATTCAATCCCTAAACTACCCTGCATTGGACACAATTCCCAAGGCAGTGGACTTTCTCATAATTGACTAGTACTTTAATCCTGGATCTCATTTCAAATACAATAAGTCACTCTCACGTCAACAATGGACCAAAGCTATACTCATTGAACCCCTTACTTATCTTGTGACTTCATCCTTAGGTCTAGGATACACCACACACCTTACAATACTTCACTCATACTTTGATTTGGTGTTCTGGTTTGATTTCTCCTGTCGGGAGTAGATCTAGGTCTCCCCCTTTGTTGTCTGGGCTAGATAACATAAAGTGAAGGTTGCCTCGACTGGCGTGACAACCATCTATTGGAGGTTGAGATGATCGTGGTTGCACCTTTTGAGTTTCCCTTCCCTATTGCCATCCATTAATGGATACATCCATAGGGGTAACTACAGTTTAGGTGATAACAGGACCATATCGCAAAGGCTTGAGATTTTTTAATGGACCTATGAAACGCTCCTTCTTGATATGTAACCAAACCTTATCCCCAATTTGAAATGAATGAGGAATACAATGCTTGTCGTGTCGGGCCTTAGCTTCTCACTTGCTCTATGCAACATTTCCTGTGCTTGCTTCTTGATGTCGCATATCCGATCTCTGAACTTGACTGCTTTATCAACTTCTCGCTGGCTATAGTCGGTGTCGCTCGGCTGTGTCGAGGAGCTGATCAAGTCGATAAGTGTTGAGGGTTGAAATCCGTAATAGACTTCAAATGGACTCTTGCCTGTAGAGCTGTGCTGAGCTCGATTGTAGCTATGTTGGATGTATGGAAGACTTTCATCCCATGTGCGTCGATGCTGGTGATTATACATGCGAAGCAGTTGTACTACCAAGTGATTCACAACTTTCGTCTGTCCGTTGGTCTGAGGATGGAAAGCTATCGACAATGAGAGTCGTGTGTCTAGCAATTGCCAAAGGGTCTTCCAAAAGATGCTGACGAATCTGGCATCTCGGTCGAAAATAATGGTCGTTGGTAAACCATAGTGTTTCCAAACATGTGTAAAAAAGAGTTGAGCGGTCTGCTGCGCTGTCGTGGTCTTCTTACATGGTATGAGAATGGCCATCTTGGAAATCGGTCAACTACTACTAATATCACGTCATGCTGATGTCTGGTAGTAGGATAACCCGTCAAGTAGTCCATAGAAATAGATTCCCATGGTTGGCTAGGAACTGGTAGAGGTGTATACAATCCTTGTCGTCGATTACGAGGTTTAGCAATGGCACAAACCACGCATGATCAAATGTACTTGTTGACGTCGGATTTAAGTGTAGGCCAAAAGAAATACTTTTGCAGAATAGCAAGTGTTTTTGCTACTCCAAAGTGTCTTGTAGTCTTGCTATAGTGCGCGTCCCAAATGAGCTGTTGTCTGTGCTCACCGCTCGGTACACAAAGTTGTCCAAGATTGTATAGCAAGGTATATTTCAGGAAATAGTCGGAGACTGAGGTCGAGGACTTGTTAGTCTGTAACTGTCGGTAGACTACTAAGAAGTCGTTGTCGTCCTCATACAACTGTGGCCAAGTGGTCGTGTCGTATCCCTGCATACTCATCACTGTTAAAAGGAGAGTAATGGGTGGTCGACTGAGGTAATCAGCGGCGACATTAGCTTTACCTTTCCGATACTTAATCACCAACTGGAATTGTTGTAGGTAATTAATCCACTTGAGTTGTCGGTTTGTCTGCAACTTTGATTGTGTCGAAGCGAACTGTAGAGGCTTGTGATCAGGGAGAATGACAGTTTCCTTGCCAAGGATGTAATGCCTCCATTGCTTGAGAGCTTGCACAATGGCATACAGTTCTTTTTCGTACATCGAGTATCTTCTAACAGTGTCGTTAAAAGTCTAGGAATGAAAAGTGACTGAGTGACCAGACTGAGTGATCACTGCGCCCAAGGCATAGTCCGATGCGTCCGTCTCCATCTCAAAGGGCTGATGCAAATCAGGTAACACAAGTACTGGTGCAATGCAGAGCTTGTGTTTGAGTTGTTCAAAAGCTGCTTATTGTGTTGTTGTCCACTGGAAGACAGTTTTCCCATTTCCCTTCGTCAATTGATTCAAGGTCCAGGCTATGTGACTGAAGTCGAGTATGAATCGTTGATAGAAATTCTCCAAACCAAGAAAACTTCTTAGTTCTTGAATGCTTCTAGGAATGGGCCAATCTTTGAGGATCTGTACTTTTTCTGGGTCAACGTGAATGCTTGCAGAGTCAATTGCATACCCCAAATATTTGATGTCGATCATCGCAAAAGAGAACTTGTCCATGTTCAGATAAAGCTGATATTGCTGGAGAGTGTCGAGGACTTGTCGAAGATGTTCGACATGTTCTTCACATGATTAACTGAAAATCAATATATCGTCGAGATAGACAATAATCCATTTGCTAATGAAAGGTCGAAGAAGGTTATCCATATGTCGCATGAAGGTCGCAGGTGCGTTGGTTAAGCCGAAAGGCATGACTAACCATTCAAACAATCCTTCCTTGGTTTTGAAAGCAGTTTTCCACACATTTGAGGGCTCGATTGGAATCTGATGGTATCCCGATTTGAGGTCGAGCTTAGTAAAGAATTTAGCACCTTTCAGACAGTCGATGAGCTCGTCTATCCACGGCAGAGGGTACCAATTCTTCAACGATATTTTGTTGAGAGCTCTGTAGTCGGTGCACATGCGCCAAGTCCCGTCTTTTTTCGGAACTAGGACGACTGGACTTCCACAAGGAGAGGAGTTGGGTCGGATATGACCTTTGTCGATTAATTCTTGGATCTGTCTATGAATCTCTTCATTTTCGAGAATGGATCTTCTGTAAACAGATGCGTTAGGCAAAGAAGAACTAGGAACAAGTTCAATAGAGTGTTTTACCTGACAATGTTGAGGTACTCCATCTGGAGCTTGAAAGATGCTCTAATACTCATCAAGAATATGATCGACTTGTTACTTCTGTCGAGAACTGCATTGGTCAGTGACTCGACTCGTTGTTGCAGTCTTCTTAGAATGTTGCGGCTTGATCATGATTAATGCGAACTTCTGAGCATGATTGATGAGCTTCTTTGTCTGTTTGGCAGATATCAGTGCAACCGTTGGTGTAGGTTGACGCTCCGGTATGTTGAAACATCGATTTCGGATTTTGACAATAACCTTCTGAGGTCGTGACTGATAACTTCCATGTCTATCCCAGAGGTAAGGTTCCCAAACAGGGTGTCGGCTACGGAGAGTGGTGACACGTCACAAAGTACTTCCTCTTCAAAAGGTTTTATGAAGTAGGCGAGTTTGCATTGTCGAGTGATCTGAAGTTCTTGTCCATCCTTCATCCAACCGATGTTGTAAGGCTGAGGATGCGGAGTGGTGACAAGACCTAGTTTCTTCACAAGATCTTCAGAAACGAAGTTCTTCTGGCTCCCGTTGTCCACAATCAGATGCAATGGGTTGCTCTGGACACATATCCATGTATGGAACAGGCGTTCTTGTTCCTCCTCGTCGACGATAGTCGAAGCTGCTGGAGTGGTCGAGGTCAAAAGGGTCGTTGCATCTGGATCAGATTCTTCCACCGTCTTGTCGAACGCGTCGGAGGTCGACACTTTTGCCAAAAATGTCTTCCGAGCTTTGCATTTAGACGTATCATGCCAAGATGAGTGGTGGTAATCACACCATTTTCCGGTCAGCGGTTGTTTGCTACGTTCCCTCTTGTGAAAAGGCTTCTTACCATGGTCTGGCTTTGGCGGTGTCGGCTAAGAAGATTTCGACTTGTCGAAGTCAGTTGGTGCCTTCTTATCGGGTGGTCATCCTGATGTCAGCTTTGTCACGTCCTTTCTGCTTGGTTTCCAGTTTGCTGGCGTAGTGGAAAGCATCCGCAAGCGTATTGATAGTCAAAAATTCCATCTCCTGCTGAATGTACTGGGACAATCGGTTAACGTCCTTCAGAACAAGCAATTTCTCTTCTTCTTAGACGCCAAGTCTAGCCATGAGTCGATAGAACTCATTAGTGTAACTTTGTACTGATTGGTCTTTCCATTGCCCTAGCTACTGCCACTTCTTATACTGCTGCTCGAGGTATTTAGGCGGGTAAAATTCCTTTCAGATGTGTTTGACGAATTTATCCCATGTGTCGATGGGGTCTCCGCTTTTCTCCATCTTTGTCGAGAGGTTCTCCCACCAGCAGTGCACAGATGTTGACATCTTTAAGGATGCAATGGTGATCTTTTCAGCTTCTGAGAGTTGATTCACAGCGTAATAGGATTCCAATTGTAGTACCCAATTGTCGACGGATTCCGCATCAATCTTACCTTCAAGATTCGGTATGTCCAGATTTATTTATACTTTGAAGGAGCTGATTTTATCGAAGTGAGTTCTCGTCGAAGATCCTCCGGATGTCGAAGCGAATCGCATGAGAATCTCGTTGAACTGGGCGAACATTTCAGTCCGTTGTCGAGCCAGAGCTTGCTCAATAAGCTGTGTTGTTCGTCGGCCGCATGTCTATTGTCTGTTTCTTCTGCCATCTTTCGAGGTCGCTATTATCACATATATAGTAGCCGGGCTACCATACATTTTTGTCAGATTCCAGTGCACTATTCAGCCAGTTCCCTTACATTGAGATGCTGAGATGAGCATTTATATTGGATCACTATCAGATTTTGGACAACAGTATATATTCCCTATGCCATGACTGAGTCTCAGGACACTCAGAGAGATGACCGATGTAGCCACTATACCATTGGTACAGAGCAGTCAGTAATGCCCAGAGTTACAGTAGCAATCTCAGAGGACAGATGATGGTTCAGATGATGAGCATTCAGGTATATGACTCAGCAAGTATATCATGGTGTTATGGTTATATTGCTTTTATATTTATTCTTATAGCATGTCTTAGCACTCAGTGTCATGATCTGGCGATCATATAGATATGTGGACCTGGTTGATCTTATTATATATATTATATTGTCCCTACTCAGACTTAGAAGTTCACTATTCATACTCACTGGTTTTACCCTCCTTAGGGAGAATAGAGGTGATCATTCCACCATACCTTGGCTTGCTAGTGTTGGCTCCATTATTCATTGTCTTCATCCATCCATTGCCTACCTTTTAGTTTATCACCTTGACTTACTACTTGACTAGTGACATGGAGGATCTTTTCCCCACTGTAGCCTCTGTATTGGATGAGCTTCCCTGTTTATTGTGTCTCGGCTCTGAGTTGGTGACAAAACTTACCTATGGTGAGTTGGAGTTCCTTGTGAATTCCCCCTAGTCACTAAAGTTGTGTTGGCTAAACCTGAAACTTTTAGTGCTGCCATGAATACAAAATCTGGAAAAATGAAATGCTATATCTTGTATGAAAAGCCCATTCATGCAATGTGTTTCTAAACACACATGAATGAAAGGCGCGCCAAATGAAAATGGCCATGAAAATAAAATGTTATATCTTTTGGAAATGTAAATACCTAGGTAAACAAGCTGTCTATGACACACCTAGAAGTGCTCAGGTAAACAAGTGCCTTAAAAACACACCTGCAGCAGAAAGCCTCAAATAAATGTAAATCTATGCAATGTGTTTATAAACACACATAGATCAAGGCTATGGAAACTTCAGGCCCAAAAAGCAATGGAATTTAAATGCTATATCAAAACAATTGCTGGCCTCATTTGTATTATGGATTGTGCGCATCAGTTAAAGGTGAATAAACCCTCTTTGAACAACTCATCCATTTGTGAGACACCGCCATTCCCTATGTTGTTGCTCATTCAGTATATACTATGGTGTGTATTCCCTTTCCCTTTTCCAAAGTGTCACAAAGTTAAGTCAGTCAAGTCATCCCTTAGCCTAGCCAGTTATTTTAGCCTTCACCCTTCACTAGCAAATTGATCACAGCTATGAAGTGAGTATGGTCTTGAAAGTCTAGTCTGAGTAATAATAATAATTAATGACATTATATATTTGGATTTAGATTGCCAGTAATGATTACTTTGTGTTATAATTGTTATTTGAATAAGTTGTAGAGCATGCATTAACCTTTGACACTTTGCAGCAGCTTCTGATGATGGTCTGAGTTATATTTGGTCATGTTGGCTTGGTCAAACCTAGTTTGACCAAGGTCAACCATAGGACATGAGATGGTTGGACCTTGTGATGATATGGATTGATGATATATGGTCTATGTACATGTACATGATGATTCTATGCAGCAGCTACAGGGTTATGATGATGATTCATGGTTTACAGCATTATTTGATCATGTACAGATTATTATTATTTCACCTGTTCCGGTATATTGGATATATTTTATGATCATGCAAAGACTCATATGGTGTATGAGTACACATCATGGATGGATTTGGACCTTCTGAGTCCAATGAGACAGTTTGTTTTCAGTTCCGGGCACTTACAGTGATGATTGAGCCTCAGTAGGCTATCCCAGTACAGTTTTGGTCTGTCAGAGTAGATGTGATTTTTATCCGATTGACCTAGGGCGCTGTGCTTGGAGGGGGTGGTCCAGCCACTTTTTTTTACCATATTACCCCCCTCCCGGACACACTGGTGCCCTCACCTTGACAGTGCAGGCACTCCAGGAGGCAGTTTGGGGCAGTTTCACGCTTCCCAAGGCATTTCAGGATTGGTAGAAATGGCTATTGAGGAATTCGATTTGGGCTACTGAGGCAATGTCTTGGCATGGGATGATCAATGATGATGGATTGATGTCTTCCACACCTCCTCCAGCAGTTTCAGCTTCATCGGGACCCGCATCCATCACTTATGGCATTTTCTGATAATTTATGAGGTCTTTTGAGGCCTACGATTTGTCCATAGAGGCACGATTTGGTATATTGATGACTATTTTATTATTATTGTGCTATGGGGATTGACCAAGGGTGGCTAAAATTACCCCTTGGACCCACCATAAGCTTCTTATTATATTTTGTCATCATGATGTGGTGGGATTCCCCTCTTCTAGGACGATTTTGTCCACTTATGTTATATTTTATGAGTGATCCATGTATTTTATTGTTGAGCTCATCTCAACCATTGATTAGACATTTGTATCTTTTAATCTTAGCCACTCATTCAAAAAGTGGTTAGGATTTTGATGCCTCTCCCTCCTATTTAAAGGAGAGAGCTTCTCATTGTAAGAGGACTTGTGGCTCTGGATTATTGGAATAGAAAATTATTATTGCATCTATCTCTAGTGTTGTGGTGAATGTTTTTGGTATTCGTTCGTTGGTTCTTCCTTTGCACTGAGTTATTGGAGATCTTGTTTTGCCATATCTTTTGTACCACGTTTTTGCATCTACAGGTGGAGACCGATTTGCTTTGAGGAGGAAGTATCGGTAGGGGAAGACTCTCCCTACTTCTTCTTTGGATCTCTTCATTGGTAGAGGAGGGCGCACTTGTGGGCTAGGGCATCGATTCGGCAAGCAAAATCAACAATCTCTCATTTGATCTCTGCGGGAATCTTCCTCAACATCAAGGCATCTCATTCACATCACTTAGGTATGATCTCAAGGTAATTTCTTTCCATGATCTATCCACTTGTCTAAAATATTTCAAACCCTAATTAATCAAAACCCCATTTTTACATTTTCTCAGATCTACTAAGATCTAGTGGCTTCTTGGGTATAATATTGAAAACCCACCTCTATAGTATCCACGGCATCCCGGATCTCTAGTTTGGTGAGGATTGGCCTCCATTTGATCCCCTTCCCAAGCCAACTTAGCCTCTCCAAGTGAGGTCGCACTCCTTGGGGAAGGTGAGTTACACTAGATCTAGTTGATGGGTAGTTGAGATTCCACTTGATTCGTAATCTACACATCCAATAACCTACCCCTACACTGTCACTTTTCTGATCTCTACCTTGTGGGCCCTATTCCACATTTTACGGGATTTAATCCCCATTTTGGACCACTTGGTATCTTTAAACTCAGATCTAGTAAGATCTAGCCATTGGATTGCCTTGAAATTGTAGATCCACACTCTCACTTGATCAACCTACTTGGATCTAAATTTTGGATGCCATTGGACTTGTCTTGATCCATTTATCCCCACTTTTACCCTCCTTGGGCAAAGTCGCACTACCTTGGAGATTGGAGTTGGTCCACTTCTAGGACGTGGGTACATGAGATTTTTGTGGATTTGAAATGGGCACGCCTTAAAACCTAGGTCTAGTTGGTCACTTCATCAAATCTTGCCTTGGGGATAGCATTCCTTGTTTTAAGGGATTGTGGTCCACTTAGGTCAAACCTTAATCTCTAGATCTAAACCTATTCATCCATCAAGCCTTTAATTGCCCACTTGTCTCATGCAATAGGAGCCATCAACCACAAGTTAATTTCATTTGACTCCATTATCCCAATTCCCAAGGCACTGATCTCTCTCCAAGTCAATTCGACTTTCCTAGATTGTTGGATTAACTTGTGGATTGATCCTTGTTTGGTGGACTAAACCCTTTGATGTCATCATATACCATGATCAAGCTTGTCACTTGTACTAGTTAGCCCCAATTCAACCCCTAAACTACCCTGCATTGGACATGGTTCCCAAGGCAGTGGATTTTCTCAATTGACTGGTACATTAATCCTGGATCTCATTTCAAATACTATAAGTCACTCACACATCAACAATGAACCAAAGCTATACTCATTGAACCCCTCACTTATCTTGTGACTTCATCCTTAGGTCTAGGATAAACCATACACCTTACTTCACTTAGTAGTAACTTGATTTGGTGTCTTGGTTTTGATCTCTCTTGTTGGGAGTAGATCGGGTCTCCCCCTTTGTTGTCTGGGCTAGATAACATAAAGCGAAGGTTGCCTCGACTGGCGTGACAACCATCTATTGGAGGTCGAGGTGATCGTGGTTGCACCTTTTGAGTTGCCCTTCCCTATTGCCATCCATTAATGGATACATCCATAGGGGTAACTACAGTTTAGGTGATAACAGTAGTGTCTGCTTGGATTGTTGAGATTGCGAGCGAGTTTGACCCGCCATAAGTCAAGTAACTTTGAGAGAAGTGTATACGCAGAACTTAAGCACGAAAACTGAAAGCTCTGATTTGAGTCTGCTCTGATACCAATGATCCGAGTCGTGTCCAGGAAGCACAAGGGGGACAACAGTTTGACTGAATGAGAATGAGTCAACTCTGTTATGGCGGAAGCTATAAGAATAAGCAGAATGAGCAAAGCAGAATTACACTACACAGATAAACATAAATACGCACAGACGATATGCAAGAATGCGAACTAAACTTCTATTACTGTAAATAAGTCTAAGACATGATAAGATTGCTATGTTACAATATTATACATGCTTATATAGAATTCTGAGACGCTTGGGTGTCGGCCCGTTACATTCAATTACAAAGAAGAAGTTAGAGCGGTTCAACAGTTCAACCGTTACAGTTGACTGGAAGACAAAAAGACAGTCTATCGAAGTTTGACAGTCGCTGGTCGCATGTCGACGCTGCTTGTCGATGTCGTGAACTGTGAGGTTGCTAAACATGTTGAAGGTGCGAATGTGTCGAGGTGTGTCGAAGTCGAGACTCGTCAGAGTTGTGTCAGATTCGAAACCTGTCGGAGATAACCTGTCGGACTGGAAACTTGTCGAGTCGAAGTCGTGTCGAAGTTGAAACTTGTCGAAGTTGCATCAACGTCGATGACTTGCCAACTGCGATGCGGATCAATGATTTCCAAGGGTGTCTTCTTCTTGTTGTTAGTTTGAGAGATCTCGCTATTTGTGCAAGTGCTGGTGTATTTTTCAGATCTGATTTTGATAGGTAAATCCATACAGTTTCAAGCTTGAAGGGCCATAGAAGCCCAAGGACAAAGTCGTCTGCAAGCCCTAATCACTTGAGAGTCCATATGGTGATTGGATTTGGTGTTCTTGTGATTTCTGGGGGCTGATTAAGGCAAAAACCAGGTCTGCAGTTCTAACGTCCACAACTGTTGGAAAGCATCCCTAGGGTACCTAGTGTCCCAAGACACTATTGGCAGCACTCTGAGCTCTGGCGCCTTTAGCAATGCTGATAGGGCTATTATTAGCCCTCAACCAGATACAGTAAGTCATTTCCAGAATTGTTTTATTCATTTATTGGCTGCCCAAAAGGTATGGTTTATATCCCTCTCTATTTGGCACACATTCCCAGGTAAGTTGGCATTGTTCTAAGTAATTTTCATCTTTTTTTGGAGCCCGTTCTGCTGGCTATCCTTTCATAACAGCAGCAAACCTTTTGCCCTCATTGTGTGCATTTATGATCCAAACTCCTACCCTCTTAAACGTCTTTGTATTCATTGCTTTGACTTCATGAGGCACAAATATTTTCTAAGAGGTTCCTCGTGAGGTATACATGTGCTGTTGGACTGGTCTACAGGTTTACCTCACTTACATAAGGGACTCCCCCTTGGTCTCTAGGAGTTGGCCTAAAGCGTGAGGAGTTGTGCTGTGGTGACATTGGGCACAATTCTTCTTATGCTTACCCTCATAGCACTGCGATTCGGGACTTCAATCAGGGTGCTGATTTGAGTGGTAAAGAGGCCATAATCATCACAGATCTGCAAGTTGTATATGCACATCTGAGAGGTTTTATCACTGGTTTAGTAAGCCTTATGCAGGATCTCAGCCTTTAAGGTACAGGCCAGCGAAGACAGACTTCAGATCTGATTTCATCAGGGACACCCACCTAAAGCTAGGATGCACTAGTGCCAATGCAATGAGGATTATTCAAGGTGACATTGGCACTGTCCTTTGCTGTTCATTTGAGCCCCTTTGATTTTATCACTCGGAGGACAATCTCAGCTGGCAGACAGTGAGAGATCATCTTTGACAAAGTCACCTATAAAATATTTACAATGAGGTAGGTGAGATGCAAATTATAAAATATAAATCTAATATATATTTGGACTTAAGTCCACTAGGAACTAGGACAAAGTCTCATCATGCCTATTCAAGAACAGAGGATAATCTATGTTGCACGGGGACCCGTCCCCCCTAAAAAAGCCCCGTCCCCGCGTTTCGGGGACTTGGGGACCCCTAGGAAACGTCCCTAATCTTTTGGGGACTTCATTAGGGACTTGGGGACTTGTTGGTCATACCCAAAACGTCCCCAACAGATTTCAGGGATTTCTGGACAGATTTTGGAGACATTCCAAGTGGATTTTAGAGATGTCACAGGCAGATTTTGGAGATGTTTTCGTCATGTATCTTCAGTTTTGACAATAAACATTGATGATTGGACAATATGATCATTTATCCAATCCATATTTTCCGTATTATTCTAAACCTAAATCTATGCAAGATGCAGCTCAAAGTATGGGTTGTGTATGATGGATTTTGATTTGGGTTTTTGGTGATTTAACTATTGTCTTTTTAGCAACATCATTACAAGCAACAAAGCCTCCATGTCAACAAACTAAGAAATGCAACAACTCAAACGTTTGATCCTTTTGGGTATTTCTCTTGTCCTCATTTTTAGGGTCATCTTAGCTTTACATATTGTACATAGATGTCCAGGAGTTATTCAAGCCCAAATCTTCCCCCATCCCAACCTCAAACACTTTGAAAACAATTGGATAGTAAAGACTTAGATTGGGTATTGAACATTTGAATAAATTCCTATTCAATATCCTTCTTAATATAAAATATGAATCTAATCTCTTTACAGAATGCAAGCATGTATATCCCAAAGTGTTTGTAGTGGTTTTCAACACAGCTGTAAAAATCATTAGAACCTATTGTGAAGGGAATGTTTTTTAACCCAATCATTATAAACAAAAAATTTAAAGAAGAAGAGTTGTTATAGAGACCAGCATTCTTCTCATAGACCCTTCATGGACCTTAATGCAGATTGGAAATAGTTAAACATAAGTTTCCTAAAGCTAAACTACATTTTGTTTACGTTCAAGTGCCAATAATGGTCACTCGGTCCTTTTCTTATTTGCCTGAATTTTTTCAAAACTAGCAAGTGTAAGGGATGTGCATAATACTATATGGTATAAACTATTGTGTTTACAAGCAACTACAAATGTTTTTGGTGAATTCTAACTGTATATATATTGCCGTCCCCAACTTGCTGTCCCCTGAAAAATTGGGGGTGTGCTCTAGCCGTCCCGGGGACTTGTCCCCGCCATTCCCCCGTCCCCAAAGCCAGCCAGTGCAACATAGAGGATAATGTGTGTGCGCACACATACGTGCATGTGTGAAATTAGTAAAGGATAGTCAAGTCCTATGTCCCCCACGCACACATAACTCCAAAAATATAGTGTTCGTGAACTTGAGGGATACAACTGACAATCTTGTCATTATGTTATGTCCTGGGAGGGGATATGTTTAAAACAATATTGAGAAAATAATCAGGTTAATATCTCCACAGCAACTGATTAATCATTAGAGTAATTATGAAGGCATTGAAAATATACAAATGATTTTGAAACATCTGATTCGCTGAGCTTTAGTTTTCCAGTACAACAACTAAAGCAATAAAGACCAAGGTTGTAAATATAATACATGGTAAAAGGTGTTTTCCATACTTATATTTATGTACTTGAAACAAAGATGCTGGTATTTGTCCACTGAGGTTATTAGAAGAAAGGTCCCTGAAAGCATCCAATCAAACTCGTATCAGTGTTGGAAAAAAGATGCACCCAAAGGATATGTGTCCCCAGAGAACTTTGGAAACTTTTCAAAAAACACAGAAATGTTAAATAACTCAATCATCAAAATAAGGTTAAAATGTAAACCTCAAAAGCATTATCAGTGTCTAGAACTAGTACATTTTCGAAACATTTACCAGGTGGAAACAGCCCCCAAAAAGTGGTTTCCAGTAACAGAGGTTTTCCAAATACATCATTTCCAAACATATGAAGTTATTATATGCTAACTTGGTCTCTTTATTATCAATATGACTGCAAATTTGAAGAAGATTACTTTATGAATAAGACTCCATCAAATTAATACAAATACCAAAGGCCCCAGAATCAAGCATAATACAAATGCCTTGTAATTCAATCTTAGAATCTAGATAGCTCAGATACTTACAATTCTATTAAATTTGGAATCTTCGATATAGAAAGTGGAATCTCTCCACTGAGCCTGTTGTTGCCTAACACCCTGTTAAAAGTAAGGCCGTTAGTGGGAAAAGCAGCCACAGAAAGTTGTAAGACAATTTTAGGAGACCCTGACTTTATGAATAACATATAACTAATTAAGAATTTAGAAGACTTGTTGATCAGATCCTTAGCAAGTTCTTATAGAATTCTCATAGACATATAAAGAAACTGAATATAATTTCTATTTTAATGCCATTAATATTGTGAATTAATTTTATCCAAGAATTTTAGAGATCAAGTTGCTTACAGGTATTGAAGATTAGAAAGCTGGCCCAGAGTACTTGGTATCTCTCCTGTGAATCGGTTGCTTTCCAAATTCAGATTCTGTAGAGCAGTCATGTTCCCAAGTTGAGGTGGTATTTCTCCTGTTAATGAATTACCTTCTAATGTCCTGCATGATTATAACATTGTAAACAACTTTGTCTGTGACTCAAATGAGAGAACAGATCATGAATTGTCTACTTTAAGCCCAAAAGAATGTATTTTTATGTCTCTAATTTGTCCCACTGGTAATTAGTGGGCTCACAAGAAAAGACAACATTTCCTCAACTTATATGACACAACTCAATACAAGTGTGGCAACTCAGCTCATCTAAATTTACGATGGCATGTACACAAGAAACAACATGATGCATTGCATGAAAAGTTACTGAAATGCCCATGTGAATAATCAATCTTTCTTGTGGAACTAATTGAGTGTAATTCATAAGCATGTACAAGTTTGATCAATAGAAGAACTTAGCTCTCATAAATGCTACTTAACTAGGTGTTTGTAAATGCCAAAAGATCACAGCCGTAGATATGTGACCACTCCTGCCATACAGAATACCTATTTTGTTTACAAGAAAATGATTATTTTGCAATGTTTTGCTCCATACATCAGTAATATTGTAAGGTGGAAACCTATGCAGTTTCGGGTGAGAGACCTAAAAACTGTAAGAGAGGTTTCCACATTTTTAGTTTGAACTCTTCTGTTTTACAAGATCTAGACAAAATATTTATCAAATATGTGTTTGTTTGACACCTACATTCCAAAAGAATAATATAATTTAGTATTTTCCACAATGTATTGCTCCATCAAAGAGAAATATTACATGATGATCATTGTGGGATGCACATTTTCAAAGCTCTACACCACTCACCTTCATTTGCAATGATCTGAGGTGTTCTAGAGGAGAGACCTTCGTAGAAGGGGGCAAGCAGGCTTCAGGCCAGGGTATCAAAACATCACCCTATAGCCGTAATTGAGGAGGCGAGACACTGCTCTTCGAAAGTCTTGTGTTGTTTTGTAAACTTTCAGAAAGCCTTTAACTCATTCCCAAGGGAAGCCATGTTTCAAAGGCTAAGAGACATCTGTGTTTCAGAGATCCATATAGCTGCTATTATGTGACTCTATGATGTAGTCCTCGGTCGCCTTTGTAAAGCACACACACAGGCTATGAAACATCATTGAGAGCACCATCAAGGTGAAGTAGGGATGCTCTCTCTCACCCACCTTATTCATGATCTACATAAACGAGATGGAGCCCTTCCTGCACAAGCATATCCAGCTAGGGGATGGTTGTCTCCTCCACCATGTTCTATTTCTATACTCCTCTTTGTTGCTGATGTGGTCCCCTTGGCCTCCACTCTGGAATGTCTACAAAGGCAATTGGATGTTCTTGCATTGCAACCTTCAAGAGATGATAGTCAACCTTGGGCAAACCACAGTGATGATCTTCAATTGCTCAAAGAAGACCCTTTCAGGTTTCCACTTTTATTGCAAGGGCAGGAGGTTGAGATTAGCATTGCATACATCTATCTAGGAGTTCAATTGAAGGACCCAAGTTCAGGTTGAGGTAGGCTTTCCAACCCTGGGTGAATATGGGATACGAGGCCCTTGTTCTCATAGAGGTGTAGCATTTTCAACACCATGTTTAGGACATCTCGTCCAAACTAGACCACATGGACTCCATCCTCAGACCCACAGTTTTATGCAATTTAGATGTATGGGACCAAACTTGCTCAAGTCAGATTGGGCCCTGTTACCCTCATTTTGGCAGGGATGACAAAATGCGTTAGGTCAAGGCTCTGTAGCAGCAGGGATGAAAACTTTAAGCAAAGAAGAGGATGTTATGGGTACCGTACAGACTTCAAGCAGGTATAAGAAGCTATGAACAGCAAATCTGGGCAGGCTGTAGCAATGCTGGGCACTCTAGCAGCAGTAAAGAGGATCAATCAACCAAATCTGGGAAATGTTCTCCATTGAACAGCATTGAAGCAACCTCAATAAACTCATTCGGGTCAGTCCTGACTCCTATGCCACAGAGCAGGGGTTTGTCATCTCAGCAGTAACCCAACAGCAGAATGATGAGGAATATCAGAGTTTCTTCTGATATATATGTGTGTGTGTGTGTGTGTGGATGTTACAGGAGTAGAGAATTGGTTGCCTAAATGAGTGATGATATAGCAGAAAGGAGGACCTATCTTAAATTCTGGGCCACTCCTGGGCCAACCCATAACGTCAGAAAACATTGAACAGGCCCTGTTTCAGCCTGCACCTACCACAAAGTGCCATTACTTCAGGATAAGATGAGGAGCCATGATTTGATCTCGTGAAAATGATGGGTTAAGTTGAGGCCGATCTCTAAGAGCTTGCAACCTGTAGCTTATTTGCAGTAGAATGGGGCCCATTGCTGTACCATATTGGCAAGTGGTTTGTCCTTTAAAAGCCTGACAGCCAAGAGGAAGAATATGAACCAACAAGCATGACTAGCCCTTGTTCATTATTCAGAATAATAAAATGTTTGTGGGTTTTAAACTCTGGTTTCATAGTAGCAAAGTATGATCAGTTTGGTATCCTAGCAATTACCGGATCGGTCCACCCTGGGGATGGATACACGGATCCCTGGATCTGGTACGAATCCGGATCCGGATTCGCCTAGGATCCGCCCATGACCCGCTCCAATCAAGACAAAAAATAATGATTTCAATATTTGATCGTCCGTCGCATTTGGAGCCCATGGGTTTCAAAGATACCTGTGGAGATCATTTATAATCTGGCGAAATCCATGGCACGGTAACAGGTTGGCGCTTATTGTTTGGGAAAAGAAGGGCAAGATTTCGCAAAGGGCTCGGCCGCTAGGTTTTAGAAGCTTTAAGCATATTTAAAATAATAAATACAGAATACGATTTTCTTGTGCCACAATTTCGACTATAGGATGTTCTATCCGTGCCACGATTTGTTGGTCCATATGAGAAACAACAGCACCAGAAAATGTGAACGTCGTCAGGCTCAAACACACAAACACGACCAGATATTAATACTGATATGGTCACTGTGATTCAAACCCACGCCCAAAAAGGATTATCGTTGGCTCGATCGAACCCACGGCTTTGGCAAGGTAATTATATTAAACGCACTCACCTTTAAGTCGTGTTCATGAACTTTAAAGTTATGAAATAAAAGTAATGTAGTAGTGTTTTTTATAAGATTTGGATGACCAGATATCAATACTGATATGGTCACTGTGATTCAAACCCACGACCAAAAGGATGATCCGTGGCTCGATCGAACCCACGGCTTTGGCAAGATAATTATATTAAACGCACTCACCTTTAAGTCGTGTTCATGAAGTTTAAAGTTATGAAATAAAAGTAATGTGGTAGTGTTTTTTATAAGATTTGGATTGTCCATATAAGGTGACTTTTAACATTTTATAATCAATATCAATTATATATATGGAAAAAAAAACACAACTTGCTATCCAATGGGAGAATCAAAATTGTACATCTAAAACTGTCTTTCCAAATAAAAAAATACCGACTTGATGCTGCCGATAGTGCTTGTACTAAACATTAAAAACAACATTATATCTTATCCTTCTACATTCTTGTGAACAAAAATAAAGCACGGAAACAAAAAATAACAGCCTTAGTGCTGATTTTGTCTCTACTAGCCGATTAATACAGCTGAGCTGATGACAACCAGCATTACAAACTCTATCATCTTTTAATTCTTCAAACTGTAACACCCCTTCCGTCACTCCCATTCCTCCATTGCTTGTTTGGATAAGTCGTCTGCTTGGGAGTTGAAATGTGTGTAGATGTGTTTGATGGAGAACCTGTCGAAACAGTCCACAAGACTTCTAACACCTTTAAACCAGTGTTCCAGTAGCAAAACCTTATATATATAATATATAATATAATATATTATTATATAATAATTTATATATATAATTGATATATTACATATAATATATCAATTATATATATAATATATATATCAGTAACAACAAACCATATAAATAATTAATTTTATCGTAAATAAATAGAATTAAATATATAAATGTTATACTATAACTATGAATTAGATTAAGTTATTAATTATAGACATTTATTTATTTATAAATATTTTATATTTAAATTATATAAAAATATCTATATTTTTAATTTTATTAAGGTTTTATTTTTAAAATTTTATAAAAATATTTTTATATTATTTTTACGCGGTATTCAGATCAGGCTTTTTCAGAAACTTGATGGATCCGCATAATCCATAAGCCATGTCTTGTTGAATTTGAGCACAATTGGACAGATCGCTCCACCTGCGACGTCTTGTAGCAGCAATTGGAGGACCTTTTGAAATTATACTTCTGGAGGTAATGGATATGGAGGGATTTTTCAGTAATAAATTATCTATGACAGCACGATTTGTGAATATTTGGGCTATAGTTTTTAAGCTCGGACGTCAAATTCACCGGAAGATCATACCCATCAAATTGGTTAGGCAGCCAAGATAATTTCAGAACAGGACGTAATCTTTGGTGGAAAGGAAGAGGTCCTGAGTCAACACTCATCTTATTCGAGCCATGAAACGATTTTCCAAACACCTTGGATATCGGGTCAATGTGTCAGTGATTTGGAAGCCCCAGCTTATCAGAGCCGTGACACGTTGCGGCCTTTTGACTGACATCGATGGGGTCACCATATCCAATAAGCAGAAAGAGGAAATTCCCGATTTTGGTAAAACGTGGAAGAAAAAGAAAAAGAAAATATTTGAACGTCGAGGAGGCTAAAAATAGCCTATGGGACAGACCACTTCACATGCCGTTTTCTGCAACTCAATCCTTTGCCTGTTCAACCTGATGATGAGCGCCCCTAATTTTTCCACGGTCCCCTCGTTGAATAAATTATCCCAAGATTTGTCTGCCAAGGCACTTGCATACCTGTCCCTACTGTCCTTAAAGGCTTCACACTCTAAAATGAAATGTTTTTGTCTCCACTTTACCAGAGGTGCAGAAAATACACACTCTTTCTTCCAAAGCTTCTTTTGGCCTTTTCCAACGCCCGGTCTCACAACGGAGTTGAAGGGAATTAATTCTTAATTGAGCACTAAGTATTTTGGCTTTCCAAGGTATATTGACCCCTATGTACGCCTTTTGATGCTAACTGTGGGTAGGGTTAAACTCCTCAATATAGTACTTTTTCTTTCTCCCTAACTCTTTATCCCAAGTTCGTTTGTGGAACTTATTGATAACAAAAACCTTTATCTCTTTACTATTCGTGGGGCACATGTTCAAGCACAAATCCCATTTACTAAGCGATTTAATATTTTGCCGCATCCAAGTCTTCTTTCTTTTGTACAATATGTCTTTGAAGACGGCCTTGGGCCATCTACCTTCTCCCATTTGCTCAACTCTTTTTAGATATCTTATTAGCCGCACCATAGCAATTGCTTCAATAGAAGCAACCCCCATTTCACTCAGCATGATCTCGTATGGCACTGAACTCTTAATTTTGAACTTGCTTGAGATCATGTGTTTTTGAATCTTCTCTATTTGCCTCCACTGTAAGTCAGAGGTACTGCTGGCCCATACTTCACAACCATAGAGAACAACCGAGATCACTAAAAGCCAAAAAAGGGTTTGCATAGTTTTCCACTCCCATAGCTCTGCCTCTCTGCATCTATTTTGGAGAGAATAAAACGCTTTCCAACCTCCCATAGTTCTTTTTTTTCTGCAACTTTCCCAACTCAAATTTTTATTGAAGTCGATTCCGAGGTACTTGTAATCAACCACTTCTTCAAGAGTGTTGTTTTCGAAGTAAAACTTATGTTGTTTATGTTTTCTTTTGCTAGAAAAAACTACCACTTTCGTCTTGTTAGTATTTACTTGCATCCCCACTGTTCCACAAAAGTGCTCAAGGGAAACCAAGTGCTCTTGCAATCCAAGAGCAGACTTAGCAATCAGAATAAGGTCATCTGCATACAAAAGAAGCCTTATCACAAACTCACCCATGAGGGCGCCATCCCCATCCTCTAACTTTAACCACTCTTCAAGTTTGTCAATATATAAGCCAAAAAGGGTAGGAAAACGCCTATATGTTAATGGCCCGGTGAAGAAGAAATGAACAAACAGCCAGCGCACCTCTGTCTCAGGAAGGCGGCTAGCAGAGTTATTGTTTTCAGCCTTAGCAACGCATCCATCTTAGCATCAGTCAATACCCCTGTTTCAGCATTCCTGTGAGCAGCTACCAGTCTGTTTTAGCCTTGGTGGAAGGGTTGCATCTTCTCGGTAGGCCGCGAGGGGAAATCAAATCGATACTTAGTGTTCATAGGTAAAGGGTTGAGCGATTTCTCAGTCAGTTGTTATGTGGACTCAAGCAGATCTGCGTTTCCTTGACCACAGAGGAGTTATCCTTGTAAACTTAGCCTCAGCACATCATATGGGTCGAAGCATGGAACCATTAATTTGCAGATCAAGTTGCATCGCTTCCTTGTTGGAGGATAACTTTATTGGTGGAAAACTCATGGTTCAAAACTTACTTTATGGAAGCGCCACCTTTCTTCTAGAGCATTGAAGTTAA
The DNA here is from genome assembly GCA_027924585.1 of Larix kaempferi. Classification (NCBI taxonomy): domain Eukaryota; kingdom Viridiplantae; phylum Streptophyta; class Pinopsida; order Pinales; family Pinaceae; genus Larix; species Larix kaempferi. Next base: position 17,026,587 of record BSBM01000757.1, on the reverse strand, counting down.
ACATTGTTGGAAAAATCTCCTAAAAGAAGCCTTTGGATTTCTTGCCATGTGGACAAATGGACAACATGAAGGGTATTAACCCCTTTTGTGGACATTGCTGAATGGACATGTAACTTTGGAGGAAGCATTGGGGGGCTGGTAGGTGGACATCTTGGTTGCTTGGAAGACTTGGTTGGTTGAAGACCCCACTTGGAAAGAGGCTTTTCAGTGGTCTTGTGGACGTTACTTCGAGATGGTTCTTGTTATCACACAATCTCTAGTTGTTTATGGTAGATATCCCAATAGGGACAGTAGAGGATACAACTAGGAGGGTGTAACCGGCAATAGCCAGGTCCTCCGCTCAAATGAACGGAAGTCATGCCGGACAAAGCTACTGTCACTTTAGACGAGGCACTTGGCCAAGTCAAGGGGGAGACCCTGCTCAACCAGTGATGGTTGAGAGACAACAAATACACCCAAACACAGAAAGATGAGAGATGAAAGCAAGGGATGAGTGTAGATGAGCTCCTATGGTTGATTTCAGCCAATAAGTGGACACAAGCAGTAAAATAAGCGTGATGAGATAAGTGACCAGCAATCAGAAATAGTTAAATGCTATGATTACAACAAGAGATTATATGGCTGAAATGATTAGGGAGCTGAAATGAAATAGAAGTGATGCTATTGATGAGCTACCCAGGAAAATGGTTAAGTAATGAGTCAAATGGACCTAGGGCAGCAAGAAAATGACGTTTATGATCACTTCTAGATGACGGCACTTGATTTCCTAAGGTAAAATGACAATACAAATCCAAATCAGAAGTACCCAAAACCCCAAATCAACCCAATCAAGCAGCAAGAGAAAAACGCCCAAGTGGGGCGTTTTTGCTAGGTGGACCAGTGCTAAAATTACAGGCAAATGGAGTCTAAAAGCTTTGAAACTTGATTCCCTCAGGTAAGATAGCGTTCTAAGCTGAAATCAAGAATACCCACAACCCAAAAGTTAACCCAACAGTGATATTCGCTGAAATGCCCAAGGAGGGCGAATTCAGCAGATGACCAGCTCCTAGTTCTAGGGGTAAACGGGGTCGGATTCGAATGAAACTCGGGATATAGGCTTTTAGGCATAAATCATTACTGGGATTTTAATAAAAAAAGAAATCCTACGGTTAAAACTAATATTTTGTATTTTTAGGGTTTTTTAAGTGAGTTTTCTGCTCTCAACACACACATTCAAATTTAAAATGTTAGAGACCAGAAAGAACAACCTACTTGAGAGTGAATGAACAGATGAGATTGCCGAAGACTAGCTCTCCAAACTCAGTTGCCGAGCAGCAGCATGTTCCCTTTGCGTTCTGAGCTTCCAGTGGCCAAATTCGCCCTAGATACCTACCAAAAACAAGACTAAGTCAGTGATGTGGCAAATAATAAGAGAAACCAGCAAGTAAAATGACTAAAATGAGAGAACTGAAAGGCTGAAAATGCAATAACAACTCCCTTGTTAAAACACTGAAGAATATGAGCAGTTGGGGAATTCCCACTCCCAAAACTGCACCCTCCTCCAGCTGAGCTCTTCACCTGCAAGTCGAATGGCCAAGGACAATGTGGAAACAATACACTAGTAACTCAACAAGGCTATGGAAAACTAGATATCAGTCAAGCAACACACATCTATCCATAAACTCTCAAGAAATTGTGGAAGAATGGCTCTATATCATCAAAAACTCAAGTGTACAAATGTGCCAAGAGGCTGCAATGGAGGTGAGTCCATTCTCTTATAGAGATGGCTCACTCTCTAGCTAGGTTCCCCCCCAAAATGGAGGGTTGAGATCATCTCCCCATCCACAAAATTGAATGGTGGAGATCACTCTAGAGGGGGGTGCGAATTGCCCCAAGGAGAAGCGCACTAGTGGGTGAGAGGGACCATGTGGGGTCCATACAATATATGAAGTGGTGTTGGGGGGTGTCTATAGTATGTTTTATCCCCCCAACATAATACATTAAGGCTCAACACATAAAACATACACCAAGTCGAATTCCCCTAGTGGAGAAAAACGCCCCCCCTATGGGCAAACTCGTCCTCCATGATGAGCTGGGCAAGTGAGGGCCCCACAAACATGAAATGCAATGTCAAAACATACCAAAATTACCTTATGATTTACCTTTACCCATGCCAGCCATTGATTTTGCCATTTCACTATAGTTGCCTTAGTCAAAATTCTGATTTCCATGTATTTTATGCTGGTTTATATGGCTAAAGATGAAAATTGGGCTTTTGACTCACTTTTATTGCCCGGATTGCCGAACCGTCTGCTGCAATGTGATCGTGGACCCCAAAAATAGTAGGGATGACCACTTGAACGACCCTGATCCATCACTTTGGCAATATTTGCCCCAAATCCATGATTTTTAATTAAAACAGGTCAAAGTTGACCAATAATAATTAAAAATCTCTCAAATGGCTCAATGTTTTGCAATTCCGTCAATTGTATGCTCATATGGAACCCCTGTAGATAATAAATGATTGAAATCAAAATTTCGATCACAACATTTTTTCGAGCCCATTTTTGGCCTAGTCAACCCAGTTTGACCAAGTCAAATCTGGTCAACTATAGTGCTAGTTGAAACCTGTATGCAAGCATGAGGTGACAACGCTCAATTAAACAAGTTAGTACATTACTAAGCAATAAATGATATCATGGTGATCAAAAATACATTAAATTCCGAAATAGTACAAGGCCCTGGTGAAGTGGGCCCACCACCTCCAAAAGACTAGGATGTTATACACCTCCATAGAATTGACCACCTTGCTGACTCTAGGTGATGTGGACAACATGGTAAAAGATATGGGAAGACAAGGATAAGGATCATGTGACCACTAAGACAATCTCGGGAAAGCAGGGTCCACTGAGGTAAGTATGCCATGAGAAAACACGAGGAAGGGCGGTGCCTCATAAATGGGTATAGTGCAGGGAAACCACCACTAGTCATCTAACAAGTATCCCACAACTCACATCCATATCCGAAGACTCCGTGAGGTTCTTTTCTAGAGCCGCCAAACTAGGTGTCCGGCAAACCGTAACTTGAGACTCTAGGGGGCAATCTTGAGCTTGTCCCTTGCTCCTTCTCACCTCCTTGTCCCGCAGGACTAGGTGAGGAATAACCACTACAAATGCTGACATGTATAGCTAACCAAAATCCATGTGTGTTGATAAACACATTGCATGGATTTTACAATGAGTTTCATACTTAGCCCTTTTTTGGCTAGATTTTGCATTTACAACATAGAGGCCTTTTTAGCCTGATTTACATTTCATTTCTCCATTTCTTCATGGCCCTCTTGGGCTACATACATATCTCAAAAGATATAAACATGGCGCTCATACTGCAAAGGTAATGGGGGTGGGTAATACAAGCTTCGATGACAAGTGGGGAGCACCCGGTGAGGCTACACAATCCTAACTGCATTGCAACATCGGGGGCAACCGACAGGAGCAAGTCCCAGGTCTAACCGTGTATCTCACACACTAAAGAGCCGAGGCACAATAAACAGGGAGTCATGGCAAACTCAGAGATCAATGGGGAAAGGGGGTCCTCATGATCACAAATCAAAATCCAAGTCGGGGAAGAAGTGTCATGGATAAGTCGGATGAGTGGAGGAAGTGAAGATGGTGCTAAAGTCAGCTACCGAGGGGCTAAGTGATCAAGTCTAAGCCAAGTATACAGGACATGACTCAGTGTGCATATACATAAGTCTAACTAGGGGGGTGGACTGACATCACCAATAGGCCCAAACATATCATATCATAAGCAGATCACCAAATATATCATCTCATGCAAAGTTAGTGTACTAGCAAGTGTAAAAGAGTCTAATCTACAACATGAGCAATAATCAATATATGCAATACCTGCTGCACCATATACCTGCTACCACTGAACCTGTATCTGAGCTGGATCTCTGTTGAATCCGGGCATACAATAAACCAGCACTGCACTGTGACAATCTCTATCAGAATATGACTAGGCACTATCTCAAATGGGCTTGTGTCAAAGCCTGGCAAGGAAAGGTAACCCTGTGGTAGATGGCAAGGCCAACTGCCTGTCCCCTCTGATGTATCTGCTAGGGGCAATCTGAACAAAAATGCCTCCTCTGAAGGCAGCTGATCTCTGATCTGGAAAAAAAGTACTGTGCGGTCCTCGGCCGCACAGTCTGCAGTGTGGAAGCTGCTCCCGACATAAAATGTGATAACAATTCTCTTCGAGGGGCCTTTGCAAGCCACGTAGCGTCATCAACTACCTTGTTTCCTTGCATGTTGGAGAGATTTAGGGGCCCTATGTATCTCATCATTGTACAAGTGGCGTTGACCACCTTATTTTATTGTAGTGTTTAGGGCTAGTTGCTTATAGTGGGGCTTTGCATTATTTCACCCCAACCAAAGCTAAATATAAGGAAACAGTTGATATTTTATTGTATAAGGAAGTTTTAGCCTATCCTATAAATAGAGAGGCACTTCCTCATTTTATTTTCATGATTGGACTTTGAGAGTTCTCTCTCTCTTTTGGAGCTTGAACGATAAATCTTTCTTTGTGCATTACGGTTCAAGGGTTCTTTCTATGTGGATCTAGTGTTGTCAATGTTTGAAGTCTCTTCTTCTTGGTTCTATGTTGGTGCTTAAAGGATTGATGGTGGAATGCTCAAGGCTTTACAAACCTCTCAAGGATTGAGCCAGTTGAATAGTTGTAATAACTCTTGGAAAGAGGGCATCTTGAGCTCTTGGCTTGCACATTCTCCTATAATGGTTTGGGTAAGCGTTTTGGACCTTGTCTCACATAGCCTTAGCTCCCTTGGCAAGGGTTTTAGGGTATCTACTTTCGCCACAGTTGATCTTGGGTGGTTAGAACTTTCCCTTGTTGGAGCTCCTTCTTGTTGACCTTAACCCCATTGTTATCCTCAGCGGTGATGTGACTTGTTTCCTAGTTTCAATCCCTAATCTCTGAAGGAACTCGACCAATTCTTGAAGAACATTCTTCTTGGCCTCACTTGCCATTTGATCCATCTTGACTCCATAGCCCTAGTTGGATATTGGCATTGATCTTTGGTCTTTCTAGCACTTATTATAAAAACCCTAAAAACTCCAAACCCCCATTTTGCTAAGGTTATCTCTTCCAAATCACCTTATGCCCTCATTGTCATAGCTTAGCAATCCTATCTAGGGTCGCCCCCTTGAGTTGGAGAAGAGCCAACCGAAAGTGCAGAGGCAGTTATCATGGCGATGGTGGGTAACATCTCTCAGGTTACCGCAGCTAGTAGCAATCTTCAAGGTTTTAACTACAACCTGATAGTTTGAACAGTAACAAGCCCAAATAAATAGTGTATAGAGCTCTTGCTCTATTGCATCATTAGATGCAAGGGACGATCCCCCAACCCATAATTCAGGTAGAGATTGCAACACACCCCTTTCGAATCGAGAGTGTTTTCAAGGTAATAGAGTTACTACATCGTATTTGGAGATTATCTGACTTGATGGCTAGTAGGGAGCAATACCCCTATCTTACTTATTGGTCTTTGGAGGCCATCACCTAGTCCATCTACCCACCCAGCCTCTAGGAGAGCAAAGTGTTGGTACTTAAATGTGTCTTGTTTCCTTTAGTCAGTTAGCACATCAATAGATTGCCTTCCCCCGTCTAGGCATTCTTTGGATGCTCCTGGACACCTCCTTCTTAAAAAGCACAAGGTGAATGAGATTATCAAGGAGGATATTTATAGGTCATACACCCAAGTCACTTGGATTGCACCATCTAGAGCTTAAGACCCAAGATGACCTTTTATGTGAAGCATTTGCTAGATATTAGAGACGGCCTCATAGTGTGGCCCCGTTACATGTTTCAACACTAGAAGCATGGGCTCAAGATCTTGCTGAGCTAGTCCAAAGTGGGATCCCATCAACTTTAGGTGGAAGTTGAGCACCATATTTTGCAGGGAGGAAAATAATGTCAAATCTGCCATAGAAACAAGACAAAAACAAAGGAGCACTTTATTTTCCATTGCCCCCAATACTATGAGATACCTAGTCCATTCGTTTGGCATTGTGGGGATTAAATCCCAGAAATTCATTTTGGTGGGAGAAGGGTTTGGATTTGGAGCTCTCTCTATAAGAGAATAAGCTCACCCATTTGTATCTTCCTCTTGGCATTTTTGCACTTGCACTTGGTATTGAGAGAGACATTCCATTCGGTGACTTGAGATATTGTGTTTGGGTGGTGTTGTATCGATTGTATGCTGGTTTATGGTTGCATTATTGAGATAACTTGTGGTGTTCTCCATCTTTCTTTGTTGGTTCGAATTGCAGCTTTGCTGGCCATCTGTGGAAGGGCGCATTTCTTGGAGCTGGCTGCTCCACATTTGCTCCAATCTCCGGAGAACTTCAAAGGGAAGTGAAATTTACATTTGTACTTCATTTCCTTCATTATTTGCCATCTAGTTGTTGTGCTTAACTCATTTTTTGCTTCAGATATTGATTTTGGTCTCTCTGTGGCAGGTTATTGAGGGCGCACTTGGTGTCCAGCTGCTCTCCACGCTCAAGGGGGAACACGCAGGGCTTTAAATACTTGATCTTTCAGGCTGGTCTTCATACAAAACACTGCATTTCACCTCTGTTTCAGGTATTCTTCATTATCTTGTCATCTCGTTATCATTTTCACTATGTTTGCGAGTTGATAATAAACAAAATAAACCCTAAAATTAAAAATACAAAAATTTTACCGTTAAAGACTTGTTTTCTTTACAAACCCACTTCTAAAATAATTTTAAGAGTCCACTCACAAAATTTCACATCATTCCGACTCCATTTGCCCATACCCATAGGCACTAGTCATTTTCTGATTTCGCCCTCCTTGGGCAGTTTGCTCATCCACGCAGTTGGGGTCTTTTCTGGGTTTTGGATATGCTTGATTCGTGTTCTAATTGCCATTTTAATATCTGAAATCAAGTTATCATTCGCTAGAAGTGCGTAAAAACACTAATTAGTAATTTGTTGTTGCCCTAGGTCTATTAAATAACTTAACCAATCCTTTTTCTCGGGCAGAATTTTATCACTTCACCACTTCTAGTTTATTTTGCTCCCTAGTTGATTTCCAGCCACTAAATTGTTGTTTTACTTCATATATTTCATCACACTTTAGATCTGGTTACTTTTCATATCACGCTTATTTCATCTTAGTGTCCATATCTTTGGCTGGAATCGAGCTTGGGTTCAATTGGTACTCATCTCTTGTTTGCGTTTGTTTTATCTTTTGGGATTTGGGTGTCTATTTTGGTCCTCAACCATCGTTGGTTGAGCAGGGTCTCCCCCTTGACTTGGCTACTTGCCTTGTCTAAAGCAACAAACGCCTCGTCTGGTGTGACGACTGTTCTTCGAACGGTGGACTTGGTGTTTGCAGGTGTCACCTGCCTGGCTGCTTGCCCTCTACCATCCTGGACGGAATATCTTTAGTAACAGCTAGAGCCTGTGTGATAACAAGTACCTAGCGGGATTCGCATATACATGATAGGTATCGTACTTACATAGCCAAAATGTACTCGTGCCCATACCTTGTCGTACCCCACTATACCATGCAACACCTTTGCGTACATCAGCATACCTTAAGTACATTCGAACACGTACCCTTATTTTGGGTGTGGTACCCAATTTCAGCATTAAAAACACATTTTTTAATAATTTAAAAGCCCCAACATGGCTACATTTGGGGTGGGCACAGCATGAAAACCTAAAACAACCCAAGTGCTATCTCCTTTATACCTTAAACCCTAATTTCATGCTCACCTTTTCATTTTCAGTTTGGTTGGGTGAGCTTGGAAGAAAGTTCAAGAAACAAACAGAGAAGAAGAGAGGAAGTAGGGCATTGTTCATTGTTCTTAATGCGGGAAATTGGTGTCCAGGAATTCAGCTTTAAGCATCTTTCATCATTATCAACTTTCTTCACCCCCAAACCCCCACATTTCAGTTTCATCAAGTTTTAAATTTCAGAATTTTCCATTTTTCATTTCCACACCATGTCTGGACACGGAAAGAATGTCAATGTTTAATGTTCAATCATGAATGCCAATTGATGAATGGTGGACACTTGCAATGATTAGAGTCTTAAGTGATTTGAATCTAAAATGAATCTGAATCATTCCTTCTCTATGTTAATTTTAGTTCTGTTTCTGTTTTTTCATATATTAATAAATATGTACCCTTGTCATATCTTCATTCCCTGTTTCAAGAAGTGTCATACTTGTAACATGGCAACTTAGTGCTTATGTCATTTCGTTTCCTGTTGCTATTGTACTCATTTTCATTTCATTTCATCTCCGTTTTAGGGGGTCTTTTGCAACCCTCTGTTTGGTTTGGCAATTATTGCTGGTTGTTGTCATTAGTCCCTTTGACCTGACCTATTTTAGTCTTTATTGGACATTAATGCATTTTTCTGATGCGGCCCTTATGTATAAGCTCCCTCACACAAATCTTTATGAAAGGCATTAGTTTGTGATTTGATGATTACATTTAAATTGCAAATATTGCATACTCAACGCTTAAAACTTAGCTTGAGAAAAACAAAAATATAGATGGTCATCAAGATGCAATAACTGTTGTCTAATTATTTTCTTCAAAATATCCAATTTTCCAACTTAGTACCATATGTTAATGATTGACTTGCAATAGAGATCGTAATAAATACAGAATCTAAGCTTCTTCAAACAGATAAACAAGAATAAACATATCGAAGCCTCAGTTAAACTAGATAAATAACATACAGGTAAGTCAGGAACTTCAGCTGGCCAATCCGAGGTGATATGGTCCCTGAAAAGCTCATGTTGGCCAAAGTGCTGCATGTCATAGTCAATGTTTTAATATCTGAATCTATTGAATACATTGCTACTTGTAAACAAAGCCCAATTAAATTGTTTATATCCATTCAATCCATGCTCAAGAAATTATGTTGACAATCATAGTCCTCATCTACATCTTCGAATTCAGACATGATAATTCAAAGAAACATGAAATAATTAAAAGCAGAAGTAGTCATTTTCTATTAACACTGTAACAAAGACAAATCATTTGCACTGTCAAATTGTCACAGAAAGAGCTATAGCAGGAACTCACACAGTTGCAACATGACCACTAACACAACTGACATGGGACCAGCTGCTGCATGGATCGACTAAATCAACATTCCAATCACTAAGCGAATTATTGGAATCATTCAATGATTGTTTGAATGCATTTAGCGCCTCACCTGGAACACCAACAAAATTGTGAGTCAAAAGAAAACTCTTAACTGAATCCAACAAGCATGACAAAAGAATCTTCTGCGTATCAGGAACCTGGCTATCTATATTGGAAAAAACACCAATAAGCATGGTACTCAAACTTCCCCTATGACACTAGAGATAAAGAACAATATTTATTAAACCATAATTTGACATATTTTCACATTAATGTATAAATAAGAGGAACTAGAACTGAATAGTCATACACATACAAGAAGAAAAATTGTTTAAAGGTTTGTGAATAAGCACAAAAAGGGCACTGAAATCAGTACCCCTGTCCAATATTAGGGTCATATTGATAGCCAATAAGAGTAGCGAATGGTGATCCTAGAGTGATGTTTGAGGCAAATGCCTGAGATAGGTTTGCATTGAATAAGCAGTCAGTTCAAGAACTAACTCAGGGAGGGTGCAAATCTAGCCTCAATGATTTTTGATGCACCTCAATAAATTGATCCAAATATGAGTATAGATAGTGAAAGGTTTCAGCAACCAGAAGAACTAATGAAAGGGTATCTTATTGACAGTTTTAATGTGAACAACAGGAAAACACAATGCTCCTCCCTTTTTACAGTCAATATAGTCAAGGAGACTTGCAATTGGACAATAATCAATGCAAAACTGGCAGAGGAGGGCAAGCTTGATCCAGTGGTTGGAAAGCAGCCGCAAATAGAACATGTTACTCAAAATTTCAATTACTGGGACGCCATACAAAAAATTACTCTTGTCTCATTGATAGGCCCAGTGTAGGGAAAACAGCTATTGCAGCAGGATTTGCACAGCAAATAGCTTCTGGAGATGTTCCAGAGACAATCGAGGGTAAAGGGTCATTGCTTTAAGTTTAGATATGGGGATACTTGTTGCTGGTATCAAATATCGTGGAGAGCTACGTGATCGTGAGATGGAACTTAAGGCACAGATTTCAGCTTTAACACAGAAAAGAAAAGAGAAATCAAAGGCTGAGAGTGAAGCAGGAGGTGCAGGTCCATTAGTAACTCAGGTATATATTTGGCAAATGATGTGTGCATGGACAGGCAGTCCAGTTGAAAAGGTGTCAAATGACAAATATGGCAAACTTTTGACGGAAATACTCCACCAATGCATCGTTGGGTAAGATGAGGCAGTTAAAGCTATCAGTCAAACTATTCGCCGTGCAAGAGTTAGTTTGAAGAATCCAATCGCAAGCTTCATTTTCTTGGGTCCCACTGGTGTTAGCAAGTCAGAGCTTGCCAAGGCATTGGTTGCATTTAGTGGACCAGTTCATCCACCCTTAAGCTCACAGATTAGTATTATGAAGGGACAGAGCGCATACAGCACAACCTGGGCATATATGTAGACGGTGGGACCTGGGATGCTTTTGGGCATATATGTAGATCAAGAATTGAAGCTCCTCAAAAGTTTTGTGGAAGTTGACCAACACATCGAGTCAGGGAGTTAGAAGAAATCTAGGGTCTCGTTAATTGAAATCAATAACGAAAGCTCCTCAAAGGTTTTGACTCTTTGAGGAAGTCGATAAACCCATCAAGTGGGGGGGTAAGAACAAATCTAGGATCTCACTAATCTAGAAGTCCGAGGTCCCATGTCAAGTAGAAATTGGGAACAAGTTCTCCTTAAGCGAGGAGGAAAGAATGAGTACTTAATATGTTCCATTGATTATCAAACTATCTAATTATTAAGTACTCATCCTAGTTTACTGCATTAGATTTATTTTCTAAATGCATTATGAGCCAACCTATATATAATTAAACTCACTGTAATCAAGGAAATAGATAGAATTCAATGGATTATCCTAATTGTAATTCCTTGCATGTCATATTAGTGTGTAATGTTAGATGAAGTCAAATGGCACTTATGAGCTAAGCTCTCCCTTTTTATTAAGGAATCTCATCCTTATGTACATTCATTCAGAGTGGAGAATATAATCCTAATCTCCTAGCAATCCTACTGTCCCGGTGGCCAGCTAAAAAGTTCTAATCAAGTTCTTCCATCTTGCTCCATATCCATCCATATCAACAAGACATTAGTCTTGAATATCAACACATATGCATCTGCTTACCTGGAACTACCATACTACCATGAAAGACTAAACAACATACCCCCATTGCTATAACTACCTCTCTGTATGGCATCTTTAGACAGGTCTTCTAGGTTGTTGAGCAACTAATGAGAAGAATATGGCATTCTCAATGACACCTTGCTTACAACTATGCTAGAGTTTTCTTTTATGTTTTGGGCCTTGGATATAGCCTTTGTATATTTGGGTTTAGTTCAAATAGGTCTATGCTTGTGGTGTTGCACACACTCCATCTTGCAATCTTATTGATGTTCAAAATGCTGAACTTGAACCCATGGTGCACCTGTGTCAGCAAACCATGATAACTGCAAACCACGATCATCTTCTTTTTTGTAAAGATAAGAATCAGCAACTACAAGTCATGGTCTCTGCCAGATCATGGGTTCAACTCCCAGAAGCTACCCCTATAACCCTCCCTAGGCTCAATTAGAATTGGAAACAAGAGGTGGACAAGTGCAAGTTGCAACCCATGGGATTTGAAACCAAGGTCTCCAACTGGCAAGCACTTAACCGATTCTGTCTGGCCAATTGCTCTATTTTCCATGAGCTCAAACCATGATCACCTTGCTAAACCTAAACTACCAGAGACTTCCACTCCACGCCTAAAAATGAAAATTCATCAACATAATGAGTTCAAAACACACAATTTGGTGTGATAAATCATGTTTTCTTCAAGGATTAAGATAAGTCCCTCTAAAACAATAAGTCCACAAATTTGAGAAGACTGATTAAAGCAGATTGCAGAACTATTTTATCAGAGTTGGTATTCAATCGAGCAGCAAGACTTCAATAACTAGAAAAGTAAAAACAATCTTTATGACAGCTTTGGTGAAACCAAGTAAGTACATGTCTAAAAATCGCAATACAGACTTATAACTTATAACTGACTTCTGTGGTTTGAAAGAGAAATATGTTGTTCCACAAAATAATCAGAAATGCCATGCAACCTATAAATAGTCAGAAACGTTCTGCCAGTGTTTTGTATCTATTAAAATTCTCCAAAGATGAAAATATTTTTGACCGTTCATCTACAATTGTGAGTGTAAGTCTTCTCTCCCTGCATTACGTCTTCTCCCAAGATCACCACTTCTGAAATCTGACCAGTTTGCAGACGTGCTGCCTTCATTAAGCCCCATCTTATATGATGCTCTCTCGAATGATTATTTGCATCCATTGTCTTTGGATTTGCATGCTTAACAGCTGAATATGAAAATGTAAATATATATTTTGCTATAAATTTTGAAAATACTTTTCATTATTTTGGATTTTATTCTGTTCAATTCATGATTCATTTATATTTGTTCTGTTCACTTCATGATTTCACGTATCTAGGATATTAGAGATTACTCTTAACAGAATTTGACATTTGTTTATGTTTTGTTTCATGTTTTATTATTTTTTGCTTGTTGTAGTCAAGTCTGTGAGGGGAAGTAAAAACGAATACCTTCAGCATTTGACGCACCAGTAGACCATGCAATTGACAAAAGCACAAGCACGAACACAAGACACTTCATTTTTGTAGATGTGTTTCTCAATGTCCTTTCTGCAAAGAATGAAACCATAGAATTGTCAGATCTAGACTTCCCAGCTGCATTTGATGCTCTAGATGTTCTAAAGACTAAAACCCATCACTCCAAAACAATAGATCCTTATAGGACCAGAATCACAAGTTATAATTTTGTGCTTCACCAAATATCATCAAAAAGATTCCTGAACTAGACTGAATGACCTAATACTGCTTCAGCTCATTTTTAAAAAGACTGAATGACCTAATACAAAATCATTCATAAGTGTTTAGTTAAGCTTAAACAAAAATTGCTCCATTAGAAAAAAGAACTGGCATATAATACCTGGTCATTGATTTCACAAATCTGGACTCTTGTTGACAAAATTGAATTGCACAACCATTGGAATGCTAATTCCAATAAGTTCTGAGCAACATCTTATCTGACAAACTACATACAAGTTGAAAATCCAAGAGACCTGTTATATACAACAAGTTACCTGCATGAAGGATGCATGGCTTTACCCACCATCCTTCAATAAGAATTATCTTACTACTTGTACAGAACCCTATCATACTAGTACATACTAATCATGCACATGTCAAAAAATTACTCTTGTACCAAAATCCGATAAGCAACATCATACACATGCAAAGGCATCTCTATGAACTTTGAGAAAAGAACAAAACAAAATTTCCATAGTAAGGACTAACAATTTAAGCAAAGCTGATAACCTGGAAAACTCTAGTGACTCACGCTCCAATAAATGGGAGTAGAAGCACAAAGATTTGCAAAGGGGCTGCAGACCAGCAGCATTAATGTTGCAGTCGCATCCAGAAGAGACAGTATATATGACAGTCAGAGAATTGAACTCAAAATTTATTCCTTTGATGCAGCATTATTTTTTTACACGTGACAGATGCATGGGTGCACACTCATATGAAAGTGATCTACACATGAGGCTTCTAGTACATAAGTTATACTTTTCTATAGAAGTTACTGTTATCACATATATAGTAGCTAGGCTACCATATGTTTTATTCCAGATTCCAGTAAATTTTTCAGCCAGTCCTTTACACTAAGATGCTTGAGATGAGCATCTATATTGGATCACTATTATGAAGATGTTATCACATATATAGTAGCTGGGCTACCATATGTTTTATTCCAGATTCCAGTACATTTTTCAGCCAGTCCTTTACACTGAGATGCTTGAGATGAGCATCTATATTGGATCACTATTATGATTATGGACAGCAGTATTTTCCTATGCCATGACTGAGTCTCAGGAAACTCAGGTTTGATGACCGATGTAGCCATTTAGCCATTTACAGAGCAGTATGTATTGCCCAGAGCTGCAGCAGCAGGTTCTCAGTGGACAGATGATGGTTCAGATTGTTTATGCACAGATATATGACCCAGCAGGTATTATCATGTGTTATGGTTGTTATTGCTTTACTACTCATTCTTGTGGCACGTTTTAGCACTTAGTGTCATGATCTGGCGATCATATAGATATGTGGACCTGGTTGTATTATTTATCTATCTATGTCCCTGCTCAGACTTAGAAGTTCTTGTTTATACTCATTGGTTTTACCCTCCTTAGGAGAATGGAGGTGATCATTCCCACCATCCTATGGCTTGCTAGTGTTGGTTTTCATTATTCATTCCCACCATCCTATGGCCCAAAAAACTTAAGCCTATGTAATAGATTGATATGATGGAATGGAATGAAATCTTTTATCCATCTGAAGACAGCTATTAAAAGTAATGCAAGACTTCAGGGGATGAGGCTTCATAGGGGAAGTCAAAGTGACTTTTTCAGATACACCCTAAAAGTCTCATCCCGAATACCTATGTTAATGTCTCTTTACAAGATATTGGGAGAAATGATGGAGACTGTCATAAGTGAGACTCAACAATTTTCTATATCTAGATCAATAGACTGAAAGCAGTGACCACTTACTTAGAGGCATACAAGTTTCTATGTATAAATGCTAGATGTTATCACATTTTATGTCGGGAGCAGCTTCCACACTGCAGACTGTGCGGCCGAGGACCGCACAGTACTTTTTTCCAGATCGAAGATCAGTTGCCTTCAGAGGAGGCATTTTTGTTCAAATTGCCCCTAGTAGATACATCAGAGGGGACAGGCAGTTGGACTTACCATCTACCACAGGGTTACCTTTCCTTGCCAAGCTTTGACACAAGCCCATTTGAGACAGTTGCCTAGTCTTGTTCTAATCGAGATTATCACAATACAGTGCTGGTTTATTATGTGCTCGGATTCAGCAGTGATCCAGCTCAGATACAGGTTCAGTAGCAGCAGGTATTGCATATATTGATTATTGCTCATGTTGTAGATTAGACTCTTTTATACTTGCTAGTCCACTAACTTTGCATGACATGATGTATTTGGTGATCTGCTTATGATATGATGTGTTTGGGCCTTTGGTGATGTCAGTCCACCCCTCCGGTTAGACTTATGTATATGCACGCTGAGTCATGTCCTGTATACTTGGCTTAGACTTGATCACTTAGCCCCTCGATAGCTGACTTTAGCACCATTATCACCTTCTACACCCATCCAACTCATCCATGACACTTCTTCCCTGACCTGGATTCTGATTTGTGATCACGAGGACCCCCTTTCCCCACTGATCTCTGAGTTTGCCATGACTCCTTGTTTATTGTGCCTCGGCTCTTTAGTGTGTGAGATACACAGTTAGACCTGGGATTTGTTCCTGTCGGTTGCCCCCGATGTTGCAATGCAGTTAGGATTGTGTAGCCTCATCGGGTGCTCCCCACTTGTCATCGAAGCTTGTATTACCCACCCCCATTACCTTTGCAGTATGCGCGCCATGTTTATATCTTTTGAGATATGTATGTAGCCCAAGAGGGCCATGAAGAAATGAAGAAATGAAATGTAAATCAGGCTAAAAAGGCCTTTGTATTGTAAATGTAAAATCTAGCCAAAAAAGGGCTAAGTATGAAACTCATTGTAAAATCCATGCAATGTGTTTATGAACACACATGGATTCTGGTCAGCTATACATGTCAGCATTTGTAGTGGTTATTCCTCACCTAGTCCTACGGGACAAAGAGGTGAAAAGGAGCAAGGGACAAGCTCATGATTGCTCCCTATAGTCTCAAGTTACGGTTTGCCGGACACCCAGTTTGGCGGCTCTAGAAAAGAACCTCACGGAGTCTTCGAATACGGATGTGAGTTGTGAGATACTTGTTAGATGACTAGTGGTGGTTTCCCTGCACTATACCCATTTATGAGGCACCGCCCTTCCCCGTGTTTTGTCATGGCATGCTCACCTCAGTGGACCCCGCTTTCCTGAGTTGTCTTAAGGGTCACACGATCTTTATCCTTGTCTTACCATGTCCTTTACCTTGTTGCCCACATCACCTAGAGTCAACAAAGTGGCCAATTCTATAGAGGTGTATAGCATCTTAGTCTTTTGGAGGTGGTGGGCCCACTTCACCAGGGCCTTGTACTATTTCGGGATTTAATGAAATTTGGATCACCATATTATCATTTATTGCTTAGTAATGTACTAACTTGTTTAATTGAGCCTTGTCACTTCATGCTTGCATACAGGTTTCAGCTAGCACTATGATTGACCAGATTTGACTTGGTCAAACTGGGTTGACTAGGCCAAAAATGGGCCCCATAAAATGTTGCAATCGAAATTTCGATTGCGATCATTTATTATCTACAGGGGTCCCACATGAGCATGCAATTGCCGGAATTGCAAAACATTGAACCATTTGAGAGATTTTTAATTATTATTGGTCAACTTTGACCTATTTTAATTAAAAATCATGGATTTGGGGCAAATAATGCCAAAGTAATGGATTGGGGTCGTTCGAGTGGTCATCCCTACTACTTTTGGGGTCCACAATCACATTGCAACAGACAGTTCGGCAATCCGGGCAATAAAAGTGGGTCAAAAGCCCAATTTTCATCTTCAGCCATATAAACCAGCAGAAAATAGATGGAAATCAAAATTTGACTAAGGCAACTATAGGCAAATGGCAAAATCAATGGTTGGCAATGGTAAAGGTAATTCATAAGGTAATTTTGGTATGTTTTGACATTATATTTGATGGTTGTGGGGCCCTCATTTGCCCAGCTCACACTAGAGGACGAGTTTGCCCATGGGGGGGCATTTTCTCCACTAGGGGAAATTCGACTTGGTTGATTTCATGGTTATGTTGATGTGTGGGGCCCTTATTGTATTAGTTGGGGGGATAAACCATCCCATAGACACCCCCCAACTCCACCTTGTTGCATTGTATGGCCCACAAGGGCCCCTCTCATCCACTAGTGCGCTCTCTTGGGGCAATTCGCACCCCCCTCTAGGGATGCATCTCCACCATTCGATTTTGTGGATGGGAAGATGATCTCAACCCTCCATTTTGGGGGAAAACCTATCTTGAGAGTGAGCCATCTCTATAAGAGAATGGACTCACCTCCATTGTACCTCTCTTGGCATTTTTTAGAGTTGGAATAGAACAGAAACGTTGCTGCTCTACTTGGCTCTTGTGTGATAGCTTCTTGATATTGTAGATTGCCATACTATCTTGATGCACTAGTTGCAGTTGGTGTTTGTTTCTAGCACTATATTTCTCACCATTGTTTGCAGCAAGCAAAGTCTTGGAGGAGGGCGCACCATTTGGCTGCCACTGTTGCTCCACTCTCCGGATCGGTATCACAAGGGAAGTGTTTTTGCTATTTCAGCCAAGCATTTTTCCTCATTCTTATTTGTATTGCTATAGATTTACTTGTTTGTCAACACTAATTTGATTTTCTTGTCCATTGGTGTTTGCAGGCAAGGAGGACGAGTTGGTGGGAAGAGAGCAAATCGATTTCAGCTAGGACATCTTCAACTGCTGCTATTTGATCTTCGGGACGTACAAACCTCTTCAAAATCAGAATTATCAGCTAGTTCCAAGTAGGTGTTACTTCTTCTTCTCTTGCATTTCAATTTCTGAATCTTGTTTAAGAGAGAAAACCCATATAAAATCTCTAAAAATCAAAATCTACAAAATCCACCATTAGAATTAGTTTATTTTGAAAACCCACAAATGATTTATGCTTAAAATCCTACATCCTAAATTTCATTTGATTTGGACTCCATTTGCCCACCGAATCAGAACTAGTCTACCTGGAAAAAACACCCCCCTGGGGCGTTTTTCTGTTTCAGCCTATTTGGGTCAGTTTGGGATTATGGGTACTTGATATATGGCTTTAAAACGTCTTTTTACCATAGAGTACCAAGTGTCACTGGCTGGAAGTGGGTATAAACGCTCATTTTTCTATGCCCTCGGTCCATTTTTCAATTGATTAACTCATTCCCCTAGGGTACTTTCACTTCACTTCTTGCTAGCCTGTTTTTTGTGTTTTAAATCAGCCATTTAATAATCTTATAATCACTAGAAGTGTGTTCCAATTGCTGGTCCATCTCTGCTATGTATTGATAAATCATAACGAGCCTCATTTCCCATTGGCAGGGTCCCCAACCACTCTTCTAGTAATTTTTTGTTTGCTGATTTAATTTCCAGCCTTCTAATCTTTCATAGAATTCATCATTTGTATGAATAATCGTATCTGATTTTGTTTCTTCTAGTACATCTTTTCCATCCAGAGTCTCGATTCCACTAGGCTGGAAGAATTCTCACACTTAGCCATCCATGTTGTCCCTCACTTCGTTTATCTTTTGGTTTGGGTGTCTGATTGATTGAGTCTCAACCATCACCGGTTGAGTGGGTCTCCCCCTTGACTTGGCCAAGTGCCTCATCTAAAGTGACAGTAGCCTTGTCCGGTGTGACTTCCGTTCATTTGAGCGGAGGACCTGGCTATTACCGGTTACACCTTCCTAGTTGTATCCTCTACCGTCCCTATTGGGATATCTACCACAAACAACTAGAGATTGTGTGATAACAGCTAGAAAGGAGTGCAATTGTAGCTACTAATCCAATTAGAGTCATTCTGCAACATCAAAAATTTGGCATTTGAATGAATAAGCGAGGAATGTTGGAAAAAGACATCTATATTATCTTGAAGGTGGAAGGTCAAAGCAAGGTGTCGTTTGTCGAAGGATGTGTGGAAAGCCGCAGAAGGAGCCTTATCCCAATAAATGGGGCACACATATGGAGAAAGTGTTAGGTTTAATCCATACAGATCTGATGTGGTTCTTGTTATCACACTATAGTAGCAGGGCTACTATTCTTGCTTAGCAGATATCTGCACATTTCAGAGCCTAGATTTTTCAGAGTTTGGCTTTGATGAGCTTGTATTTTGAGATCACTCATGATCAGAGCAGTATTGTATATCAGATTTTTGTTAGACCTTGTGCCAAGGCTGAGGCTTGAGAGTTCAGATATGATGACCGATGTGACCCTTTATTCCATACAGTTTCAGTTCACTGCCCAATGATGTTATTACAGCAGTGTTCCAAATGATTTTGGATGGTTATTGTTATGATGTTATATAGCCTATGGACTTCTGATTATTGACTATGGATTATTATCTTGTTGCTTTAGTCATTTTCACAGCATTAGCTTGGTATATGATTCATGATGTGGCAAACTACTTGAAATGAAATGAACTATCTTAATGATGTTATAAATTGTAAAATGGACATATTACTTGCACACTTAGGTTTTCTGACAAAACTCACTGGTTGTATTTCCCTCTTATGAGCATAGATATGGTCTTCCTTGACATTCTTGTTTGCTAGCCTAGGCACCACATCCATTTGACTCCATCCATCCATGACCTTCCCGATTTGGCTTTCACCTTTGACTTGTCTTTCTTGACTCTTTGATACTGAGGACTTCCCTATTACTACCTCTGTGTTGGATCGCATCCATGTTTGTTTAGTGTCTCAACTCTCAGTTGGTGACAGAACTTGCCTTTGGTGAGTTGGATTCTAGGCCTAAATCATTCTGGTCGGTTGTCCCAATGTTTGGCACTGGTCGAAGTCCCCTTAGTCACTTGAGATGTTGTTGGCTAAAACTGAAAGCTCATGTACTACCTATTGGAAATCTTTATAAATTCGCCCATGGAAATTGTAAACTCTAGAATGTGTTTCTTAACACACGTGAGTAAAGGGCAAGAGCAATGAAATGCTAAAAATACTCCTCGAAGAGTATAAGAAAGGTCTAAAAAGCAAATGTTACTCAAAAGTTATATCTATTATTGTTGACCTTGTATATGTATAAACATGCCCTGGATGCAAGCTGCAATTAGTTGTGCTTCTCAGCACATCTGAAATCTGAAGGGTTATGTAGGCCAAAAAGGCCATGAAATGAAATTGAATGATCCTAATGAACTTGGATCAGCTTAATGTAGACATGATGCCTAAGTTGAATAAGCACTCTCTAAACAACTTATCCATTTGTGAGGCACAGCCATTCCCCGTGTTATTTATCCAGCACAGAGTGTAGCTTCCCCCTCTCCCAGTCTAAAGTGTCATTTAGTTGAGTTTAGGCAAGTCATCCCCTTTGCCCGGCCTTGATTCTTAGCCTTCACCCTAAGCTAGCAGTTAGACCATGTCCAATGGTGAGTTTGTCATTTAAGCTATTGTGCAAGTAAATATAAATAACAACGGAATATGCAAACATGATAAATGCCACTGAATGATGTTTATACTTTAAGTTAAGCTATGAGTATGATTAGAGGAACATGTCTTAGTCTATTGATATGATTTGTCCTTGGTTGTATATTGACCTAGTCAAACCTAGTTTGACTATGGTCATTCTTGTGATCCATGATGATGTGGGCCATGTATGCTTATTGATGATGATTGATGGTCCCACATACTCTTGTTATTGGTACTATATGGTGGACATATGATTCAAATGGTGATTGATGCAAATCAGTAGGTATTATTATTATTTCAGATCATCAGATTATGCACTGTCCATATATGGTGGACCCTACAGTTGGCCCCTCAGGGCAACCCATGGTGTATGAGTACACATTCTTAGTAGCTTTGGGTCTTCTGGATCCAATGAGACACTTATCATTCAGTTCCAGGCACTTCTGACAGTGATAGATGTAGTTATCCACTTGTTGACCAGATTTGGGGTTGTTTTCCCATCCTGTCCAGCAGGGGCCATGAAAGGCCAGTTCACCTAGGGCACTATATGAGGAGGGGGTGGTCCAGCCACTTGATCTTACCATTATACCCCCCTTCTGGAGAGCCTGGTGGGCTCTGTTTGACAGCGCAGGCACCCTAGGTGGCAGTTTTAGCAGTTTCACAGTTACCGACCAAATTTGGGGTTGTTTTCCCATCCTGTCCAGCAGGGGCCATGAAAGGCCAGTTCACCTAGGGCACTATATGAGGAGGGGGTGGTCCAGCCACTTGATCTTACCATTATACCCCCCTTCTGGAGAGCCTGGTGAGCTCTGTTTGACAGCGCAGGCACCCTAGGTGGCAGTTTCAGCAGTTTCACAGTTACCGAGGCAGATTAAAAATGGAATAAAAGGGTCACTGAGGAATTCGATTTGGGCAATTGAGGCAAGGTTTTGGCACTTAGTCTTCACAGAGGTCTTCCAGGGTGAACCCCCCATCTTCCATCCAGTTATCATCAGTCAGTGGGGTCCACAGTCGCCACAGGAGGCCATTTACTGCATGTCTCTCTCAGTTTTGGAGACAAGATTTGATCATTTGTATTATCTTGGACATATTATTTTATATTATTCTGCCATGGGGATGAGCTAGTAAGGATTGATGCCTCCTAGTCCCACCATGAGCTTCATTAGTCATGTCCTAGTCATATGAGGTGGGCCCATGTGTCTTAGCCCCCTCCTAGTGATGACGTCACCCTCCATGAGTCACTTTAGGCTATGACGCCATCCCTCTTTTGAGTGATCCATGTGATATTATGTATTGGCTCATCTTAGCCATTGATTAGATTATGAGATCTTTTAATCTCAACCACTCATCTTGTTGTATTGTAAAGTGGTTTTGAGACCTAGGGTTTTGGTCTTTATTATCCTATATAAGGAGGAGACCCCCTATTGTATAGCTCACCTTTGGGCTCTGGAAAACTTGGAATGAAAATAATATTTTGGAGATCTACTTCTTGGCTTTGATTGGGTTGCTCTTGTATATGTTCTTGCATCTTGTTTCTAGACATTGTTTGCTTTTCAGGTGAAATCGACATCAAGAGAGGGAGGCCACATTACTTGAAGCTAGCTCAACGATTTGCTTTGTGGGAAGATTGTAGGGGTTGCTCACATCCCCCATGGGCAAAACGTCTTCATCTTGAGGGATTTTTTCAATTATGCTTTGTCCATTGATTGCTTCTTTGATATGACATGCTTAGATCTTATGGATTTGTGGATCAAATCTAACTTGATGTAGTTTGATTTACAGGTTTTCATGGGACATCTCTTCTCCTAGGGTTTGGACGTTTTTGGTTGAAGACACTTGGATCAAGCTTGGAATTGTAACTAGGGCAAGAATTCTCCATATGCTAAGAGGCCGCAAGCTTTGAGGTAAGATCTACAAGGTATGTATTGATTTCGCTTGTTTTCCATCCTATTGGTCACAAACTCCATTAAAATCGAAACCCTCTTTTTCTATTTTCCTAGATCTACTTGGATCTAGCTTGGCTTTGGGTAAGATATTGAAAACCCACCTCTATAACATCCACGGCAATTCGGATCTATAGTTTGGTGTGGATTGGGCTTCATTTGACACACTTTCCAAGGCACTTAGCCTTCCTTGGGTGAGGTCACACTCCTTGGGAGGGTGAGTTTTGCTACTTCCAAGACATGGGTAGGTGAGATCCCACTTGATTTGCATTCCTCTCACTTGATTACCTACCCCTAGTGCTTCACTTCTTTGATTTTTGCCTTGCGGGCCCCATTCCTCATTTTGAGGGTTGTGCCCCACTTGGGTCATTGGGTGATGTACTTTCAACCTTAGATCTATGGAGATCTAGCCTACCTTGGGGCATGCCACTTAAAACCCACCTTGATAATTCCCTTAACCTTCCCGATCTACAATTTGGCATACTTTGGACTCCATTTACCCCTCCATTTGAAGGCACTAGTCTCCTTGGGTCAATTCACACTCCTTGGGGATTGTGTCATGTGCTAGATCCCATATGTGGGTGTTTCCTAATCTACCTTGGATCCATAGATCCACTTCATCAAACACCCCTTAGTACCACATTACTCCTAACTTCACCTTGTGGGTCCCATTTGGGTCATTTCCATACTTTAAGGAAGTGGGTCCCACTTGTGTATTTCATGGTACTAGATCTATTTCTTTGATCTCCATAGGTGGCCTAACTCATTCAGTGGTTGAAACACTTGTCACTTCTTAAGCCTCTTCAACCATCTCATAAAATCTTGGGTCCACCTAAGCTTGCATTGGTTTCCGTAACTTCACTTTCACATCTCCCTAGGAACCATTGCTTTGGGCTAATCACCTTCGATTGGCTATAGGGACTCCCCCTTGGTCTTGACTTGTCTAGATCTAAAGCGAAGAGTGCCTCGGTTGTCATGACTCCCAGCTTGCATTGGGAACCGTGGCATCTCTTGGGTCACCTCTTTAGTTGTCCATCTCCTCTACCATCCCGGATGGGATACCATTAGGGACAGCTACAAGTTGTGTGATAACAGTTCCATAAAGATGACTTCTATTGGTGGAAGTTCATCAAATTCATTAATGATATGATGAGATAAACCCTATTAAAAATACCCCGGCTTGGCAAGGGGTATGCCTCCCTCTCTATGTTAGAGCACCAATGTTTCAAGTTGCATTTTCAGGTCATTCCAGCAAAGTTGTTCTTCCTTGACCCCATCATTAAACCCATCGTTCTTTATGAAGTTCAGGTTTGGGGGCGTAGTTTCACTTCAACAGATTGGTCTCCAGTTAATCCAATATATCATGTTCCAACATATGACCCATTGCAAATGGACAATCCCACAAGCCATTGTCATGGCAGAGTTTGGGGCTCATATTTTACACTCTTTTTCCTGCACAAGGTCTACACCATGGGAAATTCCGCTTCTAGATGCAACAGATACCCCTATCTCACTCTTTGCTGCTCCAAGGGATTGACTCCCTATGCCTCTTTGGGTGAAGGCGAGGTTAGTTCTCTGAGGCCACCTCTCTTCTGCAGTTTATTGGCATATTTGTAGAGTACCTCCTTCCTTACAATTCCTCTTTGGATGGCTTTGACCTCTCCTTCATTACAATTCCTCTTTGTATGCCCCCGGTGATCTCCTTCCCACAAAAGGAGAGATTAACATGACAGTAAGGGACAACATTTATTGGAGATACATCCATAGCACTTGGGTCCCCACCCCTCAACGTTTTGGTCTAACACTAGATTTAATTATGAGCACTTCATGCAATTGGAAGGCGGTCTTATTATCTGTCGCAAGTATATTAATCAATGTCATTAGGTTTTCATGTCCTTAAAATCTCACTCAGCCAGTTATGAGTTTGCCCACATCACTTGCGATTCGAGATAGACCGCCACATCCAAAGCCTGTGAGGATATGCCAGCGATGCCATCTCCAGGAAATTGAGTCTAAGGAACGCATTGTCTTCAAGTGTCCCAGATAATATGAGACCAAAGCCAGGTTCCACTGCTTGTTCCGAGACTTTGGTGGTTCCCTTATCACCTTATTTTGCTACACTAATCAGGGATGCCTGGCCTTATATGTATGAGAGGCGGTGATCCACAAGAGAGAGAGTCTATGGGGCTTCTCCAAGCCCAATTCTACCAGGCCCATTACCTTTTTCTTTCAGCCTATCTTTGTTGGTGGAGACGGTAAGTGCCAAGCCAACCCACCACCCACGAGGGGATGGCAGTAGATCTAGGAGGCAGCAGACTTCCTCATGCATGGTCAGCACACACGTCAACACTACAAGGCCTTCGGTTCAGACCCACTCAC
Source organism: Larix kaempferi (assembly GCA_027924585.1). NCBI lineage: Eukaryota > Viridiplantae > Streptophyta > Pinopsida > Pinales > Pinaceae > Larix > Larix kaempferi. The sequence continues at coordinate 17,001,781 of BSBM01000757.1, read as the reverse complement.
TATGGCACATGACCTTCCAGATCAGCACAAGCAGCTAAACATCCATCATGAATTTCTTCCCCACAACTTCAGCTGTTAGGAGAGGGTCAGATTTCCAGTGCATTTCCATTCCAAAAACATGTACCTGCTTCCCCATATCGAGTAGCTTAGGATGGCTGAAGACTCTGGAAGTGGACCATTTGTTGGCTGTGTACTTTAGGAGGTCTGTTCGTCCTGGCAACCTGAAATTTAAGTTATTCTATCATGAAAAGCGAAGACAGTAACAGTGGGACACTCAGTTGCAAGAAGAAGCATAGGTTAAAGTGAAACAAGGCTGACAGTATTTGCTCTGTTCAGTGCCTAGTTGCTGGTGTCTACTATTCTGGGGGAGCAGTTGCAGTACATGTAGAAGAGGAAGACAGTACTGGAGAGCACAGCTTGGACAGGTTGAAGACTTTGCTGAGTATAGGTGGCAGTTTTACAGGAAGAACTTGCTATGGAGTGTTGGAAATAGCTCCTTATTGTGATGGTCAATGTGGCATATGTTACCCGGTTGTGTCCACAAGTCAACATTGGTAAACTCGCTCTCACACCCTTGTTATTTTGGGTCATTTACCAAGTTGAGTTGTCCTTTAGTTGGCATATGGTGGGAGATTTTTTCACTTTGTTTTATGCTGATATCTTTGCATGTGGAACCCATACACCTTATAGATATTTTTACATGCAGCCTCTATGCATGTGAGCGAATGTAATCTTCAAGTATAAATATAGGTGAATGTAATGCCTCTGTGTGTAGCTTGGGATTTCTATTCTTGTGTTTCTTTGTGTCTCTCTCTATTCTCACTTCTTAAACACGTTTTTGTGGCTCCAGAGTAAGTTATGAGACTATCATCCTGAACAATAAGTAGCCACAATCAAACATGGGAGTTAACAAAGAGTTGAACTCAAGAGAATCCCATTATTCATTCTCCTGGTTTATCAGTACATTATTCTCCTATTTACTGCTGCAGTTCTTACTACCTTTAAATGGACCATTTTGATAATGGAAAAATGTCATGTAAAGAAATATAGTACAATGGAACTCCCACAAGCAACTTTGATTGTAGTCGCTCTATCCTGGAAACCTGTGGTTTTCTCATAGGCAAATAAGTTATTTAATTACATTAAGAGGAAAATTCTAGTCTTTTGACTTTGTATTCTTAATGTCGTGAAATAATTAAGGACAGATGTCATGCCTGCTACTTCATAATCCTCGTCAAGTTAGCCAATCGGTGGTTTTCTAACAGGCGAATGAGTTATTTAATGAATTTAAGAGAAATATTGAAGTCTTTTATTTTTATTCTTCAAGTATTGTAATACTAGGCAGATGCCATGCCTGACACTTCCATGATTACATTAAGCTAACAAAACTTCCATTAACAAGAAACGAACGCTGTGATATGCAGTGCAAAGGAACTTTCTACGAGCTTCTTTAATTGCAGTCACACTGTCCCGGGAACCTGTCGTTTTTAAACAGGCAAATGAGTTATTTAATGGCTTTAAGTGAAAATTTTAAATCCTTTCCTAGGATTCTTCAAGTACTGAAATAATTACGTGCAGATCCAGCGCCTGATACTTCCATAATCACACGAAATTAACAAAATCTCCAATAAAAGTGAACGAAAACTGGGAAATGCAGTCAAAAGAAACTTGCTACCAACATCTTTAATTGCAGTCACTCTATCTTGGTAACATTTGGTCTTCCAATAGGCAAATGATTCCGGCTTTGACTAGAAAAATTAAGTCTTTTACTTCGATTGTTCAAGTATTCAAATAATTAGAGGCAGATGCCACGCCTAATACTACCATAGTCACATTAAATTAACAAAATCTCCATTAAAAGAAAACGAAAGCTGAGAAATGTAATGCAACAGAACTTCCTATCGGCATCTTTAATTGCAATCACCCTATCTTGGTAACATGAGGTTTTCTAACAGGCAAATGAGTTGTTAGATGACTTTCAGTGGAAAATTGAAGCCTTTTGCTTCGATTCGTAAGGACAGATGCCATGCCTGACACTTCCATAATCAGAAGGAAAGTTAAGAAATGCGGTAAAGAGAGACTTCCTACAAGCATCTTTAATTACAGTAACTTTTATCTTGAAAACCTGCGGTTTAATAACAGGCAGACAAATTATTTAATGGCTTTAAATGGAAACTTCAAGTCTTATACTTGGATTTTGGCTAATAAGGGGCAGATGCCATATCTGAGACTACCTTATTTGACATTTCAGCAAAAATCTCCCTTAAAACAAAACGAAATCCTAGAAATGCATACCGTGCCACCGTTAGCTTTCATCCCAGGCGCTGACCGCGATGACAGCCATGCTGCAAATCTTCCGTTTACATCGATGCCGAAGACCGGAGCGCAGGCGATCTTTTTCAAGGCCAGGGGATGGACTCAGCTGGATTCGATCACGAGTCTCATGGAAAGTCCATCGAAGGGAGCAGGAATTCCAAAGACAGCTTCGTGTGTCGTGCTTGAATGGCAGGGCGAAAAGGCGGCTTTCCCGTCCACTCGCTGTTTCGCCAGATCGGACGGTACAGAATCCAACCGCATGCTCCTACGGCCGCTCGATCACGCCAAAATCGATTATGACTTTTAACTTTAACCACATTCAGCGCCGTCTCCGCTGCCAGGGCCGCAAAAATTTAACCTGTTACCCGGGTCAAACAACCGACCAAAGTTAACTTGGAATCAATTGCACCATTGCAGCATTATTACTACTGGGCCATCGCTTTTTGAATTAAAGATAATTTTATATTTTTCCATTATAAAATAGTCACCGAATAATTAGTACTTCCTTCGATTAAAATACCAAGAGCTAAGTATCTATATAAGTAGGGCAAGGTTGTCGTTATCATATCCATGAGAATGATTCGTCACCCATCAAACGAGTACTGCCCCATCGACATTTCAATTGTTCGGAATACTACTTTTACACAGAATTTGATGATGAGATCCTGAAAACATTATTCAACTACAGACCCCATTTGTTGACCCTTTATTTATTTAATCATTCGATAGGACAACTATAGATTTCAATTGATGAATTGTTTTAACTTTATCAATCGGATTAAAAAAATGATAATAATGACTTAGGTTTTTCTTACCGAAGACTAACATTATTAAAAAAAATTTAAAATAATAAATATCGAAACAATTTACTGATAATATCAATTTAAAAGGTAAAAAGAATATTGCTCGAATTAGTTTTTTATTATTATTATTACTTTTATAATGCAATTTATGAGTGCGTTAATTTAAAAATAATTTAGAATGAATAAATTTATGAAATGATTTATAAATAATATAAAATGAATATTTTTAAAATAAAAAATTATGATTATAATTGTATCGATGTTGTAACGCTTAATGGTTACACACATCTTTGAAGCATCAATAGGCATCTAATTTTTTAAGGTGTCATTTTTTTAATGATTTTTTATTTGGTTTTAAATTTTTATTTTGGTTTTCTTTTTTTATTCTATGAGCCACATAAATATTTTTAATTACTACATTATGCAATGTTACACATCTCCTCATACTGGGTTGTAAGCACTTGGCTACTCTTGGTGCAAAAATGCAAATGATGTCACTTTAAACAAAACAAAAAAAATTATATTGATTTGATCTTAAACCTAGATATAACAAGAATTGAGTAACATGATGTTCCTATAAAAAAAATGGATCCCTCTAAAATCAATATCCGTCTATAAAATAAAAACTTAAAATTTAAACCCGGATCTATCAACTACGAGAGAGATCAAATTTCTTGAGTTTAATTTTTTTTTTAAATTACACTTCAAGAATTTGGATCCCTCTCGGTGCTTGATAGATCGGAGTTTAAGATGGATCTATGTTAGTTTTTATTGCACCGAGAGTAGCTAGGTGCTTACAACTCAGTAAGGGGGAGATGTTGTAATGTAACATTATGTAACATGACATTCCCATAAAAAAAAAAAATTGCAAATGATGTTGGGTTTAAACAAAAAAATAAATTATATTGATTTGATCTTAAACCTAAAGAACCAAGAGGGATCAAATATCATGAGGTGTAAATTTTTTCTTGATGTGTAAAAAATTAAGATAAAAAGTATTTACACATTACTCACGGTGCTAGATCTGAAATTAAGATGGATCTAAGTTAGTAATAAAAATAGCAAGTGCATTAATCCAAAGCTATTTTGGGATGAGTAAGTTTAATGAATTTATGATAGAATTGAAGATAGATCATAATGTTAAAATTACATATTCAAATTCCCGAATGCAGGTGACAGAGAGGAACACAAGACAAGTGGAGAGAGAGGCTCGGCGGGTGGCAAGGATATGTGGAGAGTTTTGAGAAGAGTCTAGAAGATATGGTTCGAGGTGGGAAGGGATATGGCGGTTTATGTCCTGGTTATTTGAACATGCGAAGGTACAAGAGACAGGTTTTCTCTCAGTATGTTACATGGGGAATGACAGACGATTGGGGTGGCGGATCTCCAAGGAGTATGAGCACTAGTCTGGAAATGAGGGGATCCTCCAGGGCATTTATTGTAATTTATGGAGCCATCACCTTAAATTTTGGCGATAGGCATATTGGTTGGAGTGGAGATTTTATGGTTATTCTATCAGTTCAATTTGAGAGCTTGAACATTGTTGGGGGAGATCTCAGCGGAAGTCTAGGCCACTGGAGACTTAGGCGGATGGAAAATGGGGGGAAGCAGGCTATTTCGGGGGCAAAAGGTAAGAAGGAAGCGGCCTTGCCGCGGGCCACCCGAGAGCAAACTAAGGCTGTAGAGGTGGCTAATTTTTTCAAATCTTATGTTCCTACTACAATTCAAGAGGAGATTGATGTTGTTTTTTATTTTGTAATTTAGTATTTACATTATAGCATAAAAACTGTTACAAGATCTCACAAACCACTAAGGCCTCTCCTAAGGAGAAAACAACCCAATAACTGTAGTCTTTAGGCCTCTCATGAAGAGAAAACAACCCTTGATAAAAAACCATAAAAGTAACAGGCCTCTCATATAGAGAAAACAACCTTTGCTCAAAATACTTAGGACAATAATATAGATAGACAAGAAACTTCCTTGACCTAGAACTGAAAATTGATGAACAGTTTGATACAGACTGAGCATGCTAGGAAGAGACACCAAAAAACTGAGACTGTTAACATAAGCAGAACATTTGTCAAAAAGAACAGGCCTGGTGTAAATTATATGCTTCATGGTCGGGCTACTCTCCGCGCTGGGCTACTGGAGGCTCGCCTTCCTTCTTGATGCAACTTGACGTGGTTTCATTCTTGGTCCCACTCATGCCAGCCATTGTTGCATTTTCTATCTTCTCCTTTCCCACCTTGGCCTCCATAGGGCTCTCCTCCTTGAGTGTGGAAGTCAAAAACCCATGAGTCTCGGCCCCTTCGTGGAGAATTTCATAGCCCACCTCAGAATCAGATCCAAGGTGAATACTGCCATTCGAGCCAACAGTATCAAGCAAAGGCGGTGGAAGGTGGTAGAGCTTCGCGATGTCCGCACTCCAGTCTATAAGAATCTGGACCATATCATGAAGCTCTGGGATTCGAGCTTGCACATCCTCCTCAACATCCTTAATGTCGTTGTGAATTATCAATAGAGTGTCGGTCATTATGGCAAGGTGGCGAGCAATACCTACCACGTTGTTCTCTTGGGAGCGGTCAGAACACCCACGCCCATGCATGCTAGGAGCGCGATGACATTCATGATCCATGTTACAGTGATTATCGCTAGTTTTGAAAGCTGAAAAAACTCTTCACCTTCGTCTGCAACCACCAAGAAGTAGGGATACTTCCTTCACAAGGAGCACAGGCGAGGAACCAACGAGATTGCAGTGCGAAATGAACCGAGATGAACCTGTTGTATGTTTTATGAACCTGGAAGGGCCCAGTACAGGAATCAATGGCATCCATTAACATGCAATGATGTCGCATGTGCCATCCCAGGAGATTGATGTTGTTGAAGAGGGTTTGTGGGAGGAATTGGAGATGATGAAGCCAAAAGAGGACTTCGAGGTGTTGGTTGAGTGGATCCAAGACCCTGGTACTACGCGACCCATATCGCACTGTATGAGCACTATGTGGCAACATTCTGGGTGATGAAGAGGCTCTTGGCTCATATGTTGATGGATTGAAGGGCGAAAGAAAAAGGTGACAAAGAACTAGTGAAATTTTGGAAAGAACATAATGCCAATTGTCACCTCATGCACAGGAAAATTAATGTGATTGCAAATAAATTGGGCATTGGCTTCACCCCGAGACCTTGGTTGAGAAGGGAAATGCGTCGGTGCTGCGACCTTCGGGGATGGATAACATGACGGGAAGTCACTAGGTTTCGTGGCCTTTGGGGATGGAGGGCACGGTGGGGAATCACCATGTTCCTTAATGATTCAGGTTTTAGTGTTATTTATGTTTCTTTGGTCTATATGTGTCTAGTAGTAGAGGTAGAATTCGGATCTTTGTTTTCAATAGATCTCTTGGGTGCTTAATTTTGGGTGGTGTCTCTACTATGGGTTTAGCTTCTGTAATGATGGGTTTATGCTTTGTATTCCCCGCAATAGTGGGATGATTTTGAATAGTTCTTAGTAAAGTCAAGGGTCGTAGAGAGGATTTACCAATTAGTCAGTATAGCTCTAATTTTGAAGTGTCACTTTGGATATATGTAAACTTTCTCTGATAATATAATATAATCTTACTTAAAAAATATTCAAATTGGTTTTTTCTCATTTTGAACATTTTTTTTATATACAAACTTTATTTATTGTCCTTTTATCATTGTATAGGTGTTATTTAGTGATTTTATTTTTATAAACCCACTCTTATATATATATATATATATATAATTTATTTCAATTTTTTAATAATTTATCTTTTTTTCCTCGGAAAAATTCGTAATTTTATTTCATATAGATGATCAAAATTACACTTTGCACATGTAGTAGAATCGCTAAGATCCCTACATTATCACATATTTTCTATCCCATATTTGCTACATATCTTTCCCATACATAAAACGATATCAATTATTGCTGCCCATACTACCTCTTATACCAGGTTTCATAAAATCAATTGCTGTAACAAACAGTACTAGCTCTCAAATCTGTGCCTCTATATCTTCAAGAAAAGGTCTGTGATAGTAGCTGAAGGAGCCCTCTGGTGAATAAATTGTTATCCTCCAATGTCCATGAGCTAATTCCTGCTGCGTCGCTGCCTTGGATAGCTGATCAGCCATCCCATTCCGTTCCCGGTAAATATGTGTAAAAGTGATATGATTAAAGGACTGCTTTAATCTGATCACCTCTTCCAGAATTGGTATTAGTACCATAACATGACAGCGCGAAATCTCCTTAGCCCAATCTATTACTAACAATGAATCCCCAAATATCTGAATAGAAAGACAGCCTTGTTCGAGTGCAAATAACATCAATAGTTTAAGAGACATTATCTCTGCATAGTTATTTGATCCATTACCCAAGCCAGCCACTAGATGAAAATAGTGGGACTCGGATTTGTGAAGGACTGCCCCCCTCCACACACCCTCTGATGATCCAAGGAAGCGCCGTCAAAATAGGCCCACGGCATAGAAGTATCGATCTGTTCCACTCGCACCTGTCGATTACTCGTTAGAACAGGAGCGAAATTATGTTGTAGTACCACCGCCGCGTTAGCCACCACTGACTCCAACTGCACCCTACTGTCTTGAAAGAGAATCGTGTTTCTGGATATCCAAATGATCCATGCTAAGATACAAGGTAAGGCCCGTAAATGAGAGTTCTTATGTGTGGACCACCAGTCGTTGAAAGCCTCCAGGACGCACTCTCCCCGCCACTGTAACTTGAGATTCATATAACCGCCGATGCCTTCCCACAAAGCCTGTGCAAATCGACAATGAACAAAGAGATGAGCTGTGGTCTCTTCCGCGTCCCGACAGAGTGGGCAAATTCCCGGGCCCTGGAGGAATCGTTTTTGCAGATTGTCCCAGGTAGGTGCCTTGTTTTCCAGAATAGCCCAAAAAAGTAGCTTCGCTTTTCCCGGACACTTTAATTTCCACAGATGCTTCCACCACCACACCAATTCCCTGTTATGAATTTCCACATTCAACTGGATATAACCATTCTTAGGAGTGTAGAGGCCCGAGGGATGATGATCCCATATAAGTACATCAATCCGATTGGTCAATCGTATATTAGTAAGTCTCAATAACCGCAGAAAAACCACCCAAACCCCCTGCAATTCTGCAGAGATCTCCAGTCTCTGTGCTGATAACCACCCCTGATGCCAAATAGTGGTTGTTCCTGGATCCACAATGTCTGCCAGATAAATGCATCCTCTTGCTGCCAAGTGATTCCTCAATTCCACCGGGAGAACATGGCCTCCCCTACAGCCAATCCAAGGGTCCCGCCCAATACGTAGTAGTCGCCCATTACCTATCCTCCACACCAATCCAGATCCTACCAAAGGGAAATGCTGCACCACCGCTTTCCAGACCACAGAGCAATTTGCCCTCGACTTACTACCCAGCCTTATCCATTCAAGGAGAGTAAGAGGGGCTATATATTTATGATATACCACTCTGGTCCAGAGACTATGAGTATGGATGAGGCGCCACGACACTTTGGCCCCCAAGGCTTTAGCAAACAGAAAAATATTCTTTAACCCCCAACCTCCCAGTGCTTTAGGGACCGCAATTTTCTCCCATCTGACCCAAACCAATGCACGATGCCCACCCTTACCCTGCCAAAGAAAAGCAAAGCACAACCTCCGAATCCTCTCCAGGACTCCTATGGGAATCCAAGCAAGTGACAACCAATACACCGAAATAGCTTCCAAAACTGATTTAACCAGGACCAGCCTCCCAGCCCGAGAGAGCCACTTATGACTCCAACCATGTAGGCGCTGTTCTAATTTAGCAATTAACCAGTTCCAGTCAGTCTTCAGATAAGCATTCGGCTTCAAGTGAAATCCCAGGTACTTTAAACCTTCATCTAAATCCAGAGACCGGTAAGGAAGTTTGTTAACCAATCGAAGGATTTCCTGCTCGGATAAATGCGAGCAAGTGATAGAAGATTTGTCCCTATTCACTAACATACCCGCTTCTACTTGCATGAGATGGAGACCTTCCACCACCTTATCAATATCCTGACTCGTGCCATCACAGAAAATCAGTATTTCGTCAACAAAAAGGAGATGAGTAATAAACAATACCTGAGAAATAGAGATGCCTCGAAAGGAACCTTCGGCTTTTGCATGCAGAATAAAACGGCTGAGTCCTTCAGCAACAAGAAGAAACAACAGAGGAGACAGGGGACATCCCTGTCGTAGCCCCCTACCTGCCTGGAAGAATGGACTAGCAGAACCATTGATCAGAACAGCAAAGCTCACCGTTGTGAGGCAGGCCATGATCCATCTAATAAATTCGTAGCAGAACCCCAGATGAGTTAGGAGCAATCGGAGATAAAGCCAGCTGACCCTATCAAAAGCTTTAGAGAGATCAATCTTAATCACAGCACCCTTCTGCTTCTGCACTTTCAGAGTGTGTAATCCTTCCTGGGCGACTCCAATGGCCTCATGAATTTGGCGACCTTCCAAGAAGCCAAATTGCTCACAAGATATATGCTTAGACAAAATATTCTTGAGTCTTCTCGCCATAACCTTGGAGATGATCTTATATATACAATTGCAGAGAGAAATCGGTCTGAAATTATTGAAGCTGTCAGGCTTGGCCGTCTTCGGTATTAGAGCGATAAAGGTGGAGTTGAAGGGGCCATGGACAAACCCAGGCTTACGCGATTCTTCCACCACGTTCAAAAGTTCCTCCCCGAAGAAGTCATAGAATCCTAAGTAGAATTCTATCGGCCAGCCATCAGGCCCCGGGCTACTGTCTTTATGCAAGGAATGCATTACCAGCGAGAGCTCATTCGGCGTCACCTCCTCCATCAACATTCTATTATCTTCCTCCCCCACAAAACGAGGAAAAAGCTGGGTCACCCGAAGTACCTCAGCAATGGAGGCTCCAGGTTGTGCAGTAAATAAATCTCCAAAATGTCGAACTCCCATTTCCGCTAATCCATCAAAGCTGGAAACTTGTTCCCCTGTGTCAGAAGATAGTTCCCAAATAGAGTTTGTGAATTTTCTCCCCTTGGCACACGCATGAAAAAATTTTGTATTTTCATCACCGCACTTAAGCCAAATCGCTCTGCTTTTCATTCTCCACAATTCTTCACGCTCACCCAGAATCACATTCCTTCGTCTCTCCCACTCCAACAGCTCGCCTTTCTGCTGTTCATCCAGATATCCCAAGCCCAGGCTATTAATTATCCTATCAATGTTCAGCTCAGCAGCCCTCAAATCCTGATCTTCAGTCTCCCTTTTGTCATGAGCCCAGGAAGTAGTTGCCTCTTTAATTCGCTTCAGATTGTGATAAAAGTGAGCTCCTGCATGCATCAGTGAATCAGGTGGTCGATGAACCCATATCTCCTGAACCATCTTAATGAAAGCCTCTTCCTTCAGCCAGCTGGGGTTGAATTTGAATGGACTGGGAGGTTTATTCCTGCAACCACGTAATTCCATGAAGATCGGGCTATGGTCAGAAATCCCTCTTGACCCTACCCATTGTCTGACCACATCAACGCTCAGTGCCAACCCTTCAGCCACCAGAAACCTATCTAGACGTTTAGCCACCCTACTATCCCCAGCTCGCTTATTCCTCCAAGTCGGAGATAACTTGGCAGGTAATATGTCAAGAAGATCCGTTCTGACAAAGGCCTGAATAAAATAATCTGCTAATGAATCCGGAGAAGCCCGAGGTCCCCATACTTCAGAAGACCCCAGCGTAAGATTGAGATCCCCACCCAGAATCACATCCCTGCCATCGCAAATATCCATGCCTAACAAGGAGTCCCAGTAGCCCACCCTATTTAGATAGGGCCCGTAAATATTGAGGACCGTGATCCTCCGACCAATCTCAGCATCCCAAACCTCCAACCCGAGGCCAGAGGAGATGCCCCAAGACCCATCACATCTGCAACTCTTAACCTTCCACCCCGAGGCCAGCCCTCCCGAACGCCCCCGAGCATCCACCCCCACAAACTTCCAACCGGGAAGCAAAGATTCTAAAGTACGTACAACATCCTCGCTGCCACCCAAAGTTTCTTGCAGCAATAAAATATCCGGTTGATTTAAGTCTACCAACCTCCTAAGCGACGATTTTTTAATGGGACTCGCCAACCCACGACAGTTGAAGGACATCAATATCATAAAAAACCCCCATCCTGGGCTTTCACAGCTCTAAGTGCCCACTCGATAGAAGATTGTGTTCCCATCACTAAATCCACTTTAGCCCGTTCTTTAGCTTTAGACAAATGGGATTTTCTTCCCCTGCCTTTCCCCCCAACACTGGCTGCCAAATCAGGAAGTCCCTTTCCCCCCGTGCCACCTTTGGTAATCTCCCTACTGCGAAGAGAATAACAAATACTACTACCCTCGGAGCTGGAAGAGTGATTGGTAGAAACCATTGTCGGAGTGACAATACAATCCTCCTCATGCCGAAGACAAGGAGCATCCAGGCGGGGTGGAGACCCCTGGCATCCCCCTCCACCTACTGTTGAGTCGTCCAATAAGGAAGCAATAGGAGAAGTGCAGATAGACATACCTGAGGGATTCTCAGCTGAATCCCGACGAGTAATAGGCAGCTCCAGAAGCAGATCCGTAATGGCCAGAGAAGTCGGACCCACGGAGCACAAAGAAACCCCCTCCGCAACAGGGTGCGCACGCCCAAGAAGCTCCTTTCCTAAGATCTCCAAAGATGGCATCACTTCCACTGATCCAAGCCTCCCACCATGATCGGTTGGTACCGCAGAAGCTAAATGCACCCCCCCGTCGGAATAAGGCCCACTCCCCTCATCCACCACCTCCTGAGATTTCACCTTTGACACGGGAGCTGCCTCTACTGTTGCAACGACTTCGGACAGAGGCTTACTCGTCCGAAAGGGTAATGGGCAAAAGGCTACGAGATGTCCAAGAGAGTGGCAGCGATGACACCGAAATGGCACACCCACGTAATCCAGTATTTGAGTAAAATCCCCATCCTTGGAATGAACTTTAATCTCAGCCGAAAGACCCATCCGGATATCGATATTTACCAATATTTTTGCAACCGTGTAGATGCCAGTCTTAGTATGGGAGGAATCAGAACACACATATTCACCAAGATAATTCCCTATCTCAGCAAACCGTGTTTCATTCCACATATGCATGGGAAATCCGGGAAGTTTCACCCACAGCGGTTCCTTAGCAACTTTCTCCGTTTTGGAGTCGAAGAAGGGGGTCCATCTTTTCAGAACAAGAGGAATTCCCAGCATCGACCAATGTCTACTCAATACCGCCTTGACCTCCCCTTGGTTCCTAAAGATGAAAGAAAACCAGCCTTTCGTCAAGACACGGACCTCAGGGGCTGTAGACACGAAGTGCTTCCACTGCTCAGACACCCAGCGCTGTAGGAAGCCACGGCCAAATCTTCTGCCCCTAATATGACCAACCACTGCAGTAAGTGTGAAGTCCTCCGCTTCTTCCATCGTAACATCCAACCCCAGCACAAGCAGGTCTGGTCTCTTACGTTCTTTGACCTTCTTAACGGAGTGTTTAATTGAACCATCTTTAGCAGACAACCCTGTTTTAGTCAGGTGTTCGTCAACAGGTTCACCATTCCCCGGGGCTGTCATCGAAGCTCCTCCTAACACCAAGAAAAGATCCAGGAACCAGCCGAAAGCCACTACCCCTGCTGCCAGAAGACCACTGTCAGAAGACAGAATCCCTCTCTCCTCCTGCCCGAGAATAGTGCCAGCCTTTAGCAGCTCAGCAGAATTCACCGTTCGTCATAGCAACTTCGACAGCTGATCCCCTGAATACCATCACACGGCCTACCATCATTCTCCATGTGCCAAGGCAAAATCAAGATTCCTATACCAAGCTGTGAACGCAATTCACCATCTCGAATCCACCGTCCATGCCCAAGACAGGAGTCTGCTCAGTCCTACAAGTGCACAGCTAATGTTCTCTTGAAGCCGCCAGCTAACCTCTGAGTAAATCAATGCTTGAATCTGCGAACTTCTACCTTCTGAATCTAGCTGCGAACTCCTCCATCGTTCTCTGTCATGCAGCGACCACTTCCCTATCTCAATTAGTGGTTTAAATGAACCATCCGTTTTGATGAACCATGGCAGAATCAAGAAGCCGATTCCAATCTGTGAACGCAGATCACCATCTCGATTCCACTGGCCAATGCCATGATTGAAAGGATGAGGGAAGACTATGAAGACTGGATTGCTTGTCAGCGTAGTCTGCTCAAATGTGCACGGCTATTGCTCGCCTCGAAGCCACCATATTTCCTCTGAGTCAATCCAATCTTGATTCAACGTACTTCTTCCTGCTCTGTTCTTGGACCGCCAATAACTTTCAATAAAAATCTTTAATAATTTATCTTATAAACATATACATTTTTATTGTTTGCTCTTCTTCTTCTTTATTCCAAGGAAAAAAATGTAATTTAATTAATAAGTAACCAAATTACATATTGCGGAAAACTTACAGAGAGCCTTTTTCAAAAATGAGGGCAACTTTTCAACGTCAAAATTATATGACCTCACAAAGAGAGACATTTGAGATGTGCATCAGAGATGAAAGTAAAAACCGTGGTCCCCTTAGGGCACCCAAAAGAGCAGGAATCAGAGTATAGCAATTCCAAAAAACTATGGAAAAGTGTGAAGAACATGAAATCACTCAAAGTTTGATTCCACCATTCCCTCAATGAATGGTATATGATATATATTCATACGACTCCCCATTTTCATATTCCAAAATCTTCCAGTGACCGAAAGGAATGTTCAGCCCCTTCTTGGAGAGTTTGTCTACCAAAGTGTTTCGCTCCCTATAGATGTGACGCCACGAGAAGGATTCAAATTCCCTCAAGAGTCTCATTACATCATCCAAAATATTATTTAATAGTAGATTGTGGCATTTCTATATATTGTTTACCCAATTGTTCACTATTATAGAGTCTCCAAAGATTTGTATGTGTGTGCAACTCTTTTCTAAAGCAAAACAAAGCAAGAGTTTTAGTGCAAAGAGTTCAGCATAATTGTTCGATCCAAAACCAAGGCCCATATGTATGTGGAAAAAATGATTTTGGGTTTTGTGTAGGACAACCACTCCGCCACAGTGTTGGCCTTGGGCCGCCCCGTCATAGTAATCCCACAGTCTGGAATAATCGAAAGTCTCGATAGAGACATTTTTTGATGGCAGGAGTATTTTTCCCTTGAGGGAAAAATGAAAGGGCACCAATACTATGGTTGGCCACCAATTATGGAACAGAGAGTTTATCATGAAACATCGCCTTATTGCGGGCAAGCCAAATTCCCCAAATGATGATGAGTGGCAACGCACGAAATAGTTCTGTAGCAGGGGTGTTGAGCCACGACTTCCATGCCTCCTCAATCGATGGACCCATCCAATCGCAAACGAAATTTAAATGTGCACGGAGAAAAGACCAGGTTTGCATAGAGAAGGGACAAGTGATGAATAGATGATGAAGTGTCTTTGCACCGTGTTTGCAAAGAGCACACCATCCGAGTCCTTCAATGTGCTAACGTCTCATTCTATCCCATATTGGAACCTTGTTTTACAGAATACACCACATGAAATTTTTTTATTTATGTGGGCATTTTGTCTTCCATAATCTTTTCCACCACCAATTTTCATCACCCGCATTTATTTCTCCTGCCAATTTTTTATATTCTATTTTTGGAGTGTATCTGCCCTATGGCATCGAGGACCAAATAAATTCATCTTGAGATCAGTGATCCGGACATGGGAGGATCCGAGGGAGATAAAGAAAGTATTCCAAATGTGCCAAAAGGATTCAGGAATTCTTAACAATATAGGGCCTTTACACCACTGCTTCCAGATGGAGGTGGTCAGCGGATCGACAATTTGATTTAGGTGAAGAATACCCCAAGAATGAAGGAATTGAATAAGTTGAGGCGAGAGATGTGTCTATTCTAACAACCCAACCAAGGATCGGTTCTAATACGCACCTGTGCACCATTTCCGACTTTCCAGGCCAGTCCAGTTTCAATAAGTGGAAAAGAGGACAGAATAGCTTTCCATATAACAGAGATTCCCACAGTGTTTTTTACCGGGCTCCTAACCCAATTCACAATTGATTCAAGAGCAATATATTTTTGAGTTACAACCGCAGTCCAAATATTTTTTGTAGTAAGAATTTGCCAACCAGATTTCACCGCAAGAGATTTTGCGAAAAGATGAACATTTTTAAGTCCCCACCCCCTGAGGGATTTTGGTTTTGCAAGCTTTTTCCATTTAACCCAGGGGGAGACATGTTTATCTGAATTCCTAGACCACATAAATCTGAAATAAATTCTACGTATTTTGTCCAAAATGCCCTTTGGGATCTAGGCAAGGGACATCCAATAAACAGGGATAGCTTCCAACACAGACTTTATAAGAACCAATCTTCCCGCTCTAGAAAGCCACCTGTCACTCCAAATATTTAGTCGTTTCTCAAGCTTTGCAATCAGCCAACCCCAGTCCATTTTTTTATAGTTGTTCGGTTTAACATGAAACCCAGATATTTGAGTCCTTCATCAAATTATTTTGAATCAAAGGGAAAGAGGGTGGTATACCGTTGAGTCTCCCTTTCCTCCATATTTATCAAGGTAAGAGTGGATTTGTTGACGTTGATCTCCATTCCTGTAGCCTTCCCAAAAAAGTCCAGAATACCCGTCAATATTTCAGCATCCCTCATAGAGCCATTGCAAAAGAGAAGAATATCGTCTACAAACAGTAGGTGTGTAATGTTGAGAGAATTTGAGATGCCAATGCCTTTACAAGTGCCCTGGCGCTTTGCATCCAGAATGGATTTGCTAATCCCTTCTGCCACCAATAAGAACAACATAGGGGAGAGAGGACACCCCTGTTGAAGACCCCTTTACGCATGGAAAAAAGAAGAGGTCGACCCATTGATAAGAACTGTAAAGGAGGCGGTGGTAATACAGCTCATAACCCATTTGATAAAAGGGCATTCAAAACCCAAATGGGTCATCAACATTCTCAGGTATAGCCAGCTAACCCTATCGAAAGCCTTTGAGAGATCAATTTTGATAACTGCCCCTTTTAATCTCTTTATTTTAAACAAGTGAAGACTCTCTTGAGCAACCCCAATAGCCTCGTGAATCTGTCTTCCTTCCAAAAAACCAAACTGTTCCTGAGAGATGACCTTTGATAGGACCTATTTTAGTCGTCTTGCAATAATTTTTGCCACCACTTTGTAAGTGATGTTGCATAAAGAGATAGGTCTGAAATCATTTAACGAATAGGGATTATCTGATTTTGGAATTAAAGCAATAAAAGTAGAATTTCGAGGCATATGGATTAAGCCCCTAACTCTGGATTCCTCCACCAAGTGGAGCAGATCAGAGCCTATTACCTCACAGTGAGCCAAGAAAAATTCAATCGTCCATCTGTCGAGGCCTGGACTCTTGTCTTTTTGGAAACTATGAAGTGTTTCTTTGAGCTCCTCTTCCGAAATTTCCTCCATAAGGTCCTGATTGTCTTCCTGAGTTATAAACCCCAGAAAAAATTGTGAGAGTTGTATGATCTCTGCAATATTGACTATGTTATCTACTTTGTAGAGAGATTGGAAGTGAGTTGTACCAAGGGTTGTAATCCCATTGAAAGAGGATATGACCTCATTGTTTTCATTTTTCAATTCCCAGATAGTATTCTGGTACTTTCTTCCTTTTGCAAAGGCATGGAAGAATTTTGTATTCTCATCTCCACATTCTAACCAGATTGCTCTGCTCTTGAGATGCCATACCTCTTCTTGTTTGTGTAATATTTTCCTCCTTCTAGCTTCCAGAGCCCCCATATGATCTTTTGCTTCTTGAGTAAGAAAACCACCTCCCTCGGATTCCTGTGCAAGGAGAAGTTCCTTTTCAACCAGTGTTAACTCCTGCTCATCCCTTTCCTTCTTGTGGAAAGCCCATTCTTTGAGTTTCTTTTTTACCTTAGAGATATTTTTAACAAAGTGTGGAGCAACATAAATTCCTTCATCCGGACAGAAAGGACTCCAAGCATCTTTAATGATCTTCTTTGCTTCTTCCTCTTTCAACCAAGCAACATAGAGTTTGAAAGGGCCGGGAGGTTTTGTAGCATCTCCCAAAATTTCCTCAGATGCGAGAGTGGTCTGATTCTCCACCCATGTCAACCCATTTTCTGTAATTGTATTTTTGTTCCAGTAAGTGCTCTGCTAGGATAAAACGATCCAATCTCTTGGTTATTCTCCTTTCCCCCTCTCTTCTGTTAGTCCAGGTTGGCTTTATATTTTCAAGAGCAATGTCAATTAGCCTACAGTCTTGCAAAAGATGTTCAAAGTAGGCCGCCAGTGGGTCAGGTCTAGTACTTGGACCCCAGATTTCATGATTTCCAAGAGTGAAGTTCAAATCCCCCCAAGGATCAAGTTTTCCAATTTTAAGAAGGTCTTATGTTTCAAAATTTTCCAGAAATGGACTCTTTCCTCATAGGGTCCACGGACATTAAGGATGGTGAAGCTAGTGTTTAGAACAACATGGAAAACCTCCACTCCCAAAGTCGATCCCGTCCCCCAAGAGTTATTAATCTGAATTGTCTTTGGATTACAACCAATTGCGATTCCTCCTTAATGTCCTCTGGCCTCCATGGCCAAAAAATCCATAAGATTAAAAGTATATTTTAACATAGAGATGACCCCTCCCTCTGACCCTAGGGTTTCTTGTAGCAGAATAACATCTAGCTAATGCAGAGTGATCAACCTTTTCAAGGCAAGTTTTTTTGGGGCGCTTTACAACCCCCTATTGTTAAGGGAGAGTAGTTTCATTGAGAACCCTCACCAAGGGTGTTACACCTAAATCTTACCAACATGAGACTCAGTGTAAGCATCCCTAAAGTTTCCTTGATTAAGTCATTAACCTGGAAGATATGCAAACCCTTTTATACTAGGTTCTGAGAGGTCGTCGTAGGTTGTCCTCATGCAACCCGCGACGTCGCAGGTTGTCCTCTTACAGACTGCGACAATGTCAGTTAATGGACTAAAATAGCTTCTTCGAGCCCATTCTTAAAGCTAGTTGATGTGTATCCCTATCCATAGTCTTTGGGGAAGCTGCCATTCAGTTCCTAACCTCTTGGAAGGATCCCCTATCTCTCTCCTACCATATCTCAACCTACCCTATCCACTTAGTCCTATATAAGTGAAGCTCTCTCCCATTCCAAGGCGAGGAAGTCTATAGTATCTAATTGATGGTGAAATTAGCTCAGGAGAGATATCTACTCATCCCTAGAGAGATCCATCATCCCTTAGGAGGCTTTGGCATTGGCTTGATCGGAGGAGGATTGCTACGTTAAGTCATTGGTTGTAATCTCTTCATCCTATGTATTTCCCTTTTTAATACAGTAATATAAGTGCTTTCCACCAATCTCATTGTGTTAATGATATCTTGTGTAGTTTGCCTACTTATCTACTTACTTAGATCTATGATATCTTGACAGGTTTTGCAACTCAGATCTGAAGACCATCAAGCTTGGAGCAGCATTCAAGGAGAAAGGATTAGCGATCTATAAGGTAAATGCATCTAGTTCCTTGATCTCTAATTAGATCTAGGAGAGTCATTTATGTTCTATCTCTATTTGTTCTAGACTCACGTTGAGCTAGGGAGATCAGGCCTCGGTCCGCTCTTGGTAGATTGTCCATCAAACAAAGGGCTTCCGCTGCTCTAAGCGCCCCAATGATAGATCTCTACTTTCCATCTACAAGTTCATGTAAATATCGATGTTGAGCTGTGGAAACTTGAGATGGTCTCCCCCTTGCTTTCCCCTTACAACAAAGAAGGGCATTTTCCCCCAAAGCCTGGCTATGTATGCTAAGCAAAGAGAAATATGGAATGTCTCTCGACCTCAATCGAAAACGAATTGGGAAATTTTCCATCGAGAGAGTAGGGGGTTCTCAGAAAATGAAGCAGTGGCGAGGGGGCTAAGAGGCACTTTAGCTCCAGTGTTCGGGTCGGGAAGGGTGGTGGGGAACTTTAGAAAATTGGTCGAAGGGGTGACACAGGGAATCAGAGGGATTGGAGATATATAGACAACATCCCTTCTTTCAAAGCACAGAGAATTTAAAGAATCTTCCAGAGAAGATAAATTATTTAGGAGAGCATCTTGGTTACCCGAGGGTTATGGAGTCATCAGTGGTTGAACAAGTTCCTCCCTCTGTTGTTGTTTCGAGCCTTCCTCGCTTGGATTATAAGTGGAGGGGCTAGCATCCTGTTGTAAGAGATGGTTGGCGGCCTTGCACTGAGCATGTTGACCCTCCTGAGCAATATCCTCCCATCTTCCATGTTTGAACAGTTCATTTTCAACTTCACTTTCGCTCCTCCCTACCGACCGTTTTTTTGGCCTATCCATTGTTGTGTCAAAACCTTGGTTGAAGTTCTTTGCAAGATGCCCATAAATGTGGCACCTATGGCATCGAAATGGGACCCCTCCATAGTCCAGTTTCTGCTTACGCCTTGCCTGACCCCAGATTAAATGTAAATCCTCTCTGAGCCCTGTATGTTTCTCTTCTTTAAAATAAATTATTTATATTATTTTAAAGATTGTTATTTAAAAAGTTTCAAATCAAATTTTAATTCATTTGAAAAATATTGAAAGAAAAAAATAAAACTTAAATCTTGAACTACACTTGGAAGGGATTGCTTAAATTATAATAGTTTATCATATGATTTAATCAACATTTTTTGTATTTTTATGAATAGTTTTGATGAGAAGTATCTCTCATCAAATGGACTTGATTCCCGAATCAAGCTTACCTAATAAGGCGCCTTACATGATGACTCCAACAGAGAGTGAAGAGGTTAACAAACAAGTACATGATTTGATTGATAGAGGACTAATTCGAGAGAGTTTGAGTCCATGTGCAGTCCCAACATTGTTGACTCCAAAGAAAACAAGAGAATGGCGAATGTGTACAGATTCACGATCCATTAATAGGATTACCATCAAGTATAGCGGTTTCCTTTGCCAAGAATGGATGGTCTTATGGACTGTTTAAGTGGGGATGCATACTTCACAAAGATAGATTTGAAGAGTGGTTATCATCATATCCAAATAAGAGAAGGGGGCGAGTGGAAGATTGCTTTTAAAATGAAATATGGATTGTTTGAATGGTTGGTTATGCCATTTGGGCTAACTAATGCACATAGCACATTCATGAGGCTTATGAATGAAGTCTTGAAACCATTTTTGGGCAAGTTTGTTGTCGTGTATTTGGAGGACATCTTAATTTTCAGTAGGAATAAAGAAGAGCACTTGGATCATGTAAGGCAAGTGTTGCAGCAATTGAAGGAGGAAAAGTTATTGATCAATTTAAAGAAATGTACATTTCTACAAATAGAATTAGTGTACTTGGGATTTGTGATTTCCAAGGGAGGCTTGAAGATGGATCCTAAAAAGGCGAAGGCTATTTTGGATTGGCCAACACCTTAGTCTACTTTTGAGGCGAGAAGTTTTCATGGATTGGCGAGTTTCTATAGGAAATTCATTTGAAATTTCAGTCAGATTTGTGCACCTCATACTAAATGCATGAAGAAGGGGATTTTCAAATGGACAACAACAACAATGAAGGCATTTATAGATATGGAAAAGAAGGTGACAGACAAACTAGTTTTGAAACTTCCAAACTATGCAAAGTATTTCAAGTGGACTACGATGCAAGCAGGACAACAATTGGGGCAATTTTAAGTCAAGAAGGAAGACCGATAGAATTCTTCAATGAAAATTTGAATGAGGCTAAGAAAAAGTATTCTTTGTATGATCAAGAGTTTTATGCTATGGTGCAAGATTTGAAGAAGTGGAGGAACTATCTACTTCCCAAAGAATTTTTCATGTTTACTAATCACAAGGCGTTGCAATATATCAACAGTCAAGGTAAGTGTTGATGCCTAGAAAAATCCTTGCGTCGATAGTAGGGATTCTCCCCAATGAAAAGTCCCAATTAGACTATTCATTGTTTGAGATGGGGAATCTGTCTGGTTTACGGTCTGGATACCGAAGGATGTGCTTTTAGTTGAGTTTATCGATTACGTCCCGATCCATCGTTTAAATTTATTATTAAGAAATGCAAATGCAAATGTCCTAATTCTAACTGTGCGTGATCCTACCTAAACTAAGTTTGACTGGCAGACATAGGCCTCACAAAGTGGTGCACAGGTTCTTACCTCTCATCTTACCACCTCTGCCTTACCAATCATCTAAAACTATGCTACCATAATACATAACTTGAACCTATATAATCTATCCTATCCTTGTAGGGAGCGAAATTACAGTTAGAGTAATTATTGTAATTGTTTATTACAAATTCAACAGTTAACTATTGAAAGAAATGTATTCACAATCATAGTATAACAATCACACAAAGATAGCTTTGGCATAACATTAATTTATTCATTACTCAAAATCACACAGGAAATTGCATTTTATAATCATAAACAGTAAAATAATTCACATACATTAGAGTAATCCAATAGAAAAGGAAAGATCTTATAGTATATAGATGAACAAAATGAAGAAGTAATTTTGCACATTCATTCATTTAATCCCATGCAACAGTCTATGTATGCCTTCACCCAGCAAAATAGTCCTTTCTCATTAGCATAAAAATAGTTTTCTTACAAGATGGTACTAGTTCACTATTACACCAGCCAAAAGCCCCTTTCTATTCTATTCTCTCATATTTATCTTTACAAAATTTGTCCTAATGTGACTTATCACTTCATATTCCATCCCACACCCTTGGTTTCTCACAATTTTGTCATTTTGTGGTTGCACTAAAAAATAATTAAAATAAAAATATAATTACAATATTACATCAATTAGATTGTATATTCTCTTGAATTTGGATATAATTATCCCAAAATCACTTTCATAATATATCACATTCAGTTGTTGGGGCTCTAATAATTTCAAAGCTATCTCATGTGTAGATAATTCTTTGACCATATCAATCAACCCTTTTGCTACAGTCTTGTGACCTTCTCCTAAGAACTAGGCATTCATGGTAGCTTGTCCAATATGTTGCTGAAGATCTTCTGCAATGAATGGGTCTTGATTTTTTATGTAAGTAATATCTTCATCCAGACTATTCCTTAATTATGATGTACGTTGTTCTTTTGGTGTCAGCTCGTCAATGGCCTTAAGAGGCGGAAGATGACATCTCTCAAATTATTTGCAGATGATCTAATAAATATCTTCACACTTTGTGATTGAATTTTGTACTTCATTATGTATCTTCTTTTCTCTCTTTCGACAACTCTCTAAGGATGACTTACAAAGCATATGCGTCCAATACTATGGATCAATACCAGGGAACATATAATACTATGGGCTAATACAAAATATGGATCAAAACCATGGAACATATAATACACGGGACGACTTACAAAGCATATGCGTCCAACAACAATATACTAACAAAGTAAAGAGAAGGGTTGACATGGGTTCCTGACATCCCCTCCCCCTTAGAAAAAGCTTTGTCCTCAAAGCTTTAGATGTGGAAATTGATGTTGAATCTGAAGGAGTGGTTCCCATGTAGCATCCTTTGGCTGCATTCCGTGCCACTGAATTAATACTTCTATGATAGATCGAGAGTGAAGCTAACGAGTGCGCCTATTGAGGATGGCCTCCGGCTCCAAAAGGATGGATCCTTCATTATCCAGTTCTGGTAAAATAGTTTGTCTTCTAATGTTGGTGCCAGGAACTTTATTCAGACAAGAGACATGAAATACTAGATGAATGCGGTAACAAGGAGGAAGTTCCAATTTATAAGCAATGGACCCAATCTTCTAAAGAACCTTATATGGCCCATAGAAATTTGGAGCGAGCTTATGACGCCCTTTGAGTTTTAGGGATGATTACTTGTAAGGATTTAGACGAAGAAAAACCATATCACTTGCTTGAAAAGTGCACTCAGAACGGTGTTGATTGACTTGTTGTTTCATTCAATTTCTTGCCATGTGAAGGTTGTCCTGCAAAATGCGAAGAATATGATCGCGGTTTCGAAGAACTGTGTCAACTTCCTGAACTGGTGAACTACTGGGAGTGCATGGAAGAAGAACTGGTGGGACTTGACCATAGACTACTTCATATGGAGTCATTTTAGATGCAGTGTGGTAGGAGGTATTGTACCACCATTCAGCGAGAGGGAGCCACTTTTCCCATTGATGTTGTTGTTCGGAGATGAAGCAACGAAGATAAGTTTCCAAACATTTATTGATAATTTTAGTCTGACCATCTGTTTGTGGGCGATACCTTGAACTCATCTTCAGTTTGGTGCCAGTGTGGCAAAATAGTTATGTCCAAAAATGACTGGTGAAAGTTGCATCCCAATCCGAGACAATGGAAGAAGGGATTCCATGAAGATGAAATATCTGGTCTAGCAAAATTTGTGCGACTGAGGAGGCTGTATAGGGATGGCTAGGGGCACAAAAATGACTATATTTGTAGAGGCGATCAACCACAACCAAAATCAATGTCTTCCCTCCATATTTAGGGATCCCTTCAATGAAATCCATAGATCGAAATCCGTGTATGGATAGGCAAGGGTTCGAACAATCCCGGAAGGAGTGTCGTTTCACCCTTGTTGCGCTGGTAAGTATCACATTCAACCACCATCTATTGAATTGTACTTTTCATTCCCTGCCAAAAGAAGTTACGCCATGCCCGCTCATACGTTTTGAGGAACCCATAGTGCCCTGCCGATGGAGAAGCATGGAGTTCATAAAAGACATCCTGTTGAAGATCTGTGCTCCGGGGAAGCACCAGACGACCCTTGTATCTTAGGGAAGCACCATCCCAAGAGTAATGTGGTACAACATAAGGGTTTTTGGCTAAGCATTGGATGATTTGAGATGATGAGGAGTCATTGACATAGCCTTGTTGAACATATTGCAACCAATGTGGAACATGCATAGAAATAACTGAAAGAGAAACTTGGTCATCAAATCTGTGAGAAAGAGCATCCGCCACAAGATTGTCCTTACCCTTCTTGTAAGTGATCTCATAGTCATAACCCATGAGTTTTATAACCCATTTCTGTTGTGTTGGGGAGGAGACTGTTGTTCCAGGAAATATTTCAGACTCTGGTGATCAGGCTTGATGCATAAATGATTCCCTAATAGGTATGGCTGCCACTTCTGTACTGCATGCAAAATAGCCATCATTTCCTTCTCATATGTAGAGGCAGCTAAATTATTACTAGAAAGGGATTTGCTGGTGAATGCAATGGGGTGTTCATTTTGAAGGAGAGCAGCACCAAGTCCATTGTCGCAAGCATCACTCTCAATAGTGAAGGGCTTGGAAGACTCAGGCATAACTAGAATAGGTGTAGTACACATAGCTTGTTTCAGTTTGTCAAATGCACACTTAGTAGCATGTGTCCATGTAAAAGCATATTTTTTCAATAGAGCGGTTAATGGAGCTGCAATATTCCCATAATCCTTGAAAAACTTGCGGTAGTATCCAGTCAATCCCACAAAACCACGAAGTCTCTTGATTGTCTGAGGATGCAGCCAATTTTTCATGGCATCTATTTTGGTAGGATCCACACGAACCCCTTTTGCTGAAATAATATGCCCGAGATACTCTACTTCCTCCTGTCCAAAAACACATTTAGACTGTTTGGCGTGGAGATGATGATTAGAGAAAGGTTTCATTACAAGATCTAGATGCTGGAGATGCTCAGCCCATGTTTTACTATAGATGAGGATATCATCAAAGAAGACCAGAATCAATTTCTACAAGTAGGGACGAAATATTTTATTCATCAATGCCTGGAGTGTGGAAGGAGCATTAGTGAGGCCAAAGGGAATGAACAAAAACTCACAGTGGCCATCATGTGTGCGGAAGGCTGTTTTAGGGATATTATCCTCATGAACCCGAATTTGATGATACCCAGAACGAAGATCCAACTTGGAGAAAAATTGAGCACCATGAAGCTCATCAAGACGCTCATCAACAACATGAAATGGAAACTTATCCTTGATTGTGAAGTGATTAAGAGCTCGGAAGTCAATGCAGAGGCGCCATGACCCATATTTATTTTGGACAAGAAGAACTAGTGAAGAAAAGGAACTAGTATTAGGGCGAATAATACCTTGCTCCAGTAAGTCTCGAACAAGCATATCAATCTCCCTTTTTTGGTGAAATGGGTAGCGATAGGGCCTGATGTTGGGAGGAACACTTCCAATAAGGAGTTGAATACGATGGTCCTCTAGTATTGAAGGTGGAAATCCCACTAGTTCAGCAAAGACACCTGCATATCTATCCAAAATTTGTTATAGATCCAAAGGAGTAGTGATGGGTGCATCTGAATGGAATGGATTTGAGCGATGACATCATGTGAATTCTTCTTAAGGATATTTTCCATGTGATGTGAATTGATGATGTTGAGAGACCCTGGTTGTAAGCCCGTCAATGTGTGTTTGTGCCCATTGACTGAAAACTGCATTCAAAGTTCAGAAAAATCCCACAAGATGGGGCCAAGTGTGCATAGACATTAAACGCCTAAAACCACATCACATCCACCTAAGGCCAAGGAAAACATGTTGGAGCGGAGGTTATAATCTCCCATAGAGATATGCACACTGCGACACTTCCCGTTGCAGGGTAAGGTTGTTGGTTTTGGAGCCTGATCTTCCAGATTTAGAGATGTTATTCAGTCGTGTTTGTACCCCAGGCTTACTGTACACTCATTCCCCAACCTTGGCGAAAATTTTTTGGGGCTGTTTTCGCCAACAGTTTTCAGGCCCATGGTTTTGGGTAACCCGTGGTATTTTCCCATTGTATTTCCCTTATAAAAGAAAGACATTGTAACATGGCTAGGTTTGATGTATTCGGTATTATGCATTGTAAAGATCTATGAGATTGGAAGAGAGACTGTGAGAGAGTGTGAAGAGGAAGTGCAGCGGCTGTGCTGCAGGTTGTATCCCTTCACTTTGCTGGATGGTATAATAATAAGGACTGGCAATTTCAGTGTGGACGTAGCCCATTTTGGGTGAACCACAACATATTGGTGTCTCTCTTGTAATGTGTTTGTGTAATTATATTTACATTTATGTTTATTGTTATTGCTCTGCGATCCTGGTTTTCTAACAAAGGTGCACCCATTGGCAATCATGACTTCAAAGTTGGAGCAAGGATGGACAAAACAATCAGCGTGTTTGGCGATCCGAGGGTCAATGAAATTATGAGTGCTACCATAATCAATGAGTATTGTAAAAGGGAGCTTCTTGAAGTAACCCCTGACCCGCATTGTTTAGGGGGCGGTGACTCTGGCTAAAGCTTGGAGAGATATCTATAGGTGGTCGTCCTGAGACAGAGGGACAACAGGAGGTTGTTGAATATCGACTTGATCAGCTATTGTATCTGGAACTTCTTCACCAATTTCAGAGGTAGGCGTAGAATCCACATCCAAGAGATAAAGATTTTTCTCAACACATATATGTCCTTGAGTGAATTTCTCATCACAGTTATAAAAAATCCCTTTTTCTCTATGTGCCAGCATCTATGCTTAAGACAAATGGTTGATAGGAGTTGGTCGAGGAGCTGGCATGATGGGAGGTCATTGGGAACCCACATTTCTGAAGGGAACACAAGTGGGTTTCGAGCGTTTTTGAGCTGCGATCTTGTCCTCTGCCAACTTAGCGAACCCCAAGGCTTCCATCATTGTGTTGGGACAGGACATTTTGACCTCAGATCGGATTGCATCCTTTATACCTTTGATAAAACAACTCCTGTAGAATTCATCAGGAAATCCTTCTGTGTAATTGGCTAGTTTCTCAAATTCTGTCTGATACTCTCTCACAGTGCCAATTTGGCGAAGTTTAGTGAGTGCTCATGTGAAGTCATCAAAAGCACTAGGACCAAATCGTTGCAAAAGCAGTTGGAAAAAATATGTCCATTTTGGCTCTTCATGAGCCTTGATGTACCTGTTATGACACAACTTGTAGTTGTCTCTAAAGGTATCCTATCCAGGACGGTAGAGGTGTAGACAACTAAAGAGGTGACCTAAGAAATGCCACGGTTGCCAATGCAATATGGGTGTCACATTAATGGAGGCACTCTTCACTTTAGATAAAGCCCAAGCAAGACCAAGGGGGGGGACCCTAGCTTAGCCAATGAAGGCTAGCGAATCAAATCAAGACCTCCTAGGGATATGTGATGAAGATAAAAGGGAGATCAAGATTAGATCTAGATCTAGGATGGATAGGTGAGCCCAATGAGTTAGGGATTGGTTGAAGAGGCTTAAGGCAAGATAGAAATTTAACCAAGGAGAGATGAAGGACACCTATGGGGTTAATATGATAGATCTAAATAGATCTAGTGCCTAAATAATAAATCCAAGTGGGGCCTACCCTTAAAATAAGGAAATTGGTCCAAATGGGCCCACAAGGTAAAAATTAAAGAAGAGAAGAACTAGGGGGGGTTGAAAATGAGTGGATCTAATGGATCAATGAAAAATTGGCAATACCCACATGTGGGATCTAGCAAAAGACCATCTACCCAAGGAGTGCGACTTGTCTCAAGGAGGACTAGTGCCTTAGATGAAGAGGCAAATGGAGTCGTATGTCCACCAAATTATAGATTGGGAATGTTGTGACTAATGTAGAGGTGGGTTTTAATTATTAATCCCAAAACGTTGCTATATCTCCATAGATCTGAAAAATAAAAAAAAATACAAGGGTTTTGAGTTCTAGAAATAATGGGTAAGCTAAGTAGGAAAAATACTAACCTTTCAAGTGTGCCTGGATAATGAGATGAATGCCAATTGTGATGAGGATTACTTTCCCAAAGATCAAATGGAATATTTTGAATCCCTCTTGCCAAAATGATTTGTCCAAGCCCACACGTGAGTCCCTCTATACCTGTCAAAACCAAGGAGAGAAAGCTCAATCAGTCAAACAAGACAAGGGTAGATACAAGTTAGAAATATATGACAAAGAATAATTGGTACAAAGAAAAAACCACTCCCTGTTTGATCCATAAATTGAAATTTTTTTGAAAGGAAATCCTCCCCACCAATGCGCATTCCTCCAAGACGTCTCCTTCACCTGTAAATAAAAAATATGGCAAAAGATGCAAGATAGCTACAAGATATCCTCCGGTGCAATGGAAAAAGCATTTACAATCATCACAACTAAACATCCACTTCAAGATCCAAGCATTGCTCCAAAAGGTAGAACTTTATTTCAATAACCAAGAGCCAAAAATATCTAGATGCCTTTACAATAGGGGGGTCTCCTCCTTAATAGGATGAGGAAGACCAAAACCCTAAACCACTTTTGAAATGAGTGGTTGAGATCAAAAGATACAACAATATAATCAATGGCTAAGATGAGACAATACAATTTAAGACATGCATCACTCACTAAAGGGATGACGTCATGGCTAAAAAGACCCTAGGGGGGATGACGTCATGACTAAGGGAGGCTAATACATGTGTGTGCCACGTAGGATGGATAGGACAATTGACTAGGATAACATGGTGGGGCTAGGAGGTATTAATCCCCTTCCCTAGCATCACCCCATGGCACAATAATATAACATGAGACTCAATGACATGTACAAATACACAAATGATCAAATCCTGTCCCCCCTCAATCCGAGATAAAAGTACATCAAAAGACATCCTGCTGAGTGTTTGGACCCCACTGATTGTTGTAAACTGATCTACAAGGAGTGGGATACATATGACCTCAAAGAAGACCTCATGCCTCAATTTCCCAAATTGAATTCCTTTATGACCTTTTTATTCCATTTATTTATCCTCCTGAAAACCCTGAAATTGCCTATAACTGACTTTCTAGTGCCTGCGCTATCAAACTGACTATGCCATCATGTCCGGAAGGGTGGTAATATGGTAATAAAAAGTGTTTGGACCACCCCCTTCCCCTATAGCTCCCTAGGAAATGACCGGCATCCATTGATCAAGCTGGACAAGCCACATCAGCATGGCCAAACTGGTCAATAGGTGGAAAAATGCTCATAACCTGCCTGGGAGTGCCTGAAACTAAAAGACAAGTGTTCCAATGAATCCAGAACGCTAAAATCCACTAGATATGAGTACTCATACACCTCCTTATAGTCTATAAGATCATTTGTAGGGTCCACCATACCCGGACAATGAAAAATATGATGATTTGGAAATAATAATAATCATGAAAAACTGCATCAATCATGATCTGAATCCTATGGCCATCATATGGAATCATCATAAGGTATATAAAGGACCATAGATCAACATCATACAATACAGATGGTCCATCTTATCACAGATCCCAAGGTTGACCTTGGTCAAACTAGGTTTGACCAATCAAACTGATAAAAAATGACCTTGGCCGAATAAGCCAAGCTGCTGCAAGTGAAAATAGTTAAGACATGCTCTCTAAATCATTTTCACAGTGAGACTCTAATGCATTAAGCACCATTTCACTGGCAGTTAATAAATAATAATGTTAGTTAAATAATTTACTTCCAAGTAGAATCTCAAGAATATACTTGTTTGTAAACATGATCAAATTGCTAACAAAGGGTGAAGGCTAAAGACACAAGGCTATGCTAAGAGGGATGCTTTACTGACTTGACACTGTGATACTTTGGACGAGGGACATGGTGTTATACACTTAAGCATGTGTTGGACAAGGAGTACACAAGGAATGGCGGTGCCTCACAAATGGATAAGTTGTTCAAAGAAGTGCTTATTCAACCTCGACAAAAGTTGTCTACTAATAGAACTGTAATGTCCCCATTCAAATAAGTGCATAGTAAGACAATCCCATTAATCCTACTAGTTTCCTAGGTTGGATGGGCACATTTGGGATGGTAATAAGGAAGCTACCAAATGATATTTAGACATTAGAAGGGTTCAAGCATTTAATAAATATGGTGAGTAAATAAATTCAAGATAAATTCTAAGTGGCAAGTGGTTTTGGAGACATATGGAGGTGGTAGGACCCACACTAGCTTGATTTTTCAATGACACATGGCAACTCTCTCTTGCCAATTCGAATTCATGGGAAGGTGAACACTCTTGGGTGAGTTGGTAAGTCATAACACATGGCATTGAGCATCTTAGGTCGAAATGGGATGGAATAGTAACCTCCATGGGAGAGGAAGAGTCAAATTGGAGACTAGTGGACACTTGGGCTAGATTCCCTAGTTTTATGACAACAATAATGAAGCATCTATGACATTTATGACAAAATTCAGACCTGACTTCTTGCACCTGACCATTATGACATGTCAACCCCAAAAATAGGCTCAAGGAAGGCGCTCATGGATTTGGGGGAAGCTAAAGAGACTCAAATTCGAATTTGGGAGAAGATGGAAGGTTGGAACTAGGAGACAAGTGGCAAATGAGGAATATTTTCTAAATGGAAATTTATTGAATCTATTGAGAGGATTTCGACCCCTTGAAGGCTAATGTTGGTTATAAAATGTAGAAATCAATTATGAGAATAGTTTTTTATGATTTGAGAAGAATTGCATTTGTGAAGAGAGAACTAGTGGATGACTAGTTTCTTGCCTTAGCCAATTTCGAGGGTGAAAGATTCCCATCCAAGTTGGTGTTTGGAGAGGCCACTCAGGTCCTTCATGGTGCTTTAATGGAGTTTTATTTGCAGGTAGCAGCCACAGGAAGTTTCATGGTTTGGTTTAGTGCAGCACTTTCTCTCCACCATTTCCAATTTTGAAGGCATATTCGGGCTCCTTGAGGGATTGCGCTTTGGGTGAGATCTTGCACTCATTGGGAGAGCTTCATATGATATTTTTATGATTATAATAGCTTCATATCCTCTATTCTTCATATTTAGAAACTCTCAGGTCGAAATACCCATTGAATGTATGCAAAATTATTGATTAATGAGCAAACAATGTCCATTTCCCCAATGCTTTGATGTATGACACTATAAGGTTGATTATTTCGAATGGATGGATGATTCTCTGATATATTTGTGATTCATATACTACCATGGATATATTCTACAAGTTTCATGTACTGTACTTGAGAATTTGAAGCATTTTTACTCAGTTTGTTTGTATTGAGAGGTGAAATAGTGCCATTTCCCCAAGGGTCGAATTGGGGGTTTTTGCTGTTGAATGTGAGAGAGTTAGAACAGTAGTAAAAATCAATTAATGGTGCATATGAGACCTTAATCACATACTTAACACATTACATACCTCTGTTCATAAATCCGTGGGAGTTTGGAGGCATTTGGAAGGCCATTTGCAGTGTTACCCCGGGGGGATTTGATGCAGAAATTACTAGTCAAAATTACATATATTGATCAAAATACAAATACAGTTTGCAGAAGTATTTAGAGGGCCATAAAACATCCCTGAACCTAATATTCAATTCTAAATACCATTCATACACTCCTACAGAATATTTGGGAGCATTTGGGTTGATTTGGAGGTCAAAACAGTAAAATTAGTCAAAGGTCGAAATTGGGGAAAAAGTGGAAAAATTGGCATTTTGATAAAATTTTGAAAAAGGGTCATTATAAGTGGTATCAGAGCATGGTCTTGGCACCTGATGGTATTAACAAGAATCCAAACAAATAAAACACCACCATTTGAATCAGTAGTTGAAGAAGTTTTGGTTGAAGAAGAGATAGTAGCAAAAAAATAGTTTTTTTCTAAAACAATGGGTAGAGAGGAGGAGGAAAAATTAAGACATAAGGAGGAATTTATTGAAGCCTTAAAACCATGTTTTGAAAGAATTACCATGGTTATGCTAGATATGAATAAACAAATGATGAAAGGTTTTGAATTGTTGGGTAGCCAACTTTCAGGAAAATGGATGATAGGAGATAATAGTGGTTCACACTCAGGGGAAAAGATGAAAGGGAATGAGCATATTTTCTCAAGTACAGGGCCTCATAATAGACCTGATGATTTTTAAAGCACACGAAGGCATACTGCACCTAAATTTCTCATACCCAAAGAAGAGTCCAATCTTGAATTGGATTACAAGAAACTAGTAAATGATTGGAATGATTTGAATGAAGAGTGTAAAAGAGGTGTACCACTTAGTGACTACATTGATGCTATGCAAAAGATTAAAAAGAAGGGAGACAATAGGAGTCCATTCCAAAACAAAGAATTGAATAGTGCTATTGGAAAAATGTCACTTCCTACTTTTGATGGTTCTTCTCAAAATTCTGCTAACACTTGGGTGCAAAAATTGGATGTATATTTTCAGCTGAATACTATGTTGGAAGAGGATGCATTAAAAATGGCCATTTTGCATTTGGAAGGAGATGCCAATGAATGGTGGTTTCATGGGATGAAAAACTTGGGTCATAATCAGGTTAAAACATATGGAGAATTTGTTGACAGGGTACTAGAAAGATTTGAACAAAAATATCCAGAATTGCCTTTCAAAGAACTAGTTCAATTGAAGCAAACTGGGTCCCCTACTGAATATATGTTGGACTTTCAAAAATTATCAGTCAAGGTGGCTGATGTATCTATGGGAAGATTAGTATTGTTGTTCAATGAATGTTTGGTTGAACCCTTAAGAGGTTTGGTCAAAGCCCACAAGCCAACTACATTAAAAGATGCAATGAGCTTGACTAGGGATCTCCAAAATGTGCTTCCTAGAACGAGATTTCCTCCTAAGCCTAGCTACAAATTTGAAAAGAAACCTTGGTAAAGGGATGGATATGATAAGAAACCTTGGAAAAGAGAGTCATTTGAGAGGAATAAAAAAGAGGGCCTAAACAAGGATGAACTTAGAAAAAAGAAACTGTGCTTCACATGCTTCCAACCATGGACATCGGGGCACAAATGTACCAAAGGAAAGGCTCAATACATAGAAGTATTTTCTGATAATGAGGGGAATGATGGGGGCATGGATGAAGATGGACATATTTCAGATCAAGAAGAGGCATATGAGACAACAATAGAAGAGGAAAGACAAGAAGAAAATCAGCCTTCACCAGACAAAGCAAAAATGGCAGTGCTTTCAGCATACTATCCGATGCAAAGGTGTGGTACAAGGACAAAGAACTTCAGTTTTGGTAGATGGAGGAGCCACTCATAACTTCATTGATGCAGAGATGGTAGAGAAAAGAAATATACATATTGAACCATTTGATGGCTTCACAGTTGTCATTCCTGGTCACAACACAATGCAATGCAAAACATGGGTTCCAAAGCTACAAGTCACCGTAGGTAACTATACTTTTGTTGATAGTTTTTATGTGGTTGATGTTGCTGATACTAATGTGGTTTTGGGAGTGCAATGGCTTTATTCAATAGGAGAGCATACAGTAAATTATCAAATTCCCGAAATGAAATTCCAAGATTCAAAAGGAGTACAAAGAATTGTGAGAGGGCAACACACTTATCCAAATCAAGTAGTAACTTGCAATAATATGAGATCTATATTGAGGCATGGGGATATAGAATGGGCTGCTGAATGTCATATTACATTTCCCAAGCCAACTATAAATATTGTCAAACACCCAAAGGAGATAGAGAGACTTTTGCAAAAATATGAAAAGGTTTTTAGAGACCTTCCACATGGTAGGCCACCGGATAGGGGGGTTGAGCACAGTATTATTTTGGAGGAGGGTACTTCACCCATTCAGATACCACCTTATAGACATCCTAAAAAGTTCAGAGATGAGATTGAAAAAGCTATCCAAGAACTCCTAGAGTTGGGACTCATTAGACCAAGCTCTAGCCCTTATGCTTCTTCAGTAGTGCTAGTGAAGAAAAAAGATGGAACATTGAGAATGTGCATAGATTTTAGAGCCTTGAACAAAAAGACTATAAAGAATAGGTATCCTATTCCTAGGATTGATGAGCTCATGGATGAGCTACGTGGGGCCAAATACTTCTCAAAAATTGACCTTAGATCAGGGTATCATCAAATTTGAATGAAAGATGAAGATGTGCAAAAGACCGCTTTTCGATGTCATTTTGGCCACTTTGAATTTCTTGTCATGCCTTTTGGGTTAACTAATGCTCCAGCCACCTTTCAAGCATGTATGAATAGGATATTTTGCAAGCAACTAAGAAGGTTTGTTTTGGTTTTCTTTGATGATATTCTCATTTACAGTAAAACATGGGAAGAGCATTTGCAGCAGTTAGAGATTGTGTTGAAAATCTTGCAAGAAGAGTCCTCATTTGCTAAGTTATCAAAATGTGAGTTTGGGGTGAAATAACTACTGTATCTTGGGCACATTATTGGGCAAGAAGGAGTGAAGATACACATGGAAAAAATCAGGGCTATCTTGGAATGGCCATCACCAAAAAATATTACCGAATTGAGAGGCTTTATTGGCATATGCACCTACTACAAAAAATTTGTGAAAGGGTTCTCCAAGTTGACTTCTCCACTCACTGATTTGACTAAGAAGGATGCTTTCAAGTGGGATGAAGAGGCTGAAAAGGCCTTCCAAAAAATGAAAGAGATAATGAGTAGTTGTCCCATACTTGCACTTCCTGATTTTACTAAACTTTTTGTTGTGGAATGTGATGCTTCATGTGGAGGAATAGGGGCTGTCCTAAAGCAAGGCCAACACCCCATAGCCTTTGAGAGCAGCAAGTTGCAGCCTCATGAAAAAATTTACTCCATCTATGATAAAGAAATGCTGGCCATTATGCATGCATTGGCCAAATACAGACAATACTTGGTGGGCAGCAAGTTTGTGGTGAAAACTGACCACAATAGTCTAAGACACTTTTTCACCCAAAAAGATCTAAATGAAAGGCAACAAAAGTGGGTAAGCAAGATTCAAGCTTATGATTTTGATATTGAATATGTCAAAGGAAAGAATAATATAGTAGCAGATGCTTTGTCAAGAAGGCCTTCTTTTTCTCTCATGGATATTGCCAAGGATTGGAAAAACATGCTACTAGTTGAATATGACAAAGACAAATTTGCTTGTGATGTGTTGGATGGAATTAAAGGGGATGATAATTATAGGATTTTGAATGGGCTGATATATTATAAGGGAAGAATTTATTTAGTTCATAACTCCAAGCTCAAGTACCGAATTTTGCAAGAAGCACATGATTCCCCACTAGCAGGCCATTCGGGGATCTTCAAAACTTATAAACAGTTGAGGCAAAGATTTTTTTGGAAGGGGCTGAAGAAAGATGTTCAGAAGTATGTGAATGAATGTAAAGCATGTCAACAAAACAAATCAGAACTTACATGTCCAGCTGGCCTATTACAACCATTGCCCATTTCGGAGCAAAAATGGGACAGTATTTCCATGGATTTCATCACCGGATTGCCTAAATCCTTGGGTAAGGATTGCATCTATGTGGTAGTTGATAGGTTGACAAAATTTGCTCATTTCTTTGCTGTTACATCATCTTTTAGTGCTGCACAAGTGGCTGATACTTTTTTCAAAGAAATTTTCAGATTGCATGGGCTCCCCAAGAGCATTGTCAGTGATAGAGATAGTAGATTCATGGGTGCTTTTTGGCAAGAACTTTTTAGATTGGTAGGCACTCAATTGACTCCAAGTACCAGCTATCATCCACAAACTGATGGACAAATAGAGAGGGTAAACCAATGGTTGGAAGGATACCTAAGAAACTATGTGGGAGGGTAGCAAAAAGCATGGGGAAAATGGCTACACTTGGGTGAGTTTTACTACAACACCACTTATCATATGTCAATAGGAATGTCTCCTTTCAAAGCATTATATGGTTATGATGCACTTACATTTGCTGACATTATATTTGGTGATAGTAGAGCCCCAAAGGCTAAAGATTGGGTGGAAGAGAGCCAAGAAATTTTAAAGCTCTTGAAAGACAATTTGCAGGTTGCTCAAAATCAACAAAAACAATATGCTGATAGGCATAGAGAAGAAAGAACCTTTCAAGTCAATGATTTAGTATATTTAAGGTTGCAGCCTTATAAACAAACATCTCTAAAAAAGAATGGAGCAGAAAAATTAAAACTAAGGTACTATGGGCCATACAAAGTAGTGCGGAAGGTTGGAGAAGTAGCATATGAACTAGAACTTCCGGAAGGGAGTAAAATCCACAATGTATTTCATGTTTCTTGTCTCAAGAAAGCTCTTGGTCAGCAAATCATCACTTCAGAAATACTTCCTCCTTTGGATGATGAAGGTCAACTCACACTTGTTCCGGAAAAGATTTTGAAGACACGGGAAAGAAGGTTGAGGAGTAGAATCATCAAAGAATATTTAGTGCAATGGAAGGACTTACCAAATGAAGATGCCACATGGGAAGAGGAGAAGATTTTGCAGCATCCAAATCTGAAATTGCTTGAGGACAAGCAATTTTGGGTGGGGAGGAGTGTAATGTCCCCATTCAAATAAGTGCATAGTAAGACAATCCCATCAATCCTACTAGTTTCCTAGGTTGGATGGGCACATTTGGAATGGTAATAAGAAAGCTAATAAATGATATTTAGACATTAGAAGGGTTCAAGCATTTAATAAATATGGTGAATAAATAAATTCAAGATAAATTCTAAGTGGCAAGTGGTTTTGGAGACATATGGAGGTGGTGGGACCCACACTAGCTTGATTTTTCAATGACACATGGCAGCTCTCTCTTCCCAATTCGAATTCATGGGAAGGTGAACACTCTTGGGTGAGTTGGTAAGTCATAAAACATGGAATTGAGCATCTTAGGTCGAAATGGGATGGAATAGTAACCTCCATGGGAGAGGAAGAGTCAAATTGGAGACTAGTGGACACTTGGGCTAGATTCCCTAGTTTTATGACAACAATAATGAAGCATCTATGACATTTATGACAAAATTCAGACCTGACTTCTTACACCTGACCATTATGACATGTCAACCCCAAAAATAGGCTCAAGGAAGGTGCTCATGGAGTTGGGGGAAGCTAAAGAGACTCAAATTCGAATTTGGGAGAAGATGGAAGGTTGGAACTAGGAGACAAGTGGCAAATGAGGAATATTTTCTAAATGGAAATTTATTGAATCTATTGAGAGGATTTCGACCCCTTGAAGGCTAATGTTGGTTATAAAATGTAGAAATCAATTATGAGAATAGTTTTTGATGATTTGAGAAAAATTGCATTTGTGAAGAGAGAACTAGTGGATGACTAGTTTCTTGCCTTAGCCAATTTCAAGGGTGAAAGATTCCCATCCAAGTTGGTGTTTGGAGAGGCCACTCAGGTCTTTCATGGTGCTTTAATGGAGTTTTATTTGCAGGTAGAAGCTACAGGAAGTTTCATGGTTTGGTTTAGTGCAGTACTTTCTCTCCACCATTTCCAATTTTGAAGGCATATTCGGGCTCCTTGAGGGATTGCGCTTTGGGTGAGATCTTGCACTCATTGGGAGAGCTTCATATGATATTTTTATGATTGTAATAGCTTCATATTCTATGTTCTTCATATTCAGAAACTCTCAGGTCGAAATACCCATTGAATGTATGCAAAATTATTGATTAATGAGCAAACAATGTCCATTTCCCCAATGCTTTGATGTATGACACTATAAGGTTGATTATTTTGAATGGATGGATGATTCTATGATATATTTGTGATTCATATACTTCCATGGATATATTATACAAGTTTCATGTACTGTACTTGAGAATTTGAAGCATTTTTATTCAGTTTGTTTGTATTGAGAGGTGAAATAGTGCCATTTCCCCAAGGGTCGAATTGGGGGTTTTTGC
Source organism: Larix kaempferi (assembly GCA_027924585.1). Taxonomy (NCBI): domain Eukaryota; kingdom Viridiplantae; phylum Streptophyta; class Pinopsida; order Pinales; family Pinaceae; genus Larix; species Larix kaempferi. Next base: position 16,963,943 of record BSBM01000757.1, on the reverse strand, counting down.
TGTTGAATGTGAGAGAGTTAGAACAGTAGTAAAAATCAATTAATGGTGCATATGAGACTTTAATCACATACTTAACACATTACATACCTCTGTTCATAAATTTGTGGGAGTTTGGAGGCATTTGGAAGGCCATTTACACTGTTACCCCGGGGGGATTTGATGCAGAAATTACTAGTCAAAATTACATATATTGATCAGAATACAAATCAAGTTTGCAGAAGTATTTAGAGGGCGATAAAACATCCCTGAACCTAATATTCAAGTCTAAATACCCTTCATACACTCCTACAGAATATTTGGGAGCATTTGGGTTGATTTGGAGGTCAAAACAGTAAAATTAGTCAAAGGTCGAAATTGGGGAAAAAGTGGAAAAATTGGCATTTTAATAAAATTTTGAAAAATGGTCATTATAAGAACCGACGTGAACTAGGTGCCCGACTAACCGTAACTTGAGGTTCTAGGGAACACTTAGAATTAGTTGTCCCTTGCTCCATCTCATGTCATAACCCGCGGGCTCAATGAGGAAAGTTTCACATAAGGTCAACAGTCTTTGGATTTAACATACATTTATCCACTGCTTTTTAGGACCTTTCATTTCATGGCCAACAATATTTAGATTTAGCATATATTTATCCATTGCTTTTTAGGCCTAATATGACCCCTTTGGGATTTCACATGTGCTTATAAGCACAACTAATCGCAGCTTACATCCGGGGTGCATTTACATTTCATAACATTTGAATTTCACTCCAATTTCATAGCCCTTTTCATTGGGTTGTACAAGATATAACAATAATTTCCATATGTAGTACAACTTTGCTTTAGGTTTTAGCCAACACAACTCAAGCAACTAGGGGGACTTCCGCAAATCTAAACCAAACATTGGGGCAACCGACTAGAATGATAAAGGCATAAAATCCAACTCACCAAAGGCAAGTTTTGTTGCCAACTCAGAGCCGAGACACAATATAAACATGGATGCAAGTCCAACACAGAGGCAGAAGCAGGGAAAGATCCTCCATATCACAAGTCAAGGTGTAAGTCAGGGGGAAGATCAATATATGGTGAATGACAAATGGATGAATGGAGACAAGTGAAGATGGTTCCTAAACTAGCAGGTCAGGAAGAGACTAAATGATCATGTGAAATACTTAAGAACTGCACTGCAATTGTATGGAATAAAAGGCCATATCGGTCATCAAATCTGAGGTCTCAAGGCTCACCCTTGGCATAAGGTCTATTAACTGTCTGATATAAAGATGCTCCGATGTGTGAGTGATCATAAATAATGCTGCTCATCATAGCTGATCTCACTGAAATAGTGTAAAGAAAAAGCTCTGGAAAGTGCAGATATCTGCTTTTCTCACATGGTAGCCCAGCTACTATGTATGTGATAATAGTACCAACGGTACCATTGAAGGGATTCATGTTCGAAATGAAAGGATGCGAGTGGAACATTGTTGACATCAAAAGTATTATGTAGATTGGAATATTGTTTTGCCCGGTATATCCATCCAGTCGGATCATTACCATTGAAGCGAGGAAAATCAAGCTTCAGCCCACGAAAATTGCTAGAAGAAGAGAACCCAGTGTCTGTATAAGACTCTGACTGTCGTTTATTGTTCATGGCTGAATGCTCAAGATGGAGGTTGAAATTTTTTTTATCCAGATCTTGGAGTTTGGTTTTGAGGGCTGCAAGTTCTTTGTCCATGGTTTTTTTCTCCTGCGCGGGTGACAACCATAACCAGGAGTTTGTTTTTTTTTTGAATGGGTAGAAAAACAAAAACAGAAACTGTTTTAGTAAAGGAAAATTTTGGATTTGGGAAAAACTCTGATGGGTAATTGGGGTTTGACTAGGTTTTGGACACTTTTGAATGGACGTGGAAGCAGAAAATGAGGATTTCAGAAGCGGAGTGAAAGAGTGAGAAAATGTTTCAAAGAGGGACAAAGAAGCAGAAATAGGAAATAACATTGTGGAAAAATTTGAAGGCGATTGGGTGAAAATCAAAGAAGTTATGGCAAACCCTAAAAATAGACAAATGTGAGATTTTTAGCTTCGGGAAGTGGATTTTGGGATAGGGTCCTTAGGAATGAAATATGCAGAATGGGATTGCAGGGGTGTCAGTGAAGTTTCAATAGAAACAGAGTTAAAGCAAAGAAGATATGGCTAAAAAACATATATATCTATTTTTTTTCGGAATGGATCTACAACGTCACATAAGTGATCTGCAACAGCTCTGGACAGATGTAATTTGCTATTTATCAGCTGGCATATCTTGTTTGGAATAATGAATATTTCAGGTATAAGTCTTCTAACAGCTAAGCTGATACACTATTGTTTCCTTGTTGGAAACCTTGGCCATTGCAGGAAGCAAGGACCCTGAAAGAACTATAAATTCCCGGTAAACCCAGAGAGTAACTAGTTGGAGCTATAAATGCTTGGTAAAGCCAGAGAGTAACTGGTTGGGCGCTATAAAATTCTTGGTAAAGCCAGAGAGTAACTGGTTGGGCGCTATAAAATTCTTGGTAAATTCAGAGAATAGTTGGTGGGAACATTAACCACTTGATGTTGTGGAGAAGCCGACGTGCTGGCCAAACATTCCTTAACTAATTGATAAAACCCAGTCGGCGTACTGGCCTGGCATTTCCTATTCGAATGGTTGTGGAGTAGCCTGCGTGCTGTCCCAACATTCATTATTGTATCCACGGGAAATCCAAGTCTTGTAAATCAAAGAAGGATCCTGTGGGATAAAGTGAAGACATCCAATGCAGATAAGTATTTGGTTATCTTGCAGCTTCTTGCTTATTTAATATGAATATATGTGTGTATATGATTCGGTTATGATTTCTTAAATTCTTGTTTGGAGATAAACCCTATGAAAATAAACCAAGCATGTGAATTGATTCAATGTTTGGGTGTAGGTATTGCTGGAAACAAGGACTATGAAGGCATCATAGGGATGCATGTGGACATGTGACTGTCCTAAAGAGCTCAGTATGAGCAGTAATGAAAGATGGTGCTAGTGGAATTGTGTGGGTCCTAGCAGCCAAAGGTTCTGTAAGCAATAATGGGGAAGGGTTCCCTAGTTGAAAAGCATTAGATAGACCTTAGACACTAAGTGTCATAGCCAATAAAGGGCAATTCAAGCATTCACATTAAAGTGAAAGAGACTAAGGAGCATGAAACCACATCGATGGCATAGCTCCTTAATAAAACAAGACTAAGAGGGAGAAACTCTTACTCTTCTCTTTCCTTTTTATTGATGCATTTATAAAACAAAGAATTGTTGAATGAATGTCATGACTAGAAGAAGAATGTGTTTATTTGCTTGAATTAAATTGTGAATGCTAAAATAGTTATTTCACTGGGAAAGGAAGAACATGAAAGAGATCATGTGTATGTTGGGAAAGCATGAAAAATTTTTGGAAGTCACATGAGTGAAGCATGGACGTTCCATGTCAATTGGAAAATAATTGACTAATTTTAATGTTTATATTATGCTTGTCCTAACAAAGAGTTTCTATGATAAATTTCACAGGGAGAAATTGAAACAATTGGTTGCAGTCGACACAAGCAAGTGTTGCTAGTGAGAAAAGTGAAGAGGCAGTTGTGCGCATTGATCATGGCAGCAGACCAAAAGCTATTGTTTTTGGTTGAAAATCTTCCTCAAATAGTTGTCAGGACAACAAGAAAGATGGCATCCATGAAAATTCCAGACTTGTAGATCAGCTGGAAGGTGAATAAAAGGAAGGGATTGTTGTGGAGCAATGCCCACCTGCAGAGATGGAAGGTCAAAGCCAACATGAGCAGTTGTGGAAGCCAAAAGACTTGATCCTAAAGGTTCAAAGTAAAGAGATGAAACGCCGGACAAACCTACCACCAATTGTGAATTTTGAGGCATGTGTAAAGTGGGTATATATTCTGAAGTATTGGAACATCGAGGACGGTGTTATTCCAAGGGGAGGGGAATGTCACGTCCCCATCTTGACCCCATTGCATTAAAATGTAAATGATGTAATATTGTTATAAAATCGTGGAGAGGAGCTCAAGGCCAAGGCCCCTCCATCGATTTATTGATGCATATGGTTTACGTGCTAGCCAGGCACATTGGAATTGTAAATATGCATTTTAATAAAATACCCACAACTAGCTATGCAATGCAACAAGAGATGGGGGCATGATATTACAAGGAATTGGGAGGGAAATATTCAAACCTTTGAGCCAATGAAGTCAAGCCAAGTTACAATGAGAAAACCCATCAACCATCAACTACCCATGTTGACTTTGGTGCCCAATCATTCATTTCTCCCAAGAGTTGGGTGAAGTAGTTAATGCCTCGGGGATTGGGGAGGTATGGCTGTCCAAATTCGAGTATGGGCAAGCCACCCTCATGGAAAATCGTGTTTCTCTTTCTTGGGCAAGAAAACACCCACAAATTTCCTTCCCAAGCCATTATTCATGACCAGACTTCACTCTCTCACGTTTTTGGAGCTTGCTGGGCATTTCTCTCATGGAGTACACTGTAAATTCACTGGTTTTCAAGCTGAGAAGGGCGTTTTTGTGATAGCTGCACTGTGGGGAAAGAAGAGAATCCATTGGGAAGCTCAACAGATAAGTTTGATAGCTTGCTGTTTCCTTATTGTTGTGAAATCGTTTTTGAATTTCCAGATTTGGTTTTCATTATGGAAAAATCATTTTTGTGAACCCAGCAGTTATCTCCTACCTCAGAAATCATTTTTGAATGTTCCCATCAATTGTATGACTGTGTATGTGCCAATTTTGGGCCTGTCACGGTTTTGCCCAAAAATCGTGTTGGTTCCCTGCTGTCAGTTAATGACTGTGTGAAGGTCGTTTTGGCCCTTGAATGACCAAGCCCTTTCCCTCTCATGCAGTCTGAGCTAGCAGGGGCTTTTCCCATCACGTTTTTCATCTATCTCCTGCATTTTCCATTTCTGGGAACTCGTTTTTGTATTGCACAATGGCTGGGAAGAAGGGAGCCACGAATTTGGGGTTTTTGGAGGTCATTTTTGTCCCTTGAGTGCCCATAAACGTTTTCTGGAAACGGTTTTGTTCTCCCAGGGTGATTCCCCAATTGCCATTTCGTTTTTGGTTGCCCAACGTTTTTCTTCATGCCCAAAAATTGTGATTTTGCTGTTATGAGTATCCATGCTCAGTTTTGAGTTGCTATGTGTTAAGAAATGTTGGGGTTGAGATGGGTATCCATTGCTTTGAGCTGTGATGAGCTTGAGAGTCCCCTTTTCCTTGTAGATATCATGCCCAACTCGGGGGTGGTCTCTGAGTGCTGAAATAATACAGGCTGGGCAAAGACCTACGGTTGGGAGGAACGTTGCAGCGAGATAGCTAGTTGTTTGGGACAATTGCACAACAAAGATAAGTGTTCTATGTCTCTGTATTTTACTTCTGCAATGTTTAATTTGATGATTATATTGATATGTTGTATGCATATAAAATGTGTGTGGATGATTTGTTTATTTCTGCTATGCATATTCAATTGAGTTGCATCTGCACACAATGGTTTTTAATTGTATGAATCTGATGAATGGGATGAGTAGAATATGAAAAACCCCATAGATTGGCATCATGTTCCCTCCCTTGCCTTGGATGGATGGGTGGGTACATGATAGACCATTGAGCCATATACATCATCAGTTTCACGACCATATCCTTTGATTAATTACAACCATTACAATCGACGCTTAATCTTAAAATTGATTAGAAACGATTTTATTTTATAGGGTTCACCAACTAGCTTAGGTTTAGAGTCTTGGAATAGATCATTATGAGTTAACAATCCAAGACTATTGAACCAACATTATGTGTCTGACTAGGGAGTGGTGAAACCCATGATATACATCAGTGTTCTTAGGAAGCTCTACTCAGACCAGAGTTAAGCACGAGGTCAGGTTGGTTGCGGAGATAGCCCTCCAGTATTGGTTGAATGTGGGATATACTTCCAGGATTTGTTCGTGTACGGGGGATCTTGATGGATCTATACCTCTTGAGTTTCGAGCTTAGCTGCCCTGCCCATACGACAGATCCCACCTGCGATTGTCCCCCTGAGCATTGGTTATATTGTGGTGACCTTAGTTGCTTTACCTAGGTATCGCATAGGGTGCTTGCAGTGGTTATACTGTACGTATCCTGAGTCAGATAGGGGTTGGACAACACAGTTTCCTATTGTATAGGGATTTGACCCTGTGCATGCAATGAAGTCTGGGAACCCTTATAACTGATTCTGTTACCTCCGGTTATAGTTTGGGAGTCTCAAGCCTCTCCTAGGAGAGACATACTGGCTATAGTGTCGGGAGGTCCCTTGAGCCAGTCGTGTTTGTGTGCATTTGGTTGTAGTTTCTTTAGGTGTGTGCTCTTTGATCGATAGTTGGTCGTTAGGAGGCGTTCTGTTTATTTGGAGTTATTGTGGAGGAAGATCCACCTCTTTGAAGGTCTCGTCGTTTGGCTGGTTTACCAGCCGACGAGGTAGCACGTCCTTTTAATAAGAGACGCTGGAGGATCCCCTCCGATACTTTTGATACTGAGGAAGAACTTCACAAGTTCATTATGACTTCTGCATCTGGTACACCGGGAAGAATTCCCGTGACTCCGTCAGTGGATGTCGATGGACAGCCCGTTCCTTCCACTCATAGGGAACTTGGAGGAGAAGGTTCACCCCCACACGTCACTTTTGTAAATTTTGGGCCAGACCCACCTCCGAAGTCAAACCCATTTTATGTTCCACACACACATGGTTTCTGATATGGGATGCAGGATCTCAATGACACCACGAACCCTTCGACCACTAATCCTTCTTCACTTGGTATGCCTAGCCTTGATTCAAATGTTACATCCACCTCGTCAGGTAGTCAAGTTAATAATAGCCATGGAACTGCTGGAACTACTCCCTTTGGGGGCGACACCACCCATTCTTCTCCCTCCGGGGGCGACACATCTACTTTCGCCCCGTCCGGGGGCGGCACGACTTTTTTCGCTCCTTTTCAATTCACGTCTGGCCATGTCCCATCCGCTTCTATAATTGTTGGGGCTGGACCACGTCCTAGGACTACCCCTCATTTTAGTGGGAACACTTCACATAACGCGGCTCACGTTACACAACCCAACACACATGTTGCTTCACATATACCTGTGACTATGACTACGATTGCTAACCAGCATGTCCCTCCCAACACTGGGTGTGGGCACATCCCAAACACTGGGTGTGGGCACATCCCCAACACTGGGGGTGGGCACATTCCCTACACCAGGGGTGGGCACATTTCCAACACTCATGAAGGGCACATACCCTATGCTGGGGGGGCCATATTCCCAACGTTGGGGGTGGTAACATTCCCAATGCTGGGGATGGGAACATACCTTATAATTACGGTCATTACTCAACTGCTCCTGCTACAACTAACACTTATATGCCCCATCAGTATGGTGGCAATCCTTCTTATAATGCAGCCAGTTATGGTCCTTATTACAACCCTCCTAATTATGGTGCTTATAACGCATATGTACCTTCATACCCTTACTTGGGTTAGGGTGGGGGTGGTTATTATCCCTATGGTAATGGTCATGGTTCGTATCATCCCTACGGTCTGCAAAGTCATCCTCTTGTGGGAGCCTTTAATCCAACTTCACAACCACAGCTCCCGTTTCTTGCTCGATTGAATCTACTAGATCTTTCGAAGCTTACAAATGATCCGGTGTGTCACGATCCTTCTTGGCCTCCAGTCCCTACCAAGCTCCCTTCTGACATTCCGAAGTTCGAAGGGAAGAGTGGCGAGGATCCGAGTGATCATGTTACGACTTTTTGCCTTTAGTGCTCCTTGAATTCATTAAATCATGATTCTATCCGTCTGAGACTATTTCAACGCACCCTCACGGGGGCAGCCACAGAATGGTATGTCGAGTTGCCTGGGGGCACTTACAGGGGTTTTAACGAGATAGATTTGGTTTTCTTAGATCACTTTCAGTTGCTGGTTCGCTACGATATTGGCACCGAGATTTTATCCACCTTCCGCTAGAACAAGGCCACGCACATATCCGATCATGTTCAAGAATGGCGTCGACGGAAGAGGCTAGTGAAAGCCAACATTCCTCTAGAATTTTTGTTGGAATGGTTCCTCAAGTCTTTGCTTCCTTACATATCTAAGGACATTTCGGTGTCCGGCATTACGACGGAGGAACAAGTTATATTCAAAGCCCAACATCTAGATTTACTCTATGCTCAATCGGGCATCCTGTATGATCCCTGAGGCACCGTGCTCACAACATGAAGCCAAGCCTGTTCCTGGACCACATGCCGATGGCATTGTGGGATCCACAAGTAATCGACCTGTAGACTTGGTTACCAATCAAATGAAAAATTTATTTATTGGCCAGTCTACCCCCGGACAGGCTCATGCCTCGTCCACTCCTACCCAGTCGTCCGAGGTCCATTCTATACAGATGGCAAACCCATAAGGTAACCAACAACCTGGTGGAAAGAAGAAGGGGAGAAACAACCGTAAGGGTGGGAATAATTCGAATAATGGAAGTAATCGAAACACTCCTAGGAAAGAGAATGCCAACCCTCCTCGGGACGATGGAAATGCTGGTGGGGACTGTAAGCTGAGACATAAAGTGAAATTCCCTTGCAAACTTTGTGGGGAGGATCATCTGACTCACTTGTGTCCTCGAATTGAGGAAGCATCGAAGCATATTGCACAAATCCGAGCTATGTTGAAAGATCCCCTTCCACATCATCAAAATATGGCTTCGAATGCTCCCGCCACTGGTTATGGGACTAATGAAACTACAATGTCTTCTTCTCATGCTGGTGGCTATAGATGCATGAACATGGTCCAATATCAAGTTAGTGTTGCCACTCGTCAATGTGATTATGGTGCACCACAACCGAATATGGGGAATGAGCCTCCTCCTCCTCTTGACATTTCACTGCATATCGAGAAGCCCACTACTATGCCACGGATATCGAAAGGTGTTCTTAAGCGCTTGACGCACAATCCCAATGCCCGAGCCGCCCATAACTACTCCATTGTAGAATATTTGGGCCAAACTCCGTGTGCCATGTCGGCCCTTGAATTATTACAGGCATGTCCTTCACAAAGGCGCGCCCTTTTATATGCTTTGGGAGTTCAGAATGAGAGTATCCCTAGCATCATTAAATTTGATATTGTTGATGTCCAGCCTCGCTTGCCTTAGCATGTGTCTTTTCAGATCCACGTGAGGTGTTTGGATAAGTTCATTAAGCATACGGTGGTTGACGAAGGTGCTTCCACCTCAGTAATGTTGTTAGATTGTTGGAAAGCTCTTGGCTCTCCTCCCTTGTCAAAGTCTATGACCATGCTCACTGCATTCGATAGTCGGACATTTAGGCCACATGGTATTCTCCTTGCCCTTGAGGTCCGCTTGGGTGGGAAATTCATGCCTATTTAAGTCGAGGTGGTTGATGTGCCCATTGACTACAACCTTCTTCTAGGAGGGAATTGGATCTACGCAATGAAAGCGATTGTATCTTCCGTGTTTAGAGTTATTTGCTTTCCTCATGAAGGCAGAATCGTGACGCTCGATTAGCTAGACTTCCTTATTTCTAATTCCGTAGCATCGCCAGGAACTGTTGTTCCCCAGATCAACGATTCTCAGCCGACAACTGGGAACATTGGTGTAGGATTGTATTCATCCTTGTTAGGAACATTCGACTTTGTTCCACCAATTGCTTTTATTGGAACCATTTCTGATAGTGCGCCATGCTCAGTGAATAATGTACCATTTCGGACCTCGTATTTTAATGATTTGTGGACTTTACCATCCACGAGTACCTTGTCTGAAGGCATTTCGCACGTTGGAATGGCCGTGCCATTATTTGTAGTTGAGCTTGCATATCATGAAATTCAACAAGCCACCGCAGAGCTGGATCCTCCCTCTTCACAGAAATAAGAGGAAGATACCGTTATGTTGTCGGCATGGGCAGCTGACTCGTCTTGTTCACACGATTGTCTTGATGGTACTTTTCCTTCAGATGAAGCCATCATTGAGGCCATGTGTGGTAGTGAGAGGCCTTGGGAAGATTTGCATCATCGCTCTTATTTTCTCCCTAACCTCGATCTCATTGAGCAAGAAGAGTTTAGGATGACTCTTGCAGAGAGGGTTGGTCACCCTGTGGCTCCTTTGGATTCACATGGGATTTACGTGGAGGGGAATATGGCCAATATCTCCCCAACCATACCGATCAACATCTCTCGCATGCCCAGAAAGATAGAGAATGTTTATATCGGTGCTGATTATTCTCCTGAAGAGATCCATATATACACTGAACTGTTCAAGGAATTTCGGGATGTTTCGCTTGGTCATATGAGGATATGCCAGGAATAGACCCTAGTATTGTCGAACACGATATTAAGGCATACCCCAATGCTAAGCCGATTCGGCAACAAATTCATGTTGTGAATCCTAGGAAGGCAGCCTTGATTAAGGCAGAGGTGGAGAAACTTCTTAAAGCTGGTTTCATCTACCCGGTTCCTCTTACTGAATGGGTATCCAACCCTATTCTTGTAGATACGAAGCAAGGAACTACCCGTGTATGCACAGAATTTAGAGATCTGAACCGCGCATGTTCGAAAGACAAATTTCCCACACCATTCATAGATCAAATATTGGATGCGTGTGTGGGAAGCGAGGTTTTTTCGTTTATGGATGGTTTCTCTGGATATAATCAGATCTATATAAAGCCTGAGGACCAACATAAAATGACTTTAATATGTCCTTGGGGTACATTTGTGTACCGAAAAATGCCCTTCGGCCTTAAAAACGCCGGAGCTACGTTTCAGCGTGCTATGACCTATGTGTTTCATGACCTTAAGCATATAGTGGAGGTGTACTTGGATGATCTTGCTGGCCACTCTCGTAAGAGAGTGGACCACCCCAAGCACCTTCGCCTCATTTTCGAAAGATGCCGGTGTTATAAGATTTGGTTGAATCCCAATAAATGCATCTTTGTCGTGAGAATGGGTCGCCTTTTAGGGTTCATAGTTTCACAAGAGGGTATAAGAGTCGATCCTCTTAAGGTTGAGGTAATACTTCGGTTGCCTCCCCCGCCTAACCTAATTCAACTTCAGAGCCTCCAAGGGAGAGCCACTTTTCTATGACGCTTTGTAATGAATTATGCTAGTCTTACCAAAGGTTTCGCGCGTCTGTTGAAGAAGGAAGCACCATTTATCTGGGATGAGCGAGCCCAGTAGTCTTTCGATGCTTTGAAGAAAGATTTGGTATCGACTCCTCTGCTTAGTCCACCCAACTTTGCTAGAGATTTCTTGTTTTATGTGGCCGCGTCTCTTGAGACGATTGGCATGATCTTAGTTCAGGTAGATGATGCGCTCCAAGAGCATGTCATTTATTATCTTAGTTGAAATTTAGTAGACGCTGAGATGAGATACACTCATGTGGAGAAGTTGGCACTTGCGATTGTTCATGCAGTCCAACGTTTGCGACATTACATCATGGTTAGGAAAACCACGGTTATAGCGCATATCGATCCATTTCAGTTTGTGCTATCACGATGTCTCATAGGGGGGAAGTATAATAAATGGTTTGTTATTCTTCAGGAGTTTGATCTCGATTTTGCTTCAGCGAAGTCGGTGAAATCCTTGGTTTTCGCCGTGCTCATGTCATATTGTCCACGACTTGATGAGGACATCGTCCATGAAGATTCCTTTGTGAATGAACATTTATTTCTTATCTCGTCGGCGGACCCTTGGTATGGGGATATCATCATATATCTCCAAACTTTGAAGTTCCCTTTGCACTATTCATGGGATGAATGACGGCGTGTGAGCCACCAAGCTAAAGATTATGTCATCATCGGTGACACTTTGTATCGTCGAGGAAATGACTCTATCCTCCATCGTTGTTTGAATCATGAAGAAGCGGAGTTAGTGCTGAATGACTGCCATAGCGGGGCGTGTGGTGGTCACTTTTCTGGGCTTGCGACAACTCAACGCATCATGCGAGCAAGTTACTTCTGGCCTTCGATCTTTAAAGATTGTATGAACACTGTAAAGAGATGTCACCCTTGGCAGGTGTTTTCTCGAAATATACTCGCATCCAGTGCCCCTCCATCCGGTCGTCACCGTCTATCCCTTCACCAAGTGGGGGGTGGAATTCATGGATTTCAAACCAGATTCAGCTGGGGGGCATCACCATATCATTGTGGCCATGGACTACTTTTCCAAATGGGCTGAGGCCATGCCTACCGTAAAAGTCGATGGTGCTACAATAGCCCACTTCGTGTTCAATCAGATTATCGCTTGGTTCGGTATTCCGAAAGAGATTGTCACCAACCATGGCAGTCACTTTCAGAACAAAATGATGGCGGATTTGTCACTAAATCTTGGGTTTCATCAGGATCATTCATCTTCCTACTACCCCCAAGTGAATGGTCAGGTTGAGGCAGTTAATAAGTCTTTAAATACCATTCTCCAATGTGCCATCCAACAAAGCAAGAGCAAATGGCACATCATGTTATATCCTGCTTTGTGGGCATATCAAACCGCAGTGAAGACTGCCATCGGGTTCTCACCGTTTCAGCTAGTACACGGTGTGGAGTTTATATTACCGATTGAATGCGAAATACCTTCGTTAAAACTAGCCATAGAGCTCCTTCCTGATACGTCGGATGTTGAGCAACGTTTGATCCACCTTGAGCAGCTTGACGAGCAACATCGAGATGCCGCCGTGGCTATAGATTCCAACAAGCGTCGTGTCAAGGTTCAATACGATAGGTTTGTCCATCCCCGACAGTATGCTGAAGGTGACTTGGTTCTCTTATATGACCAAGCTAAGGAACCCCTGGGGGAAGACAAGTTTAACCCAATGTGGCATGGTCCTTACATAGTGAGGCGTGTCCTTGAGAAAGGAGCCTATGAATTGGAAGATTATGAGGGGAACGCCTTGACGGAGCCTAGAAATGGGCTCTACCTCAAGCTGTATTATGCTTGAGCTTCTAGCTCGAGCTAATACTTTTGTATACTATTGTATAGTTGCTTCTGTACATAGTTTAGATTTCTTTTGGTTTTTCAGATCTGTTGATTCGCTTCTGTTTGATTAACAGATGTCAGCGGAATCTCCGGTGTTTTTAGGATTCACAGATGGTGCTAGCCATCACACGCAACAACTCGCTTCTGCTGCATGGGTTATTTATTCACCGGACCATCAGATTGTGTCTTCGGGAGGTGCCTGTCTCGGTCCTACATCCAACAATATGGCTGAGTACAGTGCTGTGGTTGAACTACTTCGGGATGCCATTTCACATGGCATCCAATCTTTAGAAGTACGCCTGGATTCACAATTGGTTGTGTCTCAATTGAATGGCCGATATCGCATGAGGGACCCTGCATTACTACGGAGGTTCTTAAGGTCAAGACTCTTGGAGCGTCATTTTGTTTCCATTACATACATTCATGTTCCGAGATGTTTTAATCATGTATCTGATGCATATGCTAATTATGTCCTAGATTGGAATTTGTCTCATCAATAAGAAGCACACAAATAAATATTCATTCACACATTTGTACATACACATATAGTAGAACCGGAGAATCATAGTTTTTTTTATATAAATAACATGTCCAAAAAGGTAGTGTCACAGTACAAAACTGGAGCCCGTAGGTCTCAAAATATACATATCGATACAAAATATGGGACTCTGAGATATCTAAGCCCTAGGAGGAGGCCTAGATGCCTTGGCAGGATGTGTCTGCTAATAATAATGTACTGCGTTGGCTATGCGCCGCAGTAATCACACCCAGGTGCCCGGTACTCCCACAACATGGCGTTGCATGGCCTCTGGCAGCTGCTCTACCTCGATCATGGGTACTATGTTGGTCATACGGGACATGTTGACCCGTACGGTCTCTAATGTGCGCTCTGCGGCTGCACCAACTAGATCTGCACCCTTGCCTCGTTGACGATGTCTCGGGAAACCATCTGGTCTTCACGGACCCGTATCTACAAGTAAACAGTAGAATGTTAAGACGTGATACTACACCAAAAACTTTTTTGCATTTTCATATATAATAAGAAATCCCAAAAGATTAAATACACAAAATGTAAAAAGAGTAACATACCAATGTCTCCAAATGTGGCCCCTGGAGGAAGCGGCATGTCACGGTCGCCACAAAAGTCTATCCTTGCATATGGGCAGTCGTCAATGGCAATGACCTGCCGGTCCCACCAGTGGAATAACTCATCTGTATATGGTGATGCCTGTCAGCCACCACCTTGTCGCATCAGAACCTCGGCTCACCGGGTCAAGGCTGGGTCATGGAGACTATGAGGAGGGACTTCAACCTTCAGACTGAGCCCTGGAACTCTCTCGAAGAAAAACCTGCATAATATACTGCCATATCCAAAGTTTTTTTCCTGCTCACGTTTGCACTCCGTTAACTAAGTCTTCATAGACATCAGTAACGTTGTGCACCAATCATATACTATGGGCCTCACACTCTGAGGCGTAGAACATCACTGGCCTCGAAGCCTGGTGCAAAGCTGTTGAGCCTGTAATCCTGACGAGAGTGGACACTATGACCTTCATACTCAAACTGACTATGGCTCCAATGGGTACCCGACTCCCCACCTTTTGGGTGCTGGGAGGACAGTACTGCTCTATGTAGTCGGGAATGGTGATCCCACCACCAACAATGCAAGATCGAAGACTAGCCACTTCCCCTCGATGGGACAAACTTGTGATGAAATATATGTCATCCACCTCTAAGGAGAGTGTTTGACCATCCATGTTGAAGTTTTGTGCATCTACGTCCCAGTAGCCTATCAACCGACGGAGCAATTGGTTTTGGGCCCTCCAACCCCCAATGCTCAAGAATTTGTAAATCCCACATGCTTGTAGTGCTTGCTGTGTGGGAAAATCTTGGCAAACCATCTCATCCACAACATCATGCTCCCTTTCCCTCCACTCTAGAACCATCCTGGAGGAAGAAACAAAAGTTTTTTTAGCCTTTAACACTTAAAAAACCAAAATCGCGGTCGTACCCGTGGGAAATTGAGAAAACAAAGGTGTCTACCTGCGGTCAACGCATGCATTGATCGCAGGTAGCAGGCCCTACCCGCGACTCGCAAAGTTGTAGCCCGCGGACATCGTTGACTGCGGGTAGCAGGCCCTACCCGCGACCCGCAAAGCTGTAGCCCGCGTACAACGCCATGGAGAAGTAGGGCTTCCCCAATAAAAAATTTGGACCACTAAAAACTGAAATAAAAATCTACTAAATGGAAGAGGGGGATGAGATGACTAACCTTCTCCAGACGGTTCGTGAAATGGATGCCCACAGCTTCCGGAATCAGCAACTGAACTTTGGAGGTGAAAACTAACCAAAACCACTATGTGGGTGAAAATGAAAATGAATTGGTAAATAGTAATTTATTTTTACTATTTATAGTTTTGCAAACCCACTTTTCTATAGTTTTCACCATTTTAAGTTGTTTCGGACTAATATAATGTCTTGGAGTACCGTTTTGAACAGTTTTTTCCAATGGGAATCGATTATTTGACCGTTTCGTGTCTATAGCAGGTATATTTCACACCCATCATATAGGTTAGATGTCATTTTCACCTGCAATTTGAATTTGACCTTTAACCATTTGTCATTAACCCTAGGTACGATCCCACTTTGTAACCGACACAGAACATTCACATTGTTATAGAAGTGTCGTTATTTAGCGGCAGGGCTTGTCCGAACATGGGTGCCCTAGTTATAGTCTTGTTATGCCTTTTGGTGTCCATGCTGTCGTTTCTCCTTAGGATCAGGAATCCTTTGTAGTTACGCCATGACTTTGCGATAAAGACTCATACTCTACTTTATCTTATGCTGGACATCTCCCATAAGGACTCCCCCATTTTTACCAAATTGTGACTGCATTGCATCATCCTGCTTGCTGCTTGAGCCTTGTGCTGGCTCCCGCTTACTTAATTGTTAGCTTGGTGCCTGAGCACTTTCCTTGTCGAGCCCTGCAGAGCTTTCATTTTCCTTTCACAATTTGAGGACCTTCTGACCCTGAGGGAACACCCCCCGAGTGTCCACATCCTGCACATGCTTCCTTGCATTGATCATAGGTATGTTCCATTGCTTGGGACTAGTCTGCTTGCTATTTGACACTCGTTCCCTCACTTGTTGTACTATAAGAAATTTTATTCCTTTTCAACCTTTTCAAATATGAAAAAGACCAAAAAAATCAAATATTCCAAAAAGCCGGACGGGAGAATATTTACTTCTTTTTGTTGGCAGTTGTTGTGTCGCCTTTGAACAGAGCATTCATTCCACTCCATTCATCATGAGTTGGGACTACAGTAGGACCTTAGGAGCTGTACTCGTTTCTTAGTTTTACTCCACCGATTGGTTAAGCTTCCAGTCACTATGGAGCCCTTTGTTGATGCCTCCTGCATCGCATAGTGTTATTTCAAGTCTATGCTGCCTGAGTCTATCCATCTGCTCATGCTCTTGTTCAAAGGAAGTCCTGAAACCAGAGTCGGCCACTCCTCAGATCTCTTGACTATTGCATGCCAGCCATCCTTATTGAGTTAGTCCATTCATCCGAGTTCTTCCAAACCTTTCAACGTAGCTGTTACCTCGTGCTAGTTGATGGGGTATGCCTTAATGCCCTCCTTCTAGCGAGTTTCATTCCGTCGACTTCAACTCATTTATTCCGGAATTGAGACTTAGAGTCGGTTGAGTACCTTGATACTTGTATTCATTAGTGGCAGGTTCTCTCTCCATCGACAGTTTTGGGAATACATCAATGTCCCCTGATCGATGGGTTCATCTTAGTGTTCGACCTCAACACATCTATTCACACTCTGATGATTGTACTCTGTGCCTTGATGCCCATTTTCATTATTGGTGGGTTATCTCGCATCTGTTAATGGTATGCATCATTGACCGGTAATCAAATGATGTTAGATCAGGTTTGACCTCGACACCTTTATTCACTTGATGGGACTTGCACTACAGACGATTTGTGTAGAAGACCTTAGACGTTAGTAGCATTCAATATGCTGCTCTTGATCATGACTGTCCTTATGAGATCTCCTTTCTCATACTTAGCAGTTTGTACCTCCAGTATTGCACCAGTTGTTTCCTTTTCAACAGGAGACCATATCTTACTGTATGGGTCATGGCTATGACCACCTATGACATGTATTCACTATATCCTGCCTATCACGACCATTGTATCGGGTTGTTGTATTGTACTGACATGTATTCAGAGATATCATAGTATTATGACGAGTGAGCTACTCTCTCCATTTGTGTCTCCATCACTTCACTTCTGAGATTTATAATGTATTTTGGCCATCGTATCATCTTCTTTGACCTCACACATTAGGGGGCATTTGTTATAGCGTAATTTTCCACCTTGTGAGCATCATCATTGTTTGGCCTTCAGGATCCATTTCATTGACTCAGATTCACATTATGTCCTCCAGAAACACATTTTCCCCTATTTTTCTTCCTGTATGCTTGTTGTCACATTATAGCCAACGTACACGCAGGCTGTTCCACTATAGCCCGTGGACACCAAGTAAAATGGTAAAAATCAATAGAAAATTACTTTTTACTCCCAAAAAGCGATCTTAGGGTGACCTTTGGCCCTCCATATGCCCCGAAACGACTCGATTCGACCTTTCACTTACCTTTGGAAGGCTATATATTCAGCTCTTATGGTGTATGGAAGGGAGGCGAAAGAAAGAGAAAGATAACTCTAGTGGATTTTTGCCGTGACTTGAGTCTACACTCATTGATCCTTGTTGTTGTGAACTCCTTATGTTCACCTGCCAAATTCCTTTCATGGTCTTAGTTTTCCATTGCATGGGGGATTGAAGTGGTGGAGGCACAAGTGGAGAGACCCAGTTCTCGGTTCAGATTGGTTGCCAGCAAGAGGTCGTATCATTGTACTTCTTGTTATTTATTAATGGAAATACTCATTTTCTCGTCCAATTGATGTTGTGAATATTGTTAAATTACATTGGGTTATATTCGCTTATGATATCATAGATCATGCTATTGATTATGCTAATGTCTTTCACATATTATATGCACTTGCTTGTACTTGTTGTTGAGGCTAATTTGCAGGTCCAAGTGTAGAGGTTGAAAGCTCAACGGGGATCTACTTCAGACATCCGGTTGAAGGTTGGTCTTTTCTCCATTATCTTAGCATTGTCGTTTATATAGCATTGCATTGGGAATTGAGTTATTTTCTGGTAGTCAGTTGTCTGTTGTGGTCTACCCCAAGCCATAGGAAGTTTTCTCTGTAACAAATGATGATTTTTGCATATAACTTGATGAAGAGATAAACTATATGATAGTCATAAAAATTATGAAAATCACATTGGTACAAGATTAATCAATACATTTGCTGAAGTCAAGATGAGTCAACGAATGAGATTGCAGTATTTTCATGAGCATAGAGATGAGACCTGATAGTCCTGGATATGGTTAGTCAATTAAATTTCTCGTTTATAGTCAAAATTCAAAAATTAGATACCTTAGCATACTTGATTATACTGTTATAAAGCTATGGTTTCATTCAGATCGTCATTCGACACTTCATTTGACATCCCATTCATTCGCTTCATTCGTCGCTTCATTCGACACCTCATTCGACCCTTCATACAGACCTTTTATCTGTACAAGATGTGCTTGCTGGATCTGACTGCTGCTGATTATGCAGAGAATTTCTGAGGCTGCCAGCACACAAAAGGACGATGTAAACCTGCTTTTATGAAAACTTCAGTCGCGTTCTTCCTTGATTTAACATGGATCAGAACAATCTTTCTTTTGCTACTTGCATTATTCCTGAAACACATATCATTTTATCAGAGATAAATGAACTTTTTTATAAATAATCAGAAAATAAAGACAATTCTGATCCTCCCCCAAACCAAAAATATGGCGTGTCCTCAAGCCATCAAATAAAAAATGACTAGTATTCGAATACTTCCAATTAGCAGTTTAACAAATAACTCTAGAATGTTGTTGTTATTATACAAAAATGAAACATTAACTAGCTATAAAAATGATGATCCAAACAGATAGTCATTCAGTATACTTCAGTGTTACAAAAGAAAATATGCTTCTCTTCGTCAAAGATTTTTCAGATAAAATTACAGTGACCCTTGTATAAAATTAAGAGAATATCAAACTTAATCAGATTTCCTCATCAAAGCTGCTCATAGGAACTCAGTCAAATTTCCCCAGAGCCCCAAAATCACAATACATAGAGCAATCCTATCGAATTTCATATTCAGGTCCTTGGAAATCTTAAGTATATGGCCCTACCTGGAAAGATAAGAAATCTTTAATCTCATGAAGGTTAGGTAACCGGTCTTAATACAATATTGAAACTATTCTCTCTTGGGCAATTGATGAAGTTCATTACCTTAGCTCAACCATACATACTTCTTTCCGATTAGACTTTCAACAATTTTAACATATAAAAGATTTTTTTTTTTAGACATGATTTTTGATAAACAAGATGTCTTCCTCAGGCAGATTCCCCTCTATCAGTCGGGCCTGTTCAGTACCCCGTCGAGTTTACCTAGTCATACCATAGGTTGGTACCCACTGCCAGCAAGCCTATTCAGTACTCCGACGGGTTAACCTCTTGAACCCTTTTTGCATCAGAGGCTCTTGTCCCAATGTTTCCACCCTCTATAAATATTCAACAATGAATTGCCTAAAAGTGAGTGGATGGGGGAGCAGCTCTGAAAACCATGCTACAGAATGGGATGATATATGGGTTGGAAGAAAACTGTTCTTATATAAACTAAGTAAATAAAAATTCTTGTCGAATCAAAGATACATATGGTTGATTGTATTAATGTGTAGTGGATGGATCCAAAAGATAATAGAAAGAAGACCTCTCTAGACCAAGTTGCCTTCTTCAAAAGATTACAACGGTGTTTCTCAAAAGTAATATCCCCAAGGTTCCCTTCCTATTGTTGTTCAGAAAAGATTGGTCTACTTACTAACTGAACAACAAGGTCAAAATGTACCAAGAGCCTCTGGGCTTCAGATGGAGAAAAACTTTTAGTTATCAATCTCTTTATAAAGATAGGATCACCGACATAAAATATTTGAAAGTCTTATTAGAAGAGCTGCAAGAATCATGTTAAGTAAGTGGCAAAAGATGATACAAGAACATTCTAACTTTTCAATGTAAATTTTCAATTCTTAAAATAATCAGGAGGAAAGGGATCAATATGTGTGATGAATGTTTAGAGCACTTCCCTTTTTTAGATAATATTTTTATGAGTTGATTATAGAGATGAGGTTCCTGTAATCAAACTGCAAAACCACTTGTTAGATGATTCAAATTTATTCAAAGCAAAAACATATGTACAAAGAGAAACTACATGAAAGTTTATCAAAAGCTAGGAAAAGGAAAAGAGTCTTCCCTTCTTAATTGATGAAGTCTTATAAGCTGATCATAAGAGTGAAATCCCTGTGTAAATACAAACTAGCTGTCAGGAATGACTCTTGTTTATTCAAAGAACAGAAATATATTTACATATGTACAAATGAAGATAACCCAAAAATAAGTCAAGAACTAGGAGAAGGAGAGACTTCCCCTTCAACCAACTCCATTTCCTTCTGCTGTGAGACATTCTGCACAAAATCTTGTTTAGAGATTAGTTGATGATAAAGCCTTAGTCTATGTCCATTTACAACAAAATAAATTCGTGAATCATCAATTGTTTTAATCTCAACAGATCCATTATCAAAAGCTGTAACAATTTCATAGGGACCCAACCAACGGGTAGTTAATTTTCCTTTAAAATTTTTATACCTCGAATCAAATAGTAATGCCCAGTCTCTAGTCTTGAATTTTTTTTTGTTTAATATATTTATCATGCCACTTTTTGCATTGGTTTTGTACTAGAATTGTGCGTTGAATTACATCTTGTCTAGTTCATTTATTTGCAAGATTTGTTGTTTCTGTGCTTCTTCTAGATCCATCCCTAATTGTGCAGCCATACGAAAGGTTCTTACTTGAAACTCAATGGGTAGAAGAACTTGTTTACCATAAACAAGTTCATAGGGTGTGTGGCCAGTGGTATTCCTCCAAGTTATTCGATAATCCCACAAGGCTTCTGGAAGCCTATCTGCCCAGTCTTTGTGGTGTAGCTGGATAGTCTTGGTCAGGATGGATTCTAATACCTTATTTGTAGATTCTACTTGTCCATTGGCTTGCGGGTGATATGGTGAAGATTTACAATGTCTAATACCATATTTTTCAGTACGTTCCTTCATTAACTTGGAGGTAAACTGAGATTCTTGATCAGTTACAATTTCCCTAGGTACACCAAATCGGGTAAATATTTCTTCATATATAAATTCTACCACAGATTTTTCTGTGGCTCGGAATAAGGCTTTAACTTCCACCCATTTAGTGACGTAGTCTGTGCAAACTATGATATACTTCTTTTTGCTAGACATAGGGGAAATTGGTCCTACAAAATCCAGAGCCCATTTTTCAAAAGGCTCAATCATAACCTGGGGCTGTAAGGGAATCTCATTGGATGGTGTAGGTCTACCCATTCTTTGACAACTGTCACATCCCTTGACATACTTGGCAACATCTTTGAAAATGCTTGGCCAGTAATATCCAAAGTGCAACACTTGGTATGTTGTTCTCTTATCAGAAAAGTTCCCACCACATGGTCCACCATGACATGCATGGAGAATCTCTGCCATCTCATCCTCTCGTACACATCATCTAATAATAAGATCAGGACCAGTACGAAAGAGGTCATTATCCACCCAAGAGTAATTAGAACTTTGGACTATGATTTGACGTTTCTCAGGTGGGGAGAGATGGTTTGGTAACTTTCTAGTTGCTAAATAATTGGCTATGTCTGCAAACCAAGGGGTTCAAACATACACAGTGAACAAATGTTCTTCAGGAAAGCTATCATCGACGGGACTAGCACTATCGTTAATTTGAATACGAGAGAGAAAATCTGCTACCACATTTTCTCGACTGGGATGATCAATAACAGTGATGCTGAATTCTTGTAGTAAAAGGAGCCACCGAGTCACCCTGCCATTGGTGATTGGTTTGTTCATTAAAAATCTAATGTCGGAGTGGTCTGTGTGTACAAATACTTCGTAGCCTGTGATACAGTGACGGAATTTATTAATAGCATAGACTACTGCTAGAAACTCTTTTTCAGTAACAGTGTATTTTGATTCTGCAGGAGTCAAATTCTTGCTCGCAAAGTAGATGGCATATGATGCTTGTCCTTCCTTTTGACCTAAGACTCCTCCTATAGCCATGTCAAAAGCATCAGTGGATATATGAAAGGGAAGGGATCAATTGGGGCCCCTAAGTATTGGTGCCACTGATAGCTTTTCCTTTAAAGTTTCAAAGGCATGTTGATAAGGTTCAGTCCATTGAAAATCTGTATCTTTCATGAGCAATTTGAACATAGGTGCAGCTATTTTGGTAAAGTTTTCAATAAAACGTCTGTAATATCCTGCATGGCCAAGAAAGCTCCTTACCTCTTTCTGAGTTTTTGGAGGAGGGAGATTAACAATTATTTCTATCTTGGCAGGATCCACCTTGATTCCTTGAAAAGAGACATGATGTCCCAAAACTATACCCTCGGTTAGTAACATCTTGCAGTTTTCATGACTAAGGGCTTGTTGATGCCTCGGTTGTGTATGTGCTGGAATAAAGTTCAAGCAAAACAACAGGGGATGAAAACCGAGCCAAAGGCTTCAGATAATCTTACGCAATTTTGACCCTATCCTCGAGTTGTTTGGTGTGGTTAACACCCACGGATACAAAGGCCTCCGCTGGCACTTGTGTGTGTTTGATCCTAGAAAGGATCTGTCTTCCTGTGAGGAAAGACAAGAGTTTCCCTAATCTTAAGAGTTAGTTTAACCTTGAAAAGAAATATAATCTAAGTCAAGCCTATTCTAAAAGGAATGATTTGTTTGTGCACAAGATAACTTGATCTGAAAATTACTAAACCTTTTCACCAATTCAATAGACATGCAAAATTGGATCTTGACTCAGTAGCTCAAGATATAATCAGTTAAAGACATTTAACCAACAATAGCTTAAGATTTATGTGGTTGCTTGTTACAGGTGGTCTCGGAGCATCCACAGTGTCAAAATTACGGAGTCGACGTTTCAGAAAAAAAGACCCATATCGAGAGTTACCTTCATGCAAACTCTCACCACCACCCTGCCCAGAAGATAGGGGTTCTGAACACCTTAGAAATTAGGGCCTCTATAATCTCGGATGTAAAACATCTTGAAAAAGAGATAGACCACCTTAAGGAGGTCTTCGTAAACATAGGTTACAAGCCTATATATATCAATAAATCTATAGACAAAGCCCTCAATAAAAACCATGCCAGTAGGGAAAACTCTAATGATATGACCACCAACCCTAGAGCTTACCTACTTACATTCAAGGGGTCACATATAAGATCTCTAGAATCCTTAAGAAGAATGATATTACAACTTCCTTTAAACCCCTTGAGACCATTAGACAAAAAATGAGATCCGTTAAAGACCCAATTGATATAAGACAATATAGAGGTGTTTATGAAGTCCCTTGATCTTGTGATTTGGGCTATATAGGTGAGACATGTCGTTCCTTTCAGACCCGATTAAAAGAATATGGAGCTGACATAAGGAATGATCGTACCCAAACCTTAGCCCTTGTGGAACACTTTGCCAATACTAAACACCAAGTTTGCCTAGAAGACACCATAATCATTGCAAGAGAAGACCACTACTTCAAAAGGAAATTTAGGGAAGCTATAGAAATAATCAAACTTCCTAGCAATTTTAATAGGGATGGAGGCTTTGAAGTAAGTGCTAGTTGGCTTCCCTCTTTACTCAATCGCTAGTCTTTAAGATAACCTTCAAGAAACCAATTATGATTTTAGACCTATAATTAACATTTAATTCAAACTATATATAAATAATGTAAAGTAACACTTTAATGTATTTAAATTAATGGTAATACTTAATTTCAAAACTAAATTAATTCTTATTAGGTTGTATTAATAGTTTCCTTAGATTAATTTAAAGTTCTCAATTAAATCGAAATATTCAACCAACATTAAATCATTATTCCATTAATTTAGTTAACACAACATTAATTTAAAACATTTAATTAATTCAACATTAATTTAAACTATATATTAATTACTTAAATTCACATTTTAATGTTTTTGAATTAATAGTAATATTTAATTCAAAAACTATATTAATGTTTATTAGGTTATTTTAATACTTTGCTTACACTAATTCTAAAGTACTCAATTAAATTTGAATTATTCAACTAAGATTAAATTAATATTCCACTAAAATTAAATTAATATATTGCATGATCTAAGGTATTTAATTAAATTAATTAATAATTTATTTTAATCATTACGTTATTAGGATTATTTAAGACTTTACATTATTTATAAGTATTCTATTAAAATTAAAAATTTAACTAATACTTTAATTTAATTAATTTCTTTTTAATTAATATCAAATTAGGTCTAATTAAAACCTTACATAATTTAGTAATTAAAACAATTAGGAACAATTGTAAAATTTTATTAACATTTTCTATACTATCTATCCCTTTCTTAATTAACCTAACTATAAACCCTAATTTTCGAGAGCCGACCTTAGATTATTAAACTTTTCTTTCTATCTCTACTCCTCACACTATTAATGCCTTATTTCTCATGCTCTCCAATAGATTGACTTACGTCCTAATGATGAATCCTGATATGGATTCGAAACGTCGACTCCGTAATTTTGACACTGTGGATGCTCCGAGACCACCTGCAATAGCTTAAGAATTAAGTGCATACAAGTTTATCCTGCATTTGAAATGGTAGTTGACAAATTAACATTAATTCAATGCTTTCTGTGAATCATTTGCAGAAATAGATAAAATGCTTTAAATAAAGACATTCATTTAAAACGTCAATTATAATGATCATAAGTTAAGAGAAATATTAACTATAAACCAATGTAAGTTACTGATTGCAAATAATAAACAGTATTAGTGAATGTGTTGAAGCAAAATCACAATCTATCAAAGACATTTGACAAATTATAACAAAAGAGATAGCTGAAGAAAACTGACTGTGTATTTAGGCATGCAAAACATTACATAGTCTGCAACAACAGAGTGTCTCTAGTCTCTTTTGGCGATTGTGTCTCTAGTCTCTTTTGGCGATTCTGTCCCATAACCATCCATCCCTTGCTATGAGATCTAAAACCCTTTAAATAATAATTACAGTGTAATAATTTTGGATCAAATCTCCCACAAAGCAGGGATAATCAAAACTAAATTATCCTAAAAGTGGCCAAGAGAAAGGTACCTTTTGGCCTAAAACATCTAACAATCCTTAAAAATAGGAATAGTAAACCAATTCGGATCCCAAATTGGGCATCATATAGTTTTTAAGAAAGATTGCACCACATATCCTCGAGAACATCCTGTCGTAAACTAAGGAGAAACAAGATAGATCATGAGTTGTTGAAGGTAGCTGGCGAGGAACACATGAAATATTCCTTGGATTCACGGGAACCAAAGATATCCTCAAAGACCGAAAAATCAGCTAACGGATCGTCCTTGAAAGGAATTGCGGGACACCCAGGTGGCAAGTTGATGATTAAGTCCCAAATAATTGCATTATCTTGATCAACATATCTTTTATCACCCTTCTTCTGCTTGTTGAAAAGGAGCCATTCATATGTGAATTGAATCTCACCATCTTCCTCCTCACTATCTGTACTAGCATCGGAGACATCAACATCAAATGGTGCAGGAACAAGTTCAAAGTATTCCACTGGCTGAATCTCTTTCTCAACAGAAAGCTTGATAGGAATACTACAAACTCTCTGCATTTTACTTACAACATGCAATTGTTAACAAAGATATTAAAATATCAACCCAAAATTTGCATATATCATTGTAAACTAATGGGTTATTCATGAAAACCCTTATAGGAAATAAAACCACAGGATTTGACATCGATCGAGTATAATTAACTGGCATGATTGCAAGTTTACGACGTGCAGGTTGCAATTTATCATTTCTGCGAGCGAAATATTAGTCAGTCATGCATCAATTGAAATTTGGCGTAAGATGATGATAAATTTACATAATAACACATGTAATTAACAGTCAAATCTCAGAGTTTTAATCACTAAGCAATTGTTGACACAGGGTCTTTCGATAGGGGTTCACTTTGTCGTCAACAACACCAACAACCCCTTATTCACCGGCCCGGAAAGGAGTTACCCTTCCCAACAACACCTACAAAGTAGGTGAGGTCTCACCCGAGGTGGATAAGGGTGTTACAGGAACCAAGCTTCCGCAGTTACGAAGAAGATACGTGTGCATTAACCAGAGATTACAATATTTACCGTAGTCTACTAATCAACTATTCGCATCAAAACACATAAGCATTAACCAACAACATGTATTCACATAAACCAATAGAGAACATTTAAATAACCCATTATTGCATCATAGCATAACACTGGAATTCACAACCGAACATCTTCATTCATTAACATCTGCGGAAAAATCCGTCACAGAAATAGTCAAAACATGATACCGCAGTTACAACCAAACTCAAAAGATTTCATTTATCTTCAATCAATCGATCCCCTTAGGCTTACAAGCTTTCTTTATTTATATGCCTACATCATTTTACAAAAATAGTCCACATGACCGACTCAACTATTAACAATACTTATACTTCCGCAAAAAGTGGCGAAAGGTCCTTCTTCCGCGGAGTGACACTTTCGCACCTGTCGACTTCCGCATTTCCTGCAGATCTATCCCGTGCCAATAGGCCCCCAACACAAACTTGTGGCTCGTCCTGAGCCACTTCAGTTGGACACTGCTGGTTTGTTATACTGCTTTTGAAAGTCTTCGTAGGTGGTCTGGATCCGATCGACTATTTCCTTCACTGATGCGCAAATCTATGTACTTTCCGTCACCTGTTGCTCCATTGGGTGGTCGCTCACTTTTTGTTGCACTTCCTGTAGTTGCTCCTGTATCTGTTTCAATTCTGGAACCATGCTTGCCATCAGTGCTTCTGCTTTTGTCTGAAGTTTTTCCAAATGTGCCGCTCGTCGTTGCTTTCTTTCATGGGCTTTCTCAGCTCGCTGCTTCATATTCTGTAATTCCGCGGTCTTTGTCATCCTGGTCATGGTGGGCATTGCTTTAAATGACCCTTTAAATGTTTCTAGCTGCTTTTCGGCTTCACGATGCATCTTCTTTAGTTCCGCTAATTGGTCATCTTCGACCAACCTGTCCTAGAAGTCTGTAAGACTTACAACTGCCTTCTGCGCAGCCTATCCCAACTCCTGGATTTCCATCACTGCCTCATCTATCACTGTCTGTCGACTCTGGACTTGTGCCGGAACCGTGCTGGGTGTTACCCGAGCTTGGAGTTCCTCATTTTCCTTTCGGAGCTCATTCACGACAACTCCTAACATAATAGCCTGGGCCTTCGGGTCAACCTCCGTGTCCAGCACTGCTACTTCGCATGCCTTTGCTAGCGCTCTTTCGAGTCTTGTTCGTTCCATCGCAATTTCTTCCTTTGCAGTGAGCGCTCTGGTCTGGTTTGTGATGACTGCTTCCTTATCAACCAGGGCTTTCTCCTCAAGGGCCTATAACTGCGCAGCTCGTGCTGCAGTATGATCATCTCGCAGCTGCTTGGCCTCTATCTCACTACATTGTAGTCGTTTCATGCAATCGACCATCTTATTGTGCATTGCAGCCTCACGGTCCTGGATTTTTGCGCTTGCCGCTGCTTGGACCTAATGTAGTGTCAACATTGGTAGTAGGTTGAAGTTGACCCATTGTCATGGGATCCTTTCGGACCTCCAGGTTCAAGTTCTCGTCGCCTGTAAAGAAGGCGTGTGAGTCGAATTGAACTATACATTGCTGGTTTCCTACCTCTACCTCAACTCTGGGAGTCGATAGGTTTTGCTGGATATCGCTGTGTGGTACCTGAATGTTGATTATTGTATTTGCCACTGTATTTAAAAAGTCCCTTATATACTGGAAATTGTCTGTGGAGTGCTTTGTAACCTTTCGACGGTTGTGCTCTATGATATGCGTAATACTATCCAACAGACCATCGGCCTGCTGCGTAGTGAGGCCGGCTTGTGTACTACCGTTGTCGCGGTCCATTCGGTTATTTGTATGTCGTTCTTCCTGCTGAAGGTCAACATCCGAGTCCGTTGGGGTGTTGGCTGTTGAGGCCCCATCGTGACTAGAGTCGACTGTCTGATCATTTGCATCAGTCTCCTGTTCCTCCTTCTAGTTGGTGGACGCTTCATCATTCTTGTCTGGGTTCTGTTGACTGGTTTCCTGTGCCACTGCAATGTCCTTCGGATCTGTAGGGACTTTCCATTCCTCATCCTAGTGGGCGATGATGTTGTCAAGCTCAGCTTTAGTGAGCTTGTACTATGTTCTCATCCATTGCTTGGTTGGATCTGTGTGTGCTCAGAGGTAAATAGTGTGCATCTCAACAGATAACTGGGAAATGGACTGATACTTCGTCATAGCTTGCAGTGTGATTCGCGGTATCATCATTGCGTCCATCCGCATCCTCTCGAGCCAAACGTAGAACTGGATAACATTCTCCTGTTGGCGCTCCTTATCATTCGTTGCCCACAAGTTCTGGTACCTTGCACCATCGCATACTCGAGGTTCCGCGAGGTCCACCCCTTGGTAGTCATCTGGTGCCCTCCATGCTTTTAAGGCAATCAGGAGGAGTAACCGCGAATATGTGAAAGGCCGTCCATTTTCCTGGGCATCATATGCATCCTCGGTGAGTTCATGCAGCAGGAATTGAGCCTAGTTCAGCCTTTCTCTTGCGGTGCATTGTTCTGTTGCTGCGATGACCCCTGAATTGCATTGCATCGGTCGATTTTTCCTTGTTACTTTGACCGCCAATATTTTTGCTATGACTCGGACCGCCCGGTTGTTAATGGTGTGGATCAGGTAACCCCGAGAATCTTTCTGTACCTCATACTTTATAGCCAACTGCTCGGCTACTTTCTTATCATTATCCTTTCCCTGGAAAAATTTTGACGGGTCGGCTCTGTCTTGTGGTAGGTCGGTGACTTTGGCGATGAGGTCGACGGTATTTGGGATTCTCTCATGCAGCCACAATGATCGGTCATGGAAGCATGCAAGGAGTTTCTTGACGCATACGTTGACTTGTGCTAGGCACCCAAAATGTGGTAGAAGGGTGATGCCAAGCAACCCTGATCGTGCCAATCCCTGTGCCCATTCCCTCGGTTCCTTCGTGGTTGGGCCGCCCGCATGGGGGACGTACTCGTAGTCTTCTACATACTCTTTGAACTTGGAAAGGTCGTGGTCAGTGTATTGTAGTCTTTGCAACTTGGTGGTAATGTCCCTAATTGTCTTAACCCCTGGAGGTACCGGTGCGACTGCAATGGTGTATCTGTCATTTTTGTTAATCCGTAGCGTGGGTGCCCCGACCCGACGAGGTGGAACGTATTCTGAAAGCATGGGACCGTCGTATCCCTCCTGCACCTCTTCAACAGTGGGGGATCCTGCAGCGCCGTTCTTGTTCCGGGTGGATGCCCGGGTGGCTTTTTTTCTTTCTCCTGCCCACTATCGAGAGGTCGGGTCGCACTTTTCTTCTTCTTGTGTGGAATTGATGACATGACTTCGGGCTGCTCCTGAACAATTGGTGTGGCTTGTGGTATTTCAGTGCTAGTGCTAGACACATACACTTCCATTCGGCTTCTAGAGTACTACAATAACTAGATCTACTTCCTTGTTTCCCTCTATATAGAAGTTGGTAATGTTCATCCGTTCGAGGCCATCATTGTCGATTCTCGTCGGGATTCGCCAAATCCGTCACTTGCGCTGGATATTAACTCCCGGTGTCTTGGGTTTGACACTGTTCGATATGGTATAAATGACGCTTTTAGCATCTTTAATGTTGGAGTGGACTATTACTCATCGTGGCAGCTTCCATCTTGGGCCTATCATGTCGACCGCTTTTTGTGATTTATTATGATTCATGTGATACCTCCCTTTCCTTATTTATTATTATTATTATTATTATTTTTATTTTTAGCACTGCGGTAATAGGTGGTGCCGTACTGTCGACACCATATCGCAGGGTTTGGTCTTTGCGCTGGAGGATACCGTTTGTGGTTGCAAATTTCTTGCAATCGCATATCCATCTATTTCAAACTCATCCTCCGAGGTGTGAATGTCTTGTCTCTCTAAGGATATTGTCGGAAATAAGTCCTGAAATTCATGCAACAGGTCTGCTATTTTCGTAATAATTGATTCATCCCAATGCATTTCAACATTCACGACATTCAGGTTTTCCGTTGATTCAATGGTTACCTTCATAATCTTCAGTGGCTGGTTGTACTTGTCGGATGGCAGCTTAGGTGCCTTCACGTTGCGACTGCCTTCAGACTCCGGCACATATGTGGCTCTTGGGTCATCGTCATCATCATTTGGTTCTCCTGAGGCGTTGTAGCAGTCCATCATCATTTCAGGTGTCACGGTCCATCGGAGTTCTGATAACTGCACTGTTGGTTCCACCTCAAAAATCTTGTTCTTGATTGCCTGAAGTGCATTATGGATGAAGGGATTTTCGTTTAAGAAGGAGAATGTTTGGCTAAAGCCAATTGTTAACTGATCCCATGAAAGTGTATCGAGTCGCAGCTCTGTCGCGACATACCAACTCCACGGTACTTCATCCAATGTATGCACGAAGGCATGCACCCACTCCTGTTCCGGTTGCGCTGCCCATTGGTGCTAACAAGCCTTCACATGTTCGTTTGGGTTACCCTCGCCATCGTATCTTTGTCCATTCCATGCTGCGGTGTCTCCGAAACGTACCTCTAGGAGGCGTCGGCATAGTGGCCAGTTTGATATCCTTGATTTATGTGCTTCCCACTAGTGCGCAGGAGTAGCCGTCAAGGCATCCTCCAAGGCCAAGAGTCTTTGTGGTTCCGCTACCTTTCCTTCGAATTCTGTTAAGAAGGTGCTCAAATTTGGTAACCTTTTGTACGTTGGTAATGCGCACTCCTCAGTAGCCACCCAATGCACTGACTGTGTAATCCTTGCACATCTGCAAAATGATACTTCGTGAAGTTGGTTTTGCCAATTTTCTAGTGCCTCGTCTGAGTCCGAAGATGCTGAGCTAGAGCTGCGCCATTCCAACTCCCCTTCATCTGTTGGATTGATGTAATCTTCAGAAATATCATATAGGCTATCCTATCCTTCCATATCTTCATGTTTGGTGGGCTCTACGTATCATTGTCCTTCCGCAGGATCTAGTGGTGCGACAACCCTTATTTCCCGATCTTCAAATGACATGATCTGCTTCTTGAAATTGATGATTGCTTGATTTTCCATCACCCAGTCGATTCCCAATAGTGCTGGATATAGACATGTGTTATCTACTATCTCTATGACATCGAAATCGACATATGTTCGAAGTCCTTCGATTTCGATGGGAAGTTGACACACTTGGCCAAGAGGGGTGACCTTGCTCTGGTTTGCCAATTGCAGATGTATTGGTGACCAAGTCATTTGTGGTTTTCCCATTGTTTCCCATGTTCATTTTGTCAGAATGTTCATATCTGACCCTAAATCCAAAATGATGGAGTCGACATCAAACGCTCTGATTTGTGCCGACATCCTCATTTCTCTACCTGTCTTCCTTTTCTTATGTATGCGATTGACTCAGGGCTCTTGGCATTCGCTCTCCTGTCGATTCAGTAGGTTGGATATCTCCGCCAATGCCTCCTCATCCCTTTCCAACGCTAAGCAAATCTATAGGAAGGCTCTTAAGATAGTGGCCTTTCTCTGTGACTTCTTCGGGTCAAACGTCGGCGGCATATCATAGATTTCTTCTTGAAGAGGTACGTTCCTCATCCGTCGCAGCACCTCCTGCTGTTCTTTTAGGAAGGTGTCTTTTTTTGCCCCTGCGTCAAATGTAACGTTTTTCTTTCCCGCTGGTCGAACAATAGGCTGTGGTTTGTCAAGTCCCGTTACTGCTCCTCCTCGCGTTACTATTCTTACTGCCATAGAGTGTCTCCTATCTTCTGCTGATATTTTCTATACCGCTGGTTGGTTTTGATTCGGTGGGGTCGGCAGGTTCTTCGTTTCCCATTTGGCGATGAGTTGTGGGAAATCTTCTACCACATGGTCTGTTCTGCTGCAATATGTGCATTGCGAGGCCCGATTCAAGCAATCCCTTACGAAATGTCCTTGTTTCCCACAATTATAACATCTAGGAGGTCCTCGGCCCCGTCCAGCGACCCCTCCCCTTCCAGCGCCACCACCACATCCTCCCCGGAATCCTCCACAAAATCCTCCGCATGGCGGTCCATACTGCGCCTGCTGGTACTGTGGCTATTGATACTGCAGTTGTGGGTATTCTTGATACAATGATTGCTGGTACTGTGGTTGTGGATACTGCGGTGCGCGATACAGTAGTTTCCCATACTATCCTTGGTCAAATTGTGGTGTCTGCATAAACAACGGTTGTTGCTAGGCATACTGCGGCTGCTGCAGTCCCAATTGTTGCTCTTCTCCCTTTACCAGGTATGTGTCCATGTTCCGTTCTTGCAACAAATCATGTGCTCTGCAATCCTTTTTGTCATGACCCACTGATCGACAGAATTTACAATATAGACTCACCGGTTTCGACACCATCTTCTGTAAGTATATGCAGTCCTCTGGCTGACGCCCCCTGGCCTGGAAAATGGGACACCATGGTAGGCCTTTTTGGCGAAGGGGGTTCAGTGCTCCTGAATTCAAATACTGCTGAAACGCTGAACAGTTATCCTTATGGTGGCCTTCTGTCCTACATCTGGTGCACCATACATCTGAGCGGTTATTTTTCCCTTGCTTCATGTCCTCCAATTAGAGAGTCAACGTAGCCAGTTGTGCTTGAATATTATCCATTCCAGCCCCAGTCTCTCCAATCGATGAAGCCTCTAGTTTCATCGTGATTTCTAATGCTTCAGCTTGATCTGCAACCTTCTGCTGCATCAATGGTCCTCTAATATGTGGTATCAACGTGGCGATAAACCACTCTTTATGCTCCAGGTCATTTACTGGAAAATTGACTTTCGCTATCAATGTCTTGTATCTTTGATCAAACTCCCATACTGGCTCATTCGGGTATTGCCTAATCTCTTTGAGCTCAGTAATGTACTGTGCTTCTGACTTGGGTTTTTTAAATTCCTGAATCATCACTGCTTTGATTTCTGCCAACGTTTTTCCTGGAACCTTAGTATATTTTATGAACTAGTCCAACGCATAGCCCCGAAAGGTCGTCTCCATCTGCCCCTTTTTGATGTCTTCATTTTGGACCTGCTTCATGGTCCACACCGCTTCGCATAAAATCCAAAACTATTTGGGATCCTCTGTCCCGCTTCCTACAAAACTCGGCATCTTCGTATCATCCTCTATCGCGGTGTTCCTACTATTGTTACTTACAGATGCACTACTTTTCCCAGTACACGTGGGACAACTCTGCGAATTATTTGTGGTGTTTCCTTTAAATTGATAGGTGGCGTGCGGGGTCAAAGGCATGTGGTAGCTTACGATCTGCCCTTCTTCTAGGGTAGCTTGGTCACCACCTTCCTCCTTGTAATAAGGGAGCTCTGTCCTCTGTGGCCCTGTTGCGTAGTCTTCCCTTCCGTTCCTCTCAAGGGACTCTTCCTCAGTCCTCCTCCTCTTATCAGGATGCCGGAATATCATTCCACTTCTCAAGCTGCCACAGTCTTCCTCAACTTCCCTTAGAAATTCGTCGTCACTCATGTCCATCTACCCTGCATCTTTCCTAGTGGATTTGTAACTATGCGATACCTACAACCCATGCACACCGACCTGTCTACTCATCGGAGGTCATTTTCATCATGCCCTTTTCGCACACCAGCATCTTAATCCACAGGTTCAGTGATAGGACGAACCTACCCCTTGGTCCCCTGAAAAATCGTCTCTCTGCGTCGTTGTATGAACTGTTGGTATCTACCGCAAACTTAGTGATGTACCCCTCTAGGATACTATCGACCCAGAAATCAACGGCCCTTGATACTGTATTGTTGATTTGCTTCAGCTGTCAAATTAGTTCTGGAGTCTAGATCTGATCCGATACTCTTGTTGGTATGTCCTTTGAATGTCAACTGCGCGAGCCACTCCTGTAGTATTATTGGAAATTCGGCGAAGAATATCTCATGGATATCCGAGTATATGTGCTTTTGTAACCAACTTTCTACTGTCTCTACCGGGTTCCTCCTTTCTTCTTTCACAAACTCTTCTGCTTTCTCATTGAACCACTCTTGGATCTCTGGCTTCATTGGATGCCACAACATATCCTCTTTTTTCTTCTCAGGGTCCCAGCAACGACACCATTTTTTGACACAAGGTCTTTCGACAGGGGTTCACTCTATCGTCAACAAAACCAACAACCCCTTATTCACCGGCCCAAAAAGGAGTTACCCTTCCCAGCAACACCTACAAAGCAGGTGAGGTCTCACCCGAGGCGAATAAGGGTGCTGCAGGAACCAAGCTTCCGCAGTTACGAAGAAGATACGTGTGCATTAACCAGAGATTACAATATTTACCGTAGTCTACTAATCAACTATTCGCATCAAAACACATAAGCATTAACCAACAACATGTATTCACATAAACCAACAGAGAACATTTAAATAACCCATTATCGCATCATAGCATAACACCGGAATTCACAACCAAACATCTTCATTCATTAACATCTGCGGAAAAATCCATCGCAGAAATAGTCAAAACATGATACCGCAGTTACAACCAAACTCAAAAGATTTCATTTATCTTCAATCAATCGATCCCCTTAGGCTTACAAGCTTGCTTTATTTATATGCCTACATCATTTTACAAAAATGGTCCACATGATCGACTCAACTATTAACAATACTTATACTTCCGCAAAAAGTGGCAAAAGGTCCTTCTTCCGCGGAGTGACCCTTTCGCACTTGTCGGCTTCCGCATTTCCTGCGGATCTATCCCGTGCCAACAACAATGATTGGATCCCAAGACTTCATATATGATCGAGCAAAATGCAGATGAACACAGGATTAACACTTGGAAATGATGAACCAAGAACGAAAAATAAAAAATTCAAATAATTATGCCAGATGCAATCAGGGCCGTCAGATCATCGTATATCAACGGTCGGGATGTGAGATGCAGGATGTGGGATGTGGGATGCCAAGTGTAGGCACTAATTATTCATAAATATGTACACCCTTCCACAATCCGCAAATGCGGGTTGCGGAACACAAAACACAATGCGTGGTCAAAGTACTTCCTGCATCCCACAATTGCGGGTTGCGGGAAGTATAAACTACTCTTTATTAAAAAGGTCTTTCTGCATCCCGCAATCCGCAATTTGCAGGTTGCGGGTTGCGAGAAGAAAACTTTATGTGCAATTTTCTAAAAATTCCCTTTCCGCATCTCGCATCCCGCAATTTGCGGGTTATAGAAGAAAAACTTCAAATGCAGACCAAAGAGTCCACAATCCGCAATCCACAATTTGCAGGGTTGCGGATTGCGGAATGATCGAAATTTTTAACCAAAGACTTATTTCTACAATTCATAAAAATACACTAAAAGTGCATAATTTTTGAGAAGGAAAATTTACGAAGTTAATTAAATCGAATCACATGCAACAAAATGAATAGCAAACAGGTTGAACAATCCCAAAAATTGATTAAGTTACTCTTCGATATGAAATTGGGGCTCCCATATTTTGGATAAAACATGGGATTTGTTATGCCTACAACAGGGCTAAGTTTTTTTCTTGGCACCGAATAAGAATTGTTTCAAGGTTATCAAGGGCTTCTTGAAAGGTATTACCGTATACGGTAAAATCATCCATGTATACTTCTACAAAGTCATGTATAAGGTCAGCAAAAATTCCTAAGACTGCATGCTGGAAAGTGGCAGGTGCATTACATAGGACAAATGGAAAAACTCTATAGGCATATGTCCCCCAAGGACAAGTAAAGGTATTATTGTCTTGATCCTCAGGTGCTATTAAGATTTGGTTGTATCCACTATACTCATCGAGGAAAGAAAAGTATTGTTTTCCTGACAAGGTATCTAACACCTGATCAATGAAAGGTAAAGGGAAGTATTCCTTAAGAGTGGCCTTATTTAATTCTCAAAAGTCAACACAAATACACTATTTCCCTATAACTTTATTTGGAGCTACCACCAGAGGAGACACCCACTTACTGTTAGAAATTGGGTAGATGAAACCAGCATTGAGGAGCTTTTGTAATTCATCTTTGACTATATCCTTTAGGGATGGATTCATCCTTCTCTGAGGTTTCCTTACAGGTGGAATGTTTGTATCTGTGTAAATGTGGTGAATACAAGTATCTGGGTGTATACCCTTCATATCGGTGTATTCCCATGCAAATGCCCCAGTTTGACTTTTAAGAACTTTTAGTAACTGCTTTTGTTGATGTTCATCTAAACCTGCATTTATATGTAGAAAATTTTCAGTATTGACCTCACAAGGCACGGTATAGGATCCTATGTGTTATTCAATTGCAAAGACACAAGGTGTATTTGTAAATGTGGAGAGGCTCATGTTCTCTTGGAATTCATCTCCAAAAATTTGATCAAGTTGGGAAAAGGACTGGGGAAAGTCTATAAATTTTATGGAAGAGACAAATTGATTCAACAAATTTTTGGTAGTTTGTTCTTGAAGTGCACAGGAGTAATCACTAACAAGTGAAAGTTCTTCCAAGTTTTCATCCCCAAAAGGACAATCTAACCAAAACAAATTTTCAGTTACTGGTTGTGCTGGTGGATATATAAAGCAAGTTTCCTTGTAGATAACCCATCAGAGATGATCATCTCTCCATCCCTACATCCTATAAATGCATTAGCAGTGGCTAGCCAAGGTCTTCCCAAAATAATAGGGTGTCCTCTGGAAGGATCCTTTGATTCTATTACCATAAAGTCCACGGGATATTCCCATGAAGCTACTGATACAATGATATCATCTAGGACTCGAGCAGGCTGTATTGTAGTGCGGTCTGCTAATTCCAACATTGTTGGGGTAGGACGAAGAAACTGTCCTAACTATAAGTTTTCCAAAACCGTGGTGGTCATTAGGTTAATAGCAGCCCCTAGATCGATAAGTGTGTTTCCTATAGCTGTGTTATTGATAATAACAGTTACCACAGGGTTTCCTGGGTTTGTATATTTTGGAATTCTAGGTTGATCTGCTATGTAATCAAGCATTTCGCCTATGAAATGAATTGTCAGAGGGTCTTTCTGTTTCTTACCTGGTCTTTTAATACAGAGTTCCTTTATCATTTTACTATAAATTGGTATGTCTTTAATGGCTTGTAATAAAGGGATCTTGATACAAATATTTTTCAATTTGTTAATAATATCATACTCTGTAAGAGTTGTAGGTTTCTCTATTGCTAGACGCTCCGGATATGGGGGTAAATTTTCTTCTGGAGTTGCTTCTTTCTGAGGGTGGTCATGTGTTGAAACTTTTGGAATAACTACATTTTCGAAAATGGCATCATTCAAGATTTCACTAGGTATGTCTTCTTCTTCATTCTCTTCACGAATGACAACTGATGATTTGGGTTGATCTTGTAGAACTCTTCCAGACCGCAATTGAATCTCATGCACTGGTGCGGTCGAAATGACATAAGATGGAAGAGGTGGCAATCCAATGCTGTTAAGAGCTTGAGTTGGTTTATTGTTAGGATTTGGTATTGGTTGTGCAGGCAATATTGTGGGTCTTGGGGGATTCATATTCTGGAAATGGTGAGGCTAATGTATGATAGGAGGTAGTGAA
The DNA here is from genome assembly GCA_027924585.1 of Larix kaempferi. Lineage (NCBI taxonomy): Eukaryota > Viridiplantae > Streptophyta > Pinopsida > Pinales > Pinaceae > Larix > Larix kaempferi. The sequence goes on along the minus strand of BSBM01000757.1, from coordinate 16,925,972 downwards.
GGAGGCACAAATCCAGGCAAGAGTTTCTTAGGTGGGTAAGGATAGTTAGTCACAGGAGTAGGTGGAGATTGGGCATATGCTTGTCCCCTCCACCCTTGTGACCATGGTTGATGCTGAGCATTTTGAGGAGGATATCGAGGTGGCCAGTTTTTCCAATTCGAGGTGTTCCATTGTTGAGGTGGTTGATAAGGGTGATAATAGGGCGGAAATTGTAATGATGGATCCTGATATGATGGTTGGTCTCTAGGTTTCCAAGGCCTCCTAGATGTCTCACTAAAATTTCCACTCTTATATACGGCTTGCAAACTAGGCAACGATGGACAATTATCAGTTGGATGTTCTTCTGTACAAAGGTGACATACTTAAACATTATTCAATGGGCATTCCTGTTAGGGATGTTTAGTTCTACACTTAGGACAGAAAATACTCATTGATGCACGCTCTTCCTCTTGTATCTTTTTAGCTTGTAATGCATCTAATTGGGAACCCATTGCTCCTAAGATATTTGTATTGAAGTTCTCTAATAGGCTTCCCAATTCTACCCTTGTAACTCCACCAGGACTAGAGGTGTTTCCTTTTAAGTTTCTATTGTAAGATTCCCGAAAGTGCTTCCCACTTTTTCCTCTACTTCTAGAGTAATTCCTACACATCTCACAAATCTCTGCAAATGTTTTCCGAGAGACATCCCCAGATGCCATGAGGTTAAGGTTTTCTAAAAAGTCTTCTGCAATTCCCTTAAGGAAGAGAGTCCTTACTGCATCTTCTCGAAGGTCACTATATTTTGATTTATGTAATACATAGTTAAATCTTTCGAGATAATCTTCTAAGCTCTCATCTTCAAGTTATTGTATTTTAAAAATGTCATTCTGAGAGTCCTTAGGTTTACAGTAATCATGATATTTCCGTAGAAATGCAGTCTTCATGTCTTCCCAAGTTCTAATGCTAGATTCTCCTAACCCCATGAACCATCTTAGAGCAGAATCTTTTAGTGTAGCAGGAAAAAGTTTTAACTTTTGGCCATCTTGTAGGTAATTATAGCTTCTACACAAAATGTCAAATTCGAACAGAAATGTATCTGAATCCTCACTACTCTTCCCATAAAAGGTAGGTAGTGAGGAGGGAGGGATGTTTTTCATGGTTACATCTTGTGTAATATCTAAAATAGGGAACCCAAAAGTACCTTCAATTCTAATCTCTCCCTCTTCTTCATCTTGTTGAACATGATCTCCGTTTTCATTCTCCATGTAAACTTGATTCCCAAAGAGAGTAAACCTAGGTGGTTCCTTTCTTGGTGAATATGGAATGTCCCAATGTTCTATTTCAGGGAGAGTATTCCTTCGATGAGAAGACTTGTCAGCTACGTGAGATCCAGCTCTACAAGGATTTTAGGACCTATAGTTGACGTTCTTATCTATGAAACAACTATATTTGTAGAGTTTTCAAAAAGAGCGTCTATTTGTGTGGGAACAACAAAATCTACCAAATTCGGACCCCCTACTAATGAGAAGGTTGTGTCTTTGGGTTTTGAAACTAATGGAGGATTGAGAGGTTCTGATGGTTTATCTTTTTGAGCTTCTTCCTTCCTAAGTTCAGTTTCAATACTTGTTTTGCGGACAATCTACCGAGAGCGGACTTGAGGCCTGATCTCCCTAGCTTAACGTAAGTCTAGAAAAAATAAGAAAGAACATAAAATACTTTCCTAGATCGTATAGAAATACAAATGTAAGAGTAGATTGTTTACCTTAGATTTGTAGATCCCTTTCTCCTTCGTTGATCCAATGCTCCAGCGCTGCCAGATCGCAAGTAGCTAAACCTTGCTGAACATGTAACAGACCACAAGAAGTGAAACTATATATCTCATATGATAGATCTAAGCTAACAGTTAAGGAGGAAAACTCTAAACATCATCAAGGAGACAACATTTATGGAAAGCAATTATATTAACTATATTGAAAAGTGGAGAAGTACAATAGAAAAGAGGATTACAACCATTGCCCTCACGCTGCAAGCTCCTTCCGACAAGCCATGCCAAAGATCCTAGAGAGAAGTGGATGTTCCCCAAGCTAGAGAGTTAGATCTATTGGGCTCAGTTTCACTAGCATAAGAGTACCATAGACTTCCTCCCCTTGGGATGGGAGTGAGCTTCATTTAAATAGGACTAAGTGGATAGGGTATGGATAGGATAGGTTGAGATATGATAGGAGAGGCTTAAGGGATCCTTCCAAGGTGTTAGTAATCAAGTGCCAACTCTCCCAAGAGGTCAGGGATAGGGTCCCAAGTCAACAAGCTTCGAGAAGGGGCTCAAAGGGATATTTTTGTCTATTAACTGACATCGACGCACCTTGCAATAGAGCAAGCTACGATGTCTCTTGCTGCATGAGTGCAACCTGTGACGACCTATCAAAACCTAGTACAAACGGGTACAAATCCTTCCAGGTCAATCACTCAATCAAGGTAACTTCAGGGGTGTATACATTGAATCTCATAATGGGAATATTTTAGGTGTAACAATACGAGACTGAGGTTCTCCTAGTAGTGTTTCTTTATGGACTGATTTTTCTGATGTCTCTATGGTTCCCCCTGAATGGTTTCCAGAAAGGATTTCCTTAGCTTTCCAAGTAGGACTATCCCCTTTTGGTGTTTTTCTATACCTTTCTGCTGAGTTAGTAGTTGGGGTGGCATGCCCCCCGTAAATATTAGTAGGAATTTTAGTGTTTTGGGGACTAGTTTTAATATATCTACCTTTTAAATCTCTAGGTCTATTCATGAAAGCAAAACTAAAACTAAAGCAAAACTTAATTGCATTACTACTACTGCTGGGTTTTGGGGATGCCTGTTATAACAGATGTGTAGTTTCTTACCTCTCGTCTTACCGATCACCCGCCACCAACCTATCACTAAGTTTCAAAAGGAAAATTCTACCTACCACTAAGTTTTATAAGAAAATTCTACCTATCTACAACTCCCCGACAACGACGCCAAAATGTTGGTTGTTTATTATGTCTTAATGAATTCACCAAACATTTAATTATTGACCGGGGTAGGTAATCTTAGAGTTGTCACAAAATATATGCTGAGGTAGAAAGGTACCTAAGGTATCGGCTCAGCAGACCTTAGAAATGTTTAATAATGAAAAGATCGAAGGATCTTTCAAAATGAAGAACCGATCAAACTTAAAAATAAAACTACTACGCTGATTAGAACTAACCAAACCAAAAGATCGGAATAGTATCAATCTATACTACTCTACCCTATGGACAATAATTGAAAAGATAAAAACAATACTATTCTAGGAAACAAGACTTGATCAAAAGAAAGCTACTCTTATGAAAATGGAAACTACTAATCAATTATTCAAACTCAAATCTAGGAATTATAAAGACTAGCTATTATGTAATATTGAAGATCTAACTATGAACAAATTCAGAAACTTAACTATGAAACAAAATGAAATGTTGATCTAAGATTTATGCATGTATTAACAACAATGAATGATTCATAAGAAAACCTACCTAGTTCCAATCGTCTTGAAGAACTACTGCTTCTAAATGACTTACAAAGGTTAAATAATGCAAAATGGAAATAAATCTAACTTGACTTCTACAAAAATGTGAAAACTAAAGATAGACGAATTACAAGAAATCTTAAACATTGTAACCTACTGTTCATCCATAAGCAAATGATAAACTAGCCACAATACTCGAAATAAAACACTATTTTAACAATCTAGCTTTACTTGAGAAGTACAGAATCTAAGTTATCTGATCTTCTAATGACTGTTTTGAAATGCTTATCTAACTCATACACATGCCTATCAACATCAAATGATATTTATTAATACTTCAAACTTGTTCATAAAACATTAACTACAAGAAAATTAAACTAAACTAAGTACAAGACAAGAGTTTTACCTGATTGGAATCAATGTTAACTTGTGATCAAAACCTACAACAGAGAAAAAAGTATTGTTATGATATCCCTACTGAAAATCAAACTATATTCTAAGATAGCTTGCTCAATTATGCAAGTGCAATGCAGCTGATCTATAACTTGAAAAGTAAACCTATATTAAACTAAGCTATGAGAACTTTAAAAATGAAACTTTAAAATACTGAAAACTAATGCATCTACATGAAACTCCAAATGAACTATTAAGCTTGAACTTAAAACTGATTTCTAGTCTATCATACCTATTGAAATGAAAGAACTTGAAGCAATGAAACTAAACCAAGTCTGAACAACAGAACACTATGTAAATGAAATTGAAAGTTTGATTATAAATTTGAAATGAAAACTGGAAATGAAATGCTAAGCTGATTTCAAAAACAAACTGATATTTAACAAGGTCTACGATAGCATTTTAAACTAAAGATAGACCAATTACAAGAAATCTTAAACATTGTAACCTAATGTTCATCCATAAGAAAATGATAAACTAGCTACAATACTAGAAATAAAACACTATTTTAGCAATCTAGATTTACTTGAGAAGTACAGAATCTAAGTTATCTGATCTTCTAATGACTGTTTTGAAATGCTTATCTAACTCATACACATGCCTATCAACATCAAATGATATCTATCAATACTTCAAACTCATTCATAAAACATTAACTACAAGAAAAGCAAACTAAAATAAGTACAAGACAAGAGTTTTAGATGATTGTAATCAATGTTAACTTGTGATCAAAACCTACAACAGAAAAAACAAAGTATTCTTATGCTATCCCTACTGAAAATCAAACTATATTCTGAGATAGCTTTCTCAATTATGCAAGTGCAATGCAACTGATCTATAACTTGAAAAGTAAACCTATATTAAACTAAGCTATGAGAACTTTCAAAATGAAACTTTAAAATACTGAAAACTAATGCATCTACATGAAACTCCAAATGAACTATTACGCTTGAACTTAAAACTAATTTCTAGTCTATTATACCTATTGAAATGAAAGAACTTGAAGTAATGAAACTAAACCAAGTCTGAACAACATAACACTATGTAAATGAAAATGAAAGTCTGATTATAAATTTGAAATGAAAACTGGAAATGAAATGCTAAGTTGATTTAAAAAACAAACTGATATTTAATAAGGTCTATGATAGCATTTTAAACAAACTTAAGCTAATCTAGGTTCTAGGTATGAAAGCAAATGAAAGTGAATCACGAACTATTGAAATCATGAACAAAAAGACAACTATGCTACTCTACTTAAACCAAAATTATTTCTCATTTGAACAGTGAAATATATGCTGAATGTAAACTAGTTTCATCATCATTAAAACTGATATAATTAGTCTATGAGTTAATATAAAACTAAATATGAATTGCTGGAGGTGGATTTGAATCCCAAACTAGCTACAGGACATGATGAAGTACTGGAAAATTAACCTAAGCCCTAACTAATTATTTCTGCACAAAACGTAATACTGGAAATTCTGGAAAATACTGAAAAATTCTGTCTAAATACGAATGGAAGGCTGAAGGGCAGTCTGAACGAATGGTGCGAATGGCCGGCCGAATGGATTTTGAAGATATAAATTGTATAAAAACACAAGAAAATTATATTTTATACACATCAAAATGTCATCTATAGGAAAACGAACTATATGCATACATAAACGAAATGTTATATTTGCAAATATAAAAAGAAATTGCTGAATATACACAAATGGAACCTCTGATTGTTGAGGGGCCCTTCCCAGCAACAGGGGTTTATCTCCTAAGCTACTCATTCGCCAGTCATTAACATAACATGAAAATACTCATCAACAGCTGAAACATAGACTTTTTATTAAATTGAAGCAAAGCTTATACAATGTTTTTCTCTCCTCGTTTCTCAACCTAAGGCATCTTTATATAGCATTTACAAAGGGAGAGCAGGTTGACCCTTTCAATGGCCGACCTCTCTAAAAATAGAAGGTCTTTACTACTGCAGAAATGACCCATTAAAATGCACAGGCCGTTTTCCTCATTTCGTGCGGGTTGGTTCCTTTAACGTGAGCAACAGATGCGTTGGCAGTTTGGACGAGTGAGGATGCGAATCTTCTCGAACAAGAGCTCATGATCCGTCAGGGCCATGTCGCCAACAGAACCCACGTCGTTGTTGCCGCCTTCAATGCTCCAGAATATGCTAACCAACAAATCCAGAGGTGCGAACGAAGGTTTGAATGGACGTCCGAATGCGGATGGGCGTCTGAATGCGAATGCGCGTTTGGATGAGAATCCGTATGAAAACCACAACCTGAAAAATGGAAACTATGTGCCCAGCAAGTCCAAAAATGTTGAGTTAACGTTAATAAATCATAAAAAGATGATAATCAGTTAAGATTCACGAAATATTAAAATATGTTCATACCTGAGTTCTAGTGGTGGTCTGAATGGCAAGAAATATGACTTAACACACCAAAAATGGTAAAAATAGTGCCAACAGAGCACATTCAATGATCAAAAGTGATGGTAAAATTGGACATCAACAATTAAGTCTGTATAAATAGATTCCCCAGTCTGCCTGTGTAGATGAATCTTATCTAGGACTATTATTTTTGTCAAATTAAATTTAATTTCTGTAACTTTTTCGTCAGATGACACAGCTAAATTCAAAGTGTTTTCTTTAGGATCCCTGCTGGTCATCAAGGTGACTTTTGAGTTCATTAGGCTTCGAAATTTTGGGAATAAATTATAAGTTTTTTCTAAAGTCGCTTTCTTATCCTGTCCATATTTAACATACATTTATGCTCTCGACTGAAATCTACTAGTCTCACTATCTTCCTTACCTTCCTGAAATTTGTAATCAAGCACTTGATCTTGTGGAGCTTGATATTTCTCTTTGTTCTTCTCTTTTCCACTTGCAAATACAACCAAATCACTTTGGGGATCTGCTTTAAGTCTCTTTTCTCTTTCCCGCTCTTCAATTTTTGCATCAATAATTTCTTCAAAACTCCTTTTACTAACCATCTCCACCTTTCCTGGAGTAGGTATTACTTCTATTGAAGATATTTCTGGAACAAGAGGATTTGATTGTGAACATGCTGAAACCAATTTATCTGATTCATACTGCAGACGATTAGCCATTTTTGATAATCCCTTAACTTCTTGATGGTCAAATCCCTTACTCTTATTTTGTTGTCTCCTTTGAAAAATAACATGGCAGTGATCATAGTTGACAGCATATGCCTTTTTAAAATCCAATTCTTCTGACTGTTTTTCTACAAAAGACAATGCATTCTTATTCTTTACAATGAAAGGTCCCACTTTCAAAGGAAACTTTATATCAGATTCCTTTTTAAAAGCCAGAAAATGGTCATTTTCAACAATGAACTTTTGCTTGATAAACTCCAAGGCAAATACTCTTGAGGTTAGAAAATCTGGTAAGATATAAGGTTGTTTGATGAATCCATACAGTCTGACTACTGTATGTTCTTTTAATAGAAACCAATCCCCTACTACCATGTCCTGTTTCAACTGCATCAATGTCTTCATCTTCGGCAGTACCCTTGGCAATTCTTCCCCAAAAATAAATTTATATATTTATGATACGATATGGTTCATGTAATTAAACATATTATCCTCCAAAGTATTTTAAAAAATCACCTGTGAAAAATGTAGATCCTTCTGACTTGAAAACAAAAGCATATTCATAAATAAGACTGGAATTTGAAGTGCCTGGTATTGTGGAAATTCACTAGCTGAGAGTGAACACTTTCAGCTAGGAATTCATCATATTTAAGACAATGTACCTGACTATACTCTACCCATGGTATGCCAAATATTATTCTAAAGAGCAAACACAATTGCACTTCTGTTACCACTGCATCACTGTCTAACCCTAAAAACTGAGCAATTAGGGATAATACCAAACGTGTATTCTCATTGAAAAAATTCATATCTAATGGGTAAGGAGTATCTTGGATTTCAAGTTCAGGCTTAAGGCAATTGGTTAAAAAAGCTTGTTTAGTTTCCGGAGATGACTGGCGGTACTGGGTGAAAATGACTTCTTCGGTAAGATTTTCTTGTTCATGAGGTTGAGATAAAGGTACTTCAAGAGAATTCCTAACAATGGTGGACTCAATAGGGTAGAGAATTTTGGACTTAGATGCATTCATGATGACTTTTTCACTTTGGGAATAATTCGTTACACACCACTAAAGAAACTTGGGGAACCCTATAATTTGGTCTAGGCAGAAAAATATGAAGGAAGACTGAAAAACTCTGTGTATATCTGCACCTTCCTTATACAATCTATCCAATCTAGCTCTTACCTCTGTAATTTAAATCTTAACCTTGGGGTCATAAATATCCTTATCCCTGTCTTTTAGGGCATCATGCTCGACGGCTAAGGTCTCTTCCATTCCTTCCATTATATAAAAAACTTATCTGACTGACAACACGAGTTCCGAAACCTACTTAAAACTGATGAGTTTGCAATAGGGTGTGCTCTGTCGCTTTCCTGGTCCGCGCATGTTTCAAACTTTTTGGAGCTGCACGAGACAAATGTCAAATGTCAACCCTCACGTGGCTTTTTCCCCCTTTTATAACCTTCGAAAGTAGTTTCGTACGACGTCTGGGCAGTTTTCTATACCACTTATTTCACTTGCGAAATGCTCTGACATCGACACGTGGATAGCGGTTTCAGATTTTGCAACCGCTCATCCTTTCATTTTATCGTGCATCTCCACGACGCGAAATGCCTCTGAGTTGTCGATCCGTCCATTGTTGTTCAATAGACGATGATACTTGCTCACTATTTAACCCTTTCCACTTTTAACGCTGTCGACTAAATCTCGGCTATCTCCCCTGCTCTTTTCCCAATGGAAACGTATTTCACCCGTCGATCTCCCCTGGAGAGATCCAGACCATTGGATCATCTGTCATTTTACGGTCACTTCTATGGTTATTTCGGAAGTCCTCCTCCATCGTCGGATCATAATCCCCTTTGATCCTGATCATTGATTCTCATTGTTTAACTTTTGATTCCTCGATACTACACCTCTAAGGTGGTTTTCGCAGCGGTGAAAAGCGGTTTCCCTTACCACTTCCTCAACTTGCGAAATGCTGAGGAAGTGACACGTGGTAAGCGGTTTCAAATTTCGCAACCACCCAAGATTCCATTTCTTCGTGCATGTTGGCAATGCGGAATATATGTGAGCCATTGATCTCTCAGTGCTCGATCATTTGGCCGTTGATCTCGTCTCTGCTTGAACACTTCCTCCACATCACTTTGGAGACACTCTCGCGCTATATACCTTGTTTCTTCTCCAGCGAAACTCCGCCTCCACTATCGATCTTTTATTCTATAATCTAGACCATTGATTTTTTATATGATCTTCACCATCGCTCCATTATCCTTTTTAAATCCTTTTTGACTTTCAGCCAACGGTCATGTGGCACATTTTATTTAGGACTAGGTGCTTTCCCCACAAAGCTTAGGTTATACCAAAACAAAATTTCATTATCCATTTTTCATTCAAGTTTGAAAAACACTGTGCCAACAGAGTCCATGGTCTTGTGCAACCTTCTACGTGAATAAACATTCAAAACAAATCCAAGGAGTGCCAAGGATGGTAATTAATTACAAGCCATTAAACGATGCTTTGGAGTGGGTTAGGTATCCAATTCCAAACAAATCAGATTTGATCAAAAGAATTGCAGGATCCAAAATATTTTCCAAATTTGATTTAAAATCCGGCTTCTGGGAGATAGGAATTAAGCCAAAAGATCAATTCAAAACGACATTTAATGTGCCACATGGGAAGTATGAATGGAAGGCAATGCTGTTCGAATTAAAGAATGCCCCTTCTGAATTCCAAAGAATTATGGAATCCATCCTAGAACCTTATATGGATTGGCTTATGGTTTATATTGATGATATATTGGTATTTTCTAAATCCATTGAAGAACATATCAAGCACCTCAGAATCTTGCTTCATGTTCTCCACAAGAATGGATTTGTGTTGTTAGAAAAGAAGATGAAGTTATTCCAGACTGAGATCGAGTTTCTAGGACAAAAGATAAAAAATGGAAAGATAGCAATTCAACAACATGCTATTGATTTTGCAGACAAATTTCCAGATGTCATACTGGAAAAGAAGTAGTTACAGAGGTTCTTAGGATGTCTAAACTATGTATCAGCTTACTATGAAAATTGTGCACAAGACAAAAAGTTCCTAAAAAAAGGCTAGGAACAAGCCCACCTCCTTGGTCGCAGAAGCACACAGAAGTAGTTCGAAGAATAAAGGCCAAGGTAAAAACTCTACCTGTATTGCATGTCATAGATGAAAATCTAATAAAAATATTAGAAATAGATGCATCAGAAGAAGGATGGTGAGCTGTACTAAAACAATGTCGAAGGAATTGTGATGGCACTGATGAAGAAATAGTTTGGTATGCCTAGGGACTATGGAATGATGCACAAAGAAAGTACCACACCATCGATAAGGAAATCAAAGCTTGTCTGAATGCTATACAAAAATTTTAAATTCATTTAATGAATTAAAGAAGTTCCTGATCCGAACAGACAGCCAAGCCAAGAAATTTTTTCTTGAGAACCCCATCAGAAACTCTACTGCAAAAGCTAAGTTTTCCATATGGCAGGCCTATTTTCTCAGTATGAATTTGAAATCAAGCATATCAAGGGAACTCATAATTGTATTGCATATTTTCTTACAAGAGAGCACCTACAAACCAATTATGGAGTGACAACCCTGACCTACATGATGATGATAACATAATGGCATGATGGAGCAAATTGATGCAGGTATGTAGATGATGATATGAGATGGGAAGACTATACAGAATAGTGGAATCCCACCTGGAAGCTAAGGTCCACAGAGGTATTAGATGAAAGCCTACACCACCCAAACCTGCTGATAAATCTAGTACCAGAACACATGAGATATCTAACATCTACATGTGGGATTCCTAACATGGTTTATGGCCAACAAATAATGCAGGTCATTGATTCCTCCCATGTGTTGCAGACCAATTTTCAGGATCTCAGACTTATCAGTATTGAGTCAGTAGGAGGATAGGTCCAACAACAATATTACTGTATCAATTACATGAGAACTTTAGCTTCCTGGCTCAGGAATAATCCCACTTTCAATTTCCCCCTCACTGATGTGAACTATGAGAAGTACAAGAAATTGTGGTGGTGATTCCTAAAAAAAGATAACCAGGACCAAGAGTACTTCGCACAAATAAAATTTGGGCTGCAACAGAATCATGTATTGAATGGGATCCCTGAGTGGACACATTGTGTTGAGTTTGGTTGTCATTGATGTCAAAAGTATTCATTAATGACAAAATATATGATGACATGGCATGTATGATGATGTGGTATGTAAAAGACACATGGTGGCATTTTAGTGCTATTATGAAGTCAGTGTTGCAATATGGCATCATTATGAAGAGTATGGCTAGGGGGGTGGCCAAATCAATGTAAACCAGGCCAGAGGAAGCGACCCTGTTTTTATTAGGTTCCTGTGTGAATAAAGAAAGCTAATTAAGTTGTCTCTGTGTGTATGCATGAATCTATGTATGAAGTGTTAAAAATTGAATATTTGTGTATCTCTGTATCAATGAAGCAATTGACAGTTTGGGATATCTGTGTAAATGATTGATTAATCACTGTGTGTATGCGTAGCCTAAAGTAAGGGATTTTGAGGATTTAATGTTGCAGCGGATGTATGAATGATCTCTATGTGTGTAAAACCACGAAGTCGATGTGCAGATCCAGCAAGGGAATCAATTCAGGTGATGATCGATTGAGTGATTGATTGATTCTCTGATCAATCAATGTAGAATCGTAGAGTTGCAAAGATTGAAGTTTGTAGAGATTTGGATGATCCAGATTAAAGGAGAAAATATGGATCAACGATGGGAAAGAGATCACGAGGTGAACGTGAACGAAAGATAAGAAGTCCGCAAGATTAAGTGAAGCTCCACCGGAGACAGCATATCGATGAACGAGATCAAAGCCGCAAGAGATCTAACACCCCAGAGAAATTCCGCAAGAGAAAGATGTAAGGAAGATAACAGATCTGCAAAGATAAGGTGAGATCTGCATATGATCTCAGATCGATGGCAGGAAAGAACCCGCAAGAAATCGATGGTTGTAAAGAGTTGTAGAAAAGGAATTGTGGGAGGGAAATTGCGGAATCCCATTTAGGGAAAATTTGAAGGCAAGTCCGCAATCCGCAATCTGCAACCCGACTACGGAAAGAGAATTGTGGAAAGATAAATTGCGGAAGACAATTTGTAAAAGTTGAAACACAGTTCCGCAATCTGCAATCCCCAAGCTATGGAAAAAGAATCCACTGTTGATCAAGATCCGACGGTCCATGATCATTGCGGAAAGAACCTTACGGAAAGAGACTTGTGGAAAGAGACTTGCGGAAGAAGTTTTGAGGGAGACAAATTGCGGAATCTAGTTTGTAAAAATCGAAATATAATTCCGCAATCCGCAATCCGCAAGCTGAGGAAAGAGAATCCACCATTGATCAAGATCAGACGGTCCATGATCACTGTGGAAAATTCGTTGCGGAAAAGCCACTGCGGAAAGGAAATTGTGGAAAGGTCACTGGGGAAAGGTAATTGCGGAAAGATCGTTGCGGAAAGGCAATTGTGGGCTGATTTTTGTTGCGGAAATATCATTGCGGAAAAAGGAAAATTCGAAAGGAATTTTGGTGTAGAATTATCATTGCGGAGAGGCAATTTTGCAAAGATCTTTGTTGCGGAAAGTCATGACTGATAAACCTAAATAGAGTTAAAGAATTATTAAAATGAAGAATTGTGATTTCATGAAGAGGAACGATCTAAGAAGGAAAAGGCACAATTGTGAAAAGATGCATTTGTAGAAAACGTATTAGAAGGTATTTATAGATAGAATGTTGAGTGAAAGAAGTCGTCTTTGTGATCCAAATCTATGTAGCAGCAGCTATAGACAGAGACCAAAGAAGGAAAACCAGTGACATGTTTGAAAACATAAAGAAGATCTGGAAGTCTGATGAAATCAAATTAGGGTGGTAGGGTGGTGCTAGGGAAGGCAGTAAGCCTGCAGGAGGTCGTATCCTCCTTCTACTAGTAGTTGGAAAACAGGGTGTTGTTGCATTGTTGTCTGTAGCAACAGATAAAAGATCTGGGGTGTTGTAGCATTTTTGCCTGTAGCAGCAGGAAAAATTTGGGGTGTAGTTGCATCCTTTATGTAGTAGCAGATAAACGATTTTGTAAAATTCATCTTATTAATGAGTATGAGTTGGTGGTTTTCTCTTTGAGGTTTCCATGATAAAATCTTGTGTCCTAACTTGTTTGATTATTTGTGTGTCTTGTACTAATTGTCTTAATAAAAGGAAAAATAAGACAATACTGATTCACCCCCCTCTCAGTATTGCTAGATATTCCAACAATTGGTATCAGAGCAAGGTTCCTTCATTACAGTTTAACCACTGGAAGGAAGATCCTCATTAAAGACCACAATGGATCAACATGAAGGATTAGCTACCAACAAACCTCCACTCTTCACAGGAATTAACTATGCATATTGGAGTGCAAGAAGCGACCCTGTTTGTATCAGGTTCCTGTGTCAATAAAGAAAGCTAATTAATTTGTCTCTGTGTGTACACATGAATCTATCTCTGAAGTGTTAATAGTTGAATATTTGTGTATCTCTGTATCAATGAATCAATTGACAGTTTGGGATATCTGTGTAAATGATTGATTAATCACTGTGTGTATGCGTAGCCTAAAGTAAGGGATTTTGAGGATTGAATATTGCAGCGGATGTATGAATGATCTATGTGTGTGTAAAACCACAGAGTCGATGTGCAGATCCAGCAAGGGAATCAAGTTAGGTGATGATCGATTGAGTGATTGATTGATTCTCTGATCAATCAATGTAGAATCGTAGAGTTGCAAAGATTGAAGTTTGCAGAGATTTGGACGATCTCGAATAAAGGAGAAAAGATGGATCAACAATGGGAAAGCGATCATGAGGTGAACGTGAACGAAAGATAAGAAATACGTAAGATTAGGTGAAGTTCCACCGGAAACAGGAGATCGATGAACGAGATCAAAGCCGCAAGAGATCTAACACCCTAGAGAAATTCCGCAAGAGAAAGGTGTAAGGAAGATAACAGATCTGCAAAGATAAGGTGAGATCCGCATCTGATCTCAGATTGACGGTCAGGAATGAACCCGCAAGAAATCGACGGTTGTAAAGAGTTGCAAAAAAGGAATTGTGGGAGGGAAATTGCGGAATCCCATTTCGGGAAAAGTTGAAGGCACGTTAGCAATCCGCAATCCGCAACCCGACTGCGGAAAGAGAATTGCGGAAGACAATTTGTAAAAGTCGAAATACAGTTCCGCAATCCACAATCCCCAAGTTGCAGAAAAAGAATCAACCGTTGATCAAGATTTGACGGTCCACGATCACTGCGGAAAGAGACTTGCGAGAGACAAATTGCGGAAGCTAGTTTGTAAAAATCGAAATATACTTCCACAATCCGCAATCCACAAGCTGCAGAAAGAGAATCCATCGTTGATCAAGATCAGACGGTCCACGATCACAGCAGAAAGGAGATTGCGGAAAATTCGTTGCGGAAAAGCCACTGCGAAAAGGAAATTGCAGAAAGGTCACTGTGGAAAGGTAATTGTGGAAAGGCAATTGTGGGATGATTTTTGTTGCAGAAATATCATTGCAGAAAAAGGAAAATTCGGAAGGAATTCTGGTGCAGAATTATCATTGCAGAGAGGCAATTTTGGAAAGATTTTTGTTGTGGAAAGTCATGACTGATAAAACTAAATAGAGTTAAAGAATTATTAAAATGAAGAATTGTGTTTTCATGAAGAGGCACGATCTAAGAATGAAAATGCGCAACTTTGAGAAGATGCATTCGTAGAAAACGCGTTAGAAGGTATTTATAGACAGAATCTCGAGTGAAAGAAGTCGTCTCTGTGATCCATTGATCCAGATTTGTGTGGGAACGAAACAAAAGATAGCATATACATAATCATATACAGAGATATATATTCACATACACAGATATATGGCAAGAAACACAACGATACAGTAAACACATATTCTATTAAAGATTGGAAATATAACAGACTGTAAATACAACAACTAGAATGGTAGTAGCTCTCTCTGAGAAGAGATGTGGCCGATGTGCTCATTCGTGCCAAGATGAATACAAAAAGAGGCCGAAAGGGCCTATTTATCATAAGCATGAGGGAAAGAATCCCAAACATCCAGAAACCTAACCCTAGAAGATGAACCGTCATAAAGTTTGCGGCCCCAAGGTGGTTAGTTGAACAGTCAACTTCCCGGGGTCATAACTTTTGCATACGATCTCTGTTTGGGGCGCTCGGTAGCTCGTTGGAAAGGTCTATCTGAGATTTACAAATTTTGATTGGGGCCATGTGCATGCTGTTGGAAACCATTTTACCCCCAAATCGACAAAACACGTTGTTTAGGACCTCAAAACGGCTCTGGAAGTTCAAGACCCGAAAAACTGCTAAAAATAGTAATTTACCAAAATTGCTAGAAGACTGTTTTGAGCCAGTTGGAAGAGGTGGGCCACCACTGATATCCACCTAGATCAATCCTCCCTCGTTAGGAATCAATGGTATCCATTATGTCAAATCCCTTATCATATGTCGAATTGTGTGTTGAGTTGAGCTCCTGGTGCGACATTTGTTGAAGCGAAAAGGTTTCCTTTCTTTGAAATCTTCAGAGGGTTGTAATTGTTGTTGTTGAATGCACTGGAGCTGTTCAACAGTTTTGGTTGTTGTGGTATCCTTGGTCTGCACTGGTGTGGATGGTTTCTTTTTGGAGAAGCACCTTGAATGTGTGGCCTTGCACTGCAGAGGTACTCGAATATGTGATGCTGCACTGAATTCGTGTTTTTCTTATTTTTGTTGAGTAGAGGGATAATGTGTAGAGGTTGTGGATGCCTCTGCGATATGATGTTCTCCTTTAGTGGAAATTGCGAATAGAGAAAATTTCCAAATGTGGGAGATTATCTTCCTGCCCTGCTTGGTTGGGGTAGATAAAACTATCTCTGGTATCCAATAGAGTTGTCCTCCCAAAGTGAAAATGACACTGCGAGGTCGTGATTCATATACAACATGACGCTTCCACACATGTGGTTGTCCTAAAAGAACATCGCATACTTCAAGTGGGTCCACATCACACAATACCTCATCTTTGAAGGGCTTGATGCCATATGGTAGGCGACATTGGTGACTGACGCGGATCCCTCATCCTTGGCTTAGCCATCCAATGGTGTATGGTTTTGGGTGTGGTGTTATTGGTAGCTCCAATTTCTTGATGACTTTTGCTAAGATCCGATTCTTTTGGCTGCCGCTTTCAACAACAAAGTGTAGGGGAATTCCATTCACCCACATCTATGAGTGGAAAAGGCGCTCCTCTGCCTCCGACTCTTTAGGTTCATCTGGTTGAATCTGTGTGGTCGCAACAATGACATTGAGTTCTACAAAAATGATCTGCTTCCCTTTTTGTGCGGTTGTGAAATTAGGTTCTGAGTCAAAATCGGAACTGGGATCTGATTCTGAAGATTTGATCTTAGCTAACAATGGCTGTTTTGAGTGACATTCATCAGTGTTGTGCCATGGGATTTTGTGGAACTCGCACCACTTCTTGGTGTCCTTCTTTGTCTTTTTGTTACCCTTCTTCGCTTGTGGTTCGGACTGGTTGTCCTCTCCCTGTGTAATGTCCCCATTCAAATAAGTGCATAGTAAGACAATCCCACCAATCCTACTAGTTTCCTAGGTTGGATGGGCACATGTGGGATGGCAATAAGGAAGCTAATAAATGATATTTAGACATTAGAAGGGTTCAATCATTTAATAAATATGATGAATAAATAAATTCAAGAGAAATTCTAGGTGGCAAGTGGTTTTGGAGACATATGGAGGTGGTGGGACCCACACTAGCTTGATTTTTCAATGACACATGGCAGCTCTCTCTTGCCAATTCGAATTCATGGGAAGGTGAACACTCTTGGGTGAGTTGGTAAGTCATAAAACATGGAATTGAGCATCTTAGGTCGAAATGGGATGGAGTAGTAACCTCCATGGGAGAGGAAGAGTCAAATTGGAGACTAGTAGACACTTGGGATAGATTCCCTAGTTTTATGACAACAATAATGAAGCATCTATGACATTTATGACAAAATTCAGACCTGACTTCTTACACCTGACCATTATGACATGTCAGCCCCAAAAATAGGCTCAAGGAAGGCGCTCATGGAGTTGGAGGAATCTAAAGAGACTCAAATTCGAATTTGGGAGAAGATGGAAGGTTGGAACTAGGAGACAAGTGGCAAATGAGGAATATTTTCTAAATGGAAAATTATTGAATCTATTGAGAGGATTTCGACCCCTTGAAGGCTAATGTTGGTTATAAAATGTAGAAATCAAGTATGAGAATGGCTTTTGATGATTTGAGAAAAATTGCATTTGTGAAGAGAGAACTAGTGGATGGCTAGTTTCTTCCCTTAGCCAATTTCGAGGGTGAAAGATTCCCATCCAAGTTGGTGTTTGGAGAGGCCACTCAGGTCCTTCATGGTGCTTTAATGGATTTTTATTTGCAGGTAGCAGATACAGGAAGTTTCATGGTTTGGTTTAGTGCAGCACTTTCTCTCCACCATTTCCAATTTGAAGGCATATTTGGGCTCCTTGAGGGATTGCGCTTTGGGTGAGATCTTGCACTCATTGGGAGAGCTTCATATGAAATTTTTCTGATTGTAATAGCTTCATATCCTATTTTCTTCATATTCAGAAACTCTCAGGTCGAAATACCCATTGAATGTATGCAAAATTATTGATTAATGAGCAAACAATGTCCGTTTCCCCAATGCTTTGATGTATGACACTATAAGGTTGATTATTTCGAATGGATGGATGATTCTCTGATATATTTGTGATTAATATACTGCCATGGATATATTATACAATTTTCATGTACTATACTTGAGCATTTGAAGCATTTTTACTTAGTTTGTTTGTATTGAGAGGTGAAATAGTGCCATTTCCCCAAGGGTCGAATTGGGGGTTTTTGCTGTTGAATGTGAGAGAGTTAGAACAGTAGTAAAAATCAATTAATGGTGCATATGAGACCTTAATCACATACTTAAAACATTACATACCTCTGTTCATAAATTCATGGGAGTTTGGAGGCATTTGGAAGGCCATTTACAGTGTTACCTCGGGGGGATTTGATGCACAAATTACTAGTCAAAATTACCTATATTGATCAGAATACAAATCAAGTTTGCAGTAGTATTTGGAGGGCCATAAAACATCTTTGAACCTAATATTCAAGTCTAAATACCATTCATACACTCCTACAGAAGATTTGGGAGCATTTGGGTTGATTTGGAGGTCAAAACAGTAAAACTAGTCAAAGGTCGAAATTGGGGAAAAAGTGAAAAAATTGGCATTTTAATAAAATTTTGAAAAAGGGTTATTACACCCTGCCCCGTGTTCTGCGAGACAAAGTTTCCCTTGCCTTGATTTTGCACAGGTCCGAAGTCACGCTTGTTTTTTTGCTGAAATTTCTACTCAATTTTGACAACATATCGATAGGTGGATCCGAGTGAATATATTTCTAGGAAATCCATCTTTGTTCGTATGTACTAGTGTAGGCCACTGCGATATTTCAGTACTAGGTTCTGCTTGGAGTCCTTGATACCTAGATTTGTGCGCAAGGTATGAAATTTGTTGGTGTACTCCGACACCATTTGGTCCCTCTCTTGATGCAGAATGGTCCATTTTGTGTAATGGTCATCATAGTTTCCCACAGGGTAATATTGTTCCTTAACGACATCTATGAAAGAGGCCCAAGTGGTATCGTAATCAAACAATCTAGACTCGTCTGATGAGTTTTTCTCACAATAAGTTTCCCACCAATTTTTGACATGGGGGACAACCTTGAGGGGTGCAAAGACTATCTTTTCCTTGTCGGAAAAATTGTGGATAGAGAAATACCCTTCTAGTAGATTCAACCATTTATCTAGGGCATTGACACCAATCTGGCCTTCAAATAAAGCGATATCAAAATTAACTTGTATCTTGAAGGGAGTCGCATCTCCGAAACGACTGCTCGTTGAAGGGGTATTTGTTGCCATCAACATGCGTCGAAGGATTTGGGCGAAATTATCCATCATCTCGTTCCTCTGTCGCGCGAGGGATTCCTTGAGCAACAACTTGATAGGATCTCCTGCTCTATTGTCTCTCTTTTCATCCGCCATGGGAGGTCATTTGGGATGGCGAGAGTGATATTCCCCAAGTGAAACTAGTTCGAGACCCAACTCTCTATATCCTGACCTCGTCGGGGACATGCATCGAGAAACAATCAAAGAGCAGATTGCTCTGATACCACTGATCCGGATTTGTGTGGGAACGAAAAAAAAGATAGCACATACAAAATCATATATAGAGATATATATTCACATACACAGATATATGGAAAGAAACACAGCGATACAGTAAACACATATTCTACTAAATATCGGAAATAGAACAAACTGTAAATACAACTAGAATGGTAGTAGCTATCTCTGAGAAGAGATGTGGCCGCTGTGCTCGTTTGTGCCAAGATGAATACAAAAAGTGGCCGAAAGGGCCTATTTATAATAAGCATGAGGGAAAGAATTCCAAACATCCAAAAACCTAACCCTAGAAGATGAACCGTCATAAAGTTTGTGGCTCCAAGGTGGTTAGTTGAATAGTCAACTTCAGGGTCATAACTTTTGCATACGATCTCCATTTGGGGCACTCGGTAGCTCGTTGGAAAGGTCTATTCGAGATTTACAACTTTCGATTGGAGCCAAATGCACATTGTTGGCAACCATCTGGTCCCCCAAATTGCCAAAAAAACGTCGTTTAGGGCTTCAAAACGACTCCAAAAGTTTAGGACCCAAAAAACTGCTAAAAATAGTAATTTACCAAAATTGCCAGAAGACTGTTTTGAGCCAGTTGGAATAGGTGGGCTGCCACCGATATCCACCTGGATCATCCATATCTATGTAGCAGTAGATGTAGACAGAGACCAAACAAGGATAACCAGTGACAGGTTTGAAAACATAAAGAAGATCTACAAGTCTGATGAAATGAAATTAGGGTGGTAGGGTGGTGCTAGGGCATGCAGTAAGCCTGCAGGAGGTCGTAGCCTCCTTCCAGTAGTAGCTGGAAAATAGGGTGTTGTTGCATCCTTGTCTGTAGCAGCAGAAAAAATATCTGGGGTGTTGTAGCATCTTTGTCTGTAGCAGCAGGAAAAATATGGGGTGTAGTTGCATCCTTTCTGTAGTAGCAGATAACCAATTTTGTAAAATTCATCTTATTAATGAGTATGAGTTGGTGGTTTGCTCTTTGAGGTTTCCACGATAAAATTTTGTGTCCTAACTTGTTTGATTATTTGTGTGTCTTGTACTAATTGTTTTAATAAAAGGAAAAAGAAGACAATATTGATTCACCCCCCCTCTCAGTATTGTTGGATATTCCAACACATTGTTGGTGGAATGATTTCGGATTGAGCATAAGTGGAGTGGATCCTACAATAATACGACATGAGCATGCCAGATTTTGTATCCCATGTTCAAAGGTCGAGGAAATGAATACCAGTGAAGTTTGCGATGATACACATCTCCTTCATACATTTGTGTACAATAAGTTTCAGTGGCTAGTAAAAATAAAGATTCAGGTGCAAATACAACAAAGACAGAGAATTATTATAAGGAGAACATATACAAAATTGTGGGACCCATAATATGAATGGAGGTTCGGACATCCGTATGATGGTATGATCCACTGGCCATACGACCGTCCTGATTATAATTTCTTTGAATAATGGGTTCCGTGGGATTCCCCAAAATCTCTGCTTTATGTTAAGAGTCATAATGGTTTCCGTGGGATTCCCTGAAATATCCACCTTGTAATGGTTAACACCTAAGAGTCATAATGGTTTATGTGGGATTCCCTGAAATATCCACTTTGTTTTATGATCAGATCTGAGATCTTCGTATGATACTGAAAAGACTTGAGATTCCTCTTTTCGTACATTCATCCTGAGACTCGGGGCACTTCCCCGACATCTGGTGCGGATTGACCTGCATCTCAGATGAATATCACGGAAAGCAGATCTTAAGGACGTTTTGATAAAGGTTCCTCACTTTTCATGTTCTTGAAGGATCTCTCATCCAAGTCTATAAATAAAAGGCTCTCCTTCTCATTTGGGGGGGGGCATTCGAGAGAAGGAGAATTCTAGAGTCTTTAGGATTTTTGGTCGAGTATGCTCTACAAGTGCAACCTAGTTTGATCACATTGCATCAGAAAGTACAGTCTTAGAAGTTCAGTCTGATAGTTGTGAATATGATTTGCGAATTGCCTTTATGGTATAATATTGCACCAGAAAACACTCTGAGTCTTATGTAATGAAAGCTTTGTACCATTCCCAGTTCTGAGATTGTCTATTTTGGTCTGTCTAAGCCATATCACCCAAAATCCCAGATCTGTAATTCCTTAGATACCTCGCAAGATTCATCATTTTGGTCGTGAATAGAAGTAAGACGCAAAGTAATTCTCAAGGAGGAGCCATTGTGCATGTTCGACAATTTAAAGGAGTGACCGAAGAAAGGTAGCAGGCTCGTGAGTTGCAGAAATTCAGACAAAGAGAAGCAAGCCTAGCGCTGAGATATCTTCCAGTATACCAGGTGTAGAGGCCCCTGCTGTATTTGGTATCGGATAATTATTACCAGGTGTAGAGGCCCTTGCTGTATTTGTCACTCACAATCTCGATACCAACCTCTTCTTCACCACAATGACTTTATCCATTTGTCATTGAATAATGATTGTAGGGGTTTCTCCTTTCATGTGCGGCTATCAAATCAACTCAGATCATGAATACATGATGGATGGATCTCTCCTCTTCACATCGGCGGCTGCACTCTTCACAGTGCTGGGATCTACCAGATTGTGACACGACGACTCTGTTGATGGGAATCAAACTCCATATCTGAACACAGATATGCTCCTGCACATCCTTCACTAGGCGCATAGCTCTTACAACAAACATAGAATCATACCTTAATATCCATATACCCAATATGGAGCTGGTAACCTTTGACCTTCAATCATGGTTGGTTGCACAATTGACCACTCACAACACCAATTTCTTTCATCTACATAGATATGCACTCCACGCTCCACAGATCTCACAACCGACGACTACTCTCACGCTCTTCAACACAAGATAGATTGCTTCATTTAAGATGAAACAATAGCAACAAAGAACCGTGGTTCTAAAAGATCTACAAATCCATCAGATCTATACTTTAACCAGATCTGCAATTTCTCCTTGCAGATTCAAATGTCCAAGCAATAAATTTGTCATCTTCCATCATGCACCTGCACGTAGTCTCATCTACACAAACTCTGGTTACAAGCAATGACAATATACCATGCTCTGACACCACTGTTAGGAATAAAAATATGCAAGAGAATAAAACATGACAATATACCATGCTCTGATAACACTGCTAAGGATAAAAATAAGCAAGAGAATAAAACATAAATATAAGAGCAATCAACAATAGCAACACAAGATTGATCCTGAAAACCCGTAGGGAAAAACCAACCATCAATAATAGATCTATTATTGGTCTCTTAGCCTAGGCAGCCAAGAGCATCTCTCTTGCTCAAATTGGCATCTTACAATGGAGGAATCCAACCCTATAAATAGGGTTCTTTACATGTAAATACAACTAGCAAGAAACCATGGGCTATCAAAACAGTGTGCCTGAAACCACTTACATCCTTGCTCATTCTCGAGTCAAGGTTAACCCTAACAGAATTGGGAATACCTGTCGTGCCTTGGACTGCATGGTAGCGTTCTCAAGAGTCGTCGATCCCCGTGGGTATGAAACTTACGCGTCTCCTGTTGTTGTCACCTACATGGAGTCCTTTCTTGGAGCTACGTTGAAGATTGCCTCGAGCCTGCATTAAAGACTGTCTTCCAATTTTGACTACCTGAAGTTGTGTATCATTGCATTCAAATGTATTGAAGACTTCCTTCTTCACTGTTGTTGAACAATTCATGAGATCTGCGTGAGGTTGTGTTCACCCACACCCTGCTCTCAAGGAACTGCATGATGCTGCATGATAATGGTATCCCCATAACCTCAAGGACACGGGATCAAGAAGAGTTTCTTGGTGGTGGCGTTGAGTATAGTGGTGCATGAAGACCTGATGCATATTAGGTGTGTGACCAGAGGATATGTATTAATGTGGATATCACACGAAACAAGAGTCTGGCAAAGCAAGCTGCGACTACTGTGTTCTCTCACACTCAATGTGGAAAACCTACTATAACTTACTCTCATCCTTGTCAGCATCTGAGTGTGTTGTGTTCCTACTCTATTGCTACGTGACAGAGCCCTATCACTCATCACCATGCTCATCATGACTTGTTGGTATTTGCATTAAAGTCGACAATACCTGCAAATTATTCTTTGCATGTTGGTACCTGCGTGGACTGTCTGAGTTGCTTGCGACTTGGCTAGATTCAACAATAACTACGTGTGGAGACTTGAACAGTCTAATGCAGTATTGAAGAGCTACATTTTCTTCCTTGAAGAGCTGCACGCCTAGAGGACCATTGGGCCACCTCTATGCGTTGAATACTGTTGAGGCTACCTTCTCATTGGTGAATACCTAGCTTTGGTAAAAGTGTTGTGAAGGAGCTATGCTATTGAGTATTCCTATTGAGCTGTGTGGAGCTGAGTACTGCACGTATAGCACGACCTGGCATTTCGAATGTGTGGAATGAGACAACTACAAAATGTTAAAGAAATTAAATCCTGCACCAAGACGAGCATTATGCTAGAAAGTAAAAGCGAAGGGCGGGTTGCGAAATACGGTTCATGAGAGCAATTGTCCGTGTATACTCTCAGCTGAACCTAAAGCGGTGTTGTAGTCATTCCACTCACCCGAAGCGTAGGAATGGTCTATTAAAAAGAAAAAGAGTGAAATACTTTAAAAACAAAACAAAGTAATTTGAATTTTCTTAATCATTTATTTACGCTCTTAGGAGTTACAAAAGTTTGATATACTCAAGGTGAACTACAAATTTGACCGACAACATTTATAAGTAAAGAAAATTAGCGATTCATATTCAATTTTTTTTGACACATGAAGTTAATATACAAGGACTCAAAGCATCGACAAAGCATTGTCAAAGTTGAAGATTAATTCAGCATTTGGTATTTACACACAACAAAAATTAAATTTTAAATCAAAATCAAGGTGTATTTTCGGTTGAACTCGACACCTTCTATTTTTTAAGTCCAAATTTCAGTTGTTAGAGTCTTATTTGTAAAAGGGTGCAATTACAAGAACCCATTTTCCATTTGAGTGAGTCCTTAATCACATTTTTCAATGGCGCAAATCAATAATCTAGTAGAGTTACTGGACACTACTGCTTTTTATGGTCGACCACACTGTCATAATCAACAAGACCACTCTCACTCACATTCAAGATTGTGTACAAGAATCGCAAGACACTATTGATTTTCTTTAGCTTGAATCACAACTCCAACATGATGAGCTACAACAAAGGAAGCAATATTATGAACTTGTTCCTGTTTAGAACAATCCTCTCTTTGTGATTCATATCAGCAGCCTACACATGTTCAAATGAATGATGTCACTTTCAAAGCACATGACCCCACTTCAGAAGCAAAAGAAAATGAAGATGAATTTATAAATGTTCCACTTGTTCTTTTCAAGCCCATCATCAGACCATGGGAAGAGGTCACCGAAAACAAGCATAGAAACGGTCTTGGATACGACAAGGAAGTGATGGCTCACATTCCTGATTTATCCAAGCCTATCCAGTTTTAGAGTGTTGGATTCCTCAATGAAAGTTCATCTTCTTATGCTCCAATTACAATTCAAATTTCGAAATGCCAACATTGTGATTGAGTTGGCCACATGAAAGATCAATATTTTGATCTTCATCCTTGTAAGCATTGTGGAAAACATACCCATTCTTCAGACATATGTTTTTTCTTTTTTTTTGTGAAGAAACCCGCAAGAGAGAAGATTCACTATGGGTGGATTGCTTCTTGGAAATGGTTGTCAACAACCATGAAGATTTCTATGTCATACCACATAATTTGTTCTCAAGTAATGCCACATATTGTAGTTGAGACATTCTCTTATCCTCACATTGTTCTTAATAGGGGGGAATATAGACTGTTAGAAACATGCGAGTGAGAAAAATCGAGCTGGAACACACGAGCATGAACCAATGCTAGATAACTAGAACATTGAGCTAGTTGCAAGAGCCTCAAGATAGAGCTACCTAGCCATAGTTAGAGCTACAACACTGAAATATAGTCAGAGCCACATTCCACTGAGCTCCAGAGTTTGTGGTCAGCCTAAAACCACCCATTCAGTAGAAGACATACAACTTATGCTAACCTTTCGAAATTTTCTAGGAACCTTTGAGATTTAGAGCCAAGTTCAAGAGTTTGTGGTCATCATTGAACCACCATTTAGTAGAAGAATTAAGCTTATGATAGCCTTTGGAATGTTCCAAGAATCGATGAGTGAGAACCTGAGTCAGAGCCAAGTTCAAGACCATCGCTGAGCTAGAATTGGAGTTATCACCAAGTTCTAGAGTTTGTGGTCAACCTAAAACCACCCAATTAGTATAAGACTTCAGCTTCTGCTAACCTTTGATTTAAAGAGCTTCTTCATCATTTTGCAACTGTCCTTCTCTAGATTTCAGCTCTTTGCGTGGACTCATATCAACCGCTTCGGATTAAGGGGGGGAATGTTGGAAACCTAATCTATTAGGTTAGGTGGAGACCAACAGTGATGAGGAGTCCAAGGGACAGCTTGGAAGATGAAACCAAGCGTCACCTTGAGTTGTATTTATAATGTACATATCTTAATGAAAAGTGTGTGCTTTCACATCAATTATCTCTGTGTTTGTGGAGCATCCATCTTATGTGTATTTGGTTTTGTTAATCCAATCTACTATCTTCCCCATAGGGCATGCTAACATTGGTTAATAAAGTTGACTACTGTATCTTTATTGGTTATGAATATGGGTGAAAGGGTTTAAACTTTGGAACCCAGTTACTAAGAAGATTGTTTACAGTCGGGATGTTATTTTTAGAAAGGTTAAAAATGTTTCCAAATAGGAAGTTGTACCAAGGGAATGAACAAGAGATAATAGAGTTGGAGTTGGAGGATGAAAATTCTGACTCAATAGAGGAAGATGAATCAGAAGAAGGAGAAACTCATACTCTAGTTTTGAAGAGATCATCTCAGGAAAGAAGGCAACCAGAAAGGTAATCCCCATTGGATTTTCATTCTTGTTTTGCTTTATCTATTACTAATGAGGATTCTAGAATTGTTAAGGAAGCAATGGATTCAGAGGATAGTAAACTCTAGAAGAAGGCCATGTTTGAAGAAATGGATTCCTTGGATAAAAATGAAGCGTGGGATCTAGTTGAGTTCATATCTAGAAGAAAAATCATTGGTAGCAAATGGTTGTTTGATAAGAAGTTGAATGCAAAAGGTAAAATGGAGAAGTAAAAATCTTGCTTAGTAGCAAAGGGATATACCTCTGAGTAATAATAGTAGTTAACTCTCTATGGCCTTTCTTATTGTAGGAGTGAAAAATAATGGATGTCTTACTTGAGGCATACCTCATATTTTTCTTCTCCTTGTGGTTGAGTTGTGTTCTACTTCTTCTAAGTGTTGGTGTAGGTAGTGTCTTGGAACTTTCCTCATCACTTCCCTTCTATAATCTACCACAAGGATGGAGTGGTAGAGCATTTCCATCTTCATTTGTTGTGACCCTTTATTTTGATGAGAAGACCAATTCTAGCTTGCCTTTTTACATCACAAAAGTGGTCTTGGAGTTCATGGCATTTTCCTCTTTGCCATCAAAACTTAGGCCTTCATGTTTGGGCCTTTGTTCGTCTACAATGGGGCTTAGGATGTCTTGTATCCTCTTCCAAGCCTTTGTCCATCATATCCCATTTTCCTTATTAGCTTGGAACCAATGCCTCTTGTATGCTTTGCAAATTCATCAATAGGTTCTTGAAGAAGATATGAACAAGATGAACTTACCATTTTGGTCTTAGTCACGGTGCTAGCTTTGACACTAACAATAAAAGACAACCTTAATTTTTGGTTCTCTTGAACAATTGCTTGTAGCTTTGCCAATGCTTCTTCCATATCTACCAACTCTTGCTTTCGTTGAGTCATCATCAGAGAAAACCTATTCTCCTACTAGCTATCCATCTGGATGACCTTCTCTCCCAAGTGCACAAGTTTTACCATGTGCTTGTCCCACTCTACCATAACCACAATGATGGAGTCTAGGCATTTATAAAATTGGTTTTCTTAACAATGGAAGCAACCTTTTTGAGGTTTCACGATTCTTCTCCATTGCTATTATTTGTCGATCATATATATGTAACTTCTCCTTCAAGTTCTTGTTATGAGTCTTCTTGAAGCTAAGGATTTAAGGAGTGTACATATTCCAACCTTTCTCTGTTTTCTTTACCCATGCTAGGACTGCAAACTTTTGGTATTTGCATCAGTGTTAAGGATTCAAATGCTCTAATACCACATGATCTATAAATGAAGGACTTATATCCACTGGCTTATGCATCCTCTGTAGAATGTACTTCAAGTCTCTGTTCTTAGTCTTGTACACAGATTTATGTTCCTCTGTGTTATGTGATTATAGGTGTAAAACACTCAGTAACACTCTTTAGGATTGGAGTTATGGCTTGGTACTAGTGTAAACTATAGATAACAGACAACTAATAATGCAATCCTAATTAGGCTAATAAAAACCAGACTATACAAACCCTTTTTCATTGAAGTATATGCCTTCAATCAACTCCTTTACACATTCATAACCAGTTGAACTAAATCTCTCGAAATCCCCAAATTTAAGAAACCATCATGGTTTGGTGTGTTTAGTTCTAATTGTGGTAGCCAATTACCACTTGGTTTCTCACAACAAGAGGTTTATGTAAATTTTTACTTCTCAAACAGGCTTCAAGTTATACTCAGATTATCAATGTTTAATAAACAATCTCATTCAAGCTTTTGACAGTTGCAAATGAAATTTAACTCATAAACATGTTTGAACTAGAAGCATATGAGAATTCTACCAAAATACTGAGATCATAATTAATACAACAACCATACACATGAAAATTGCAGACTCAAAGTTTTAGCCAATTTGGCCCAGATAAAACCCCCTAAGGGGAAAACATGTGAGAGAGAGTGAGAGTATTTATTTCTTCAATAATTATGGAAGGTACAACAATAAAACACTTATATTAACCCCTTGAAGATAGACACCAAGTCTAGAAATTCTATAGCTGAAGATGACTTAAACTCAATACAATAAACAACCAAGAAAACAATGCCAAATTCTTCCTTCACAAGCTGTCTACTCACAGTCAATACCTCGAACTTTGTGTACAAACATCTCTACCTTCACCTTGGTTACTATTCCCACTGAAATAGCAGCGATTTGCTTGAAACAATGTGCCCAAATAGTACAAAAATGTATGACCCATGAGCTGCTTGGAAAAATGTGCCAGAACAGTACGACCCAACAACTAAATGCTACTGAAAAGGACCTCGAAATTTGTGCCATTAAACATAAGTCATATGCCCATCCTCTTCTCAAAACTTGAGCCCATTAATTACTACTGTAGGGACTTGGGAATTTGAACTGTACTCGACATATTGGGAATCATGCTACTATCTCAGTTAGCTTCCTTCTCTCTCAGACTCAAACTTGACCTCTATATTTTCTCAAGGAAATGTGATTTGCTCCAACTCTCTTGGATGAGTGAACAAATGAGGAATGAGGTGCCTTTTATTGTTTTTTCCTTGTCTTTTCTTTTCACCTTCCCAAGGTAGATGAAAGGACACTAGATCAAGGCCCACATTTAATCTAGTGTTTTCTCATCAATGGATGAGAAAAATCAGTTTTCTCCCCATTAAATATTTTCTCTCCCAACCACAACTTAATAAAATTTAAAAGTCACTTTATAAATCTAAAGTGACATTAATTACTTTTCTCAAGTAATTAATACAATGGTCATGTCACTTTTCCCTCTCTTAATGGCTTAGGAAAAATTTCTAGGGGAACACTTCCTTGGTACAAATTTCAACACTCCCTCTTACCAAGGAAAGTGTTCTCCCTCACTCCCAACTTATCCCTGAAGAAGATAATATGCTTCCCCACCAAAGATGGTACTTTGCTCATGTTCTTCTCACACAATATGATAATCTGCTCATGTGCTTCTCACACAATATGAAAGATTCCCACCCTTTCTGAACTCTGCTATAGAAAGGTCAAATCAAATGTCCCTTCATGTTAGGAATCATCACATGAAGGGAATCTTGAGCTGCAAAGCTCAATGCTTCTGCTTTTCATGGAAAGACCTTCTAGCATGTCCTCCACCAAAATCATACTCCAGTCTCACACTATCTATTATAGAAGCTCCTTTTATCTATGGAATTTGTCCCTCTGCAAGTCCTGTATCCTGCATTGATACCACATGTCGGGACATCTCATCTCACTCATCCATCAGTGACAAGTCTACCAGCTGACCCTCTTGCCAACACTGGAAGAATAGCCTCTTGTTGATTCCCCTGAATAGAAGATAGACTACTCGGTACCACAATAATCTCTGGAGCATCTCACTCTCTCCTCTGAACTGCATATTGACTACTCGACACTACATCAATCCTGGAAGCATCTCGCTCACCGCCTGTCTTAGACTCATGACCCATTATCCACCCAGATCCTCTTGTTGTAGGCTGTCCATGCACTACATACTCACCATCTCTCCGATGACCTATCAACACAGGGTCAACCGAATCCACTCCCAATATATAGATGAAAATGTGTTCACTCTTGAACAATATTGCATATCCTGCACCCTACAAGGATGGAATTGAAAGTTTGCTATCATGCAGCCCTGGAACATAGAGTACTCTTGAAATCTCTTGAAGCTCTCCAAAATCTAGCTGGAACCATACTTGTTCCAACCCTCTGATTGCATGCACTGTGCCATCTTTGTCTTGTACGAGCTTCTTTGGAATAGTCTCAATAGTGAGGAAGGTATCTTGCCTCCTAATCATGTGACTGCAATAGGCACTATCCACCATCCACTTCCCATCATCCACTGGTCCACTACTACCACAAATCGAAATAACCATGGAAACAGAGAATTCTTTCTCGAACTGTGCATTGTACCTCTCTATCTCAACTGTAGCTGCAACTTGTTCCTCCTTCTCTTGCTTGCCCCTCTTCTTCTTAGGACATTGCCCAACATAATGGCCAATATCATTGCATGCATAACACCTAACTCTGGTCAAGTCCTTTTTCTGCTCACCTCTCTGTTGCTTAGCCCCTCCCATAGGGCCCTTCTTGGACTTCTTTCCTTTAGCTGATAAGGAAACATTCTCCTTATCCTCCTTACTGTTTGAAGAGCTCCTCTGCACAAATTCTCTCTGTGTCTCCTCTTGCACAAAGTCATCCTAGAGACGATCCCAAGAGTGCATGTTCTCTCATGCAACAACTGCCTCCATGGAGACTTCCCACTGCTTGGATGCTCCATCTAGTGCCATCCTCACTAGGTTGTTTCCCTACACAACCTCCCCAATTGCTACAAGCTCATCTCTCACTTAGGTGATGTAAGTAGTAAGAGGTCACATTCTTAGATTCTGCCATCCGTATGCTTTTTAGATTCTCTCTTAGTACCATCTTTCAATTTTAATTCGAACTCTAGTACAACTTGGTTAAGGAACCCCACATCAAATAAGCTCGGGTCGTAGAAGCCAGGTGTGGGATCACATGATCCTTCACTACATCAAGGATGATCCTCTTCTCCTTGATGTCCTTCTTATTAAAGGCTTCCAACGTTCCTGCATCATTGGCCCTCGGATTTTGAACATGATTTGTTTGAGTGTTGTTCACCACGTCATCCCACAACTCTTTCTTCCACAGTATTAACACTATCGTTGCTTTCCAAGGAATGAAGTTGGCTGCTCCATCTAGCCTGTCCTCTAATCTTAACCCCGTGGCTATCTCACTGAAAATGTAAGTCCAAATATTTCTCTGATGAACAAAAGAAAAATACCTTTGAATTCTGAAAATCATTGACTGTAAATCTGCCCTTCTCTTCTCATCCTTGCTTTGATACCATGTAAATTTTTACTTCTCAAACATGCTTCAAGTTATACTCAGATTATCAATGTTTAATAAACAATCTCATTCAAACTTTTGACAGTTGCAAATGAAATTTAACTCATAAACATGTGTGAACTAGAAGCACATGAGAATTCTACCAAAATACTGAGAGTAGAATGAATACAACAACCATACACATGAAAATTGCATACTTAGATTTTTAGCCAATTTGGCCTAGGAAAAACCCCCTAAGGGGAAAACTTGTGAGAGAGAGTGAGAGTATTTATTTCTTCAATAATTATGAAAGGTACATCAATAAAGCAGTAGTGAAACACTTATCTTAACCCCTTGAAGACATACACCAAGTTTGAAAATTCTATAGCTGAAGATGACTTAAACTTAGTACAATAAACAACCAAGAAAATAATGCCAAATCCTGCCTTTACAAACTGTCTACTCACAGTCAGTACCTCGAAATTTGTGCACAAACATCTCTGCCTTCACCTCAGTTACTGTTCCCACTGTAATTCTACCTTTACAAACTGTCTACTCCAATTAGTACCTCGAACTTTGTGCACAAACATCTCTGCCTTCACCTTAGTTATTGTGCCCACTATAGCAACAATGAGCTACTTGGAAAATGTGCCCAAACAATATAGAACTATACGACCCATGAGATGCTTGGAAAAGTGTTCCAGAACAGTACAACCCAACAACTAAATGCTGTTGAAAAGGACCTCGAAATCCATGCCAATCAACATAAGTCATATGCGCAGCCTCTTCTTGAAACTCGAGCCCATTAATTACTACTGTATGGACATGGGAATGATGGGCTGCTATTTTGTCTCGTATTTTCCATAGTTTAGGCTCTGATTTGATTTCCATTTGGACTTTTGTCTTCATTTTTTTTTTGTACATAATGGTATCTAGTCTATGATTGCAGGCATATATAAGTTATTTTGATATTTTATGACATAATCCAGGTAAATTTAATTTATTTTGTCATTTCTTTATGAACTGTAGCATAGATTTTATTTTTAGAAGATTTGGCATATTAAAATTCTATGTGATTATGTCTTATTACGGTCTTGATTATGGCTTGTAAATCCGGTACCCCCTTCTTGTACCTATTACATATATCAACTCCGTCATGGAATTTTGAATGGAGCGTTAGTATGTGGATGTAGCATTTGTTCGTGGGTTTGACTCGTAGGACACAGAAGTATTCAAATTTTGGAATATTGTGGTTATGAAGCTTCTCTTTGGATTCTCATTACTATCACACCAACTCACCTAGTCAACATTCAACTCCAACCGTTCTTTTGTGCCACCATAACAGGTCATAGTCCAGGTCAGTAGTCAAACTGCCAATTGATAATTCCTGCCATCTCTAAGGGGATGTCTATTCTTGAACAGGGACCAGTAGTTGTCATAGTACTGGTCCCACACAACCACCAAATATTGACATAAAAACACCCATAAATTAAACATAAATATTCCATATTAAGTGCAGTAAATATTTAAATTATGTCCAAAAATTGCCCATTAATTGACTGGACCAACATGTGTCCATAAATAGTCTTTATGTGCAAAAGAGTACAAACCATCTTGTCCCAACTACCTACTGATTTTCCTAGGGATCCAAAAGTACATGAACAACTAAATAACCCAACTTGTATTTTCCACCTACTGCAAGGTACCTATCAAATCAACCCCCACGAATATCTATTGGAGCATAAATATACCAGCATGCATGAAAACCTATTCAAGCACAAGGAGGAGAGTGTCAGCCATAACTACATGGTTGTTCAACAATCCAACCCACTGTATTCAATAAATGACACCTACCCATTAAATGCAGCCATTAAACATATGAAAGCACAAGGATCATGAAACAGATGAAGGCATAAGGATCCACCATGACAAGTTCCCAGCCATTGGATCACATTTAAATCAATCCACAACACACATTCGAATTTGAGAGATTGCAATCCATGTGCACCGTTCTTACCAATCCAATTCAACAACAAAAAACTATAAAAGAACCACAACCCTTACTGAAGTTGCATTTCAGACATTCAAACTGCAGAGTGTGTGCCTAGTGGAGACATACCATCAGAGAGTGTGTGCATAGTATAATCAGGTAACTGCATAATCAACTTCAATGTTTCAGTTATTTCCATTTATGTTATAATCAGCTTCAAGTTTTCTTCTATATAATCAACTTCCCTTTTAAACGTGTAGGTTGTTGTAGGCATGGAAAGAGTCAGCAATGCAAGGAGAACAAGTTGTCGACTAAGCAGGGGTGCCCAACTATGCTGCACCTCATTGGATGAGGAGAGGGTTGATCATTCAAATGCCAACAATGATCCCAGCAATGTTGGTAAGAATGACAATGTGGTGGTAGAGGACACTCTTGTCCCACCATCAACCACACATCCACCTTCAACCATAGTTCAAGGGACAAGTTCAACCACCAAAATCAGTGCAATAAGAGGTTGGAAAAAAGAAGTCATGTTAGCTGCGATTGATGATATAGAGTTCAATGGATATTCCATTCGTGCTGCTGCTAAAAAACATAGAGTTGCTACCTCATCAGTACATTATTGGATAAATGGGCTCACACATACAAAGCGTAGAGGGCCTGTTACAGTTATGAGTGAAGAGGAGGAGGCCGAGGTGGTTCAATGGTGTAAGGAGATGGTTCAAATGGGACATGGTCTAGAGCTGATACAGCTAAAATCCATAGTAGCTCAAATCTGTCAAGGGAGGCCAAACCCCTTCAAAGATGGGTTTCCTGGTAAGTCATGGTGGTTTGGGTTTAAAAAAAGGCATCCATACCTTGTGTTGCGTACAACCGAGGGCCTAGATAGAGACAGGGCTCTAAATCTATGCCATGCAATTTTGATTAAGTTCTATGCCACCCTTTCTAGAGCATACGAGAAACATGGTTATGCTCTAGACCATATATGGAACTGTGATGAAACAGGTTTACAAGCAGGAATGAACTGTGGCATGCGTGTAATTTCCAAGAGAGGGAGTCATAATGTGCCAAATATTTTTCCTAGGAGCAGGGAGTGGATCACTATTCTATGCTATGTCAATGCAATTGGTGCTTCAATCCCTGGATTTTATCTATTTAAAGGTAAAACTCAACTCAAAAACTATATACAGAATTGTGAACCAAGTGCATGCATGGTTGCACATCCCCATGCTTACATGACTAAAGAACACTTTTTGAATTGGCTTACTCACTTTGCTGCATCTATACCAGGTGGTGTCTCACTTGTAAATAGACACCTGCTGGTTTTAGATGGACATGGAAGCCACATTGCCGTGCAAACAATTGAGGAGGCTAACAATTTGGGCATCGATCTGTTGACACTGCCTGCTCATACCACTCACAGATTTCAACCCCTAGATGTTAGTGTGTTTGGGCCTTTCAAGAACTATTTTAGGGGTGAGCGAGCTTCGTGGATGGCAAAGAATTTAGGGGTGGAGGTAAAAAGGTTTGAGCTAGCCGAGCTTGCAAGTAAAGCCTTTAAAAGGGCTCTCACACCTTCAAATATCAAGGCTAGGTTTAAGAGGACTGGAATATGGCCACTGAGTTTTGAGGCTCTCATGCATGATACTAGTTGTAGCCAGGCATTTGAGTTGGATGGTCAGGAAGAAGAGGATATCCAAGCACATGTTGATGGCCAAGAAGATGTGGAAGTAGAGGAAGATGTTGTTGCTGCTGATAATATGATATCCATGTCTCAAGGAGGACCCTATTGTGGTGATGATGATGAACATGTAAGTGAAACACAATATAACAATGAACCATTTGACAACAACATGGAGGTTGTTATACCAACTGAAACAACTACAACTTCTACTTGTGATATTCTTAATGTCTCTATTTATCATGCAACTGTCAATGAGAATGTCAATGAAAACAATGATCATGCTCCAGGAAGCAACAATGGAGAATTGACTTTTCCAAGCCAGGTTACCCCACCATCATGGCTGGCAGAAGCCATGATGAATTTGGACAAAAATATTGCCTGAAGGATCAATGAAGAAAGCATGAACATGCCTTCACAGCTAAGAGAATTGGACGATGAAATTGTTCATTATTTTGTGGACAATGGAAATCTGGAAGAAGATAATATCCACAATGAGGTTCCAGCTGAAGAGGACAATATGGGTCAGATAGAGCAGGAGAACATTGACCCAAATATTGAAAGGCAAGTGTCAAGCAAGGAGCAGCAAGTGCCAATGAAGGGCCAGTTGCTTGGTCGGTTCCTAAAGCTACCAGTAGAGAGAGTGTCAGCAAAAATAAGGCAAGCAACAACAGATAATCTTCGTGTATGCCGAAGTTCATAGTTACTCACCTCAGAAGACTATATAAAACTATTAGTTGAGTTTGAGCATAGGAAACTTGAAATCCAGGATTTAAAACAAAAAAAAAGGACTTAGCTAAAGAAAAGAAGGCTGCAAGGATTGCTGCAACAAAACTTCGAGCACAGGAAAGGCTTGAAAGAGAGAAAGAAAGACAAGAAAAGGCCCATAAAAAGCAGATGGCCATGCAGGAAAATGAATTGAGAAAGGCTCAACAATTGCTTCAAAAAGAACAAGGTCTGGTAGAAAGGGTTTCCATTGATGCAAACATAGTGGAGGGGAGTAGGATGATGCCAAACACATTGGAACATATTGCAGATAATACTCCATGTTTCCAAGACCTCCTAAACATCCAAGTCCCCTGCTATCAACAAGTGCGCATGCCCACTTTATTCCCTCCTACCAGCGCAGGTGTCAATCGTATGTATGATTACCGAGGGGGATCAACCTAATGCAGGGGTTAGTAGCACAAGTGTGCACTGTGGCTATTCAATTCCTCCATGGCTACAAGAAGCAAATTGGATATCATATGGAGGCAATTAGCCACAACCTAATCAGCCATTGTTAGGTAGGCCAACCAACTTGGCTCAAGCAGGAAACTCAACACTATTGGGCAGTGAAGATCTTGGAGGACATCAAGCATAGGGGTGTCATATAGGGTGCCAAATTTTTTGTTGTGACCACATTGCAATGTGGATTTTGTAATCACCGGGTCTAATGTTTGTAACATGGCCATTTTGTATACAATCCTAGACCATTTTGGATACAATCCTAGGTCATAGCGTTCCCTAATGTTTGCGGCATTATAATAAGGGGTTTATCATAAGGTTTAATATACAATTTCATCATTTCAACAACACGTTGTAATGTTCCATGATTAAACATTTCATTAACATTTTTTAGGGTTTATGAATTTAGTTTGTTGTTGGTTTATGATGCAATCCCTGCAGTAGGGTTAGGGTTCATCAACAATATATTCAATGTTTCTGTATTTAATGTTGCATTTGACACCATTTGAAAGACCTAACTTTAAAGTATTTTTAAGTGTGTTTTTTTTTAATGTACAACTCTTGACACCCCTATGTTTCATTCCTTCTATAGAGCCCTATATTCCTTGTATATAGAGCCGTATATTCCTTTTATGATGTATGTGGCATGGTCTAGATCCTTAAACATGGACTATAAGCCTTAAACTAACAGTTAAGAATGGGTTTGAACCATTACCTGGGTTGTGATACCCATCCGTGTGATGCTAACTCATTCGGAACATGCCCATATTTCTCTCCTAAGACTAATAATGCTTCTATAAGGAATGTTCCATGGAGGGTTCTCATGCATGACTTATTACACCTAAGAGCAATGTGTATGACCTAAATACAGTATCATACTAATCAACATAAAAGGCTTAAATCAGATATAGTGTATGTAAACAAAATTATAGGTGCAGTTTAGTTTGCCTATGAATTATAGTCTGCAACCCTTCAACCAAAATAATTATCAAATAATAGGGAATCTGTCTCTCACTCCTCGCTGCAACCATAGGTTTGTATCCAAAGGTCACCATAGGTTCTTGTTTCATTGTTCATGATTTATTAGTTTTTCTATGTAATAATGTTCTATTAAATACAAAGAAGACATGATACTTTAAAAGGAACCAAAAGCAAATTTGATACCCTTTTGAAGGCTAGAGCAATAGACAACAGTAATCAAGCCAACAAATTGTTTAATAAAACCATGTGTATATAAATGCATGCTATGGTCTACCCAACAACTATTTGAACAAAATACCTACAACCAAATCGACAGGAAAAACTGAAAATTTAACTTCTTCTATTTTGCCCATAATGCAAGTAATGACCTAATAAGATGGAGCAGAGCACTTGATGTTAATAGTTAAAAATTAAAACTGCATCATATAATTGTAAATTAAAACAATAGCCAATTGTGTTCCCTACAGTCGTAATTAAAGTAAAAGCCAATCTCCATTGTTTTGCACACTTGATGATATCAAAAACTGAATTATGGGTATTCTTCCAATAAGATGAGACAATGGCAAAAGTCACTGTTGTCAACTGGCATCCCTCCACTATATGATGTAGTTTTGACTTTTATCTATTAACATCCCTCCCATGCAGTTTCAAGAATAAACATTCCTCCCCTACTTGTAAATTAAAGCAATAGCCCTAAACCCTAACCCTACTGTAGGGATTGCAACATAAACCAACAACAAATTAAATTCATAAACCCTAAATTTTTTATAAATCCTACTGCAACATAAACCATAGAACCTTCAATAATTCAGCCCAAACTATTATCAATTATTAAGCCCATAGAACCTTCATGCAAAATACAATTTCACCATTTCAACATAACTCTGCAAATAATCAACAATTATGCATGAGCAGTTCGCATAACGAGTTTGCATAATAATTCTGCATAAAAACAATTATGGAACTCTGTAAGAGCATATCATTCATATAAATTTTCCATATCAATTATGCATTAAAACAATTTTTTACCTCCGTAATAAGCATAATCCCATACACAAACCCTACTGCAAGGATTGCAACAATTCATAAACCCTGACAAATTCAGCTTAGCCCTAACCCTAACAAAATTCACAAACCCTAGCCAACAACAATTCATAAACCCTAACAAATTCACCTTAACCCTAACCCTACTGCAGTGATTGCAACACAAACAAACAACCAAATAAATTCATAAACCCTACTGCAACATAAACAAATTAATTATTCATTATTCACCATTCATAATTCATTAAACAACATTAAAAGGACCACAATTCCATGATGCGGCGAATGTAGTTCACCACTGCCGCAAATGCGAAATGCAGTTCACCAATTCAGCACTGCCGCAAATGCTACATAAAAAACCCAATGCGAAATGCATTTCACCATTGCC
The DNA here is from genome assembly GCA_027924585.1 of Larix kaempferi. Taxonomy (NCBI): domain Eukaryota; kingdom Viridiplantae; phylum Streptophyta; class Pinopsida; order Pinales; family Pinaceae; genus Larix; species Larix kaempferi. The sequence goes on along the minus strand of BSBM01000757.1, from coordinate 16,887,399 downwards.
GCAAATGCAACATCAACCCACCACAAACATTTCAAACTTAAACCGAAAAAACGCTGCAGCAGAGATGCAACATTAAACCAATTCACAGAAATGCACCAATTCACCAATACGCAGAAATACACCAACTCACAACCCAAAAATGCAATGCAAGAAATGCAAGATTTAGCCTATAAAAGCAGCAGAAATGGTCCACGAAATCCCCAGTAGGTTGAGAGTGTTGAAAAACACTGACACATGAATCGCTGGTAGGAAACCTACCAGTGAGCCACCGCCGTGAGCAGGAAGGGACCAGCCACCACCGTGAGCAGGAACGGACCAGCGCCACCGAAGAAGTACGAGCAGGAAGGGACCAACGCCACCGCCGTGAGCAGGAAGGGACCAGCCACCGCCGTGAGCAGGAAGGGACCAATGTCACCGAAGAAGTATGAGCAGGAAGGGACCAACGCCACTGAACGAACCGAACGAATGCGTGCAGTAAGCCACCATCGCCACCACCGAACCCAGCTGAGCAGGAACCCAACAACTCCACCACTGAACCAACGAAAACATCCAACGGGGTCCGCTGCAGACGAGCTCATGGGCCTATGGTGCGCTGCGGGCATGGGGCGAGTGTCCATGTCTGGAGAACTGGTGGGCAGAACAAACCGCAGTAGCGAACGCCATTAGTCAGGGAGTAAGGCACCAACCATCCGCCACATCACAGAACAACAGCATGATACTACCAGAACCGGAGCTAGAGTGGCGCAGAACGCAGGGCGAGGTGAACAGGAAATGGGGTGGCGGAGCGACCACAGACCGGGCCCGAGCAAGAAAACACGGGAGGATGGAGACGTCGCAGGAAAAGTGCCGATAAAGCGGGAAAAAATGTGCCGAAAAGGCCTCTTTATAGCGCCCACCCACCACGATAGGTGGCGTTGCCACTTGGGCCCAGTCACGCCATGTGCTGAGGTGCCCACGTGGCGTGGGGGAGGGAGCCAGGTGGGTTGTCCAACAACTATTAAGAATTTTCCCAAATGGTTGAAAACCCACTTCATAAATGACCTCATTTATCTAGTTAGAAGGTCGTTTTTCCAAAAAAAATGAATGTATTGGGAGGAATCTTCATCTGATTAAGACATAATTTTCCAGAAGCATAGTGACGACCAGTTTTGGAAGGTAGGCGTGTTAAAAGATAACGCCATTCTGTTTTTGTGCTGGCAGATGCATTCTATTCTAAGCCTCCAGTTCCTATCATTTTGGTGTTTGTTTACTTTTCTCAGACTTTATAAATAGACAGTAGCATTCGAGACAGAGGTAGAGAAGTGGATACGCTGTAATTTTGCTACTGTTTTGCTTTCAATCTGTAATACAATTCATGTGAGTTTTAGACCATATGTTGTGTATGTAAATACTTTGTAACTCTGGTTCTGCACTTAAATTCCTTTGAGAATTAGCGTCTTTTGAAGCAGACCAGCCGAAGGCCTGGGCCCAACCTCACGACTGGTTTCGCTTCACTTCTCTCGTTCATGTAATTAGTTTACATTTATGTATTTTAAGTTTTGTCTCTTTGTTTTATTAGAATTATCTAACTTCTGCTGTGATTGCAGATCTGCACCATACATAGCATCTCATTTTTTGCTGCTTGTGTAATTTCTGTTTATACATTTGATCACTGTAAACATTGTTTGCATTTTGATTTGGTAAATTACACAGTTAGGGAGCGTAAATATTAGACACGCGATTTTCACTTCATAGACTAAATAATAACTTGCTCCATTGGTTGCTAATAATATTTGTCATTGTATATTTTAACATTCACATAGATCGTTGGTTACATTACCTTGTAATCTAGATTAGCATGTAAAATTCCCTTTTTGTAATTACCATCTCTGCACATAGAGCCATCATTTCGATTGGTTGCCGGCACAGAGGATAAACGATTGTATCCCACATAAAACTCTGTTTTGAAAAAAATTGAACATATATGGTCTGAGTGACATTAAAAACTTTTGTTTTCAGAATATAGATAGTCAATTTGAACATAGTATAGTTCCAATCTTGAATGAGCATATTGTTAAGTTTGCAAAGCTCGTGGTAGGGTTTTCACTCTGTTTTTAATATTTAAATGAAATCATAAAAAACATGCTTAGAAATATAATCACATAGAAATATAATAGTTTGGATTCATAGATTTAAACAAAGCTTCTATTAGTTTCCTTAGAAATCCAAGGTTTTCAAGCAAGTTTAAGAATTGATTGAATTTTATAAGGTTGTAAATAGCATTTTGGTTGGTTAAGTTAGATAGGCACAGTTTATAAAGTTTGACTTAAATCTTGCAGTTTGAAGTTTCATTTTGCTTACATTATTTTGTAGTTTGTAGTTTGAATGGTGTGTTTATTATAGTTATTCATTTTTCTTACAAATAGGATATTTTTTATAGCTTTTGTATATACAGATATTTCTAGTTTGTTTATCAAATGATGTGATTTGTTTATGAAATATTAAATTGTAGATTGCATCTAAAAGTGTGTTTTCTTTATATATATATATATATATTTTTTAGAAATTATCATCGTTGCTAAAAATAGTTAGTTGATTTTTAATACTGTGTCTCATCATAGTTTTGAAATTAGTTTTAAGCATTTAGTTAGCATAAGTTCTTTTGCAAAATCATCATACTACTTAATTTGCATTAAATGTCTAATTAATAGTGCATATATTTTACTCAACAAGGAATTTGAAATGTACTATGCATCTTGGGAATCTTGTTTCTATCTCAGTCATCTTCCTTCTCTCTCATACTCAAACTCGACCTCTATTTTTTCTAGAGAAAATTCGATTAGCTCCACTCTCTTGGATGAGTGAACACATGAAGAATGAGGTGCCTTTTTATTGTTTTTCCCCTTCCCGTGGAGTAGCTTAAAGGACATTAGATCAAGGGCCCACATTTAATCTAGTGTTTTTTCATCAATGGATGAGAAAAGTCACTTTTCTCTCCATTAAATATTTTCTCTCTCAACCACAACTTAAATAAATTGAAAAGTCACTTTATAACTCTAAAGTGACATTAATTACTCTTCTCAAGTAATTAATACAAGGGTCATGTGCCACTTTTTCCTTTCTTAATGGCTTAGGCAAAATTGCTATGGGAATACTTCCTTGGTAAACTTTTTTCCTTTTTCCTTTATGTATCTATATTTCCCTCACGAACCATCAAACTACAGAGGTACATGCTTTCTCTATTTTATTGTTTATCAAATTTCTCTATTACTTTCACAAGAAAAAGCTCAATTCGATGGCACGGCTCATAGTGTCATAGTTATGACACCTTGATCACAAACCACTTTCACAAGTATTTGTGAAAATCTAATAGTTCTAAGGGGTGGTGCTAGGATAGACTCTATTGGAGAGCATGATTCTTGAACTATTTTGTCATGAATGTAAATAGTTAAAAAAACCTAAATCCACCTCCAAATTTCATGTCATAATCATTCTCATTAAACATGAATAAATGAAAGTTAATAAATCATGTGAGAATTTGTTTTATAAAATAAATGATGAATTTAATGGATTCACTCTCTGCAAAAATAATCACTTTTATATGTCCAAGCCAAATCTTATAAATCATGACTATTGTTCACAACTTAAAATTTGGATACCAATTAACAAATGAGACATGAAGGTGCTAGAATTGAGAGTAAGAGGAACCATCACACCCCAACAAATTAAGAGAGAAACAATTACAAATTGTTTATTCCTCTTAGCATGTGGATGGCACAACGCAATCCCTGTCCAAATTATGGAAACCATTGACCAGCCTAGCATTTTCTAAGCTCTCAGGGAATAAAATCACCATGACATTCCATACCAATGTTCATTCCTCACCCACAGGCCCAGCTAGCATAGTATGTGACCTCGAGAAAATGAAGATGTCATGCGAGGCTACGCACAACCTGAACAGTCTCTAGGCACCGAAGACAAATAGTATGCAACTACTATAGAGCTTACAAGGTTGCATATAGGTCAGCAATAGGTGAGAGTATGGCGTGACAATACAAAAACGCCCTAACAATTGTGAAATTGATAAGCCAAAGAAGGGATATGCTCAACACATAGAGAGAATTCACCTAACACATAGAGAGAATTCACCTAGCTATGTGAGAAATTCCCAAACACTCACAAGATTCAAATAAAACCAATTTGGAAGCTTCTTACAGGATTGCAACAACTCTGAGATGACAACCATTGATCTTTGAGCTTCGAAGCTCACCCAACAGAGGGAATAATAGGGTTGTCGAGATCTCCACATAACTACTGCATATGAGTTATTCTCACACCATTAACATAAGCCTAAGCAACAATTCAATATAGAGAATCTTCCATTAAAACACAAGTAACTATTAGAAATGAGTACGAGTCATATATCATATGCATCTCAGAGATTCATATTGTAAACAAACCAATCACATAATGAACATCATATTTATCTTGGAAACTCAAACAAGAAAACCAACATTCAGTGGTTGCTTAGTTCTTTTATTCGACACTCTTTGGTTACAATGCAACTCCTGGCTCTTTATCGATTCTCCTCTCTTAGCCAACAAAAGAAGAAAAATCCCTTTGAGAGTGCGTTAATACTTCAATATACCCCAAATTAATCGACTTAGGGTCCCCTTTAAGCCTTTTTAGTCCAAGTGTTATTTTCAAATCTTTATTCTTTTGGACCTAATTGATGATTGTATGTTGCTGACTAGGATTAAGATTTCCTAATGTCTGTTTGATTTATGGTTTTAAAGTGTGATCTAGAAAGCCTTCTTCAGCTACATTGTTATATTTTTGTTTGTCTCAAACTTTTTCTTTCTAATACTCGTTACACTAGGTGTCTTAATTTTTAGGTTGTGTATACTAGATTTAATTAGCTCTGACCTATGTAAGAGTATGGATAGTGTTATCTAAAGCTTGTTGATGATGTCTTGCATCTTTGGCTGAATCAGAACTACATTTCAGGAAGAATCGATAAGTTCACCAGATGTTTGATATTAGGTGTCCCATATATCAATTGACTATTTTCACAAATTAAAATTTCCCATATGATGAGGAATTAAGTCAATATCACTTAACTCCACATTATAACAAATTCTTAAAAAAAATTAACAAAATTCAATTTCCAAAAAACAATGTTTTAATTGTAACTCAAACTTTCACTAGAAATGCATGTTTTCTTGTCTTACAAAATCAATACAACTCTCATAATTCAATTCCAACATCCACAAGTTCAACTATAAAAATTTATTGTTTGACTCTCTTTAAAGTGAAGAAACTATGAAAATTTATTGTTTGACTCTCTCTAAAGTGAAGAAAAATGTTGTATTTTATTGATTACAAACACCTTGAAGTTTATGTTAAAATTAAATAACCGCATACAAATTAATTATTTTACTCTCTCTAAAGTGAAGGAGGACGTTGTATTTTATTGATTACAAACACCTTGAAGTTTATGTTAAAATTAAATAACCCCTGAGATACACGCATAAAATCAAAGATTAGTTTGCTAAGGATTTAGAAAAAAAATCAATATCTGGACATTTTTAGCAAAAAAATTATTAATTTCTATACCTCTCTACAGACTCTAAAATTTATATTCTTCAAGCACTTGCAGGGCACCTCATGTAATTTTGCGGGAGGAATTTAAGTTTTACATCCAATAAAACGGTAAAGCACTTGGGTCGCAACTCACAGCCGAGGGTAAAGTTCACTTTGACCTCTGACCAAACATTAACTAATTTTGCAAGGAACTTTTTGATATTTTTGTGGAGGATAAAGTTAATTTTTACCTCGGATTAAACCTTAAACACCCGCTTAAAATTTTAACTTTCAACATTTTCACGAAGGGCAAAGTGTAGTTTGAGCTCCGAAGTTTTGTGGGGGAATTGTTTGACTTTAGTTCAGATGAAAGTGGGAGTCCTAGGAGTCCTCCAAAATATTATGTGAGAAGTGGAACTAGATGATATTGTTAGCTTCATGTTGCGTGCCAAAAGTCATAATCTTGCCACTTCAAGGAATAAATAATGTATTGCATCCATTTTCTCCGTCTTGAAAACATTCCTTGGTTTAGGATGACATAACAAGACTACAAAATCTCATGTATATGCAATAATCTTACCTGAAACACCTCCCATATGCATATTTAGCATAGAATACGGCAGCAACTTCATTGTTTCGCAATTACAAAATGCAAATCAGTCAAAGATTTACTTTAAACAAAGGCTATCTGCCTTTAAAAAAACTTTGAGATCCAAGACAATATCCAATCAACTGATTTACTGAAATTCTTTCAGATGAAAAGCTTGCAAGTCCTTTTCAAGTCAGAGTTAGATGAAGGCACATTCTTTAAAAACTTGAAAGGCAGCTATGCAATATTGGCCGGTATTAGAATGTAGAAAGGGCATTTGCAATTTCCTTATCTAGTGATTAGAGTGAAGGTGGATTGTTCTGCTCCCTACTGTAAATTAAAAGGAAATAGACTCAACTTTTTAAGTGCACTTATATGGACACAAGTTAGGTAACATAAATGCTATGGCACTCACTCCTTGGCTGGACCAAACGAGGTTACTCCTCAGTCATTGTGCGCGGTCCTCTATTGTTCACATATATCGGGAGCATAACACTGGGACTTGAGGCAGCGGTTGGCAGGATTTTTTCTGAGATCTTGGAGGGATCCCTTCCACCATCTAGGGGGTTTTGGAATATTTTTGTAGTGTATTCTGATAACATTTTGTTTTTGGCGGTTTTTGTATTAGGAGGATAGTTTTCTTTTTTCTTATTTATTCTAGTTTCTACTACTTTTTGGACCTTTGTTTATCATTAAACACTCTGGGGGATTGGTATATCCCATCTCTATCTCTATGGCTTATGTACTGTCTTGTGTGACCTAGAATGGTCTTGGTATTTGGTGGCACATGCGTGGTTGCTTGCAGGGCTTTTCTGTTTCATTGAACCTCATATACTTATAAATAAAGTATAGTTTTTTTCTGTTAAAAAAGTTAGATAACATAAAGATTACCACAAATTGAATACACATCACCATAAGGGTATTCATGATATATCTTGAATTGTCAGAATTCCATCCCACAATTCCATCCCAGATGCTTTCCTGTGAAAATTCAAATATTCAGGCATTTGATATGAGCACAACCAGCATAGATTCAGCTTTACTTCTGATTTATTAAGCATGGAAATGGATCAAAAATAAATTGAAACACAAACCTATTGGTGCTTAAAAAATTGGGGTTAAAATTTATTGTATTATTACATTCATTTTATTTTACTATCACAGTTTACTATTTTTTAATATTTCATTTTTAAAGATCTCAATTTCTGTACAATTTAGTTTATTATAGTTACATTACAGATCTCATCCATAGGGGGTTGTATATGCACCTATGAGCTCTCCAATGAGCTCTCGAGGTGAAAAGTCTTATCAGTTATCACCACAAAACAAAGCATTTTGTAAAGCAAAATTAAGACCAATATGCGATTATTATGTTCCAACAGGCAAAAACTAGAATTAGTCACAACTGAGATGTAAGATATTTTGAAGGACCAAATCTCAGGTGAATCGCCTCACGAAATGATGAACTGCTGCTGCATATGATGGTATGAAGTCCAGCTGTAAATCTGACCAAATAGAAGAGTCAGCCCAGCAGACACCAAAATTCCTTGAAGCTGATCACATCCAGGGCATAAGACCAAGCATTGCAATATCTCAAGAGGATGGGAATCCCAAAAATAATGAGTAAATGAGGCAGGGAAAAGTGGAGAACTACCGCAACATCTGATGATTTGGAATATGCTTGTAACATTCAAAAGGATAAAAGAATCAACCAAAAAAATTCCACAGAAGTCTACAGGCAAGCTAGCACTGCTTTATACGTTAGCCATCAAAACTCCTTGAAGCTAATTGACAAAAAGGGCATGAGCGGAGCTATTCCAAAATCCAATGACAATGGGATTCTGAAAATTAAAATGAATAAAGTCCAAAATTAGTATTTTCAGAAATTACAGTATCTTTGTCATTATTTTAGCCTTCTAATCTTCATTGGTGCAGAGCCTGTTAGCATTGAGAAAAAATGCACCTTCTTCTACTGAAAACTTTGTAAGCTCATGAATGATGAAACCCCAGATGACAACCCCTTAAAAGTTTTACCAAGGTGTGGAGAATAAATTAATCTGTAATAGTTTTCTGTATGTTAGTGAATACATTATTTAAAGTTGTCTGTATGTATAAAAAAACATATTTTGAGTTAAAATGATTTGCCAAAAACTTCATACATGATCACTTTCAATCAGGCAGAAAACTATAGCTTTTCCTCTTGATGTAAAGGCAAGAGGACCATACCTAAGCTTGCAATATTGGTGCCTAGGACAGAGATAACATCTTCTGAATCGTGAGAGAGAAAATCAAATGGCTGGCAACAGGTTGGTGACTGCATTAAACAGATGAGCGGATGAGTCCTTCACAGTTCCACCGGAAGATACCAATGCCACTGAATCAATGACATCTCCTATTTTTGGTCCGTTGAATCTACTACCTGATAATTTGCTACTTCGTAGCCATATTTGTTTAAACCATAGGAAATCTCTACGGATGGATCAGCCAGATCACTATTTCAGCATAAGGAAAAGCATGAATGATTGCTATAAAAAACTGAAAACCAATGCATTCTAAATTGATCACAGTATTCGGAATGATGGGAAAATATAGAATACTGATGTTGTGGGAAGCAGCAGCAAAAGAGGTGTAAAAACAAGCGATCCCACAACGTGCTGCTCTACACTATAATCATAACTGTCAATTCTGGTTCGTAAAGGATTTTTTTGGGTTCCTATTCAATAAAAAATATACTATAAGATAATATAAAGATAAAGTTTCTTATAAAGATAAAAATTAGCTCTGGGTTAGGTTAGCTTAGGTGGTCATGTGTTCATGAGTCATACTTAAGATCTCTCATGAAGTTGGGGATGAAGCTAGGGCCCTGGTTATCACCCATCAACGACGATGAATTCTGTGAGATTTCCCATGCTCCGTTATAAGAGAAAAAAAAAATGCAGCATGCTAATAAATTACCATTTATATAAAAAACAGGGGAGCAAACATCAGTCCTAATCCCACATTGCTGGTCCTCATGCAACCAGCTTCTGTTATGCAGATCCTCCTCATCACAGTCACTGTGATTCTTATGAGGATCAATGTCTGTTTGACCTATTTTTTCTGTTGTTAGGTACAATATTGTGCCGTCTATTGGTGTTGCTTTGTGAATCCGCACAGCCTTGTTCGAATCCGCACAGCCTTGTTCCTGAATGCAGTGCCCAACCACAATTAGATATGCTCGCTCCTGCAAGCTTAAAGGCAATCGAGTTTGTGTGGACTCAACAATCACCTGAAAGAAAAAGATGCATTCTGGAATTAATGCTGCAGAAAGAGCTCTCCACATAGATGAAAACTAATACTTGAAGCATTACCTTAAAGAATTGTTGTCAGACCTTTTCTAACAAGTTCAACATTTCTATACTTAAAATCCAATTGAATATATTGATCATAAATAGGGTTGGGGATCATCTATAAAGTATTTTGGATTTCAAATGAAAACCAAAATATTCTATCAATTTATTAACAATAAGCTGTCCCTTTAATGGGCCTTGCATATACTGAAACTTTTAAACATCCTTTCTTTGTTGGAACATTAAAACATTGTAAACTTCCAATGAAAATAGATTGCCATCTTCCCCCAGAAATGTAGGTATCCCTTTTTAAATAAGAGCTCTAAATCTGCCATTGAACAACCGTTCATTATTGAATGTAGCAATGCATAATACCTGCACATTTTCGACCAAGTGCTTCTTTGTAAGTACTCTAATGGCATTCATTGTCAATGTAGTTATGTCTTCAACTCTTAATGTTCTCAACTCCTCCCAAGACCTTGAATTCAAATATTTAATAACATCCTCAACGATCCAAGGCTTGTCCATCAATTCCTTCCACATTCAATACAAGCCTTCAATTCCTTCCACGTTCGATTGATATTGTGATTGATATTATGTTGAACTATGGATGCTAAAACTTCCTCATCCTATAACACAATAAAATGTTTCCAAGTACGAAATACTGCTGCAATTACATAATCCTAGAGTATATGCTTAACTGCAATCAAATTACTCATTCCAGTCAATCTATTATTAGCATGATATAGATCTTTTTTCAGTTGGGTCTATTATTAGCATGATATAGATCTTTTTTCAGCTGGGTTTTACCTCTTTGAGATTCATTGAAAAGTAACTATCTTTCCTTGACTTGATCTTGTACAATAGCCACTTGTTTTTCTTGTGCTGCAATAGTATTTTTAAGCTGAGTTACTTCTACTTCTTTCAAATTCAATTGAGATCAAGTTAATTCTTCAAAAGCCTCTTTTGAAGTTTGTTTTGATAAGAGAATTGGTTTGGCTGCAATGGCTTCTTGCTTTCCTTTTTCTATTTTCCCATTTAAAAGGATTTATACGGAGTGAATTTATCATTTAATTTAATTACATGCTTTGACAATTTTTCTTTCTCTTGTTGAATTATTATAAGCTCATTTTTCTTTAATAAGGGACTGTATTGGCTAAGGGTTTTGAGGATTAATGCCTAAAGCAATAATCTTATGTTCAAGAACGTCTATCTTAAGTTGTTTTGCTTTATTGAGAATCCTTTCCTTCTTTAATTGCTTCTCAACTATCTTAACTAGAGTCTTTAGCTTACCCGTATAAGAGTCTTTAGCTTACCCATATTGGGAGTGGTTTTACTTAATGATCCCTCAAAACCATTTCTTCCATCTCCATGTGTAAATCAATCTTATCAATAACATTCATTTCATCTAATTCCACTCTAATATGAGTAGCTTTATAATCTTCAGCTGACTGAATCCTCCTTTGTGATTAAGGCTAGAGAACAACCATATTCAATGTCCCTTCCTTAAAGTCTACAATAAAAATTACTTTAGGTTGTGCTTCTTCCATCTTTAATGTCTGAGGGTACATTTCCTTATTCTCTTTATCAATTTGGATTTTAACATCTATTAGGTGAGTGGAATTTTTTATTTTAGCTTGTTGTTCTCTTCTTGTAGATGATGTCCCTATTTGTTGAATGTCCTCCATCTAAACCAATGCTGAAGGGAGATGATCTAAAGACAAAATCTTTTTAACAACATTTTCGTAGGGATTTTGTCATTGTGAAACAACTTCATTTGAACTGACCTCCTGTACAGTTTTTCTTCTCAATCCATACCTTTTTTCTTTCTGGTCCCTGTGAATGTTGTTCATCTATACCCATTTCTGTAGTACTTAGGTTCTTGTCTCTTATTCTTTTTGTTTGTCTTCTAAGGGGTATCCATTGTACAAGACTAAATATTTTCTGTTGCGATATTGTCATTAATAGGTATATGAATCCATGAATAGTCACCATCTTGAACTTAAGAGTCTAAAGTTGTGATTATCTTTGATTTATCATTGTGAACATGTTATTGAGGAACTTCCTTCATTATTTCCAAAACTTGAACCCATCACTCCTTATTTGCCAATATTTCTAGCTCCAAATTGGGGTGATGTAGATAAGGACCTAGTCCTTCCTCCACTCTTCTTTTGAAAATAATATGGTGTGGGTCATACAACCACTTTTCATCCTCCATCAAGTCTAATGATTTCATCATTCTTCCCATAAGAACTTGAGTTTCTCTAGATTTCACAAAAAATGGTCCAAATTATTGAAGCGACTTATAGGTAATCTTTCGATTATTAGCCACAAAATGGACATAATCTAACATTAAACCTCCATCTTACATACTTCATGGAAAAAAATATAGGATTCAAATAGACTGGTAACTTGAAAGGATTATAGTCATATCCATAAATCCTTATAACTGTGTGATATTCATACAATTACCAATCCCCCATACGTTTATCTGGGATCAATTGCAGTAGTTTCCTATGCTCAAGAAAAATATGGGAGGAACATATCCATAAAAATTAGATGGACAATATACATGAACATATCAACAAATTTAGTAAATCCCGTATTTTTATCATGCTTTATTACTAAAGGGGTCCATTTAGTGACAGCAGCAGGGTTTCAAAAATCATCTTCTCTATTCAATTGAATATTGTGGAAATTCAAGAATTGGGAATACAAGATGAGGTATACCAAATAGGACTGGTATCTGAAAAACCTGGTTGAGTTGAAATTTACCAGTGGCAGATGAATGGCATCAACCAAGTATTGTGCATAATTGAACATTAGTAAAAGAGTACTCAGGTTGGGGGGGGGGATTGCCATCATAAAACCTATAATTTTCAAATCAATGGTCTTATCCTTATCATAACCCAAGATTAGACACATCATAGAAACAACTTCTCTAGAAGTATAAACTAAAATGTCTTCCTTGTACGATAGAGGGGAATTAGGTAAAGATGCTCCCTTAGGATTACTTTCTAGCTTTACTATAATGATTCATAAGATGCTATTAGGGATTCCTCTTGTAAAATATGGGGGTGAAACCAGACACATAGGGAACTAATACATGTACGGGGTCAAATTTCAATGAAATATTATGACGGTATGGATAAATTTTATTAAACCATCAGAAAATACTATATAATTATGAAAATTATGATTTTTTTTTTTTTGGGGGGGGGTTCCTCGACATTCAACGTAATTGCGGCGATGTTCTTAGATCATCGTTCTTGCGACGAAAGTTAGTCACAATTCAAATGATGTTCTTTACCCATTTGAAAGGGCCAAACACCTGTTTGAAAGAATTTAACGATCATTGAATTATATCTTGGTCAACTTTAACTAGCTCAATGATCTTTGAAACTCAGACAACAGTGATTTACTCTATAAATATTTTTGGTCGAGAGAGGTTTCAAATTTTTTGTTGTAGGTGCGACATTTGTAAAAGCTTTTTCTAGTCATTGTTCGGCACATGAGATAGTATTTTTCCTATCTACTTGTTTGACATCCAATTCTTGATCTTGATAGCTCAAAATTTTTACTTTGAAGGTTAGTAATTTATAATATTTCTTTGTCTCCTTTTAAATACCCACATTGGCCCCTAACCCTTAAACCCTCTTTTATTCGCAAACTCAATTCTACTTGTTTGACATCCAATTCTTGATCTTGATAGCTCAAAATTTTTACTTTGAAGGTTAGTAATTTATAATATTTCTTTATCTCCTTTTAAATACCCACATTGGCCCCTAACCCTTAAACCCTCTTTTATTCGCAAACTCAAATTGTTCTTTGGAAAATAGGCTATATGAACATGTCTACTCAATTCTATTTAATGACTACATATCCAATTAAAAAAACTATATTTCTTTTAAGCTTTGCTTTTAGGAATGGGTATGGACCAAACATAAATTGAAAGGTGTGAGGGTAGAATTGGGTATTCTAAAACATATTTATTTTATATGTCAATTTCATTACAAATAGTTGATCTACACCACTTGATTTTTTAAGATAATCATCACTCTATTTTGGTAGGGAAGAATGCCAAATGACATTAGACGAGAAGAAAATCAAAGGAGGCTTGCTAGGTTATGGGTGGCATTGAGGGAAAGGTGTGGTAGGAAATGCCATTGCCCTTGCACTAAATGCAAGGGCTTCCCTCACAAAAGAATTTTAATAAAAACAATTGAAAAAGATTGTAGGCAATATGGGCACACTGAAGTGGGGTATGAATATCATCCCTTGGTAATTTATGTATTCATTATATGTCTTTATATTTATCATATTTGTAAAATTTTATATTGTTTTAATATTTGTTATACATATTATTTTTACTTGATTGTTTGCAATTATAAAGACAAGTCCCCCCTAAGTGTCTACCACTAGAGAATGGGCCAAGTAGTAGTATATTGTATAAGTTGAGGAACATGGAGCGAATATTGAAGATCATTTTAATAATCCTATGGAAGAAAATGACAATAATAACATTATTGAAGATGATGGGACAAATGCATTGATCTAGGACACATTCACTCAAATGGATCAGGACAACTTTGAAGATATTCATGTTGTACCTCTGCTTGAGAAGGCACAACAACCCCTCTATGAAGGCTCAAGGACAAATCTTCTCTCTGCTACATTATTGTCGGTGAACATAAAGGTTTTGAATGGTTTGTCAAACACTTGTCTCACACAGATCCTAAGGCATGTAATATGTTTTGTCACATATATATAAAGATTGACTTTTCCCCTCTATTTTTAGTGTTAATTAATGTGTAAAATAAAGATGCAATATTTACGATAAATATTCTTTACATTAACTAGATATATTATGGAAGATATTTTATCCATATGGTTAATGTTGGACATTTTGCCCCATCAGCATTCCTTTATATCGAAGAGTAATATGTTAAATACTATATTACAACACTTTGTTAAACACCATTATAGATAATTGTTTGCATTTTTAATGAACATCTCTAATTGAAATTGTTAAACCATTTACGAATAGAATAATTTATATATATATATAATTATATGATCAAAGGTATTAAATGAGATAGTCCTTAACGATCATTTTGCTCCACAATAAATGATGATAATTATACCCTCAAATCTTACAAGTAATTCAATTGCATTAACTAATCCAATTTAATCACTTTTACAAAACCCAGATTTAACTAGTTGAATTTGATTACCTAAAGTCTAATTTTGTGAGTAAATCCTCTAAGTTGTTAAATCCTACCAATGCAAACTTTTGAACAATCATTGATGTGGCCACTAACATGTTGAATAATGGGATATTGAAAATCATTGATGTGGCCATCTAGGAACTAAGATGGCATCATATGGATAAGGGGCACATGAACAGTGGGATATTGAAAATCATTCAATGTTGGTTATGATGAGAAGGGGGTATAAGTTGGCGTCATATGGATAAGGGGCACATGATCGCTGGGATATTGAATATCATTCAATGTTGGTTATGATGAGAAGGACAAGCTCTTGAGCTTGAAGTGACAAATATGCCTCATAAATATGTAATTTTAACTTTTTAATTTTTTAGAAAGCACGAAAATAATTAATTCAAACGTAATGTCAAACTTTTTAATTTTTTTAGAAAGCTCGAAAATAATTAATTCAAACGTAATGTCAACTTGTTACACTATAATAGTTTTGAAAAAAATATATTGTATTTTACCTTATAATATTAAAATTCTTAAAAAAATAATAATATGAATACAAACATATTAATTTATAAAACAAAAGTGTATAATGTTTAAAACAATAAAGGTAAAACATATTATAAATTTTGTTTACAAATTATTAATATATTTTAAAAAATGAATTTTATTTTTTATTTAAATAAAAAACTATAACTTGATGTTCATCAACAAAATAGAGCATTTTTTCTTAAATGTCTAGTGTTTTGATATAAGAAACATCGAAAAGGCACTTTGAGATAATCAAGTTTTTGATATTCAGAGATTGAATCAAAGTTATTATAACTTTTACAAAATAGTTCTTCATCCTTAAAGTAATTGAAACCTCTAGACAACTATCTCTTTAAAGATACATAAATCATAGACTATCCAATTTTTTAACAAAAAATAGACTTTCTCCTCCTATCACTAACATCAAGGCTACATAAAAAAGCAAAACATTAAGTATCCATTTCCGCATTGAAACCAAGGATACAAGTGACAGGGAAATGCAAAGAACTTTGAACTAAAGACTACTAATAAGCCTTGAAGGAGCCTTCAGAGACTTTGAAAAAGTCATCAAATTCTTCAAAATAAAGGATGCCTTCTAGAGCTCCCACAACACTTTTTGATAAATCATCAACCATCTTGTTGAAGTTTTTGTAAACGTGGGAGAAGGATAACTGAGAGAAAGAGGCTTGTAGTTGTTTTATCCTAACACACCACCAATCCAAAATAGCAACCTGAAGAGTAGCCTTACCATTTTCCCCGTCCACCACTGTTTCGGAATCACCATAAAACTGAAGAGTTAAAAAAACCCTAGATGAAGGAAAAACAAGCAATCCCCACGGAGCTAGTAACTCTGCTCGAGTATTTGTACAAGATCCACAACCAATCTATAACAAGAAATATTTCCTATCTGAAATTCTGATCATCATGCCACCTCAACATTGACCAGAAGGAGCGGCTCCTTCAAAAAAACCAATGGTATCATCTTCAGGAAATGTTGGTTCAAGAAGGATTCTTTGTTTCTTCTGTCCTTGAGCTGTGTGGTAATCTCTATATAAACCCATAATTTTAAAACTAGTCATTTGAGCTTGTTGTTGAACATCTGCAAAAATCCATAAGTTCCTAGCCTTCCAAATTCCCCAACAAACAAAGGAGGGAAGCTCCTTAAAAAAAATCCACAAATAGATGATTGACCAACTCAAATCCCCTTTTACATATAAGACACAAATATTAGGACCTACAAAACCTCTTTTGATCAAGTTAAGCCAGGCTGGAATCTTGTTTTCCAAGCACAACCAAATGAAGCATTTAAATTTTAGTGGGAGATTCCAATTCCACAACATTGTATGCCACCATTTTCCTACAATGTCAATAAATGCAGCTACGATAGCCTCATAGGAAATTTTTGCATTAATTTTCCCATCAGATTTGTTCCATTCCCAAAACAATCTATCATCATCATCAAAAAATATTATACCAAGATGACTTAGACTTGAAACAAACTGGTTCCATTCATCAACCAAATAGCTTGTTAACCCCGATTGACCTGCAAAAAGCCAATAAGAAGGAAAATCATCCCTCAGATTTCTGACATGAGCTAATCTATAATAACCAAGGTTTGTTGGCTGATTAATAAGAGGATGAGACAACTTATAAATATTATCCCCACCAATAAAAGGATCAATCCCCAAATGGATAATTTTCCCATTCCCAGTTTTCCAAGCTAGCCAATAAGCCATCCATGGATAGGAATTCATAATTCATTACAGAAATTTGAGGCTTGAGAAACAAATTTGTTTTGATTCCTAATCCACTCCACAAAAAGTTTGTTTTTTAAATATTTAACATATAAGATATCTTTCCATAATCCTTTTCCAAAAATTCCCCTCCACAAGCTTTTTAGACTCGGAGGAGATTCTTTCCCAATTAACTAGATGAAATTTAGACTTATCAACATTACCTGACGAAAGGAATTGCATCATTTTTTCCTCATACTGTGAAGAATAGTCAATGGTATCTTTGTAAGTGAGAGCCAATACACAAGAATGCTCTCCAATACTGTCTTCACAAGAGTAAGTGTGCCTCCAATAGATAGCCATTTAAAACACTAACAACCAATCATTTTGTCCAATTTCCTTAGAAGCCACATCCAATCTGCCTTGACATAATTATTTGGCTTCAAGAATTGCCCCAAATATTTGAAACCATTCACTAAATGCTTTGTTTTGAATGGAAAAAGAAGTAGAATCTAAGCCATAATATTATCCTAAACAACATTTTGAATAAAGCATGATTTTTGTAAATTGACCTCCATCCCCGAGGCCTGATGGGATAGCTTAATGATACCATGATATGCTTCCCAATATTAAAAAAAATCACTACCAAATAAAAGGACATCATCCACAAATAAAAAATGAGTAATAGAATGAACTGAGGTCACTTTAGCACAAGTCAATTTCTTTTCCTGCTTGGCTTCCCTTATAATCCTATTGAGTCCTTCCACCACCAGCAAAAACAACAAAGGAGATAAGGGGCATCCTTTTCGAATACCCCTAGAGATTTTAAAAAAGGAAGAGGGTTTACCATTGATTAAAATTGAGAAATTTGTAGAGGTAACGCAAGATATAATCAGTTCTGTCACTAACAAAGGGAGTCCA
Source organism: Larix kaempferi (assembly GCA_027924585.1). NCBI lineage: Eukaryota > Viridiplantae > Streptophyta > Pinopsida > Pinales > Pinaceae > Larix > Larix kaempferi. Next base: position 16,869,515 of record BSBM01000757.1, on the reverse strand, counting down.
ATTTGGAGAATAACTAATATGAGATAGACCCAGTCAACTTTGTCAGATGCTTTCATCAAATCCATTTTGAGAATAATAGAAACCAATTTCTTAGTTTTAATGGATTGAATGCATTCTTTGGTAACCCCAATTGCATCAAGTATTTTCCTCTTATTTAGAAACCCAAATTATTCTAGTGACATGCACTCAGCTAATTTAGGTTTAATCCTATTAGAAATCACCTTGGAAATGATTTTATAAACTAGGTTACAAAGGGAAATAGGTCTATACTCATCAAAGTTTCAAGATTTGTGCTCTTTGGGATAAGAGAAATGAAAGTAGAATTTAGGGAAATAGAAACATATCTATTTACATGTGGCTCTTCAACCACCCTCGGAAGGTCCTTCCACATCAAATCAAAGAACACATAAAACAATTCAACTATCCAGCCATCAGGGCCTGGACTTTTGGACCTGGAATTTTTTTTAATAGTAGCTTCAATTTCCTCCATAGAGACTTCTTTACCAACTAGGGCTCCAAAAACATATCTATTTACACATGACTCTTCAACCACCCTTAGAAGGTCCTTCCCCATCAAATCAAAGAACACATAAAACAATTCAACTATCCAGCCATCAGGGCCAGGACTTTTGGAGCTGGAAATTTTTTTAATAGTAGCTTCAATTTCCTTCAGAGAGAATTCTTTACCAAATTGAATACCTTCTTCCTCAGAGAAAAATATGGAATAGTGCAGGATCAATTTCAGCTGAGCAGAGATATTTGATCTTTTAGGATCCCTGAAAATATTTGAAAAATGAGAAACCAATGCTCCTTCCAATTCCTTATGAGAGTTAATCACCCTTCCTTCACTATCCTTTAGCCATCCCAAATGGAATTATTAATTCTTCATTTATTGACAAACTTATGGAAAAGATAATTATTGTTATCATTCTATTTTAGTCAAATAGCTCTACTCTTTAGTTTCCATGTTTCCTCATTAAATCTTAAAAATTTTGCTTTCTTGTATTCCAGATCAACCAATAGGATTTTTCTTTCCCTTGAGAATATACCTTAGGAATTAAGAGAGAATAAAGATTCAATATTTTCTTCCACCATCAATAGTTATTGATTAAGTTCCATCTTTTTATTCTTTTCCCATTGTATTACTTCCTTTTTCGAGCCTTTCAACTTAGAAACCATATTATTCATTGCAGAATGCCCTAGGACATCTAGAAAAAAAACCAATAATCTTTAACCAGAGAGGAGAATTCTAGATATTTAAGCCAAGAATGCTTAAACTTAAAATGGAACTTTTGAATACTATTGTCCACCTCAAATTGAAGGCAGATAGGGAGATGGTCAGAAATACCATAATCTATAAACCAAGATCTATATCTACAAAAACATTTTGAGGAATTTTCAGAAATGAGGAATCTATCAAGTCTTTTTGACACCCCAACACTCTCAATCCTCCCATTTCTCCAAGTAGGGGACAAAGGACAAGGAGGAACATCAATCATATTTTCCCATTGAAATAATTGGATAAAATAATCTACTAAGGGATCCAAATGGGGGTCAGCTCCCAACACTTCACTAGCAGACAAAGTGATATTTACATCACCTACAAATATAAAAAAGTCCTCATGTAATATACCACTATTTTCCACCTTATTCCAAAACTCTTCTCTTTCAATATATGGTCTGTAACAATTGACCACCTTGATAGAAAGATCAAGGCCCCAAAAATTTCCATATAAAAGAATAACTGCATCAGAGGTATATGGATTGAAATCATCCATAGAAGGATTCCAAATAGCCAACAGACCTCCAGAGTGTCTAGATGCATCCAAAGCACAACATTCCCATCCCAAAAAGATCTTCAAAAAGGTATCATAGGCCTTAGAACTATTAAACATTGTTTCTTGAACGAGAACAACATCAACCTAAAAAAGACTGAATAATTTCTTGAGGGCACTAAAATTTGACCTGCCTCCAATTCCTTTGATATTAAATTATCCGCATGTGGCCAAGATGCACGAGAAGGACAACAGTTTGACTGAATGAGTCCACTCTATTATGGAGGAAGCATAATAAATAGAATAAGCAAAGCAAGAATACACTACACAGATAAACACATACACACACAAACAATATGCAAGAATGTGAACTGATTACTCTATTACTGGATATGAGATCATCGATTGATGTATGTTACAATATTATACATGCTTATATAGAATGCTGAGATGCTTGGGTGCCTGCCCGTTACGTTCAGTTACAAAAGATGTTAGAATGGTTCAGAAGTTCAATTGTTACAGTCGACTGGAAGATAGAGAGACAGTATGTCGTAGTTCGACAGTCGTAAGTCACAGGTCGACACTGCATGTCGACATCGCGAACCTGTTGAGGTTGCTGAACTTGTTGAAGTTATTGAGTTGTCAAAGCCATGTCGAAGTCGGAACTTGTCGAAGTTGTGTCGAAGTTAGCATCCGACAATAATTCCAACAACGATGTGGATTGGACCTCCTTCCTTAAGAAACAATGGTCCCCATTGTTTGCTCATTTAAGTGAGGAATCTTGTTTGTCAGTTCAGTAGCAGAGTACCACTTTCCTTGTGCTGGGATCTATCTGGATTTACCAACTTGAAACTGTTACTGAGAAAACTTCCTATGGCTTGGGGTAGACCACAACAGACAGCTGACTACCAAAAAATAACTCAATTCCCAATGCAATGCTATATAAATGACAATGCTAAGATAATGGAGAAAAGACCAACCTTCAACTGGATGTTCGAAGTAGATCCCTATTGAGCTTTCAACTTCTACACTTGAACCTGCAGATTAGTCTCAACAACAAGTACAAGCAAGTGCATATAACATGTGAAAGACATTAGCATAATCAATAGCATGATCCATGATATCATAAACAAATATAATCCAATGTAATTTAACAATATTCACAACATCAATTGGATGAGAAAATGAGTATTTCCATTAATGAATAACAAGAAGTACAATATACGACCTCTTGCCGGCAATCAATTTGAACCAAGAACTGGGTCTCTCCACTTGTGCCTCCACCACTTCAATCCCCCATGCAATGGCAAACTCAAACTATGAAAGGAGTTTGGTAGGTGAACATAAAGGAGTTCACAACAACAAGGATCAATGACTGTAGACTCAAGTCACGGCAAAAATCCACTAGAGTTATCTTGCTCTCCCTCTCTCCTCCCTTGCATACACCTTAAGAGATCAATATATAGCCTTCCAAAGGTAAGTGAAAGGTCGAATCGAGTCGTTTTGGGGTATATGGAGGGCCAAAGGTCACCCTAAGACCGCTTTTGGGGAGTAAAAAGTAATTTTCTAATGATTTTTACCATTTTACTTGGTGTCCACGGGCTATAGTGGAACAACCTGCGTGTACGTTGGCTATAGTGGAACAACTAGCGTACAGGAAAAAAAATAGGGATTTGTGTGTTCCTAGAGGGAAACTGATAGGTCCGAGTCAATAAAATGGATCCTCAAGGCCAATCAATGCTGATGTTCACAAGGTGGAAAATTAAGCTATAATAGAAACAAGGGAATTGTGTTCGTCCTTGTATGGCGTAGTCGTCGTCCCACAATGGTGTCGCAAGGAAGAGGCTCCTGAACATCTAGATGGATTTATTCGGGTTCTGCTATCGGTAAGTCATTCTATTCCAAAAAAGGTACATGGTATGGTCAAAGTAGATCCACATTGAATATTGGATGTAGAACCAGGCATGCAGGAATGCCAAGCTGGAAATCGTTTTCTCCAATCTGTCGAAGAAACTGTATGGACCATATCGCAAAGGGTTGAGCTTCTTGAATGGACCGATGAAGCGCTCCTTCTTGAGATGTAATCAGACCTTATCCCCAATTTGGAATGAATGAAGAATACGATGCGTGTTGTGTCGGGCCTTAGCTTTCTCGTTTGCTCGTTGCAACATTTCCTGTGCTTGCTTCTGGATGTCACAAATATGATCTCGAAACTTCAAGGTTTTATCAACTTCCCGCTAGCTGTAGTCGATGTTGGAGTTCGACTGTGTCGAGGAGCTGATCAGGTTGATAGGCGCTAAGGGTTGAAATCCGTAACAGATCTCAAATGGACTCTTTCTCGTAGAGCTGTGCTGAGAACGATTGTAACTGTGTTGTATGAATGGAATACTTTCATCCCATGTGCGTTGATGCTTGTGGTTGTACATGTGAAGCAGTTGTACTACCAAGTGATTCACAACTTCTGTCTGTTCGTCAGTCTGAGGATGGAAAGCTGCGCAATGAGAGTCGTGTGTCCAGCTATTTCTAGAGAGTCTTCCAAAATATGCTGACGAATCTGACATTTCGGTAGGAAGTAATGGTTGTCGGTAAACTAAAATGTTTCCAAACATGTGTAAATAAGAGATGAGCAGTCTGCTGCGCTGTCGTTTTCTTCTTACATGGAATAAGAATGGCCATCTTGGAAAATCTGTCGACTAATACTAAGATCACGTCATGCTGATGTATGGTAGTAGGATATCTCGTCAGGTAGTCCATAGAAATAGATTCCCATGGTCGACTAGGAACTGGAAGAGAGGTGTACAATCCCTGTTGTTGATTAGGCAGTTTAGTAATGGCACAAACCACGCATGATTGAATGTACTTGTTGTCGTCGGTTTTAAGTGTAGGACAAAAGAAATAATTATGGATAATAGCAAGTGTTTTCGCTACTCCAAAGTGTCTTGCAGTCTTGCTGTAGTGCGCGTCCCAAATGAGCTGCTGTCGATGCTCATCGGTCGGTACACAAAGCTGTGCAAGCTTGTATAGCAAGGTGTCTTTTAGGAAGTAGTCGGAGGTTGAAGACTTGTTAGTCTAAAGTTGTTGGTTGACTAGTGAAATTCGATGTCGTCCTGATACAATTGAGGCCAAGTGGTCATGTCGTATCCCTGCAACTCATCACTGTGAAAATGAGAGTAATGGGTGGTCGACTTAGACAATCGGTGGCGGTGTTAGCTTTACCTTTCTGATACTTAATCACCAACTGAAATTATTGTAGGTAATTAATCAACTTGAGTTGTCGAGTTGTTTTTACTTTAAACTGGGTCATAGCGAACTGTAGAGTCTTATGGTCAGTGAGGATGACCGTTTCCTTTCCAAGGATGTAATGCCTCCATTGCTTGAGAGCTTGCATAATGGCGTACAATTGTTTTTCATATGTCGAGTATCTTCTAACTGTGTCGTTAAAAATTTCGGAATGAAAAGCGACTGGGTGACTAGACTGAGTGATCACTACGCCCAAGGCATAGTCCGATGCGTCCATATCAATCTCAAAGGGCTTATGCAAATAAGGTAACACAAGTATTGGTGTAGTGCAGAGCTTGTGTTTGAGTTGTTCAAAAGCTTCTTGTTGTGTCGGTGTCCATTTAAATACAGTTTTTCCATTTCCTTTCGTCAACTTATTCAAGGGCCAGGCTATGTGATTGAAGCCGAGTATGAATCGTTGATAGAAATTCGCCAAACCAAGAAAACTTCTTAGTTCTTGAATGCTTTGAGGAATGGACCAATATTTGAGGATTTGTACTTTGTCTGGATAGACGTGAATTCCTACAAAGTCAATTACATACCCCAAATATTTGATGATGTTCATCGTAAAGGTACACTTGTCCATGTTCAAGTAGAGTCGATGTTGCTGGAGAGTGTCGAGGACTTGTCGAAGATGTCTGACATGTTCTTCCCATGATCGACTGAAAATCAATATGTCGTCAAGATAGATAATGACCCATTTGCCGATGAAAGGTCTAAGAATGTTATCCACGTATCGCATGAAGGTCGCAGGTGCATTGGTTAAGCCGAAAGGCATGACTAACCATTCAAACAATCCTTCCTTGGTTTTGAAAGCAGTTTTCCACACATTTGAGGGCTCGATTAGAATTTGATGATATCCTGACTTGAGGTCGAGCTTAGTAAAGAATTTAGCACCTTTCAGACAGTTGATGAGCTCGTCTATCCGCGGCATAGGGTAGCGAATCTTATCTGAAATTTTGTTGAGTTCCTTGTAGTCGATGCACATGTGCCAAGTCCCGTATTTATTTGGAACAAGGATGACTGGACTTCCACAAGGAGAGGAGCTAGGTCGGATATGAGCTTTGTCGATCAAATCTTGGATTTGTCTGCGAATCTCTTCATTTTCGAGAATGGATCTTCTGTAAATAGATGCGTTAGGAAAAGAAGAACCAGGAGCAAGTTCAATGGAGTGTTTTACCTGGAAAAGTCGAGGTACACCATCCGGATCTTGGAATAAACTATGATACTCGTCGGGAATGTTGTCGATCAAATGCTTCTATCGAGAGTTGCATTGGTCAGTGAGTCAACTCGTCGCTGCAGTATTCCTAGAATGTTGTGGTTTCATCATGATTAATGCAAACTTCTGAGCATGATTGATGAGCTTCTTTGTCTGTTTAGCAGATATCATTGAGACCGTTGGTGTAGGTCGTCTCTCTGGTATGTCGTACCATCGATTTTGGATTTTGACAATCACCTTCTGAGGCCATGACTGATAACTTCCATGGAGATCCCACAAGTAAGGTTTCCCAAACAAGGCATTGACTACGGAGAGTGGTGCCACGTCGCATAGTACTTCATCTTCAAAATGCTTTATGAAGTAGGCGAGTTTGCATTGTCGGGTGATCCACAGTTCCTATCCATCCTTCATCCAACTGGTGTTGTAAGGCTCAGGATTCAGAGTGGTGACAAGACCTAGTTTCTTCACGAGATATTCAGAAACAAAGTTCTTCTGGCTATCATTATCCACAATCATATGTAATCGATTGTGTTGAACCCATATTCGTAAATGGAACAGGCGCTCTCGTTCCTCCTCGTTGACAATAGTCGAGGCTGTTGGAGTGGTCGATGTCGATGTCAAAAGGGTCGTTGCGTCTGGATTAGATTCTTCCACCGTCTTGTCGAACGTGTCGGATGTCGACACTTTTTCCAAAAATATCTTCCGAGCTTTGCATTCAGACGTATCATGCCAAGATGAGTGGTGGTAATCGCACCATTTCCCGCTAGGCGGTTGTTTTCTACGTTCCCCTTTTTGAAAAGGATTTTTGCTGTGATCTGGCTTTGGCGGTGTCAGTTGAGAAGATTTCGACTTGTCGAAGTCGACTGGTGTCTTCTTGTCGGGTGGTATTTGTGATGTCGGATTTGTCTCGAAGCGTGCTTTTCCCTTTTGCTTGGTTTCAAGTTTGCTGGCATAGTGGAATGCACCCGCGAGCATATTGATAGTCAAAAATTCCATCTCATGCTGTTTACTGGGACAATCCATTGATGTACTTCAGAACAAGCAATTTCTCTTCTTCTTGGACGCCAAGTCTAGCCATGAGTCGATAGAAATCATCGGTGTAACTTTGTATTGATTGGTCTTTCCATTTCCTAGCTATTGCCACTTCTTATACTGTTGTTCGAGGTATTTGGGCAGGTAAAATTCCTTTTGGATGTATTCGACGAATTTATCCCATGTGTCGATGGGGTCTTCACTTTTCTCCATCTTTGTCGAGAGGTTCTCCCACCAGAAGTGCACATATGTTGACATCTTTAAGGATGTAATGGTGATCTTGTCAGCTTCTGAGAGTTGATTCATAGAATAATAGGATTCCAATTGTTCTACCCAATTGTCAACAGATTCCAGATCAATCTTGCCTTCTAGATTTGGTATGTCCAAATTCATTTGCACTTTGAAGGGGCTGATTTTGTTGAATTTAGTTCTCGTCGAAAATCCTCCGGATGTTGAAGCAAATCGCATGAGAATTTCATTGAACTGGGCGAACATTTCAGTCCATTTTCAAGTCAGCGCTTGCTTAATAAGTTGTGTTGTCTCATCGGCTACATGTCTATCATTTGTTTCTTTTGCCATTTCCAAAGGTGGCGTCTTCTTGGATTGCTGAGATTGTGAGCGTGTTTGAACCGGCATAAGTCATGTAACTTCATTGGAAGTGTCTACGCAAAACTTAATCATGAACAAAACTAAGAACTCTGATACCAATGACCCGCACGTGTCCATGAAACACTAGGGGGACAACAATTCGACTGAATGAGTCGGCTCTGTTACGGTGGAAGTATAATAAATAGAATAAGCAAAGAATGAATACACTACATAGATAAACAAAGAAACACACACACAATATGCAGGAATGAGAATTGATTTCTCTATTACTGGATATGAGATCATCGATTGATGTATGTTACAATATTATACATGCTTATATAGAATGTTGAGACACTTGGGCGCTTGCCTGGTACGTTAAGTTACAAAAGAAGTTAGAATGGTTCAGAAGTTCAACTGTTACAGTCAATTGGAGATAGAGAGACAGTCTGTCGTAGTTCGATAGTTGCAAGTCGTAGGTAGACGTTGCATGTCGACGTCGCGAAACTGTTGAGGTCAATGAACTTGTCGAAGCTGCTGAGTTGTCAAAGTCGAAACTTGTCCAATTTTGTGTCGACGTTGATGACTTGTCGAAGTTAACATTTGACAATAATGCCAACTGCGATGTGGATCATTAAAGGAGAGAATGATCATTAATCAACATGGTTTAGGTGTTGTCTTACTCTTCTTATACTCAAAATTATTTCATAATAATAATTGTTGAGAACCTAATCCTTGGTGTTAGGAATATTATTATGTTATTATCTCCCTATTCACATGCAATGAATACCAAGAGTCATAGGTGAATAGGAAAATTCAAGAGGAGTCCAAGATACCACTTGGGAATATGAACCCAAGGGTCATTCTCATTGTATATATTGTACATTTGGTTAATGAGAAATTCGTGCTTAACGCCTATATTTTCTGTCTTATTCATTAATTGTGTGTGTGCCTAGTATTGACAACTTAACAGTGGTATCAGATCATTTTGAGCCTTGGCCTATGTCATAACTCTTGGCCATAATACCTGCATGAGTCTTCCCTCTTCATATCTACATTCTATCCTTGTCAATTTAAGACTTGTACTCACCTACTAGCTTTGTCATACATCTATGAAGGCATTTCTTCTAACCCAATCTAATTTATGCAAACTCTTTTGATTTCTGCTCTAGCGTACTTATTTTTGTGTTGAATGTTGTTGCATATTTTTGCATGGCATATGGTATTCTACACTCTTCCATACTTGGATTTTCTCCTTCTCCATTTATTCTCTATTGAGATAATTTCGTCTCTGACTGGAAAAGTTATGCCATATTCCTTGTACCATTATGTTGTCTACTTGTCCATTCTAGCTTCTGAATTCTCTACTCATTTATGCAACATCCCAAACAACCTAACGGACCTCCAGGCCTGTCGAATTGATGCTTCCTGTGTAGAATTTACTCTACAATATCTGGAAGTTCCCTGCGTGCTATTTCTATTGCTACATACTATTTATGATGGAAAGAAGCGGTTGGTGCTGCATTGGGGGAACCTGAATTGAAGACTATGTGTGTACTAGAATTGTTTACAAATTGAATACTAGTGCAAACCATTGTGTCATCTCTCCTCAGTAATACGTGACCTCTATTGAATGCAACATGGAGATGTCTCTCATCCTTCTCATTGTGCGTGGAAACCCTTCCTTACTGCTTGAAGATATTTCCCCAAAATGAATGCTACCACTGTAAAGTGTTGGAGAAATGTAATTACGAGTTGAATGCGCATCTAGTTCGCATCGGCTCTGTTAGACGTTTTTTCAGTTCGCAGAAGTCACAGATATGTTAGTCAGTCAGACAGTCTGTCAGAAGGCTTCGTGCACACTTCATAGTATTTAATCAGCTGCGTTTGCATTCCGCAAGTCAAATTCTTAGGTAGAAATTAATTATTGTCTTTAATGGAGTTCAATAGCTTCCAGGCGAAGCGATCTTAAGTTTGTGTATAAATGAAAATCAATCACATAAAATCATGTAGAGATGTAGGAGTGAAAGGAGAAGAAGAAATTGGTCATGAAATGTATTACGATCCCAAGCTCTATAAAATGGTGAAAGATTGAAGTAAAACTCATCTCTCTGTAAGTGCGGTAATATATAAGTCAATAGTTATTTGTGTTCATTCTCAAGAATGTTGCTTAATGCATGCCGCACATCTTCTTCATATTCACCTGTGTAAATGTTGTTTACATTTACTGTATGTAAAAGAAATCAAGATTTCCATATATATTTCACGGCGGTAAAGTTTTAGTTTAATGCGGAGTAACTTCGACATAATCTTCATACTTTGGTTCTTATGTTTTAGGAAGAAATACTTTATTAAAATGTTTGCTTAAGAATAGGTTTGTCGAAGTCAAGTAGTCCGCGAATTTACGAAGTGATGTGGAGTAAAAAGGTATCTTCATGAAGTCCGCGAAGTATAGGCTTTCGCAAAGTTAAGACTTCCACATAAGTGTGAAGTTCGCATAAGTGCGAAGTAAATTTAATGCGAAACAAATTTTAGTGCGAAGTAAAATTTGTTGCGATGTCAAGTGTTGTGAAGTAAAAGTTCCGGGAAGTTAATTTTTGGGAAGCTTACTCCGCAAAGTTAAATAGTTGGGGTTTCCGTTAAAGTCTTTAGCGAAAGAAAATAATTGTTTACTGCGTAGTAAATTTTTAATTGTCTGGTGTGCTTTTCCCTTGATCTGGTATCAAAGACTGGTTTACGGAAAGTAGGAATTCTATTTATAAGGGAAGAGCGATTAAGAATGGCTTCCACTTCAATTTGCAAACTCCAATCTTTTCAGGAAAAAATTATGAATATTGGTCTCTAACTATGAAAGTTTTGTTTAGAGGTCAAGATGTATGGGAAATAGTTCAGAATGGCTATGCAGAACCAACAGATCTAGCAGCATACAACAATCTCACAGAAGCTGAGAAGGATGTCTTGAAGGAACAGAGAAAGAAATAAGGAAAGACGTTGTTCCACATAGATCAAGCGACACATGAATCAATATTCCCAAGAGTAGCAGCAGCGCATGATCCGGATTTATGTGGGAACGAAACAAAAGATAGCATATACAGAATCATATACAGAGATATATTGCAAATAACACAGTGATACAGTAAACACATATTCTATTAAATAGCGGAAATAGAACAGACTGTAAAATACAATAGCTGGAATGGTGGTAGCTATCTCTGAGAAGAGATGTGGCCGCTATGCTCATTCGTGCCAAGATGAATACAAAGAGACGCCGAAAGGGCCTATTTATCATAAGCTTAAGGGAAAGAATCCCAATCATCCAAAAACCTAACCCTAGAAGATGAACCGTCATAAAGTTTGCGGCCCCAAGGTGGTTAGTTGAACAGTCAACTTCCCGGGGTCATAACTTTTGCATATGATCTCTGTTTAGGGCGCTCGGTAGCCCGTTGGAAAGGTCTAACCGAGATTTACAACTTTCGAATGGGCCCAAATGTGTGCCGTTGGCAACCATTTGGTCCCTCAAATCGCCAAAAAATGTCGTTTAGGGCCTCAAAATGGCTCCAGAAGTTCAGGACCCGAAAAACTGCTAAAAATAGTAATTTACCAAAATTGCCAGAAGACTGTTTTGAGCCAGTTGGAAGAGGTGGGCCGCCACCGATATCCACCTGGATCAGCGCAGTCCATTAAGGAAGCATGGGACACACTGGAAACTTCCTATCAAGGCTTGAACAAGGTAAAGACTGTGAAACTAAAAATTCTTAGAAGAGATTTTGAATCTCTGTCAATGAAAAATACAGAGTCAGTAGAATCATTCTATACTCGTGTGATTGGTCTTGTTAATAAAATAAAGTCTCATGGAAAAACTCTAGGTGACCAAAGAGTTTTTGAAAAAGTACTTAGAGTTCTTCCAAATAATTTTGAATCTTTAGTTGTGACCCTGGAGGAAAACAAAGACCTGTCCACATTTACCATTGATGAGTTGTGAGCCTCATTACTCAATCATGAACATAGAATCAACAGTTCAGATACGTCGCTGGAAGGTGCATTCGCAGCACAGTCATCCATAAACCGTGGAAGAGGCAGAGGAAGATCAAATGTCACGTCCCCATTTTGACCCCCTTCGCATTAAATCGTAAATGATGTAAATATTGTTACTTAATCATGGTGAGGAGCTCAAGGCCAAGGCCCCACCATTGATTTAGCGTTTTATGTATCGGCAATTAAAAATAGATGCCTATGGTTCTTGTGCTAGATAGGCACAATGTAAATTAAGACATCATGTAAATACGAATTTTAATGAAAACCCACAACTAGCTATGCAATGCAACAAAGAGATGGGGGCATGATTCTACAAGGAATAGGGAGGGAAATTATTCAAACCCTTGAGCCAATGGTTTAAATCCATGTGTCAATGAGAAAACCCATAAACCACCAACTACCCATTTTGGGTTATGGACCCAATCATTTAATTCTTCCAGAAATTGGTTGAGGCAGTTAATGCCTTGGGAATGAAGAGGTATGGAAGCCAATTTCGTGCATGGGCAAGCCATCAACCTGGAAATTCGTATTTTGGCTTCTTGGGCAAGAAAACACCCACGAAATGGTGCCCAAAGCCATTCTAAACCCATGGATTTTGCCCTCTCATGCAGTCTGAGCTAGCTGGGCTTTCCCCATCATGTTTTTCATCATTTTCCTGCATTTTTCCATGGCAGGGAGCTCGTTTTTGTGTTACACAGTGGCCGAGAGAGGAGGACCACGATTTGGGACTGTTATGGAGGTTGTTTTTTCCCCAGAATGTCCATGGACGTTTTTCTGAAAACGGATTTGGCTTCCCAGGGTTGTTCCCCATCTTCCAGTTTCGTTTTTGGGTTTCCCACGTTTTTCTGAAGCTAATGAAAATCCCATCTTTGGGCATCTCACTATAAAAACGTTTCTTCATGCCTAGCAATTATACTTCTGCTGTGATGTGCATCCTTGTTTTGGTTTGAATCTGTGAGCAAGAGATTTGGAGTGGTAGTGGACAGAATTGGCTTGATAAACCTAGAGGGGGAGACAACCTCTCAAGAAGATCAAGAGGGCTTTGGCTACTCTTCTATGCACACCCTGAGGGCACTAGATGGGGAAGGTATGGCTTGAGGGACTGTACATCAGTGAAAATAATACTTCCTTGTGCTGGGTGTGTAGGTATTGTGGGTGCCAAGCTAGATAGATCTTGTAAGGTTACCCCTGGCTCTGTGCTTGAGCTCACTAACTTAGCCACTCTTCCTTTCCATTTCCTAGCAGCCTGATAAACCCAATTGTAGATTGGCTTGGCTCATCTCGGTGTATGCTTGGCTATGTGTGAGTCTGCTGTCTGATTCCTTGTAGAGATCATGCCCAGCTCGGGGGTGGCCGTGTGTTGAGATATTGATGATCACAACTGGCCTATGGTTGGGTGGAACGTTGCAGTTGCATAGACAGTTGCTTGGGACTACTTTGTTATACGATAAGTACTCTCTTGTGTTAACTTTGCATTTATTTATTTGATGAATATCTTGAATGTATGATGGATGTGTTACCGAAATTATTTTCGCTGTGTTTTTCTTATAATCATACATTTCATATGTTCTTTTATATTATGTGAATGCCTATTTTGCAGCTCATGGGGCTAGATGCCCAGTTTTAGCATCACGATCCTCTCCATCGCACTCGTATGATGGGAGGGGACGTGACATCAAACTCTAAAGGCAGAGGACGAAGTTATTTCAGAGAAGGTCACAGCAACAGCCCTGGACATGTCACTGGTAGAGGTCAGAATCAAATTCCCAGTCGTCCAAGAGGACAAAGGTATGATAAATAAAAAAATTCAATGTCATTACTGTAATAGGTTTGGGCACTTTGCATATGAATGTAGGAATAAGCCGTATGACCAAGGAAAGCAAGGTGACGCTCAGTCAAGCAGCAACAACACTTCGAACAATTCACTGTTCTTAGCATGCGCATCTTCACTTGAATGCAATGTTGTTCAAGAAATTCCAAATGACATATGGTATATAGACTCAGGCTGTAGCAATCATATGACTGGTAATTTAAATTTATTTTCTAGTCTAGATAAATCAGTTCAAACTAATGTCACACTTGGAAACAATATCCAAGTCACTGTCTTGGGTTAAGGCACTGTTGATATTCTAACCAAATAGGGGGAGCATAAATATATGCCTGGTTATTATGTTCAAGGCTTGAAGCATAATTTGATGAGCATAGGACAGCTGATGGAAAAAGGTTATAGAGTTCACATGATAGGAAAGCATTGTGTGATCAAAGATATATATCCAAGCAATCAGTTGATAGTTGAAGTGCAGATGACAAGCAATCGCTTGTTTCCTTTGAGGATCAGACCAAACATAAAAGGAAAGACAACTGAAGTTGTTCATCAAATACAAAATGAAAATTCTGAACCTGCATTCAAAGCAGAAATCAAAGAAGCTGAAGTTCACTGCGACAAGGAAGAAAAAGACAGCGAAATGCAAGTTGTGTTTCAAACAGAAATAAAGGATGAATCCTAGTTATGACACTTCAGATTTGGAAATTTGAATTTTGGTGGGCTGAAGCTACTGCACATGAAGAACATGGTGAAAGGATTTCCATTGATTGAAAAGCCAAAGAGAATTTGTGAAGGCTGTATTTTTGGAAAACAACACAGACAGACTTTTCCAGTTGGAAAGTCATACAGAGCTCGCACACCACTTGAAATTGTGCACTTTGATATTTGTGGACCGATGCAAACACCTTCCATGGGAGAATGCACTTATCTTCCCACATTTATTGATGATTTAAAAAAAAAACATGGTTCTATTTTCTGAAACATAAATCTGATGCATTTAGTTGTTTTCAGCAGTTCAAGGCATTCGTGGAGAAGCAGAGTGGTTACAACATCAAGATCTTAAGAACAGATAGAGGTGGTGAGTATGTTTCAAATGATTTCTTAAAATTTTGCAAAAATCATGGCATACATAAGCAATTCACTGCGCAGTATACATCGCAGCAGAATGGTATCGCAGAGAGGAAGAACAAAACCATTATGGAGATGGCGCGCAGTATATTGGCAGCCAGGCATCTGTCAAATGAATACTGGGCTGAAGCAGTGGCAACTTCTGTTTATATCATGAATCGATGTCCGACGAAGAGCGTGAAGAACAAAGTTCCGCAGGAACCATGGACAGGTATGAAACATAGTGTTTCGCATTTACAAGTTTTTGGTTGTGTAGCATACGCACATGTTCCAAATGAGTTAAGAAGGAAATTAGACAATAAAGGACAAAAATGCATTTTTATTGGTTATTCTGAAGATACAAAAGCATACAAGTTGTATGATCCTGTTGCAAGAAAAGTTATTATCAGCCACGATGTTCAGTTTGTCGAAAATGAAGCATGGGATGGAACTGTAGAAAAGAATGTGAAAATCATGTCACATGTTGAACATGATGACATCGTAGAGGATGTGGTTGTTACTCCGCATGTAAATCAGAATGTCACAACTCCGTCGACTCCCAAGACAACGCGACATGTTTAAGCACAAGGTACTCCAACACCAGTCGCAGCTGTAGCTATTCCGATATAAGCACACCAAGTGCGCAACAAACTCCATCAAGCAGTTTGCGCAGTTCGACACCAGCAACTCTGACAAAGACAAGAAGTTTGCGTGAGATATATGAGACTGGTATACCCAATTCATTCTCAGTTTTTGCATTATTTTCTCAAATTAATGATCCGCTAACATTTGAAGAAGCTATTGAAGATAAATTCTGGGCACAAGCCATGGATGAAGAAATAGAATGCATTGAGAAGAATCAAACATGGGAATTAGTTGATGTTCCTATCGACAAGGATGTTATAAGCGTCAAATGGATTTATAAGACCAAGCAAGATGCTGATGGAAATGTGCAAAAGCACAAGGCAATATTGGTAGCGAGAGGATTCACACAACAACCTAGCATAGACTTCAACGAAACTTGTGCACCTGTAGCACGAATGGACACTGTCATAACAGTTTTGGCCATCACAACAAAAAATAAATGGTCTGTTTACCAAAGGGATGTTAAGTCTGCATTCTTAAATGGTTATTTGGAGGAAGAAGTATATGTGGAGAAACCACAAGGCTATGAAGTTCCAGGACAAGGACACAGAGTATACAGATTGAAAAATGTTATGATATCTCATCATTCAGTATGTACTTTGCATGCATTGCATACATCCGCATGCTTCCCAGTCACCAGTTTGATGCCTCCAGCACCTAGTCTCTAGTCTTCCAGCACCCGAGAGCTTCTTTCCACTCAGTTATAGCCCTCCTAGTGCTTAGTACACCTAGCATGCAGCTACCACTTGAGAGGGGCGCCTTTTCTCACCTACCACTCTAGTTCACTTTAGTTAGTTAGTTGTCTTTCCTTGATTTGGGGCTAGATTGACTCCTAACTGTTGTTACCACTCTGATGGACCTCCAGTGAGACTTGACTACCTATTCTCAGTTCAGTTAAATCCTCATGTGCCCTCCACTAAGCCCCCTTCCCTACATTAGTGGCATTTACCTTCAGTTACACTTATTACACTCAGTTTGACACCTGGCTGACAGTTACTTGTGCATTGATGACCACCACTGATTGAGATGAGGACTCCTAGTTGGAGCCAAGCTATTCCATGCAGTATATTCGAATGACCTCCTTGGCTAATTCGAATTGCTCACTCATTGTGACAGTATTGTATTGTAATTCTACCACTCTGGATTATAGAGCACTGATGCATCTCTCTTGCACGGTTTTTACTCCAAATTGTTTTACATCTTTGTGAGTGATATTCTTGTTCAATAGATCTGCTGTGACTAATTTTACATGGTATCAGAGCCATTGCAGGGACACGATCTCTCTCCTACAGGTGTTCTACATGAAGATTGAGCAATGTTTCATCACTTTGTAGCAGTTTTCTGCAGTTGCAGCCGTTGCTCCATAATGGTTCTTGTTTGCTTGTGATTTGTAGGTTTCTTACTTCCTCCATTTGCATTCGCTATTGCAAAGATGGAATATTTTTCTTCAAAAAATATTCTTACTCCATTCAACTATGATGAATGGAAACCAAAGATGATTGCATGCTTGAAGAGACAATGTCTCTTAGATATGTGTATTGGTATTACAAGAGATTTTGTTTCCGATGAAGAGGATAATGATTGGATTAATGATTGTGACAGAGCTTCTCGGACAATATGTCTTGCTATGTCTCCTTGTATGCGCTACCTCAGTACTACTGCTGAAAATCCAAGAGATCTATGGGCTCAAATCAATAGAGAATTTGGAAAGGAGGAAGAAGAGGATCATGCTAGCATTTTGGAGAACAAGCCCAGTGATATCTCCTTATGTGCTCTCTCTAATTATGTCTTGGCCTCATCCATTGTTCAAGATGAAGAAGAAAATGTAGATTCAACACTCATTCTCTCAAAGTCTTCTATTTCGAATTCTGAGCAAGATAAACCAGCTCATACTCTAGATTTCGAAGAGGTTCTTGAATCCTCTCCTTCACATGAGTTTGTCGACATGCAGAATAATGATCTACTTGATGTTTTGGAGGTAAAATATGATTTTGGAGGTGAAGCATTCGTCCTTCTTCATTGCATGCCTCCTATAAAATTTTGTTCTATTATTTGCACAGTTTCTCAGAGTTTTACTGAAGATAAAGAGCACTACCATTTGCTTGAGTTCAATTCTCATGCAATTTTTGCTGATTTTGGTTTTGATCTCACCCCTGTTGGTTCAAAGGAGATCTCAAGAAACCATTTGTCAAATATTGGAGCTGATTTAACTTCCATTGATAAGAAGTTCAAGTTTCAATATCTATTTGATCCGATTGGAGCTATTCCTACCTAACTTGGTTCGAATCACAGGTTCCAGGATCATCCTCATATTTTTCAGATTTGTTCTCACCATTTTCGATATGAAGAGCAAGTTCATAAAGTCTCCACATTTGCTTGCATCCACTGATGGAGAATTCAAGCACATGTTTTTGGAGCATGATCCATTTACTCCCAAGAGTAAGATACCTCCAGACATATCTACTTGATTTTGGAGCAGTTAAATCTTTTGGTGTGTTACAGTCCATTTTGAGGGGGGGGTTTTCCCATGAAGTTTTCTCCATTTCCTCGGTTCATGGATTGTTCTTTATTTGGATTATTATTGTATTGGGGTGACCTTTGGTTTCAGTAATGAGGGCCCTACATTTTATTTTTTACATCATAGTGTAGCTAGGGTTTTACCCCTAGCTTGTGCCAATGAGCACCTACTAAGGAGAATGGACTCCTTAGTAGCAGTTCAATAATGATTAAATGATTAAGCTAAAACAAAAATTAACAAACTACTTTAAACATTGCATGAAACATAAATAAAAGATGTAAAAAATGGTTTTATATTAATGTTACCTTGAGTGTCAAGGTTGATGAAGCCCTTTGCAGTGTCCAAGAGGATGCTCCAAGCTTCAGAATGCTCCTTTCTCCTTCTCCAATGTTGGGGATGGGCCAAAGGTGGCTCTCAAGGTGAAAATAGTTCGAAGGTGAACTAGGGTTTCGAGAGAGATTTTGGCAGAGTAAGGGTGCTTGTGATTGTGGATATGGAATAAGGGATCTCCATCACCTATTTATAGTTTTTTGGTGGTGGAGTGCTGACCCATGGTTTTAGGAAACACATGGTTTTAGGCAGCTGTATAGGGTTTTTTCCTCCTTTTCCTCATTATTTTATATTTTTATTCCCTTTTTAGGGGATTTTTGCTATTTTTGGAGGAAAAGGGGGTTTTTTAGCCTTTTTTAGGCTATTTTGAGGGTTTTATGGCCTTTTGGAGGCATTTTAGGCCTTTTGGAGGCTTTTTAATGGGATTTTTTGGGATTTTTAATGGAAATATGGTAGGAAAATGGACAAATGAGCCATATAATATGGTAATGAGGTAGTGAACACTTTTTGGGTGTTAACAGACTGCCCCCTGATGTGCGAGGTCAGGAGCTCATCGTATGGCCGATGGACATCATAAGTCATCAATGGTTTTCCTGGGATGTGGAGAGAAGAGAAGAAACAAACTGAAGCCCGGAACAACGATCCCGAACAACTGCAAGAGCTAAAAGTACATAACCTCAATAATGGATGAGGAATCATCTGATCATATGGACGAGGCGGGCATTCCCATGCTCGTATCAGGATATAACATAACAATAACAATGGGGTCCAAAAAATGGGGACCTGAAATATACATGACCTCAAATACTGACTGAGGAATAATCTCAATATATGGACGAGGCGGGCATACCCATGCTCGTATCAAGATACATAACTGTAAGGCCCGAAAAGGGGGACCTGTAAGATACATGACCACTGTGTACATCATAAGAGTCCAGAGGGGACACAAATCTGGGATATACTGCTGAGCGGATCATGTGTGAACTGCAGAACTGGTGCACTGGAACAATCAACAGTGCTACTGAGTGTGGTACCAAAGGAACTGATAAGCTGCTGGATCATAGTGACTGGGGTCAAACTCTCCATGGTACACTGAACTGGAACTGATCTGGGACTGAAACTAGGTACTCAAGGAAGCATAGAACTGGATGGCTTCCGAATACAAACGCCAACGCAGCCCGGACATCCACGGGAACATATAACTGGGCGTTCCAAAGTGACTCACCAATGTGCTAGAGTCGGGGGAAATCCGGGGTCTTCGACGAAAAACTGATGGGATATAATCCTACGCGATCCTCAACGATGCGATCAAGGTGCTGAAGTCGAGCATGTGAGGAACAACCACTCGGAGAGGCAATGATGTCTCCTCTCAGAATGATCCGTAGGCACTTACCACGGATGGTGATAAGTCCAAGGCGTAGGGACCTCTGGGCCTATCCTCTGGAATAGAGGAGCTGTCGTCGACAGAGGGAGACCTGCAACTATCAAGGCAATGATGTTTCCTTGACAGGAGCACGAGGTAAACAACCGAAATGTGGTAGTACTGAGGGCAGGACTGACAAACTGGTGGTGACAACTGGGCAAGTAGAGTGGGTGGACTCAAACTTCCTTTGTTCAGAGTATGATAATGGGAATGATCTGGCAGCATATGAAACTGACTGAGGGGAAAGGGATCATAGCTGTATTGGATCTGGGAGGATAACTGGCTGAGGGAGACTCAATCTGGTGTAAAATGGCAGAAGACTGCTGAATACTCTGAACAAAGGCGACCTGATTGGGGGTGTTGCTGAGATGATGGATCATAGTGCCAGGAGGCACAGGAGGGTACTTCTTCATGGGTTAAGGAACTAGAAGAAGTGTGTGTAAAATGGTACTGTCGTGTGGATTTTACGAGCCCAGGACAGTTCATGCTCGTGGTTGCTTTCAATTTTAAGGAGTCTGAAAGCGATAAGAAGACTCTGAAGTGATGGAATGGTACTGTCGTGTGGATTTGACGAGCCCAGGACAGTTCATGCTCGTGGTTGCTTTCAATTTTAGAGAGTCTGAAAGCAAGTAAGAAGACTCCAGGGGGTTGCTTTTTCGTAGATTTAGTCTCCAAGGCCCAAAGAAGCATAAAAGGATGCAATGAAGAACTCTTCTAGCCGGTGTGACTAGAGTATTCCTTTTTCGTAATTAGTCTACCAGGTCCGGAAAAGGGTTAAACTTATACCAGATAGACGCCCTTTCAGGTACTTTAGCGAGCATGAAAGGAAGCAAGATTGCTCGGCGATCTTTTCATTCGTTTAGGAGTCAGAAAAGAGCTTAACGGAAACTCCCTGAGTGCCTTTTTCGTAAAGGATTTGTCCGGCCCGAAAAAGGGATAAAATGATACCGAACAAAGGGAATGGCCAGGCAAGGAGGAAGTGTTCAATCAAGGTTTAGTAATGATGACCAAAAATGAGGGTAGGTGGGAACACTGATGGACCTCCTTGCGGGGTAGATGAAATGGTGGCAAAATAACGAGACATTTGCAGTATGACAGGAGTGAATGGCTCATGTAAAAAATGTGGAACAATCCGATGGCGGTCGATGTGGCACGCAAACCGAGGCAGCAAGGTGTTGGGACACAATGTTGAAATTGTACCAAGTGAGAGCGAGAAATGATCTCAAGCATCATCACGAGCTCGAAAAAATGAATCCGGTGATATAAAGGATGTCAAAAACGGGTGACGGCCGATGTGGCATGCAAACCGAGGTGACGGGGGCATTTGGAAAAATGCCCAGAAAAACTGAAGGTGAGAGCGAGAAATGATCTCAAGCATCATCACCAGCTCGGAAAAATGAATCCGATGATATAAAATATGTGAAAAACGGAGAACGGCCGATGTGGCACGCAAACCGAGGCGACTAGTGGCGTCTAAAAAATGGGTAAAAAATGACGGGGTAAAAATAATGCAACGAGGTGACCATCATGATGGTCGCATCGTGCTGGTTCCAGTGGTGGAAATGGTTCGAAAAAACAAAAACAAAAAAGAAAGTACTGTACAACGCAGACCAATGAGGCCGCGGGTTTCTTTTTATGGGTAAAAACGCTTAAGATACAACCCATTACGAGGGTTGCGCAAAGGACGGCCTTCAGAGTCAGCTAAGATGTATGCCCCCTTGCCGAGGCAGGTCTGCACGACGTAAGGGCCTTGCCACATGGATTCAAACTTCCCTTTACCGGTTTTGTCATGGGCTTGGTCGTAGGCAAGGACTAGGTCCCCTTCGCGGAAAGTTCGAGGGTGAACATGTTTATCATAGTCGGCTTTGGAGCGGTTTTTGGCAGCTTCGATGTTCTGGAGAGTGGCCCGACGGTCTTCATCGGCTTGTTCGAGGTGCAGCAGACGCTGCTCGAGGGGGGTGGTGTCAGGGAGAAGCTCAACGGCGATCTGTAAGGCAGGGATCTGACACTCGATGGGGAGAACAGACTCTATACCGTGAACTAAATGAAATGGTGTAAAACCAGTGGCGGTCTTAGTGGAGGTGCGATAAGCCCACAAAGCAGGGAACAACATGTGGTGCCAATTGGACTTATGCTTGTCAACTGTTCGTTGGAGGATGGTCTTAAGGATTTTATTGATGGCTTCCACTTGGCCGTTCCCTTGGGGGTAGTAAGCAGAGGAAAATTGGTGCTCATACTTAAGGAGGGTGGATAACTCACGCCAGACGGCATCTTCGAAGTGTGAACCATGGTCAGAGACTAACTGCTTAGGAACCTCGAATCGGGCGATGACATGGTTGAAAAAGAAGCGGGCAGCAGTGTCAGCGGTACAATTGAAGGTAGGCATGGCTTCCGCCCATTTGGTGAAGTAATCAACAGCGACAAGAATATATTTGTGGCCGTTGGCAGACTGGGGTCTACATTCCATGAAGTCTATGGCCCACTTACAAAAGGGACCAACGGTGACGACTGGGTGTAACGGAGCAGGAGGTGTCCGGGCCTTGGGGGCAAAAAGTTGGCAGTTATGGCAGTGTTTGACCGCAGTGATGCAGTCAGTGAAAAGTGTGGGCCAGAAGTATCCGGCGCGGACGACCTTTTGGGCGGTGGCCATCCCTGAGAAATGGCCTCCGCAGGCGCCGCTATGACAGTCATTAAGGGCGTGTTCAGCTACCTCATGGGTAAGGCAACGACGAAGAATTGTGTCAACCCCGCGCCGGTAGAGGACGTCGCCTAAGAGGAGATATCGAGAGGCCTGGTGGCGGATGCGACGGCGTCCATTTCGTGTAACTTTGGGTCTGAACTTCTGCGTGCGTAGGTACAACAAGATATCACCGTACCATGGGTCATCGGACGAGATAGTGAACAGGTGATTGTCGGGTAACTCATCGGAGATTGGTTTGGCCGGGAGAAGGGAAGGGAGATCAGTAATGAGCTGGGCAAGCGCAAGGGCTTTAGTGCTCTTAGGTGTTTTGAAGGTAAGGTCATATTCTTGGAGGATAATGACCCATTTGGCAACATGACCTTGGAGTAGCCGCCGGTTTAGAAGATATACCATGGGGTTAGAGTCGGCGACGACTGTGGTATGACTCATTAAAATGTAGTGTCGCAATTTTTGAACAGAAAAGACCACTGCTAAGGCAAGTTTCTCCTCATATGGGTAACGTAGTGGTGGACCAGACAAAGTCTGGCTAACGTAGTAAATGACGTGCTCCTGGTGAGAAGCGTCTTCTTGAACTAAGACTCCAGATACGGCATGCTCGGAGGCCGACACGTAAAGGATGAAGTCTCGAGTGAAATCCGGAGGGGAAATCAGAGGGGCTTGTGTGAGGGCCTTCTTGAGGGCCTCGAATGCAGCTTCTGCTTGCGCATCCCAGACGAAGGGTACGTGGGTGCGGAGTAGGCGCAAGAAACCGTGAACCGTGGTGGCATAATCAGGAACGAAACGTCGAAGGAAGTTAGATCGCCCCTGCAGACTTTGGAGCTGCCGGAGCGTGCGAGGAGGGGGGAGGTCTAAAATAGCTTGGACCTTTAGAGGGTCAACAGTAATTCCTTTCTGGGAAACAATGAAACCCAACAATCGGCCTGCCGGTACGCAAAAGACACACTTGTGTGGGTTCAAGCGAATTTGGTATTTGCGACAACGCAGAAAAACTTGCCGAAGGTCGTTAAGGTGGTCTGATCGTTTCCGGGAACGAGCTGTGAGGTCATCAAGGTAGACTAACAGGATATGGACCAAGTCGTGGAAGCAATAGGTCATGGCCCGCTGGAAAGTGGCACCAGCATTTTTGAGGCCGAAAGGCATGACGCGATAGGCAAAGGTGCCCCATGGGGTAGTAAAGGCAGTTTTGTACTGGTCTTCCTTACGGATCTGAATCTGATTATATCCGGAAAAACCGTCCATGAAGGAGAGGACCTCATGCCCCGCACACGCATCTATAAGTTGATCGATGAACGGCGTGGGGAAGTTGTCCTTGGGACAAGCATGGTTTAAGTCACGGAAGTCAGTGCATACGCGGATGGTGCCTTGCTTTTTGTTAACTGGAACGGGGTTTGAAACCCAAGTGGTATAGGCAATAGGATAAATGAACCCTGCCTTGCGCAGCTTCTCAATCTCGGCTTTGACAGCGGGGAGCTTTGAGGGATGAATGGGGCGCTGTTTCTGACGGACGGGGGGTACATCAGGCCATGTGTCAATGTGGTGCTCTATAATGGCGGGGTCGAGACCAGGCATTTCGGTATAGGACCAGGCAAAGACATCACGGAATTCTTTGAAAAGGTTTGTGTAGTCCTCAATCTCTTGTTGACTGCAGAATGCTCCTAAAGTGATGAGTTCAGGGGCACGTCCTGGGGCAGCGATATCAACTTGGATGACAGGTGAGATGTTGGCCATGTTACCTTCCTCGAAGGCATCCGGAGCAGGAATAGGGTCCTTGAACCAGTCGACCTTGGTGGGGAGGAAGTCTTTGGATTCAACCGCGTATTGGGTAGCGGAGCTAGAGGAGGATTCTTCAGGGATAAAATAGGAGCGGTGATGCATATCATCCCAGGGATAATCTGGGGCGGTAAGGGCCTCAAGAATCTCCTCATCAGTACGGAAAGTCTGCGTCGTCAAGTCGGTTGACGGGGGGGTAGTGGTTGAAGTAGTGGTGGAAGAGATCATATAGATTATATTAACCTCTTCGGAAGGGGGAGAGACCGGGGGGTAGATCTCCTCAATGGTAGGCGGTGCCGTCTCGAGATCCAGATTGTTCATCTCATAGAGAGCCGCTCTGTAATCCGGGAGATCGGGACAATGATGTGAATAGTGCCCGTAAATACCGCAGATGGCGCAGGAGTGGTTGGTACGTAGGGACTTATCTTTAGGCTTAGGAGTGGGGTTTAGTTTGACAGTTGGGATGTTGGGGTCATCATCGAGCATTTGCATGTGCTTCTGTAATGCGGGTAACTGTGGGCATTGGTGGGTCGCATGGCCCAACTCGTCACATAGCGAGCATTTGGGAGGAGCACGAAACACTGGAGGGTTCTTGACTGTCTTTGGAGGTGGTACGGCAGTGTAAGGTTGTGGACCTTTGCCCCCAGTGGGTTTGGGAGTAGGAGGAGGTGTCGTGGAGGACGAAGGGGTAGAGACACCGGGAGGTGGCTGAGTGGTAGTAGCCATGGGTTGCACCGGCTGGAGGACGACATCTGGTGTCGGCGGGCGAACGGGAGGCGAAAGATACCATACAGGTAATCCCAATGTTAACCCAGGGAGGCTAAGGGTAGCCATGACCGGGGCGCTTACTACTCCTGCTGGAGGAACTAGGAAGGGGATCGTATGGATCGGTGTAACACCAATGTGGCTAGGTACCAATGGTGGTTTAGGCAACAAGGATGGTTGATTGTTAGGTGGCAGGATGTCGTGGGACAAGGTACATAAGTCAGACATTTCGGGCGTAGATGACGGCGGAGGAATGGAGTGAAAGGTAGAGGTCATCGGCGCGTCTGAGTAGACTCCAGGCCCCGTAGAGGAAACAAACGAGGTGGTGGCACTAGAAACAGGTTGTTCAACCATGGGGAGAACATTTTCAGGTGCCGCGGGAGCACTGGGATCATAGTAGGTGAGCTGGTCAATCTTAACCACGCGTCCTTCATGAGGGAACATCATGGTGCGAAAGACAGAAGAGGCAACCGCCCGCATGGCATACATGTAGCTGCGGCCAAGTAGAAGGTTGTAATCCAATTGGGCATTGATTACCTCTATGTCAATAAGGACTGTTTTACCACCTAACTGGACGGGAACGTTGGGTAGAAGGCCTTGGGGCTGGGCCGAACGACCGTCGTAGGCACGTAATGCAGTGGTGGACTGCTGGAGAGGAGGGGATCCTAGCTTCTGCCATACAAATGTAGACATAACGCATGTGGAGGCACCCTCATCGATGATGCACCGATGGATAACAAGGTTCCTAACGGAGACAGTAACTTGGAAGGCTAAGTTGGAAGGTAGGCGTGGTTCAGACTGGTCTAAATCAAACGCCATCAAATGCGAATCAGTTGGGTCAATCCCCCCAATGGCGGAAAGTAAAGTCTTGCGCTGGGAAGGGCAGTTCTTCAAGACTTCTAACGCAGACATGGCTGCGGGAGATTGGGCTAGGTCGTCTACAATGTTGTAGTTTGACGCAGCACGCGCATTAGTGTTATTGTTGATTCGGCGAAGTGGGAAACGAGGTGCTTTCGCAGCGCCATCTATGGGAGGCGGAGGTATACGTAACGCCTGATCGGTGGGATGGGCGTTAGTAGGTTTATCCGTGGGAGTGGCTTCAGAGGTGGAGCCGTATTGGTTCCGACGGGTCTGGAGGTTGACGTCAGCAGATGACATCATCAGCCAGTGGTGGGTACCTGAGTCAAACATGGGTTGATCAGGGGCAGCGTAAGTGATCTGTTGTTGTTGGGGTTGCACGTTAGCTTGAGGGGCCAACGGCTGAGTGTTCACCACGCCTTGGGTTGGTAAAGGGTTTTGCAGCACCAAAGGGGGTTGCTGAGGTTGGGGGGGGTTGGGCGGTGCTTGGGGAGCCGCATGCCCTTGGCGATGGGCCTCGTCAACCCAGAGCTGCCGAGCTCGCTCCAAGTGTGGGCAAGCGTGTGTGTAGTGTCCATAGACCCCGCAAATAGAACAAGGGTGGTTCGTTCGCAAATTGGGGTTTTTAGCCTGCTTGGGCGGGCGATCAGGGTTTTGATTAGCGGGGGACGCGTTGTTGTTGTCGGGGGGATTCGCCGGTTGCCCAGATTGGTCTGCAGGTTGGTAGGTCCCCTGATTACGGCCCTTGCCGCGGTTCTGTTGGCCCTGGTTTCGTTGGTTATTCTGGTTTTGCTGCGGGTTCTGTTGGGCGTAAACTTGCCCTTGGGCAGCAGGTGGATTCTGAGGTTGCGCAGGTGCAGGAGCAGGCTGCGGAGGATGATAAGCAGGTTGAGGCTGAGCAGGTGCAGCAACTTGAGGGGTTTGCTGATAAGACTGCGGAGCAGGTGGTGGATGTGCCACAGGGGCTGCCTAAGGCGTATAATAAGCGGGTTGGGCTTGTGAAGGCGCAGGAGCTGGGGCAGCCTGCTGATGGTAGTAAGGCTGAGGGGCGACTGGAGGAGCATAAGCAGGAGTCGCATACCCGAAGCACTGAGGTGGACATGAGGGTCCATGGGAATGTTGATGTGTCATGGGAGCATATGAGTTGGTTGCTCCAGACTGGGAGGTAGCCCTCGACAGGTCGGGGCCAGGGGTAGGACGTGCTATAGAAAATGGTTGGGGATGCGAAGAAACACGGCCAATGATACCATCTGCAGCGTGGGATGCCCCCTGAGCATCATGCTGGGAGGACTCGCCGCGAGGGGCGTCAGGTATAATGGTATAAAGGTAACCCGACTGGGCGTAAATGAGGTCGAACTGCTGTGCCTTAAGGATGGCCTCTTCTTCAGACTGGGGTCTTTCTGAAGCTACATCCTTAGCAATAACAGGAAGCAGAGACTTGAGGAACCAATCGAGGAAGATACGGTCGTCTAGTTTGATCTTGCATAAGCTACGGCGTCTACGCCACTCATGGATATGGTCCATGATATGGGTAGCCGTGTTTTGTCTGCAGGATAGGAGGATCTCAACGCCCGCGTCATAGCGGACAGGCAACTGGAAGAACTGCAAGAAGGTAGAGGCAAGGGAGGCAAAGGTGGCGTGGGTCCCATGTGGTTGCTCAATATACCATTTGGCTGCAGAGCCAGTAAAGGTGCGCTGTAAGAGACGGAGGCGAATAGAGTCATCGACGATGGAGTTAGAGGAACACCATAGGTGGAAAGACATGATATGGTTTTGTGGGTCCTCACCAGCCTTGCCCTCGAACTTAGGGATGTCCGAGGGGAGCTTGGTAGGCATATGAGGCCACGTGGGGTCGTGTCGAATAGGATCGTTGGTCAATCTGGCCAGGTCAGGTAGGTTGAGGCTAGCCATGAATGGCAAACTGGAAGAAGGCTGCGACACAGTAGTGCTATGGACCAAGTTGGGGCCAGTGCCCCCGAGTGGAGGGACAAGATTTAGGGTGGTGCCCCCAAGTGGGGGAACTGAGGTAGTGAAGGATGGTCCAGCACCACCATTGGTAGTGTGAGCCACTGATGTAGTGGGGATAGGTATTCCCGCTGTGGGAATAGGTACCGTGAGGGGTACAGTAGATGGGTTCCCCATGGAGGGCATACCCAACACAGGTGTAGTAACTGGTGTAGTGGTGGATGTGCCACCAATGGTCCCTATGACAAACGGAGTGGAAGTCGTGCCAGCCATGGGGCTAGTAGGGGCAGTGTAAATAGGGTTCTCAGACTCTTCGTCAGAATCTGAGGTAAAGTAAGGTGCGTCACTATCTGGTGACGGAGACCTACGTCGCTGACGAGTGGAGTCAAGTGACAAGGCTCTAGATCGGTGATGAGTGGTATCAACGGATAATGATCGGAATCTACGACGTGTGGTGTCAAGAGAACCGTGCTGTGGGGGCTCGCCCCTGAGGCACCGAGAATGTCTCGGGGACTCAATGGTGACAGATGGTGTCTAGTCTCTGTGGGTTGAGGTGAGTATAAAAACAGCTCAAAAATCCTAATGCAACCGAGTGTGCAGAAGGAGAGCTAAAAAACAAGGCACTCAGGCCAACAACCAACTCAAAACACCCACTGCAACAGCTGTGCTACAATAGGTGGAGTAACAACAAAGATGGTCAGAATACCAACAAGCAGCAGGTTTCCTATAAAAGAAAAAATGGTGGACTCACTAGACCAAAGGGAGGTAAAGGAGCATGCAAACACCTAACTAAAAGTATTCTGACTCAACTAAACATATCCTCTGCAAGGTGATGAAATCCAAGTCAGACAATATGAGTAAGAAAGCCAAGTGGCTATGATATCCCCCTACCGGGAGGGATACCGGGTAGTCAATCCTAGAAGAATGGCAACTAAGATACCCCGTTCATGACACGTCCAGAAAGGTGAATCTGCCGTTTAGCTCGTTGACCGCAATACCCCTATACAGGGATATCCCGCGAACCGCGAAAGGTAGCCCTTCGGTTACTGAATGGAGTGCGGTATTCCACTCAGGCCTCCGGAACCAGTCTCCCGACTTCAACCCTCCTAAGGGAGAGGCCCTCTGATAAACTGGTCGTGACCGTGCCAAAAAGTACTAGGGGATTTTGGTTCCCTATTTGGACAACAACTATGTCTCAAGTGAAATAACCAAGGGGTGTTATTGGAAGCCTATCCCCCTGATCCTACCTAACTACAATGATTCTTTTGTGTTCCCCAAGTGGGGTTAGAATGTTGGTTTAGTTAGGTACTTTTTAAGGCTCACTTGATTTTATGTGACAGAGTGTGTGCTCGTGAGGTGTTGAACCCAAAAATAGAAGTGCCACAAGGGGGGCAACTTCCAATCTATCAATAATATGGAAAGTGAAAGTTTAACTTGCAAAATTTTCTGAATTTAAAAAAAAAAAAAACACTAAAATTTTTAAAAGAATTCTGTAAAGGGAACAGAAATTATATTGCAGAAAGGATGTAAGGTAGTGAGGCTGCAGGTGGGACAGGGGGCTGTTCAGATGCAGAAAATATTGCAGCAAAAGGGGCTGGGCTCAAAACAGGAAAAGAGCAGAAATCAGACCGCGGGTCTGTGGCGAATTGGAACAGGTCGACCGCGGGTTTAAGGGAAACAGCGGCGGTCAGGTCGCGGCTATCGGGCCAACAGAGGCAGTCGGGACGCAGGAAAATAGGGAAAAAGACGCAGTCGGGTCGCGGCAAAAGGGATAACAGACACAGTCGGGACGCGCGAAAGCGACAGAAAGCCGCAGTCGCGACGCTGGAAAAAGGCCGACAGGCGCAGTCAGATCGCGGCAAACAGGCTGATTAGCCACGGTCGGATCGCAGGTAACAGACTTGAATCCGCCGGCAGGG
Organism: Larix kaempferi; assembly: GCA_027924585.1. Classification (NCBI taxonomy): domain Eukaryota; kingdom Viridiplantae; phylum Streptophyta; class Pinopsida; order Pinales; family Pinaceae; genus Larix; species Larix kaempferi. The sequence goes on along the minus strand of BSBM01000757.1, from coordinate 16,839,761 downwards.
AGTCGGAAGCAGTCTGAGAGCCGCGGTCGGATCGCAGGTAAAGGCCTGAAAGGCGCGGTCGGGACGCGACTGCAGAGGGAAAAAACGCGGTATGCGGCGGCCGAAAGGGACAGCCGAAAGTAAAAAATTCAAAACGAAAACCAGAAATTCGAAAACTAGGGGAGTCGCCAAAACTGTAGCTAGGGTTTTACCCCTAGCTTGTGCCAATGAGCACCTACTAAGGAGAATGGACTCCTTAGTAGCAGTTCAATAATGATTAAATGATTAAGCTAAAACAAAAATTAACAAACTACTTTAAACATTGCATGAAACATAAATAAAAGATGTAAAAAATGGTTTTATATTAATGTTACCTTGAGTGTCAAGGTTGATGAAGCCCTTTGCAGTGTCCAAGAGGATGCTCCAAGCTTCAGAATGCTCCTTTCTCCTTCTCCAATGTTGGGGATGGGCCAAAGGTGGCTCTCAAGGTGAAAATAGTTCGAAGGTGAACTAGGGTTTCGAGAGAGATTTTGGCAGAGTAAGGGTGCTTGTGATTGTGGATATGGAATAAGGGATCTCCATCACCTATTTATAGTTTTTTGGTGGTGGAGTGCTGACCCATGGTTTTAGGAAACACATGGTTTTAGGCAGCTGTATAGGGTTTTTTCCTCCTTTTCCTCATTATTTTATATTTTTATTCCCTTTTTAGGGGATTTTTGCTATTTTTGGAGGAAAAGGGGGTTTTTTAGCCCTTTTTAGGCTATTTTGAGGGTTTTATGGCCTTTTGGAGGCATTTTAGGCCTTTTGGAGGCTTTTTAATGGGATTTTTTGGGATTTTTAATGGAAATATGGTAGGAAAATGGACAAATGAGCCATATAATATGGTAATGAGGTAGTGAACACTTTTTGGGTGTTAACACATAGTATAGCTTGAGGGGGGGTGTTAGGATATCTCATAATTCAATATGTACTTTGCAGGCATGCATGCATCCGCATGCTGTCCAGTCACCAGTTTGATGCCTCCAGCACCTAGTCCCTAGTCCGCTAGCACCCGAGAGCTTCTTTCCACTCAGTTATAGCCCTCCTAGTGGTTAGTACACCTAGCATGCATCTACCACTTGAGAGGGGCACCTTTTCTCACCTACCACTCCAGTTCACTTCAGTTAGCTAGTTGTCTTTCCTTGATTTGAGGCCAGACTGACTCCTAACTATTGTTACCACTCCAATGGACCTCTAGTGAGACTTGACTACCTATTCTGAGTTCATTTAACTCCTCATGCACCCTCCACTGATCCCCCTTCCCTATATTAGTGGCATTTACCATCAATTACACTTATTACACTCAGTTACACTCAGTTTGACACCTGGCTGACAGTTACTTGTGCATTGATGACCACCACTGATTGAGATGAGGAATCTCAGTTGGAGCCAAGCTATTCCATGTAGTATATTCGAATGACCTCTTTGGCTAATTCGAATTGCTCACTCATTGTGACAGTATTGTATTGTAATTCTACCATTCTGGATTATAGAGCATTGATGCATCTCTCTTGCATAGTTTTTACTCCAAATTGTTTTACATCTTTGTGATTGATATTCTTGTTCAATAGATCTGCTGTGACTAATTTTACAAAAAATACACTCTGTGGTTTGAAGCAAACTCCTAGATCTTGGTACAGTCGCATTGACTCTTACCTCATTCAGAATGGATTTCACAGAAGTGAATGTGAGCCAACGCTGTACACAAAAATCAATCAGCAAGGTAATAAACTAATTGTCTACCTGTATGTAGATGATTTAATATTTACTAGTGAATTTGGCATAGAAGAATTTAGAACAGTCATAGAAAGTGAATTTGAAATGACTAATTTGGGGCTTATGAAGTATTTTCTGGGCATTGAAGTCCAATAGACTGAAAATGAGATATTTATATCTCAGTCGAAGTATGCAAGTGATGTCTTAAACAGATTTAAGATGTTAAATTGTAAGATAGCTCCAACACCAGTAATAACAGGTTTGAAATTAAGCAAGGATGATGATGAATCCAATGTAGATCCTATGTTTTTTAAAAGGCTTGTTGGCAGCCTTATGTATCTTACAGCGACAAGGCGATACATCATGTATGGAGTCAGCTTAATCTCAAGATTCATGGAGTCACCAAAAGAATCTCATTGGCAAGCAAGATAAAGAATTCTAAGGTATGTAAGTGGAACAAAAGACTTTGGTATTTTGTATTCAATCTCAGAAAATTTAAAACTCATTGGATATACTGACAGTGACAATGGAGGCAGCATAGATGACAGAAAAAGCACATCTGGGAATACATTTCATGTAGGAACATGTGTTGTATCTTGGGCTTCAAAGAAACAACCCATAGTAACTTTCTCTTCAGCAGAAGCAAAGTATGTCACAGCTAAGAGTGCTACATGTCAAGCCGTTTGGATGCGGAGGATGTTAAGTGATCTGTCGCAGAACCAACAAGAACCCACAGTCATTTACTGCGACAACAATTCAGCTATTGCACTGTCAAAGAATCATGTGTACCACAAGAGAACCAAGCACATCGACACAAGGTATCACTACATCAGAGAATTGATAAATAACAAGGAAATCTGTTTAGAATTTTGCAGGTCTGAAGATCAAGTAGCATACATATTTACAAAACCATTGGCAAGGGACACATTCCAATATCTGTGAAGTTGTTTTGGGAGTGACAAGTTCTGCACAGTGAACTTTGTCATGAACAGAGCATGTTTCAGCTTTGAAAAATTTTGTAAAATTTTTGTTGTTATATGATCCCCATTCACTCATAACTAAGGGGGAATGTTGGAGAAATGTAATTACGAGTTGAATGTGCATCTAGTTCGCGTCGGCTCTATTAGACGTTTTTTCAGTTCGCAGAAGTCACAGATATGTTAGTCAGTCAGATAGTCTGTCAGAAGGCTTCGTGCACACTTCATAGTATTTAATCAGCTGCAGCTGCATCTGCATTCGGCAAGTCAAATTCTTAGGTATAAATTAATTACAGTATTTAATGGAGTTCAATAGCTTCCAGGTGAAGCTATCTTAAGTTTGTGTATAAAATTGGTCATGAAATGTATTACGAACCCAAGCTTTGTAAAATGGTGAAAGATTGAAGTAAAACTCATCTCTCTGTAAGTGCGGCAATATTGTTTGTTTTACTGCGGTAATATATAAATCAATAGTTATTTGTGTTCATTCTCAAGAATGTTGGTTAATGCATGCCGCACATCTTCTTCATATTGATCTGTGTAAATGTTGTTTACATTTACTGTATGTAAAATAAATCAAGATTTCCATATATATTTTATGGTGGTAAAGTTTTAGTTTAAAACAGAGTAACTTCTACATAATCTTCATACTTTGGTTCTTATGTTTTAGCAAAAAAATACTTTATTAAAATGTTTTCTTAAGAATAAGTTTGACTCAGTCAAATAGTCCGCAAAGTTATGGAGTGACTAAAAAGATATTTTCATGAAGTGCGCAAAGTATAGGCTTTGGCAAAGTTAAGACTTTTACATAAATGTGAACTTAGCATAAGTGTGAAGTAAATTTAATGCTAAACAAATTTTAGTGTGAAGTAAAATTTGTTGCGATGTCAAGTGTTGCGAAGTAAAAGTTTGGCGAAGTTATGGTTCAAGTGTACTTTGCGATGTCAAGTGTTGCGAAGTAAAAGTTTAGCGAAGTTAATTTTTGGGAACTCCGCAAAGTTAAATAGTTGAGGTTTCAGTTAAAGTCTTTAGCGAAAGAAAAGAATTGTTTATTGCACAGTTAATTTTTAATTGTGCGGTGTGCTTTTCCCTTGATAAAGGCCCTCTGCTTCGCTGCATGGAGTAGTGTTGCTATATGATTTTTGTTAGTAAAGACAAGCGTGAGGAAGCAAGAAAGGTTCCCATCGGGAAGAGCTTGCATTCTTTTCCCATGAGGAAGCTGTTGATTCACGAAGAAAAAAATCCAATGAAATCTAGTCATTCCAGATAAGTGAAGAATCAACCCACGAGTTTGATTAGAGACTGATGCACATAAACCCTAAATTCACCACATTGTATGTGAGATTCCAGATCTCTCCTCCATATCCAAAACACTAATGCATGGAGTGAATGTTGTTACTTGTGACTATTGCTGCGTTTCACTGTGACTGGAGCTATCATTGAGTTGCTTGTGTCATTGTTGGTGAAGCTGAAAACTAGAGAGCTGCATTGAAGACTACACTGTCGAACATTTAAAGAGAGGCCGCAAAATCCAGTTGCCATTCATTTGAAGAATTGTCGAAAATTTAAAAAGAATTTGAATCCAAGAAATAAGGGTCGCTGATTTGAAAAGTATTTGAATACCGCCTTGATAATATGATTCGAAGACTATTGAAGTTGGCCATTGTGTAGATACCATATTGAAGTTCTATATTGCATGAGACCATTCTTGCGAGTGGTGCATTGAAGAGTGTGTGGAATGTTGTGTTTTTCATTCCTTTGAAAGAGTTGTGCGTATCACTTAATACTAGAGCTGCGTGTCTGTTTTGCTAAAGAATAGCATTGAGTTGTACGTCGGTTCTCTCTGTCCGTGATGTACCAACGTAAGAAAATTTGAATAAAAGAGTTGCATTGTGACTGGTGTTGTGACTTGAAGACTGTCATTTTTGCTGCATCTCTATTACTTTCAAAGTTTGGAGTTGGTGTTGAGTACTATCTTAGCGTTGAAGTGGACACTATTGCTTGGTGCGTGCAACCTGGCGTATCTTTGAAATGGAGCTGGAAACTCAGACTCCATCTTCTAAAGTTGCTATCGTGAGTTGGTGCGATTACATGGTCTTAACCCTAATCCGTGGAGCAGTGGTATCTCTGTGTTGAGAGCTATGCGACTATTGATGTGTGTAATTGGCCTTGCCTCGCGACTTTGAAGAATGTTTGTTGAGAATCCACCTTATTCTTATGAATTGTTGCTGCCAACTAGAGTTGCTTTGTTAAGAGCTTTGTGAAGGATTTGTGCGTGGAAGCTTGGACGTGAAGTCTACAAGGAGTTGATGACACTCCCATAGAGTTGCGACGTAGCAATCCAAGACTTCTTTCTCTCATTGGCGTTTGAGATATGTGACTATTGTTTGCAAGTAATGTGCATTGGAGTTGCATTAAGAACTGGTTGACTGTTGCATATTCTCCTTGCAGGTATCCATTGAAGTCATACACCCTATCTTCTCCTACTCGGTTGGCGCATGGAGCTTGATTTGAAGATAGTTGCACATCTAAGGGTGTGGCCTGCCTCGTGTCTTTGAAAGTTGACATTATCTAATGCATCCAATTTTTTTTTAAACTATTGTTGTGTTGATGCTTGAAGGTTGTTGAACAAATTGCAACAATGAATATGGGTGAGATGGTTTCATTATGTGAACCCTAGCCTCTCTCTAGAATGATTGACTGGTATATATGGTGGGTTGAAGTATGTTTGCTCTCATTTCTTTCTTGTTTATAAAAAAGTATATTTTCCACGGGTCTCACGGTTTATTGTTATAGGGATTGAATCATTTTGTGAAGGCGTCGATTATTTCAAATTCTAAGAACTTATGCCTTGTTTTGGGATTAGTTGTAGAAACAATATAGAGTCCGCATAAATCTCATATAGTCTGCAGAAATATTATATATTGTGTAAAAATAGTATAGAGTGTGCATAAACAATACATAGTTTATAGAAAATAAAATTTGATTGAACTGATTGTAAATAAGGTGGTAGATACATAGACCTACACTTTCAATCTATATTCCAAATATTGTTAAAATGCAAGCATTGTGAAGAAAAGTTGCAGTTGGTTGATAGTATTGAGCTTCCATAGAAGATTTGGAACTGATTTGGATTCAATCAAGTTTGTAGTTGTACAACTACTCCAAAAGAAGAAGTTGCAAATTGTCATCATAGAAGAACTCAGGTCTAGTAGTTTCATCAATTCAACATTCATAATTGTAACTTGTAAACTTTTTTTTTTGTAAGTTCTAGTGCTTTTTGGTACTTGCATGTGTTTTCTGTAAGTATTAAAAGGGATTTTTTTTTTTGAATTGCATTGTATTTGGGTGCATTATCGACTAAGATTGACGCCTTTCACCTTTTAAGTTTGAGTCTCTTGAGTCCTATTTGTAAATGGTGAAGTTGCAAGAAGCCCCTAATTTTTTTATTGAGTCTACTTGGTCCTTTGTGTAGAAGGAGGCCTCACGCAGTTCTCATAATGTCTCAAACTCATGAAGTATTAGAGTTGTTGAACATTATAATACTTACTACTGTAGATGAATCAACCAAAATCAATAAAGAAACTCTCCAAACTGTTATCACCAATCTGCAAGATTCAAAAGCCAAAGAGGCTGATGTACAACAAATGAATCAACATTCTGAACTAGTGTTTGTTTAGAACAACCCTCTCTTTGAAAATGATTCTTATCAACTACCATCACAGAGTGGAATGATGTCAGAAAATGTACAACATGTTTAGAGTTCCAGATGCCAACATTGTGATCCAATTGGCCATATGAAATATCAGTGTTTTGATTTTCATCATTGTCAACCTTGCGGGAAGCATAACCATTCTTCAGATAGATGTTCGACACTGAAGAAACCTGCAAGATTGAAACTTGCAGTAGAAAATTTTACTTCTTCTTATCTTGTACCTGACAGAGGAGAACAGTATGTCAAGCTTCAAATTTCAAAGCCTTACCATTCTGACAAGAAGTAGACATAGACTTCCTCAAGTAAGCCAGAACAAGCAAGCATGAGCCACATCCAATTTCAGAGGCTAGATTCTTATTATCAAACAATAAATTGTCGGAAACAAAAAAAGTTGAAGTCTCTGCAAACACTCTACAAGTAATTCAAGTACCTTATCGCAATCCTAATCATAAGATTCGTTATGCCCGACGACAAAATCAATAGGAAAATAAACAAAACTACTCCTACAAACAAACTAACTACCTTGAAGGAGAGAAAAGACAAAATCGCCAAATTTTTTGGGAACAGGAAATGAGAAGTTCTATTCCAACGATCGACCAAAAAACAGCTCCGATGAAGGTAAATATCGGATGGATCACTTCCGAGGAAATGCAACATCTCAGTTCAAGCATTCATAAATTATATCGCCTTGTTTCATCAAGTATCAAAGTTACAAGTTTAGAAGATCACAAAAAAAGTGTTACAAGCAAGAACATCCAAAATTATGCTTTGAGGACAACTTGCATCTCTAAGGGAGAGGTAATGCAATGATTAAAATATATAAATAAACATTAATAAATAATAATAATAAATAATAATAATAATAATAAAATAACATTATTTATATTTAATTAATGGACACATCCCTTTGGTGAATAGTCACCTTGTGAACCTATTTATATGGGCCACACCATTCATTGTAAAGATTATCTTTTATATATTTGATCAATTATCCATCAATTATATTTTTATTATGGATTTATCATCAATTGGGTGACTTATCCATTTGGATAGTCTCGAGTAAATGTAGGGAGCTTCGAGGGGGCAACCTCCTTTGAGCAAACTCAATACAAATAACTCGTGGATTCCTTCATAGGCCTCAACACGTACCTATATACTAAGTCTACGCTAAACAACTATTACTCCCCATGAATGTGGGATAATAAAATATAATCATGGGACAACTTACAAAGCATATGCATCCAACAACAATATACTAACAATGTGGGATAATACAATATATTAACAAAGTAAAGAGAATGGTTGACACAAGTTCCTAACATCACCTCCCCATTCAAAAAACGCTTTGTCCTCAAATCTTTAGATGTGGAAATTGTTGTTGAATATAAAGGAGTGGTTCCCATGTAGCATCCTCTGGTTGCATTTTGTGCCACTGAATTAATACCTCTGTGATGGATCGAGAGTGAAGTTGATGAGTACTCCTATTGAGGATGGCCTACGGCTCCAAAATGATGAATCCTTCATTATCCAGTTCTGGTAAAATAGTTTGTGCTCTAATTTTGGTGCCAATAAATTTCTTTAGACAAGAGACATGAAATACTGGATGATTGTAGGAAGAAGGAGGAAGTTCCAAATTATAAGCAATGGACCCAATCTTTTCAAGAACCTTATATGGCCCATAGAAATTTGGAGGGAACTTATGACATCCTTTGAGTTTTAGGGAGGATTGCTTGTAAGGATGTAGATGAAGAAAAACCATATCACCTGCTGGAAAAGTGTACTCAGAACGGAGCTAATCGACTTGTTGTTTCATTCGATTTCTTCCCAGGTGAAGATTGTCCTGCAAAATGCGAAGAATTTGATCTCGGGTTCGAAGAACTGTGTCAACTGCTTGAACTAGTGAACTGTTGGGGGTGTATGGAAGAATCACTGGCGGTTCCAGACCATAGAATGCTTCATATGGAGTCATGTTATATGCAATGTGGTAGGAGGTATTGTACCACCATTCAGCGAGAGGGAGCCACTTTTCCCACTGATGTTGTTGTTCGGAGGTTCAAAGCAACAAAGAGAAGTTTCCAAAGATTTGTTGATTAACTACAATATGACCATATGTTTGTGGGTGATACCTTGAACTCATCTTCAGTTTGGTGCCAATGTGGCGAAATAGTTATGTCCAAAAATGACTAGTGAAAGTTGCATCGCGATCTAAGACAATAGAAGAAGGGATTCCATGAAGACGAAAGATATGGTCCAAGAAAATATGTGCGACTAAGGAGGTGGTATAGGGATGGCTAAGGGCACAAAAATGACTATATTTGGAGAGGTGATCAACCACAACCAAAATCATTGTCTTCCCTCAAAATTTAGGGATCCCTTTAATGAAACCCATAAGAATATCTGTCCAAATCCATGTAGGGATGGGAAAGGGTTTGAGAAATCCCGGAAGGAGTGTCGTTTCACCCTTGTTGCGCTAGCAGGTATCATATTCAACCACCACCTGTTGAATTGTCATTTTCATTCCCTTCCAAAATAAGTTACGTTGTGCCCGCTCATACGTTTTGAGGAACCCAAAGTGCCCTGCTGACAGAGAAGCATGGAGTTCATAGATGTGATGTCCCCATCCAAATAAATCACTAGAAGGGGAATTCCACCAATCTACTAGTTCCCTAGGTTGGGGTGGAAACATTTAGATTTGGAATAAGAGAGATAATAAACCCCAAATGGACATTGGTTTGACATAAATTTATTAAAAGGGGATAAATAAATATTTACAATAGGAAAATAAGGTGGCACTTGGTCATGAAGGCACATTGGTGGTGTGGGACCCGCACAAAACAAGATTCCTCATGCCACATGGCATCCTACTCTCACCCATTCCAAGGTGGAGACAAATGTTCTTGGGGGATTTGGAAGGTCATTATACTTGGCATGACTCAATAAGGGTTGAATTTGAGTGGAAGACTAACTCCCATGGAAGAGGAAGAGGCATCTTAGAGATACTGAGACACTTGAGATAGATTCCTTAGCTTCTATGACAACACTGATGAAGATGCTATGAAACTTATGACAAGGATCATACCTGACTAATTACATATGACCTATATGACATGTCAGGGATAAAACTAGCCTCTAAGAGGGCAGACAAGAGAGTTATGGCTCCCAATATGCTTCCCCATTCGAATAGATGGGAGATGGAGACTAGGAATTGATGGACAAGTGGCACACATTGGAATATCTTCCCAAATTGAGTCAGAATTAATATTTTGGAAGGAATTCGAACCATGGAGGACTTTGAAAGTTTATATAATACAAGAACAAAGAAGGATAAGGGCTTTTGACCATTTCTCATTTGATAATTTGGAGAGCATAACTTGTCCATGCAAGTTGAGTATTTATTCTACTTGCCTTAGCACCAATTTCAAGTGTGAAATATTCACATCCTAATTGGAAATTGGAGATGCCATTCAGAGCTTTCATTAGGAGCTACAATGGAGTCATTTGTTGCAGTTTGAAGCTACAGGGATGCTCGTGATCTTTTCTTCTTCAACTTGCTCCCATCTCTCTCTCACATTTCTCTTCATATTCTTGCTCTTAGAGGAAGGGTGCACAAGGTGAGATGATGATATCTTTGGGGGAGTCTGGGAGGCCCCATTTATTTGTAATATGATGTATTCACTTTGTATTTGATGCTCAGAAGAACCTTAGGTTGAAGCTCCAAGTGAAATTATGTAAAAATGCCAAACTATGCATGAATGGTGTCATTTTCCCCTATATCTTGTTGTGGGAGCTTGAAGTTGTTTGTTTTCAAATTTTTTTAGTCATTATTTTGTGTTTTTATTGATTTATGGAGATACATTAATGTACTGAAGAAGTTTCATACATATTATACAAGTCCTTGGAACATTTATCTCGAAATTCATAGCTAGTTGTGGAGTTCTTCTATCATTTCCCCCTTTATGAAGACATGTATACAAATATCTGATTTATGGGAGTTGAAGCAGCATTTAGGAACTGATTAATGATGCATTTGGGTGCCTATTTAAGTAATATAACTAATCCATGTCTCTATTATGAAAATTGTGAGGTTTGTACTTCATTTGGAAATCCATTAGTGACCTCTACCCTAGGGGGTCTGAACCTCAAAATTACTAGTAAATTCCCTATTTTTCCTGATTGCAAATGAATGTTGAAAAAGTCTTTTTAGAGTGTCCAAGCACCTATAATCCTAATTTTTATGTCCTAATAACTTTAAATTACCTTCATACCCAATTTGAAATCCTTAGGAGCTATTTGGAAGCACTTGGGTCATCACTAGTCCAAGGTTCGAATTGACCAAAAAATTGCAATTTTTCCAATTTTTCCAATTTATTTAAAAGGAACACTACAAGTGGTATCAGAGCATGGTCCTTGCATTTGGTTTGGGTGACAATTTATGAGGTCAAGAAGTCATCCCCCACCCTTAGACACAGAAACTGAAAGTATCTTTGGTGAAGAGGAAGAAGAAGGAGAAGAAGTGCACTCTGTTGAGACTATGGCTAAGGATGAGAAAGGAAATTCAGATATGGAGGAGAAAGAGCAGCTTGGGAAATTTACAAAACCAGTTTTTGAAGACATGACAAGGAAGATATTGCAAGGGTTCCAATTTATGGCTAGTCAAATTGGTAGCAAATTGGCAATAGGAGGCAGCACTAGTTCCCCTAGTGAGGAAAATAAGGCATTTGGTGGAAGCATTTTCTTAAGGACAGGGCCTCATAATCGACCCAATGAATTTAAGATCTCAATAAGAGATACCAAACCTAAGTTTCTTGAGCCTAAATAATATTCTAACACCCAAAATGGCATGAAATGAAGTTCTAGCAGAATGGAAGCAGTTGACTGAATATTGTAGAAGGACATTACCATTTGATCAATTCTTTACTGTCTCAAACAAGCTCAAAATGAGAGGAGGTAATATAAATAATTTCCAAAATAAATAATTGAATTATGCCATAGGTAAAATGCCCCTTCCTACCTTTGATGGCTCATCTCAAATTTCTGCAAATACTTGGATACAAAAGTTAGATGTGTATTTTCGGTTGAATCTAATGGTTGAAGATGATGCTCTAAAAATGGCTATTTTGTATCTTGAAGGAGAAGCCAATGATTGGTGGTTCCATGGGATTAAAACCTTGGGACATGATCAGGTCACATCATATGAAGAATTTGCTAATAGTTTATTGGAAAGATTCGATCAAAAAGACCCTGAAATGCCTTTCAAGGAACTATTACAATTGAAGTAAATTGGAACCCCTGATGAGTACATGTTGGAATTTCAAAAAATATCAGTTAAGGTGGCTGATATACCTATGGTTTGATTAGTATTTCTCTTTACTGAAGGTTTGGTTGAACCTTTGAAGGGTTAAGTTAAAGCCCACAAACCTACTTCATTGAAATATGCCATGAACTTGGCAAGAGATCTGCAAAATGTGCTACCCAAGACAAGGTTTCCTCCCAAGCCCAACTTTCCTTCCAAGTTCATATTTGACAAGAAGCCATGGAAAAAAGATGTATTTGGAAAGGAAAAGAAAGAGGGACCAAGAAAGGAATAACTTAGAAGAAAGAGACTATGCTGCACATGCTGCCAACCATGGGTACCAGGGCATAAATGTGCTAAGGGGAAAGCACAATGCATTGAAGTATTTTCTGATGATGATGAAGGTGAAGGGGACATGGAGGAAGAATAACATATTTCATCCCAGGTAGAGGGATATGACACAGGATAAGAAGATCATCCATCACTTGACAATAGTGCCTTGTTTTCACACCATTCGATTCAAAGGAGTGGTACAAGGGAAAAGAGTTTCGGTATTGGTAGATGGAGGAGAAACTCATAACTTCATTGATGCATCCATGGTGGAAAGGATAAAGTTACCTACTGAACCATTTGATGGGTTCACAGTCATAATTCCATGTCACAATACTATGGAGTGCAAAACATGGATTCCAAAGCTACAACTCACCATAGGTAATTACACATTTTCTGATAGCTTTTCTATGGTTGATGTTGTTGATACAAATGTGGTCTTGGGAGTGAAATGGATGTACTCTATAGGGGAACATACAGTGAACTACCAAATACCTGAAGTTAAATTCAAAGATTCAGAAGGAAAACAAAGGGTGGTGAGAAGAATGCATACCTATTTGAATCAAGTGGTGTCTTCCCACAATATGAGGTCCATATTAGGCATTGGGATATTGAATGGGATGTTGAATATTTCATCACTTCCCCCAAGCCAAACATAAATATTGAAGAACATCCAAGGGAGATAAAGCAACTAATACACAAATATGAAAGGGTTTTTGGAGACCTTCCTCCTGGGAGGCCACCTAACAGAGGAGTTGAGCACACCATTGTTTTGGAGGTGGGTACTTAACCTGTACAAATACCACCATATAGACACCCAAAAAGGTTCAGAGATGAGATTGAGAAAGCTATTCAAGAGCTCTTGGAATTTGGACTCATTAGACCAAGCTCTATTCCCTATTCTTCTTCAGTTGTTTTGGTGAAGAAAAAGGATGGAACCTTAAGGATGTGCATTGATTTTAGAGCTCTAAAAAAGAATACCATTAATAATATATATCCCATCCCTAGAATAGATGAGCTCATGGATGAGCTATTTGGAGCAAATTTCTTCTCCAAAATTGATCTTAGATCTGGTTACCATCAGATTCGAATGAAGGAGGAGGATGTACAGAAAACTGCTTTCAGATGTCACTATGCCCATTTCGAATTTCTTGTCATGCCTTTTGGTTTGACAAATGCTCCAGCCACCTTCCAATAATGCATGAACAAAATATTTTACAAGCAGCTTCGGAAGTTTTTTTTGGTTTTCTTTGATGATATTTTGATTTACAGTAAGACACGGGAGGAACATTTGCACCATTTAGAAGTTGTATTGAAAATTTTTCATGAACAATCTTTGTTTTCTAAGTTGTCCAAGTGTGAATTTGGGTTGAAATAAGTTTTGTATCTTGGGCACATCATTGGAAAAGATGGAGTAAAGGTGCACTTGGAGAAAATAAAGGCTATTCTTGAATGGCCATCACCCAAGAACATCACAGAATTGAGAGGCTTCATTGGAATATGCACTTACATAAGAAGTTTGTGAAGAGGTTCTCTAAATTAACTGCTCCACTTACTGATTTGACCAAGAAGGATGCTTTCAAATGGGATGAAGAGGCTGAAAAGGATTTCCAAATAATGAAAGAGGTAATGAGTAGCTGTCTAGTACTTGCATTACCATATTTTTCCAAACCTTTTGTTTTGGAATGTGATGCATCAAGAGAAGGAATAGGGGGGGTCCTAAAACAAAATCAACACCCCATAGCTTTTGATAGAAGAAAATTGCAGCCACATGAGAATATCTACTCCATATATAACAAAGAAATGTTAGCCATCATGCATGCCTTGGCCAAGTTTAGACAATATCTGGTGGGGAACAAGTTTGTGGTCAAAACTGATCATAACAATTTAAAACATTTTGTCACACAAAAGGATCTCAATGAAAGGAAAAAAAAATGGGTAAGTAAGGTCCAAGATTTTTTTTTGACCTTGAATATGTAAAAGGGAAGAATAATATTGTAGCAGATGCATTATCTAGTAGACCTTCATTTTCCCTTATGGACATTTTGAAAGATTGGAAAGCTATGCTAATAGTTGAGTATGCCAAAGATAGTTTTGCTTGTGATATGTTAGATGGGGTCAAAGGAGATGATAGATACAATATTTTGAATGGCTTGATCTACTATAAGGACCGAATATACTTGGTTCATGGTTTGAATCTAAAGCACAAGATTTTGAAGGAATCTCATGATTCTCTTTTAGCAGGCCATCCTGGTTTCTTCAAAACATATAGGAAATTAAGGCAAAGGTTCTCTTCGAAAGGGATGAAGGAAGATGTTATAAAATATGTGAATGAATGCAAGATATTTCAGCAAAACAAAGTTGAACACACTCATCCTGTTGTTCTATTGCAACCATTTCCTATTCCAGAACAAAATGGGAAAGTATCTCAATGGATTTCATCACAGGTTTTCCCAAGGCTTTGGGTAAGGATTGTATTTATGTTGTGGTGGATAGACTCACCAAATTTGCTCATTTCTTTGTTATTACATCATCTTTTACTGCTTCACAAGAGGCTGATCTATTCTTTAGAGAATTTTTCAGATTGCATGGACTTTCCAAGAACATTGTGAGTGATAGGGATATCAGATTTATGAGTTCCTTTTGGAAATAAATTTTCAATTTGGTGGGAACTCAATTCACTCCAAGCACAAGATATCATCCTCAAACTGATGTCCAAACATAAATACTGAAACAATGGTTGGAGGAGTACTTGAGGAACTATATTGGTGAGCAACAGAAAGCATTTGTTAAATGGCTACACTTGGGTGAGTTTTGCTACAATACTACTTTCCATATGTCCATTGGCATGTATGCTTTCAAAGCACTTTATGGTTATGAAACACTCACCTTTGTTGAGCACATATTTGGTGATAGTAGATCCCCAAAAGCTAAGGATTGGGTGGAGGAAATTCAATAGATTTTGAAGCTTCTAAAAGACAATTTGCAGGTTTCCCAAAATAAACAAAAACAATATGTGGATCAACATAGGGAGGAAATAAATTTTCAAGTGAATGATTTGGTTTATTTAAGGCTGCATCCATATAAACAAACCTCCTTAAAATGGAAAGGATCATACAATATCAAACCAAGGTATTATGGTCCATACAAGATAGTTTGAAAAATTGGGAAGGTAGCCTATGAGTTAGAACTTCCGGAAGTTAGAAAAATCCACAATGTATTTCATGTCTCATGCCTTAAGAAGGATATTGGTCAGAAAATTTCTATTTCAGAAACACTCCCTCCATTAGATGATGAAGGACAATTCATACTTATTCCAGAAAAAAATTTGAAGACAAGAGAAAGGAAATTGAGGAGCAGAACCATAAGAGAATATTTTGGTACAATGTAAATATTTTCCAAGTGAGGATTCCACATGGGAAGAGGAACAAATTTTGCAGCATCCTAATTTAGAATTGCTTGAGGGGAATAAATCTTGGGTGGGGAGGACTGTAATGTCTCCATCCAAATAAATCTCTAGAAGGGAAATTCCACCAATCTACTAGTTCCCTAGGTTGGGGTGGAAACATTTAGATTTGGAATAAGGGAGCTAATAAACCCAAAATGGACATTAGCTTGACATAAATTTATTAAAAGGGGATAAATAAATATTTACAATAGGAAAATAAGGTGGCACTTGGTCATGAAGGCACATTGGTGGTGTGGGACCCACACAAAGCAAGATTCCTCATGCCACATGGAATCCTACTCTCACCCATTCGAATCCAAGGTGGATTCTAATGTTCTTTGGGGATTTAGAAGGTCATTATACTTGGAATGAATCAATAAGGGTCGAATTTGAGTGGAAGAGTAACTCCAATAGAAGAGGAAGAGGCATCTTAGAGATATTGAGACACTTGGGCTAGATTCCCTAGCTTTTATGACAACAATGATGAAGATTCTATGACACTTATGACAAGGATTATACCTGATTGATGACATCTGACCTATATGACATGTCATGGATAAAACTAGCCTCCAAGAGGATGCGCAAGGGAGTTATGGAAGCCAATATGCTTCCCCATTTGAATTGATGGAAGATGGAGACTAGGAATTGATGGACAAGTGGCACACATTGGAATCTCTTCCCAACTTGAGTTAGCATGAATCTTCTAGAAGGAATTCGAACCATGGAGGACTTGGAAAGTTTATAAAAGACAAGAAAAAAGAAGGAGAAGGGATTTTGATCATTTCTCATTTGGTAATTTGGAGAGCATAGCTTGTCCATGCAAGTTGAGTGTTTAATCTACATGCCTCAAGACCAATTTCAAGGGTGAAATATTCTGATCCTAATTGGAAATTGGAGAGGCCATTCAGACCTTTCATTTGGAGCTAAAATTGATTAATTTGTTGCAGGTTGAATCTACAGGGTTTCTTGTGATCTTTTCTTCTTCAACTTGCTCCCATCGGCTCTCTCACATTTCTATTCATGTTCTTGCTCTTGGAGGAAGGGCACATATGGTGAGATGTTGATCTCTTTGGGGGAGTCCAAGGGGCCCCATTTATTTGTAATATGATTTATTCACTTTGTATTTGATTCTCATAAGAACCTCAGTTCGAAACTCCAAGTGAAAATATGTAAAAATTCCAAACTATGTATGAATGGTGCCATTTTCCCCTATATCTTGTTGTGAGAGCTTGAAGCTGTTTGGTTTCGATTTGTTTCAATCATTATCCACGATTTCATTGTTGTATGGAGAGCCATTAATGTACTGAATTAGTTTTATACACATTATACAAGTTCTTTGAACATTTATCTCGAAATTCATAGCTAGTTGTGGAGTTCTTCTATCATTTCCCCCTATGTGTAGACATGTATACAAATATCTGATTTATGGGAGTTGCAACAACCTTTAGGAACTGATTAATGATAAATTTGGGTACCCATTGAATTCATATAACTCATACATGTCTATTTTTTGAAAGTTGGGAGGGTCGTACTACATTTGGGAATCCATTAGTGACCTTTACCATAGGGGGTTTGAACCTCGAAATTACTAGTAAATTCCCTATTTTCTCCCAATTGAAAATGAATGTTGCAGAAGTATTTTGAGAGTGACCAAGAACCTATCAGCCTCATTTTTATGTCCTAATACCTTTTAGGTACCTTTAGACCCAATTCGAAATCCTTAGGATCCATTTGTAAGCACTTGGGTCATCATTAGTACAAGGTTCGAATTGATAAAAAAATTGCAATTTTTCCAATTTTTCAAATTTATTAAAAAATGACACTACAATAGAAGACATGCTATTGAATATATGTGCACTGGAGAAGCACTAAACAACCCTTGTATCTTAGGGAAACACCATCCCAAGAGTAATGTGGTATAACAGAAGGGTTTTTGGCCAACCGTTGGATGACTTGAGATAATGAGGAGTCATTGACATAGCCTTGCTGAACATATTGCAACCAATTTGGCACATGCATAGAAATAGTTGAAAGAGAAACTTGGTCATCAAATGTGCGAGAAAGAGCATCTGTCACAAGATTATCCTTACCCTTCTTGTTAGTGATCTCATAGTCATAAACCATGAGTTTGCTAACCCATTTCTATTGTGTTGGGGAGGAGACTCTTTGTTTCAGGAAATATTTCAGACTCTGGTGATCAATTTTGATGCAGAAATGATTCCCTAATAGGTATGGCCACCACTTCTATACTGCATGCAAAATAACCATTATTTCCTTCTCATATGTAGAGGTGAAAAAATTCTTACTGAAAAGGGCCTTGCTGGTGAACGCAATGGGATGTTCATCTTGAAGAAGAATAGCACCAAGTGCATTGTCGCAAGCATCAATCTCAATAGTGAAGGGCTTGGAAAAATCGGGCATAGCTAGAACATGTGTAGTACACATATCTTGTTTTAGTTTGTCAAATGCACACTCAGTAGCATGTGTCCATGTAAAAACATCATTTTTAAATAGAGCGGTTAATGGAGCTGCAATATTCCCATAACCCTTGACAAACTTACGGTAGTAGCCAGTCAATCCCATTGGTTTAGAAAAGACACATGCATATCTATCCAAAATTTGTTGGAGATCCAAAGGATTAGTGGAGACCTCTAATGGTTGCATTTGAATGGAATGGAGCTGAGCGATGACACCATGTGAATTCTTTTTAAGGACTTTTTCAGGCGATGTGAACTAATGAAGCTAAGAGACCCTTGTTGTAATCCCTTCAATGCATGTTTTTTCTCATTGAATGAAAATTGCATCCAAAGTTTAACAAAATCCCATAACATGGTCCAAGTGTGCATAACCATTGAGTGCCCAAAACCACATTACATCCACCTAAGGGAAAGGAAAACATGTCAGAGCGCAAGTTATAATCTCCAATAGAGATACGCACATTGCGACACTTCCCCTTGCAAGGTAAGGTGCCCCCATTGGTAATCATGACTTCCAAGATGGAGCAAGGATAGAAAAAGCAATCATCATGTTTGGTGCTCTGAGGGTCAATCAAGTTATGAGTGCTACCAGAATCAATGATTATTGTAAGAGGGAGCTTCTTGAAGCAACCCTTGACCCGCATTGTTTGTGGGGTGGTGACTCCAGATAAAGCATGGAGAAATATATCTGGATGGTCGTCTTGAGAAGGAGGGTCAACAAGCGGCTGCTGAATGTCGACCTGATCATCTACTATATCCTGAGATTCTTCACAAATTTCAGCTGCAGGCAGAGAATCCACATCCAAGAGATATAGCTTTTTCTCAACACATCTATGTCCTCGAGTGAATTTCTAATCGGAATTATAACAAAGCCATTTTTCTCTACGTGCCTGCAACTCTGCTTCAGAAAAATGCTTGATAGGAGTTGCTCTAGGAACTGGAGTGATGGGAGGTCATTGGGAAACCATATTTCTGAATGGAACAAAAGTGGATTTGGAGTGTTGTTGGGCTGTGATATTGTCCTCTTCCAACTTAGCTAACCCTAGGACTTCCATTATTGTGTTGGGACAGAACATTTTAACCTCAAATTGGATTGCATCTTTCAGACCACTGACAAAAAAATCCTGTAGAATTCATCAAACAATCCTTCTATATGATTTGTCAGTTTCTCAAATTCTATTTGATACTCTCTCATGGTGCCAATTTGGCGAATTTTAGTGAGTGCTCTTATGAAGTCATCAAAAGCACTAGGGCCAAATTGTTGCAAAATGAGTTGGCAAAAATGTGTCCATTTTGGCTCTGCATGAGCCTTGATGTACCAATAGAACCATTGAAGGGCTTCATGTTCCAAATGAAAGGATGCAAGTGGAACTTTGTTGAAATCAAAAGTATTATGTAGACTGAAATATTGTTATGCCCGGTATATCCATCCAATCAGATCATCACCATTGAAGAGAGGAAAATCAAGCTTCGACCCATGAAAAGTGTTGGGAGAAGAGAACCCAGTGTCTGTAGAAGACTCTGGTTGTTTTCTATTGTTCATGCCTAAAGGATGAAGATGGAGGCCGACAATTTTTTCATCCAGATCTTGGATATTGGTCTTGAGGGCTGCAAGTCCTTCCTCCATGTTTTTTGCTCCTGCACGGGTGACAACCATAACCAGGATTTTTTTTTTTGGTAATGGGTAGAAAACAAAAACATAAACTTCTTTAGTAAAGGAAAATTTGGATTTGGGAAAAAATATTATGATTAATTGAGGTTTGACTAGGTTTTGGACACTTTCTAATGGACAGGGAAGAATAAAATGAGGATTTCAGAAGCGGGGTGAAAGAATATTAAAAATTTTTCAGAGAGGAACAAAGAAGCAGAAATAGAAAATGAACACTACGGCAAAATTTGAAGGCGATTGTTAGGAACCCGTGTCAACCCTTCTCTTTACTTTGTTAGTATACTGTTGTTGGACGCATATGCTTTGTAAGTTGTCCCGTAGTATTTGTTGATCCATAGTTTGTATTAGCCCATGGTATTGACCCATAGTATTGGACGCATATTCTTTGTAAGTCATCCCGTAGTATTATATGTTCCATGGTATGACCCATAGTATTGGGCATAGACTTAGTATATAAGTGTGTGTTGAGCCCAATGAAGGCACTGTGAAGTTATTTGTATTGAGCTTGCTCAAAGGAGGTTGCCCCCTCGAAGTGGCCTGCGATCAATAAAAATATTATGTGATCTCATATATTGTGCATTTTATCAATTAATTGTTGTAGGTTCCTCACATCTGGTATCAGAGCACTTTCTTGGGCTCGTTGGGTGGAATTTCTCCCAATTTTTTTTTTGTTGCATCTGTTGCAGGTTCAGATCTGAGAATAATTCCTATCCGCTTAACTGTGGGAAGTACTTGGGCATAAGCCCTAAAACTCATTGTTAGGAGTACCACAAGAACCTCGAAGTAGATGGCCCATTGAGAGGACCTGCCAGTGAAAAGGGCAACGACCCCTACCTGATTGACTAGTTCCCACCCATGAGGTAAACCAAGGGCTGTCGTTTGTGGCAAAGTGATTATCAGTTTTACCTGAGCCGTGGAGTGAGGGGTATTGCCTCAATATGCAAGCCATTAGACAACATTGGTGGTCGAGTGAAACCCTTGAACCGTTAGGAAGCCGAGCATACCTGGGGTCCATATGTATTTTCAGTTGAACTATTGCCGATCACTTTCACGCCATTGCAGATTCATCTGTTTCCTATCACTTCCGCGCCATTGGAGATCCATCTATTGCTGATCACTTCCACGTCGTTTCAGATCCATTCTGAAATTCGTTTAAGATTCTATATTTTTCGATCCGTTCCGAGTCATTTCAGATCCATTCTGAAAGCCATTTCAGATCCTGTCGTTTTCGATCCATTCTGAGCCGTTTCAGATCCCGCCATTTCAGATCCATACCGAAATCTGTTTCGGAACAATTCTGGAAAAAAAAAAAATCCTGGTTATTTCCCCATATCTCCTTTGTTTCCCCTGAAACTTCATTAACACCCTTGCAATCCCATTTTTCATATTTCATTCCTGAGGACCCTATCCCAAATTCCACTTCCCCAAACTAGAAATCTCACATTTGTCTATTTTTAGGGTTTTCCATAACTTCTTCGATTTTCACCCCATCGCCATCAAATGTTGCCACCGTGTTTATTCCCTATTTCTGCTTCTGTGTCCCTATCTGACAAATTTTCCCATTCTTTCACCCCGCTTCTGAAATCCTCATTTTCTGCTTCCTTGTCCATTTGAAAGTGTCAAAAACCTATTCAAACCCCAATTACCCATCAAAGTTTTTCCCAAATCCAATTTACCTTTACTAAATAAGTTTATGTTTGTGTTTTTCTACCCATTCACAAAAAAAAAAATCCTGGTTATGGTTGTTACCCGCGGAGGAGCACAAACTATGGCGGAAGAACTTGCAGCCCTCAAAACCAAACTCCAAGATTTGGATGAAAAATTTCTCAGCCTCCATCTTCAACATTCAGCCATGAACACTGTGAGATTTTCAATTGCTAGGAACTAGATTCATAAGACAATTTAACATGGAATATTTCAAACAATGAGAGAAGAAGAATAGAGAGAATAAATTGTGGAAATCACTCTGTATATTATTCATTGATATGATGACAATATATAATACATATTCCATGGAGAAAATTGAATTCCTTGGAGGCAAAAGCAGTTTCCAAAACTGTCCTAGAGTCTCATGAATTTAGTAAGTATGGTATGGCAGCTCATGAGTGAGGTAAATGGAATGTAATGATGGATATAGGAGAGTAGATATGATGTGGAGGTCGAATTGGTCAAGTGGCAAGTGTTTCTAAGTCAACTAGCTTTTCCTTTTCCACTAGAAAGTAGAAAAAACAGGATAAAGCTGTGTAAATCAGGAAAGTGTCTTTCTAATTCAGGAATAGAATAAAATCAGACAGAATCTATCCAAATTCGTTTTGGTGAGTTAGGATGGCATGTGGTCCACTAAAAGACAAAACTGACCTATTTTACCTAGTCAAAACTCAGAAAATTAATCATAAATGATTAATTTAATTTATCCCAAGTCTAAAATGATATAGGTGGATTTTTTAAATGTTCCAACACCCCCTCTTAATCTTGACTTTATGTGATGGGAATCAGAAAAATATCAGAAATATGGGGCCCAAGCAACAAGGCTTATGGTCACCCCAATACAAAAATAAGTAGTCCATGTAAACCGAGAAAACAGGGAAAACCTCATGGGAACAAAACCCTCCCTCAAAAATCGACATGCTTGATGTCTTCATACTGTCATGTTGCTCATTTGAATGAGTTGAATGGGTTGAATGGGATGCTTCTGAGTAACATACTTGATGAAGAGGTTGTGAATGTCATGATCATGCATCAGTGTATCAATGTTGTGTAGGTAAGAACCATGTGTTGAAGCTCGATGAAGCTCATCTTCTGATGATGGAGGAGCATCAAATGAATTTTTCTTGCTGTTGTAACATATATAATCAGATTTGAAAACATAATCAATGATGGAAAGAATATCTATGTATACTCCTTCCCAAGGAAAAACAATGAACTCAACAGGATCAATTTCTTTTGTAGCTGTAATGTGGTGCACTAGTTCTTGTATCTTCTTCTCAAACTGATGTAGTACCTTTATGATAAATGAGATCATGCAGCTCTGAAATATCATAATGTGATTCATATGGACCAGCAACCAGTAAATATGTGGAGTCTCCATGATTAAACAAAGTTTCAGTAGGAAAAGTGTGAGAAACTAGATCACCCTGGCAACTGAGTGAGCCTAGAGAGTGCGAGGACTTGACTTTTGAACCATGAGTGATGTGCTATATCCGAGTCCGGATATACTCAGTGATTATTCAGGCGAATAATCCTCCAATGGAAAATAACTCCATTTGATAAAATAGATAATATATAATTGATAATCGATGATTAATAATTTACAATGAGGCTCGCTTTTATAAGCTTGAGCATGTATAGTGAAGGGTTACACCCTTTCACTTAATAATTAATAACTTTAATTAACATACATATAATATTCATAGCATTGCCACTCTCTTAGAAAGGCTTTGGCCTCAAAGCCTTATAATTTTGTTGCATTGTTCTTTGCGATGCCATGGCTGATGAAACATGTCGATACGAACTGCTAAGTGTAGAGCATAACTTCCGATACATCGACGGATCAATCCATCCCAAATTGACTTGTTGTGGACTGATGGGATTTCCTACTGATGTGTCATCAGGAGATTTGATCACATTAGTACCATTATCTTTCGACTTTTCCCACTTTTTTAAATATCAGTTTTTATGGATGGGGTGTCAATAAGGGACTTTCACGATGTCATTTTCGTTTACGAAGGTCGCCTTTAGAGCATTGATCTGAGTTGGAAGTTTTATTTTCGTCTCTTTAGGTTTTAAGGTTTCATTTTGTATCTTTTCCAACTTGTTTCCTAACTGCCTGTTATCATTTTGAAACTTCTTGATCAATTCGACTTGCGATTTTCTGTCATCTTCAGATGTCTTAAATTGTTCCTTAAGATCTTCATTATGACTTCTGATACAACTATTTTCTTCCTGCTTGTCTAGAAGTTTCCCTTCAATGTCGTCCATAGATTGTTCTATCTTCCGGCTATTTTTCAACTTCTTAATTTTTGTAACTAGTATCTTGTTATGATTTCTTAGTCTAAAAATTTCTTCAGCATTGTTAGATAATGCTTTATTACTCTTCGCGATCTCTGACTTATGTGTCTTTTTAGAGTCGTCATTTTGTTGTTGAAGAACTTTTATCTGTTGTCGACACTGGCCGATCTCTGATTCTTGACTTTCTAATTTATGTCGTAACTGCATTAGTTCTTCATCTTTGTCGCTAACGATTTTGTTCAAGCGTATTATTTCTGCTTTGTAATTATTTATTTCCTTCTTTATGTCTTGATTTTTCAATCTCTGATTGAAATCACTTTCATCTTTTAATTCCTTGATTTGCGCACATAATTTTTCTATGTGATTTTTCTGGTTGGACATTATTTGTTCATTGAACCGTTCTTGTATCTTATGTAGTTCAATCTTTATTTCTGATTGTCTATTAATGTCTCGTAATTCTTCATTGTCTTTTTGATAGCGTTTTAACTTGGCTTCTAATTTTTCTCACAAATCGGCTTCCATGGTTTTTGTCTTCTTCGACGGTGGGATGATCTTCTTTGATTTCTTTGATGAGTCTTTCTTAAACTTGGTCGTCTTCCTTGGACTTGACTTATCCAACTATGGATAGTCTCTGCTAGATCTTCACTTCTTGTCTTTTTTCTTCGATTTGTCTTCTTTGTCTTTTTCTCGATTTTGTCTTCTTTAATACTTCTTATCTCTCTTTTTTTTTTTCTTTTTTTTTCAAAAATAATTATTATTTTAATAAAATAATAATAACTATTATATATCTTTTTGGACGCTTTCGTATAATTGTAATAATTTACAATTATTGAGTAATAATTCTTATTATCAAAGTAATAATAAATATTATTATTATTATGGAGAAGATTTTAAGAATTTGAAATAGGATAATAATAAAATATTATTATCAAATTTATTTTGAAATAGAGTCAATTTAGACTTTTAAGATATAATAATAATTATGGGTTATTATTATTATAAATTTGGATACAAAATTTTAATAAAACAATATTATATAATAATAGTGTGGTAATATTATTATAATAATTTTTTTTTTGTTTTATAAAAATTCATTTTGTTTGTAGGGTTTCACGTGGACAGATGTAGGAGACGGCGAAAGTGCTGGTGCAGGAGGGCGCATGCGCAGGGAGGTTGTAGAAGAGCGAGGGAGCGATGGACGCAGCGTGGGAAGGGTAGTGCGGAGGTAGGAGCAAGCATGTGGGTAATGAGGGAGGAGAGCAGTCCGAAAGGGGTGTGTGCAGGTGGTCATGCGAGGCGTAGAGAGAAGTGGTGCAAGCTGTGGTAGGAGGGAGTTTGGAGCAGCAGGTGGGATGAGGGAGGGCGCACAATAGGAGAGGGATGGAGCTCGAAGTTGTGAGGTAAAGGAGAGGCTGTGGGGGAAGGTGGGAAGACGTGCGAGCAGGGAGTAGCGAGGAGTGGCGTTCAGGTAGTAGTGAAGTGGGATGTGGGAGCTATGAAGAATGCGCTGTGCGCGTTGAGTGGAGGTTGCAGATGGATGAGGTACGAGGGACGGAAGAGCACGCAGGTGGGTGCGTGAGGAAGAGAGGGAGAGCAGGAAGAGGGGAGGAGAAAATGGATGCCGTCAAAGTGGAAGCTTGTGGAGAGATGCGCAGTGGATGGATGAGCAGTGAAGAGAGAGGGAGGCGCGGTGAGAGGGAAGGGCAGCGGAGATGACGTGGGGGTGTGGAGTGGGTGGAATATGGGAATCCACACAGGGAGGGAGTGCGATGGGAGAGATGGAGTTTGGGAGGAGGATAAAAGCCTCGTGATGAAGGTGTGTCAGAGAAGCTCTGAAATAAATGGCCAAAAGCCTAGTTTCGGTCTTTGATTGGTAATTCAAGAAACTTGATAATTCCGAGTAGCAACCGTCTCTGGTTGGAATTGAAGGGAGAGCTGAAGCCGAGCTCTGAGTGTAGGAGCCAAATCCGAGCTCAGGTCGAAGGAGCCGAATCCGAGCTCTGATACCAATGCTATATCCGAGTCCGGATATACTCAGTGATTATTCAAGTGAATAATCCTCCAATGGAAAATAACTCCATTTGATAAAATAGATAATATATAATTGATAATCGATGATTAATAATTTACAATGAGGCTCGCTTTTATAAGCTTGAGCGTGTATAGTGAAGGGTTACACCCTTTCACTTAATAATTAATAACTTTAATTAACATACATATAATATTCATAGCATGATGGGGTCAGATCTAGATGTGTGGAATATTAGTCCAAAGAGTGCCAAAAACATGGCTTTCGAACCAATGAAAGATGTGCAAGACAAAAGTGCAACAGAGGCAAGTGACACAGTGTAGGAAAACATAAAATTGTGTAGTTTCTGAACTGGAGAACTTGGGGGTTGTGGAGTCTTTTGTGCATACAATGGTTGGGAAAATGGTGCGGGAGATGTAATGACCTGCATATCAGACTGTAAATCATATTTTAAATAATAATCTAAAATATTTGAATGGAGGTGGAAAGACCTTTCAGAATAGAAGTCATAAGCTAGTAAAAAATGATTAGTTTTGAGGGTAGACTTCGATGAACTGACTGAAGATTGTTCCAAGGATTATCTAGGAGGATCTTTCTAAATTCGTTCAAAATAAAAGTCTTCAAACATCAGTACAAAGGTTACCATGTCAAAGGTCTCGTCAACAGCTTTCCATCAACATTCGTTTCGCGTGAAACGGCCTCCGGATGAAGAAGTTGTCAGCATTTGAAATTTTCATCAATGATGATAAACGTGATTACAAAATGGTTAAAAAACTGTAATTGGGGCAATGGGAATCGAACCCAAATCCTTGAGGAAAGACCACCATGACCCCATTAAAATGGTTAAAATTCAAACCATATATTAAGGTTCAAACAAACATTATGAAACCATAATGTATTAAAGGCATACCATATGATAAAGTGGAACCATATTAAAAGGATTATGTTATAATATTATAATGTGGAGCATATCCCATGAAAAGTGGATCACGAACCATATCATATATTATGGAGCAAAGTATATTATAGAGCAAAGGATATATTAACGTGGACCATATCATATTTCAAATGGAGCATATTATAACAAACTCTATCCAGATATCAACGCGCCACATTTCAAACCATATTTTAACGAACCTTAACCATATATCAACGTGTTAAACAATAAGTATGCCACTATTCAAAAGGGCGTGAAATTAAAATGGAAGCGGCGGGAATTTCTTTTGAAGTTACAGTGACGAGACTTATAAAAAGACCACAAGTTTCAAGCATAGGAGTATGGGCATGTTCAGAAATCGGAGTTTAGAGTTTAGATAAGGGCGCCTGCACAGTTTCCAAGGTGGAGTATGGGCACAGTTCCCGAGGCGAAGTATAGGAGTATTTAGTATTTTTGTCTTTTGTGCACATTGGTTGTCTCGAATTGTGTGTCAGAGTAGGCCTCAGGAAAACAGGGTCAACTTTATACTCATTTTGCTCAGAATTTCGAGACGGACGCAGTGGTGTAGTCTGTTTCTGCATTTGATAGACAGAAAACAGAGGTGTTTTCTAGAACGCCCAATTTGTACTCTTGAAGACTAATAAAGAACGGCCTTCCCATTGGAAGTGGTCAGGAGATGTAGTTCAGGAGGGGTGAACTCCATTATTAGTTGTTGTGTTATTTTTCTGGTTTGCATCTGTTCTTTATGTGCTTATGTGTTGATTTGAAGCATTTTTAAATAATCTTTTAAAGCAAGTTTATGACATTTTTATGCAAATTTCACATGCAAGTTTATTGGTTTAAAAGATCTTGAGATTTTTAGATCAAAGGAAGATTCGGAGACTTCTGATTTTGATATATCAGAATGTGAATCAATATCAGAGACATCAAAATTATATTTCACTCTAACACTCAAAGCATAAACATGATTACCTTTGGGAGAGGCTTGGAAACAGAGTTCTTGTTCTACAACAAGCTTGCCTTGTTCTTTCTTTGCAAAGTCAGGAACATCTATGTTATGTTCTTCAAGCATTTTTTCCATGATGTCCAATTTATTTTTGAAGCAAGATTTATCAGGATGATTGCCTTTGCAACAATAAGAACACTTGGGCTTCTCCTTCTTCATCTTCTTGGATTTGGAATCTTCATCAGAATCCTTTTCATTTGACAATATCTTTTGTTTGGATTTGTTATTCTCGAAACTCTTTGCTCCATGAACAACAAGTGCAGAGTCTTTGGAGGGTGATTGATCACTCATTTGGACCAGCTTGTCCTTCTCTCGAATGAGTGAATCAATGAATGCATCCAAGGTTGGCATCTTCAGCTTGGGAACTGCAAGTCTTGTAGAATGAAAAGTAGACACAAATACTGAGTATTCTGAACTCAGGTTTGACAGAATGGTGAGAATTAATTGCTCATCCTTCTTCTCTATGCCACATTGCTTGAGTTGAAGCATTAGGTTCTTGAATTTTGAGATGAACTCCTTCATAGAATCGAAATTACTTGGACTAAGAGAGATCAACTCAATCTCCAATAAATGACCTATGAGCTCGTCTTGTTTTCCAAAGAGAGATTCTAGCTTTGTCCATACTTCATTTGGAGTTGATAGAGAATCAATATGGAATAGAAGATATGGAGGTACAGAGAGACAAAGTAACCCATAAGCTTCATCAATCCTATTAAGCCATTTGTATTTTAATGCAACAGCTCCTGGCTTAGTTTCAAGCCCCATAGTGACTCTATACAATCCTTTGCTCCGAAGTTGGATGATCATATGCGCCTTCCAATCAAAGAAATTGAAGGGAGTGAGAGTCACAGCTTTGGATTGATTTTGCTCCATACTGATGCGCTCCTGGTGATGGAAATACATGCAAAAAACACTCTTGGAAATTTCTTTGAATCAAGCTAGCTATGATACCATGTGAGATTTTCAATTGCTAGGAACTAGATTCATAAGACAATTTCACATGGAATATTTCAGACAATGAGAGAAGAAGAATAAAGAGAATAAATTGTAGAAATCACTTTGTATATTATTCATTGATATGATAACAATATATAATACATCTCCCATGGAGAAAATCGAATTCCTTGGAGGCAATTTGGAAAGGTAAAAAAAGTAAGGCTTAGATAAGGCAAAAAAAACCCTAGGTGGCAAAAACAGTTTCCAAAACTGTCCTAGAGGCTCACGAATTTAGTAAGTATGGTATGTCAGCTCATGAGTGAGGTAAATGGAATGCAATGATGGCTTTAGGAGAGTAGATATGATGTGGAGGTCGAATTGGTCAAGTGGCAAGAGTTTCCAAGTCAACTAGCTTTTCCTTTTCCACTAGAAAGTAGAAAAAACAGGATAAAGCTGTCTAAATCAAGAAAGTGTCTTTCTATTTCACGAATAGAATAAAATTAGATAGAATCCAAGGAAATATTATCCAGAATCCATCCAAATTTGTTTTGGTGTGTTAGGATGGCATGCGGTCCACTAAAAGAAAAAACTGGCCTATTTTACCTAGTCAAAACCTAGGAAATTAATCATAAATGATTAATTTAATTTATCCTAAGTCTAAAATGACATAGGTGGGTTTTTTAAATGTTCCAACAAACATTGGGTTCTCTTCTTCCAACAATTTTTGTGGGCCGAAACTTGATTTTCCTCGCTTCAATGGTAATAATCTGATTGGATTGATATACCGAGCAAAACAATATTTCAGTATGCATAATACTTTTGATGCCCAAAAAGTTCCACTTGCATCCTTTCATTTGGAACAAGAAGCCCTTCAATGGTACCGTTGTTACATCAAAGCTCATGACGAGCCAAAATGGACAGATTTTTGCCAATTCCTTTTGCAACGTTTTGGTCTTAGTGCTTTTGATGACTTCACAGGAGCACTCACTAAACTTCGCCAATTTGGAACTGTGAGAGAGTATCAGACAGAATTTGAGAAACTAGCCAATCACACAAAAGGATTGTCTGATGAATTCTACAGGAGTTGTTTTATCAGTGGTCTTAAGGATGAAATTCGCTCAAAGGTTAAAATGTTCTGTCCCAACACAATGATGGAATTCCTAGGGTTGGCTAAGTTGGTGGAGGATAGGATCACAGCCGAACAATGCTCCAAATCCACTTTTGTTTCATTCAGAAATATGGTTTCCCAACGACCTCCCATCACACCAGCTCCTTGCACCACTCCTATCAAGCATTTGTTTGAAGCAGATATGCGAGCACGTAGATAAAAAGGGCTTTGTTATAATTTTGATGAGAAATTCACTTGGGGACATAGATGTGTTGAGAAACATCTCTATCTCTTATATGTGGATTCTCCACCTGCCTCTGAACTTGGTGCAGAAGCTCCAGATACACTAGATGATCAGGTCGACATTCAACAGCTGCCTATTGACCCTCTGTCTACAAATGACCACCCAGAGATATCTCTCCATGCTTTAGCCGGAGTCACCACCCCACAAACAATGCGGTTCAGGGGTTACTTCAAGAAGATCCTTCTTACAATACTCATTGATTCTAGTAACACTCATAATTTCATTGACCATCGGATTGCCAAACAGGCTGATCTTTTTGTCCATCCTTGCTCCAACTTTGAAGTCATGATTGCCAATGGGGGCACCTTACCTTGCAAGGGAAAGTGTCTAATGTGTGTATCTCTCTGGAAGATTATAACCTACGCTCTGACATGTTTTCCTTGTCCTTAGGCGGATGTGATGTGGTTTTGGGCGTTCAATGGTTACGCACACTTGGCCCCATCTTATGGAATTTTGCTGAACTTTGGATGCAGTTTTCAGTCAATGGGAAACAACACACATTTACGGGCTTACAACCAGGTTCTCTCCATATCATCAGTTCACATCGTCTGGAAAAGATCCTTAAGAAGAATTCACATGGTGTCATTGCTTAGCTCCATTCCATTCAAATGCACCCATCAATGGTCTCCACTACTTCCTTGGATAGATATGCAGGTGTCTTTGCTGAACCAGTGGGCTTGCCGCCTTCAAGAGACCTTTCTGGTAAAGATTTAGCCGCATCTACATCTGAGAAGGAAATGATGGCTATTTTGCATGCAATACAGAAGTGACAGCCATACCTATTAGGGAATTATTTCTGCATCAAGATTGATCACCAGAGTATGGAAAATTTCTTGGAACAATGGGTCTCCTCCCCAACACACCTAAAATGGGTTATCCAACTCATGGGTTATGCCTATGCGACCACTTACAAGAAGGTAAGGACAATCTGGTGGCGGATGCTCCTTCTAGCACATTTTTTGACCCAGTTTCTCTTTCATCTATTTCTATGCTTGTTCCAAATTGGTTGCATTCTGTTCAACATGGCTATGTCTTCTATGAACTCCATGCTTCTCCATTGGCAGGGCACTTTGGGTTCCTTAAAATGTATGACTGGGAACAATGTAACTTCTTTTGGCAGGGACTGAAAATGACAATTCAACAGATGGTGGTTGATTGTGATACTTTCTAGGTCGACAAGGGTGAAATGACACTCCTTTCGGGACTGCTCGAACCCTTTCCTATCCCTACACAGATTTGGACAACTATTTCTATGTATTTCCTTGAAGCGCTCCAACGGTACAATACGACATTTTAAATGACACCATATGAAGCAATCTATGGATAGGCACCGCCGGTTCTTCTTCCATACACCCTGTGCAGTTCCCCAGTTTAGGCAATTGACTTGGTTCTTTGAAATTGCGATCAAATTCTTCTCATTTTGTAGGACAATATTCACATGGAAAGAATTCGAAAGAAACAACAAGCCGATCAACACCGTTCTGAGCGTACTTTTCAAGCATGTGATATGGTTCTTCTTCGTCTACAATCTTCCAAGCAATCCTCCCTGAAACTCAAAAGGTGTCAACTTCTCTATCAATCTATCACATAGGTATTAATTCACTAGCATGAAATGAAACTCGAGGATGCTACATGGGAACCACTCCTTCAGATTCCGCATCAATTTCCACATCTAAAGCTTTGAGGACAAAGCTTTTTCTAAGGGAGAGAGGATGTTAGGAACCCGTGTCAACCCTTTTCTTTACTTTGTTAGTATATTGGTGTTGGACGCATTGTTATCGGACAATCCACTCGAGCGGATGTGAGCCGGATCTCCCTAGCTCAAAGTGAGTCTAGAACAAATAGAACAGACTACCAATGCATTTCCTAGATCTACTTAAGGATCAAGTACTAGATGTCTTACTTTTTTACTACGCAATCCTTTCTCCTGAATGCTACTCCACGTCCCATGGTCGTCAGATCCAAGCTGCAAGACCTATCAAGACAAGAAACAAGAGAAACCAGTAAAAGACATCTATACAATAAGCGATCTAAGTAAACAGTTAAGCAGGTAAACTACTCAATATCATTGAACACATGAACAATATTGGTGGAAAGCATTTGTATTACTGCAAATAGAGGAGTACATGATAGAGATATAGAACCACAACCAAGGCTTAACGCTGTAACCCTTCTCTGACAAAGCCAATTGCCATATCCTTCCAAGGAATTATGAGTTCTCCAATAGGTGAGTGGAGATGTTCTAAGAGTGATTTCACCAGCATGTAGATACCATAGTCTTCCTCCCTTTGGGATGGAATCGAGCTTCACTTATATAGGACTAAGTGGATAGGGTATGGATAGGATAGGTTGAGAGATGGTAGGAGAGGCTGAAGGGATCTCTCCAAAGTTCTAGGAACCGAGTGCCAGCTCCCCTAGAGGTCAAGGATAAGCCCCTAAATGAGCAAGTTTCGAGAAGGATCTCGAATAAGCTATT
This sequence comes from Larix kaempferi, assembly GCA_027924585.1. Taxonomy (NCBI): domain Eukaryota; kingdom Viridiplantae; phylum Streptophyta; class Pinopsida; order Pinales; family Pinaceae; genus Larix; species Larix kaempferi. Next base: position 16,807,314 of record BSBM01000757.1, on the reverse strand, counting down.
TTTTCCCATTAACTGACCTCGTCGCACCCTGCAGTGGAGCAAGATGTGACGCCGCATGTTGCTAGTGTGCAACCTGCGACGACCCTTCACAACCTAGCACAATTGGGTACAAATCCTCCCAGGATGATTACTTAGTCCAGGTATCTTCAGGGGTGTATACACTGAATCTTATGATGAGTAGATTTTGGGTGTAACAGAATGTCCCCCAAAGCATGAAGCTGTTGAAGATAGACATGTGAAGTGCTTTGATAGAAGTAATGGGAATAGACTCGTTGGATGAAGGACACTGCTGAAGTATAATTGACTCTGAACTGACAATCTCATATGAAGTACAACATGGTTGCTGACCAAGACATTGCCAATCCATGGTAGTAATGACCGACTGAACACAATCATGGCTACTAGACATAAGCGTAGATCCATGATGAGATGATAACACAGCCATGACCAATACAAAAGTGCATTTGTGTAATATAACTCAAATACAAACTGCATCGCAACCTGGGTAAAACATGACTCCCCAGGGTTTTCAAGCTGAACCCGCAATGATACGAATCTATCCATGTGATTACAAATGTCTTGACGTCGAACATGGTAGAAACCACTTGATTACCGACCATTGACATAAACCGTTAACAAGTGCGAGGGAGATCACCATTGATGTCAATGATTCCCAAGGTATCACAGTACATATCATCAAGTGTGAATAAATGAGTTGAAGTCGAATGCAAGATGAAATCTTCCAATCAAGAATCAATGATGAAAACTCATGATGAAAGCGAGGTAACCTGCCTGTAATGTCCCCATTCAAATAAGTGCATAGTAAGACAATCCCATCAATCCTACTAGTTTCCTAGGTTGGATGGGCACATGTGGGATGGTAATAAGGAAGCTAATAAATGATATTTAGACGTTAGAGGGGTTCAAGCATTTAATAAATATGGTGAATAAATAAATTCAAGATAAATTCTAAGTGGCAAGTGGTTTTGGAGACATATGGAGGTGGTGGGACCCACACTAGCTTGATTTTTCATAATACATGGTATCTCTCTTTTGCAAATTCGAATTAATGGGAATGTGAACACTCTTTGGTGAGTTGGTAAGTCATAACACATGTCATTGAGCATCTTAGGTCGAATTGGGAAGGATTGGTAACCTCCATGGAAGATAAAGAGTCAAAGTGGAAGTTTGTGGACACTTGGGTTAGATTCCCTAGCCCCTATGACACCAATGATGGAGCATCTATGAAAACTATGACAAATTGCAGACGTGACCTCTAACATTTGACCACTATGACATGTCAGCACCAAAAATAGGCTCAAGGAAGGCGAATTTGGGAGTTGGAGAAGCCAAAGAGACTCAAAATCGAATTTGGGAGAAGATGGAAGGTTGGAACTAGGAGACGAGTGGCAAATGTGGAATATTTCATAAATGGAAATCTATTGAATCTATTGAGAGGATTTCGACCCTTAGAAGGCTAATGTTGGTTATAAAATGTAGAAATGAAGAATGAGAATGGCTTTTGATGATTTGAGAAAAATTGCATTTGTGAAGAGAGAGCTAGTGGATGACTAGTTTCTTGCCTTAGCCAATTTCGAGGGTGAAAGATTCCCATCCAAGTTGGTGTTTGGAGAGGCCACTCAGGTCTTTCATGGTGCTTTAATGGAGTTTGTATTTGCAAGTAGCAGCTACAGGAATTTTCATGGTTTGTTTTAGTGCAGCACATTCTCTCCACCGTTTCCAGTTTTGAAGGCATATTCATGCTCCTTGAGGGAGGGCGTTTTTGGTGAGCACTTGTGCTTCTTGAGAGAGATTCTCATTATATATTTCTAATTGTAATAGCTTCATATCCTCTGTTATTAATATTCAGAAAGTCTCAGGTCGAAATACCCACTGGTTGTATGCAAAACTATTGATTAATGAGCAAACAATGTCCATTTCCCCAATGCATTGATGTATGACACTATAATGTTGATTATTTCGAATGGCTGGATGATTCTCTGATATATTTGTGATCAATATACTTCCATGGATGTTTTCTACAAGTTTCATGTACTGTACTTGAGCATTTGAAGCATTTTTACTCAGTTTAGTTGTATTGAGAGGTGAAATAGTGCCATTTCCCCAAGGGTCGAATTGGGGGGTTTTGCTGTTGAATGTGAGAGAGTTAGAACAGTAATAAAAATCAATTAATGGTGCATATGAGACCTTAATCACATACTTAACACATTATATACCTCTGTTCATAAATTCGTGGGAGTTTGGAGGCATTTGGAAGGCCATTTGCAGTGTTACCCGGGGGGGATTTGATGCACAAATTACTAGTCAAAATTACCTATATTGATCAGAATACAAATCAAGTTTGCAGCAGTATTTGGAGGGCCATACAACATCCCTGAACCTGATATTCAAGTCTAAATACATTCATACACTCCTACAGAATATTTGGGAGCATTTGGGTTGATTTGGAGGTCAAAACAGTTAAACTAGTCAAAGGTCGAAATTGGGGAAAAAGTGGAAAAATTGGCATTTTAATAGAATTTTGAAAAAGGGTCATTAGATTGCCATTGAGGCATGCAGGGCCAAGGTACTTGATTGGTTTCTAGATTCAATCCTTGGATGATGTGTTGAAGTCGACAAGGATGAATCCGTTGAAGGAGGGCCATGATGAATCCCCCATCAATCGACACAAAACACGACAAAGATGTGTAGGGTAGATCGGATGGTACAATAACATGCAAGAATGACTTAGAGTAGACCGATATGGTGACGGGTACACTTGACTACAGATGACAAATGATGTTCTTGAACATGGGCATGGCATGACTTGCAAGTATTGACACAGTGAGTATGACGCAAAATTCTAATGCAACTGATGATGTGAGCTTTCTTTGAATGACTCAAAGGAGTAACAGGACTCAGAAAATAAGCGGGGACTCATAGACAAATGGATGACCCAAGTGCTGTATGCAAATGCAGATGAGTTGCATGTTCAAGAACAACTACTTACTACCACTAATAAGGTATGTAACACAAACACTTTCCTTTTTCCCCATTATGAATGATGAGTGCCTCATGTGTTTTTTACAAGCTTGATGAGGGTAACCAGATGCTCGGTATAGCTCATCTCATAGATGATTCCAATCCCAAATATTTTCCGAACCTGGGATAGGAGGGGTTCGTCCCATGACAGGCCCTTCAATGTGAAAATTTAACGAGTCCATAGAAGGTAAACTCGGTCGTCATTTCATGTTTAGAGAGTCTGAAAAGGACTAAAGACGACTCCAACGGTCCTTTTTCGTAAAGTTAGCCTCATCGCCCGGAAAAGAGTAAAACAATGCGGGAGAGGACTCTTCCAGTCATGATTGGTTGGAGTATTTCTTTTTCGTAATTAGTGCCTCCTGGTCCGAAAAAGGGGTAAACTATCACCAGGAAGACGACCATTCAAATACTTTAACAAGTGTGAATTTGACAAGTTCACTTGGCAATCTTTTCGTTTTTTGAGAGCCTGAAAAGAGCTTAACGGTAGACTCCGGGGGGTGTCCTTTTCCATGGAAGTTTAACGATCCCGGAAAAGTGATAAATCATAACTCGGTACTTGTTCTCATAGTTCCGTGAGTACGAGAACAAACGAAGAGTAAACTCATCATCACGTAATAATTACAGACTAACCATTGCAAAAATAACAAAAAAATATTCAAGGGAGTTTTCATACCTGTGATGACCGTTGTGATGCGAGAAATGGCACAAAAGACCACTTACAACTCCTGCACACTAGGAAATGTGTCAAAAAGCCTCAAATATGACAAAAATGGTCAAAAACTATGATAAATGGCCCAAGAGCATCAAAATATTTGAAAAGGAATATTCCATTCTATTTATAAATAGAAAAATGAGCCAAAATAGATTTCATTGTTTCAATTGCCAATTTGGGAGGAGAAGTACCAATTTGGAGCCAAAACTTCCTTTGCCGATTTCGGGAGCTACGATCTGCCATTTCACCAACCGTCAGGATCAGGTAGGCCTAAACTTCATTCAGCAACTTTCCAGTGGATTAGATTTTGTTTTTAGGTTCATTTTTTGGGTTTTCTGATGGATTTATGGAGGGCTACTGCGCTCTTGGCTCGTCGCAGTTGGCCCTTTCGGGACCTGCGACGAGACTGAGTCATCACAAGCCTCAAATGGGAGAGGTGCGACGACATTGCACTGTGCTCAAACATACTGTGCGACGACGGAGTTTCAAATTCCAAACATAAAAAAGAATCCAAAAAATGGACTTGTGGAGATTGGAGCAGGACCTAACAGTGTTTAAATGTCCTTCTTTGCAGGTTACCAGCTAGCCAATATGGTATTAGAGTGGTGAGAGAGAGAACATGAACTAGAAGATGAACAACCTGCGAACGATCCACAATGCGTGGATGCTTTGAGAAACTGTGGGCAACTGAAGTTCTTTGAGATCTAGGGGATGAGATCCTAGATTCCACTACTGACACACATGCTCCAGAGTTGGGATGCAGCCCAACAATACTTTGTGATTGGTGAGCATATCCTCACGATAGACATTGAGGATATCTACTTTCTTACCAGTTTGTCCCGAAGAGGGGACATTGTACATCTTACTGGAACACGGGCCAGTGACCGTACAGTTGATGACATGATATCACAGCATTGTGTCGCTACTTCTCAACCTTCTAGTGGGAATATTCTTATCAGGGATGTGGTGAGCCGCCCACTGCGTACCATATTGCTTACTATTACTAGAGCGGCGGGTAGCCAAGCCCCACACATGGCTACTCAGACCCAGATGCTTTATTCGGAGGACTTCATGTCCCCCATGGTTTTCAACTGGTGCGAGGGTCTCCTTGCAAACCTCCGAGCTCAACTGACCAAGTGTTGGCGGGGAGATCTCAAGCAGTTTGGTTATGGGTCGATCATGGTATCGTTCCTCTTAGAGCGAATTCCTCTTCTATGTCCGCAGTTGCTACTTGATGACAGGGAGGCCAGGGATCCCCATATGCTCAGATGGGTTGAGGTCATGACCCGTCATGGTGGTGGGCCCATCATTAGCTTTGGTCCCGAGTTCTTCAGTTGGCTGGAAGGCTAGTTACTCATGGTCGAGGAATTTCCATACAGCGGCACAGATTTTTGAGAGGATCTCGACTTGATGCTGCCGGAGGGTGCAACATGGGGTGACATAGGTGAGAACAAAACTACCTTTGTATTTTTAGTTTTGTATATTATATCATTTTTTTGATGCAGTGCTGACAAGTACGTAATATGTGTGTGCAGATGTGGGCCCCGTATGGCCGATAGGTCTCTCCCTTCTGGCGAGGAGAGACAGAGGTAGGGAGGCAGTTGTTCCTGCAGGTGCTCATGCTACCATAGAGGATATGGAGGAGGTGTACAGGAACGTATCCCAGCTGATCGTGGAGGTACCGAAGCCAGCTATTGATGACTTGCCGAGACCTATGTAGAGGTTTGGGGTTGGAGCGTTCGTGTGATTCAATGCCTTACTCCACAAGGTGGCTCGGACCGTAGACTGTTTCCTCACCCAGCGACAATGAGTTGTTCGAGCTAGGGGTGGTGTACGGGTCAGGCGTTAGGCCTGATGACACTTTTATACTTGTGTCACTGAAAGCCATCGTGCTTCAGATTTTGTACCAACACTACTTTTGAGTGATATATATATATATACAGACATTTTCGAGGATTTATACATATTTGTTTTACAAAAATGATTGGTGATGTGATCTTGTTTACATGTTTTCTTGTATACATTGTATTTACATGTCGTGAATGCTTTTACATATTATGATTATTATGTGTGTGTGATGTACCAATCCAAAATGAAGTTGGCCATCAAGTCAGCAACTGTGTTTAACTCTCCTGGAATGTGCAGGTATTGAACGAATTCAAATGACCTTTCCAGGAGACGTACTCATCTAAAGAGATGGAGTGAGGTGGGATCATGGATGGCGTAAACCTAGTTCAAATGGGAAACCACTATTTGAGAATCCACGTGGATGACAATGTGGTTCATACCCACGGAAATGGCGTTAGTTAGGGTTCTGATTACTGCCTGATACTCTGCGGCATTGTTGGTCGCAAACCCTAGGAAAATTCCTCCTGAGCTAATGAGCTCACATGTTGGGGAATATAGTACCCAGGCTGCCGAAGCAAGGTTACGGGTATGTCGACTGACGCCATCCGTGAATCCATAGCACGTTTCTATTTGCACATGCAGACAGAACATGGTATAAGAAGCGAAAACAAGATCTAAAGACACTCAAAAACAAAAAGTGTCACAGCACACACAAAAACACCAAAAACACGCCATGTATAGTATATACAAGAAAGTCTAATCGTGATGAATTTAAGCATAGTATCTCTTCAGGTAAATCCCATTGCGGGGTTCACCCAAAGAGATTCTTTCACAGTCTTCAAGCTCATAAGCTCCCTTCTCCAAAACACGTTTGACTATGTAAGGTCCATGCCACATGGATTCGAACTTTCCTGCTCCTAGTTTATTGTGCTTCTGGTCATAAGTGAGGACCAGGTCACCCTCGTTAAAGATATGAGGTTCAACTAACTTTTCATATTGGGCTTTGATGCGTTTCTTGTGTGTTTCATTAGCAAGAGCGACATCTCGACGGGACTCGTCCAGTTTTGCTAAGTGCAAGAGATGTTCTTCCTCAGTAGTAGTGTTAGGAAGAAGTTCGACAACGAGTTGTAGAGATGGAATTTTGCACTCTATAGGTAGGACAGCCTCTAATCCATATACCAATTGGAAGGGAGTGAAGCCTGTGGCAGTTTTGACGGAAGTTCTATAGGCCCATAACGCTGAAAAGGGCGTGTAGTGCCAATTAGACTTATGTGTCCCTACCATCCTTTGTACCATAGTTTTCAAGACCTTGTTAATGTCCTCGACCTGTCCATTGGATTGCGGGTAGTAGGGTGTCAAATTTTCATGGCGAAAACCCAACCTGTCGCTCAATTCATCAACCATATGGTTCTGAAAATGGGAACCATGATCGGTAACAATTGCCTGAGGAACTATGAATCGCGCTATTACATGATTGAACATGAAGAGTGCAGCGGTTTTGCCGTCGTTCTGGTATGTAGGCATAACTTCAGCCCACTTGGTGAAGTAATCCACAGCTACAATGATGTAACTATGCCCCCCGACCGAGGTAGGATTACAATGCATAAAGTCAATGCCCCATTTTGCGAATGGGCCAACGGCAATAACTGGATGTAATGGGGCGGGATGAGTATGCTTCTTCGTATGGAAGTGTTGGCAAGGAGGACATTTTTTTACGGCCTCAATACAATCTTTGAAGATAGTAGGCCAAAAATATCCCGCGCGCAAAATCTTCTGGGCTGTAGCCATCCCAGAGAGGTGACCGCCACATGCCCCGGTGTGACATTCATTCAGAATGCGTTCAGCCTCATCATGAGTGAGACAGCGTTGAAGAATTGAATCAATGCCACGACGATACAAAGTATCATTGATGATTAAATAATACTTTGCATGGTGACACATCTTATGACGGTTGTCGCGAGAGAGTTGAGGGTTGAAGCATTGGGTTTGAAGATACAATGAGATATCTCCATACCATGGATCAGTCGTACTGATGAGAAACAATGATTCATCTAGAAATGAGTCATTGTGCTCAACTTCTGCATTAGGACGGGGAAGGTTGTAAATCAGCTCGGCAAACACCAAAGACTTCTTAGACTTGGCTTTCTTGAAAAGAAGATCAAATTCTTGCAGTATCACGATCCAGCATGAATACTTGCCCCCAAGCACCTGACATGTTAGTACGTGGTACATGGGGTTCGAGTCAGCAATGGTGGTGGTGGTGCGGAGCAAGATATAGTGCCGAAACTTCTGGACGGTGATGACTGCAGCGAATGTGAGTTTTTCGACATGTGAATATCTAGTTTTAACGTCAGCCAGACCCTTACTTGCATAGTATATTACATGTTCCTGGGCGTTTTGATCCTCTTGTACCAAAACCATGGCGATAGTGGTAGCAGAAGCGGCGAGATATAAGATGTAATATCGATAATAATTGGGTGGTTGGAGCACGGGGGAATGCGTGATGGCATGTTTGATCCCGTCGAAGGATTTTTGAGCTTGGTCATCCCAAATGAATGGGACGTCCTTCTTGAGAAGTCTCATATACCCCTGAGTCTTCTCCGTGAAAATGCAAACAAAACATCTTAAATAAGTCGCCTTCCCTTGGAGACTTTGAAGTTCTATCACATTAGTCGGGGTGGTAGGTTGATGATGGCCTCCACCTTTAAGGGATCAATGCGGATCCCATCCTTCAAAACGATAAATCCTAAGAGGCGTCCAGACTCAACGCAAAAGATACACTTATGAGGATTTAGACGGATATTGTACCGTCTGCATCTAAGGAAAATGGCCGTCAGATGATCAATGTGGAACTCGTGCTACTTTGAATGAGCAGGAAGATCATCCAGGTAAGGTTCCACAAAGTCCTTAATGTCATGGAAGGCGTACGACATAGACCGTCGAAACGTGGCGCAACATTTTTATGGCCAAACGGGAGTTTGCGTTATGCAAATGTTCCCCACGGGAAAATGAAAGCCATCTTATGTTGGTCGGCTGGGTTGATCTCAATTTGGTTGTAACCAGAAAATCCATCCATAAATGAGAAGATGACGCTTCCAACATAATTGTCGATAATCTGGTCGATGAAGGGGGTCGGGTAGTTGTCTTATGGACAAGCCCAGTTAAGGTCCCGATTATTGACACAGACACGAATGGTATCCTGCTTTTTGTTCACAGGAACGACGTTTGAGACCCAATCCGTCAATGGGACAGGATAAATAAAACTAGCCTTTAAGAGCTTTTCAATTTCTGCCTTAATTGCCGCAGTCTTCCGGGGGTGTATCGATCGCAACTTTTGGCGTACGAGTTTGATGTTGGGATAGGTTTTTATTTCGTGAGAAATAATTGCGGGGTCTATCCCAGGAATATACTCATAGGACCAAGCAAATACGTTTCGAAATTGCTTGAATAAGGCTGTGCCAGCAGCTATTTCTTCAGGGGAACAATTCTGGCCTATGCGAATGTGTTCCACTATACCAGGTTTCACCGAGATATCTATTGGGATGGTTGGCTCAATATTGGCCAAGTTTCCCTCCGTGTTTGTAAGACATGTGAGAATGGGGGAATGAGGGAATGGGTATATATCTGGTGAAAAGAGGATATGGATGTTGTCCTCTATGTACTCCAAAGGAGGAAAAAAATATGACCTATGGTGGAGATCATCCCACGGACCGTCGTCAACACTCGTAACTTCCATGATGGACTCGTTTGAATGAAAAGTCCGAAGTAAGAGATCGGGTAGAGATGACGTCCGTCGTGGAGAACAAGATGGAGAGGCCATGGTAAAATGGTCCTCCGGTGCTGATTGGATAGCCTCGTAAATACGTTCAGCGGGTGAAAGAGGCATTATATCTCCAAGTAGGTGTGTTGTGGCTTCATCCGGTACAAGCCAAGCATCAGTAGAGTGAGATAAAATCTCTGTGGAGATCATGCTCACCGTAGCAACATGATTAGGGGGGCCCGCGGCTGGAAAAACGCCCATGAGAGATGAATCTTTCAAAAGGCCAACCCCTACACTCTCATACTGTTTTGACATCTGTCTAATGGAAGGAACATGGTCACCAAGATGAGTAGTAGCATCTGGTGTACAAAAATCTAATTGGTCGATAGTAACAATTCGTCCTTGGTGGGGGAATTGTACTATGCGGAAGACTGAAGAGGCTACCGCCTGCATGGTGTAAAACCAATTGCAATCCACGCAAGAGATTATAATCTAACGGGCCGAGGCCACTTCCACATTAATGGTTACGGTCTTTCCGCCCAACTCAACTGCAAGAGCTTGTAAGAGCCCATGATGTTGAAAGCCACGCCCGTCGAATGCTTTCAACATGGTAGGAGAACGATTCAATTCGAGGGAGCCAATGGCTCTCCAATAGGAAATGGACATGACAGAAGTGGAGGCGCCTTCGTCCAAAAGGGTACGATGGACAATCTTCCCAGCAATGTTCGCAAAAACTTGGAATGCGAGCTAGTGTGAGAGCCTCGACTTGAAGTTGTCAAGTCGAAACATGATGGTATTCGAGGAATCCGGGTCGACTGCACCGATGGATGCAAGGATATTTTTGCGTTGATTAGGACAATTTTGCAAAACTTCCAGGGTAGACATGGCGCAAGGAGCGTGGTCCAAGTCCTCTACGATATTGTAATTTTGTGCCGCTCGAGCGTCGGGATTGAAAACAACTTTTCGAATCATACTCTTGGGTGGTCGCAATATCGAGTCTAAGGAGGGATTCTCAATGGTGAGAGAAGTGGATGGTACAGTGACATTAGTTAAGGAGTCGAAAGCTTTTTCAGCGTTACTTCCAGTGGATTCTTTCGAAGGGACCGGTTCGTAAGATCATGAGTGAGTGTTCAAATGGATCGTCTCGTTACACAGCATGAGAACATGCACAGTATTGGATGGTTCCCCCTGGGCGGGGGGGGTTTGAGAAATCATCTGCTAGTTCTGAGTAGGAAACAGATCATTGATGACTGCGGGAGTTGGTTTTCCCCTAAGAAACTTTTGTACTTTGTCTCTATGGGGACATTCTTTGGAGAAATGGTCATCTCCACACAGTAAGCAAAGATACTTTAGTTTCTGTTTCTGCTTGGTATCGTTAGGAGTGCTCTTTTGTTCCTGCTGGGCGGAAGAATTTTTGGGTTTCCCCTTGTTCTTCTTTTTACCGCCAGACTTTTGAGATGAAGCTCATTGGACAGAATTCACCTCTTCAGTTACAGCAGGAGCGGTTGACTTGGTGGTGCTGTGGCCAACTGGAGTTGGATTGGATGATCCAACAGTGCTAGCAGCAGGCTAGGTGTTAAGGAAACCAATGATTCCATCAGTTTGGAGTCCCTTATGTGGTTTCGCAGGGTCATTAACGTCACGGGGTGCGTCAAGAAAAATATCAAACAAAGTGCCAGATTGAGTGTAGAGTAGGTCTAGCACATGGGCACTCGCGATGGCTTGTTCTTCGGTGACAACACCTCACATAGCAATGTCTCTTGCTATGGTAGGATGAGGGATTTTGTGAACTAGTCTGCTAGGAGATGATCTGGAATGGAAGCTTTAATGAGACGTTGTCTCCTTCGCCACTCATGGATATGATCCGAAATGTGAGTGGTGGTATTCTGACGGAGCGAGGTTAAAAGCTCGGTACCAATCTCATACCGTATGGGCAGCTAGAAATGTGTCAAAAAGTTCATGGCAAGAGAACCAAAATCAGGAAAAGAGTATGGTGGCAACTCAATGTACCATTTGGCAGCCGGACCGGTGAGAGTCCTTTGAAACAATCTAAGATGAATTGAATCGTCCATTAAGGAATTAGACGAACACCATAAGTGGTATGTCATCACGTGGTTTTTAGGGTCTTCACTCGGCTTGTCGTCAAACTTGGGGATATCAGATGGAAGTTTCACCAAAAGTAGTGGCCAGTTAGATCCGTGATAAATAAGATCGTTGGTTAAACGGGATAGGTCAGGAAGGTCCAAAGTAGCCAGGAAGGGCAGCTGTGGATTAGGCTGTGCGTATTGATAATACGGATAAGGCGTGTATGGACCAAGCTAACTATAAGGTGTACCAGGAGGGAACTGACCATAGGGGGGTGTACCGCCCGGACCGTAAGGAGGTCCGCCACTATAAGGTGGTCCATTCCAATAAGGTGGGGGTCTGCCTCCAGCTCCGGGAGGGGGTGGAGGTCCGCCGCCACCACCGGGAGGAGGTGGGGGTCCATAACCGTAATGAGGGGGCCCACCACCGCCTCCGCCTGGAGGGGGTGGTGGACCACTTCCACCACCAGAAGGATGGGGCTCCCCACCACCTCCGTCGCCGGAAGGATGAGGGTCTCCACCACCACCGCCACCACCATAGTAATTAGGTCCTCCACTGCCCTCGCCTGGAGGGGGTGGTGGACCACCTCCACCACCCAAAGGGAAATGTCCTCCTCCACCATGATAGGGTGGTCCCCCGCCGCCTCCGCCAGGAGGGGGTGGTGGACCATTCCCGCCACTGCCATAAGGGTGAGGGAGGTTTTAGGTAAAATGAGGTGGGCCTCCACCAAGGTTAGGTGGGGGCCTGTCGCCTCCAGCAAGAGGTGGGGGAGGGCCGATCGAGGGTGGTGGTACTTGAGGGATAGTCGGTTGAGGTCCGTGTTGCAACACAGGTTGTTGCCCCCATAGAGTGTATGGATTCCCCGGATAAGGTATCCCGTATGGTGCATTTCCAGTATTAGGTTGGCCCGGTACAGGGTTAACAGAACTTGGATACACTTGACTCCATGAGGGTTGAGTTACATTTGACGGCCCCCCAACATGAGATAATCCCGTGGTGGACGGTCTAGCGGGTTGGGAAGGTCCAACTGAAGGTCCGTTGGGGATTCCACTGCCTACGTTCTGGTCAGGAAACGGGGGTTGCCCCCCAGCCACAACAGGTTGACCACTATTCACAGGTTGAACCAACGTAGGTTGTTGACTAGATACCGTAGTAATAACATTACCAATAAGATAATCCGTGGGAATGGAATACCCTCCCCTCGAATTCTGAGCTGGGGGAGGAATTGGTAAAGTAACTGTGGTAGTGACAGGTGTGTTGGACTGTTGTCCTTCCACAGGTTGGTTCACTTGAGGTGCAGGACTGCACTCTTGTGAGGGTTGACCAGTATTATTAGTGGTCTCGTGGTGGGGTGCTTCAAGTGATCCGAAAGATATTGAATGAACCGGGATGGGTCGGTAAGGGGGTAACGATGGGTCTTGAACTTGTCGTTGGAGACTTAACTGCCGACACTCTTCAACCATGGAACGAAAGTGAGCTAATTGGTCATGCAAGTAGGCTAAAGTGTCATCCGGAGTAGTCCCACTGGGTGAGGATGAGATGGAAAAATGAGCCACTGGGTGGTATGTAGAAGATGTCCAATAAGCTGCTGAAGGACCAACAGCTGCTGTAGGGTTTCCCTGGGGTTGGTTTATCCATTCCAATGATCCAAGTTCTCCCGGGATGACGGGAGAAAGGTCTCGTGAAGCAGGGGTTTGTGCTCCTTCATCCTGCAGGGGATGAGAGGCAGGTGACTCTGGATGAGTTTGTGGAAACAAAAGTCCTCCAACATTCAAAGTGGGGTTTTCCACTTCAGTAACTACGACCGCGTTACACTGATCCATTCTTACCCTCGAAATAACCTCAAGATTAAGGGGATATTCGGGTGATAAGTTTAAGATCCTATGGGACCTTCTCCAGGGAAAATCCACCAGAGTGTCAGGATGATCAATCAGGATGGCTGAAACAATGTTTCTCCTAAGGGTATGCTAAAAGAAAAGCAGTCCAGAAAAAACCTAATCAAACTAAGGCAACAAGCAAACTTATGTGATAGAGTGGATTCAAAAGTCTGGAACCTTACGGGATTATCAAGGCATCGCAAACCGCGATATACTGTAGGGTCCAACAATATGACGCAACAAGGAGGATTGGGACCGTACCCTTGCTTGCATACCCGATTACCTGGACAATACGTGCGTGCTAATCTCCTCGAGTGTTGTTCTCGGTGTATTGCTTTGCCAAGATGACCAAATGGTTAACTCGGTTGGTTTCAGGAATCCTAGTGGTGTCTCCCGATATACACAAGGTACGTGGGAGCTCAAATCCGTAGTGGTGTTGTCTAATGCACAACCGTTCGACAAGAGACCTTCCGATATACTACTGAGTACGTGATACACCCTTCGATATACGCCAAGTACGGATTATGGTACTTGGTGGGTACGTGAAGGAGCTCGATATACTGATAAGTACGTGGAAGACTACAATACTCTCGGGATACAGTGCTGGCAAATAACGATAGCTGCCACGCTTAACGACGCCAGAACATGTCTCTAACTTACACACAAGTTGCTAAACATTTTACCTAGTTCTACCGTTAATTTTATCTTGGACGGTTAGGTGAATGCATGAGGTGAGTACATAATCGGAAGCATAATGCAAGCCCTGGCTACATGCACGAAATATTCTTTTCTTTCAATGAATTCTAGCTATGGGAAGGGGAAAGCTTTTTCCAATAGTATTGCCAAAACAAACTCAATGAAACACAATTCCCAATTCAAACGAATTTGACAGTGAAAGTATTCTTTTCCTTTTCGACGAAACACAAAAAATCACAACACTACTATCCAAATCAAAGCAATTTTTTCTTTTCTTTTTCTTTTCAAATCAAAACGACACTAGGTGATGAAAAGAGAGGATTCTGAAATGAAATATGCAAGTTTTTCAATTTCACTTTCAATGGTCTAAAAGCAACAAAAATTAAAAATGCATCTATCTTTCCTTAGCATGGAAACAATTTTGCAAAAATCGAAGCGTTCTTTGAGCCTTTCAAGAAAATGAGCGATTCATAATTCAAGAAAAACACAATAGATCATACATTCATTCAACTTTTCCAAAACATAAACGAGAATTTTCCAATGCACAACAAATTTTCTTCAATAACATTCAAGAAATGATGGGAAAGAAGCACTTTTTAACTTTTCGATGGATGCATTAGAGAATAAACTTGATAACAACTGAGCTTTCAGGTCTAAATGACTGAAAAGAAAAGACTACTTGCAGCATTAATTCATTCAGAAAACTCAAGAAAAGACAAGCACTCAACCAAGCTGAAAGACACACTTAACTCAAAATCAAGCAGCAACAAGCAAATTAAGCAAGCAAAGCTCAAAAAAAATGTAAATGAGGTCTGGAAGGTGATCTAATGTAATAATCAGATCAGGGATGGAAGGAAGAGAATGCAAGGGTGAGCGGATGAAGGTGGAGGAGACAAGAGTATCCACCACTACCGGTCTTCAAGCTTGTCCAAAACGGAACCCAAAATAAATCCAAACAGAACCAAACACTCAAAACACAAATCATAAATGGGGTCCCTGGCTGGATCTTGCAGCACAGAGAGAGTTCATATAGCAAACCAAAGTCCAAACTGTCAAACAGAGAAGAGATGCCTGTATGCCAAAATTTAACAAATCAGCGCACTCTGTCCTTGTACACAATGCGACATCGCAGTTTGCTTACACAGGAAGTGCAACGATGTCGCAGTCTGCCAATGCAAGGGATGCGATGAGCATCCAACAGGTAAAGAACAAAGACTCAGAATGATGTAGTGTTGCTCTGTTTCCACTACCCAGGTGCGACAGGAGAAGTCTAGATCCAAGAATGAGTCAGATCTTTGAGCAATGAACCATGGAATGGTTTGAAAATGAGTTGTATGAACTCAGAGGAAGTAGATCAGAGTCTTCAACATGAAGATCTGATAGTGAAATCAACTCCAAGAAGTAAATGGAAAAAAATAAAAGGCTTGTGTCAAGCAATCAACTGAAATTGACTCTCAGATTAACAACTACTGACCAAACTCTATATACTCCCCAGTATGGTCGCCAGATTTGTTATCGGACAATCCACTCGAGCGGACGAAAGCCGGATCTCCCTAGCTCAAAGTGAGTCTAGAACAAATAGAACAAACTACCAATGCATTTCCTAGATCTACTTAAGGATCAAGTACTAGTCTTACCTTTTTACTACGCAATTATTTATCCTGAATGCTGCTCCACGTCCCACGGTCGTCAGATCCAAGATGCAAGACCTGTCAAGACAAGAAACAAGAGAAACCAGTAAAAGACATCTATACAATAAGTAATCTAAGTAAACAGGTAAGCAGGTAAACTACTCAATATCATTGAACACATGAACAATATTGGTGGAAAGCATTTGTATTACTGCAAATAGAGGAGTACATGATAGATATATAGAACCACAATCAAGGCTTAACGCTGTAACCCTTCTCCGACAAAGCCAATTGCCATATCCTTCCAAGGAAGTATGAGTTCTCCAATAGGTGAGTGGAGATGTTCTAAGAGTGATTTCACCAGCATGTAGATACCATAGTCTTCCTCCCTTTGGGATGGGAGTGAGCTTCACTTATATAGGAGTAAGTGGATAGGGTATGGATAGGATAGCTTGAGAGATGGTAGGAGAGGATTAAGGGATCTCTCCAAAGGTCTAGGAACCAAGTGCCAGCTCCCCTAGAGGTCAGGCATAAGCCCCTAAATGAGCAAGTTTCGAGAAGGATCTCGAATAAGCTATTTTTTCCCATTAACTAATCTTGTCGCACCCTGCAGTGGAGCAAGATGCATCGTCGCATGTTGCTAGTGTGCAACCTGCGATGACCCTTCAAAACCTAGCACAATTGGGTACAAATTCTCCCAGGATGATTACTTAGTCCGGGTATCTTCAGGGGTGTATACACTGAATCTTATGATGAGTAGATTTTGGGTGTAACACGCATATGCTTTGTAAGTCGTCCCGTAGTATTTGTTGATCCATAGCTTGTATTATCCCATGGTATTGACCCATAGTATTGTGCATAGACTTAGTATATAAGTGTGTATTGAGGTCAATGAAGGCACTGTGAAGTTATTTGTATTGAGCTTGATCAAAGGAGGTTTCCCCCTCGAAGTGGCCTACGATCAATAAAAATATTATGTGATCTCATATATTGTGCATTTTATCAATTAATTGTTGCAGGTTCCTTACAATGATTGGGTGAAAATCGAAGTTATCGCAAACCCTAAAAATAGACAGATGTGGGATTTCTGGATTCAGGAAGTGGAATTTGGGATAGGGTCCTCAAGAAGAAAATATGCAGAATGGGATTTCAGGGGTTCCAGTGAATTTTCAATGGAAATGGACCTAAATCAAAGAAGATATGGCAAAAACATAGTTTTTTTTTTTAGTTGCAACGGCTCTAGATAGATACAATATGATATTTATTAGTTGTCAATAGATATGGACCCCAGGTATGATCAACTTCCTAAAGGTTCAGAGGATTCAATAGGCTAACAATGTTGTCTAACGCCTTTCATATTGGGGCAGTACCTCTCACTCCACGACTCAAGTAAAACTGATAATCGCTTTGTCACAAACGACAGCTCTTCATTTACCTCATGGGTGAGAACTAGTCAATCAGCTAGGGGTCGTTTCCCTTTTCGCTGGTAGGTCCTCTCAATGGGACAGCTACGTCGGGGTTCCTGTGGTACTCCTCACAATGAGTTTTAGGGAAATTCCCAAGTACTTCCCACAGTTAAGCGGATATGGATTATTCCCGGATCCGAACCTGCAATTGAAAGGAACAATACAGATTCAAAAAAGAAATTTGCAGAAATTCCACCCAGCAAAGCCCAAGAAAGTGCTCTGATACCTGATGTAGGGAACCTCCAATAATTAAATGATGAAAATGCACGATATATCAGAAATAGAAGAACACATAAATTATTTATTCATCGCATTCCACTTCGAGGGGGCAACCTCCTTTGAGAAAGCTCAACACCAATAACTCGTGGATGCCTTCATTGGCCTCAACACGTACTTATATACTAAGTCTAAGTAAAC
Organism: Larix kaempferi; assembly: GCA_027924585.1. Taxonomy (NCBI): domain Eukaryota; kingdom Viridiplantae; phylum Streptophyta; class Pinopsida; order Pinales; family Pinaceae; genus Larix; species Larix kaempferi. The sequence goes on along the minus strand of BSBM01000757.1, from coordinate 16,789,780 downwards.
AACTATTACTCCCCATGAATGTGAGATAATACAATATAATAATGGGATGACTTACAAATCATATGCGTCCAACAACAATATACTAACAATGTGGGATAATACAGTATATTAACAAAGTAAAGAGAAGGGTTGACACGGGTTCCTAATAGTAAAAACAGATAGGTTGTAACATGAATGCAAGGTTGGTTTCCAAATTATTTTCCTAGGTTGAAGGAATTGAATACCATGAAACATTTTTCCCTATCACCAAAATGAACTCCATCTTCCTTGTTCTTTCCCTTGCCACCTTACATAAATGGGAAGTCTATCAAATGGATGTCAAGTCTATCTTATTGCATGGGAATTTGTAGGAAGAAATTTACATGGAACAACCTCCTGGTTATGTTCAGAATTACTCTAGCCTTGTCTATCACCTTAAGAAATCCCTATATTGCCTTAAGAAAGCTCCTTGAGACTAGTATGCCAAATGATAGATTTCTCCTTAGCAATGGTTTTTCTAGATGTCATTTTGACCCCAATTTCTATACCAAGAAAGTAGGAAACCATATCATCATCCTTGTTATGTATGTTGATGACCTTATTCTCACTAGTGGTGACCACAAACTTTTAACCCATGTGAAATATGGCGTGAATCTAGCCTTAATAAGACCTTTGAAATGACATACTTAGGAAATTTGCATTATTTTTGTTGGAAACCTAACTCTATGGGATTTGTCACGTCCCCTCCCGTCAATTTGATGCAAGGGAGGAAACATGATCAAACTTACTGGGATTATTGACAATCTCAAGCCCGTTCATTACTAAGAAATGCATGGATAAGTAAAACTTGTGTATACATATTCATAATCAGCAAGCACAACAGAATTAAACACTATATATGCACACAGCTTCGTCATGCATTCAACATGTAAACAACAGTCATTAATTAAAACATTGCAGAACATAGAATTAACATAACTCAATTAATAACACAGCGGAATGACCATAATAACATACACGTGGAAGGAGATGCATTAGCCTATTTCTTCCAGGAAGAATAATGAAACAATCACATAATAATCAATCCCATTCTCATGCTATGCACATGCATCATGCCAACTAGCTTAAGATAATCATTTCGTCCAAGTAACACGAATAATTAAACATACAGGACAAAACACAGAATGATCATAGTTTAACCACATAGAACACTTATTTTTATGATGAAGTTGTCCAAACAATTGGCTATGGGAGAGCAACGTTCCACCCAACCATAGGTCTCTATCCAGCCTGTATTCTTTCAGCCGAGAGACCACCCCCAAGCTGGGTTGTGTATCCATTAAGGAGGAACTAGATGGGCTCACTCACAGCCATGGTTTCACTCAAATAGTCATGCTAATCCAACACACAGTTGGGTTTATCAAGCATGCAATAAGAAAAGGAGGAGGATGCTAAGCCAGTGAGATCAACCCCATAGCTACAGACATCTCAAGCTAAATTCAAGCAATCCAATCCTCTGTTCGAACATCTACACTTGGATTTCTCACAATTCTGTCATCAAGTAACTCAATCACATCACTAGATTTTTGGGCTATAAAAACTGGGTTTCCCAATGGATTTTGGGGTATCTAATACTCTCAATTTCGCCGCAAGTTTCATATCTATGGATCCCCCATTGGATTTCATTGTCAAATACCAATTTTGGGTGTTTATGGCTCTTCAAAACATGGGTTCTTGCAAAGTTATGATTTCTGGTTTTTTTTCACTGTTGGGCATTCGTAATGGTTGAAAACTAAAGTTGGGATCTTCAACAATGGAATGGGAATGAGGAAGAACCAACTCCCATGAGGTAGAGTGACTTGTGGTACAAGAAAAATAGAGCCCATACCTACCATACGAATTTCTGGGTTGCCCATGCTCCATTGAAGCCATGGAATGAGTTCTTCAACCACTTCCTTACAACAGAATTAAATGTCAGCAAAGGAATTCAAATGGGTTCACAAGATGACATTTCGAAGCGTATGGTTCAATCCCACAACCCCCTCACCACTCCCTAGTGGATACACATTTCCCCTTCTCATTAGTTGCTTCCATAGCTAGTTTTGGTATTTTATTGCATGATGTTTATTTACATCATTTTTACAATGATCCATGGCTTCATAGCACATGGGTAACATAATATCAAATGCTTGCCTTTTAACTAAAAATCTGAGCATCCACTAGCGGGGCCTTGGCCTTGAGCTCCACGCTAGGAACACATACATCACATGTATACAATATTTACATTGAAAGCTAATATATCCTAAGGGTCAAAATGGGGTATTACAGGATTATGGTTCCACAATTAAATTTGTACAAATTGTAAATATTAGTTAGTTTAATAAGAAGAATGTGGAGAGTCACCTTGAACTCCAATGGGTCTCTTGGAATCTGAAGCCCAAGAGACAATCCACAATGTATAAATAAGTGATTTCTACATTGAATAAATCAATCTGAGAGTTATTTTTGACAGTGGTATTAGAGGTCCATAACTCTTGAGCTGCATGACTTCCTTCCTACCATTCTGCATGCCTTTCTCCTGCCATATTATCTACATAGATGTTTCTTTGCATCAGACTTGCAAGGGCATGAAACACTCTCTTGTATACCTTAAACCATAATTTTGGTATCTTTTCTTTAATTCTCTCTACGTCGGTATCATCTCCTCCACCGACCCAGAACTGCGTGGTTGTTTTCTTGAGTCTCTCTCATATCGTCCACATTAGAAACATAACCCTAATTTATGTGTTTTCATGACTATTGTTGCGTAATGAAACTGAAGTCTTCTACATTGAGTGCATAGTCAATGTGCGTGTTGGTGATAGACCGTGCATCCTTTGAGAAGAGGGAGTGTAGTCCTATAGAGTTAAGGTATCCAAGGAATCATCCCTCTATCTCCCAAACAAGAATGGGTCAAAGAGTTTGTCGCGTCCAAAGAAGAAATCCCATAAGCTCAAACCTACAAAAACCCTAGTCTCATGTCAAGTCCTTGGTGCGACCTCTCTACATGAAGATTGTTTTGTCATCTTGATGTTGTGAAGATTGGAGGCTATCATCTTGTGTTTGAAGCTCGATTAAAGGATGTGAAAGTGAAATGTGACTGCTACGTGAACCATTTTTGAGAGAACACGATTGAATGAGAATGTGACTATGTTAAATGCATTGAAGTAAAGGCTCCATTCTGCGCCATAACGTTGATGACCATATTTGAATCTATTGCGTGGATACAAGTTGTTGTGTGGATACAAGATGGTGTGTGGATATTATTGCATAGCTTGGATACAAGCTGGTGTTATGTGGAAGACTGTTCACAAGGGTAAATATTTATTCACATAATTAAATATTGTATGCTCTCAAGTATTTTGGTGCTTTAAAGATAGTCACAACATGATGTGAATTATAGTAGAAATTATTTTGTATTAAAAGAACCTATTGCCTAGACCTAAACCTGTAGAAAATTCATAGTCTATTGAACAAGAGACTATCATGTTTGTACTAAGGTGGAAGAGACTATGATATCCTAATAAGTGTTGCATTGTGTAGAGTATTGCGCATAGTTTATTGAATAAGATTATCATTTTTGTAAATAAGGTGGTAGAGACTTAGACTTGCACCTTTTCTTCTCCCAAAACGCTGTTTACTTGCAGGTGAAAATTACAGAAGATGCATTCTTTTGCATCTACGGTTGGAGTAGTAAAGACCTTTTTCCTTGCTCAGAATCAATCAAAGTTATGTTCCAAGTGAGAGAACAATAGAAGAGGACGAGGAAGAATAAAGTTCAGAGGTAGGGGGGGCATAAACAACTCAAGCAAAAGACTATATTTGAAGTGTAAGCGTTGTGGGAGGAATGGACATGAAGCAGATTAGTGTTGGCTTCCTTGGGACTCCATCAAAAAAATACATAACCATAAGAAAGAAGACAAAAGTAAGAGCCAATAGGATGGTAAAGATCCTGATTTTGCTCATTGTATTGTTGCACATTGTAATCTTGGATAAATGAAATCACATCTTTTTCATCATATAAAGATTGTTGGTTGTTTGATACTGGTGCAACATCCCACATGAAATTTAGAAAATACCATTTTGAAGAATTGAATGACAATGTATATGGCATAGTGTATTGTGCAGACAAGTCTAGTATTAAACCAAAGGGAATTGGTTCCATCAAGCTCAAACTGCTTGGATTCCTTGACTTATTGTTGCAGAATGTTCTCTATCTTCCAGAGTTGTAGAGACGCCTGTTGTCATTGGTGCATATTCGACAACAAAGCCATTCCATCCACATGTTCGATGGAATCATAGAGATAAGGAGTTCCTCTAACAACCAGGTCATCATGACCAGATATGAAGATGGAAAGTTGTTGAAGTTGAAAGGCTCATCTGCAAGAGTTCATAACTTTTCCAAACTCTCTCAGCATGGAGAATGTAATCTATCATCTAGTTTGTTATGGCATGCTAGATATGGTAATCTAAATTATAAGATTCTTCATTTGTTGAGAAAGAATGGTGTCTTTGGTTTTTCGACCATTCCTAAGAAGAAGAACAAATGTGATGCATGCATACTAGGAAAACATAGTAAGCAACCATTTTGAGTCAAAATTCAGAGCATGTAGAAATTTAGAGTTGGTTCACTTTGAATTATGTGGCCACATGCCTATTCCTTCTACCAATAGTAATAGACATCTCATGACCTTTGTTGATGACTACACCCAAATGTGTTGGGTATACTTGTTAAAGACAAAATCTAAAGCATTTCAAACATTAAATTATTTTATGCATCGATAGAAATCAAGCACAATCTCATATTGGAACACTTCATACTGATAATAGAAAATAATACACTTCTAATGATTTTGAAGACTATCTTCGTCAACATGGGATTGCACTTGAAACTTCAGTTCCTTACAACCCTCAACAAAATGGTGTGGCAAAAAGAATGAATAGAACCATAATGAATATGGTACCCTCAATGATGTTTTTCAAGAATATAAAACTAATGTTTTTGGGTGATGTAGTGTTATGTGCATTCTATTTGATAAAAGGAAGTCCAAATCATGCTCTTGAAAACAAGACTCCACATGAAATGTGGTATGGCCACCTCCCTTTGGTGAGGCATATCAAGGTCTTTGGTTCCACATACTATTCCTTGATACCAAAGGATCAAAGGGACAAGCTTGGTGCTCAAAGTCGAAAATGCATTTTCTTGGGGTATTCAGAAACCTCCAAGGCATATCATCTTTATGATGAGGTAAAAAATAAGTTTGTCATTTCCAGATATATCATTTTTCTTGAAACTAATAAAAATGACAAGTCTATTGATTGACAACTTGATCGTCTAGATAAATTTTCCCATCTAAAGACATATTATGAAGATGATAATGAAATTCCACATCTTGAAGGGGGGATCCCTATCTTGGATCAATCTCTAGAATTTTTGTTTGAAGCACCAACACCCATTCATAAAGAAGCTCGTGAAGAAGAAGTTACTGCCACTTCACCTAAATAGGAGGCTCAATTAGATGATGTGGTTGAGAGGGTTGGAAGACTGAATCTTGAAGAAAATGAAGCACCACTAGTTGATCAACTTGGAACATCACAAAAAGTTCCTAAATGGGCCACAAAGACACGTGAAAGTGTCCATCTGGATGAAGTTGGAAATACATGAACAAGGAGTTCAACCAAACAAGAAGATGGAGATGTTGCATATAACTTAGGTGAGGACATGGGTGTCTCATTTGATTGTGAATTGAATTTATCTACTAAATTTGAACCAACTTCCTTTGAAGAGGCTGCTACATGTGATGAGTGGAAATAAGCCATGCAAAATGAGTATGATGCGCTCATGAAGAATGGAACCTGGAAGTTGGTTGATCCTCCAATTGGAACCAAACCAATTGGCTGCAAGTGGGTATAAGAGTACAAATACAGATCAAATGACTCACTTGAAAAGCACAAAGAGAGGCTTGTGGCGAAAGGCTATGCATAGAAGGAAGGAAATGACTACAAAGAGATGTTCTCCCCACAAAAAAATGGGATACCATCCCCACCTTACTATCTTTGGTTGCAAAAAATGGGTGGAAATTCCACGAGATGGTTGTAAAAAACAATTTCCTGAATGGAGACTTGAAAGAAAATGTTTTCATGTCTCAGCCAGAAGTATTTGTTGTGAAGGGACAAGAACAAAAGGTATAAAAAATCGTCAAGTCCTTATATGGCCCGAAACAAGCACCTCGAGCATGGTATGAAAAGATAATCGAGTATATTCTTAAGCTAAATTTCAAACATTATAATTTTGATGACACAACATTGTTTGTAAAGAAAGTTGGAATATTTGTTGTCTTTCTTGTGGTGTATGTAGATGACCTTTTGATGACAAGGAATAATGAAATTTATATTGCATCCATAAAGAAATATTTGAAGGAGGGATTTAAAATGACAGATTTGGGACACCTTCACTACTACATGGGAATTGAAGTCACTCAACATACTAAGTACATATTCATCTCCCAGAATAAGTATGTTGGAGAATTGTTGAACATGTTTTGCATGACAAAATGCAACCCTATCTCAACTTTGGAAAAAAAATTGAAGCTCACATCAATTGAAGGAAAAGAATGCGAGAATGTGACCAAGTATGACAGCTTGTGGGAAGCCTTATCTACTTTACAACCACCAGAATAGACATTTCATATGTTGTTGGAATCCTTTCAAGGTTTATGCACAAACCTTGTGAAGGACATTGGTCTGTTGCTAAAAGAGTTCTAAGGTACCTGAAGGGGAATCAAGACTTTGGACTCAAGTACTCTAAGGTGGATGACTTCAAACTCATTGGGTACTCTGATTCAGACTTTGATGGCGACAAAGACATAGGAGTGTCTACTTCTGGATACAAAATGAGCCTTGGATTAGAAACTATCTCCTGGAGATCACGCAAACAATCAATTCTAGTATATTCGATAACAGAGGAAGAATATGTGGATGCTACTGAAGCAACAAAAGAGATAATGTGGCTCAGGAAGATACTTGAAGATTTGAAGGAGAAACAAGAGAAATCCACTCCCTTATTGATCAACAACACTTCTGCAATCAAGTTGGAGAATAATCCCATATTCCATGATCGAACCAAGCACATCAACACGAAGTACCATTTGATTTGACATCATGTAGATTCCAATATAGTTAATCTATGACATTGTTCCACGACGATCAAATTGCAGACATCTTCACCAAAGTGCTCGGACGAGAAAAATTTGAAAGGTTATAAACATGCTTGGACTTACAAACACCCCTTTGGATTAAGGGGGGGATGTTGGAAACCTAATCCTACAAGATTATGGTTCCATGATTAAATTTGTACATATTGTAAAAATGAGTCAGTTTACTAAGAAGAATGTGGAGAGTCACCTTGGACCCAAGCAAATGTCATGGAATCTGAAGCCCAAGAGACAATCCCTAATGTATAAATAAGTGATTTCTACATTGAATAAATCAATCCAAGAGGTATTTTTGATAATTTTCTTGGCCTCCAAGTCCTGCAAATTAAAGAAGGAATTTTTATTTCTTAGTCCAAGTATGCATGAGACATTCTTCATCGCTTTCACATGGATGATTGTAAACTAGCATCATCCCCCTTCTAGTATGGAGTCAAACTTTCTGCCACTTTCACTTCACTCGAAGTAAATGCCACCTTATATCATCAACTTGTCGGTAGTCTCTTATACTTGACTCATACCCATCCTAACATTTCCTTTGTTGTTGGTATTTTTTCCCACTATATGTAAACAAATCATGAAAACCATTGGAAAGCAGGGAAAATGACACTTCAGTATATCCAGGATACAATTTAGTTTGGCATTCATTACAGTTCATGGGGGGCTCCCTTTTTGGTTGGTTTCACTAATTTAGATTGAGTTGGAAACCTTGATGATTGGAAGTCTATTGTAGGTTATGTTTTCAGTCTTGGTTCCAGACCTGTCACTTGGGCTTGTAAGAAACAACAAGCTCTTTCTCTTTCTTTAGTAGAAGCAGAGTATCGAGTTGCAGCTAAAGCAGGTTAGGAAGCTTTGTGGCTTCGATAGATCCTTTCAAATCTTGAACTCAAGTAGCAGCACCCGACTACCCTTTGGTGCGACAATCAAAGTGCCATCAAGCTCACCAAATATCTAGTTCAACGTCATCCCATCAAACACTTTGAGCTACATATGCACTTCATTAGAAATCTTGTTCATGATCGTGTTCTAGAAGTGCTCTTCTTCCCTACAGATGATCAAGTTGCAGATATCTTCACAAAGTCTCTTACAAAAACAAATTTTTCTAAATTTCGATCCATGTTAAGAGTTCATGAATTTGTCATTAAGAGGGGGGGGTAGGTTCTAATGCCTCCTTCCTTCTCCTATAGTGTCACTTTTGTAAATCCTTCAATCCTATCCCAAGTTGTTCTTAAGGGGGTTTCTAGGATATTAAGACACTTAGGAGTTAGTTAAGATCAACTTGGTATTAGGGTGTTTTTTAAGGATTGTAATAGTGTACTTGAGTATAGTATTCTAGGCGATTATTTTGGGTTGAAAAAATCATATATATAGATAGGTAGGCGAATGTTAAATATGAAACATACAATTTACTACCAAAATTTATAAATTTGGCGAATATTACATTTAAAAACATATTTTACGTAAATATAGGTGATATTAGAGAGTGAAAATGACTAAATAGCAAATTTATTTTTTGAAAGAACGCCTCAAAAATAGTCAATTGGCGAAATTTCGCCCCTAAAAATTACCCTGCTTGGTATGATGTATCTTTAGGTCAAATGTGTTTCTTTAGTATGCATTAGTATGCATTTGTACATATATAATCCGATGGTCACGATATGTTCTAGATATACAATGATCCGATGATTCATTCTCACCTCGATCTTAACAACCATTGATCCGTAACTTCAACACTCGATTGGTCCATGATCTCTATTTAAAGAGCATAGAGGATCATTTGTTGGATGATCGATTATGAGAAACTCATTGTAACATTTTTTTATTTACATAATAATATTACCTCAAATAATACCTATTTGACTTGAATCATGGAATGTTTCTCTCTTCAAAAGTTAAGCCATATAAAAATAGAAGTGTGAAGATGCAATAACCATAGGTGTAGGTCCCAAATGTGAAGATTGTATGTTGTGATACTATGGTGTTTGTTGATTTATACCCTTACGAAGTGGCTTGCATTACTAGTGTGTTCAGTCTGCGACTTAGATGGTTTTAACATGTGTTAAATTGTTTATATTCCTTTGGTTCCTCTAGGTAATGTATTTTATTGCACAAACATAACAATTGATATGATGTGATCACATATTTTATGCCAATTGCTTAGTTGTATGTCACTATAAGCATTACTTGATATATATATATATATATATATATATATATATATATATATATATATATTTATGAATATGAGAAATAGGAAAAAAGCCTAATCGAATAAATTGAAAAGTTGCATGACTTATTAATGATATTTGCTAGAAGTAGTTATAGGTAATGGTATATATTTTAAATGCATTTTTAAGTTGTATAAATTTTATGTCTCCATTATATAAAATATTAATATTTTGAAGTACATCATGGTGTTAAGTTGGTAAGTCAAATTTTTATAGATCGAATGATGGAGTTTTACACCACTCTATAGAACTTTGTCATACAATATCTATAACATTTATAATAAGATTATCATATGCAAACATATTTATATGACATGATAATGTTGTAAAAAAAATAAGAGTTTATAAAAAAAAATAGTGAAGAGAATAACATAATGGAAAAACAAGATAACACCATCACATTCAATAATATATAGAATTTACGTGGTAAAAATTTGACAAGAAGTAAGGAAATATCAACAAGGTAAGATATTGATATTTGTATTGCTAAAAAATAATGATTACAATCTTCCTACAAAGAGCTTACATTATTACATATGCTTCACATGTTACACTAATATATAATAACTTCAACATAACTATCATTGTTCCATGAACTACTATCGTTATATGAACTGCCACAGTTATGTGAACTACAAAATTTTCACCTTGGGTTAATTGTTGTCACAATTTGAACAAATACGATTAGACAATTCATGTGGTGTTCAACCATGCTATCCTCACAATATAACTATATAGACAAATAAAACACAAATTCTCAAACTTTCAAGGTTAGAAATATAAGATACAATGAAAAACATTGGTTTGGTAATGTTGAGGTATCCCAACTTCCTTTGTGTTATTATAATAGATGAAAGCTATAGATTTTTTTGTCGTTGGTAAGTTGTTTATTAATATAGGTGTTTCTATATATCTATCAATATAAGCATCTATTGGTACGGGGTTTTTTATATTAGGTTGTTCTTGACTCTTCATTGATGTCTTATTATGATGATGTTTTAAGTATAATGAGAGCATATTATGTTGTTCTTGACTCTTTACCAATATCTTATTATAACAATGTTTTAAGCATAATAACAACTTGACAAAGTGTACATGCATCACTTATTAACATGTATTCTCTTTAACTTTTTTATTTTATAAGTGGAAGAAAGATACTAATTTTGTTCATTAATATCATTTTTATTTTTCAATATTTTCTACTTCCATAATTTATAAAAAAATTTGTACATGAATATCCTTTCATTGCCTCCATATTTTCCACTTTTCAAAAACATAATTCTTAATAGTTGATTATAATTTCATGAAATGACATTGAAATCATTACAAAATAAATGATCAAACTCACTTCCTCTATTTACTATGGTTAAAACTTTAAAAAATTAAATTCCATAATATATATAGGATTTACTTACTTTTAAAATTTTTAAATATATAATATTGATATAAATCTATTAATAAAATATTTACAATTGAATTATACTTTATGTACAACCTGTTTAGCTAATAATACTTTATCATATGTACAACTTATTTAATTAATAATACTTATCAAATCGATTTACTACACTCACATAAACAATAACTAGACAACAATACATCACACATTTTAACATTCCATTTACCATTATTAAAACCTTTATCAAAATATTTTTCTCCAAAAAAAAAAACCTTTATCAATAATCAAATTATTATTCAATGCAACTTGACTATGAGGATCAAAGTTGGGATGGAAAATCTTTCTTGTAGTTTTGTAATTGCCTTCTCCACATGGATATTTGTCGGACATGACAAAATTTGTGAAAAGACCAACATAAAGGTTATATATTTGGATATGACAAAATTTGTGAATTTACATTAATGCTTTTGAGATGGGGCAAGACCAGCAAAAAGTTATGTATCTGAAGTCCATCCTAGACAATTTTTCTCCATGATAAACTTCAAGTACAACTTGGCTCAATCTTAACCTAATCCCTCCTTACAACATGACCATGATCTATAAAGAAAGACCCATTACAAGGAAAAATGCACTCCAGACAAGCTTTTCCAACGCACATGCCTCATCGTCTAGTGATGCCACAACCACCCATCATTGGAATCAAAAGTTTCCAACAAAGGAGGGCCCATGGTTTAAGGTTCCAACAAAGGAGGGCCCATCGTCGATGCTCCTCTTTTTGGAATTATTTATTAATGCTTATTTTCTTTTTCCATTTTACATCAAATTGAATATTAACGGTGGGAATAACTCAATAACAAAATGTTTATGCAAATGAATATTGATGATGTTGTTTAGAGAATGCAATTTTTTTATGATTATTAAAATTATCTCTCACAAATTTAAATTAACTAAATTATAGAATATATTTTAAAAAATATAAATTGAATTTTAATTTCAATTTCCATTCATGCATTCTCACATTTTAGATAATTTTTTTCATAAATAATTACAAGAATAACTATTTTATTTTATCCCAAATTAGAATAGTTGGCATGTGAATGAATATATTGGATTATGTATTGTTAAGTTAACAATAAACCAATAAGTAAAATATTAGTTTTGTGATAATTTCAAAGTAACTAATAATTGGGTAAATTGAAAGCATTTACTTCACAATTAATTAATTAATGCAACTTTTGTGTATTTGTAGGATTTATATGTTATAATTTACAACATGAAATAGTTGGCACTTGGACGATTAAAATTGGGTAAATAACTATTTTACTTCATAACCAATTAATGAATGCAATTTTTGCCTATTTGTAGGACTTTATACTTTAGAACTTGTAATAGTTGGCACTTCGACCATTAAATTTGTTTATTTGCATTATTTAGTATTTATGTGTTAGCATTTACAACATTTACAACATGATTCCAAATTGGAATAGTTGGTGGTTAGATATTAGTTTTGGGTGAATATCTATTTTACTTCATAATTAATTAATTAATGCAACTTTGGCCAATTTGTAAGATATCCAAATTGGAATAGTTGGTGCTTTAATGATTATAACCTAAAATATATTATATTAAATGTATTTTTAAGTTGATAATATAACAGTGAGTTAAATATTAGTTTTGTAATAATTGCATATTAATAAACATCCATCTTAACGCTTTATCAAGCGCTCAAATCTCTTGAGGTGCAAACCCCTTTTTAGAGTCCTAAACTTCCTCAAGATATTTGATCCCTATCTGCCCTTCATAGAGCCAAAGTTAAGATGGGAAGTGTTGACATAATGTTATAATTATCATGGTCAATCATCTCTAAGAGTTGTTTTGATCACACACACACACACATCCATGCACACACTTGTTTGTGGCTCAGAAAAAAAGACACTTATGATTTGGTTGAGAGGGGAGATGTAATGATACTTAGGTATACCTTATCATGATGTATTTAACTGACTTTGCAAACTCTTGACCTTAAAAGTGTTGTGTTGACATAACCTTGTAACTATCAGGGCCGACTGTCGCAAGGGGAACTTTTACCAATAAACACACACACAAGATTGCAACTTAGAGAAGCTACACTTGTGGTTTGGTTGAGAGACGAGATTGGATGAAAAGATGTAAGAATATTGAGGTAGAGTCTTATCGTGGTGCAATGAACCAACTTTGCCAACACTTAACCTTAAAAGTGAAGTGTTGACACAAACTTATAACCAATTGGGCCAAGTGTTTCCAAGAATCGCTTTTACTAGTACACAGAGAGAGGCACGTGGCTTAGGGAAACCACACTTATTGTTTGGTCCAACAACCTTCCTTAGAATTAAATGACAAAACATAATGATACTTTTGTAGAACCTTCTACAATGAACTTGTTTATTTTCCAAAGGTGGCAAGACCTATCATAACTCACTTGTTAAACTCATAGTAAAGACAACCAAAGACAACCATTACTGATTGCTATCTACAAATGTGAGCTCACTCATTACCGTTATTCAAAGAAAACCACACCACCTAAAATAACCCATTGGTGGTCCACAAGGGGGCAGACTTCCACTTTTGGTAGAGACCTCCCATCTTAGGCCATTAACCTCTTTCCTTAAGTCCAAGGAAGGTGAATTCTTAATTAATCAAAAGCATTTTTAAGTCTTACTCGTAGGCCAAACAATAAACCAACTTTACAAATTAAAATTGCTCCAAATAATATTTTCTAAAAGATTTCAAAATAATATAAATAATCTTCTAAAAAATTTCAAGAAAGAAAAAAATAACATATTAAATATATATGTTCTTACTTTGACTTGACTTCTAACAGTTTTAATGATCAATTATACATTTTCAATTATCAAATTTATATATTAATTTTTTTATCCTCTCCATTCGAAGGATCGGGAGTATATTTAAATCACAATAAAATCGTATTAATTCACTTCTATAAATAATAAAATAAAACAAATCTATAAAGCAAACTAATTCACTTCTATAAATAATAAAATAAAACAAATCTATAGAGCAAACTAATTCACTTTTAATTAAATACAAAATAATAAAATAAAACAAAGTATACGCAACCGTCAAAATGACTATTACCATCTAATTTTATGTTGGAAATTATCATATAACCCTTTGTTGGGAATTTTGATAGAGTTGATGAGCTTCTATTGAAAATTTTAAAATGACAGATAGAGATGATGAAAACTATGACATTTCACAGTTTTAAACAAAATACATGTCACAATATTGAGAAAAAATCAACATGGTGCTTGAGCAAACTTTCCCAAACAAAATCAATAACCATAAGAACAAAGAGGGCAACTTCCTGGCTAGCAATAGACTAGGCTGACTGTGACCTGTCTCTGTTTACATCTGGAAAAATAGACATAAAGTCACATACCATGTGCTTGATGACTGGAGAACATACATCAATGTTTAACGCTCTTAAAAGAGAGTGAAATAGCTGCAAGGAAGAGAACAAAACATATCATATCAGCCAGCTCCCGTTGTTTGTTGCCGTCCATTAAAAGGGCCTCGAGATTCCACGAAATATGAGGGAGCAAGGCAGAGGTCCCCAAAACTGGTCCTGAGGACCCCATCTGTGAGTACAATATTGTATGGAATTGGATCCAGCAAAATGACCTTTTTTATTATTTGATACCTCTTTATCTGTTTGGCCCAATTACCAGAATTAATAAAGGTCCGATCCAGGCCAAACTCTCTGTCATACATTCCGGATTAGTGGAAGTTGTCTTTTAAAACGCATTTTCTGCTTAGATTTTGTACAAATATACTGTTTCATCCATTGCCCTGTGAGCTTCATACCGTCTATGAAGATCTCGAAAAGTTTTACCTGAACATAGCGAAGAGTTCACAATGAACTGGGAGGATCCCAGATTGAGAATGTGGCTGAATTCCCCATTGAGTGAGCTTGTTTCGGCGCTTGGGTTCATTGCCTCTGGGATAATGGATGAGGATTCTATTCTGGGTATCTTGTTGATCAGGCTTCAACATTGATTTAGGAAATGCCCATGTAAGAATTCTCTGGTGGGTGACAAGATCTGGTTTTGTTTTGATGTGGGCGCGAATACCTGGTGGAAGTACAACGCATTTCCATCTGTGCTGCTGAAATCTAATAGATATACAATGCATATTTGAAATCTCTGGGTAGCATCGTATTAGCAGCTGGATCTGAAAAATGCCTGAAGCATTTCCTTCTTGTTTTGGAGAATCTGGAGGTGCTCAGCTGACAGATAAGTCGTCTTCTTATTCTTCTAGCAGCAGAATGACACAGAACTTGATAACTTGCTTGTATCAGACCAAAATGGCAGGAATCTGCAAATTTGTGACCATAACATGGTGCAAGAATCTACTGGGACAGGGCCTCAGTGTCCATGTCAGTGACCCAAGTTGCCATTATATGTGCAAAGTTGATACGAAGCCATGGTTCTTCTGGAGAAAGCACGGATCCAAGAGTTTTGATGTCAATGGGAAGAAGATGGAAGTGTTCTGGGACGTGAGCAATGCTAAATATGTGTGTGGGCCTGAGCCACAGGAAGGCTTCTATGTGGCCCTGATATGTGAGAAGGAGATAGTCCTGTTGTTGGGAGATATGCAGGATGAGGCCTACAAGAAAACCCACACAAGGAAGCCATTCACTGAGCCCACATTGTTGTCTAGAAGAGAGCATGTGTTTGGAAAGAGATATTACACGACAAAGGCACAGTTTGGTGAAAGTGGAAGGACTCATGACATTGTGATTGAATGCCACACAGGGGGATCCAAGGAGCCAAGATTGTATGTGAGAGTTGACAAGCAGTTGGTCTTGCAGGTCAAGCACCTGATGTGGAAGTTCAGGGGCAATCAGAAAATTGAGGTTGATGGAACCCCAATACAAGTCTTCTGGGATGTGCACAATTGGCTCTTTAATCCCACCAATGGTCATGCTGTCTTCATGTTCCAGACTTTTGGCGATCGGATCTTGAACAATAGTCAAAGTGCCAATAATGCTGCTGTCCCTTGCCAACCTTTTCCACCATCTGTGTTACAGTGGCCTACTCCATCTGCATTCAGTATCAGAGGCCATGATAAGGCCTTCTTCAAGAGCAGCTCCTCCTCATCTTCCTCTTCGAATTCGAGCTCTTCAGTGTTACAATGGGCAAGCATGGAGACTGAAACAGGCAGCCCATCTGGCTTCTCCTTGTTGCTATATGCATGGAAGAATGAGTAGGGAGCTGATTAATACTACTATTATCAGTGCTATTAGTCTTTCTTTCGAGTTGTTGAGTTTTGTACATATGATTGCACTAGCTAGGCTGCATTCTGTTTTTCTTTCTCAATTCTGACAGATATATGATTGATTTATTGAAGCCTCATCATGGGAGCTTCTGAGACATGAATAAGTCCATTGTCCAGCTTTCTTTGAGGCCTGGTGTTGATGCTCCTGCTACTACTTGTGCCAGTGGCCGCTATAGACCAATAAATGATTTCATTAGGCATTTCACAAATCCAAACACTTTCAATTGATTGTTCAAAGGGGAGTTGATACCTTCATTTTTTTTGAGTTGGTGAAGTTTAGGGTTAAATTTGAGTTAGTGAAGTTCAGGGTTAAATTAATTTCATGGTTACTAGGTATTCATATTTGAGAATTGGCAAAGTTGAGGGCAGTAGATTTAATTTCATGCTTATTAAGTATTTACATTCTCTGGTGAGATGCTCTCATAAGCCTGGTGCAAGATCAAACAGATTCTGTTTTTGGTGTCACCAAAGAGATTGATGACATGAGATTTTCACTAGGTAAGAGAGTTAGCCCTCATGGTAATGACCAACATTTCTTCTTTTCTTTTATAGTGCATTACAGAGACAAAGAGTCTGAAATCTTTTATAATGCATTACAGAGACAAAGAGTTTAAAATGGATTTGCATTATGGAGACAAAGGGTTTGAAATGGATTTGCAATTATGCATTGGTGTTTGCTGTCTTTTCATTTTCAGATTTAATGTGGCTTATGCCAGTTTTATGAAAGTGATGTGTTTTTTTTTAATAATATTCAGAATCTGTTGAATTCTTGACACGCTAACAGTTAAACATGAACATTACAAATATAAATGGCTATTAGTAAGAGCCATGGAATAAATGCAGAAAACAAATAGCAATTAACAATAAAATACAGCGACACTAAGTGGGAAAAAACACTAACCAGAGTTATCATGCATAAAACACAAAGTGGAAAAAAAACTCCACCAGATATGCGCTTTATTGCACATTGGTTCAGCGAAATGTAGTACCGTCGTTCTATATCTATACATTTATTTTATATTTTAATAATTTTGACAAAAACACGTGGTTGTAATTTGTAATTTGTTGGTGTATATCTTTTTAGTGGTGTAATCAATTTTGCTCCAAAATATCTATAATATTATGTTTATATTGATATTTGTTTAAAAAAAATTATAATGTAAGAATATTGATTTAATCTTTCTTGATACAATTTAATAACTTTGATATATCACTACATCTTAATGTATGTATGATAAAATAAATATTTTTAAATAATTTATGATAAAATGCATATTTTTAAATCATTTATGATAAAGTAACATCTATGTTTATATTAAATTTTGTTTAAAAAAAATTATAATATAAGAATATTGATTTAATCTTTATTATACAATCTTACAATTTTGATATATCACTCCATCCTAATGTATGGTAAAATAAATATACTTAAAAATAGATAGATTTAAAAGTGCTAACTCAATTCTTAAAATAAACATTTTTAATATTAAAATTTACATTAAAATTTGAATTTTGTTTAAAAAAATCTATAATATAAGAATATTAATTTAATCTTTAATGATACAACTTTTATATATCAAAATATATGATAAAATAAATTTTTTTATATTCATATTTATAAAAAAAAAACTATGTTTCTATTTACATTTATAAAAAACTATGTTGTATTTATATTTATAAAAAACTTCTCAAAATAGATAGTTTTAAAAGTGCTAACTCGATTCTCAAAGTTCCTATGGATTTTTTTAGTGACAGTAGTTAAATTATTATTGTTTAGATTTTGTGTTAATTAATTTTTAATTTAATATAATAAAATTGAGTAATTTATTGTTTTGGTTTTTATGTTTAAATTTAATATAATTAAATTGATTAATTATTTTTTATAATTTTTTTATAATAATTTAGTTGTTTGAGTTTTGTTAAAAATAATATTGATTAAATTGACTCTTTTGGGGATTTTGTTTTTAAATTTTTATTATAAATAAAATAAGATAAATCTTTATTTCAATTTTTTTTCAACAATAAAAAAACTAAAAAATTAAATTTTTATAAGACAAAGTATAATAAAATGACATATCATTACATTCAATAGAGATTCTAACTTATCTAATATATACATTAGATACTAGAAACAATAAGTGAGTATCACTGAATGGACAGATGACATACACTCTATCACATATAGCCAAAAAAATATATAGAACTTGACGTTTAGAGAAGTTAAGTATAGTCTTCCCTCTAAAAAGATTGTTGTTATACAACCTTACAGAACTAAACTGAGACTAAAATTTCAACTACCGAAAAATAGGAATAAAGCCTTCTGAAATTAAATTTGAGCCACATAGCTCAGAATACAAAATAGAGCCTTCAGTCATAGCCAACTCTTGCTAGGATAAAATATTAGCTTCCTCATTGAACTCTCTATAAACATGCTGAAAATTTATCCCTTCAAATTTGGCCTGGACCCTCCTAATTTTATCCCTCCGCCCATCAAGAACAACCACCTGTAATTAACTTTTTTGGATAGCCCAATCAATAATCACTTTGGAATCTCTAGCTACTTGCATATGAACAATATTTTTAGAGCCTGCAAAAAATAGGCGATCCCATAATGGAAGTAATTCACCTCGTGTATTAGATCCTCTGTCACCGTTTAATTTAAGTTTAAAAACACATGCATCATTCAGTT
The DNA here is from genome assembly GCA_027924585.1 of Larix kaempferi. Classification (NCBI taxonomy): domain Eukaryota; kingdom Viridiplantae; phylum Streptophyta; class Pinopsida; order Pinales; family Pinaceae; genus Larix; species Larix kaempferi. The sequence goes on along the minus strand of BSBM01000757.1, from coordinate 16,770,898 downwards.
TCAATCAAACACTAGCTCCACATCTTTTACCATTATCCTGAGAAACACCATCAAAAAATCCAATAGACCAACTGTTGTTGAAATCAGGAGCCCTTCCCTTCTCTTTAAAAACTTCCCCATAAGCTCCAATAACACTCGCACCAACTCTTATAACATTTAGTTGCTTACCCTAAAAAAGGACACCATTCTTATGTTTCGATAATTCCCAATAGATGAAACAGGGCAATTCTTTCCATAAATTGAGAAAATATATCCAATTTTGAAAACAGAGAGACAATCTCTGAAATGACCAATTATGAGGAATATGAAGTTCCCTCTTTACCACTTTCCAAACCAGCATTGTAAAAGAACAATGTATCATTGGATGATCTACCGATTCAACTTCATGTTTCCACAAGATGCATATATTAGGACCATTTCCACCCCTCTTAATGTAATTATCCCATGTTAGAATCTTATTTTCCAATGCAAGTCATATAAAAGTTTTATTTTTAAAGTCATATGCCACTTCCATAATGAAGTAAACCACCATTTTTGCTCTACTTCAATAGCATAAAATAATATTGCTTCATAGGCCAGTTTAGCAGTTACCTTCCCATTTTGCTCATTCGAGGACCAGACTAAAGTATCCTCTAACTCAAAAAGATGAATGCCACTTCTCTGAAGACCCAGTAAATAACTATTCCATTCATTGACAAAGGTCCCCTGCAGGTCCAATTCATGTGCTTGTTTCCATCTATGACTAACATCACGACCATCAACTAAAACACCCAAATGAGAAAGATTTTGAATGCCTTTTGATCGAAGAAAACTTACCAGATCCGAAGATAATTTATAGTACCCATATCCCCTAATGTATGGGTCCTCCCCAATTCTAATAAGCCTCCCATTACCTGGCTTTCAAATGGACCAACCAATTCCCCCAAATACAAAAAGAACTGACCAAACATTTCCAAATACTTGATACCCCCTTTACTTTTTTTTGTTTTTTCTAATCCACTCCAATACTGATTTATGTTTATGATATTTATCTTTAATCACCCTACTCGGCATACTAGAAGAGAACAAACTCCTCCATAAGCTTTTTGCAGCTAATGCTTGACAAAAAGAGAAAACATTTTTGATACCCCAACCACCAAGTTTCTTGGGCCTTGCCAATCTTTGCCAACTCACCAAGTGGACTCCTTCCTTTTGCTTGTTTCTCATCCATAGGAAGCTAAAGACCCTTTTCCTAATCTTATTCAAAATAGATTTTGGGATCTTTGAAAATGAAATCCAATAGACCGAGAGATTCTCAAGAACAACCTTTACAAGAATTAACCTCCCCCTCTCAAGGACAACCATTTATAACACCAATGCTCAATCCTTTTTTCAATCTTACTAAAGAGCCACACCCAATCCTTGGTTAAGTAATTGTTTGGCTTCATGAAATAGCCAAGGTATTTTAGTCCATAATTAAATTCATTTATCTAGTAAGGAAATAATAAACCAATTTGAGCTAAAGTTACCTCATCAACCTCATTTTCTAGAAAACTAGATTTGGATTCGCTAGTTTCCATACCTGGAGCATCATAAAACTGCTCCAATATTTCCTTATATACCTGTCAGTCCTCCAAAGAACCACATCCAAATAGTAACACATAATCTACAAAGAGTAAATGTGTAATCTGAATAACAGAGGATATTTTGACCCCTACTAGTCTTCCTTCCACCTTTTCCTTCTCGATCAATCTACTTAAGCCTTCAACAATTAGAAGAAATAAAAGAGGGGACTGTTATCAACTATATTTGTACAATAGTTGAAACCTTATTGAGCTGCTAGTGTTGGAACACATCAGTGTTCGCTTCCAGAGTATCTGGGTTTCAGATATTTGGGTCTAGCCAGTTTTGTTTTTGAGTCGACATGACCATGGACCCGTGGGGGTTTGTAACAAAGTGTGCTAGTAGGGTCTGAGTGGATCGGTTCCCCATGACTTGATTCAGCAACTAAGGTATTCCAGGGAGTTTTTTTCCCTTGTCAATTGTACTTTGCTTAAGGCGATGTATAATCGATGAGGTTTTCTCCCGCTTCCTCCAAAGCTGGAATGCCCGATTTTGAAAATCTGAGCCGTGGGGGGGTTATTAGAGTCCAACTAATATGTATAAACCTACTAGACACTATTAGAATAGGTTTTGGTCATGTCCTAAGTCTCTAGGAACCCCAGAAAAAATTTTGAAAAATTTTTACCGGACTTGTTGGATTTGGGGTTTTTTAATTTTTAATTATTTTTTAAATTTTAATTAAATTTCTCTATAGTTTTAATAAAGAAATTCCACCTCCCCATCCACATAAGCCTGGAACTCGAGCTCCCACCAATGACAAATCTCCATACTAAGTGTTAACTGAGATTCGACTTGAGTATGAATTTTTGATGGATGCCATTGGCTCTCTCAGAGCTAATTCGACTTAGGGTATTGGTACTTGCTTCTGCTATAAAGAGAGGCCCATTTGGGTTATTATCTCATGGATCTTTGGGCGTAGAAACTCTGCTAAATTTGTAAACATCTTTCATTGGAATAAAGCTTTTCAACTTTGGAGGTCTATATGATTTGTTCTTCATTGGTGAATGTGATTCTTATGAGGTGATATCTCTTCTTGCATTCAATCTTGTCTCTTAATGTGTAGATCAAATAACTAGCTTTAGAGATCTATTTCTAGAACATAAGATTTTCCATTTGAGGTTGTCAATTTGGATTATTATGCAAAGTTTGTTATAATTTTGATGAATACAAGTATTCGGTTATATGAAGTATTGATCTTGGTTTGACTTTTCCTAGAATACTAGTTATATCTTTGATCTCACAGGGTTTCAAGTTGTTTGTCTTGACAGATCTATCATTTGGAGAAGAGTGAGAGCTTGGTTGCATCGATCTCATCTCCATCATCATAAGAAACTTCTAAATTTTTGTTGTCTTTCAGGATCTATATAGTTTGGCTTGTTTCAAAAGGATAAAACATAAGGAGATCTTACTCCTAAGCTCCATCACCCATTCAAACTCTTAAACTGGTTACTTGGTTCCTTGGGCTTCTATCTTCAAGCTCCCCTTGTATCTTTGTGTCTCATCCACTCCATTCTTGCACTTTCTCAATACCATCAACTGTCCATGCTTTTGGGCAGCCCTTCATTCATTCCAAAACGCTACATACTGTCCACTTCAATGGCTGTTCATTGTTCATTTTTTTGGACTGTCCCTTTCCCATTTTTTGGCTGCCCACTTACCTTTGCTCCTAGCTGCTCATTGCCTTCTACTTGGACTGTTTTTTTCCATTTCAACGCTGCCCTTTTTTCCCATCCGTTTGACTGTCCATTTTCTACTGTCGACTGTCCATTTTGTCCCCTATTTTGGACAGTCCTCCCTCTTTGCATCCCTGTCATTCATCCTACCTTCATCTCTGCCATAAAAGTCACAAAACAACAAAACGATAAAGAGTTTTTACTAAGACTTATTTAGTTTAATTTCAAGGTTTGTTAGTGGTTAGATCTTGTTTTCACTTTTACATTTCATTGTTTTAGTTTTAACTCATTGTTTCAAAGCTAGTAGTTATTTGTTTCACTTTAGATCTTATTCAAAAGCTAGATTTTGCATATCAAAGTGAATGGCATATAGATTAGATCTTACTTTGCATTGCATTTAGATCTCATTTACAAGTTAAAAATTCAAAAAAGTTTCAAGATCTATCTTTGACTTTGAGCTAATAGTTAATGGGTGCCTAGTTTGAATGTTTTGTCTTGTAGGTGTTGAAGAGGACCAAAATTCAAAAGAGAAGTGAAAAGCAAGAAGAGGTTGCCAAAGCTAATTGCAAAAGACAAGAAGAAACATAACCCAAAATCAAGCACCAAAACCAAGAAGACTCAAACTTGTTGAGATTTAGAACCAAAGTGCCAATCATTCTCCTTTTGTAAAAATCCATTAAGGATTGTTTCATTTCATTTTTTCAAGCTTCGTCAAATGGTTGAAATTCCTAAATATTGTACTTGTTTAATAAATCTCTGATTTGTGGGGTCTTTAATCCCCCACCCCCAACTTCCCCATTTGGGGAAGTCTTGTAGTGTCTTTGATTGGTTTGATTTTCTAGCTTAGATCTCTGATATGCTCTTAGATTAGTTTCCATTTCAATAAACTGTTTAAAGTAGAAATCTCTTGAATCTCACCGATAGTGGATCAAGAGTGCTCTCTATCGGAGAGTTGTTTATTTATTTATTTTCGATTTACTTACCCCCATGCTCTCCTAAGTACGGTCTTTGACCTGAAAGAGATTCTTGGGTAGATTAGACTTTATTTTCTGTTTAGTATTTTATTTTCATCTTGTCGCCTCTCTTTCAAGTTTTGACCAGAGTAAGCTAACTTTGGGATTGTGTCCCAAAGGCCACATAGTTTTGTGGTAGCTTCTCATTCCCTCGTTAGCATCTTGTGGACATCCAGCTAGCTGGAAGGTTTCCAAGACTAACGGTTCTAGCGATTAGCCTTGTTCGGAGGTTGATCCCACTTTAGAATAAATCTGCTTGGTAGAACACTAGATTTTGTTTTCTGTTCTCTTCAAGGTCTCTCTTTGTGGTTATCCTTGCATTATCAGTCATTTTTAGTTTCATTTATTTTTCACAATCGCTTCATTTCTTACAATAAAATGAACAAAGCTTCTTGAACTTGGCCAAATCCAAGTCAAGAGCACTCTCTGTCGGAGAGCATATAGATTTGCACTTTCCCCTTGCATTAGGCATTTTAAAGTAGGAAGTCTCTTGAACTGTGGTCTTAAGACTATGTCAAGAGTGCTCTCTGTCGGAGAGTTGAACGAGTGCTCCTAATAAATAAAACATTTCAACCCACATTTTCCCCTTAATTAATTTATCTTGGTCGTTTGTCTAACACCCGTATGCTCTGTCAACCGGAAACGGTTGGACTAGTACTCAGAAAGGTGAAGGACTTGATAATCTCATAAGTGATAATTAATTAAAACTTTCACCCCCATAACCAACGAACCAGCATTGTTCAAAAATGTATTTAAAGCAGTTCTTAGGGGAGGCGCCGGGTTGCCCAATTTGCGACACAGTGGCTGGTTAGCATTGCGCGCCTCGCTGTGATTCTAGACAGGTCCGACATGTCTCTTAAAGGAGCTGCTTAGAATGTCTTTCCGGACACTCTTTTGATATCCTTGGTTACAGCCCTAATAATCAAGACCATTAAAACTTTGAATTTACCAAGATAGTTTGCATAACGATCTCACGAACAGTTACTTTGAGACTTATATTTCAGCATCCCCCAGCACTACATTCAGTTATTTTGATTCCATTTTCCATTGGATAAGGCACTGGTCCTTTAAATCATTTTAAATTTATCTATCTATGGATGCTTTTAATTATCATAAGTCTTTATATACTGTTTCACAACGTGGATTGCTTTTTATATTGTGTTTCATTTGAAGTAAACTTGTGTCTGTTCATCAACTAAAACTCCTAAACAACACTCATCCGCATCACCACACATTTTAACATTTTAAAAACAAGAGCCTTAGTGAAATTCTTTTTTTTTAGGGACTACCCCCCTTGGCTTCGTTAGGAGTTTGCCTAAACGGAGGAGTTGGGATTTAGGTGACAGTACCTAGCTCATTGCTTGCCCCCAAGGCCACACCTCTCCCCGCTTCTAGCGAGGGAGACAACTTTCAAGAGATTTCCGCTGCAGGTGTGCGATCGGCGGACAAAATCTTTGGCACCATTGCTGGGGACAAATCTTTTTGTTCCTGGACGACCTTAGTTTTTTCTAGTTTTTTTTTTTAACCTTTTTGATAGATTTTATATCTATCTGGCGACCCCACTGCCTCTTTTTTTTTAGTTTTCCTTTTTTGGTAGATTTTTAGTTTAATCACTTTCTGAAATTAGACTTGGATCCACCTGGCGACTCCACTGTCAGTTAACACCCCAAGGTATTCGACTAGAAGAAACTATGAAGGCTTGCTTAGTTTTATCCCTGAACCTGAAAAGGTTTGTAGGAGAAGACTAAACAAACTTGCTTCTCGTAAAATCCTTGAAAATCTTAGATCTGAGTCTATTTTAGATATCCATTCTTTGTTTCAAGAAAATCAAGTAAACTCTGAAAACAATAATTGTTTCCTTTCCACAATGGGTGAGTTCTTTGCTCAACTCAATTTTACTCAGATAGCAGGTCAACCCCATGACATTCCTGAAAAGGCTATCGACAAACTCACAAGTTTCAGTGGCACTGATGCCTCCATATCTGCTAAACAACACATCAGAAACTTCACTAAGCTGTGTAGTGCTTATGTCAGAGGTACTGATAAACATGAGGATGTTTATATGACTCTTTTTGCCCTATCTTTAGAAGGAAAGGTAGGGAACTGGTACGGCAATTTACCAGACAACTCTTTCGCCACTGTAGCAGCTTTCAAGACTGCTTTCCTCAACAAGTTTGGTTGCAAAAAAGAACCTAGACATCTAGTGGCATCCCTAACCAGCATGAAGAAGACAGAAAATGAAACTATGGATGAATTCAACACTAAATTCATGGAGTTGTCTAGTTCCATCCCTGATACCTATGCACCTCCCGCGGCTTCTTTATTGGATTACTACATAGAAGCGTTAAGTGGCAAGGTCCAATACCAAATAAGAGACAAAGAACCAGCTACCTTGCTTGATGCTCAAAATTTGGCTACTAAGATTGACAAGAACATGAAATCTTCCGGAGAGTCAAATATTCAGGGCTATTCTAGATCTCAACTTTCCTCAAAACAAATTGAGCACAAAGAAAAAGATCCTATGACTGCCATGAAAGACTCTTATGAAAAGAAGATGATGGACATGTGTGAGAGAATGGAGAAAGCTGAACAAAAACATGTGAGCCAAATGAAAGAGATACAAAACAAAATCATAAACATGGAAAGAACACAAGTTCAACAAATTCAACACACACAACCAGCTCCTAGGAATTTCCCTGCTAAACCTACTTGGCAAAGGAAACCTCCTAACCATGAGCAGAGGCCTCCTCATCAGCTAGAGGCTGCTAACATGGTTGAGTATGCCAAGCCCTTTTGTAGAGCATGCAAAGATTTCCATGAGGAATTTGGTTGCCATTATGCCTGTTATGTCCAAGAGCATGGTCATCCAGAAGGTTGTGGTCCTAGTATATCAACAAGCGAGCCTGAGTACATTAACAATGTAGAAGACATCCGTAGCATGAAAATGGAAAATTGGATACAGAATAGTTGTCATCAAAATACTGATAATTTGATTGGTAAGTGATGATGTCTTGTCATTTGATTGTATAAGATGATATGCATGTGTTCTTGGCAGGAAATAGCTGAAGGGAAAAGTGTGATAGTGAATCATAGCTTGGAGGATGTGAAGGAGAAGAGCAAGCAAAGCTCTTAAAGAAGGGGAAAAGACTCAGGAATTTTAGCTAGCGAGATTGGTGAAGTTGCAGCATTGTTTTGGTTGAAGCAGATACTGGTAAGAAGTGAGAGTCAAGGATTTCAATATTCATTGGCTTTCATATGAAGAAACAACTTGCTTGCAGGTGAAAGAAAAAAGAAGATTGTGAATGAACTAAGGCAGCAAAGTGTATTGCTGGAGAACGGAGACTAACTATAGTTCTCCAAGGAAGGTGAGTAGGTGTAAAGCAACAACCTATCAGCTTTGAAAGCTAAAGAGCAGGAGTGCTCAAGGGAAGGTTCTGTGTGAAGAGCCAAGAAGAAGTAGAGTCACCAAGAGATGACTTGGGACTGGGAACAAGTGTTGTACTTATTTCAAAAGTAGAAGAGGTTGTTTGCAGCTCACAAGGTGGAACAGGATGAGTCCACAGAGGAAAGAAGAGATGACCTTTGATGGTTGTCTTAGGGGTTCAAGGAGGATTCACAATCAGAAAAGAGAAACCAGCAGAGATGCCAGTAGAAGGCCAAGCATGGGAAGACTTGGTGTGGTATCTATAGACAAGTTGATGGATTCAGCTTGTAGTGATGGATTGGTTGTAGTCCATGATGAACAAAGGGGATTTCATGAGGGAAAGAAGACTGTGGTTGTTGATAATCATAGTGAAGGTTCAAAGAAGGGCCATAGAAGATCAAGTTAGGAAAAGCTTGATAGGGAGTTGGCTGAAATAAAAGTGCAGAGGAATATGGAGGACCAATGGTTTGGTTGGATTCTTCACAGGAAAAGAGTTAGGTGGATGCAGTTACAAAGAAGACTGAAGTATGGTACAAGAGTTCAGTTCCAAGAAGAACTCAGAGGAGCTGAGTTGCAACAAAGAATGTGTGTTGAGGAAGAGGTTTATCTATGTGAACCTGAACAGGGATCTACTCTTGATGAGACTAGTGATGAAGATGAAGACACGAGATTAGATGATGGTTTCATGGATCCTTGGAAGGATGAAAACCAGTTAGAAGAACTGATGTATGAGACCACAAAAGAGGCATTGAAGCCTTATCATTTTGAAACTAATAATTGGTGTATGTATGCAGGTTTTACAAATTCAAAATATGTTGAACAGTCACTTGGAACTGTCACACAAGTAAAGAAGAAGATGGCTAGTTGTGGCCATGAAGATTGCTCAGGGATGGGTAATAAAAGACAGTTTCTTGATGTTGTCATGAATATAGGAAGATAGATGACTACTAATGTTCATACGAGGAATATAGAGAAAGATTACAATCAGGTGAAGAAGAATGTTCAGCTGAAGGACATGCAGATTACAAGTCAGAAGGGAAATGACAAAGAGCTTGTTGATATTAGAGGAAGACTCAGTAAACTAGAGAGATTGATTTAGGAAAAAAATGGAGATGAACATTATGGATGGGTGATGAAGAGAAAGAGAGTGCAGGTTAGTGTTAACTTAATTTACAAGTGTTAACTTAATAATCTATAGATTTACAAGTGTTAACTTAATTTTCAAGGTTAGTTGTTTGGATCTTGTGTTAAAATATATTATTGATTAAAATGATTAGCTATTTCTATATTTTAGGTTACAAGTGTTAGCTTCACAGGTTTATTTTGATAACGTTTTTTATTATTACAATGATTTAGTTGTTTGGATCTTGTGTTTAAAGATATTATTGATTAAATTGACTAACTATTTCTATATTTTAGATTATATGTGTAGATTTTTATTATCAATGAAGTGAGATAAATTCCCATTCCAACTCTTGAAAAGTTCCATATTGACATATTTTGATTGCCTTAATGTTTGGGTTTATATCAAAAGTTCCATATTGACATATTTTGATTGTCTTAATGTTTTGGTTTATATATATATATATTTAATCAACATACATTTATGGGGAAACGCATTAAAAAAGGTGCATCAAAATTTAACCAAAAGCATATCTTTCAGGTTTAGTCTTCTCCTACTCTCAAGTATGTGATTAGTATTTAGTGGTGATTACGTCAAGTAGTAACTATAATAAATATCTTCATTTGCTGTATTCACAAGTCCAATGTTCTATACAAATGCATACGACAAAATAAAATAAAAGTAAGTTTACTATGTGTTAAAAATACATACTACGAAATAAAAGAAACTTAAATTAAGTTCACTATGTGATTTAAGAAATGAGTTTAAACATTTTTTTAATATTTAATGTATATTTTTCAATATGATGGTAATATTTTTGAGTTAGAGGTGTTTTCTATAAGCTAATAAAATAACTTTTAATTATGTAATTAATGGAAAGTTGTTAATAAAAATAAAATAGTAATATAAATAAAAATATTTTTTAATCTTCATCATAAATTATATATATTTATAGAATTTAAGTAAATTTTTTTAATGAATGATTAAAAAATCTCTAAACTTAAAACTCACGTGTTAAGGAAAAAGAAAATTAATGAAAATTATTGGGTAGCTTTAAATCAAATACCAAGAACTTGTGATAAACAAGTATATGTGAGAATATGGATATTACAACAATTGGGTATCTCTTGACATGTGATTTTAGTGGATCCATAGATATACTTGGAACAATTCAAGCTTACCATCTTGTGTTTAAATTTAATTTAAACTTTTATTACCCATTTTTTATGTAGTCATGAATTGTACCTACATCAAAGGTAGAGTTTTGTTGATGTCATTTTGTAATGTCCATGCTCAACCTCAAGTTTACGTATGACATTAGAAAAAAAATATTAGTAACAACAAATATTTTGATGCCCTAAGTAAAAACCTAAAATACATAAATCTATATATAAAGAGAGTGGCAATAAACAATTAAAACATCTACACAGTTCACATATTAATTAAGGTTAAAGTCACTAAAAACTTTGTGGTCATTCATCTTCTTATTGGTTGGGGATTTCATTACTCTTCCCCAAAGGCCATTATTAGCATCTAAAGGATTTTTGCTACAAGAGTCAAATGAAAAAACAGATATTTTTTAACCCCCAATCCCTTGCTTCTTTCGGAGTTGTCAATATTTTACACTTAACCAATTTAATGCCTTCCTATGCTATTTTCCCTACCTAGAGAACGATGAAATATTTCTTTGAATTATGTTTAAGATTTCTTTAGGAGTCTTAGATTAGTCATCCAGTAAACATGGATGCTTTCTACTACTTCCTTTATCATGACCAATATTCCTCCATGAGATAACCATCTATTATACCAGACAAAAATTCTAGCTTCTAACTTCTTATATAACCATATCCAGTCTTCAAAGCAATAACTAATTGGTTTTAAATCAAAACAAAAATATTTCACCCAATGATCCAAATCACAAAATTGCATTGGAAAAATATATTCAACTTTCCTTTTTACCTCATCAGATAGTTCATTGGTCAAGATAGTGGACTTGTTCATGTTAATCACCGTTCATATGACTTTGCAACAAGTCTCCAACAACTCCTTAATTTTTTACAACTCTGTAATTGAACCATGACCAAATATCATGGCATCATCAATGGAGAGAAGATGTGTGACATGCACATAATTTGAGATCTCGATCCCTTTTAGTTATCCTTTACTATGGGAGTCTTTACTATGTATACTTAACATTTTTCTATCAACAAGAATAAGAACGAGGATAAAGAACAACCTTGTCTTAGAGCTCTAGAAGTTGTAAAGAACCTAGAAGGAGATCCATTTATCAACATTGCAAATGAAACCGATGATATACAACCCATGATCCATCCCACAATCTACAAGTTCATTCCCAGTTGGAGAAGCAATATTTTCATAAACAACCAGTTAACCCTATCATAAGCCTTGACAAGGTCAATTTTCAGGATTACTAAAGGTAACTTCCTTGACTTAGTTGTATGCATTCCTTCTTGAGAAATTACCACTACATCATGTATTTAACGGTTGAATAGGAAACCAAACTATTCATCTGAGACAAAACCTAACGAAATTCCCTTCAACCTATTATCAATGATTTTGGAAATGAACTTGTAAATTCAATTGCATAAAGAAATAGGTTTAGAACCTTCAAAGTTAGATGCATCTTGTTTCTTTGGAATGAGGGCTACAAAGGTTGAGTGCCCAAAAAAATTTCCCCGAGGTGCTTGATTCTTCAACAAATTTCATCAAATCATGATCTAATAGATCAAATAAGCCCAAATACAATCGTATTGACAATCCATCTGGAGCTAGGATTTTCCTTTTGTTAAAGAAATTAAGTACAGACTACAATTCTTCCTTCATAATCTTAGCCTCCATATCTCTATTCATTACTCCATCTATAAGATTAAGAAGCAAGTTTATAATTTTCATAATTTCTTCTACATTGGCATCTTTGGGATCTTCAAAGAGTTTTTTAAAATGGAGTCTCCTCGCCTCTACTACATCATTAAAGGTATTTACTTTGGATCAATTTGGATGAAGGACCTCCCATATAGGATTTATATAAGGATCTCCCATATAGGATTTATATATCTTCTACCATTTGTAAATTTGTGGAAGAAATTCGTTTTATTATCCCCTTCCTTTATCCAAATGGCTTTTCTTCCAAGCCTCTTAGAAGCCTCCTACTTAACCTACAAATCATTTTCTTGTCCTCTAGTTACTTGAGGGTTTTAGGCTCTTCCTATAGAAAGATTTCTTTATTATTGTTTTCAAAAATGGATTTGATCCCTTCCTCCACCTCCTTGAGGTATTTTTGATATTTTGTTGCATAAGTAGAAGCCCATTCCTTCATTAAAATTTTAATTTAATTGAACTTGTCTGTGAATTATTTCATGGTCAAGTTCCCTAACTGAGGATCCAATGGATGCCAATTTTTAATCACAAGGTACATAAATTATTCTTCCAACAACCATGCATGGTTAAATGTTAAAGGGATTGGGGGATTTTGATCCATTGTATCCAAATGAAGTGGAATGAGAAGAAGGAGGTGCAAGAAAAAATTCTAGAGACAAAAGAAAGAAAAAAACCCTAGCTCTATCAACAACCCTGGTCTCTCTCTGTGCACTTCCATGGTGTCATCACCAAGAGGGGGTGAGGCTCCCTCCTTTCGACAAGAAATCCTTTTTCCTTCATCATCCCACAAGTAGCATCCACCTCAAGCTTCCTCTGTAAAGTCACCAGAAGACACTTCCTAATAAGATCAATCGAAAGATTAAACCCCTCCCTCAACTTCTGAGGAACAGAGCGTGTTGAAACATCCCACTAATCGGACCTCCATGGTCTGCCTCCTGAAAAAAAGGATATTTTTTAGAGGAATTATATCCTATGATTGGGTTTAGTTCACCAACATATCGAGGTTACTAAGAAGGACATCTAGGGTTTTGCAGAGATCAAATAAGTGCTTGTATTCAAACAAAATCTACATTAGAAGTTTAAAAGATAAAATGATGCACCTTGTTTATGTTAGTTGATCCAAGCTTTTGTTGTTCCTTAGCTTTTATCTAAACCTTTAACTTCTTGATTTAAGCACCTACAAAACACAACAACAACTTCGTCAAAATATTTTGACCATAAACTAATTAAAAGATTGAGAACAAAATAAAAAATATAATCAAATGAATCTATTCTCAACATAAGATATTAATCATTCTGGTAATCAAACCATAAAATCAGAAATATGGAAGGAAAGGATGTCAATTCTTTATTGATAACAGTAAACACGTACAAAATTACCCAACATTGTTCTGACACCTCACGAAACCTCGAATCTATATTTCCTTGCTTTTCTTCTCCAACACACCAAAACAATCTCCAGGTCTACCAAGGGTATGATAACATATACATAGGGCTAATGGGATGGAGATGGCACTATTCTTCTAGCATAACTTTGCTTGTGGGAAAAAGGTCCTCCTCATGTCCTTACCCCCATATTTTTATACTAGGGTAGATAGGCTCGAGTATGAAGAAGTCGCAACTGGTGGGGTAGTTATCAAAACCACTCCAACTGCCCCATTTTCAAATTTTATTTTATTTTTTGGATTTTTTGGGGAAAAACATTGGCAAGGAGTGGGAAACGTGTGATTTATACGCATTTCATACAACCACTATCGTTTTGGTATTAACACTCAGTTGCAAAACTCATATGTGTTGGAGAATTAGTGGATGATCAAGGTCAACACATCTAACACCAAATCTAGGATCTTCAATCAATGTTGTCCTTTTGTGTGATCAACAACTGTAATGTCGTCATGGACAGAGAAGTGTTTATTTCATATATAACAATATTCCATGTCTGGAAGTCAGGTTTAGTGGACTAGGCTCATATCACCAGCACATGAAATCCCATGCCCTGACCTGTAAGTTCATGGGGTTTTGGCCCAATGAATGTGCTATGTAGGGATGGATCGCCCACAAGTGGAGACCAAAAGGCGAGATCGACCTCAAACTGGGATTTAAAGGGTTATTCATAGCCATTTTCTCAAATCCGGAAGATCATGAGTGGGTGGTAGAGCAAGGGCCTTACTTCTTCAATAATTTTGGACTATTCATGAGATACTGGAAATATAATTTTAGCCTGAATAAGGAGGATTTCTTAGAAGTTCCAATATGGGTAAGGCTCTACTCCCTACTGTAGGAATACTGTGAAGAGGAAACCATAGAAGGTATAGGTAACACTTTGGGAAAATACATGAAAAATTCATAAGAAACCAAGAGACGGTGATATACCTCCGTTGCTTGCATTTGTGTGAACATGAATGTTTCAAAGCCTTTGTCGGAAACCATATGAATTGGATTTAAAGATGAAGAATGGTTTCAAATCCTTGACTATGATCATATCCCTTTCAGATGTAGGAAATTCCATGAGTAAAGACACCTCTTCATATATTGTCCATAGGTTCTAGCAGCAAAATCCTCCAACCAACAATCCCAGGATTCTCTTGATGGATTCACCATTGTTAATAGGAAATGCAAAGGATCAACAAATCCAGTAGTGGTGAAACAAGCCAAGCCGATATGTGTTTCCAATCAATATACAGTCCTAGAGGACATGGATATGGAACTAAATGATATCAAGGGATCAGTCCTTGGAAATCCTCGGTTAGACAAGACACCCTTGGACTATGATCAAGCTGAGAAGAAATATAGATCCAACGAAATAGAGATCTATGGAAGATGGAGAAGCTCAAGAAGCAGAAGGCAAGGAGGGAGAGATAGAAATTGATGATCAAGAGCTTCAAAAGATCATAGATGCAAGTAAAAAGGGGGGTCTCCAAGCTATCTCTTCTTCGCAAATAGTCCTAAAAAAAGAGCTCTTTAAGAAGCAACTCTCCATGCTTCAATGATAATGGAAGGAAAAGTCATGCAAGTGAACCAGTTAGTAATCTAGACTTCCCAATCACTTCTTGGGATAGTTGCGATTTGAAGAGAACCCAAACTATGAATGAATACCAATCAACAGAAGCTTGATGAACTGGGAGAACACTAGGTTGCATTAGGTAATCAATGATTTCTTTAGGACCGACTTCAGTCCTTCCCCTATTCACAATAGTTTCTTAATGGAGATTTTGTCCTGGAATATTCGAGTTCTTGATGGGAAGAGTAAAAGGCATGCTCTTCGATCCAATATTATTAGGGAATCACCAATGATTGTCCTTTTGCAAGAAACCAAATGTCTATATTAAGTGCTTTACGCCTTTTCCAACTTCTATTGGAAGGGATGTAAATCAGTGGCGCTAGATGCCAAAGGGTCATCCGGTGGAATGGCAATCCTTTGGAATCCTTCTCTTGTCTAGCTTTATAATTTCTTCTCCAACCCTTGTACTTTATCTTCCTTGTACTCTCTGCCTAGCTTGGATGTTGTGGAGATGATTAGAATTTTTTATGGCCCTTCCACCCCAACTGAAAAAATGTGGTTCTTATCCTCCCTTCAACACATTCATTAACTCTCAAACAATCAACCCTGGATTTTAGGTGGGGATTTCAACATGATTACCTCTTCGTTGGAGAAATTACGGGGGATTTCTTGTTTTGATGCAGCCAACAAAGCATTTGGACCTCTCATTGCCTCCCTAGACTTGGTTGATATCATTCCTAAAAATGGTATACATATTTGCAACAAAAGAAGTGGTCGAGCTCATCAGATAGCCTCCAGGTTGGACTACTTCCTAGTTGCTTCTTCTATGGTTAGATTGGGAAGCACCCTTGGCTATTTCATTCTACTAGGCATGGAATCACATCACTGGCCCATCAGTCTAGAGTTTGAGGATTCTTTTTGTCCTCGAAAAAACCCTTTAGTTTTGAGAAATTCTGGCTGGACCATCCGGACTTCATGGAGACTCTCACCTAATGGTGGGATGAATCTCTATATTTCTTGAGCTCCAAGATGTATTAGCTTCAACAAAGGATTAAATTTATCAAAGGAAAACTCAAAACCTAGAACAAGGAATTGTTTAACAACATTTTTTAGGCCAGTCATATTTTGTAAGAAGAGATGTGTAACCTTCAACATGAAGCCATTAATTAGGGGTTTTCAGATGCGCTCGTGCAAAAGGAAAGGAAACTTCAAGAATCAATCAATCAAATATTTGATCAGGAGGAAATTATATGCTGCCAAAAATCCAGAATTCGATGGCTTAAAGAGGGGGACATTAAAAACTTGAAGTTTTTTCATGTTCAATGCTCCAATGTAGGGCCCATAATCGAATTGATTTCCTTCAATCTGACCAGGGATCAAAGCTATCTAAACATGATGAGATTGCGAAAGAGATGGTATATTTTTATCGCAATATCCTTGTTGAAGATAATTCTAATTGTAACTCTGCCATGGAAAAAATTCTCCAAAACATTCCGAAGCTGATCTCGGCGGATAAAATGAAAATCGTCATGAAGCACATCACCCTGGAATAAGTTGAGGATGTTGTTATGAGTATGCCACCTAGAAATTATCTGGGACCATATGATCTTACAACTAACTTCTACCATCATTAAATTGGAAGGTTGTGCAACACGATGTTTGGGAGGAGGTGGAAGAATCACATAGCAGATTGGGGGTCTTTCCAACATTCAATGCCACCTTTCTTACTCTCATCCCCAAGGAGGAGAACCCCTTCCATCCTGGTAAGTTCCATTCCATTTATCTCTGCAATGTTATTTACAAAATTATCACCCAAGTCATTGCAAATAGACTCAAACCTATCTTTCCCCACTTAATCTATGAAGAATAGTCGAGATATGTTGAGGGAAGACATATCTTGGATGGCATCATCATCTTCCATGAAACAATTCATACCCTAAAAATGACCAAGAAGAATAGAATGCTCATCAAACTCGATCTCTCTAAAGACTTTGACAAGCTATCATGGGGCTTCATTCGAAACACTCTTTTAGCCTTTGGATTCTCCCCCATTTGGGTGCAATGGATCCTGGATCTCACCTCCTCATCTTTTTTCTCCATCTTAGTCAATGGCTCTCCTCTCTCCACCTTCTCCTCCTCCAGGGAAATCCATCAAGGAGATCCCCTTTACCATTTTCTTTGTATCCTTATGGATGAAGGTCTAGGAAGTACTTTAAAAGCAGATGTCAGAAACAACCTCCTCATGCGAATTTGTTCTACTCCCTTTTGCGGTCTCTATGCACTAAGTGAAATGTCTTAAATCGCTATGTCCCCCATTCTTCGGTTAAGGACATCTTGTCTCAGCAAGATTGACTAGGAATAAGGGGAAAGTGGGTATCTAAAATACAAGAGTATGACCTAGAAATCAAACCCACAAGGTTAATAAAGTGACATGGACTAGACAAAATGCTAACTTAGAGTAATGAAGAATCCTTAGGAATGGTGTGTCAAACCAATAGTGTAGAACCGATCATGTCGAAGGAGCTTCAACGTTTAAGTCAACAACAGTGGTATGCAGATCTAATAAACCTTCTCATGAACTTTGATTGACTAGAGAATCTAGTCGGTCATAAAAGAAGGGAACTAAGGCTAAAATATACCAGATACTGCATCACTCAAGATGGATTGGGATGGAGAAATCTTGATGGCTTGGTTATTAGATGTGTTGACGAGCCTGATTCCAGAAATCTTATAGCGAAGTTTCATTCAGGATTTTTTGGAGGGCATTATGCAGCAGATACGACAGCCCACAAAATACTCAAAGCATGTTACTATTGGCCTAATTTATTTGCAGATGTACATAATTTTGTCAAATATTTCCCCCAGTGTCATTTTTTCAATGGGAAGCAAAATTTGGCATCCTTACCATTAAAGCCAGTAGTGGTTCAAGCCCCTTTCTAGCAACGGGGTCTTGACTTCATCGGTTAGTTCAAGGAACATTCGAGCAATGGTCATACCTGGATCCTACTTCCATTGGTTATTTCACCAAGTGGGTGGAGGCCATCCCCACAAAAGATGCAACTAATAAAGTAGTTATGAATTTCCTAGAAAATCAATTCATAACTAGATTTGAGGTTCCAGCTAAAATAACAACTGATAATGCCCAAGCATTCAGCTTAGGATATTTTTCATCTTTCTAATTCAAATATAGCATTGTATTATCTCACTCATCCAACTATTATCCCCAAGGAAATGGTTTAGCTGAGTCAAGTAACAAAAAATTGATGAACATATTAAACAAGATGGTGGGGAAGAACAAGAAGTATTGGGATAGCAAGATCAAGTTTGCACTTTGGCAGGTCAAATAACCAAGAAGCGTTCAACAAGAAAGACTCCTTTTGAGTTGTTGTAGGGTTTAAAATTCTCCATGCCCATCTACCTTCAGTTTCCAATGTATCAGATGCTCCATGATTATGATCCAGAGGATGATGCTATGTAGAATGAGATAGAGAAGATAACGAAGTTAGATGAAAACAGGAAGAAAGCATTGGACCAAAGTATTAGAAATCAAGACAAGGTTAAAAATAATTTCGACAGGTCTTCTAAGCCAAGATAATTTTAGTCTAGAGATTGGGTGTTGTTGTGGGATAAAAGAAGAGAGAATCCAAGAAAGCATGGAAATTTTGATAGCCTTTGGATGGGACCTTAAGTCGTATTTGAGCTAGTAGGGGCCAACTCATTTTTCCTTTACACGATGGACGGAGAAAGATTGGTCCTTCCAGTCAATGGAAGACATCTCAAGCTGTTCTTCAGTGATAATAGCTAGTGCCCGTGGGGTTGTTCTTGTAGCAGGGCCATTTCTAAACCTTTTCCTTGCATTTTTTCAAGTTATTTCTTTTTGTACAATAGTTTGGTATATTATGCCTTTTGTATATTATTGTTGTATCATAGTTTTTGTATATTATTCATGAGTAAAGTATTGTTGTATATTTTCCAACTTAAGGTTTCATTTGGCATTTTTTATACATGTTGGCCTAACAACTTTTAATTGTGTGTAGGAACTTGGGATCCTGGAGTTCTCACCCACTCTATTTGATTGAAGATCAGTCAGAGCACGTGTCCCGCAGTTGGAGCCATATGTTACTAGCTAAGTTGTACTTAGATGGTTTCAAGTGAGCCTACAAAGATAGAACAAGTTTACTTGTTCTAGTTCAGAAGATCAAAAGTCCTAGGAGGCCACCTTGGCCCGTTTTTAATAAAAAATCACATCTCCATGCCCTGTGGGGAATTGTATTAAAATGTCATAGCATGATGGTTTTGTAAAATAATTGGCTTCCCTAGACTTAGGCATCAATCTGGGTATTCCAAGGTGTGTTTTCCCTTATCAATTATACTGTGTTTGTCAACAAGGTATAGTTTTTGAGTTTTTCATATTACTCCTCCAAATTTGGAATATTCGTCTTGGTCCCTGGGCCTTAGAAGGTTATTAAAGTCTAAGTTTCAATTTTTATTACCATGATAAGCATTAATATTGAGTCGTATGGACATGTGCTAGGTGCCCCTAAGTTTTTTTATGATTCGCACAAAGTAATTTTTTTCCATAAACTTAGGCTATTTTTTAATAGTTTAATTGCAAAAACAAAAAAATGTAATAAAAGTGTGGTTAGGAGGTGAAATTCACCACGGGGGTGCTCTTTTTCTAACTCGGATCACCCATAAAACCCATAAAACCAATTTCCTAAGCATTTGAGTGATTATTTATCACTCAAATCTATTTTCTCTCAAAAAACAAAAAAGTGAATAAAAATCAGAAAAATAATAAATAATGAGAGAAAACCAAGTTCCTAAATTGATGGAATCTTGTCTCAATCAAGATCGGAGTTAACTAAAGATCAATTTGGAGGTGATTGAGGATCGTATCAATCAAAATCAATGGACATCCCAATCAAATAAGGAGAGGGTGAGTTCTTCCACAAGAAGGGGGTGCATATCTCCTTAGCTTAGGCGAATTATTATATGTGGCAGGCATTGGTTTGATGGATGATCTATCCAAAGAGAAGGGGAGAACCTCTTGTTGAGGTGGCGCCCACCTCATGAGAACACTCCAATTTAATTCCTCAATCAAGGGGATGCTGATCCCATCTTTCTCTCATGTCATGTGCCCTTTCCTTCCTTTGGATCTCATGCGCCCTCCCTCTCTCATTTGCTATAAAAGCAGACCTATCCTCCTCTTGCAATCTAGTTAGAATTTGGGAGAGAAGGGATTTCATATTGTAACCATGTACTATCATTATTTTTCTTGAGAATAAAGAGAAGCTTTGGAGGCTAAGTGTGTGGTGCTACTATGTGTGGATCAAGATTGTTATGGTTTCATTGAGGTAACCTATGTTATTCATATTTTTGACTTATTTGCTCTATGAATCCAACCTTGGTAGGGTTGTTATCAGCTGATATGAAATAGGTAGTAAGTAAGTTTACTTGCTAATTTCTTCTTAGATATTTATCTAGATTTTACATGTTTTATAAGTTTATATGCATGTTTTTTTAATCTATTTTATATATACTATTAGATCTCATTGGTATTTTATGCAAGTGTGTGATTAGCTTTCAGGTATCCTAGCTTGGAAAAACGGGTGATATAGTTTGTTTCTTGCCATATCCAAGCATCTACAGGACATAGTCCCTCGGCATCCCACCAAGAAGTCTCTTGGTTGATCTTTCTGTAAACAAGCCTATCTACTCCTCTATTTCTCCTTCAAAACTTCAAACTTCTTTTTTCCATTTTATGTTAAGCAAAGTATTCAAATCTATAGCTTAAATTAATATTATAAGTAGATTTGATTCAATACTTCAGATCTAACTCTTTTAAAAAGTATCATCTTACAATCGAGATCTAGTATTGAGCAGTCTTTCCTTTTACAAGTTGAAATTTCAGTATATTATAAGGCTTGTAGGTTTAGATTGATTTACTGTTTGTTAAATTTTATATCTAGCATCTAAGTGCCTTCATTGGATTCCTTTTAAAGGTTGTCCAAGACCCTAATAAAGTTGGTTTCATACACCAACTTGTCTTAGTTACTTGTTTTCTTACATCTTGTTTAGTATAATAATTTTTTTCGGTAATTTTTATGGCTTGCCCAAATCACTTTGAAAGTGATTTTGGGAAGTTTTTGCTACTAATTAGCTCAATTTTTTTAATATTTTTTTATCAGGTTTGGAGGCATTTTGGGTGAAAAATTGAGCATCTAGCCAATCCGGAGCATCCCGGATCCTTCCTGCTTCATCCGACATTTTTCTTTAACTGTTTTGTAAGCCTTTGGGTCCATTTCTATAAATATCCAAGGCATTTTCCAGAGACTATTGTAAAGAGTAAAAAATAAAAGAAAAGCAAGTGGGATACACAACGCCCACACCCCAACCCCCCCGGGGGGGTTTTGAACTGTTTTGTGGTGTGTGTGCTTTTCCTTTCCTTTTAATTTTGTTTCGCATAATAACTTAAAATAAGTTTAAAATTAACTTTTAAAGTGTCTGATCCAAATATCGGCCTTCAAAACGTACTCAGGACTTTAACTTTATTTGGCACCATGCTAACCAATAATCCACGCCCCATTCATTATCTTTCGGTGCAACAACTGTGTATATGTGTCCTGGTTGTACAAGATCTGAGATATGCTCGTAGTCTGTAGAAATCGTTGACTGGCCCTCCTCTAACTGAGTTGTTTCAACAACTGCACGTTGGTCTACTGCAAGTGACACACGATCCCATTCATCAACCTAGTCCATGCATTCGCATTCATCCCATTCACCGCTGCTGCAAGGGTTGCAAAAGCATGCAAGCTTTCGCGTCCATATTTCAAATATGTGGTTGTTTGAGCTTCGAACTGAATGAAATCCACGTGTTCCTTGTACTGTGCCGCAACTATAGGAACGCGATCGATCTATGTCAACCACTAGCCAAAAATTTCTTGCCACACGTCCTGCCACTGATGATGTTTGTTGATCTCTTGCTTGTTCTGACATTGTTGCGGAGCACCATTGAACTATGGATTCTGCATCTCGGATATGAGGCTCCCTATCAAAACTCATCTCTTCCCTTCGTAGTGCAGTCTTGATGCATGCACTGGCCCCATCATGCTCGCCTTTGCTGTGCCCGGTCTCAAAATAGTTCCAGATATGCGACACATTGCAAGTCTTATGCAAAGTACTCATCCATTGGAATACTCGGGCATTTTTGAACTGGCTCGCACAACCATCCGACCATATCCAATGCTGATCCATCTGTATATCTCTCTCCTTCAAATGATCATAGAAAATTCGAAAACAATGTTGCACTTAATGCAGATCATGGGTTCTATCATCACTTATGTAAAAGTTTGTCTCCTTCAGTATTATCCTCTTGTCATTGCTGCTCTCTGGCCCATGCCTATACATAATATGTACCATGATGTTGACTTGGTCTGAATGGTAGTATTGACTCTGGATTTCATTTTGTGGCTGAAGGGTGTAATTTTCTGCAAAATCCACAATTGACACTATGGTTCCAACGGGAAATGTGTCCCTGCATTTTCTGTACTGCTCATCTTGCCATCGTGCTACATGCACATGTTGAACATACTGCCTGGTTTTCTCATAGAATTCCGTCAAGAAGTCACATACCGGTACCTGTTACCATGGAAACAAGGGGAATATTACAATGTGGCCTTTGGAAAAATGTATATGCCATAAATTGAATGTGTAATATGAAAAATATGCAATATTCATTTGTACCTGTGACTTTACCAATGCAATCTTTTTACATTCTCTGACACTGTCTAACTGATAGGTCACGTACTTGAAGCTCTGCATCTCCACACCCATCATGCCAAATTCTGTGTCCTTGCTTTCATGAATGCAATAGTTCAAAAGAGAAAACCCACTGCACATAGAACATGTCCCATATAGACACGATTTTTTATAATACTTTTTCCCTTCGGGCCTTGGACACATGATGTTGTGGATAAAGTCTCTTGATGCATTCGGTGGTAGTATGGATTCATTGCAGCCCTGCACAATGTTAGTATGCAAATCACAAAATATATGTTTATATGTGTCATAATAATATTCATATTCTACGTGGTATCTACAACAACAAGTGTTCCAATCAATACATATACGAACATACCATGGTTTTCATTTCTCAAAGGGCCTTTGGCCAAGGTTCAATTGTGTGTGCTCGTTCGTAAATCTCTTATAGAGTTCAGTCTGTGTGGTGTCAAGGAAGTGTTTAACATGGGGCTCATGTTCAGTAGAACTTTTTCTCAGTTTTAGCACGTCTCTTTGG
This sequence comes from Larix kaempferi, assembly GCA_027924585.1. Classification (NCBI taxonomy): domain Eukaryota; kingdom Viridiplantae; phylum Streptophyta; class Pinopsida; order Pinales; family Pinaceae; genus Larix; species Larix kaempferi. The sequence goes on along the minus strand of BSBM01000757.1, from coordinate 16,747,865 downwards.
TTTGATGAATGTCTAGTATGATCATGCCAAAACTTTTGTACTAACTCCTTAACAACATCAATTAGCTTCTTATCTGCATGAGGCAACCTACCAACAAAAGCCCAACAATCGTTTCCACCCAGAGTGTCAAGATTTTCTCTTATAACAGAGTACTTTTTAATAGTTTTTCTATTTAATTTGAGTATGTGAGAAGTGTGTGATAGCAGACGACGTTGCTTTGTGGACTTGCTTACAATTGATTCTGCTAAAACACGATGAGCCGCACAAAGATCTTTTGTACGAGACTTCTTCCCAATCGCATTAAATGCAGATTGGAGATTTCTAACAATATGACTGTTGGCCTCTGAATTTTTAACCATCTTTATTCCCAAAATTCTCCTAACAACAGCTAAAGAACTTGACTCTAACAAACATAGCAATAATTGACATTTACTTGTATCACCTTTGGATTCAAAATATTCTTTCACAATTTTGTTGCATTGCCATTCAATAGTGCGTTTTGGCAACTTGCCTTCAAGCCTCGACATATCACTCTCATCCACATGAATATGTCTAGGAGTTCTTCTTCTTGCACTGGACAGTCGAGGTAGGGAGGGTGGACATGAGACATGAATACCGGATCTTGTTTGTTGTGGTGCTTTGTTCATAGATTGGGCCATAATGGGAGTGTGGTCGACAGGGTTGTGGTCTTCTTGGGGAGATTGAAAATTAAGCAAGGCTTGTATGTCCATCTCTACACATGCAACATCTCCCAAAATTCTTGTGTCATGAGGAACTTCAGAATGACTCGTTGATGGATTGTTGGTTGGAGATTGTGTTGATGTTGGAATTTGAGTTGGGTCCATTGGACGCGACCACTTTACCTGTGGTTCTGAACAAGAGGTTGTCATGTCAACAACTGTGTTAGGATCAGTGGCAGGATCTGGGGCAATGATAGGACCATGTCTCAATCTTTCCATTCCCAACCTGGCCTTTTCTCTTAAGTCATTGACCTTTTCAATGGGTAGATTCCTTCTATTTTTTTTTTTTTGCGTTTTGTGAGTTTCCCATCTCCAAAAGTCTCTTTAACACAACTATCAGGCCTACCCCTGCAAAAGAAAGAACAAATAAGATATTAGTGCCATTATACAATGAACCTGATACATTCCAACATAGCTTACCACTTTACAAATTAACATATACAACTACAAACTATGTTGGTTTATTTGTGTTCGAATAAACATCATTATCCCTTACAATTCCAATCAATATAGATGATGTTTGGTCAAGTGTAGAGAGGACAAACTAGTGTCTTGCCTGGCCATGAATTCATAAAAATTATGGTAGTAACACCCTACAACAGAGATGGCTAGAGATGCCTTGGGAATAGTTTGATAGTTTTTCTACATCAAATAAGGTAACCTTAATTAATTGCATTTTTTGCTTTCTCCCTTAATGTTATCAATTCTAGGACTTTGCACCTAGTTTGATTGCTTTGTCTTCCTACTGGAATGGTATATCCTTCCATTTGAGGCAATTTCCTTTACCATCGTAAATTACTAGGTTATATAACACATTAAGGAGTTGAAGAAACAACAACAAACTATTTCCTTAGATCTATAAACCTTGAGATGATAGAATGTGGTTTTGAGTTTAAAATACCCATGGTTGAATTCAACAATGCATCACAATAGAATGAATGTATACCTTGTTTTGTGCAAAACCTTTAGGAGGATGCAAAGGTTTCTAACAAAGATCATGGTCTTGGGAAGGGTGATTAGGAGAAATATAATTTGACCTTTCAATGTGCAATATCTAGGGTGGGGAGGTGTTGGAGAGTGGGGAACTAGGGACTATACCAACAATCATCATGTTGAATAGAGCATGAAGTGGGGAAGTCTTGGTTTTTGGAAAAAAAATCATTGTTAGAGGTGAGGGGATATTGTAAGGATGGTAAATATGGATGCAAATTATCATATTTGGATTCATAGAGAAAGGAAAGGTGCATATACTTACAAATATCCTCATTCCATACAATGGTATTGAATAAGAGATGAGAGAGTTGAGGTTTTGTGGATGAGTTGAAGTGATATTTTTAGTTATGTTTAGTGAGTGTGTGGTTTTTTTTGCTAGCATAATATGAGGTGAAAAGAACAAAATTAACTTGGGAACTAATTACACAATGAGGAGGTTGCATACTTCATCTTGTCTAGTGTTCATATGAGTTTTTTTAGATGTGAACTTGGGAAATCTTCTTGTCAAATTCATTATTGTCTATGCATGGATATTGTTGTGGGAATATGACAAAAACAAAAAGGCATGGGCTCATCTCAAATCTTGTGAATGAAAAGACTCATTTACAATTCACCATACCTCTATGGAAATGATCTCCACTTGCAATGGAAATTGGTAGCTTGAATGAATCCACTAGATTCCAAGAACACTAAAGATGTTTGATAGATTCCAAGGGTGATTTTGTGTCCAATAGATCAAAGAGTGTCCAAAATATCAATGAGTGTGAGCCAATGAGAAACCTGTGAGAGCTTGAAAGCCGCGGAAGAAGTGAAACCCGTGATTTTGGTAGAATTCCGGGGAAATAGAGAGCTCTGTTCTTTTTTAACTAGTAACAGGGCCACGCACGCATGTTAAAACACGCGCACGCATGTTTTTTGTGTGTACACGTGAGGAGCGCGCATGCGCCCAAACCCGCACACGCACCCTTGTACAACATATAAACCATTTATTCCCCAACGTTTACACCATTTAATGCCAAACCTTCCCCCCACTTCGAAGATATTTGCTTAAATTGGACTCGGTGATTAAGTTTGAAGGGTGGGTCCTAATTTTTATTGGAAAGGATTACTCTTTGACACATTTGATAATTTATGGTTGTCTATGCGCCTGGACCCAATTGACATTGTAAGGTGAGGATGTGCATGCATAATAATCCTTATTTATTACTATGCGATGAGGATTTAAAAGGAAGAGGATGTAAAGACGTGTTATTTTTATACGTATTTTGATGGCGAGTGTCGAAGAGAAACGTGGTGATAAACCACAATTCTTGAGCTAAAACTTGTTTTTTTAAATTTTATTAATAAGCATTGTGGTACTTTGGTCCAAATGTTTTTTCTAACTCATTGTTTCTCCATATTGTCTGCCTACTACCACCTCTCTATATCAATGCATAAAATCAACCTCTGCTTGGTTTGTGGTTATAGCTGCATGCCATTGAGTGTTGTTTAGCGTTTTTGTGAGTCTGTGACATTCATGCAATAAATGAAGTCTTGTAGAGGAGGATTCATCAAAGAGGCAAATTGAATTTCATTTTGACAAAACACATCTTTTGTAAAGATCGAATGCCATGAATGCATCCTCATCCTACCATGCAAGACCATGGATATGCTGAAAAGCATTGAACATCATCGAAGAATGAAAACCGGTTCCTCGAGATCTTATTGAAACATATTGAGCTCAATTGAATTCCACCTGGGCCTTAATTGAAAATTCTAGACCTCACGCGTCATCAATAACACATAGAATCCATGACATTATCCCTCTACAAGGATCCTCCTCCTCCTCCTCCTCCTCATAATCATCTTCGTCATCGTCGTCATCATCATCATCATCATCATCATCATCCTCGTCATCGTCATCATTCTCATCGTCATCATCATCATCATCATCGTTATCACCCATTTCCTCATCATCATCTTCATCCTCCTCCTCCTCCTCGACATCATCTTGGTCATCATCTTCATCATCATATTTATCATCAACATCGTCATCATTGACATCATCATCAACCATCATCTTCTTCCTCATCTTCATCATCATCATCATCTTCGTCATCATCATCATTATCAATGATGATGATGATGAAGATGATGGATGATGATGCAGATGAGTACAAAGATGAAGATGATGATGTTGATGATGACGAATATGATCACCATCATCCTCCTCCTACTCCTCCTTTTCCTCCTCCTCCTCATCTTCATCATCATCCATCATCTTCGTCATCATGATCATCATCATCTTCGTCATCATCATCACTATCAATGATGACATCATCATCATCATCTTCGTCATCATCATCATTAATGATGGATGATGGTGCAGATGAGTACGAAGATGAATATGATGATGTTGATGATGACAAATATGATCACCATCCTCCTCCTCCTCCTCCTCCTCCTCCTCCTCCTCATAATCATCTTCATCATCATCATCCTCATCACCATAATCCTCGTCATTGTCATCATCCACATCATCATCATTGTTTCCATAGTCATCATCATTGTTATCCCCCACTTCCTCGTCATTATCCCGATCCTCATCATCATCACCATCATCATATTGGCCATCATCTTCATCATCATCATCATCATCAACGTCATCATCATCATCTTCATCATCATCCATCATCTTCGTCGTCATCATCATTATCAATGATGACATCATCATCATCATCTTCGTCATCATCATCATTATCAATGATGATGATGATGAAGATGATGGATGATGATGCAGATGAGTACAAAGATGAAGATGATGATGTCGATGATGACGAATATGATCACCATCCTCATCGTCATCCTCCTCCTCCTCCTCCTCCTCATCATAATCATCTTCATCATCATTAACCTCATCATCATCATCCTCATCATCGTCATCATCATCATTTCCATAGTCATCATCATCGTTATCCCCCACTTCCTCGTCATCATCCCCATCCTCCTCCTCATCACCACCATCATCATGGCCATCATCATCATCATCATCATCATCATCAACGTCATCGTCATCATATTCATCTTCTCCATCATCATCATCATCAATGATGACATCATCATCATCATCTTCGTCATCATCATCATTATCAATGATGATGATGATGGATGGTGATGCAAATGAGTACAAAGATCAAGATGATGATGTTGATGATGACAAATATGATGATGATGATCATCATCACCCACTTGCTCATCATCATCATCATCCTCATCCTCATCCCCATCATCATCATCGCCATGATCATCATCATCACCAACTTAGTCATCGTCTTCATCATCAACATCATCATCATCGTCATCATCATCATCATCATCATCATCACCCACTTGCTCATCATCATCCTCATCCTCATCCCCGTCATCATCATCATCATCTTGGTCATCGTCTTCATCATTAACATCATCATCATCTTCATCGTCAACATCATCATCATCGTCATCATCATCATCATCATCATCATCTCCATCATCATCATCATCGTCATCACCCTGTTCCTCATCATCATCATTGTCATCATCATCATCATCATCATCATCATCATCTTCTTCTTCATCATCATCATTATCAATTGTCATCATCATAGTCAACATCATCATCTTCAATCGTCATCATCATCTTCTTCATCATCATCATTGATAATGATGATGATGACAAAGATGATGATGATGAGGATGATGATGAAGATGAGTACGAAGATGAAGATGATGATGCTGATGATGACGAATATGATCATCATCATCGTCCTCGTCATCATCCACGTCATCATTATCATCTCCATCGTCATCGTCATCGTCATAATCATCTTCGTCATCATCAGCATCATCATCCTCATTCTCGTCATCAACATCAACGTCATCATCCCCATCATCCTCATCCTCATCATCAACATCATTGTCATCATCCCCATCATCCTCATCATCATCATCATCAACATCATCGTCATCATCCCCATCCTCCTCCTCCTCATCATCATATAAATTTAATTTAGTTCAATTTAAAACATTATTAATTATTAAAAATATATATATTTTATAAAATTATTTAATCAATATGGAAAATTTCAAACTTTAGTAAAACCAATGCGCACGCGCCATTTTGTGCGTGCGCGCATTTGGACGCGTATGCGTGCGCGCCATTTTGTGCGTACGCGCTTTTTAAATACACGCGCACGCGCAAGTTTAGTTTTTAAATTTTGGTGGGTAATTCATTTCCCACCAATGTGGTGGATGACTTGGTTGCTATGGTTTTAGGTTCGAGTTTCCAAAATACATATAATAATATAAAAAAATACATCTTATAACAAAATACATCTTATTCTATAAATTCTTCTGTTTCGAGCATGATTCTGCGTATGCTACACTTGTCCACTGCAAATGAAATTGCACACACTTGTAGAACTATGTTTGCAGATTCCGAATATGTAAGTTTTTATTAAAACTATTATTTGTTCCTATTTTTTAGTTAATTTCAATTGCACTAACATCAATCTTACACAAAGAGTAGGTTATTTCTTCCGTTTATAACTTTTTATTGGCTCACCTATTTTGAAAACGGAAAAGAACCCACACAAGTACACACAAAAACATATATCCTCAAAAAAAAAAATTGTTGATTGATTAGGTTAAGACCATGATATCGAGGGCTAACGCTGGGCCTCATCATTTTAGGGATGGGCTGACTTCCTTAATTAAAAAAAAAATTAAAATTAACATAAATAAACATGGAAAAATAACACCGCACTAGAACGGACTGTTATCTACGACTGTATATAATTTTTTTAACAAAAATCCACCATTTGAATACCGAACCAGAGGGCTAACGCAAACATATTCATTATATTTTCTTAAAAAAATAACATGCCAACCTTAGGAGAACCCCATTTTTGGGGAGTTATACTTAATTTCCATAAATAATATTTATATATTCCGGAAGGTGATCCGATTTTCTACGTTTGATCTTCTTGCACCATATTCCAAAAATTTGTGTAGGTAGCTCTAATATTGTTTTTTGACATTCAGATTTCTGTTTTTCCAGAAGTCCATTGCGACTAATGCGTCATGAGTGGCCAACATTAGCTTGCACCAGCCCTAATGCAAAATTCCTAAAACTCCATGTGTGGAAATGATTTTCCATCTCTCTGAGATTACGAGCATTGATGATGAAAGTTACTTTCTCTTAGAATGTCCTGCTTACATCCACAATAGCAGTTCCATAATCTTTGCTACAATACAAAGCTCTCTAACCTTCTAACTTGTCAAAACTATGGCAACCTAGGAACGCTTCTTTCTAAGCATCTTTTTGAGCATAGAAATAAAATTTAACTACCATCATCATCATATAAACTTATAAAGTATAAACAACTTTATAATAATTATCATTAACAATAAAGAAATAAATAAATATATATATATATATATATATATTATACACTTTATAATAATTTAAATTTTTTAATCAAAATAAATTAATTAAAGAAAAATAAAAGAAATAATTATAATATATTCAAGATTTATTACACTACAAAATATTATAATATGATTAGAAATTATTATGATAACTGTAATGATGTTAATGGGTTAAAGTTGTGTTCATGGAAAAATTAAATACACACCACAATATAAATTACACAAAATTCACTAAATCTGCAATTATTATCTTAAAAATTAATATCAGAATTATAAAATTAACTATGATTGTTACTCTATTTATTAAATGCACTTGAATGACAATCTCATGATCGCACAATGGACCATGGTTATTACATATATTCATTAAATGCCAAAACTCATTATTACATATATTCATTATTAGAATTCCGAAGACAGCCTTAGACTTATTCTTTCTCACACAATCCCTCTTATTCATAACCAAGGAGGGCTTCCCCGAGTAGCTGCAACACTCCAAAGAAATAATTTTTCCGTAAACGTTATGCTGTTAAATTCGTTAGAATTTGAACTCGATTCATTATTATATGTGGCAAATTATCAGTATAGAAAATGTGAAAATAAGTTATGACCTTTCGAAAATGGGTTTTGTGTTGAAATAATCGACGAGAATGTGTGCAGGAATTACGCCATTGAAATTATTGTTTGCTATATTACTGTTACAATATTATCAAAGACATTTATCAAAAAATTTACTAATGCCTTTTATTTAAAGATACGTAAAAAAAAGGAATATAAGGAATATAAAATAGGATATGATTACTTGAGTTTCAAGGAACAATCGACGAGAATGTGTGCAGGAATTACGCCATTGAAATGATTGTTTGCTATATTCCTGTTACAATATTATCAAAGACATTTATCACAAAATTTACTAATGCCTTTTATTTAAAGATATGTAAAAAAACAGGAAAATGAGAAGAGAGTGACACCTACAACTCTTTAAGGTTTTTTAATTCAGATAGCCACTCAACATTACCACTCAGGTTGTTGTTTTGTAAATATCTGCATAGTAATCAACGTAAATTTTGGTTTGTGAAAATACATAATAACTTCAAAAATATCCGCCCATATAACAACTTCAAATATATAACAAATTTTGTCCATAAGCCCACCCATTTTATTAAGTGCTCTGGAAGCTGAAGGATTCGGACAGATCGCTGCTTGAAGTGTTACTTAAATTTATAAAAAATATTTTTAATTTCAAAAATCAATCCCTTCCAAAGATTAAACATAATATTTTAATAATAATTAATTAAACATAGTAAGCTTATTAAAGAGTCAAAGTGTGGTTTGATATTTTGTTATATTTTTTTAAATGATTATTAAATGTGGTTTAAACATATTAGTTAGTTTTGATAGAAAATGGGAGACTATACATTATATTTTTTAAAATGATTATTAAATGTGGTTTAAAAATATTTGTTAATTTTGATAGAAAATGAGAAAGTAAACATGAATTACACACAAACCAAGATTGTGTTGTGTCATATTCATCAAGAAATACTACATATTTATACATCAAGATTTCTTTCAAGATAGAGATACTATCTTAACCACACTAACACATATGAGGGAATATCTCACCCACACACTAAATATAGGAGGAGACTTAGTTGGAGAGAATCTCTCACGCACCCATCTATCTAACAACCACTTAAACATTAGGATCAAACAACTAACTTACAGAACAATCTTTACTTCAGCAAGACCAAACACATTAACAAATTACAACCTTCTAATATGAGCACATATAGCATGAAGACAAGTAGGAGTTATAATTCCAATGTCCCCCCTTAAGGAGTACTTGTCTTAATCTTTGGCATGTCTTCATCAAGCAACACATGCTCCCATTGATAGTGAAGGTGCTCCTCCTCAACAAGGTCTGTATTTTCTCCCAGGTTTATGCTATAGTGTTGTCCAAGCTCACAAATGAATTGTTAGTGCTAGGCACTTCGACTCATGGCACCCACCTCCATAGGTTTTTGGATCTTTGAATGTTGGGTTCCAAAAATGCAAGAACAACTACCTCCATTTTTGCATGTGGAAGAAGCTTTTTGGCATTCTTATTCATGTGTAAAGAAGACTAGGATTTAATTTTCAACTCAAGCCCCTATTTCATAAGATCTAAGGAACTGTGTCTCGATCACTAATCTCTAGACTTCAATCTAATGGTGGAATTATCCTTTGGTGTTGGTACGGTTTTCCTCCCTTTTTTTGTTCATCTTCAAGGAAAAAAGAAGCTCCTTAAAGTAGTAAAGCCAAAGGGATGCCAATATTCATGTGCCCAAATTGTGTTGAAGTTGCACTGGATAAAGGTCTCATAGAGCCCATTCTTATTGTTGGATAGGAGGACTTTCGTCCAAGAATTGATCTATGAACAATTTCCTTTAAATGCAATACTTGTCATACATATGGGGATTTTGTGGAAAAATTGTCAGCATCCTACTCCAAAAACCTCTCAATCTCAAGGGAACTTGGAACAGAACAACATAGATCAGAAACCTCAATTTAGGATGATGATGAATAAGAAGAAGAAACAATGCACACAATAAAAAAGAACATGAGTTTGATCCCTCTAACTCTAATCGATTACATGCTCTAGGAGTCTTAGATATCTTTGTAACAACACAGGAGGGAGGGGAGTCCCAACCTTAGAGGGACACTCCCCAGTCCATGGAGGTAGTGATCCTTGAAGAAACAACAAACCCCCAGGTAGAGCAACAATCCTCTTCAACACAATAGGAAGAATGCCATATCTAGTGGCCTTATGCCAAACAACTAGATATTCAAACTAACCAGTCCAAATGAGAATCTGAACAACAAATAATCCAAGCAATCATGGAAGAAAAGAAGGAAGAATAAAAAGGAAATAACAAAGGTTTAGTCCTCAAAATTATAAAAAAGAGCCCCACCTCCCCACTCCTCACTTTTGCTCACTAGGGGAAGGAAATTCAATAAAAGCGAAGGAAAACATGGCAACACAAGATATTGCTTTAGGTATCTAAAATCTACTCTTCAACAACCATGGATTTGTAGGAGAATGGTGCCCCATAGATCCCCTCTTGTATGCAAAATAATATGGTTTAGTCTGTATTGTTTTATAGTCAAATATTATATAAGCAATTTGTTCATTTTTGCCTTAGTATCTATGGAACATAGATAAATATAAGCAACTAAAGGGCATTACCTAATCAATTGCTATTCTAGGAAGTGGAGTACTTTGTAAGGAGAGAGACCCTAATAAGTAGAGTTGTAATGTTTTGATTAAAAAACAAAATCTGGGAAGTATTATAACTTTTAAGCAACCAATTTTAAATTGCCAATGCTTTTAAGACAATGGCTAAATGAGATGAGATATATGGTTACATTAGTGGTTGTTTTGCTTTCTACTTTGGTTCGTTGGTCTTTGTTATCGAACTAATACACTCACCTATACCTACTCCCTTATCAAATTTCATTTTGAAAAACATATATTCACTGTCGATTGAGTTGCGTTGCGGTAAATCCGTGAGAGTTTTCCAAACCAGACTTGGGATAACAAGACAAGACAAGTTATTATTTTGGCCAAAACAAACATAAACAAAAACATTTACATGCTGTTTATTTCAATCACTTGTACAATATATTAAATACATCAAATTACTTTCTTAATTGTAACCTTAAAAGTAAATTATTTTTATTATTAAATAACTAACTTGCATAGTCAAGATTCAAAAGTTATGACTATGTTGGTACCCCATGCCATAGACAAGTTCACTTGCAGTTGTCATCCATACAAGAAATTGTAGCAATCTTATGATTGGACAAAACCTTCTTGGGCAGAATAGTAGTGCCAATTGAAACAAAGTGCACTACCATTTATATATGCAAAGCGAACTGTAATTTGTTTAATAGGAGTGAACTTTATGGTAAATATATTGTGGAGTTTGATTGAGCTGCTGCATATTAATATTAATACTAATATTAAAATATCCCCAAATATACTTATTCTAAATTTTTTCTCCGTTAGTGGAGGACTTTCCAAATTAAATTGGAAAACACTGCTAAAGTGAACTCCTTTATGACAACTACATCGCCGACATTAATTGACCTGCTGCATATTAATATTAAAAGATTTCAAAATATACTTATTCTGAATTTAATAATACTAGGTCGTATAGGACTTTCCAATTTATAATAAATAAGGTTCAAAATTGCTTTTGATGCAGTGTAGGAAACTCTTTAAGAAAATAGACATAAATGCTTTTTTCTTCATAATTAAACGATGCTTTACTTTTATCTTTTTATATGTTGCTTTACTTCATGTTTTAAAAGACCAATAATGCTTGTACATATTATCATTTAGTGTATATTCGATTTTAGCGATTGTTCCTAATGGTAAAATCCATAAAATGTTGTTAATTTAAGAAGTCACATTAAGAACAAGAGCTCTAAGTTGAATCTTATTATTTTTTATGTCGTAGGTGTTTCACCAACGAGAAGCATGACCATCCATGTCTGCTAGATTCCTCGCTTATAGAGCGAATGGAATCCTGCCATGTGTTTTGCCGCTTTCACCCACAAATTTCTCACTGTTATGGCTTCTCCGCATGCTTTTAACAAATTTTGTTTACCATTTCTTGCAGGTACATTTGATGGAAAACCTCCACACTTGGGATCAGACGACACAATTCCAGATCCAATTTCAGGCTCCCTTTTAACCTATTTTTTATTCCGCTGATATAAGACGGATTTTGTGTGTTTGAGTGGTTTTGTAATACCACATAATCTAATATCTGCATCATTCGTATGGGTACAATACGCCATGTAATTCTCTGTTGATTTTCCAATCGGGAATTCCCATTTTAAGATTTATGCGTTGTCTATGTCTTTGGGCACTAAGGTCCGTTTTCCAGGCGTTTGTTTCACCATTTTCGCAGGTCTATTATATCTTATTTATGGCCGACACCTTGACAGTCAATTGCTTTGAAACTGACAAGAAAATTTCTGGTCAGTCGACTGCAAGGTCTCCTCTTTCTTTTTTTTCTTCATTCGCTGTAGATCTCATCTTTTCTTTTTGCAAAACGCTTGAGTTCATAAAAGATACATGACAAGTCGAGGGACATCGATCAGATATAATTGACAAAAAGTTGCAAGCCATCTACTCAATGTCCAGGTCGGTGAGAGTCACGTCCAAGTTCCACTGCCTCTCCTCGATTGCTTGCACAAGTCGATCAGATGGTCGTTGGTGGAAAACGAAGAGCAATAGGGCAGCTGACCAGGCACTTTTAAAATGAGCAATAGTCGAACGAGGATTGAAAGACAAACAAAAAGTATCCTCTTCACGTGTTGGGTTTTCGAATGGGTATCTCTAGATCGTCTTCTCATCAAAATCGCCAGCGCCAGGGCTCTTCAAGTGAAACAAGCTCTATGAATTCTCTGAGCCTCTCTCAAAACCTGTCGGATTTTAATTTCTCAACTTAATTTAATACATCGATCGCAGCAGTGATTACATCATTTGAATCTTCAAATTCTACTCGCATTCAGTTGAGCATCTCCAACAGTATTCCTCCCTTTTGTCTTGTGCGTAAGTAGATTTTTGAGATGGTCCCCACGTAGAGTTTCGTCTTGCAGGTTTCTTTCAAGATTATGTCGGCATCTTCCAACGCGCAACTGGAACTTTTAATTTATTTTGCAGGTTGCTTGACGTCATCCTCTTCTCGTTCAGGATCGAACTTTGGGTCTCCAAAAGTCAGCAGGGTCTCATGCAGGCAGTCAGCAAAGGAACTGTCATGAACGCTAACACCTTTATACTCGAACAACTGCTGGTCAATAGGACTAATGATCGGCAGTGACTAATGAACATGGAAACCTGAAACAACAAAATTTGAGAGCATAGAATAATGCACATCATAATGATTGGTCAACTTCTAGGCTGCTTTCTCCCAAGGGATGGTCGAAGTTCGACATATCGTCGGCTATATCACTTGATTATCTCGATCGAAATTTTCATGGCAGTACTATTTGTTTATCTCGGTGAGCTTATTAAAACATCCAACGATATCGTGTAATCCCTTTATTTATGGGCTTGTGTTGATTTATGATTGTGGCAGAATTAATTATGTGCTTAAACTTAGAAGTAATAAGGTAAAATCCTCCTCCACGTATCACAATGTGCAAATATACATCAACGAAACTAAGTATCGACCAAGATGAAGTTTTGATGGATACAACCAAAAAGTATGTCAACCAAATGAAGTGTTGATCAAATCGACCACATAAAAATTTGACGGATTCTTGCAATGGTCGGTTGGGATGTAGTCGAGAGTTGTATTGGTTGTTGATATCGCAGTCGAACCCTTTAGAGTTGATAACTGATGTGAATGTATGGCGGCATATCAGGGCGATGATGTAATTAGTCAGCAGTGAACTTGTGCGTGGTCGGTTGGGTTCTTTGGTCGATTGGTGTGCAATGGTCGACAGTTAGTCGGTTATGTCGATCACAACCATTGACGATGCCTATATGGTTGATGGTCAACTTGCTCCTGCAGTCTACTCACTTCATTAAAGTCGTGATATGGTATGATTTTTTTTTCACTATCGAGTTAATTGAACATACGTGGTAGATTATCCTTTCATCAAATTTAGTTGTGAACATGAAACATCTATGACCTCCCTCATTTGTTGCCAATTGAAACCAGCTTCTATAATGCACATTGCACACTTCATTGAGATATAATGATGTGAAAACAGTTTCAGTGGAATTCTTACGAGATATCATATGATAGCAGGCTGCAGTTGATCTCTTATTTTTCTTATTTCACAGACTGGTGAAAAGAATTAACATGGCGGTACTATTTTTTTTTTTTTTTTTAATCTTGGTGAGCTTATTAAACCATCCAATGATCTCGTGTAATCCCTCTATTTATGGGCTCATGTTGATTTATGATTGTGGCAGACTTAATTATGTGCTTAAACTTAGAAGTAATAAGGTAAAATCCTCCTCCACGTATCACAATGTGCAAATATACATCAACGAAACTAAGTATCGACCAAGATGAAGTTTTGATGGATACAACCAAAAAGTATGTCAACCAAATGAAGTGTTGATCAAATCGACCACATAAAAATTCGACGGATTCTTGCAATGGTCGGTTGGGATGTAGTCGAGAGTTGTATTGGTCGTTGATATGGCATTTGAACCCTTTATAGTCGATAACTTATGTGAATGTATGGCGGCATAACTGACTGATGGTGTAATTAATCGGCAGTGAACTTGTGCATGGTTGGTTAGGTTCTTTGGTCGACTGGTGTGCAATGGTCGACAATTGACGGTACCTATATGGTTGATGGTCGACTTGCTCCTGCGGTCACCTATCACGTGGTTGAAGGCACTATACTAAACAAAAGCTTCGACAGGCCATTGGAACCATTGGAGCCATTGGAATTTCGGCATCAAACACGGAGTCAGCGACCTGACCAACATTTGAGACAGTCTGACGTCAACTAGGAAGCCCTCAAGCCAATGCATCCATTGTTGGACATTCAATCTACCAAGAAGCAGCTGTAGACGTTGATTAATGCGGAAGCTCCACAATTTCTCCTCGATAGCGTGAGTTTTTGATTCAAAATATAACATAATTCATACTTTGAAAATTCCTCGCCAATGAGAAATCTTCGTTTGCTTCGGGAGGATTAAAATGGATAAAATAATCCTAGAATACAGTTGAAATATAAATAGTTAAAAAAATAAAACAAGAAAACCAAATGACTATAAAAAGCTCGAAGCCTCCAACGGCTCACTCCCTAATTTATTAATTTTGGAGATTGCAATTATTGGTTCAACAATACATAAATTATGAAATCGAAATTTTCACTCCAACCAAAAAATGCTTTTGGACATAAAATGCATTTAACTTAGCTGAATGGGTTAATGATATAAGAAAACAATTTATTATTTAAGCCTAGGGAGATTCAAATCTCAGCGCTAATTCTGCATTTATGAGGTGCCCACGTTCTCGCCATGGGAAAGAAAATGGTAGATCTGAGACGATAACTGGCAGAAGAAGGCGAGACGCAACCATGCATTTTTCGCGTGTTGGGTAAGCTATATCTTCTATCTAATCAACATAAACCTTTGATCATTTGCAGGAATGTATTATATACTTCCATCGCTTTCGCAAGAGAAACAATATATATATATTCTTTAAACGGATTTTTTTTACCATTTCTTGCAGGTTCATTCAATGGACATCCTCCACACTTGACAGGTTATGTGTAAAAATTCCTCGCTCTTTGTTTACCATTTCTTGCAGGTTCATTCATCTCGAGCAAAACTTCTTCTTCGTGCAAATAAATTCCCTTTTATTTTACCTTTCTTCGATTTAATTGTTAAAACCTCAATGACCTGGGATTTTCTTTCCATCCCATAAACTTGTCGACTCTTCAAATATTGTCAGAAGAATCACCCGACCACTTCTGTCATCTTGCACATCCAATCGACCATCCGACTACTCTTGTCATCCACCGCCATAAACTATTTTGTTTCGATTGTCAACTATTTTGTTTCTGAATAGTACTATACTTAAGAAGATTCTGTAATATGTTTCAAATAATCTAATTCACATATGTTGAATGTTATATAGGCACTTACAACAATAGAATGGAATGACATCATAAGAAAAAAAATATGGAAGATACAAATGATGATGCATTGGCCATTTCAATCAAATTATTCCAAGAATCAAGTCATATATGTAAACTACAAGAGGCGTTTCCATAACAATGGTCAATGAGACTTGTCAAACTTGCAATAGCAAAAACATACAACAACAAAAATGAATCATTCAAAAAGTAATATTGCTAAACATGTTTATGTAGAAAATGTATCTACACTACAAAACATTCCTTTAATAATTTTAATTCTGCTATATTTATTTTTCATATTAATAGAAATTTAGTTTAATTTCATTTTGCATTTTTAGGAAGATTATGAAAATCGCAAAGGATGAATGAGGTGATATGAGAAATGTGCCAGTAGGGATGTCCAAAAAAGTGTACAAGGAGATGTTCAAGGAAATGGACATAATTGCATCATAGGAGGAGCCATCTCAATAGAAATGTGCTTCAAATGTATGAAATCATTGATTTTTTTGGATTATGTACAATAATTAAGTAATTCAGCATTAAATATTAATTTTCAATTGTTTTGTTACAAAAAAGAAAACAAAATGGAACCGATTCAACACATAAGACATGATGACAATGAAACAAATAGTTGATAGCAAAGTTCATGAGTAGTTATGATTTCCTTATAACAACTTAAGCTTTCATAGTGGTTGTGATCTTTATATTTTTATTTTTTTGCTAGGCATCATTGGATGTATTGAAACGGGTGTTAACATACAAAGAAGAGCCATCAAAATAATTGATTGACATTGAGTTAAGCAAGGGTTGTGAGTATAGGTTGGCGTATCAAAAATTAATTAAGGAATTTGTAAGTATCTATGTTATTTTACTTCTCTCATTTTATAAGTAATAGGACAACAAAAATCCTTATGTTAAATATATGATTTCTTATGGCATATAAAGCTTGCAGGAAACAAAGTATGGACTGCAGCCAACATTAGAGTTGTTAATAGATGGCATGAGACATGGTTTTGAAAAAATGTTTGACATTCAGGATGCAATTATTTCTTTGGTACGTCGATTTTCAATTTACATTCATGTATATTATCTATTTTAATTTTTATTGTTCCCAACAATATTGTAGATACACTTAGTACACTTTATTTTTATGTTTGCATATGGAAGCTGAAAAAGAGGAAAACAATCGAGGAAATCAACAAAACATTCAGCCACATAAACCAAGTGATGCAAGTGGCTTGAGCACTGATAACATTTCTAGCGAAGAATGATGATCCATATATTTTGGATGTTAATGGAAGTTGTTGTATATTTTGAAATAATTGTCTTTTAAAATAAGAGAGTTTATATAATGCATTGGACATAGTGTCTAAATTGAAAGACAATGGGTCTCTTATTGATATATAATAAAATAATAAAATTATTCTATTGCATTCTCCAAAGTCAGTGTCAAATGTTACATGTGAAATGGTAAATTGGGAATTAAATGTATGGATAATTAAATATTACAATAGATGATAGAATCTATGATATAAGAAATTAATCCAAACAAATGAAATAATTAAAATTTAAATGAATAATACTATAAAAATATTTCAATATTTGATGAATAATGGAATTAAAAAAAAAAAATAGATATTCCACTCCAATGTTAGTAGTCACTGTTCAAAAAATAAGCTACTGCCACACTGGTGTGTTTGGTCAAATGTTACACACCGGTGCGTTTGTTGAATGATATGCCCTAGTTCTCTAAATTTATATTAACCGCACCATTAATTTTTTTTTTAATTTCACAATTCAGTCGCATTTACTAGTGCATTTATCTTTGTTAATCACTCTGTTCTTTTCCATTGTTAAAATGCATCGATGCTTATTATGATGAAAAGCACCGATGCACTATGATATATAAAAAGAATAGTTAAATTTTAAAAATATAGAAAATTTCCTTTGTGTATGATGTAACATATCACATCGGTGCTTTGTTATAGAATGTAAATACCGGTGGGTTTAATCAATACGTAAGCACTAGTGTTGGTTTGGTTACATTGTTCTAGTGTGTATATTGTTTTAAAGCACCGATGTGGTGTTAAATTTTGGTGTGCTCCGGTGCTCTATGTGTTAGAGTGCACCGATGCATATCATTTTTATCATATTGCATCGATGCGTATTATTATGTTACGCATTGATGCATTTTTTTTCAAAGAAGTACACCATAAAAAAAATATGTTATAGCCTTTGGCTACCAAGTTTCTTTAGTTATAAAATTTTTGTAAAAACCTTTGTTAAAACATTCACTGCCAATTGCAAAGATTGTAGTGGATATTTTTTTGTCATTTTTGGCCAATATTGTAACACTAAGAACCTCCACTGTAGGCTCTTTTCCTTGTAGTGTCTAGTAAAGGATTCGTAAATATATCAATAATTTGATCATTTGTTCTGCAATAAACCAGAGATACAACATTTTCATGTATCAATTGTCTCAAGTAGTGGAAATGAATTTCAACGTGCTCCATTTTGTTGTGTGCAACAAGATTATCAGCAACTTGGATTGCAATACGATTGTCATAATAAACAATAGTCGATGCTTGAATAGGAAAACCAAGTTCTTCTAAAAGATGATGGATCCAAACTTCCAATGTATCTGCTTTGACAACTCCATGATACTATGATTTCATAGTTGAAAGAGAGACTACCTTCTATTTTTTACACAATTACACCAAGGATCCAAAACTAAGTCAAAACACATAACCATAAGTGGAATTCCTTTCGTCAATCTCATTAGCCCAGTCGAAATCAATAAAATGGACCAATGGTTTTGAATTGCGACAATATTTGATACCAAATTGATAAGTTCCCTTGATGTATCAAACAATTCTCTTTGGATCTTTCCAGTGGTTTTCCCTAGGATCCTGTATGAATCGAGAAACCACACTAACAATAAAGGAAACGTGTTATGTATCTAAATATTAGTTAAATCATAAATAGGATTAAGTAATTAAAATAGTTAAATTCTATGGATACATCATTCCAATGAAATGATACCCAATTGACCTATAAATGGTCAATTGCTTGTAAATGTGAAAATCATCTTATCTATCATATATATATTATTATTTATCAAAATGTGGGATTTTGAATATCTGTGGGAATTTTAGAATTATTACTGGCGTTAAGAAGCTTTTACGCTTCACTGGTATCAGAGCCAGCCCTTCCTCGAGCTTATGCTGATCGTTGACTTATAGCCAAACTGGCAAGGTTTTCTTGAGATCTGATCTTTGATATGACACGGGCCTTCAGTCATTCCATCCATTATCAGTCCTCCTACTCTTTTCCTATGCACTACCCTCTCCCTTCTTGCACACGCTCTCACTCATCCTCACTCCCTCTTTGTCTCCTCACGCCTCTTGATTCCTCACATAGTCCTCCCTCACGCTACCTTCACCCCACTCCGATGCCTCCCTGTGCTCACCTCCCATCCCCATCGCATTTATCCATCCATGTCACTGCACTCCCTTTTCATTGCACCATTGTCTTCCCATTCACAGGTCCCTCACGCACTACCCCGCTAACATGCTGCATACCCATCGCGCCATTCCACACCATCCCTAAGTCTCCACTCGTTGCATCCCTATCATTATAAAATCCCATACACCACTCATTCCCGTGCCAAACGCCACTCATCACCGCCGCCCCATATTCCTGCGGTCCACTCCTCTCCATGCCCTCGGCTCCTCACCCGCCTTGGCTCCCTTCTCCCACATTTCTTCTCCACATTTTTCCCCACACTGCACCGCACCGATCCCCACACTCACAGCTCCTTCCTCATACCTCATAGAACCTCCCTCACAATCTCACACCTCTCCCTCTCCATCCGGCACGCTTCTGCAATGCCGCTTAACCTATTTTCCTCCAGCCATGCTCTAGAACTTCGCAACCCCCTTCTCCAAACCACACCCTCCTTTCCGAGCTCCCTCGTTCCTTACTCCCACACGCCGCGTCCACTCCATCTGCTTTTCTCATTGCTCACCAACGCCCATTCTGCGCTTCCATGCTCACATCGCAGTCACACCCGTGCTTGCTCTACCCCTTCACTCAATCCCTCACGCACCCCCCCAGACCTCACTATCTCCGCACACTACCCCTCCACCTGCTCCATGACCTCCTTCCACCAGCGTCAACCTTGCTTACTCTTGCCAGCTCCCAACACCTGCGCCAACCCCTGCGCCCACATGTTCTCCTCGCTCATGCAGCTCCTCCATGGTTGCGCTTCCTCGTCCTTCACACCTCTAGTGCACCTCTCATCCAATCCGCTAACTCCGCTCCACGTAAGCCCTACACAGCAAAAAAAAATATTATTATAATAATACTACTCTTATTATTATATAGAATATCATTTTTTAAAATTTTAATTATTGATATTAAATTATTAATATTAATAATTATTAGTGCACCCCAAAAATCCTTCCCTTCATAAAAAATAAATTTATTATTAATATTGTTAATAATAATAATTATTTAATAATCGTAATTATTACAATTATACAAAAAAAACTCAAGAAAAAAGGGGATTTCTAAAAAAGAAATTTTATGTATTGCTATTATCGAAGAAGAAAGAAAAAAAATCAAAAGTCAAGAAAGAATACTTCGCTAAAAAATCGAAGACTACCTATCGTCGAAGAAGTCGGTCAAAGGAAGACGCATCAAAGAAGTTAAAGACTATCTATCACTAGAAAAGTCAAAGTCAAAGGAAGACCAACTATCGTTAAAGAACACCAGAAGTCAGGAATTATGGTGAATTCAAAATCAGAATTGCAATTGAAGCTACAAGAAGCATTGGACGAGTTGGAGCAATATAAAGAAACTAATAATGATATTCAAATCAAGATTCTGAAGCAAAAATTGTGTAATCATTTATCAGAACAAGAGAATCGTAGCTTAAAAGATCAAAAGCAAGAGCTCCAGAAAATGTTATCAAATAAGGCTAAGAAAATATCACATCTAAAAAGTCACAATCAAAACCTTGAAGACTTAATCAGAAACTCAAAAAATTTCAAAGAATCACCTTATAGAAGCAATAACGATTTAGAAGAAGAAATAAAACGTTTAAACAAAATCATCAAGGAAAAAGATGACGAAATCACACAAATTCAAACAAAAGTAAGATGCCTAGAAGCCGGGAATTGCCGCCTTCAGCAACAGATTAGTGAACTCCAACATAAAGAGAAAGACACTAAAAAAAACACACAAATTGGAGATTACAGTTGTCAAAAGCACATTATCAAATAACACTGAAGAAATATATCGGTTAAGAAACCATAACAAGACATTAATTGGAAAAATTGGGAAGTTAAAAAGTACTAAGAGGACAAAACAATCAAATGAAGATACTGAAGGAAAACTACTGGATAAAGAGAAAGAAAACTAGCACCTGAGAAATGTTAATAAAAAACTAGAGGAACAAATCAAGAAGTTAAAAGAGGACAAAAATTCACAAGACGGAATGTTAGAGAAGATTCAGAGTAATAACAATCTATTAGAAAAAAAATTAGTGCAAATCCAGAAGGAATCATCTAAACTCTCCAGAAAACAAATTCAAGTTTAGGAAGAAATGAAAACAAATTCGATCCTCATCACAGTTAAAAAAGAAGTCAATCTAGTAGAAAAACAAACAATAAAAACTCCTTATCGACACCCCAATTATAAAAGTCATTTTGACCAACAGCGGGGTCAAAATGAACATATATACAGAGAAGTTATGATTTCAGATGTGAAAGAACACAAAATTTACAACCTAAATAGAAGATAGGAAGATTTATCCAACAAGGAGGTCAACAATCAGATCCAATGAAGGTAAATCTCAGATGGATCACTTCCCAGGAAATGCGACAACTCAGTTCAAAGATTTGAAAATTATATCGCCATGTTTCATCAAGTTTTGGAGTTACAGGTTCATAGAGACATGAGAAGATGTTACGAACACAAATAACTGATAAATCCTTCACTAAACAAGCTTTGAGAACAAAGCTTCCCTTAAGGGGAGGGCAATGTTATGTATCTAAATATTAAAACTATTAGTTAAATCATAAATAGGATTAAGTAATTAAAATAGTTAAATTCTATAGATACATCGTTCCATTGAACTGATACCCAATTGACCTATAAATGGTCAATTGCTTGTAAATGTGAAAATCACCTTATCTATCATATATATATTATTATGTATCAAAATGTGGGCTTTCGAATATATATGGGCATTTTGGAATTATTACTGGCGTTAAGAAGCTTTTATGCTTCAAAATGTCAAGCCGAATTTGAGTTGCATAAATCAAGTTACTAACCAATTATTGATAAAGAGTGGCATTGACTCGGGGAGAGTCACAGTCCTTAGACAATTTAACCCCTGACTAATATGGTGTAGAACAAGACTTACAATCATCCATTTTAAATGACTTCCAAACGTCCAAATCATATTTGAGCTGATACCATCATTCATATATAATACTTGAATGCCTAGAAATAAATGCAAAATACCAAGGTCAGTCATTTCAAAGGTATCTGCAAGTTGTTTCTTCAAATGAAAAATTAAGTCAATATTGCTTCCAGTGATCACTAAATCATCAACATACAATGCCCCAATCAGCGTATCACCATGAATATGTAATACATAAATACTGTGATCATATTCACAACGTTTAAAGCCAATATTGATAAAGAAACAATCAATATTCTTATACTTAGCACATGGGGCTTGTTTCAAATCATACAAATACTTCTTTATTCAACATACAAGATTGAAATTGTTGGGGTATTAAAAACCCATCCATACCATTTTAGACTTAGGATATAATTTATTAATCATTTTTTATTAATTTCCTAAGTGTTGACTAGGTAATTTGGCCTAGTTTTGTCTTTTATGGGTCCACATGCCATTATGAGTCACTAGGGAACACTTGAGGATATTCTGGATAATATTTCCTAGTATTTTGTCTGATTTCTTTCCATTCCTGAGTTAGAAAGGCGCCTTCCTACTTTAGACACCTTTATACTGCTTTTTTTGCTTTCTGGTGGATAAGGTAAAGCTAGTTGACTAGGAAACTGACTCCACTTGGACAATTCGACCTACTCCTCTTTCTTCTCTCCAAAAGTCATCATCACATTCCATTTTCATATTAAGCCAATTCATGAGCTTTTAGACTGATTTGGAAAGTGCTTTTGACACCTAGGGTTTTTTTTTTGCTTTTAGTAAGGCGTTTCTTTTTGTGCTTTACAACTTGCCTTTAAGGCATTATATTTTCTCTCTTGAGGATGTATTATATATTGTAAACATATTGATGAATAATATATAGTGATTTTGTCTCAATATATATTCTCTATTCTTATTCTATTATTCTCATAAATATTCCAAGTGAAGTTGTCCTATTGAATCTAGATCTAGGCAATCTAAAATCTCAGAGGAATCTAACAAAAAATCAGGAGGTTGTTTCATTTATATTTATTCAGATACATATCCATGAAGAAAGGAATTTTTTACATCCATTTGATGCAGTTCCCATCCAAACCGAGTAGCAAGCAACATAATTAGTTGAATATAGTTCATATTTTCAACAGGGGAAAATGTTTTAGTGCAGTCATTGCCTACTTAATGAGAGAATCCCTTGGCTACCAAACGAGCCTTCCAACATTAAACAACACCTTCTGAGGTAAACTTGGTCTTGTAGTCCCATCAACACTTCACAATATTCTTTCCAGGTGGTCAAGAAACTATATCCGAAGTGTGATTCTTTAGCAAGGACTCAAATTCAATAGACATAGCATTCTCCAATTGAGGCAATCCCTGAGAATTAGCATAGATGTCAAGATCACAAGTTTCAAGAACACATTCCATTAGGGAAACACTTCCATGTTGTTTCTGACTGTGGATCCACCGACCAATACTAGCATCACTACCATCAAGTCCATCAACTTTGATGGTATTAGCAACCCAGTGAGGTACAAAAGACGTCAGTTAATCTAGTTAGTTGATTTCAAGAGGTCGAGTATGTGTTTTGACATCTATAGTCAATGCAGATAGACTTCCATTCAATTTAGGAACATAGGTCGATTGTATGGTTGAGACTTTAAAGGAATGTGCAGCTGATCCAGATTCTTCAAGAGTATCAAAAGGATCTTTTTGTAATAGATTGGAGGAATATATCAATAACTTAATACCTGAAGTATTCTCATCAAAGATCACATTCTTACTCAATATGATCTATTGTTTGACATGGTCAAATAATTAATAGGGATTATAATTTTTGCATCACATTCATCAGAATAACCCATCATGATGCAAGCATGAATTTTTGCATCCAACTTCTTCCTACAGTTATCATTGATATGTGCCCAAACAACACTACATCCAAAGGTTTTTATATGTCCAATCGAAGGTTTCCTTCCTTGCCACTTCGCAACTGGAGTCATGTCACTAATGAATCTAATCAGAACAAGTTTCAAGAGATGGTTTGAGCAGTAAACAACTTCTGCTCAAAATTTAGTTAGTAGGTCTTTGTCCTGCAATAGACATCAAGCCATTTCCATTAAAGTCCTATTCTTTTTCTTTTCTACGCCACTATGTTGAGGGGTGTGAGGGATGGATTTGTACCAAGATATACCATTATGTTCTAGGTGATATTCAAATTGTTGACATACATATTCTCCACCATTTTTTTTTTTATCTTAGACATTTAATAGGTTGGTCACATTGCTTCTTAGCCAATGCCCTAAATTCTTTGAATCTTTCAAATATATGACTTTTATTCTTCAAGAAATATACCCATGTAAACCTGGGAAAATCGTCAATAAAGGTTAAAATATACTTCACAGTTACTAATTATTAAATGTACAACATCACGAGTCATTCTCCAAGCCAATCTTGTGCAACCGGGATTGGGCCTCATGTGTTGAGGTAGGGAGCCTAAGTTTGACTCAGGAACTTAGAGTAGATTCTTGAGTTGGAGTCAAGAATGACTAAGCATTCAATTGTAAAAGGTTATTCCTCATGTGTTGAGGTGAATGCTTTGATGTATCAAAGTGATGATGTTGTAAAGTCTTGTTGGATAAGGCTCAAGACTTGTGTGTCAAGTCAGATTCTGTTGTGGACCTCCAGTTATAGTAGTTAGCCATGGGGTGGACCTCTAGTTATAGAGGTAGATGATTTGCATGTTGAAACATTAATGTTGTGTGATGTATTACTAACCATGGTCACCGATTGCTATTAATTATCCTTTAGAGACTGACCACCTCTAGAGTGAATTACTTTTGCAAATGATCATTTGGTTCGAGAATAATATAATATGATCACAACATTTGAAAAATATTCTGAGTATAATCTGATATGATAGATAATTAAAGTTAACACATATTGACCATGCATATAAGACACGAGATAAATATAAGATGTGATAAGATATGAGAGAATTCAAATTGCACATAAAATAATTAATTAAGAGAGAATTCGAATTGTTAAAATTCAGTGAAGACTTCAGTAAATCAAACGAGAACTCGAATTGATCACTACAGTGATGTTAACAAGAAAGAATCAGTTAAGAGAGTTAACTAAGTGATATCAAAGAAGATCTAGTTAACTAAGTGTTATTGCATGGCGACACTTATATTAAGAGAGTTAACTAAGTGACATCAAAGAAGATCTAGTTAACTAAGTGTTATTGCATGATGACACTTATGTTAAACTAAAAGATGACACTTGAGTTGAGACAATTGCATGCCGACATTTATGTTAGCCACCTAACTAAGTGGGAAAGCTTTCAGTTAATGGGCGAGTTCATCCTAATAATCAGTTCAGTAAGTTAATGTGCTGCATGAGAAGTGAGGCGCACTTCTTCATGCAAGGTTGATGCATCCAGATGGAGGGCGAGTTCATCTTGAAGTCATAAGATAAAAATAGAAGCCGATGCATGTGAAGAATGTATAAATATGTTATACAAGATTGATGAATTCAATGTGAAGTGAATTCTCTTCTCCCTTGAAGGCAAGGTGTTTTTCTTTGTGCAGGATATTATTCTGAGTCTCTCTTCTTTATATTTCTCTTGCATTGTAATTGCACCAGGGGTGCTTGATGTAAAAGACATTCTCTGCTATCTATCATAATTATACTCTGAAGATTTGCTGGGGTTTTTCATCCTCATTATTTTGAGGGTTTTTCCCAGGGTACATCTTGTGCTATGGTTGAATGTTTCATGTGATTGAATCGTTCATTTATTCAAGTATTCATTATTTATGCACTCAAAGTTTTAAAGTTCAAATCTCATCATATTTGCTCAAAAAAATTAACACTAATGAGGGTTTTTCATGCAGGGGAGGTCACTATGAACAACTTCTAGTCGGTCTTACGCTCTCCATGCTTTCCCACAATCAAAGAGTTCCTAATGATGATTTCCAAGCACACATTCTATAGAAAATCCATCAGGTGGAACGGTCTTTGGGAGACTAGTAACCATATTCTTTGTTACCATCATCTTCAAGCTTCAAAAGTTCAAATGTGCAAGACATTCATGCCAAAATCAACTTTTGTCATCAATCTTAGCAACCAGTGCAGTCATTCCAGAATCATGCCTAAGATATTCACAAAACTTATATAGACCATCTTTGGGATGAATATATCTTGAAGCAACATACACTCCCATGCCTTAAATCCTTTACGGTAAAGTGATATGGTCAAACCTCAACAGCCTTGCTAGTTTGAGTGGGTTGATGAATTGAAATCATATTTGCACTCAAGCTAGGAACATGGTAGACATCAGAAATTCTACCATGTTGACATTCAACATCTCCATTTCCAACAACCATGAGGGCATAGTCATCGGCTATATAAATTTTATGTTCTGGAGCTCCACTCGAGGAAGAGAATAGAGAAGCATCCTTAGCCATATGATGAGTACAACCAGAATCAATGATCCACTCAATCTGAGTGGTGTGGGCATGTAATGCATGGGAAGTGTTGATAGAAAAGTTAAAATTATCTATAGATCAGTTGATCGAGCGACCAACTGACATGTCTTCTTCAAGATGCTTGACCTTTTCTTCCAAATATTTTATCTTCTTCTAATAGGTTTTCTCCACATGTCCCATGTTTCCACATTCATGACAGGTTTTCTTCTTTCGATTCTTCTTAGTCGAAGTTGACTCATTAGTCTTTCCTTTAGTAGGTTGGTCGATACACTCCTATCATCTATTCAAGGTGTTTAGTCAACCTCGTTCTTTGTAATTTTGCTTGACCTTTCCTTTGAGAAAGTGAGCATGGTGTCTACTACCAAGATTCCTTTCATCAAGAAGATTTTGTTGATCCTTGATCAATAAATCACAAAAAGTATCGAAGGAAAAGTCCTTACCGTCTTCCTTGTGTGACATCCAATTGGCGTCAAATGAGGAGCACCACACATCATAAGGTGTCTTTAGATTCATCAGGACCAATTGAATGAGATGTTCATCCTTCTTTGGAAATCATTTCCCACATTCGCCCAATTTCAACTGCAACTCCTTGATAAGAGCCAAATAGTCCTCAATCCTTTCAAATAAATGGGGTTCTAGAGAGATCAACTCTTTCTCTATCTACATCAATTGACTTTCATTAACCTTTTCAAACAACGACTTCAACTTATTTCAGACAGTATGAGGACAGTCGATCCGACTTGTATGAAATAAAATATCCCTTGAAAGGTAGGTCATGATGGACCCAACAACCTCATTCTTCTTTCCGTCGATGACAAACTTAGCCTGGCTATCAGTCGAATCTAGAATAGCAGTCTTGGTATACTGGCAGAGTTCCTTACTTTTTAGCAATGTTTCCATGATTGGAGCACAAATTCCATAGTTATGGCCATTCAGAATAACAGGTTCTGTCTTGGGAGACGTCCTTCTGATATCTTATAGATCTGATCTAAGTTCAAAGAGTACCAGTCAATAAATCTGCATCCCATAGTCCATCAACCCTAGATCCAACTCAACATGATACACATACAACATGCTATGCCCGCAAGAACTCGTACGACCATGGTGACCATTCTTCCCCCATTGGGTATCCTCCTCCAACATTAAGGCTGGAACCAACACGATGGTTTTCCGTACTTCGGTACAGATTCCAACATCTCTAAGTGAACTCCTTCATTTTAATATATTGCTCAATTTGATCGAGTTGTTGTATATTAATATCCATACTAGAAAATCCCAAAAGTATATTCATTTTGAATATATTTTCAAAATGTATATTCATCATTTTAATTTCTTTTCAGGTGGTAAAATAATAATAATATTGTTTATAAAATGATGGTGGTGGTTGTTATTAAGGTTCCGTGAGACTAACTTTATGAGACCTTAAAAAAGTAAGGAATCACTTGGTTTTCTTTAGAATTTTGCTTTTGTGCTCAAAAAGTTGCAATCCTATCACCATAATTGTGATGAGTTAAAAGGTTAAGATAACCACCATGGTAAAAAATATTTTATAATTGTGCTCTAATGTTGGTGTAAGCATGCCATTCTATAAGGAAGTGACCTTTTTGGGTGGAATAGGCCCATTCTACAACCAAGTATGGGGAGATGTGTAAGTCCTTCCGTGCTCATCCTATATCTGACATGTGTCCTTTATAAAAAATAAAAAAAATATTATAAAAAAATAACATGTCACTAAAATTAGATTTAAAATATTTAGAATGTCATATATATAAAACTACACAAATTAGATAAATCAAAACCATAAACATTCCATTAGACACTTCCTCAACATTTCCACTCTAAAATGGGGTTTGCACCTCTGAGAGATTTGATCCCTCTGGGTGCTTGGTAGATCCCCTTTTAAGATGGATCTATGTTGGTGGTATCACGAAGATGACAAATTCTTTCCTATGTCAAGACTGGCAACATCTTCTAAAACAATTTAAATTCACAACATCTTCTTATAAAACAATTTAAATAAAAAACTAATGATTTTGATACATTTCTTTTTTTTATATATATTAACATCTTCTTATAAAACAATTTAAATAAAAAACTAATGATATATATATATATATATATATATATATATATATATATATATATATAAGATAAATTTATATTGTAAAATTTAATATAATAGAGAAGTTACATAAACTAGGGGATGGATGCCAATAGTGGTGCAACTTTTTAACCATTTTGTGAAACTTAATTCTCCATGTTCGCGAGCCAAAATGATGCCACATCAGCCACAAAGTTCCAAGTTGTCTAGCATTAGTGTATTTTTGCTTGGGACCCATGGGTGAACATTGATGTGACTTAAAATGTGATTTCAAATTTCGAATATTCATTTTATTTCAAATTTCGAATATTCATTTTATTTCAAAATTGAGAAGAAATGATTTTAATAAATAATTTAAAAAACATGAAAATATTGATAATGACTTGTACATAAAGTACTTTAATGAACCACTTATGGTAATTAGTTTTTCCACTCCTATCTCCACTACTAATTACTTGTTTACATACTGACATCTATCCCCTAGTTGCACTCTCGAAAAGTAAACAAGATACATTGTTAGTTGAGAGATTCAATAACACACCATCCTCACTCAACAAATACCATAATTTTGTAAAATACTCACCAAATCCAAATCCAAGTATTATCTTAAAAAAATAATATCATGAATACCAAATTTTATTGCTATATTCATTAAATGCACGAATGCCAATATCATCATTGCACAATGTAACATGGTTAACCATGATGAGATGTTCTTCGTGTTCTATTCACCGCTCTCATTCAATCCTTACCTACTTATAACTTATCTTCCCACTTTTGAAATGTTGGAGCTGTTATCACTCCACTCCATTCCTTCGCGTTTGTTTTGGATGCCAATCTCCTCTGCAACTGAAATAGAATCGTTATGATCCTCAACTTTGATAGCTTCTTTGAGCTCTGCCACTACCTCACTCACACTCGGCCTACAAGACGGTGCAGCCTCAACACATCTCATGGCCGTTTTGGCAACCCGAGCCATGGATTTCATGTCAAAAGCTCCACGCAACCTCTTGTCTATGATTTCTGTTATTTTGCCACCATTTTCATCCATCTCTACAAGATAAGGTGTTACCTGTAATTATGCCAATACTTATTGATGTTAGCCTCCAATAGAGGATGCGCTCAGATACTCTACATACTGTTAAATATAAAATTAAATTAATTTATATTTCTCCTGTGCTGTTAAATATAAAATTAAATTAAATTATAATTGGGATGATTGATGATAAGATTTAAATTAATTTATATTTGGGATGATTGAAGAGAAGATTCCTTACCCATCGAACGATGTTTACATGCTCTTCACATAGTCTTATGTCAATGGGTTGTCTACCGCATATGATTTCTAACAAAACCACACCAAAACTATATACATCACTTTTCTCCGTCAACATTTGAGTGTTATAATACCTGCCAAAGTTTGTAAAAAAATTAACTAATTAGTACTTCAAAGAGTGCATAATTGCATGTATTCTTGAAGTTTATAATTTATAATGTATTAAATTAAAAAATTGCATAATTGCATATATTATTGAATTTTATTATTTATAATGTATTAAATTAATAAATTTGTTAAAATATAACTGTAAAAGATGGAATGAATTAATTGAAAATAAAAGAATATTTTTTTATTTTATTTTGTAATTTTGTAATTTATAATATATTTAATTAATAAATTTGAAAAATACATTAAATTAATTTAATATAAAGAATATTGTAATTAGAGTAAGTTATATTTACTCTGGATCCAGGTATCCGAACGTTCCTTTCACTGCAGTGGTAACATGAGTAGCCTCCCCGTCAATTGTCATCCTTGAAAGACCGAAATCAGCCAACTTTCCATTCAAATTGTTATCTAAGAGAATATTGGCCGTCTTGATATCCCTGTGAATTATCTTCGAGGTGGAATCCACGTGCAGGTATTCCAGGCCTTCACATAGAAATCGAAGGGAAGGTAGATCGCGTGACGTGAGATATACAGTTACCCATTGGTGTAGTGTTATTTTACCGTAATCAAAACTTAAAACCAATGGCGTTTACATCATACAGATATAATGTACAAAGTAATTAAGAGATAGAGTTACCCTGCGCTGCATCTAAAGCTATTTTGAGCCTTCTTTTCCAACTTAGATCGGAATTTTCTGCCAGAGGACCTGGAAAAGAAACGAAAAACCAAATGCTCGTTGTTTTCCTTGACTTTTCTATTGAATAAAAATAACATAAATTTCTACAATATAATTTACCGTAAAGGTGGTCTCTTAGGGACCCTCCTGACATGTGCTCATAGATGAGCATGACTTCTCTAGTTTCGTTACAGTAGCCCAATAAAGATACCAAGTTCCTATGGTTGATTTTAGAGAGAAGATCAACCTGTTCATGAGATACATATAATAGTTAGGGTGCAGTAGCCAATACTGATTTGCATAAATTGGATTACATGATAATATGTTAGAATTACCTCATTCAAGAACTCGTGAATTCCTTGTCGGGAAAACAATGAGAGCACTTTTACGGCTATAGCTTTGCCTTCGGGCAATACACCAAAGAACACCGATCCAAATCCCCCTCGACCGATCTCTTCACTAAAGCTTTCTGTGGCGGCTATCATCTCATTTAGAGTGAAGGCACGGGACTTTGTTGGATTTGGCACCATAATCATTGAGTAATCTGCAAATTGTTGTTGGATTTGGCACCATATTCTCCACGAAAAATATGCCATTCCATATGATAATATTTACCTGGGTATAACAAAGATCTTGGTTCCTTTTTCACCGCTCTGTTTTCCGTGGCTAAGCCCTTTTTTTTTCTCAGTTTTTTGCGATACATAGCAACAACCACTATGAACGCTAAAGCGATGATTAGAATTCCGCTGAACGTTATTATCAGGACAACCTTTAATTTAATTTTGTTGGAGCGTTTCGAGTTATGGAATGTTTTAATTTTGTTGGAGCGTTTCGAGTTATGGAATGTTTCGAGTTTTGTTGGACAAACCCTCTTATTCATTAGCAGGGAGGGGTTTCCTGAGTACCTGTGACACATTAAAGTTCCATAAACGCGTGCATGCAGTTAGATTAATTAGATTCATTATTATTATCTGAGGAAATTTTCTAGTATAGAAAATGCCTAACCCTCTAAATCTTAAAATGCGGTTTCTGTAGAAACATAAGGAATATAAAATAGGATATAGGATATGAATACCTTAGTTTCAACGAACAATCGAGGAGAATATGGTCAGGAATTACACCATTGAAATTATTGTTTTCTATATTCCTGTTACAATATAAGTTGAGACATTGAGTACAAAATTTATAAAAAAAAATTAGAAAAAATGAGAAGAGCCAGAGACGTACAACTCTTTAAGGTTTTTTAATTCAGATAGCCACTCAACAGTGCCATTCAAATGATTGTTTTGTAAATATCTGCATAGCAATCAACGAAAATTTTGGTTTTGTGAAAATATATAACAACTTCAAAAATATGCGCAAAATAATTTAAGGTAATTTTAAAAGAAACTTACAATCTTTCCAACATAGTTAAAGGCGCTAAATTTGGCATTGGTCCCATTAAATGATTATTGTCGAGTGACCTGCTAATTTCAACACGAAT
This sequence comes from Larix kaempferi, assembly GCA_027924585.1. Taxonomy (NCBI): domain Eukaryota; kingdom Viridiplantae; phylum Streptophyta; class Pinopsida; order Pinales; family Pinaceae; genus Larix; species Larix kaempferi. Next base: position 16,715,363 of record BSBM01000757.1, on the reverse strand, counting down.
GGGTAAATGCTGCACTCACAATGATTATAACCATAGAGTTCTGTGTGTTCTATGTTCTCATGTAAGGTTAACAAACGATTAAGAAGATTCCCATACATCTCAACCATATTCCTAAACTACAATTGCCATTGGCATTTCTTGTATTCAACATTGTTTATTCTTCACGGGCTAGTTAGAGGTTACACAGAACAAAAGGATCGAATTTTGATTACATATTAACTATTGCAGTCAACTGTGCAAACTCGTGAGGCACTGATCCCGTAAGATTCCTTCCCGAAATATAGAAATTTCAAAATATTCACCTAACCGTGGAAGTTCCACCAAGATCGTATCTATCTTGTGTAGTCAACATTGTTCCTATCCTGGCACCAGGATACATGCCCTCTTGGAGCCTCCTCAATTCGATCCCAGATATATAGGGATCAACAGTCTCGGAGGTTCTGACTAAGCAAATATACATTACATAGTCAGAGGTAAACACTATATTTTCGTAAGAAGATGGAAAATCTCGCCTAGTGGTCACGTTTTGCACCGCCAATATATCCTTGGTCTCAATAGAGAAAGCGAAGCTTGGCAATTGTTGGTATCCACTGAAATTTCGAGGGGCAAACCATAATCTTAAAAGGTAAGGCACATACCTATTAAGAGGCAACTGATAGCAAGACTTATTAAGAGGCTTTGGGAACACACGTAGACTATGCAAGTATGAACCAAAGGCTTGTTTGCTAGCATCCCCTATGTCAGCTGACTCGCCTACGTCTATGTATCCAGCATCAGTTACCCATGTTATATTGTTTTCCGCGGTGTAATTTGTTTTTCCTCCACAAGTGATACTCAAAAATCCTACACACCACAAGAAAATAGTTAATAAAGAGCCCTATAAGAGCCTCAGATTATAAAGTAAACGAAAGGAAAATACTCCAACAATATATTTAAGAGTGCACACACAGAAAAGACTCCAACATTCTATTTAAGAGTGGGCCCACACGAGCCTTTTCTTAGATATAGTTTGTTGCATGGCATACCTGGTTGAGCAGTAATGACAGAAAATAAAGCCAAGAGCAACCCCAGCGGAGCTATCCCGACTTTTTTCTTAGATATAGTTTTTTCCATAACGACTTTTGTCCATCGGCCCAACCATTTTTACGAAGTGATCCGGAAACAAAAGGATTTCACCTTCAGCGTTCTCTACCAACTCTGTTGCGATCCCTCCTCTACGTGACCTGAAAAGAGTGTAAATTATATTTCACCTTTCACCATTTCTCCACTGTGTGATTAAATGCTAAACTTGTAATACTTCTCGTTATTGATGGGTTTTCCATCTCTGTGGAGTTAGAAATTAGAATCTTGGATTGGATTTAATGTGGGACGTGTTATGCTCGGACTTCACTAATAGGTTTTCGTTGTCATTACATACTATTACATGTTAACTTATTATTCCCTGCCAAGGCAGTAACCCTTGGTTAGTCAATATGTTTGTTTTTGACTAAAATGTCCGTTGGTTAGTCAATATGTTTGTTTTTTTACTAAAATGTTTTGCAATGGTACAATTTTAATATTAATTATAATATTTTGAAAAATTAAAATAAATTTAACAATTTTTTAAATACATTATTTTTATTTTTTAATCCGTTTAATATAATTAGGATAAGACATAATTCCCAAAATAATTTTTTAAACCAAAATTTAAAATAAATAAAAATAATTTTTAAACAAAAATTTCTAAAATTACCACATATATCTATTACATTAAATATACAATTGTGATACGTGTACCTAAAAACTATGTCCAATGCAATGTATTTTCCAAGAATCTGCTTCCTTAAAAGGCCCTGTGCATCATAAAAATAATATTCAGGAAGACGAGCAGCAGCTTCAATCGTCTTGACCATTGACCAAGATAATCCACTTTTTCTATTACATTAAATATACAATTATGATACGTGTACCTAAAAACTATGTGCAATGCAATGTATTTTCCAAGAATCTGCTTCCTTAAAAAGCCCTGTGCATCATAAAGATAAGGAAGACGAGCAGCAGTTTCAATCGTCTTGACCATTGACCAAGATAATCCACTTTTTCACGAAAAGGCCCCTCAAAAGCCACCACCCTTGTATTCTTTTATTTCATCTGCTCTAATAGATTCGATATATTATGAGGATCCTCCTAACTCTTCGAAGGAGTTGAATTGTTTTTCATTTTCTGCCCTCAAAAAATAAAAACTAGCAAGTGCCCCATGAGGGGTAAAAAGGGTAAAAAGGAACGTTGAGTTACTAAAAAAATACAAGGAAGGAATGTTTTCATCTTTATTTTTTCCGAGGCATAAAAAGAAAACAACTCATAGATCTTCATAAAGGTAGGAATGCTCTTTATTCTAAGGTTGTCTTTGTCCTTGGAAGATGTGCTTTATTCTTTTATCTAATGCAAAAAAGAGCTTCAATAAAACTATCTTAAAATGAAGGAGGAGGCTGGGACTATCTTTAGATCAAGGGCTTCATTCAATAATGGAAACAAACTTATTCAAATCATGGGTTTAAAGTGGATACGTGCATCTTAAGATTATAATTAGCTCTCAATTCTCAGGTCAAATGTTTAATTACTTTTTTCTCTACTTATCATATACAAGGTTTCAAGCATATTTGAAAAGAACTATGGACAACGTCTTGCCACAGAGTAATTGCAGTTCCCCATATGACATCTCATTGCATTGAAATGCACAACTTCAAGCTCCATTCTTTAGATTTCCTTAGTAACGAACAAAGTAGTAAGCCAAATGACCAATTTTGCAATGAAAAAGAAGGTGTTAAGGATGATTCTAGCTTGATGCAGACCAATTATTTGTGAAGATGCTACTTCAGCAGTGCCTGACTCATATGGCAGGCATGATATCCAAACAATGGGTAAAGCCCTCAAAATGTTTGATAATGCTGCAAAAGATCACCAAGCAATATCTTCCTCCTCTATAGTTACTTCTTTAGATGCACTAGAATTGAATGGTAGGCCCGGGTCTCAAACAATGGATAATACCACATCTATGCTCAATGCTTCTATAGGAAATCTTGTAAAGGTGTCAAGCTCCTCCATACAAAAAGTGAAGATAACAATCCTTCCTTCCTCCATTAAGAAAGCTCTAGCTCTGTTTGGAAAGGATTACACACCAGAGGCACTCCAAAAACATGATAAGCTCAAGCCACAAATAGCAATCGAGACTACACTACCATTTGATTCTACTGCAAGAAATCCCATGTCAATGCCAGCCACCTCTCTCAATAAAGCAAAAAATCTATTGTGTGAAATATCCTTATTTAGAAATAATGGGTAATTGCAAACCCAACACTCAAGCAGATAATATATTTTCAGTAACGTTACAAACTGACCCAAGAAATTGCTTGGTAGCATCTTCTATGTCCATCAAGGAAGCACACATTCTTCTGGAGGAAGATGCAAACAAAGTGCTCAACTCTAGCCCTCTTCATGAATTGTCTAACAACAACAAGAATTTTAGATCTATTAAGGAAAACACTCAAATCGCTTGTATATTTCAAACATCAACTGAAAAACCCGTGGCAGTGTTGGACTCGAGAGACTTCATTGAAAAGAGCCCGACGTATTCTTAGTGAAGATTGCACTCATGGTGTCAATGAATACAACCATATTGCTGGCATGTTTCAAATAGTTCCTAAAAATCTTGCAGAATCATAATTGTCTGTTATCTGAAGAGTAGAAACTATTCTTAGCAAAACCGACATGGAAAAATGTGATCTTATTACTAGTGACATGGGTGATGGTGAAGAAAAACTAAAAAATAATTTAAGAGATACATTAGTTGCAAACCTTGGACAAAGTCCTTCACTTCCACCAAATCGTACTACATCAAAATGAGCGACAACTAATGGATACTTTGTTCCAAATATAAGAGGCCCATATCCTTGCCATTTTTTCCTTCCAGAAGCTCAATCTTACTCATTTTCAGCAATTTTCATTGAAAAATACCTCATTCCCATAGACATGAAGTGTTTCCCCTGAAAAAATAAGTTTTAACTACAGTAAAAGTTCTCCACTAAGATATTTGGTGCAAATCATTAGATGCAAATGATTTCCCTAAGATATTTGGTGTAAATCATTGGATGTAAATGATTTTCCTTCATGAAAAGAAATACAAGCAACACACTTAACAATAAGGATAGGCAGTAAATGTCTTCACAATCATGAATCTTTAATCAATAGAGATCAAATGACGAAAGCAACAAGGTGTACAAGGCTTTTTATGGGTGATGGATGATAGGATGTAAAACTCCTTGCATTCATGAAACCTTTTTAATGGAGATGGATGAGAGGTTGTAAAAGTTTTAAAATCCATGAAGCGGCTTCGATAAAGAGCAGAGATTAAGTATGCATAAGAATGCTATAGGAAGGGACAAGTCTATGCAAGGTTTATGCCATTAGAGATGGGGTAAACTATGAAGATGTAAATGTCTATAACATTAATAGAGAAGGTTTATGTCATTAGAGATGGGGTACACTATGAAGATATAAATGTCTATATCCTTAATGGAGATGGATTGTAGCATATACCCTTAATGGAGATGGATTGTAGCCTATACCCTTAATGGAGATGGATTGTAGTGGCTTTTCTTGTTTTTACAACATTGGATGTTTGGATGCAGATGTATTATTTGTGTTTTTTTAATTTTTAGATATATTATTTGTGTTTTTTTAATTTTTATGTGTTATGTATTAATGGATATTGATTTATATAGAATATGGTTTTTTTAAAGTTAAAAGTGTTTATGTAGAATATATAATAATAATAATGATATTTTTTCTCTCTTTTTAGATTCCTTAATTGATAGGTTTGAAGAATGATATCTAAAGTGATATCCATTTAGTGAATCATTTTTTGTAATTTGATTATTTAAATTATACTAAATTCAAAAATCATAATTCATACTATATTACAGTTTTGAAATATCAAAATTATAAATTTAAAAAAATTGCAATTTTAACTATCCAATTTAAATAAAATATTTTAAAAACCTAACAAGAAATAAAACATTTTAATTAGAGCTTAGTCCAACCCACAATTGACTTCCATTTACTCTGATTCCTGCCTAGCTGCTCTCTCTCATAAAAAGGAAGTGGGATTTATAAGGCGGTAGGAATTTCCAATAATTCCATGGATGTTTATAAGCCTAAAATCACAATGGGCAGCGTGTCTATACCTTGTGGCCTCCATTCCATCAATAGGGAGACTTCCAATATCCACAAAGTAAACTTTGATTAGACTTATATATGAGGTCTGATTATGAGACATGTGTGACTGCATTATGCGTCATGATTTGTTGATACAACCTTACTTTTAATGTCAAAACCATCTTGACATGACACCCCATTCCATATGTCAAACTCAAGCTCAACCATCAAATCATTTTTAATGTTCAATCCTAGTTATAATTTTATTTTTTTATCAAAATTACAATTTTGTTATCATTCAAATTGTATTTTCAAATCAAGTCAAATAGTTGAAAAATATTACCATTCAAAATCCAAATCATCATATATTTAAACTAATGCACTAAAAAACCTCAATCCAACAATTTAAGCTCGAATTTGGTTAACATTATAAATTAACTTTTCATTCATCAATCTCTTTGATTTAACAATATTCTAATTCACCTTCTTTTTTTCAATTGACTTAACTAATTAAATTAATTGGGAGATATTAAAAATAAATATACACAATATTTTTTAAATACCTTTTATTTTATGCTATTTTGATGGATATAGTTTATAACATAGCTAAATTTCACTGAATAAAAATATTTTACATTAAATATAGTTAAAATTGTCGCAAAACTATATAAAATTCATAAAAATTTTAATTATTTTACAAAATATCAGGAAATTTAAGAATTAGTAAAATTTCTCAGAATTTATACACTTTAAAAAATGATAAATCCTTAAATTTTTCTAATATCCTTTGTTAAAATTGTGACAACTAATTAATAATAACTAAACTAAAAATGGTTTGTCTAATTGTTGGTTGGTTAGCAGTTTCTCTGACCTGTGGTAGTTCTTCATATACGTAACTTCTTCACAATCATATTTATATGTAATCTTGGAGAGGAGAGAATATAATCTAAGAGAATCAGTGGGTGAGGAATGCCTTGTATATAATCACCATTATTGAAAAGAATAAGATGTCGATACTTTACCGGATGGATGTTTCCCAGTGTTAGAGTTTTACCACGTTAAAATCTCTGTGTTTGATGAATGTATTTATTGTTCATTATTATTGTTATTAATTTGTTATTACAAACTTCGGAATACCAACAAGTGGTATCAGAGCCATTGGTGTCTAACCAGAGAGAGTGTGAAAGCGTGTAACCTGCTGCAGCCTGTTGTCAGGGAGACCAATCTTTAGGAGTCTGCAAGTGAAGAGAGCCACCATCGTTCGTCGCTTCTGCAAGTGAAGAGAGAGCCACCGAAAGTTTGAAGAGAGTGGAGTCTGCAGCCTTAGTGATAGCTGCAGAGAGGACGCCGGTGAAGGAGCAGACGACCACGGTGGTAGAGGACGCCGGTGTAGGAGCAAAGAGCCACCGTTTGTCTGCTGACAGAAAGCTCCTGCGTGAGAAGTCTTTGCCAAGGAGCCTGCCGCCAAGTGATAGCCGCTGCCGTTGTTGTATGGAGGAGGAGCTCGTGCAGGATAGAGGAGTCGTTCCTGCAGACACCCGTGAAGTTTGCTAGAGTCTCGATCCGTGAAGCAACCAGCAGAGGAAGTCGGTGAGCCCACGCAGGGGTTAGGTAGAGAACTGTCGTTTCATCGTGTGGAGGAGTCGTAGAGAACGAGCGTGCAGACGAGAGGCAGCTTGTGCAGTGGGACGAAGAGCCGAGCATCCGTGAAGAGGCCGTTTGGCTGTTGCACTAAACTGTAATCCCGTGGAGCAGAGAGCTGCACCGAAGACTGTTACCTATCCGTGAAGATTGCAGAAGAGAGGTCGTGCTAAGGTTTGCCATTTGTGCTGATATTCTGTGGTGAAGGTCAAGCCGGTGGTGGGAAGGTCGAGTAATAATTTTTACAAATATTTCTATCACATTTACATGTTTACACCGTATTTTTAAAGTTTTTGGGCATATATATATTATATTGGATATATATAGATATGGATCATATAATTGTGTTTTGTGAAATTTGTAAGATTTTGATCATATTTGGAAGTCTGAGAAGTATAATAAAAAAAAAAAATGATGGGTAAAGTATCCAGTTCTAAATTTGAGATTGAAAAGTTTAATGGCAAGAATAATTGAGTTGTGGAAATTTAAGATGCGAGATCTCTTAGTTCAGCAAGGGTTGCAAAAGGCCTTAGATGGCAAGAAAAAACAACCTTTGTCTATGACAGATAGTGAATGGGAGGAGCTAGATGCTAGAGCATTTAGTACAATTTGGTTATGTCTTGCGGATGATGTCTTATTTAATATCACTGGAGAAAAGACAGCAGCGAGTTTATGGTGCAAATTGGAAAGCTTGTATATGACGAAGTCTTTGACAAACAAAATTTACTTGAAGAGACAGCTATACGGCATGAAGATGAAAGAAGGTACAAAAATTGCAGAACATTTGAATGTGTTTAATACTCTTATTTGCCAATTGAGTAGTATGGATGTTAAGATTGAAGATGAAGATAAAGCAGTAAATCTTTTAGTCACTCTACCTAAGTCTTGGAGTCATGTAGTATCTTCTATTTGTCTTAGCACATCTTTGGAATTTGACACCGTGGTTGGAGCTTTGTTGTCTGAGGAGTTAAGAAATAAAGCCATAATTGAATCCTCTACACCAGAAGCTTTGTTTGTTAGAGGTCGATCCAAAGAAAGAGGGGAAAAATCAAGAGGTTTTTCTAGATCTAAATCAAAGGGAAAAAAGAGCAAACTTAAATGTTGGTACTGCAACAAGAATGGTCATCTCAAGAAGGACTGTTGGAAAAGACAAGAATCCAAAAAAAAAGACTCCAAGTCTGAAGCAAATTCAGTTGAAATTGATTCAGGTATGGTTGATGAGGTGTTGTCCATTTGTAATATTTTTGATTACAATGAAGAATGGTTGTTAGATTATGGGGCTTCACACCATGTCTGTCATCATAGAGAATGGTTTACTTCTTATCAAACAGTTAATGATGGTGTAGTTATTTTGGAAGATAATTCTTCATGTAAGACTGTTGGTTTTGGAAGTATTAAAATTAAAATGTTTGATGGAGCTATTAGAACACTAACGGATGTTAGACATGTGCCTAAATTAAAGAAACATTTAATATCTTTGGGAGTGTTGGATTCTTGTGGTCATAAGTTTACAAGTTTAAATGGGGTTATGAAAGTATCTAAGGGTGCTTTAGTGGTTATGAAGGCATTGAGAGTAGGAAACCTTTACAAACTGATTGGAAAAACTCAAGTTAATGAAACGACATTGATATCTAAAGTGGCATTAGAATCCACTCGATTATGGCATCAACATCTTGGTCATATGAGTGAGAGAGGACTACAGGTATTAGTGAATCGTAAATTACTTCCAAATCTGAAATCTTTAGATTTGATGTTTTGTAGACATTGTATATTTGGAAAACAGTGTAGGCAAAAATTCAAAGTAGGGATTCATGCAAGTAAAGGTGTACTTGATTACATACATTCTGATGTATGGGGTCCATCCCCTATTATTTCTTATGGAGGAGCAACATATTTTTTGTTGTTTGTTGATGATTTTTCAAGAAAGGTTTGGGTCTATATTTTAAAAAGAAAGGCCGATGTGTTTGACACTTTCAAACGTTTTAAAGTTATGGTTGAAAAAAGAACTGGCAGGACGATCAAGTGCTTAAGAACAGATAACAGAGGTGGGTTTACTTCTTTAGAGTTTGAAAAGTTTTGCAAAGAAGAAGGGTTTGTAAGACATAAAACAAATGTATACACTCCTCAGCAAAATGGCGTTGCAGAACGTATGAACAGGACTCTTCTAAAGAAAGCAAGGTGCATGCTCAGTGATGCTAATTTGGGTCAAGGGTTGTGGGCAGAAGCAGTTTCTACTGCTTGTTATTTAATAAACCAATCACCTTCAATCGCAATAAATTGTCAAATTCCGGAAGAGGTATGGACTGGTCATCCTTGTAGTAATTCGAATTTGAAAATTTTTGGTTGTGAAGCTTATGCACTTACTCCTAAAAATCAGCGTTATAAGTTAGACCCCAGGTCGAAGAAATGCATCTTTGTAGGATATGATGATGTGATAAAAGGTTTTCGATTGTGGGATCCTACTGCTCGGAAAATCGTCATTAGCAGAGATGTAATTTTTAATGAATCTTCTCTCACTAATTCAGAAAATGTAAAAGTTGATGTGGAACAGGAACAGGTACCATCTAAACAACTAGTTCAGTTGAAGTTTCCATCTTCTAATGACTTAAAGAAACAAGAAGAAGTTTTTGGTGATAAAGAAGTCATAGAAGATGAAGAAATTGTGGAAACTCCACAATCTACACCACCTACACCAAGAAGATATACAAGGGAAAGAAATCCTCCTAAAAGGTATTCAGATTATGTTTCGTTTGTTGCTTTATTTACTAATGATGGAGAACCATCTTGTTTTCAGGAAGCCATTGATTGTGTTGACAATGCTAAATGGAAGATGGCTATGGAAGAAGAAATGGATTCTCTGAAAAAAAACGAGACATGGAATTTGGTTGAACTTCCCAAAGATAGAAAAGTTGTTGGATGTAAGTGGGTCTTCAAGTTGAAGAAAGGTATTGATGGTAAGATTGAAAGATACAAAGCTAGATTGGTCGCAAAAGGGTATTCTCAGATGGAAAGTGTTGATTATTGTGAGAATTTTTTCACCAGTTGTTAAGCTTGTATCTATTCATATTGTGTTAGCACTTGTTGCATTGCTTAACTTGGAGTTAGAGCAACTAGATGTTAAAATTGCATTTTTACATGGAGATTTAGATGAGGAGATTTTTATGGAACAACCAGAGGGTTTTGTGTAGCATCGTAAAGAAAAATTAGTTTGCAAGCTTAAAAAATCATTGTATGGCCTGAAACAATCATCCAGGCAATGGTACAAGAAGTTTGATTCTTTCATGGTGAGCCACGGTTATACTAGAAGTGAATATGATCATTGTTTGTACTTCAAAAGTTTGGGTGACATATTCATTATCTTATTATTGTATGTTGACGATATGGTTATTGTTAGTAAAATCATGGACGAGATTGATAGGTTGAAGGCTCAGATGGCTAGGGCATTTGATATGAAAGATCTTGGAGCTGCAAAACAAATTTTGGGTATTGAAATACACAGAGACAGAAGAAATGGTAAACTTAGTTTTTCAGAGGAGAAGTATGTTGAGAAAATACTGGTAAGATTCGGAATGAAAAAGGTAAAACTTGTGAATGTTCCGTTGGCTTCCCATTTTAAGCTTTCTTCAGGTTTATGTCCTAGTAATGGCGAAGAAAAGGATTATGTGTCTCGTGTTCCATATGCCAATGCAGTAGGATGTTTAATGTATGCGATGGTGTGTACTAGACCTGATATTTCACATGTAGTAGGTGTTGTCAGTAAATACATGGCAAATCCGGGAAAAGAACATTGGAATGTAGTGAAATGGGTGCTTCATTATTTAAGAGGCACAAGTGACTATTGTATCACTTTTAATAAGAACAGTGATTCTATATGGAGTTTTGTTGATTCAGATTTTGCAGGTGATTTGGACAAGAGAAGGTCTACTTCTGGATATGTTTTTACTCTTGCAGGTGGAGCTATAAGTTGGATGTCAAAGCTTCAAGAAACGGTTTCTTTATCCACTACGAAGGCTGAATACATTGCTGCCTCACATGCTTGGAAAGAGGCGATTTGGCTGAAAGGTCTACTTGAAGAAATTGGAAGGTTGCAGAACAATGTGCCTGTTTTCTATGATAGCCAAAGTGCCATACATTTGGCTACAAATCCTGTTTATCGTAGTAAGACTAAACATATTGATGTAAAGTATCATTTTGTAAGACAAGCCATTAGTGAAGGTGGAGTAGATCTGAAAAAAGTTCATACTCAAGAAAATTCTGCAGATATGTTTACAAAACCAGTGTTATTAGAGAAGTTACGGTGGTGTGTAGCTTCTCTTGGTTTGAAAAAGAAGTGATGAATAGTTTCCGGCAAAGTATTAGATGATTTGTTGTCAATGTGGAGATTGTTAAAATTGTGACAACTAATTAACAATAATTAAACTAAAAATGGTTTGTCTAACTGTTGGTTGGTTGGCAGTTTCTCTAACCGGTGGTATTTCTTCATATACGTAACTTCTTCACAATCATATTTATATGTAATCTTGGAGAGGAGGGAATGTAACCGAGCAGAATCGGTGGGTGAGGAATGCCTTGTATATAATCACCATTATTGAACGGAATAAGATGTCGATACTTTGTCGGGTGGATGTTTCCCCAAGTGTTGAGGTTTTACCACGTTAAATTCTATGTGTTTGATGAATGTATTTATTGTTCATTATTATTGTTATTAATTTGTTATTACAGACTTTGGAATACCAACATCCTTTATTCTTTTCTTTAAAGCTCAATATAAAATGGAGTGAATCAAATTTATGGTGAATATCGATGGATTTAATTCATCGTGTTTTCATCCTCTTTACAATGTCAAAAAATTCTTATGTCATTTAGCAAATTATGTTTCCTAAATAAAATAAAATAAAATGGAATGGAGTTGAATAATTATTTTAAGTTTTGGATTTTTAAGATTAGTTTGGTTGGAAATTAGGTGATGAATTTTTGTTGAAATTGCCATTTTGCATTGTTCAAATTGCATTTTTGATTGCAAAAATGGATTCAACATCTTCAAAAAAATCTAAAAGATGTATTCAACACCTTCAAAAACCCCTAAACACCTCAATTCTGGAATTCCAACAATGTATATGTGCAATTCCAAAAAACCTCCAAAACTTAAAACGTAAAACTTAAGCCAACACCAAATGAAATTGAACATCAAAACTTGATTGCATTCAGCACATAAAATATTGGGTGAAGATTAACATTAAGCAAAATCATTATACCCATAGTTGCCTCAAGTTGCCAAAACTATCCCAGAAATAGAACCTGGTCGTAATTCCCTGCAATGTTATCAGACTCTCTCAGGCGATCAACCTGTAGTTTGATTACCATCTAAACCGATCATCAATTATGTTGTCTGGAATTAAAACAAATTATTGATTATTGCAGAAAATAATGCGTGCTCACAGAAATTGATGCGGAGCATGGGAATTGGCGCGGGATCTCGAATCCGTAATCTGAGGGATTTAAATTTAGCTCCGGTAAGTAAAACATAACTACTTCAGTTCTGTTAGGTGAGCAATTAATGCTGCGGGAGTTCTGGGAGTGAAATTTGGCGAACAAGAGCAAGGATAAAACGAGATCTCTAAGGAAGAGACGGGGTGTTCGTTTTTCGTTTTTTTTGGGTTTTTTTGTTTGTTTTGGAGTTGCTGTGTTCTGAAACCAGCGAGGGTATTGATCTTTGATACAGTTTTTTTAGGAGTAATAAGAAGGGCCTTCGTGCCCATTCAGTGGAATAAACCAGGGTATTGATCTTTGGTACAGTTTTGTTAGGAGTAATAAGAAGGGCCTGCGCTCCCGTTCAGTCGAATAAACCAGGACCTACGCGTCCTATATGATGAGTCTTAGTCTTGAGTCTCAGTGTCTGTGATGTTGCTTATTGGACCTTTATGGTCTGTTGATTCTTAATAATAATGCCTTTCAACTGTTGAGTTTTAGTGATCCCAGATTCTAGTAATTCGTTGTTTGTTACCTATGGTGTTCTGATAGAGTGTCTTGGCGTGCTGTGGTTGGAGGATGACTGCATCAGATTGGTATTAGAGCAACCCACAATGGCCTAGAGGGGAATCCATTGTTGCAGACTGATCGTTGGAATCCTAGCTGCTGAAACTGAAGAGTTGGTTCCAGAGGAGAACTAAGTGAGCTCAGAGGAGCCGAAGAGTTGGTTCCATAGGAGAACCAAGTGTGCTCGGAGGAGCACTCAGTTGCAAGGAGGTGCATTATTGTTTCCAGTGGGTTTGGCTATGGGAAGCCATATTGTGAACAACTGTAAGAGAGCAAGTTGTTGAGAATCCAAAGAGAGATTGGAAAGTACAAATTAAAAATGGCAAAGGAGAAGCTGGTGATCCAAGAAGAGAAAGAATGGATCAGGGCAGAGATACAAGCAATTAGGCAACTAATCAAAGAGCGTGATGAAAGACTTCAAAGAAAAGCAGATATCCGAGCCATACAAAAGATGATAAGGGCCTTAGAGGAGAAAGAAAGACATCAAATTGAAAAGAGAGAGTTTTCAAAGGGGGTCTCAGTTGTGGAAGTGCTTTGCTACCCAGAAGAAGGTGAAGCACTTGTGGAAGTGCTTTGTTACCCAGAAGAAGGTGAAGCACTTGAAAAAGAAGAATACAGTGCTGCTGAGCACATGGGAGCAAAGGAGGAGGAACAAATTCTTCCATTGTTGGAAGAACAAATGGTTGGGCAATGCATAAAGAGTGTGGCTGAAGCCGTAGATAGGCCATCAGATTGGGATGCTGGGAAGGAAAATGGTTCCTTTAATAAAAATGAAATTGACAAGGTTGCAACAGAAGAGAAAATTGCTTATTGGCAGCTCGTGCATGTAGGAATTGAGGTGCCAAGGAAGGACATTGAACAACGTGTAACAGAGAAAATTGGTGGTGATCTAATGGCTAATGCAGTTGAAGGCCAAAAGGTTGTGAAAGAATTGTTGAATGTGTTGAATGTTACTGAGCAGAGAACTAATGACAATCTGAAAAATGAATTTATGGATAAAGACGGTTTATATCAAGGTTTTTTGGTGTGGTTGTTGCTAATTAGACTGTTGTTGTGTAAGATTCTATGGTTGTATTTTGATCGATGGAGAAAGTTGAAGAAAATAGAACTTAAGGCTATGAACCAAGAGGTTCATAATTCTTTAAATGAAGGGAGTATGATGCAGAGCATGGGAATTGGCGTGGGATCTCGTATCAATAATCTGAGGGATTTAAATCCAGCTCCAGTAAGTAAAACAGAACTACTTCAGTTCTGTTAGGTGAGCAAGAGCAGGGATAAAACAGGATCTCTAAGGAAGAGACGGGGGGTTCATTTTTCATTTTTTGGGGGTTTTTTGGTTTGTTTTGGAGTTGTTGCGTTCTGAAAACAGCGAGGGTATTGATCTTTGATACAGTTTTGTTAGGAGTAATAAGAAGGGCCTGCGTGCTCGTTCAGTCGAATAAACCAGGGTATTGATCTTTGATACAGTTTTGTTAGGAGTAATAAGAAGGGCCTGCGTGCCCGTTCAGTCGAATAAACCAGGACTTGCGTGTCCTGTACGATGAGTCTTAGTCTTGAGTCTCAATGTCTGTGATGTTGCTTATTTGAACTTTATGGTCTGTTGATTCTTAATCAAAATGCCTTTTAGCTGTTGAGTTTTAGTGATCCCAGATTCTGGTAATTCGTTGTTTGTTACCTATGGTGTCAGGGTGTTCTGACAGAGTGTCTTGGCGTGCTGTGGTTGGAGGATGACTGCATCAGAAATATTGTCAACACATTAATATTATTTTGTCACATTTATTATGATTGTAGGTAGCCTCTATCCTGAGATGCATGGCTTCTTTTTTTATTCAATGTCTGGATATGACAACTGAGACAGACCACTGTTGCAACTCTGAATACACATATGGTGGCAATGGGGATCCCTGCCTCATGCAGAAAAGCATGACATTCCAATACTCTACAACATAATGTGCATTTCTTTCTTTATTTTATTTTTCAAGGTATGATGCGTCTCCTCCAATCTGCACAACTTTGCTTATTTGCATCAGGAAAGCCAAAATAAAGAATAAAATAAATGCTTAGGAAACTGTCACAAAGCTCAAAATGCTCAGTAACAGTGCAACAACTCATATATTTTCTCTGAATAGAGAAAAGTGTGGAGGGCTATGTTGTTGGCTTGTCCTAAAAAGTGTCCTGGTGTTCCTTCCTGCAAAGCCAAGTCCTGGTACTCGTAGCGTGTTGATCCCCAGTCAACATCCACAAGAAAATAATCTGCATGCAAATAAACCTAGATTCTCTCTTTAACACACACGTACTCATGTAGGGCCTCAAGTACATCATGTGAAGATGGATTTGCAGGTCTATTTGACAAACATAATCAGAAAAATCATTTTTTTATAATTAAGTCAGATTGCTCACTGAACTGAAATTAAGAGCTATGAGAAACCAGAATTATCTTGGCCAAAGTTGTACTGCACCTAGGCCACCTAATTCCAAATATTTGGCTTTGATCAAACGTAGGCTAAGCACACAAGTAGAGAATCAAAATGTCCAAATGTTCAGCACATCGTGCTTGCCAACTGGGTCTAGTTTCTATCATTCAGAAGAAATAATGTCTTATGATACATCTTTGTCTATGTAAATATTTGATTATAGCACAAATAAATATCAGGATTTAGAGCCACTGATATTTTTATTTTTACATTTTTGGTTTGATTCTAGACTTTGTGTGTCAACATTCATGTGTTTGTGTATTGGATGATGGAGCTTGGCTTATACAATGCCTCTGTCATCCGTATAATTCTGGCGCTGCAGGCCACAAGCTGGGGAGCTAAGAAGACCGTCCTCAATGTTACTCATACCTACATCACCACCGCCCTGCCCAACGGACACAAGAAAAATAGAAAGCGAAGGATTATGGTCTGGTATCCCTCGAAGCATGCCCAAACTTTTTCCATATCGCTATTCTCACTCCCCTACAAATCACATACAACACATTAACTAATTGAAAACCATTAAAAAAAAATCTTGGAATTCAGAGCTCAACTAACTATTACTCTAGAGCTTACTTGCGGCCACTGATGTTTTTGGGATGAATCTCCATCTTTCCTTTAAAAAGCACCCAGATATTGCGCTTAGGCTTCGGATACGCAGCATCCCATAGGGTCTCAATGGGCTTGGGAGCAACGTAAGGAGGAATATGTATGTGTTCAACATCCTGGAAATAGTGTTTTACCTTGACGAAAAAGGTTTGCAATATTATAGAACTCTGCAAGAACGTCGGTATCCCATCACTAACTGCAACATCCTCCAACAAAACAAAGCAAAAGGAAATACAATTAGCAAAAACATTCCAAGCAAGACCACGATGCTCGGCACGACAAAAAGACGATGCTAATTGACCATGGCATGAAAGCATGCTCCATTGTGGGTAGTGGCGAAAACATGATCAGTGCCTTCGCTTATGTTCCCGAAATGCATGGTCTCCGATATGTATGCATTGCATAGCCGAGAAGCGACCGAGCATACCCCAAAGCCGGAAACCCATTTATCATACTAAAATTACATGCAACGTAGACAAGAACGAAGCAAAAAATCAACCTCCAAGGATTGAAAACACGGACAAAGCTATTCAACAAAGCACGGTGTATGGTGACCTCTGCAATGAACAAATGAATTGCGAAACGACTGTTCACAAGACAATCCTCATTGAACTCCGATGGGAGATCGTAAACAAATACCTTAACATCCAAGAATCCTGAAACCCAAAAATATATGCATGAGAAACTCAATCCCAAAACAGTAGAAACACAAAGTACCAAAATCAAAATATGCAGAAACTCAATCCCAAACTGGTAGAAAGCAAAAGCACCAACAAAAGCAACTGACAATACCTAGAAGCTTTATGTTTGTATTAGAAAATATGTTCTTTCTCAAGCGCCCATGCATGTAGCTCTTCTCTACAATAACATTAATAACCAGGTTACAATAAAATTAATAACTAGGTCACTAGATCGAACCACAGGTTTATGAATCACATCCCCCAGAGTCTCAAGCTTCTCAGGTTTCCAGACCACAAGCCAGAACAAATCCGGTCCGGCACAGCACAGATAGAGAAGCAGAGAAACCCAAAGGAAAAACCGAACATAGCCATAACACGACGTCTGGACTCTATCAACTCTGCAATGTTTAGATTTATTCTGTCTGCTCCGTTCATCCGGCATCAAAAATGGCTTGTTTCTTCTTAGGGTCCCGCATAGTATCTTCGTCATTCCCTTCATTCAGAAGTCGGTTCATATTGTGGCAGTGGCATGTCCTGAAGTGTAAAGGACTTAATCCCTAATAGCACCACGTCGGCCTCACTTCTAGGTGCATTGTTGCTAGATTGACAGATTGTTTGGGCACCCTGTGCCTTGTTGGGCACATTGCTACTCAGTGCAAGCTCCCATCCATGTCACCGACGTGCTCCCAAACCACTGCATCCAACCTTCGACAAGCTTCCTCGCGTCGTGGTAAAGAACATATCCAGATAATTAGCTCTGATACCACCTATCACAGATCTATCAGATCCAGCTCAAAACCGAAGTTCATCCCCTTTAGTTAGGTTATGTGGCACTATCCGAGCAACCTTGCTGGTGGTCAGACCAACCCCATTGGAATCCCAGAAGACTACGCCTCACTTAACTTACACTTATTCTTGTTCAATGTTATGCTTAGCCATATTATGTGTTATCACTTATCACAATTATACACTTAGTAAAAACATGCCAAAGAAAGAAAGTAACAATATATGGCAGATCCCTAAGCCGGGCATGCCTAAATGTTTATATAAATAAGAGTACAAGTTATATTCAACGCAGATGTGACTACAGGATGAGGATGCCAACTCATGAGAGTCTTGGAGCAATATTTTTGTTAGACCAAAGCTCGTAAGATTTAACCCATGTTGTGAAAGTGATCACATGAAGTATTGGACGCAAATACCAACACAGAGTGTCCAATTGACAAATATCTCAAGAAACCCCAAGATATACTCTTCTTCTAAGAGTCATCCTGTCTTGGCAGTCTCCCCCTAAAGCACCCACAGGTCCACCTCATGTGATACCGATTATAAAAGAGCCTAGTTTAAAATAGCGCAATGAAATGAAACAACAAAGAAAACAAGAGAGAAGCTTTTAATCAAACACAGGAAAAGAAAACCTAAGTGTTTATTTCCCATTGATCTTTAGACTTCACAGCTACATACTTATATAGATTACATTGCATAGAAATAAAGGAATTATTTACATGCCGTAAAATCAGCTGTAGGTTGCTGTATAATTCTGCAAATTATTTAATTCTTCACATGCATTAGCATGCAGTGAAGTTTGCTGCAAATTTATTTAATAAACACCTGCAACCTAAAACACACACTGTCAAATTCTGCACAGCATCAATTATCAACATACTCCCCCTTGATGCTGAGAGGGCTCACAATAAGATCTCTGAGAATAAAAAACTAGGCCTTTGAGACTACCTTAGTGAAGATGTCTGCTAGTTGTTTTTGAGTGTTGATGTATTTCAATTCAACTTGCTTCTTTTGGACCAAATCTCGAATAAAATGATACTTCAAGTCAAAATGTTTTGTCCTTCTATGATGTACTGGATTCTTGGCCAATTTGATGGCACTCATATTATCACAAAAAAATACTGTAGGTTGAATTTGTTTTTCTTCAATTTCGTCAAGAACTTTTCTAAGCCATAATGCTTGTGTGCCTGCTAAGGTGACTGCAACATATTCTGTTTCTGTAGAAGAAAGAGAAACTATACTTTGCGTCTTTGAGCTCCACGCGATCAAACCAGAACCAAAAGAAAAACAGTTACCAGATGTAGACTTTCTATCATCCAAACTACCTCCCCAATCAGAATCACTGAAGCCAACCAATTCAAAACTCTTAAAAGTATAGTAATGAATGCCAAAATTTAGAGTTCCTTTCACATACCTCAGAATTCTTTTAGCTACATTCATATGTATTTCAGGTGGCATTGTCATATACCTAGAAACAAGTGAAACTGAATAAGCAATATTAATCCTTGTGTGTGTTAGAAACATTAAGCTTCCAACAATACTTCTGTAAACTGTCTCATCAGCCATTTCAGCACCATCATCTCTACACAACACAACTCCATGAGCATTTGGAGTAGGAGATGGTTTTCAATCAGCCATATCAAATTTCTTCAACATATCCTTTGCATACTTTGTCTGACAAAAAAAAATTTCATCTTCACTTTGATAAACTTCCATTCCAAGAAAATATTGCATGAGGTTTAAATCTTTCATCTCAAACTCACGCATCATAGCAAATTTGAATTCATCCTTCATCTTAGAACTGCTACCCATATACAACAAATCATCAACATATAAACTGACAATAAGAATATCATTACCTTCTTGTTTATAATAAAGGGTAGGTTCACTCTTACTTCTTTTGAAGCCATTCTCTTGAAAATATCCATCAATCCTGGCATACCAGGCTCTTGGTGCTTGATTTAGGCCATACAAAGCCTTCTTCAACTTGTAGACTTGATGTTCTTTTCCTTGCACTTCAAACCCCTGTGGCTGTTCCACAAAGACTTCCTCTTCTAAGTACCCATTCAAGAAGGCACTTTTCACATCCATGTGATGAATGGTCCATTTCTTTTGTGCTGCCAGTGAAATCAACATTCTGATAGTCTCTTGCCTTGCTACAGGTGCAAAGGTTTCTTCATAATCAATGCCATACTTCTG
The DNA here is from genome assembly GCA_027924585.1 of Larix kaempferi. Classification (NCBI taxonomy): domain Eukaryota; kingdom Viridiplantae; phylum Streptophyta; class Pinopsida; order Pinales; family Pinaceae; genus Larix; species Larix kaempferi. The sequence continues at coordinate 16,695,745 of BSBM01000757.1, read as the reverse complement.
TGTGAATCCCTTAGCAACTAACCTTGCTTTGTGTCTTTCAACAGTCCCATCACTGTTATACTTTATCTTGTAGACCCATTTAGTACCAATTTTTTTCTTGTCATGTGGAAGATCTCTAAGCTCCCAAGTATCATTCCTATGAATTGAATCTATCTCTTCTTGCATAGCTTGCACCCAAACCTCATTAGTAGAAGCTTCTTCAAAACCTAATGGCTCAAAATCAACTTGTGAAAATAAAGCAAAATTTACAGTCTCACCTCTTGGATTTTCTTCATGTGCCAGACTTGTACTTCTCTGATAAATTTCATTCAAGCTTCTCATCTTCCTTGCGGTACTTGGACTTGAATATGGAGAACTAGATGAGGGGCTACTTGGTGAATTTGTAGCATTTGGAACTGAAACATTAGTGGGATTCTCATTATTAATATCATCAATAATATCACCATCCAAACTAGATTTTGATTTCTCAACATGGTCTTTTTGATGACCATAAACTCCCCCTTCATCAAAAATTACATCTCTTGACACAACAATGCGATTGGTGAGAGGATTATACAACCTGTAAGCCTTACTTTGCTCACTATATCCAACAAAAATGCATGCTTAACGTTTTGGATCTAACTTTTGTCTCTTTTGATCAGCTACATGAACAAACATTAAACAACCAAAAACTTTGAAATGATTAACATTAGGCTTTTTCTCATACCAGGCATCATAAGGAGTCATCATGTGAAGTGCACTAGTGGGACTTCTATTGAGAATGTACACTGCTGTAGCAACTGCATCACCCCAAAAGGAATTGCTTAATCCTTTGGTATGTAACATACTCCTTGCCATTTCCACCACTGTACGGTTCTTTCTTTCATCTACCCCATTTTGTTGAGGTGTGTAAGCAGTGGTGAGTTGTCTTCTAATGCCATTCATATCACAAAAATTCTAAAAACCTCTTGAACAAAATTCTCCTCCACGATCAATCCTTAAGCATTTTATGTTGTAACCACTTTCATTTTCTACAAGGGCTTTAAACCTCTTGAATGTATCAAATGCTTCACCCTTGTTCTTCAAAAAATAAACCCAACACATTCTTGAGTAATCATCAATAAAAGTAATGAAATATGATGACTTACCCAAACTTTCTGCCTGCATAGGACCACAAATATCAGAATGAACTAGCTGAAGTGGATAATGGGCCCTCTATGCCTTGCCTCTAGGAAATTTCTCTCTTGCATGTTTTCCTTTAGCACATCCTTCACAAACCTCTTTGTGCACTTCAACCTTAGGCAAACCATAAACTAATTCTTTTGATGTTATAATCTTCAAACTGTGAAAATTCAAATGACCATACCTGAGATGCCACAACCAACCTTTGTCCTCAAATGCCATATTAGCAAGGTTGATGTTAGTTTCTCCAAACTTCAATGGGAACATCCTATTATTTGACATAGGCACAACTGTAACCACCCTATTGCTTTGATTCTTATCATAAATTGTGCATTGTCTATCATCAAACACTACTCTGTAATTCTTTTCACACAGCTGCCCAACACTTAATAAATTGTACTTTAACTATGGAGTGTAATAAACATCTTTGACACTTTTCATACCTTCTTTTGTATGGACTGCCATATCTCCTTTTGCAGAAACCTCTAAGGTTTTTTCATCACCAAGTTTGATATTAGATTTGAAACTTTCATCCATTGTAGAGAAAAGCTTGCAATTTCCTGTCATGTGGTTAGAACAACTCGAATCTAAATACCAAACATCTTTAACTGTATTTTCAGTGTTGCCATAAGATAAAAACAAATTATTTGGAGAAGCATCATCACCCTCTTGAGCATAATTAACACTTTTGTTTTCTTTTAATCTGCAATCCCTTTCAAAATGACCATACCTTTGACAATGATAACACTGGATGTTTCTCTTATCAAATCTGCCTCTATCTCTTCCTCTGAAACCACCTCTTCTTCCTCTATATCCTCTTGGAAAAAAATGACACTGACCTTTACCTTGGGCTTGGTTTCTTCTGGAGCTAGAACTAGCATCTGCATTCTTTGTAATCTGTAGCTTTGTGGAAAAAGCTTTCTCATCACTTTCTCCAAATGAATCTCTCACTCTGTCTTCATGCGAAATAAGAAATCCAACTAGGTGATCAAAGTGAAGGTTAGTCAAATCCTTGCTTTCTTCAATGACTATAGCAACATTGTTCCATCTTGGTGTTAGAGACCTCAACACCTTTTTAATCACAACTTCTTTATCAATAGTTTCTCCTAGAGTAGCCAATTTATTGACAACATCATTTACTCTTACACAATAATCACTCACCTTCTCACCTTCTTGCATCTTCAAATTCTCGAATTATGTCCTCAGTGTCTATAACTTGATAACTTTAACTTGATCACTGCCTTGGTAAACTTCATGTAGAGTCTTCCAGGCATTCTGAGCTTACTTTGCTCCTGCAATTCTTGGAAATAAGATCTTATCTAGAGCTATTTGAATATGAAATAAAGATTGGGAATTCTTCTTCTTGGCTTCTCTCTTAGTTGTTTTATCATTGGTTGTAAGTGTGTTCCAATCAGCTGGCTCTTCATAACCTGATTCTACAATCTCCCACAAATCTTTTCCTGTCAAAAAGGTCATCATCTTGATGCACCAATAATCTTAATCACTTCCATCAAATTCTGGAATGGGCAAAGAGTTAGAATTTGACATTATGAACTTTAAAAAAAATACCTGCTCTGATACCAAATGAAGATTATAAAAGAGCCTAGTTTAAAATAGCACAATGAAATGAAACAACACAGAAAACAAGAGAGAAGCTTTTAATCAAACACAAGAAAAGAAAACCTAATTGTTTATTTCCCATTGATCTTTAGACTTCACAGCGACATACTTATATAGATTACATTACATAGAAATAAAGGCATTATTTACATGCCATAAAATCAGCTGTAGGTTGCTGTATAATTCTGCAAATTATTTAATTCTTCACATGCATTAGCATGCAGTGAAGTTTGCTGCAAATTTATTTAATAAACACCTACAACCTAAAATAGACACTGTCAAATTCTGCACAGCATCAATTATCAACAATACTTATCCAAAAAACTACTTAGGTGACAATGCACAGTGCATGTAGACTACCTTTGTCAAAGGTGCGCCCAAACTGTCTCCGCCAAACTTGCACCTGTCAAACCTGCTCGTGTATTTTTCTTCTACTCTTCCTTTTGGCTTACTTCTCTAAGTCTGAAATACTTGATTTTTTTATGACCAAATGCCTCAACGCCTTTGGATATTTATAATTGTTTGTCTTGTCAACGAGCGCGCCCACTTTTTGGGTTGACTCCCGCACTTGGGCATTTTCTTGTTAAGGGCCTTCTCTCCTTTGTCGACGTGTTCCACTTGGGCACACTTCTGTTGTAGCTTGTGTCGGGCACCCTTCTCCCTGGGCTCACTTCTATCGATGCCCAAGCCCACACTTGCTGATGCTTGTGCTCTCTTGGCCTTGGACAAATCCCTTCGTGGGTATTGACGCACACCCCCATCTCTACGTCTGGATGGTCCTGACACACATCATAGGAAACCGAGCACAAGTGTCAAGCAAGTCCAAGCAACAGTTCATGGTTCAAAACTCTTGCACAACACATCGAAGTAACTTGGAGACAATTTTTAATACAAAGGATTTAATATTCTTTTACATTTCTTTATGTGAGATATGTCCCAAGCTTTTCGGTCATCCAATATCAAGCACCAACAGCCTGAACTATAGTTCATACGCCACAGTCATCACCAAGTTATCTACAGGGTGCTAATTGCCAGAGATGTTTAATATCAAACATCCAATCGCTGAAGACCCAATGCTAAGCGTCCTGTCCGAGGTCGGATCTCCAACAAAATGTCAATGTTAGATGCTCAGAAAATAAAGGAAACACCAAAGTGCCAAAGTTGAAGGATCGATCCAGTATTACAGAGTGAAGCATACTTTCGTAAGCAATGCCAACAAGTGACAGATCGAGCACCAAGTGTCACGATTATCTCCATCTCACCAAATTTGAAAAGCACACACAACAAAACGCCAATGGAGAAGCAGAGAAGTTTTGAAAGTTATGAGAATGTAGTGCACTAGGAATTTCCATCATCAAATACATTGTACCAGATGTCTTATCTGTGCATGCAAATATCAAATGAGGTTTCGATATCAGAGTGAAAGTGTCAAGAAAATATATGCCCAGAAGATGGTGTTCATATAGTGAAGATACTCTTTCAAAACTTCCATAGATTGCAAGTTTAATTAGTGACAGAGTACTTGTAGGCAAAGCAAATTTTGGGTTTAAAAATTAATTCCAGATATGAAGGCAAAATGTGACTTGACAACTTTTGTTTCTTTATCAAGTCATGCTCAAGCCTCGAACAACATTTAATTCCAAGCAAAATCAGAATGGGGGCAATTCTGTTGGTATGAAGTCACTCAAGGTTTTGGCACTTCTTGGGGCAGGGGTGTCTGGCTTATTTGAATTTGTGGGTATAGCAACTGTTGATGAGGCAAAGCCTGGCTTAGAGTGCCCAAGCTAGCCATGGTTGCGTAGGAAAATTCTTAGTTCATATAAACATGCATCAATCCGGTGTGGACATCAATTTCTTCATGCAAATTTGTGCATCTTGTCACGAAGTGGAAGAACTGGGTTATTCAAAAACACAGGAAACAAATCAAGTAAATGGATGTAGTGAATAACACATTCCAGAGAAAGGAAAATATCCCAGTTTTAGAGACACCAAATCAGCAATATCAAATCGTTCCCAGATTTGTAGGTGATGAATTGAAGGTAGATCAAATTCAGATTCGAGGCATGAGGGAAGCTTATGCAATAACCAATTCCAGATTTTGAAGGGATCGAGTATGAAGTGGCAGAGCATTTCTTAGTCAAATATATCAAGGAAAAAGATTAGGATTTGACTAATCAAAACTAAGATTTTTCGAGCAGTTAAGCATGTAGGTGTCAAAGTATTTCAATATTTCAAGGCAAAGACTATCAATCAAAGAGTTTGTTCCAGATTTTCTGGCATAAGATCGATCAAGCATTCCAAATAGGACGGTTTTAGTTTATTGATTTGTTTTATCCCTGGTAGTTTGCAATAATTTGTTATTGTACTCTTCTATAAAAACTAATGACTGAGATGTAATTGAGTGGGGAGGTTGGTATTTTAGGAGAGGGTTATGAGATATCAAGCTGGTTTTGTACAGCTTATGTACTGATTCTCCGTAAGCTCGTTGGAGATTACATTTTGTAATGATCTATATATATAATATTAGCCAGTTTTATTCATTATCGTTGTTAATGCTTCTAATCAGTCTGATTACCTTGCTTATGATTTCATTTTCTGATAAAAGTGTTTATCGTAAAATGCTCTTGAGTGGGTGGGCTTCACTACTTTTCATGTCCAGAGTTCTTTTTTGTTTATGATATTTTTCATCTGATATTTGGACCTTAAATATTGTCCTGTATTAGATCTTTAAAACTGATCTTTAGATCTTCATGTCCATATGGTCTCTGAACTTGTTTGCTTATTCAATCATGCCATGTTTGATTTTTCTCCTTTGTGTTTCATCACCCTGAACTTTATGCCTTCCTTATGATTTATAAAATACATCCACTTACCACCCTGAAATTCAATCATCCATTTCAGATGTCTAAGCTTTGTGCTTTAGCAGTCAAAATACAGATTTTAGGACAAACAAATCATATACTAAATAGGTCACTTACACAGGCAAAGATTAAAAGTTGTGACTATGTCGGTGCCCCGTGCCATATAAAGCTTCACTTGTGGTTTCGAATCTTAATCCACACAAGAAATAACTGCAATCTTATGCTACGTTCAACTAGTTTTGGATAAAATCTTCTTGGCCAGAATAGGAGTGCCAATTGAAACAAAATGCAATGCTACTGATATAGGCAAAGAGAAGGGTAATCTGATGAACAAGATCCAATGTTTGCTAACAAAATCTCCCAAATACAAGAATCAATACACAAATGAAAATGCCTGAGAAGCCCCAGCACGAGAGATTAACCCATATTTTTCTCAAACCAAGACTAAACTGATCGCACAATGAGCTAATAAGAACAAAGTTTAACTCTTTTTGAGATTAACCCATCTTTTTCTCAACCCAAGACTAAAATAATGGTACAGTGAGCTAAACAGAACAAAGTTTAACTACTTTTGATACATCTTTGGCCATATTATCGCACATTGTTTCTGGGTTGTATGACCGGCAAATAAGGATTGAACCATCATCACACACAAAGGAGTCTAGGATAAAGGGTCTTTTAATATAACATTTTTTAGTCATTGCAGACAAGTCTGTGATTGAATGTGTTATTATATCAAGCATTTCAAATCCGACAAAACATGCAGTGTATTAAGACCATCCGATTTCCGAGGGTTCGAACTCGATGCAGCGCCATTTAACGGGTGAGAACTCTCTACATATAATGATAAATTTATCCATAGCTATATGGTATTTGCTTATGTACACGTTCTAACTCCGTGTGTTTACTTTGTTGTGAACAACCAATGACGAGGGTAAGCTAGTGGAGAAGATTGTTCAACGTGTCTTGGAAGAGATTAAGAGTGTATCGGTGGGTGTTTTTTTTTTTAATGGTTTGATTTTCAGTACGCTGCAGCAACAAATCCTCTCACTTTCGTTATTTTTTAACTCTTGGATTAGAAAAGAATACCTTATGTTATGTTTTCAGATAATTACTTTGTTCTATTTTTGTTGAAATCTTTATAGGTACAATCTGTTGCGTGAACAAGTTAACATTGTGTCTTTTTTAAGACATCGTCGTCTACTGAATTTCTTTGTTACATTAATGGGAAAGTATGATATGCTTTTGTTAGCTTTGATATATTGAGACTAATTTTCTATATGAATAGCAACGATTTAAGAGTTATTTGGTTTTACTTGTTAAAAACGCCACGCGATCTAGTTGATTTGACAAACAATCAAATTTATTTGTCTATTTGACATGATTTTCTCTTAGAAATTTAAATTTGTAATATTCTTCCATCTACCTTAGAAATTTAAATTTGTAATATTCTTCCATCTACCTTAATGTTCCTCATTTTGTCAATAGAGCAGTCTGCTGTTTAAGTTTACCTTTTCCTCATGTAATGAAATCCTTGCATGCAATAGCCTGTTGTATGGTTTCCCTGTTACCAATGGACCGATTATGAATAGGTACAAAGGTCCAAGTTTTGGTGACGACTTTTTTTTCCCTCGCAAATTTGGTTAGTCATGCCTTTTGGATTAACCAATGCACCTGCGACCTTCATGGGACATATGGATAACCTTCTTCGACCTTTCATCGGCAAATGGGTTATTGTCTATCTCGACGATATAATGATTTTCAGTCGATCATGGGAAGAACATGTCAGACATCTTCGACAAGTCCTCGACACTCTCCAGCAACATCGGCTTTATTTTAACATGGACAATTGCTCTTTTGTGATGACCAACATCAAATATTTGGGGTATGTAATTGACTCTGCAGGCATTCACGTCGATCCAGACAAAGTACAGATCCTCAAAGATTGGCCCATGCCTAGAAACATTCAATAACTAAGAAGTTTTCTTGGTTTGGAAAATTTCTATCGACAGTTCATACTTGGCTTCAGTCAGATAGCCTGGACCTTGAATCAGTTGACAAGGGGAAATGGAAAAATTGTCTTCAAATGGACATCGACACAACAATAAGCTTTTGAAAAGCTCAAGGACAAGCTCTGCATTGTACCCAAAAAAATATGCATGAGAAACTCAATCCCAAAATGGTAAAAACAAAAAGTACCAAAATCAAAATATGCATGAGAAACTCAATCCCAAAATGGTAGAAAGCAAAAGCACCAACAAAAGTAATGGACAATACCTAGAAGCTTTATGTCTGTATCAGAAGATACATTCTTTCTCAAGCGTCCATGCATGTAACTTTCCTCTACAATAACATTAATAACCAGGTCACTAGATCGAACCACAGGTTTATGAATCACATCCCCCAGAGTCTCAAGCTTCTCAGGTTTCCAGACCACAAGCCAGAACAAATCCGGTCCGACACAACACAGATAGAGCAGCAGAGAAACCCAGAGGAAAAACTGAACATAGCCATAACATGGCATCTAGATTCTATCAATTATGCAATGTTTAGATTTATTCTGTCTTCTCCGTTCATCCGGCGTCAGAAATGGCTTGTTTCTTCTTAGGGTCCCGCATAGTATCTTCGTCATTCCCTTCATTCAGAAGTCGGTTCACATTGTGGCAGTGGCATGTCCTGAAGTGTAAAGGACTTAATCCCTGATAGCACCACGACGGCCTCACTTCTAGGTGCACTGTTTCTAGATTGACAAACTGTTTGGGCACCCTGTGCCTTGTTGGGCACACTGCTACTCGGTGCAAGCTCCCATCCATGTCACCGACGTGCTCTTAAACCATTGCATCCAACCTTCGACAATCTTCCTCGCGTCGTGGTAAAGAGCATATCCAGATAATTAGCTCTAATACCACCTATCACAGATCTAGTAGATCCAGCTCAAAACCGAAGTTCATCCCCTTTAGTTAGGTTATGCGGCACTATCTGAGCAACCTTGCTGGTGGTGAGACCAACCCCATTTGGAATCCCAGAAGACTACGCCTCACTTAACTTACACTTATTCTTGTTCAATGTTATGCTTAGCCATATTATGTGTTATCACTTATCACAATTATACACTTACTTAGGAAAATATGCCAAAGAAAGAAAGGAACAATATATGGCAGCTCCCTAAGCCGGGCATGCATAAATGTTTATATAAATAAGAGTACAAGTTACATTCAAGATAGATGTGCCCACAGGATGCCAACTCATGAAAGTCTTGGAGTAAGATTGTCGTTAGACCAAAAACTGTAGGCGTTAATCTGTGCTACAATTTCCAAAGTTAAGATCCACGAGAAGGACTTAACCCATCTTGTCAAGGAGCGTGCCCACTTTTGGGGTTGGCTCTTATACTTGGACATTTTCTTGCTAAGGGCCATCTCTCCTTTGTCAACGTGTTCCACTTGGGCACACTTCTGTTGTAGCTTGTGTCGGGCACCCTTCTCCCGGGGCTCACTTCTATCGATGCCCAAGCCCACACTTGTTGATGCTTGTCCTCTCTTGGCCTTGGACAAATGGGTATTGATGCACACCCCCATCTCTACCTCTGGATGGTCCTGACATGTCCCATCTAGTGTCGAAGCCCATTGTGATGTCTATGAGGTTTTCTTTCCTACTCAAGCATTTGAGTGTGGTGCCACCCAATGTGGGCACTCGCCTCATGCCAACCTCCCGCATGACGCCAACAGGATTCCAAGTCAAGTAGCTTGACAATGCACTCGTCTTAGCTTCTTGGTCATATCCCTCCTTACCGAAGCTTGCCGATGCTTTTCGTGGGTGGTGAGGCAATCAATGTGCCTGCTCACCAAGACCGTGACAGTAACGACTTATACGTCAACTACAATTGAGTAAAAACCATAAATGAAGACACACATTTTGCATAATGCAAAACTTGGCAACTATACTAGGGAATAAGTCGAGAAAATGAAAATTATACCAAATTTAAAATACAAAACTGTTTGGAAAAAAAACTCAAAGACATTTACCTTCCATAAGAAAGTATAAATCATGTTGGTACCAGAATATGCCCCCATCAAAATGTTTAGATTTCGGTAGTGCGCATGTAAAGAGGTACCCTATTTTCGCGGCGCACTTATTTTTCTTGTTTGATGAGGAGATCATATATTTTTCTTAAAATAATAATTTTTATTTTAAAAATTATTAAATAGTAATTTTATTTTGGTTGTAGGTTTATTATAGCCTCATTTTGCTTAGTGGCTTCTTTTTGTACATAGTTAACAGTAAGTAATTTTCTCATGGTTCTAGCTTTATTTTAAGACTATATCTAGTTACAACGTCTTGCACTATGCATAAGATCATGCAGATGCCCCAATATCGTTATTGCATAGTCTAAGTAGTTTTTCTGTATAATGAAGTGTGGTCTAACCCAAAAAAAATACAACAAAATAGTTGTTATTTTAATGAACTGTAAATTTAATGTTACATATATGTCAAATTAATGTGTTCAAATTCGGTTTTATTGAAAAGATACCATTTTATCATGTAGATATTAAGGAGTGCTCAATTGTTTAAGATTGTAAAAATTCGGATGAACAATATTTGTTTTTTGCATTTTTTGGGAGAAGGGTTTAGTTAATTTATACTTGTCAATTGAAATACAATTATTTAAATTGCTCTTCATCTTTGAAGTGCTCCAATAACAAATAGGCTTCCAATAAAAATTAAAACCCACCCTTCAAATTTGATCACTCCAAGCAAGTCCAAGCAAACAGTTCATGGTTCGAAACTCTTGCACAACGCGTCGAAGTAACTTGGAGACAATTTTTAATACAAAGGATTTAATATTCTTTCACATTTCTTTATGTGAGATATGTCCCAGGCTTTTCGGTCATCCAATATTAAGCACCAACAGCCCGAACTGTAGTTCATACGCCACAGTCATCACCAAGTTATCTACAGGGTGCTAATTGCCAGAGATGTTTAAAATCAAACATCCAATTGCTGAAGACCCAATGCTAAGCGTCCTGTCCGAGGTTGGATCTCCAACAGAATGTCAATGTTAGATGCTCAGAAAATAAAGGAAACACCAAAGTGCCAAAGTTGAAGGATCGATCGAGTATTTCAGAGTGAAGCATACTTTCATAAGCAAGGCCAACAAGTGACAGATCGAGTACCAAGTGTCACGATTATCTCCATCTCACCAGATTTGAAAAGCACACACAACAAAACACCAATGGAGAAGCAGAGAAGTTTTGAAAGTTATACCAGATGTCATATCATCAAATGCATTGTACCAGATGTCATATCTGTGCAAGCAAATATCAAATGAGGTTTCAATATCAGAGTGAAAGTGTCAAGAAAATATATGCTCAGAAGACGGCATTCATATAGTGAAGATACTCTTTCAAAACTTCCATAGATTGCAAGTTTAATTAGTGACAAAGTACTTGTAGGCAAAGCAGATTTTGGGTTTAAAAATCAATTCCAGATATGAAGGGAAAATGTGACTTGATAACTTTTATTTCTTATCAAATCATGCTCAAGCCTCGAACAGCATTTAATTCCAAGCAAAATCAGAATGGGGGCGATTCTGTTGGTATGAAGTCACTCAAGGTTTTGGCACTTCTTGGGGCAGGGGTGTCTGGCTTATTTGAATTTGTGGGTATAGCAGCTGTTGATGAGGCAAATCCTGGCTTAGAGTGCCCAAGCTAGCCATGGTCGCGTAGGCAAATTCTTAGTTGATATAAACATGCATCAATCCGGTGTGGACATCAAGTTCTTCATGCAAGTTTGTGCATCTTGTCACGAAGTTGAAGAGCTGGGTTATTCAAAAACACAGGAAACAAATCAAGTAAATGGATGTAGTGGATAGCACATTCCAGAGATAAAGGAAAATATCCCAGTTTTAGAGACACCGAATCAGCAATATCAAATCGTTCCCAGATTTGTAGGTGATGAATTGAAGGTAGATCAAATTCAGATTCGAGGCATGAGGGAAGCTTATGCAATAACCAATTCCAGATTTTGAAGGGATTGAGTATGAAGAGGCAGAGAATTTCTTAGTCAAACATATCAAGGGATTGAGTATGAAGTGGCAGAGTATTTCTTAGTCAAACATATCAAGGTAAAAGATCAGGATTTGACTAATCAAAACTAACATTTTTCGAGCAGTTAAGCATGCAGGTGTCAAAGTATTTCAATATTTCAAGGCAAAGACTATCAATCAAAGAGTTTGTTCCAGATTTTCGGGCATAAGATCGATCAAGCATTCCAAATCAGGATGGTTTTAGTTTATTGATTTGTTTTACCAGGTTGTTTTATCCCTGGTAGTTTGCAATAATTTGTTATTGTACTTTTCTATAAAAACTAATGACTGAGATGTAGTTGAGAGGGGAGGTTGGTATTTTAGGAGAGGGTTATGAGATATCAAGCTGGTTTTGTACAGTTTATGTACTGATTCTCCGTAAGCTCGTTGGAGACTACATTTTGGAATGATCTACATATATAATATTAGCCAGTTTTATTCATTATTGTTGTTAATGCTTCTAATCAGTCCGATTACCCTGTTTATGATTTCATTTTCTGATAAAAGTGTTTATGCTAAAATACCCTTGAGTGGGTGGGCTTCACTACTTTTCATGTCCAGAATTCTTTTCTGTTCATGATATTTTTCATCTGATATTTGGACCTCAAATATTGTCCTGTATTAGATCTTTAAAACTGATCTTTAGATCTTCATGTCCATATGGTCTCTGAACTTGTTTACTTATTCAATCATGTCATGTTGATTTTTCTCCTTTGTGTTTCATCACCCCGAACCTTGTGCCTTCCTTATGATTTATAAAATACATCCACTTACCACCCTGAAATTCAATCATCCATTTCAGATGTCTAAGCTTTGTGCTTTAGCAGTCAAAATACAGATTTTAGGACAAACTAATCATATACTAAATAGGTCACTTACAAAGGCAAAGATTAAAAGTTGTGACTATGTCGGTGCCCCGTGCCATATAAAGCTTCACTTGTGGTTTCGAATCTTAATCCACACAAGAAATCACTGCAATCTTATGCTACGTTCAACTAGTTTTGGATAAAATCTTCTTGGCCAGAATAGGAGTGCCAATTGAAACAAAATGCAATGCTACTGATATACGCAAAGAGAAGGGTAATCTGATGAACAAGATCCAATTTTTGCTAACAAAATCTCCCAAATACAAGAATCAATACACAAATGAAAATGCCTGAGAAGCCCCAGCACCAATGCTACTGATATACCCAAAGAGAAGGGTAATCTGATGAACAAGATCCAATGTTTGCTAACAAAATCTCCCAAATACAAGAATCAATACACAAATGAAAATGCCTGAGAAGCCCCAGCACGAGAGATTAACCCATATTTTTCTCAAACCAAGACTAAACTGATCGCACAATGAGCTAATAAGAACAAAGTTTAACTCTTTTTGAGATTAACCCATCTTTTTCTCAAACCAACACTAAACTGACCGCACAATGAGCTAATAAGAACAAAGTTTAACTATTATCGCACATTGTTTCTGGGTTGTATGACCGGCAAATACGGATTGAACCATCATCACACACAAAGGAGTCTAGGATAAGGGGTCTTTTAATATAACATTTTTAAGTCATTGCGGACAAGTCCTTGATTGAATGTGTTATTATATCAAGCATTTCAAATCCGACAAAACATGCAATGTATTAAGACCATCCGATTTCTACACCGTCAAATAAAAAAATAGAAATCTGCAAATCCCTCACCTGAGATTTTTCTGAATATTTATGCTACACTTGGAGCGATTAATGATAGAACACTTGTCCACTTCTGTTATCCAAAACCACCACCGGTCGTGTCAAATGAGACTCCAGAGGGCCATTGCACTTACAAGTCTCCCAAAGCAAACTCTGATTGCACATACAAGCCTCCTAGCCAAATAATCTCAGCAAAGTTTTCAAGAGCCAACATCGAATCAAAGCTACACAGGCCACCAGATTTTATAAGAAATCTATGCAAGCAAGGAAGAGATAGGAGGATAAGACTTTGAAACATACCCCTCATAGCCTGAGTTACGAGGAAGGCTCCACGACAAAATTTGATCTGCTGGACAACTTGCATCGACAAGTTGCGGTATTTCGTAGAATTGTATCATAGAGGGACAGGGACCCCTCGTGTTGCTTGTAGCACATATGATCTCTCTACAAAGTCCATCCATAACTTGAGGACGACCAGTCTCAATCATTATTAATATCTCTGTGATCTCTCGACAAGTCCATCAATAACGCTACAACAAGTAGTTGCCACCATTAATGGTATCGAACGACTGTTTTTGTTTTTCTCCAAAGCCAAGCAAAATTATATTGACTGCTCGCAGGCACTCAACCACAATCTTATGTTGTGGTACTAAAAGCCGGAATTTGATTACAAGTTGAAGAAATCCATGAGTTTTGAAGGCTTGCAAAGTCAAACATCAATGTCCAAGGCTTTGTAAGTATATTTTGAGATTTGTTTACATAATTTTGTATATTTTATGTATTTAAGATTTTGATATTTTGTTGCAGTGAGGGTTTTCAGCTAAAAGAAAGAAGTGTAATTATGGCGTCCCTATTTCAACCCCTGGGCAGATTAATCTCAAAATTAATAATCAACCGATATGCTTCCTTCTTTGCCATTGTCTATCACCTATCTACGGCTACCAGTGAGTAAGGTAAATGTGGATTGTTTATTAATGACAAATTAAGGAGGAGATTAAAAAGTATAACGCTCCAAGATTCATTAGTGGGTAGATCGCCACCTCTCCCCAACTCCAAATTAACCGCCTCCACATCACGTATCGAGTGGTTTGCCACGATATTGTTTATCGTTTGCAAGTGGTTTGCCACGATATTGTTTGCCGTTTCAATTTCTTCACTGGAAAATGACTAGCCACTAGCCAGCCGTGTAAACCGGCCGCGAGAGTCAAGTCAGCAGTCTAGATTTCATAGAATTTCCATAAATTCAATAGTATGGAAAGCATTGACGTGTCGTATCGGCAAACACTATCCACGTTGCTCATTGTCAAAATGTGGTGTGTATGCAGCTAGATTTCTCAAGATATTGGTACTTGGCATTAAATATTTTGAAATTAGTTTTTAAAGCTTTTTAAATATAATTTAATGAAAGGTATTTAAAGTTATGGCAGGATTGGAATGACAAGAGTCAAAGTTAGGGCAGGATTGAATAACAAGAGCGAAGAGGTGGTAATGTAAATGTAGTTTCATGTTGTTTTAGTTTTGGAAGTTTGGAAAAAGCCTTAAATTTGTCTATGGTTTACATAATTTTCATTAAAATTTAGGTGAAAAAATATATAAAAATAACAAGAGAGTATTTTCAAAGTGTATTTTTGTTCATTCTCATCATATTGCTAAAGTATCAAACAAGTGTTCTATAAGATGTTATTTGAGGTTTAAGAAACATATTAGTGTCAAAAACAATTTACTAGATTAAGAACTATTATCAACACTAGGCTTACTCTTTTAAATATTTGGTATAAGATGTTATTTGACGTTTAAGAAACATATTAGTGCCAAAAACAATTTACGAGATTAAGAACTATTATCAACATTAGGTTTAGTCTTTTAAATATTTGGAATAAGAATAGTTATTTCTCATGTTCATTAGACTAGCAACTATATCAACTTAGTGAATTAGAAGGAAAAAAAATAATAACACTCCATCATTAGGAAGTTCAAAAACAACAACAAAACATTTGGTATGACAAAAACTAAGAACAAAATAATTTGGAATTTGAGACCTTATACTCCTCTATAATAATAGGGTTACAAAAAAGCCAAGAAAACTAAAAACATCATGACTTGGTCCTTATATAGTTTAACATATAAGGACCAATCGAGTAGCACAACTTAAAACACTCAAACTTTTGAACAAAGTAGTCAATGGTTGTAGGTTAAACAAGTATCATTCCTAACACTAATTAATATATTATAAAAAAATATGTGCCATTGAGTGGGAGATTATCTTAAAACCAACTTGTTGTACGGTAGACCATTGAAGAAAAAATAGAAAGAAAACAAAGAAGTCTGACGATGAAAACTTTTTGGTGCCAAAAAGTGATAGTTTGCTTGAAAACTAGATCACCGTTTATGTAAATTCTTACGAAAAAATTGAATAAAGTAGTAAATTATGGCAATTATGTTGAATAATTATCAACAAATAGGTGTTTAAACTCCCAGACCTTATCACAACAACCAAAGAGAAGTAAGACATATAAATGTCATGATAATTGTTGGATATCAAAGACAAAAGGATGAAGGTGTTTTTGCAACTGCGACTACCCTCCCTAGTATTTTCTTTTGGAAAGACTGGGGCCCCACCTTAAATTTGACTAGTACCTATCTGAAACCTTTGGATCCTTCTTAGACCAAGTCAAGTATTGCTTGAAGTTGAATGTTCGGCGAGTTTACCGTTAAAAGATTGAAGGCCTTTCACATTTTTGGGGAGAGGTATCTTCTTGATTGCTTCAACTCTTTCAGGGTCAATCTTGACCCCGTCCCTGTTTATAATATGCCCCAAGAGCTTCCCCTCTTCGATGCCTAATACTGACTTAGCCGGATTTAGAGAAATGCCATACTCTCTGCATTGTTCAAAAACCTTTCTTAGATGATCAACATGGCTAGATCTTTCCTTTGAAAAAACAGTTAAGTCATCTTGGTATATTTCGATGATTTTTCCTATCAACTCCTTGAAGGCATAATCCATGGCCCTCTGGAAAGTAGCTCCTGCATTTGTAAGGCCAAAGGGCATTCTCATATATTCGAAATTTCCCCAAGGAAAATGACTACCCACTGGCCAACCACTGGCCAACCACTGGAAAATGACTAGCCACTGGCCAACCACTGGCCAACCACTGGAAAATGACTAGCCACTAGCCAACCACTGGCCAACCACCGGCCGTTTTAATTTCTTCACTGGAAAATGACTAGCCACTAGCCAACCACTGGCCAACCACGATATTGAGATATCGTTTGCAAGTGGTTTGCCATGATATTGTTTGCCGTGTCAAGTCAAGTCAAGTCAGCAGTCTAGATTTCATAGAATTTCCATAAATTCAATAGTATGGAAACCATTGACGTGTCGTATCGGCAAACACTATCCACGTTGCTCATTGTCAAAATGTGGTGTGTATGCTGCTAGATTTCTCAAGATATTGTTACTTAGCATTAAATATTTTGAAATTAGTTTTTAAAGCTTTTTAAATATAATTTAATGAAAGGTATTTAAAGTTATGCCAGGATTGGAATGACAAGAGTCAAAGTTAGGGCAGGATTGAATAACAAGAGTGAAGAGGTGGTAATGTAAATGTAGTTTCATGTTGTTTTAGTTTTGGAAGTTTGGAAAAAGTCTTAAATTTGTTTATGGTTTACATAATTTTCATTAAAATTTAGGTGAAAAATATATAAAAATAACAAGAGAGCATTTTCAAAGTGTATTTTTGTTCATTCTCATCATATTGCTAAAGTATCAAACAAGTGTTCTATAAGATGTTATTTGAGGTTTAAGAAACATATTAGTGTCAAAAACAATTTACTAGATTAAGAACTATTATCAACACTAGGCTTACTCTTTTAAATATTTGGTATAAGATGTTATTTGACGTTTAAGAAACATATTAGTGCCAAAAACAATTTACTAGATTAAGAACTATTATCAACACTAGGTTTAGTCTTTTAAATATTTGGAATAAGAATAGTTATTTCTCATGTTCATTAGACTAGCAACTATATCAACTTAGTGAATTAGAAGGAAAAAAAATAATAACACTCCATCATTAGGAAGTTCAAAAACAACAACAAAACATTTGGTATGACAAAAACTAAGAACAAAATAATTTGGAATTTGAAACCTTATACTCCTCTATAATAATAGGGTTACAAAAAAGCCAAGAAAACTAAAAACATCATGACTTGGTCCTTATATAGTTGAACATATAAGGACCAATAGAGTAGCACAACTTAAAACGCTCAAACTTTTGAACAAAGTAGTCAATGGTTGTAGGTTAAACAAGTACCATTCCTAACACTAATTAATATATTATAAAAAAATATGTGCCATTGAGTGGGAGATTATCTTAAAACCAACTTGTTGTACGGTAGACCATTGAAGAAAAAATAGAAAGAAAACAAAGAAGTCTGACGATGAAAACTTTTTGGTGCCAAAAAGTGATAGTTTGCTTGAAAACTAGATCACTGTTTATGTAAATTCTTACGAAAAAATTGAATAAAGTAGTAAATTATGGCAATTATGTTGAATAACTATCAACAAATAGGTGTTTAAACTCCCAGACCTTATCACAACAACCAAAGAGAAGTAAGACATATAAATGTCATGATAATTGTTGGATATCAAAGACAAAAGGATGAAGGTGTTTTTGCAACTGCGAATAACCTCCCTAGTATTTTCTTTTGGAAGGACTGGGGCCCCACCTTAAATTTGACTATTACCTATCTGAAACCTTTGGATCCTTCTTAGACCAAGTCAAGTATTGCTTGAAGTTGAATGTTCGGCGAGTTTACCTGAGCTCACCAAAACTCTCCCTTTTTTGCCAAAGCATCAGCTAACATTTTGGCTTTTCACCAAAATTTCGGTGAAGTTTCACTTTTTGCGTCGAAATGTCGGCGTGACTCATTGTTATCCGCCAAAACTTTGGAAATAATTTGAAGATTACGCCGAGATATCAAATCACTTTCTTTTCTTTCGCTCGACTTTCTAGATTTTCACCGGGACTATTGGTTTTTTCTTATCTTTTTCGACGAACTATTAGCTTTGGCGCTGAGACGTTTCGACAAACTTATCTATTCTTTGTCGAAATCCTGTGGGAAAAACTCATGGTTTTCCGCCGACGCGATCGCGTTAAATTCCCCTTTCCCTCCAAATCTCAACATTGCGAAAGGTTGTAACTTTTCCACCGAAGCATATCGACGCATATAATGGTTTTACATTGATACTTATTGTGATCAATTGAACTTTGTCTCCAAAATATGTATCTCTTGGGAAATGAAAATTAATGTCGATATGTATCGAGTAAAGTCTCCCTACTATGCCGAAATGACTTGTTCAAGGCCCCAAAAATCACGTCGAATCCATCTTAAGGCCCGTTTGGGACTTAGGGCTTTAGAAGACCTCTTTCAAGGAAAAGAAATTTGTTCGCTCTCCTGTCATTGTTGTCACATAACTCCGTTCAAGCACGAAGCCATTTAAGAAAGATTCTTTGCTCGATACGCTAACATTTGCTGCCAATCAACCTAGTACACCTGTCATCCATCATTCACGTAGGTAGTAGGTACATTTTTTACCTTGTTGTTCATTTCAAATAGGTTATTTTCCAGTTGGGGATTTATCATTTGAGGGCAAAGGCCCGTGATTGGACTTGTCAGTCTCATGCTTGGCCGTTGTAATATCCCGATTTTGACGCAATTGCATTAAAAACGTAAATGATGTAAATATGCTAGTGTGAATTCCTAGTGCGGAGCTCAAGGCCAAGGCCCGACTAGTGAATGGATAGGCATGTATGATGTTATATTTTATTTGGAATGTTTGGTTGGATTTTATGCCGATTTAGAGTATATGTAAATATTATGTGCATAAATAATAAAATGGCCCAACAATGAATGTGTAAAGAGCACCAAAGGGGCTATGATTCAACTAGAGGGGAAGAGGAAGGGGGCCTATGGGGAACCAAATCCTATGCTGCCAAGTGTCAACCTTAGAACTCACCCAAAATTCTGTCATATGATGAGAATAAACCAAATATCTCCTTTTTTGACCATTTTTCCAATCATTAATGCATGTGTGTGGTTGGTGGCAAAAGTCACCTCATGTAGTTATTGAAGCATGGGACTGATTGCACTTTTGTGACAGTTATGTCAGCTGTCAGCAGTCCTATTTATTCTATGGTCAGAAGCCATGTCAACTATCTTTTCACCCTTACCTCATATCCTTAGATTCAACACTCTTTTGATTACCATTACATTCGCATTCCCTCTCATGCAAGTTGCTACACTACGTAGATTCATTCCATTGTTGTTGATGTCCATTTTACCAAACTGTGTATTAAACCTAGAAATTCGAATTAGAAGACAGAGAGAAGAATGGGTTTTGGGCTGAGAGATAGAAGCCTGTAGGTGCTTCCTTCGCCCTAGTGGACTCATAGCCCAGCTTGGGGGTGGCCTCCCAGGCAAAAGAGTATATCCTGGACGAAGTGCCTATGGTTGGCTGGAAAAGCGCTATTACATAGCCAGTTGCTTGGATATGCATTGAATAAAGATAAGTACTCTCATGTATTTGAATATGAACTATTTTATTTGATGCCTGTAATGTTTATTCTTGTATTTGCATATTAGATGTGTGTGGTTAGACTTTAGTTCCGCTGTGCATGTTTAATTACATTTATGCACACATTACATTGGTTGAAAATCTTATTATGCATTTGAGGGAAAATTTTAGAGCCCAGGTTTGGCCAACATCCCCTCCTGATGGTCAGATAGGGCGAGGGGGACGTTACATCCGTTTTCTTTCTTTTGTGTCTTATTGGTTGATTTTTTCCCTGGGGTTTAAGGGTTTCGAGCCTCACTTATATTGAATAACTAGTTCCCTAAATCTTAGTTCACACTCCTCTTTCCCAAATGATCTTTCTTTCAATTTTTTCTCCCATTCCCGTTAAAAGACTACCTTAAAGCCTAACTCTAAGAGCGCCTCGACTTTCTTCAATCATGTTTCAGCTACCATGTTCCCCTGTTACTAGCTAATCGATGCACCTATGTAGATCCTAATGGATAAAATAGGGAGTTTCTAGATTTAATGATGAACAATTCATTTATTCATATGAAAAGAATTTATTTTCTTTGTAGTTGTTGTTGATTTTTCCTGAAATTAAATATCATTTGTGGTTTCTCTGTAACACCATAATTAGAATCCTTATATAAATTGTAATTCCATGAGACCACATATGTTCTTGGTTTGGTGAGGTTCTTATTCTTCATTCTCCGCTTCCTTGCTTGGTCTCGTATTTGGGGATAAAAATTCATTGTAGACATTAACGAAGTCCCTACAAGTCTTTTCAGAATGATTTGTATGGTTAACTCGACATTTCCATGGAATTTACGCAAGATAATGAGATTTCCTCTGTAATATGTTGTCTGCCAGATTGCACACCAGCAGCAGAAATCTTTCGAAAGCTATCTCTTCACTACAAGTGAGAGAGGTGTGGCCTTGGGGGCAAGCAATGAGCCAGGTACTGTCACCTGAATCCCAGCTCCTCCGTTTAGGCAAACTCCTAACGAAGCCAAGGGGGGTAGTCCCTATAAAAGAGTTTCACTAAGGCTCTAGTATTTATAGTGTTGTTTTTTTTTGTATGGGGTGATGTGGATGAATGTTGTTTAAAATTTTTTTAGAATGAGACCAATTTAAAACATGAGATAAACACAAGATAATAATGCAATCCATGTTGCGAAATAAGATAACAAGATGGCAATATGATTCAAGACTTGATTAATTACTAGAGCATTCACAATATGAAATAAACACAAGGACAAATGGTCTTGATCAATATATATGCTTTTAAACAACCAGTGCCTTATGGAGTCAGAGAGGGATAAAGATTGTGATGCTGAAAGTGTGGGTCTTGAAGAAATGCCGTTTGTGAGATCGTTGTGCAGATTATCTTTGTAAATTGAATATTTTAATGGTCTTGATTATTAGGCTAAAACCAAGGATATTCAAGAGAAAGTCCGGAAAAGATAGTATCAAGTGCCTCCGTTCAAGGACATGTCGGGCCACCCAGTGCTCTAGCCAGGTCGCGCAATGCTAACCAGCAAACTAGAGGCTGAACATGGAATTCCGACGCCCCCACTAGGAGATTACCCACTGTACTTATCTTATCGCTCAACTCCGGATTGGTTGGTTATGGGGATGAAAGTTTTATTAGTTATCACTTATGAATTTAACAAGTCTTTCCACCTTTCTGAGTACTAGCCCAACCGTTTCCGGTTGGCAGAGCATATGGGTGTTGGACGATCAACCAAGAGTAAATTTATTAGGGGAAAAATGTGGTTTGAGATATTTTATTACTTAAAGCACTTGTTCAACTCTCCGACAGAGAGCGCTCTTGACTTGATCTTATGACCACAGTTCAAGAGACTTCCTAATTTAAAATGCCTAATGCAGGGGAAGATGCAAGTCTAACAATGCTCTCCGATAGAGAGTGCTCTTGACTTGGATTTGGCCAAGTTTAAGAGACTCTGTTCATTTTAAGAAGCAAATAGCAGTTGTGATAACAAGATACTTCAACTTTGTAATACTTAAATCATGTGATAGCTCAAATAGATGTGAAATACTGCTAACATGCTACTTGCAAAATAAAATGAAATATATGAAAGATCTAGTGTTCTACCAAGCAAATTTTACACTAAGGTGGGATCAACCTCCGAACAAGGTCAACCACTAGAACCGTCAGTCTTGGAAACCTTCCAGCTAGCTAGATGTCCACAAGAAGCTGATGGGGGAACGAGAAGCTACCACAAAACTATGTGGCCTTTGGGATACAATCCCAAAGTTAGCTTACTCTCGTCAAAACTTGGAAGAGAAATTAATCTAAGTATGAAAATGAAAACTAATCTATGAACTTGAAAAAAGATGAGATCTAAACTAAGCATGCACAACACTCTTCCCCAAATGGGGAAGAAACCCCAAAAAGTGGAGGCCTCCTCCACTTGAACTTTTTATTTAATGATTACAAATGCCTTGGGATTTTAACCCTTTGAAGGACTTAGCAAAAAATAAAGACTTGGATTACAATCACTCTTATGAGTATACAAAAGGAGAGTGAAAATCTTGGTCTTCCTGGTTCAAAGATGGTTCAAATCTCTTCTTGGGTTTGTGTTTCTTCTTGTTTTTTGCAATTATCTTTGGCAACCTCTTCTTGTTTTTTACTTCTCTTTTAGATTTTGGTCTTCTCCAACACTTACAAGACAAAACAATCAAACTAGGCACCCATTAACTATTAGCTCAAAATTCAAAGATAAATCTTGAAACTATTTGAACTTAGAATCCTAAAAAGAACTTGAAACTATGCTTTATGATATTTTTACTTCAAAACATGTGTAAAAATGCAAACGGACCAGCAAACAATGAAAGCCTAAAAAGTGCTAGAAATGAGATCTAGAATATAAAAAAAATGAAATATTTTGTCATGCAAATTTTTATCTTTTAAGTGATAGATCTAAAAATGCAAAGAATGAAACTAGATGCAAGATCTAAAAAGAATGCCTAAATGTCTATTTTTTCAAGTGTATAAAACTATTAGCAAGATACAAAAGATGGATATAACTATTAACTAGCTCTTAATCACTAACCAAACTAATGCTTTTTGTGTGTACTTGTGTCTTTTTTAAAGTGGACGAATAGGAAGCAGTGGAAGAAAGGGAAGAGGAAGGCTAATGTAAAACGAAAGGGAAGCAAGGTAAAGGAGGGGAGACGAAAGGCAAGATGAAGGAGATCAAAACGAAAGAGAAGAGGAGACTTTAAAGGTGGACGAGAGGTATGGAAGGAAGGCAAAACGAGAGCTATAGGGAAGGCCAACTAGGGCAAGAAACGAAATGGAGAGGAAGAGTGAATGGAGAGAAGGGAGGAGGAGCAAATGGCAAAGACTAAAGTGGAATCTTAAAGAGAAGGTGAAGGGAGAGCTAGAGGAGGGAAGCTCAAATCTAAGGTAACCAAGCTTTGAAAGACGTAATTTTTTGAAACTTTGATGGGTGAGGAAGAGAGCTCTTTGTAGTTTGGTTTTGGAGAAAAGATGAAGGAGCTTGAGGGTCCTGCAGAACAAAAGATATTAGTGGAAGAAGCTTTGCTTGTGAAGTCAAGCTAGATGCAACCTAGCTCACACTTGTCTTCACCTTTGATAATACCTGTAAAACCCCAACACACTCAAGCATACAAGTGAAATCAAATGCTAGTATGTTAGATAACCAAGACTAAATCAACATTGGTATAACCAAATACTTCTTGCTCATTTAAATCTTTGGAAAAAACATCACACACATTATCAACTTGAATACAACAAATGACTATTCTCATGGACTAAAGATAGCCTTCTTGAGCTAGCAATAATGAAAGAAACACTTGCATAAATAAGAGGAAGGTTATAGGAAGATATCACCTCAATGCATTAGACACATTCACCACACAAATTTGAAAAACACATGGACCTCCAAAGTCTTGATCTTTATTCCAATATGAGCATAACAATATTACAATTCTCAGCAGAGTTTTCTTGCATCCAAAAATCCATGAGAAGAGAGCCTAAATGCATCTCTTATATAACAAACTAAGAGCTAAAACCCTAATTCGAATTGGCATTGAGAAGGGAGCCAATAACCACCAACATAAAGTCGAAATCCAATCTAATCCCAGTCAAAGGCTTGGAGTGGGAGTCCACATGGAAAATCGAGCTTGGGAAGGTATCGGAAGCTCCACCCATCCAATGAGGGAGCTCCAACTAGGAAACACGTGGGGAATTAGGTAGAAGCGTGAGCTTTAGAGGAGGATGCATGTTGGCATGTGGTTGGCAAGTGGGAGTGTGAGTGGGTGTGGTAGGTGCTAACTCGAGCTTGCAAATGGATCCAAGTCTAGTGATCACACAAATCAAGGAAGGCGCCTACCTCAAGCTAACCAACCCATTCATCACATGACACATCATCAAATCGAGTTTCCAAGGAAGGAGGGCGAATTCTTTATTGGAGTTTGACTTATGCTGACTGGATAGTGGTCTGGTTGATGACTGAGATGATTGGAATCTTCTTTAATGCCCAGTGCCATGTCAATTAGCCTTTTATTTTATTCATTTCTGATTATTTTGGAGAGATTTGGATTTCTCCAAAATATTCAAATTTATTAATTTAATTAATAATTTCTCTGTAAATGGCTTTTTTAGAGAAAATATTAATTATGAGGCTGAATTGACATCCGAAAGTTGGGTTTAGCTGGTCCATGGGTCATGTGTGATTTTTGGCTTATGAAACGAGCCATCAATCACTAAATTCATACCCCGGATGACTGACATATTACAGACTCAAATTTCTCCATTTAAACTATAGAGAAATTTAATTAAAATTTAAAAAATAATTAAAAATTAAAAACCCCAAATCCAACGCGTCCGGTAAAAATTTTTCGAAATTTTTTATGTGGGTCCTAGAGACTTAGGACATGACCAAAACCTATTCTAATAGTGTCTAGTAGGTTTATACATATTAGTTCGACTCTAATAACCCCCCACGGCTCAGATTTTCAAAATCGGGCATTCCAGCTTTGGAGGAAGCGGGAGAAAACCTCATCGATTATACATCGCCTTAAGCAAAGTATAATTGACAAGGGAAAAAACTCCCTGGAATACCTTAGTTGCTTAATCAAGTCATGGGGAACCGAGCCACTCAGACCCTACTAGCACACTTTGTTACAAACCCCCATGGGGCCATGGTCATGTCAACTCAAAAACAAAACTGGCTTGACCCAAATATCTGAAACCCAGATACTCTGGAAGTGAACACTGATGTGTTCCAACACTGGCGGCTCAATAAGGTTTCAACTATTGTACAGATATAGTTGATAACATCTGGCTCCAACTGCGGGACGGACACTTGCTTGATCTAGGAATCAAAGAAGGTGTTCGAGAATCCCAGAATATCAATTTCCTGCAGGGAAAAAGAAGTGTCTTAGTTCCACATGTACATGATAAATAATGCCAAAATGAAATATCAAATATGAAAATATTTTTGCTTTTTCTTTTCGAATTTAAAGTACAAAAATAGGAATATTTTCTGTTTCAAACATATATATGAACTACAGTACAAAAATATCACTATGATACAAAAAATGATACATAAAAGTACAAATATAAGAGTTTAGGGAAGCCCTGAGATGACCCCTTGGTCATCTTGTATGTTATTTCGGTAAAAAGGCTTCAAATGTTGCCCATTCATGGAAAGAGGCAGTATTTCGCCCTCCATAGTGTTGAGGCAGAAAGAATTGGTTCTGACTTGGCAGCGTATAATAAAAGGGCCTTTCCAAAGGCTGTTGAATTTCCCATGCTTCCCGGGTTTCTCCCTCCTTTTGTCCCATAAGAGAACAGTGTCCCCTACTTGAAAAGACCTTGGCTTGGCTGATCTATCAAACGTGGCCTTCATACTCTCCTTGTGTCTTAACATTTTGTCCAAGGAAACCCTTCTGCTTTCATCAAGCTCGATGATTTGGTTAGCCCTATCCTCCAACTTTAACTTTTCAGAGTTATACTCAGTTAGCATTTTGAAGATTGGGATTTGCATGCTAAGAGGTAAAGTTGCTGTGATGCCATAAACAAGCTCAAAAAGGGACTTTCCGGTGGAGTTCTTCTTTGTGATTCTGTCCGCCCAAAGGGCATATTTAATCTTTCTATCCCAGGCTCTCTTGTTATCACCAACAGTTTTCTTGAGGATAGTCATTAGATTTTTGTTTGAGGATTCAGCAAGGCCATTACCTTGTGGATAATAATCAGAAGAATGAGATAAAACAATGCCATATTTGAAACAGAAGTCATTCACTTCTGTTGAACTGAAAGCTTTGGCATTGTTAGTAGTTATCTTCAAAGGGGTGCCAAATCGAGTGATGATTTTGTCTTCAATGAAATCCATGACAACCTTTTCAGTAGCCGTCTTGGCGGGAATAGCCTCCACCCATTTGGTAATATAATCGGTTGCCGTTAAAATCCAGCAAAATCCATTGCTAGAGTTGTCTTTGAATTTACCAATAAAGTCAAGGCCCCATTGCTGGAAGGGGGCAATGACAACAATCAGGTTGAGGGGTAAAGCGGCCAACTTAGGCTTTCCTGTGAACAGTTGATATTCTTGGCAATACTTGACATGTTTGTATACATAAGCAAATATGGTTGGCCAATAATACCCGGCTCTAAGGATTTTGTGAGCAGTTGTATTCGCTGCATAGTGACCTCCACAAAATCCCGTGTGGAACTCAGTCAAGATCTTTTTAGAATCTTGCTCATGGACACATCTAAGGATTACCCCATCAGGGTTTCTCCAACCCAAGCCTTCTTGAGTAAGGCAATATCTGGCAGCTTTTAGTCTTAGTGCCCTTCGCTTGTGTCCCTTAAGGTGATCTGGGCAAGTCAAATGCAGGAGGAAGTATATGATATCAGAATACCAATGGTTATCTAATTCTTGCAAGGCAGGTGTCATACACGGACCAGATGGTTGGTCCGTACAATTTATGTCAATGGCTTCCTCATTTTTCTGAGTCAACATTTTGGCTAGGCCTTGTCCCTTGATAAGTTTAGTAAGCTTTATTTCCAAGTCATATTCTTGGATTTTGGATACCCATGTGCCTCTTGTTCCTAAGCAATCCTGCTGGGATAGGATATCTTTTACTGCAGCATGGGGAACATAACCTATAACTTTATTATAGCCAATATACGTTTTGAAACGTTTCAAGGATTTAACCAAGGCATAAGCTTGCTTTTCCATTATGGTGTATTTTAGTTCTGAATTTTGCAAGGCCCTACTCATAAATGCAATCGGTTGCTCGAACCCTTCGAAGTTCTTTTGGAGCAAAACACCAGCGATAGTATCCTCAGAAGCAAAGGAGAAAATCATGAAGTCTTTAGTGTAGTCTGGACTAACCAATACGGGTGATCTAGTAATAGCATCTTTAATGGTGGTGAAAGATTCTTTCCCCTCATTAGTCCACACAAACTTAGCATCCTTCTTAAGTAACCGTCGAATGGGTTTCATTAACTCAGCTAGGTTTGGGATAAATCTTCTGATAAAATTTATATGACCGTTAAAAGATTGAAGGCCTTTCACATTTTTGGGGAGAGGTATCTTCTTGATTGCTTCAACTCTTTCAGGGTCAATCTTGACCCCGTCCCTATTTATAATATGCCCCAAGAGCTTCCCCTCTTCGATGCCTAATACTGACTTAGCCGGATTTAGAGAAATGCCATACTCTCTGCATCGTTCAAAAACCTTTCTTAGATGATCAACATGGCTGGATCTTTCCTTTGAAAAAATAGTTAAGTCATCTTGGTATATTTCGATGATTTTTCCTATCAACTCCTTGAAGGCATAATCCATGGCCCTCTGGAAAGTAGCTCCTGCATTTGTAAGGCCAAAGGGCATTCTCAGATATTCAAAAGTTCCCCAAGGAGTTGTGAAAGCGGTTTTATGTTTATCCTCTTCTTTGATGACAACCTGGTTGTATCCCGAAAATCCATCAAGCATGGACATCATTTTGGATCCAGTGACCCGTTGGAGGAGGGTCTCCATGTTGGGAAGCGGATAATTATCTTTTTGGCATGCCATGTTAAGGTTTTTGAAATCGATGCATATTCTGATGCTTCCATTTTTCTTTCTAACTACAACTAAGTTGGAGCACCATGATGTGTGTCGGGTGGGTGCTATAATACCTGCTGCTAGCATTTTCTCTAGCTCATGCTTGATAATAGGGGCCAACTTAGGATTTATTTGCTTGAGTTTTTGGCGGAAAGGTTTGGCATTATGCATTTCTGGTTTTAGGGGAATGGTGTGTTGGAACACATCTTCCCTATAGGCCTTCAACTCATCATAAGTAAAGGCAAATATATCTCTATACTCTTTGACTAGGCTTATTAGTGCATTTCTTTCCTTTTCGGATGTTCCTTTTCCAATTTTTATGATTTTCGGATCTGTTTCCGTTCCAATGTTGATCTCAATGTAGTCTCCTGGCTTCATCTGGTCGATGTTGTTTTTCTTCCCGTCATGTCTGTCAAAGATGTTTTCTAACTTAGTGTAGCCACGTGAAATTGGGTTCATAGGTTGGATTTCTCCTTCATACTGCTTGCCTTCTTCCTGTTCATTTATGTTGAAATTGGCAAACTCATCTAAGTTATTTATGAATCTCAGAATCTGTTCGTCATCTTTGAAAACCTACCAATGGTTCATATTGTCTGGGACTGATGGCCTATAATTTATTTCAAGGGTACAATCTCCGTTCAACATTTCCTCTGAAGGCTGGAGGGTAGATGCCGCAACTGCCAACCTATCTGCTATACTGTTCTCTTCCCTATGAACTGCTTTTATGTTTAATGCATCAAAGTACTCCATGGTGTCCCATACTGCATTCCTATACCTCTTAAGTCTTTTACAATGGCATGCAAAATTACCCTTGATCTGTTGCACAACTAAGTCAGAATCTCCTTTGATACTAAGCATTTTGATTTTCATGTCTTTAGCGATTTCTATGCCCAGTAAAAGTGCTTCATATTCTGCAACATTGTTTGTGGCTTCAAATTCAAGTCTGAACGCAAAGTTGAAGACCTTATCTTCAGGTGATATTAAGACTATACTAGCACCTTTTCCAGCTCTAGAAAAAGCACCGTCAAACTCCATTTTCCACAATCCATCAACTTTCTTATCTTTCATTTCTTTATGAACAGGATCTAAGAAGGTGGAATTTATCTGGTGGGTTCCCATTTCATCCGTATTGTAGATGTATTCATTTGATGGTTTCTGGGGATTTTCAACATGGTACCTTCTTTCTTTTTCCGAGTGCAGTTTGACATGAGTATCTTCGGAAGCCGGAACAGTTGCATAGGATAAGTCTAATTGTAGTGATCCACCCAAAGAAGCACCCCACTTTCTAGAAAGAAGCATCCCCCATTTATCAGGCACATCTATGACAAGGATGTCCATGGTGACATGGATGTCTGGGTACTTGGCTAATCTGACGGTCTGATTTTGAATCATCCCCTCGACTTCGACAGGTCTAGAATTCATGGCACATACATTTCCATAAGGTCTAGTGGTTTTTAGATTAAGTTGTTGCATGACTTTTTTGGTCATCAGGCTGGCACCAGATCCCGAATCCAACATACAATTATGTATAAGAACACCACCTATCATCAATGATATGTAGAAAGGCGGGTGAGCTTCTCTTCTTGTTTCCCTGGTATGTAGGACTATAGGGGGATCCCCAAAATCATTCATACAACTTGTTGAAGGTTGCTCTTTAGTTTCTGAGAAAGTCACCTTTTTAGGGGTAGGGTGCTTTGCAGGTGGAATAGGCTTTTCAGATGCAATGGGTTTAGGAATAGCAGGGATCTTTTCAAAAACTATAGGCTTAGGAGTATAAGGAGGAGTACTATCTGTATGAGGCTCTAACAGTTTCAAAAGTTTCTCCCTCTGACAAGGGAGTTTGCATAGCTCAAGTACCGGGACTGGAACCTTAGTGTTGGCCAACCAACTACTTAAATAAAAATTTAAATCAACGGACTCCTTTTCATTATTAATTCTTTGAGTAATGTGAGGAACTGTTACCTTAGGAGTAGTTTGAGTAGAAGGTCCCTCCTTCGGTTTCTTTTGATATGTATTTCCCTTGAATCTCTGGCTGTTGTTTATACTAGGTGGCATCTCACCGTAGAGTTGAGTCATATAATCAATCTGCTGATAACCTTGGTTGGCTTGAGTCACATCAAGGTTTTCATAGTCATTTCCCACATGGTTGATAAAAACAGGCTCGTCTGATGAAGTACTAGGGCCACATCCTTTAGGATAACCATGCTCTTGAACAAAACATGCATAGTGGCATCCAGATTCCTCATGGAAATCTTTGCATGCTCTACAAAAGGGCTTGGCATACTCAACCATGTTAGCAGCCTCTAGCTGATGAGGAGGCCTCTACTCATGGTTAGGAGGTTTCCTTTGCCTAGTAGGTTTAGCAGGGAAATTCCTAGGAGCTGGTTGTGTGTGTTGAACTTGCTGAACTTATGTTCTTTCCATGTTTATGATTTTGTTTTGTATCTCTTTCATTTGGCTCACATGTTTCTGTTCAGCTTTCTCCATTCTCTCACACATGTCCATCATTTTCTTTTCATAAGAGTCTTTCATGGAAGTCATAGGATCTTTTTCTTTGTGCTCAATTGGTTTTGAGGGAAGTTGAGATCTAGAATACCCCTGGATATTTGACTCTTCAGAAGATTTCATGTTCTTGTCAAACTTAATGGCCAAATTTTGAGCATCAAGCAAGGTGGCTGGTTCTTTATCTCTTATTTGGTATTGGACCTTGCCACTTAACGCTTCTATGTAGTAATCCAATAAAGAAGCCGCAGGAGGCGCATAGGTATCAGGGATGGAATTAGACAACTCCATGAATTTAGTGTTAAATTCATCCATAGTTTCATTTTCTGTCTTCTTCATGCTGGTTAGGGATGCCACTAGATGTATAGGTTCTTTTTTGCAACCAAACTTGTTGAGGAAAGCTATCTTGAAAGCTACTATAGTGGCGAAAGAGTTGTCTGGTAAATTGTCGTATCAGTTCCCTGCCTTTCCTTCTAAAGATAGGGCCAAAAGAGTCATATAAACATCCTCATGTTTATCAGCACCCCTGATATAAGTGCTACACAACTTAGTGAAGTTTCTAATATGTTGTTCAGCAGATATGGAGGCATCAGTGCCATTGAAACTTGTGAGTTTATCGATAGCCTTTTTAGGAATGTCGTGGGGTTGACCTGCTATCTGAGTAAAATTTAGTTGAGTAAAGAAGTCACCCATTGTGGAAAGGAAACAATTATTGTTTTCAGAGTTTAATTGATTTTCTTGAAACAAAGAATGGATGTCTAAAATAGACTCAGATCTAAGATTTTCAAGGATTTTACGAGAAGCAAGTTTGTTTAGTCTTCTCCTATAAACCTTTTCAGGCTCAGGGATAAAACTAAGCAAGCCTTCAGAGTTTCTTCTAGTTGAATACCTTGAGGTGTTAACTGACAATGGAGTCGCCAGGTGGATCCAAGTCTAATTTCAGAGAGTGATTAAACTAAAAATCTACCAAAAGTAAAACTAAAAGGGGCAGTGGAGTCTCCAGATAGATATGAAATCTATCAAAAAAGGTAAAGCAAACTAGAAAAAACTAAGGTCGTCCAGGAACAAAACTATTTGTCCCCGGCAACAGCGCCAAAGATGTTGTCCGCCAAATTGCACACCAGCAGCAGAAATATTTCGAAAGATGTCTCTTCACTACAAGTGAGAGAGGTGTGGCCTTGGGGGCAAGAAATGAGCCAGGTACTGTCACCTGAATCCCAGCTCCTCCGTTTAGGCAAACTCCTAACGAAGCCAAGGGGGGTAGTCCCTATAAAAGAGTTTCACTAAGGCTCTAGTATTTATAGTGTTGTTTTTTTTTGTATGGGGTGATGTAGATGAGTGTTGTTTAGGAGTTTTTTAGAATGAGACCAATTTAAAACATGAGATAAACACAAGATAATAATGCAATCCATGTTGCGAAATAAGATAACAAGATGGCAATATGGTTCAAGACTTGAATAATTACTAGAGCATTCACAATATGAAATAAACACAAGGACAAATGGTCCTGATCAATATATATGCTTTTAAACAACCAGTGCCTTATGGAGTCAGAGAGAGATAAAGATTGTGATGCTGAAAGTGTGGGTCTTGAAAAAATGCCGTTTATGAGATCGTTGTGCAGATTATCTTTGTAAATTGAAGATTTTAATGGTCTTGATTATTAGGCTAAAACCAAGGATATTCAAGAGAAAGTCCGGAAAAGACAGTATCAAGTGCCTCCGTTCAAGGACATGTCGGGCCACCTAGTGCTCTAGCCAGGTCGCACAATGCTAACCAGCAAAATAGAGGCTGAACATGGAATCCCGACGCCCCCACTAGGAGATTACCCACTGTACTTATCTTATCGCGCAACTACGGATTGGTTGGTTATGGGGATGAAAGTTTTATTAGTTATCACTTATGAATTTAACAAGTCTTTCCACCTTTCTGAGTACTAGCCCAACCGTTTCCGGTTGGCAGAGCATACGGGTGTTGGACGATCAACCAAGAGTAAATTTATTAGGGGAAAAATGTGGTTTGAGATATTTTATTACTTAAAGCACTTGTTCAACTCTCCAACAGAGAGCGCTCTTGACTTGATCTTATGACCACAGTTCAAGAGACTTCCTAATTTAAAATGCCTAATGCAGGGGAAGATGCAAGTCTAACAATGCTCTCCGATAGAGAGTGCTCTTGACTTGGATTTGGCCAAGTTCAAGAGACTTTGTTCGTTTTAAGAAGCAAATAGTAGTTGTGATAACAAGATACTTCAACTTTGTAATACTTAAATCATGTGATAGCTCAAATAGATGTGAAATACTGCTAACATGCTACTTGCAAAATAAAATGAAATATCTGAAAGATCTAGTGTTCTACCAAGCAAATTTTACACTAAGGTGGGATCAACCTCCGAACAAGGTCAACCAATAGAACCGTCAATCTTGGAAACCTTCCAGCTAGTTGGATGTCCACAAGAAGCTGATGAGGGAACGAGAAGCTACCACAAAACTATGTGGCCTTTGGGATACAATCCCAAAGTTAGCTTACTCTGGTCAAAACTTGGAAGAGAAATTAATCTAAGTATGAAAATGAAAACTAATCTATGAACTTGAAAAAAGATGAGATCTAAACTAAGCATGCACAACACTCTTCCCCAAATGGGGAAGAAACCCCAAAAAGTGGAGGCCTCCTCCACTTGAACTTTTTATTTAATGATTACAAAAGCCTTTGTATTTTAACCCTTTGAAGGACTTAGCAAAAAATAAAGACTTGGATTACAATCACTCTTATGAGTATACAAAAGGAGAGTGAAAATCTTGGTCTTCCTGGTTCAAAGATGGTTCAAATCTCTTCTTGGGTTTGTGTTTCTTCTTGTTTTTTGCAATTCTCTTTGGCAACCTCTTCTTGTTTTTTACTTCTCTTTTAGATTTTGGTCTTCTCCAACACCTACAAGACAAAACACTCAAACTAGGCACCCATTAACTATTAGCTCAAAAGTCAAAGATAAATCTTGAAACTATTTGAACTTAGAATCCTAAAAAGAACTTAAAACTATGCTTTATGATATTTTTACTTCAAAACATGTGTAAAAATGCAAACAGACCAGCAAACAATGAAAGCCTAAAAAGTACTAGAAATGAGATCTAGAATATAAAAAAAATGAAATATTTTGTTATGCAAATTTTTATCTTTTAAGTGATAGATCTAAAAATGCAAAGAATGAAACTAGATGCAAGATCTAAAAAGAATGCCTAAATGTCTATTTTTTCAAGTGTATAAAACTATTAGCAAGATACAAAAGATGGATATAACTACTAACTAGCTCTTAATCACTAACCAAACTAATGCTTTTTGTGTTTACTTGTGTCTTTTTTAAAGTGGACGAATAGGAAGCAGTGGAAGAAAGGGAAGAGGAAGGCTAATGTAAAATGAAAGGGAAGCAAGGTAAAGGAGGGGAGACGATAGGCAAGATGAAGGAGATCAAAACGAAAGAGAAGAGGAGACTTTAAAGGTGGACGAGAGGTATGGAAGGAAGGCAAAACGAGAGCTATAGGGAAGGCCAACTAGGGCAAGAAACGAAAAGGAGAGGAAGAGTGAATGGAGAGAAGGGAGGAGGAGCAAATGGAAAAGACTAAAGTGGAAGCTTAAAGAGAAGGTGAAGGGAGAGCTAGAGGAGGGAAGTTCAAATCTAAGGTAACCAAGCTTTGAAAGACGTAATTTTTTGAAACTTTGATGGGTGAGGAAGAGAGCTCTTTGTAGTTTGGTTTTGGAGAAAAGATGAAGGAGCTTGAGGGTCCTGCAGAACAAAAGATATTAGTGGAAGAATCTTTGCTTGTGAAGTCAAGCTAGATGCAACCTAGCTCACACTTGTCTTCACCTTTGATAATACCTGTAAAACCCCAACACACTCAAGCATACAAGTGAAATCAAATGCTAGTATGTTAGATAACCAAGACTAAATCAACATTGGTATAACCGAATACTTCTTGCTCATTTAAATCTTTGGAAAAAACATCACACACATAATCAACTTGAATACAACAAATGACTATTCTCATGGACTAAAGATAGCCTTCTTGAGCTAGCAATAATGAAAGAAACACTTGCATAAATAAGAGGAAGGTTATAGGAAGATATCACCTCAATGCATTAGACACATTCACCACACAAATTTGAAAAACACATGGACCTCCAAAGTCTTGATCTTTATTCCAATATGAGCATAACAATATTACAATTCTCAGCAGAGTTTTCTTGCATCCAAAAATCCATGAGAAGAGAGCCTAAATGCATCTCTTATATAACAAACTAAGAGCTAAAACCCTAATTCGAATTGGCATTGAGAAGGGAGCCAATAACCACCAACATAAAGTCGAAATCCAATCTAATCCTAGTCAAAGGCTTGGAGTGGGAGTCCACATGGAAAATCGAGCTTGGGAAGGTATGGGAAGCTCCACCCATCCAATGAGGGAGCTCCAACTAGGAAACACGTGGGGAATTAGGTAGAAGCGTGAGCTTTGGAGGAGGATGCGTGAGCTTTAGAGGAGGATGCGTGTTGGCATGTGGTTGGCAAGTGGGAGTGTGAGTGGGTGTGGTAGGTGCTAACTCGAGCTTGCAAATGGATCCAAGTCTAGTGATCACACAAATCAAGGAAGGTGCCTACCTCAAGCTAACCAACCCATTCATCACATGACACATCATCAAATCGAGTTTCCAAGGAAGGAGGGCGAATTCTTTATTGGAGTTTGACTTATGCTGACTGGATAGTGGTCTGGTTGATGACTGAGATGATTGGAATCTTCTTTAATGCCCAGTGCCATGTCAATTAGCCTTTTATTTTATTCATTTCTGATTATTTTGGAGAGATTTGGATTTCTCCAAAATATTCAAATTTATTAATTTAATTAATAATTTCTCTGTAAATGGCTTTTTTAGAGAAAATATTAATTATGAGGCTGAATTGACATTTGAAAGTTGGGTTTAGCTGGTCCATGGGTCATGTGTGATTTTTGGATTATGAAATGAGCCATCAATCACTAAATTCGGACCCCGGATGATTGACATATTACAGACTCAAATTTCTCCATTTAAACTATAGAGAAATTTAATTAAAATTTAAAAAATAATTAAAAATTGAAAACCCCAAATCCAACGCGTCTGGTAAAAAAATTTTGAAATTTTTTCTGGGGGTCCTAGAAACTTAGGACATGACCAAAACCTATTCTAATAGTGTCTAGTAGGTTTATACATATTAGTTGGACTCTAATAACCCCCCACGGCTCATATTTTCAAAATCGGGCATTCCAGCTTTGGAGGAAGCGGGAGAAAACCTCATCGATTATACATCGCCTTAAGCAAAGTATAATTGACAAGGGAAAAAACTCCCTGGAATACCTTAGTTGCTTAATCAAGTCATGGGGAAATGAGCCACTCAGACCCTACTAGCACACTTTGTTACAAACCCCCATGGGGCCATGGTCATGTCGACTCAAAAACAAAACTGGCTAGACCCAAATATCTGAAACCCAGATACTCTGGAAGTGAACACTGATGTGTTCCAACACTGGCGGCTCAATAAAGTTTCAACTATTGTACAGATATAGTTGATAACATAATACATGATCCATATATGTCAAAAAGAGTTCCTAAGCTCTCCTATAAAGCTATATTGGAGACAACATATGATGTTGAAATGGTTTAGGAAGCATATATGGAGATTTAGTTTGACAACACACATCATATCATAGGCATAGATCCTTAATTAAAATGGGGTGAAATTTGCCATTTGATCAAGGATCAAAATGTCCCAGAATCTACCATCAAAAGATCAGGAATTCACAAGGCTGTAGCCAGGCCTGAATTATTCCCTTGTGATGAAATGATAGGATGGATCCTTCCACATATTGATACAATTCTCGTATCATTACAAGTGCCATGGGGAAAGTTTTTTCCTTGTTCCATCCTGCACATATCAACAAATCATATAGACTCCTAGATCCAAGAGCATTTTGACGGAAGAATGGTTAGCAAACTTGAAACTGGACTATGCAGAATGTGCAAAGAAGATGCTGCTACCAGGAAAGTAGTTGCGCCAGAGATACAATAGGGAATATGAAACTAAGTTTTTGAAGACTCCCTTCAGGATTGTTGCTACTCTCATATGCAGGCTGTATGAGAGGCCCAAATCAACTCATCACAAGATCGGTTGGGTGCCTTTACTTTATCATATTACAATGCATGGTACTGTTTTTAATTAGGTAGACATTATTTCTGAGAACATGGTCCAAGCAATCCAAGATGATCAACAAGGCCTCAAGGTAAAGAAGGTCGAATTCCATATGTCTTCTTATTTGGTAAATTGTATCATGGCTCCACACCATTTTGCGGATATCGGATGCAAGTGGAATCCCAATGAGTCTCCTATTTATGTGGCATACCAAATTTTATGGGCCCAAAAGCATGCGAGCTACTACAAATAGACCTGTAAGGAGTTCGTGGTTCCCTTATACTAGTTGATATATGAAAAAGAACTAGATTGCATGTCCAAGGATGCTCTTACATTAGTCACTCAATTGGGGGTTTACTATCTCACCCCTGAAGGCACATACTTGTGTATCTATGGAGGATCAATTGGTTCATTGTTGTTACCCAATTATGTCACATATTGCATTATTTTTAAAGAAATTGTGAGGCAGACATTTTTAAATGCCATCGACCATTTCCTGCATAAAAATAAGAAGGATTCATGACCTCCACTTTCATTTATTGTCAGATCATATAGGTTGAACAAGGTCAAAGATTCCCAGGACTTGGTAAAGGACTTGGACTCCTTTCACTTTGGAGAGAATATCTTTATAATAAATGGCAGTCACCAAAAGGTGGCTCTACATTGCGCTTCTATTAAAATTCACTATGAATATGCTGACCAATTCTAGACCGAAGAAGAAGTATATAGACGGATCCCAAACCTCACATAATTGGATATAAGACTTAGCAAAAGGAAGGGTGGTAAGGAGGAGAGCGTGAGAAAACCATGTGATGCCTCGACGTAATAAAATTTAGAAGAAGCTACTAGGAAGAAAGTCGTGGAAGAATCCCTCTTGGAAAAACAAGCAAAATATTGCAGGCAGAAGAGCTAGCAAGAAAGTTTGAGGAAGAGAGAAAAGAAAGAGAGGAAGCGGAAGAATTACGGAAGATGGCGGAAAAAAGAACAACTGGATAGGCTTGCAATAGAAGAATAAAAGAAAAGAGATGATTTACTACAACAACAAGTATTGGCTTGATAGGAGGAACTTCAAAAGAAGAAAGAAGAAGAAGAAGCCTTCAAGAAAGCTGTGGATAGTCAAGGTCAACAAGGAGGTGATGAACTTGGAAATGAACTGGCCAAGATATGGACATTGATGCTACAACAGACACCAACACAGAAGTTCCACTCATTTGAGGACATCTTCTTTTCGCTGAGTTAGGACTCACTCCAATCACACCCTCTAAGAAACACGTCATTGCTAAGTTGGAGACTATAGTTTATGATCCCAAAAGAAAGACCATTATGAAATAGACAAAAAAGAGGATTAAAATTAACTCACAGCTTGACATTGTTACAATATAGGAAGTCCCATTGGCTGAAGGTACCAACAGGGACTCAAAGTTCACAACATCCGTTGGAGTAGCTGCATCCTTGGCCAATGAAGGCAATATACACAAATTGATAGATGATGTAGAAAGCAGTAAGGCCAAGGTAGTTAATATCAAGGACAATCCGGTTCAAGCAAGGAATGAAGGAATTGAACTCAAACTCTAGTGGTATACCCTTGAATTTCAAAATGGAGAAGCCATGAAAACCATTCAAATACTGGAAGCATAAAGAGATTCACTAAATGTTCAAGTGGTAATATTGGAAGGAGAGAAGATAGATTTAAAGTCCCAATTACAAGAGATGAAATCAAAGGAAATTCAATGGGACTAGCAAATAGAATCCCTCACTATCGAAAAGGGAGCCCTGCAAGCTCAAGTAGCTAAACTTAATCGAGAAAAGGGTTTGTTGACATTTGCATTGAACACTGCACAAGAGCAGAAGCAGGATTTAACCCCATATTATGATTGCACATCCACTCATCAAGAATAATTGTTCCATTCACAGGAGTTACTCACAGAACAAATGTTTGAAGTGCAGGGGATGGAGACCAGACTCAAGTAGATATCGGAGACAACTACTTCCACTCGACATAAGTTAGGGGATATTCATAACAGAATGAAGAAGCTAGTTGCTTGGATAAAGAAAGCAAAGGAAATTCCTCCCCATTTTCCTAAGAGATCTACATAATAATTGAAGTTGGATTTTGCAACTCTAGATAGTTACCAAAAGGCTGTGAGGAAATTGAAAAATGAGGTGGTAGCTTCTATTTCCATATGTGAAGGTATCCAACAAAACATAGCAAAATATTTTGGAAAATTTCATTTGGCATCTCTCAGCCCATTCGAAAACCCTGTACCAAACGAGAAATGATTAACTGAAATGAGGACCATTAAAGATGAATACATAGATGTGTTAGAAAAACAGGATCATAGAGCAATAGCAATAAACAAGATGCAAATACAAATTACACAAACACATCACAAGAGAGACACCAATATATCGTGGTTCACCCAAGATGGGCTACGTCCACACTGAAATTGCCAGTCCTTATTATTATACCATCCAGCAAATGAAGGGATACAACCTACAGCACATTTGTTGCACTTCCTCTTCACTGTCTCACAGTCTCTCTTCACAATCTCATAGATCTTTACAATGCATAATACCTATTACATCAACCCTATCTGTATTACAATGTCTTTCTTTTATAGGGGAAATACAATGGGAAAATACCACAGGTTACCCAAAACCATGGGTCCCGAACCCCAAGGTGGGGGAACAAGTGTACAGTAAACCTGGGGTACAAACACGACTGAATCTGGAGGATTATGCTTCACAACCAACAATCTCCCACTTGGATATTGATCACAAAAACTCCACCGCTGCTGCACTTGCTGGGCTTGGACTTGGCAAATTTCTTGTCTTCACCTTCATGCTAGAAGGCCAACTGAAACTGAGCAAGAACACAGTTTTTCTCTGGTCACTACCTTTGTGAACATGTCTGCAGGATTCTGGCTAGTATGTATCTTTTCCAGCTTCAACAGTTCATCTTCCAAAACAGAGCATATGAAATGGTACTTGAGTTGTATATGTTTAGTCCTGGAATGGAATGTTGAGTTCTTTGCAAGATGAATGGAACTCTGGCTGTCACTATACAACCTGCTATCCTTCTGCTTCTTACCCAATTCCTCCATAAACCTCTGCAACCAAATCATCTCTTTACTATGCTCTGTAGCAACAACATACTATGCTTTCGTTGTTGAAATTGCAACAACCTTTTGCAGTTTCAAAATCCAACTTACTGTTGTTCCACCTATAGTAAACACACACCCTGTGGTGCTCCTCCTGCTATCCATATCACCTGCCATATTTGCATCAACATATCCCTGTAGAACAGTGTCTGAACCTCCAAAACATAATGCATGAGTGGTAGTACCTCTCAAATACCTGAGAATCCACTGTACTTCCTTCCAATGTTCTTTACCTGGATTGTTCATATATCTGCTCACAACTCCCACTGCATGTGCAATATCTGGTCTTGTGCACACCATGGCATACATCAAGCTGCCACCTACTGATGAACAGGGAATCTTGGACATGTAATCTGTCTCTTCCTGTGTCTTGGGAAACATTTCCTTACTTATATTGAAATGGATGGCCAAAGGTGTACTAACTGGTTTTTCATTTTGCATTCTGAACCTCTCCAACACCTTTTGTATGTACTCACCCTGAGACAATGTCAATTTGCAATTTTTCCTGTCTCGTGTTATTCTCATACCAAGGATTTGCTTTGCAGCACCCAAATCCTTCATTGCAAATGAATTTGCTAACTTCCTTTTGAGCACATTTATTTCCTGCATGTTAGACCCTGCAACAAGCATGTCATCCACATACAATAACAAGATAATATAACTTCCATGATCTAGCCTCTTGAAATAAACACAGTGGTCAGAATGACATCTACTATAACCTTATTCTGTCATAAACTTGTTAAATTTTAAAATACCACTGCCTTGGAGCTTGCTTCAAACCATACAAGCTCTTCTTCAACCTGCATACTAGATCCTCCTTCCCTTTGACCTCATGCCCTTGTGGCTGCTGCATATATATCTCTTCCTCCAAATCCCCATGGATAAAGGCTGCTTTTACATCTAACTGTTCAAGATGCAAATCTTCTACCACCACTAGACTTAAGATAGTCCTAATTGAAGTCATCTTAACAACAGGAGAAAATATTTCATCAAAATATATACCTTTCTTTTGTGCACACCCCTTTACAACATGTCTGGCCTTGTACCGCTTCTTACCTCCTTCTTCTTCCTTCAACCTATAAATCCATTTGTTCTGACATGTTCTTTTACCAGTAGGAAACTAAACAAAATTCCAAGTTTGGTTTCCTACCAATGAGTCCATCTCCTCATTCATGCCTTACTCCCACTTCTTTCTAGTTCCACCTGCATTGCTTCTTCATAACATTTTGGTTCACCAGCATCAGTCATCAATAAGTAGTACATTGAAGGAGAGTATCGTTCAGGGGGTCTACTTAACCTGGTAGATCTTCTTACAGTTACAGGAGTTTCAGGTACTTGCTGCTGTTCTTGATTTTTAGGCACCTTCGGAACTTCATTTTCTTTAATTTCATCAAGCACTATGTACTCTGTGTTTTCTTTTTCTTGTTTGTTTCCCTACAACTGATCTTTATACATGACCTTTTCATTGAATATCACATCTCTACTCCTGATGATTTTGTTATTTTCATAATCTCATAAACGATAACCAAATTCATTAACCCCATATCCAATAAAGGTACATTTCTTGGATTTAGCTTCAAGCTTTGTTCTATTTTCTTTATCAATATGGACAAATGCTTCACAACCAAAAGTTCTCAGAAATGAGTAGTTTACCTTTTTATCTGTCCATGCCTCCTCTGGAATACCACCATCCAAAGCACTTGAAGGCCCTCTGTTTATTAACTAAAAAATAGTATTTACAGCATCTGCCCAAAATTGTAAGGGCAGCCCTGCATGCAATCTCATACACCTTGCACACTCCATGATCGTTCTATTCATCCTTTCTGACACACCATTTTCTTGTGATGTTCCCGGGACTATCTTCTCTCTATGCATCCCATGGTATGAACAATAACTATCAAACTCCTTGTCTCGATACTCACCTCCATTATCAGATCTGAGACACTTCAACATTTTTCCTGTCTCATTCTCAACCAAAGCTTTCCACTTCTTAAAAGTAGAAAACACATCAGATTTATGTCTAATGAAATAAACCCAAGTTTTTCTAGTTGCATCATCAATAAATGTAACATAATAATGAGAGCCACCAAGAGATTGTACCTGAGCCGGTCCCCATAAAAATGTATGCACAAGCTCTAACTTTTCTTTCCCAACCCTGGTAAATCTGACTCTCTTCTGTTTTTCATAAACACAGTTCTCACAGAATTCCAAACTTACCTGCTTCAAATCTGACAGCAACTTCCTTAAGTGGAGAATCTACATCCCCTTCTCACTCATGTGGCCAAGCGTATGATGCCACAATGTTGTATCTGTTCCTGTGGAAGCTAAAGAGATAGAATGGTCAGTATTATGAGGACATAAATACAACGTACCTACCCTGTCTCATTTTGCTATCACCATTGATCCTTTAGTGATATTCCACCACATTTCTCCAAACATAGATAGACAACCGCCATCTCCCAACTGCCCTGTTGAGATCAGATTTCTTTTCATAGCAGTAATATGCCTTACATCTTTCAACAGCCAATTAGTGCCATTCTTAAATTTTATCCATACCTTACCCATTCCAACAATTTTACATGGCTCATCATCACCCAATAAAACATGTCCAAAATCGCCTAGAACATAATCATGAAAATATTTCCTATGGGGTGTAGCATGACATGAAGCCCTTGAATATACTACCCAATAATCACTAGTATTATCTAATGCAAGAAAAAAAGCATCTTGTAACAAATCACCTGCTACATTTGCTTCCTGGGTAGTTTCTTGCTGTCCATCTCCTTTCTTCTTTAGAGATCTGCAGTCTTTCTTCAGATGTCCTTTCTTTCCATAGTTCCAACACTCTATTTTTCCCATTCTAGATTTGGATCTACCCATTTTAGACTTGCCACAATTACCTTATCTCTTTCATTTCTCCCTTTGTCTTCCCCTACTCTCCATGTTCAACGCATTACCTGATGTCTCACCTATGCTTTTTCTTCACATTTCCTCGCTAAGAATAACCCTAACAAAATCATTAAATATCAAGGTGTTTGAACCAGAGATAGAGTTACTTAC
Source organism: Larix kaempferi (assembly GCA_027924585.1). Taxonomy (NCBI): domain Eukaryota; kingdom Viridiplantae; phylum Streptophyta; class Pinopsida; order Pinales; family Pinaceae; genus Larix; species Larix kaempferi. The sequence continues at coordinate 16,652,732 of BSBM01000757.1, read as the reverse complement.
AGCCATGACCAAACCATTCCAGCTTTCTGGCAATGAACACAAGATTAGAAGAGCCCTAACCTCATCATCAAAGTTCACACTTACAGAACTTAGTTGATTTGTAACCGTACTAAATTCATTTAAATGATCAGCAACAGATCCACCTTCAGACATCTTCATATTAAATAAACGGTTCATTAGAAATACCTTGTTGGAGGCCGAGGGTTTTTTCATACAACTTACCCAATGCGCTCATCAAACCCTCCGTTGTCTTTTCTTTTGAGATATTGAAAGCCACCGACGAAGCCAGGGACAGTCGTATTGTTCCCAGTGCCTTTCTGTCAAGAACCTCCCATTCTTCGTCCTTCATAGTAACCGGTTGCTTTGCTCTCCCTCCCAACGATAGGAATAGATCCTTCTGGTACATATATTAATCCATTTGCATCTTCCATAACTGGTAGTTTTGGCCATTAAATTTATCGACCTTAAACTTTCCTTCTTCCACCATTGCTCCCACTTGAACTAGAAACCCTAGTTTCCTGCGGGTTTATCTTCCAAATAGACCTTTGGCTCAGCTACCAATTGTTAGAAAAACAAGATCGCATAGCAATAACAATAAACAAGATGCAAATACAAATTACACAAACACATCACAAGAGAGACACCAATATATCGTGGTTCATCCAAGATGGGCTACGTCCACACTGAAATTGCCTGTCTTGATTATTACACCATCCAGTAAATGAAGGGATACAACCTGCAGCACATCCACTGCACTTCCTCTTCACTGTCTCACAGTCTCTCTTCACAATCTCAGAGATATTTACAATGCATAATACCTAATACATCAACCCTAGCCATGTTACAATGTCTTTGTTTTATAGAGGAAATACAATGGGAAAATACCACGGGTTACCCAAAACCACGGGCCCGTAAATTGTTGGCAAATATAGCCCCAAAAAATTTTCTCGGGGCATTCGCCCCCGAACCCCAAGGTGGGGGAATGAGTGTACAGTAAGCCTGGGGTACAAACAAGACTGAATAACATCTGTGAATCTGGAGGATCAGGCTTCACAACCAACAAGCTGTTGTTCAAATTTTGGAAGATATCACTCCATAGGACTTACAAGAACGTATTGGGAAAGCAACGTTGAAAACACAATACTTGACCTATGGGCATAACTCAAAAACTAAAGGACTTAATGCAATGGTTAAAGATTTATATTTTCATGAAGTGGCCTTACGGTTGTTGAAGCCACAATAGTTGAACATTATATCTCATGAAAGTGGCCTTCGAGACAAATTTATACAAATTCAAGAGGGATCCCCACCCTCATGATGCAAGGATGCCTCCTCTCCCCCACCCTTTTTGGCATTTACATTGATAAACTAGAATGGTGTTTAGAAGAAGTAGGTTATATCGACATGATATTGGATGGGATAGTTATCATCCTTCCACTTTACGCCGATGATATATTTCTTATGGCAAGGTGTCCCTTTGATCTCAATAAGTAATTAAGAATTCTCAAATATATTTTCTCTGACATGGGTATGACTGTTAACAAGGACAAGAAAAAAGTTATTATTATAAAATATAATATAGACACCTATACCAACTTTATTTATGATAATAGAAAACTGGGGAAAGTGACTTCTTACAAATATATCAGAATTGATATTCATCACAAGCTCAATTGGAACTATAGCATTGAGAAAAGGATTAACAGAGGGTGGAAAGCTTATTTTGGTTTCGAAAATAATTGTAAATCGGCCAACCTAGTCATGTGGGATAAAGAGAAGTTCCTCTTTGAAACTCTTTCCATCCCTTTATCGTGTACGGTTGTGAAGTACGAGGGTGCAACATTTCTAGAGAATCTTGGAGGAAGATTGAGCAAATCCAGAAGCAATTTATAACTTATAAACTCAAAATTATGACCAATACATCGTATTGTTGAAGAATGTAACTTCAGAATATATTATTATTTGTATCATTTGTATTATTTGCATTGTACTTCCTACAGGAATTATTATTGATGTAATTGATCATGTAAAATTCATTGAAAGAGTCAATGTAAACCCTAATAGTTAGGTCGTCCTAGAAAGATCTAGAAAAGAGTATTTTATTGTTAACTGGGCAAGTTGGCCCTGTTAGGAGAGTTAATTCGACCCTGTTGGGGAAAAAGGTCAAGTCACTGATTAGTATAAATGAGGAGCTCGCCCTCCTCATTTAGTCGCCTCACACACTCATCAATTTTGCATGAGTAGAGAGATAGAGTCATAAAGGGTAGATGCTTTTGGAGTCTTCTTGTTTTGGGTTACTGCACGAGGAATACTATTGTACATTCTAACGAATCTATATAGAAGAATTTTGCTGGGTTTTTCTTCCCCACGAGGGTTTTTCCAAGATAAATTATTGTGTACTATTGTATATGTCATGCTTGTTTATATTTCAGTGTTCCTTATTGTTATTGCATTTCAAATTCTAACATGGTAGCAGAGCTGGCCTGAATGAAAACATTGTGGAACTACTGCAACTTCCAGAACTAGGGTTTCAATTTTCAGAATCCTTTCTCCATAGATAAGATTAAAAAAAGGGTCTAAATAAATTTCCTCACTAAGGCGCATATTTCTATCGAAGAAGAATTCTAATCAAAGAATTTTCACTTTTGGGCCCACCACTACAGCTTGAAGAACTAGGGCATCAATGTTTTGGAGGATCTATCCACAAAATTAGAGAAAATGTACCTTTTCTCAACTCTCCTTGGGGAGGTGCATATTTACCTCCTCTCAGTTTCTCAAGATCTCGAAGTTGAGAAATTAGGGTTTCTATGACAAACCCTAGGTCACCCTGCAGCTAGATCTCAAAAATCAACTTTTGTTTCGAGCATCTCATTTGGTAAGTTGTACTCTCTCTATTTCCATTTGAGGTTCTCATTTATCAAGTGTATCAAGATGACAAATCATACCAAGCCCGAGGATAAGCTTCAAGGGGCAGAGAACTTCCGTGCTTGGAAGTATAGGATGATGCTCATTCTGGAAGAGCATGAATTGGACAAGTATGTCACAAAAGTAGTTGTGGAGCCAAAGGGAGATGAGGATAAAGAAAAGCATAATAAGAACCTGATAAAATCCAAGAGGATCATAGCTCACTCCATAAAGGATCACTTGATCCCACATATCTCATATATGAAGACTCCAAAAGAGATGTTTGATACACTGAAGGGGCTATTTGAAGGAACCAACATCAATAGAACGATGAACTTGAGGACTCAACTCAAGGCTATGAATATGCAAAGCAATGAAAGAATCCAATATTACTTCACAAGGGTCTCCCACATCATATATCGATTAGAAGCTATTGGAGACCAAGTTGAGAATGTGGAACTAGTAATGACTACCCTAAATGGTCTTCCAATATCATGGGAGTCATATATTCGAGGGATATGTTCCAGGAAGAAGCTTATCTTGTTCAATGCACTTTTAGAATCATGCACCCAGGAGGAAGCAAGGATTGAATCCAGAGAAGAAAATCTAGGAGATTAATATAATCAAGCTCTGGCAGCTCATGCCAAGAGAGGCAAGAAAGAAGGAAAACATCACAAGTGTAACAAATCCCACAAGGGTCAAAGGCCTCCTAGAGACTATTAAAGTATAAGATGCTACATTTGTGATGATATGGGACACATTGCAAGAAATTTTCCCAAGGAAAAAGGTAACAAGAAAGGAAAAAAGAAAAGACATCATGCTCATGCTGCGGAGGATGATGAACCCGTAAAGAAGAAAGAAAAAAGAGGATTCTTCAAGTGATCAAGAATATGTTCTGATCTCATCACTCACAGGTACGGTCTCACTTGGAAACAATGATTGGATTGTTCATAGCGATGCTTCTAATCACATGACTAGTTTCAAGGACACTCTCAACTGAACCTCACAGAAAAGGACTCACCTCACAAGGTGAAACTAGGAGTTGATTATCAATATCTCATAAAAGGGGTAGGAGAATATTTTTACAAGCTTGAATCAGGGAAGCCTACCAAAATGAGGGATTTTCTATATGTACTAGGATTGAAGAAGAATCTACTTTCCATCTTAGAATTAGATGAGAAAGGATTTCGAGTGATCCACATCGCAGTTGGTATTATTGTCGGATGCTAACTTCGACATCTCCTAGACCAGTCATCGACGTCGACACAACTTCGACAAGTTCCGACTTCGACATGTTCCGCGACCTCACAGTTTCGTGACATCGACATGCAACATCGATCTACAACTGCGACTGCCAAAATTCGACATACTATCTCTCTGTCTTCTAGTCAACTGTAACGGTTGAACTGCCAAACCGTTCTAACTTCTTCTCTTGTAACCGAACGCAATAGGAAAGCACCCAATCATCTCAGCACTCTCTATATAAGCATGTACAATATTGTAACATACACCAAGTCATGGACTTGTTTCCAGTAATAGAAGATCAGTTCACATTCCTGCATATTGTCTGTGTACATTTGTGTTCTGTTTGTGTAGTGTATTCCTGCTTTGCGCATTCTACTTCTTAAGCTTCTGCCATAATAGAGCCGACTCATTCAGTTAACCTATTTTCCCTCTCATGCTTCCTAGCCATGTGTAGATCATTGGTATCAAAGCACTCAGCTTTGTTCATGCTTAAGTTTGCGTAGACACTTCCAATGAAGTTACCCACTTATGCCTGTTCAAACACGCTCGCAATCTCAGCAATCCAAGCAGACGCTACCTCCAAAAATGGCAGAATAAACAAACGATCGACATGCAGCCGATGAGACAACACATATTATTAAGAAAGCTCTGACTTGATAATGAACTAAAATGTTCGCCCAGTTCAATGAAATTCTCACACAATTTGCTTCGACATACAAAGGATTTTCAACGAGAAATCACTCTGATAAAATCATCCCCTTCAAAGTGCAAATGAATTTGGACATACAGAATCTTGAAGGAAAGATTGATGCATAATCTGTTGACAATTGGGTGCAACAATTGGAATCCTATTACTCTGTGAATCAACTCTCAGAAGCTAACAAGATCACCATCGCAGACTTAAAGATGTAAACATCTGTGCACTGCTGGTGGGAGAACCTCTCGACAAAGATGGAGAAAAGTGGAGACCCCATAGACACATGGGATAAATTTGTTGAACACATCTGAAAGGAATTTTACCCACCCAAAGACCTCGAGCAACAGCATAAGAAGTGGCAGCAGCTAAGGCAATGGAAAGACCAATTAGTACAAAGTTACACCGACAAGTTCTATCGACTCATGGCTAGACTTGGCGTCCAAGAAGAAGATAAATTGCTTGTTTTGAAGTACATCAGTGGATTGACCCAGTATATTCAGCAAGAGATGGAATTTTTGACTGTCATTACGCTTGCGGATGCATTCCACTATGCTAGCAAAATTGAAACGAAGCATAAGGGAAAAGCACGCTTCAAGACAAAGTCGACATAAGGAAGACCACCTAAAAAGAAGACATCAGCCGACTTCGACAAGTCGAAATCTTCTCAGCCGACTCTGCCAAATCCAGATCATGACAAAAAGCCTTTTCAGAAAAGGGAACGTAGCAAACAACCGCCGATCGTAAAATGGTGTGATTACCACCACTCATCTTGGCATGATATGTCTGAATGCAAAGCTTGGAAGACATTTTTGGTGAAAGTGTCGACATCCGACACGTTCGAAAAGACGGTGGAAGAATCGAATCCAGATGCAACGACCCTTTTGACATCGACATCGATCACTCCAGCATCCTCGACCATAGTTGACGAGGAGGAACAAGAGTGCCTGTTCCATACATCGATATGGGTCCAGCACAACCCATTACATCTGATTGTGGACAACGGTAGCCAAAAGAACTTCATTTCTGAAGATCTTGTGAAGAAACTAGGTCTTGTCACCACTCTGGATCCTCAGCCTTACAACATCGGTTGGATGAAGGATGTACAGGAACTACAGATCACCAGATAATGCAAAATTTCCTATTTCATAAATCCTTTTGAAGATGAAGTACTCTGCGACGTAGCACCACTCTCCATAGCCGATGCCCTATTTGGGAAACCTTACCTACGGGATCACAATGGAAGTTACTAGTCATGACCACAGAAGGCGATTTTCCTAATCCATAATCGATGGTACAACATTCCAGAGTGACGACCTACACCAACGGTTTCAATGATATATGCTAAACAAACAAAGAATCTCATCAATCATGCTCAAAAGTTTGCGTTAATCCTGATCAAACCGCAACATTCTATGAAGACTACAGTAACGAGTCTACTCACCGACCAAAGCAACTCCCGACAGAAGAAGTTGATCGAAAACGTGCTCGACGAGTATCAGAGTTTATTCCAAGAGCTAAACGGAGTACCTTGACATTACCAGGTAAAACACTCCATTGAACTTGCTCCTGGTTCTTCTTTGCCTAACGCATGTGTTTACAGAAGATCCATTCTCGGAAATGAAGAGATTCATAGACAAATCCAAGATTTGATCGACAAAGGTCATATCCGACCCAGCTCTTCTCCTTGTGGAAGTCCATTCGTCCTCGTTTCGAAGAAATATGGGATTTGGCGCATGTGCATCGACTACAGGGCACTCAACAAAATATCAGTGAAGAATCAGTACCCTCTACCGCGGATAGACAAGCTCATCGACTGTATGAAAGGTGCTAAATTATTTACTAAGCTCAACCTCAAGTTGGGATATCATTAGATTCCAATCGAGCCCTCAGATGTGTGGAAAACTACTTTCAAGACCAAGGAAGGATTGCTTGAATGGTTAGTCATGCCTTTCGGCTTAACCAATGCACCTGCCACCTCCATGCTATACATGGACAACATTATGCAACCTTTCATCGGAAAATGGGTCATTGTCTACCTTGACGACATACTGATTTTTAGTCAATCATGGAAAGAACATGTCAGACAGCTTCGACAAGTCCTCGATACTCTCCAGCAACATCGACTTCACTTGAACATGGACAAGTGTACCTTTGCGATGAACAAAATCAAATATTTGGGGTATGTAATTGACTCTGCAAGCATTCACGTCGATCCAGAAAAAGTACAAATCCTCAAAGATTGGTCCATTCTTCAAAGCATTCAAGAAATAAGAAGTTTTTTGTGTTTGGTGAATTTATATCGACGATTCATACTCGGATTCAGTCACATAGCCTCGCCCTTGAATCAGTTGACGAAGGGAAATGGAAAACCTGTCTTCAAATGGACATCAACACAACAATAAGCTTTTGAAAAGCTCTGCACTCCACTAGTACTTGTGTTACCCGATTTGCATCAGCCCTTTGAGATTGAGATGGACGCATCAAACTATGCCTTAGGCACAGTTATCACTAAGTCTGGTCACCCAGTTGCTTTTCATTCCGAAACTCTTAATGACACAGTTAGAAGGTTTTCAATGTACGAAAAAGAACTGTACGCCATTGTGCAAGCTCTCAAGCAATGGAGGCATTACATCGTTGGCGAGGAAACAATCATCCTCACTGACCATAAGCCTCTACAGTTCGCTCCGATCCAGTCAAAACTGCAAACAACTCGACAGCTTAAGTGGATTAATTACCTACAACAATTCCAGTTAGTGATTAAGTATCAAAAAGGTAAAGCTAACGCCACCGTCATGTTAGTTTTTCAGAATTTAATTCAATCTGATCTAGCATCTTAACTGAAGCAACCACATGTACAACATATTAAGCATAAGAGACAAGAGACAAGAGACACAAAACATTTCACTGGGGAAAACCAAGAAGTTGAAAAACCCCGCAACTTCCTCAGAGATAGAATAAGCATCAATACAAGGATCACCATGATCAAACCCAAGAGATAGATATCTTTAGCAGCATGCTCCTCCTCCACTTGTGCATACCCTCCTCTTCTCTCACTAATGCGAAGTGAGTGAATAATAGAATGTGTAAAATGAGAGAGATACACTCTCTATTTATACACTAACTTGACTTGACCTTTACTCAACTAGGTCGGCCCCAACTTAACCACATAACATAATGCTGACTGGGACGACCCCCAATAGGGTGGTCTAATAACCCTTTGACCCACACGACTCATACAGCGCCGACCCCATCAAGGTGGTCTAATAACCCATCACATATAAGTTGCGACACTTACAATATAACTTGTGACACTTGCAAGTACACATGAAGACACTTCCAATCAGAGGAATAATACATCTATGTTGGGGATACAATAAAGTACAAATACAATATACAAGTGAATATCTTCCGAAGTTACAAACACATCAACACTCCTTCTTAACTAGGAAGGTATTCTCTTGACACAAGTCATCAATACATATTGGCACAAGTCTTCAATTCTGGAGCTGGATCATCATCACTGGATCATGGAGCATCATCATCATCACTGTTGCTGTACTCGACATCTCGAACACTGGGCTATCTTTGAATTCTTCTCATCATAGGAAGTTCTACAGAGCTGTTCATGATCACACAGTGAGAGATAATAAAATGGTGGAGAGGAGAACTGCGTTAGTGAAATTATTTCTCGATGTTTCAAGCCGCAAAGTAGGGCTCATCATTAGGAGAGAGTGTCTCACGGTTTAAATTAGGTATGGACGATAGTAATTAATAAGTGTGAGGTTCATTTAAATTTTTTAGGGTTTGCCGACATTCTAGTTTTTTATATTTAAAATTTTTTATTAATTTTTTTAATATTTAATGGTTTTTAATCTTATCTTATAAGTTCTAACAATTATTAACTTAATTAAATTTTTATTAAGAATAAAGTCTTTAAATGTATTTGGTTAATAGTTAATTCAAAATTTAATTAATTAAAAAATTTTAATTTGTTCCTTAAATTTAATTGTTGAAATAATTATTTTATAATAAATTAATATAAGGTCTTTTAAAAATATATAATGAAAAAGTTTTCTATTATTATTAATAAATTTTTTGATTAACTTAAAAGAATTCTTGTAATCTTAAGTTTAAACTGAAAATCTTTTTTTGGTTAATTGGATAATAATTAATATTGAAAGAGTTCTAATTTTATCTAACTAAAGTTGGAGAGATATAAGTTAGTAATTTTTAACCTAAATTATTAAAATATTAATAAATTTTCTAAACTAAAAATTTTTAAGATTTAAAAACTTTATTGATGAGGATTAAAAGTTTTAGGGTTTAAAATTTTTAATTAAAGTTATTTAAAAATTATCAATTCATTTCATTAGTTTAATTTTAGATTTATTGTCCTTCTGTATGTGGATTATTGTCTTTGAGATGGCGAATTATGGGGCGCCAACATTCACTAAGCTTAAGGCCATCATCCCTATTTAAATTTGATGGGACCTTCTCTATCTCAATGGCCTCCCTGATCTTCCTCCTTCTATAATTTTCCTCCCTAGCGATGAGTTTTGTTTCTTCAAAGCGTATGTGGTGGCGCGAGTGGTGGGCATGTTCAGCTAGTGCTGATTTCTGATGACGATCGTGTCTAATGTCTACGCAGTGTTCTTTGAGTCTTACTTGGATGGAGCGTCCAGTTTCCCCTATATATGGTATATCACAGGAGCAAGGGACACTGTAGACACCCTTATGTTTTAATGGTTCTATTGGGTCTTTAGAAGAATCTAGCATTCTACCTACTAAGTTTGGGGGAGAAAAGGTAACCCTCATGTCTTTTTTCCGAAGGATCCTGGCTACAACATCCGTTGTTCCTCTAATGTAAGGGTGATCTTAGTTCCGTCCATGTTCTTATTTTTTTCCGAGATTTTTTCCGAGCTTTTTGGATCACCCTCGTGATTTGATTTTTGTCATAACCATTCATTTGGAAGACCTTAGACAAGTGGTCTAACTCTTGATCTAGGTGGTCCTCATCTGAGATCCTGATAGCTCTAGTTACTAGTGTGTTTAAAACCCCTAAGTTCTATAGAACCAGCCCTTTTCATGCTAGATGTAGGCCCACCACCTATAGGTCTTCATCAATACTGCAAGTGGTCTAATAGAGGTGGTATCTCAGGACTCATTACGTGCAGATGCAAAGCCTAACAAGAGCATCCCAGGAACATTTTATGTGCCTCAACACGATCGACAAGATCTCCCAGGACTTATATGCATCCCTTTAACAAAACCTTTAAAGAGTTACCCCGGGAACATTTTATGTGCCTAAGCACGACCGACAAGATCTCCCAGGACTTATATGCATCCCTTTCACAAAACCTTTAAAGAGTTACCCCAGAAACATTTTACATGCCTAAGCACGACCGACAAGATATCTAAAGAGCATCCCAGGACTTATTACGAGCACACAGCTCAACCTATCGGATCTCCAGGATTGATTACATGTGAATAGGAAAAACCTTTAAAGAGTTACCCCAGGAACATTTTACGTTCCTAAGCACGACTGACAATATCTCTAAAGAGCATCCTAGGACTTATTATGAGCACACAGCTCAACCTATCGGATCTCCGGGACTGATTACATGCCTCCCTAGAAAAACCTTGAAGAGCATCCCAGGACTGATTACGAGCACACTGCTCAACCTATCGGATCTCCCAAGATCTTTTACATGCTACCTGCACAACCTGCCACATATCAACGACCTCTGAGTGTCATCCTGAAACTCATGATCCACCTGATCATCCTCGCACGGAGTATCATCCTAATGCTAATGATCAACCTAATCATCATCACTGCATCGTCTTGATGCATGTCATCGAGAGTATCATCCCGATACTCATCACTGCATCGTCTTGATGCATATCATCCAGAGAAACATCCTGAAGCTCATCATCCATGATCATCCTGATCATACAATGTATCCACCTGATTCATATCACATGATCCTCTTGATCATACAATGTATCCAACTAATACATATACAGATACATGATCCAACTGATCATACCAAGCATCCAACTGATGCATATACAAATACATGATCCAACTGATCATACCAAGCATCCAACTGATGCATATACATATACATGATCCAACTGATCATACCAAGCATCCAACTGATGCATATACATATACATGATCCAACTGATCATACCAAGCATCCAACTGATGCATATACAAGCAGTAACTGGAGCATCATCCTGATGCTCATCACACAGTGCTTACATCCATATCCATGGAAAGGATCCCCCTTTCACCATGCTTGGAATGGCTCCTGCAAATGTGTCCCATCACTTCTTCCTCGAAGTATCTTCAATCTGAAGAACACCAAGCCTCTCTCTGAAGTATTCAAACTTCACTCTGGCTAGTGGTTTTGTCAACACATCTACAACCTGCTCATCTGTCGCAACATGCAAGAGCGTCACTACTCCTCTTTGCACCATATCCCTGATATAGTGATATTTGATCTCGATATGCTTCTACCTGTCATGGAACACCGGGTTCTTAGACAGCTTCACACAACTTTGGTTGTCACAAAAGATACCAGTAGCATCCAACAGGAGATCAAATAGCTCAGACAATAGATTTTGTATCAATATTTCCTCACAACTAGACGAACATGCTGCAACATACTCTGCCTTGGCTCTACTCAGTGCTGCGTAGGACAGCTTCCTGCTAAACCAAGAGATCACACCTGATCCCATACTTAAGCAACAACTAGAAGTGCTCTTCCTATCTACAGCACTGCCTGCCCAATCTGAATCAACATAACCCTGTAGGTTAAACCTTTGATTCGCATCATACCTGAGCCCATAATCAATCGTACCCTTCAGGTACCTCAGAATATGCTTTACAGCAACCAGGTGAACACCTCTCGGATCCGTCAAGAACTGGCTCAATGTGTTCACCGCAAAGAAAATATCTGGTCTTGTGTTCATCAGGTACATCAAGGACCCAATCATTTGACGATACACAGTGACATCAACCAGTTCAGATGAAGCATCTCACAGAAGCTTCAGGTTCGATGCCATAAGTGTGGTCATGGCCTTGCAGTCCATCATCCCGAACCTCTTCAGGATATCTACTGCATACTTCCCTTGTCCAAGGAAGATTCCATCTGCACTCTGCCACACCTCCATACCTAGAAAGTAGTGCATCATCCCCAAGTCCTTCATCTCGAACTCGACAGCAAGCTTCCTCTTTGTGTCAGCAATCAATCTATCCTCACCTGTTACAAACAGGTCATCCACATACAAGAGTAGCATCACAGGATTTCCTTCCTCAACCTTGCAGTAAAGGTTGGAATCTGCTTTACTCTTGGTAAAGCCCAAACTAGATAGGAAATTTTCCATCCTACCATACCAAGTCCTAGGAGCTTGCTTCAAGCCATACAAGGATTTCTTCAACTTTCACACATATGACTCCCTGTCATGTGTCTCAAAAACGAGTGGTTGCTCCACATACACTTCCTCTTCGACTACAGCATTCAAGAAAGCTGCCTTGACATCCATCTAGTGTATCTTCCATTTTATCACTGCAGCCAGAGAAAGTACTGATCTGATGGACGTGTATCTGGCTACAGGGGCAAAAGTCTCTTCATAGTCTATTCCCTCTTTCTGGGAGAAGCCACCACGAGCTACAAACCTCGTCTTGTATTTCTCTATGCTACCATCTGCAGCATGCTTGATCTTGTAGATCCACTTGGAAGTCACAACAGACTTTCCTTCTGGTCTTGGGACCACATCCCAAGCATCATTCTTCATGATCGACTGATCATGGCATTCTTCCAGTACTGCATCCCAAATCCTGGGAACTTTAGTTTCTTCAATATCTTCAATAGATAGTTTTATTGAACTTCGTCGCTGGAACACATGTTGTAGTCCTTCTTTTGTAGGTGATTGTACACAATCTTTCCTACAAGTCAAATTCAATTGTATGATTAGAAACTTCTCATAGTTTCCAAAAAACAAATTCTTATGCATAAAGACATATGTCATACATCCATGCAATTATCTTAGCCAATGCTTCAATACAACATTTATCCATATCCGTATTCACACGATAACTTTCTAGATGCCTTCCATCTCTACCAGAACATTTGTTAAGAGTGTGCACAACTCCCAACATCTTAGCAATGTGGTTTCATTCTAGATAAGTGGCAATGGAATGTTGTACAGTACCATAGGCCACTTACCCATTACTTGCATATTAGTAGTATCTTGTTCATTAATGCAATTTTCTAAAATGCAAAATATACATCCTAAATCTAGGAACATAAGTATGTATATGAATGAACAACATCATTTAAGACAATTCAAATACTTATCTTTGTTTAGTTGTAGGGTGGACTCCCTCTTAATCTTTGCTTCCTTGCAGGAACTACTGGAGTGTGCTCCCTCTTGATCTTTGCTTCCTGGATTACCTGTCCTTGAACTTATATTCATCCTAGACCACTATGCATGCTTAAGTGTGCACTAGTGTCATCATTGTGTCATCCTCAAGATCTCATACATTCATTAGTATAATCTCAATACTATCAAAACATTATGATTCTAAATAATCTTAAATATGTATGGTCATGATCATTTCATACACAAGTAATTTATCACAAGTGTTAGTAAACAATACTTCTTTTACTCATGCATATTCTTATTTGTCCATAGGACTCTTCTGGTTAGTCATATCATCAATCAAGGTAAGAGACTTAATATGCATAAACCCTTGATTACTTACATTTCTAACGTCATGAATAATCATTATTAATCATACAACAGTATAAGATCCTAACACAAGGTAGTATTCTAATTTGATATAGGAAAAACATACCTGGTTATCATATTTGCTAGTTATGTCTGGCAATGTCTTCTTGTTCTCTTCAATGACTTGTGCTAGTAACCTGCATATCTCATAGGTTAAGCAATGTAGAACCAAATTATACATACCTTGTAAATAGATCTTCTATGTGATCCATGATAATGGATGAGTCTTTGTATTCATGTTACCATGGTCATATGTTCTCGATCTAGAACTTGATTTGTCTTTCTGGATGTACCTTTCATATTAGCGGACAACATCATCCTCATAAAACACCACAATGCATTAGTACAATCATAAGTGTTATAACCTTAATCAATGAATATCTTCTATCATGCATTCATATTTTTATTAAGGTGATACGACAAGTCTAGGATTAATCAAGATTGTACTAACCTTAATGAAGACAAACATATCATAAACTTAATCATGAATAGAATTCGAAACATACATGTAAGTCATACCTGACGAGATTGCTTGTAATCTTCTTATGTAAGAACTTAGCCTCATCTCCCTCTGAAACGGGAACTTCTTCACTTATGTAGGTGGCCAATCCATTCTCTTCTAGGATTAACCTAATCCACTTGATTTATAAAAACTAGATCTGGAGCTGGATTAGGGTTTGTCAGAGAAACCCTAAAAATTCAAACTTTGAATTTCAAACTTCTGAAAGGATATAAATATGCGACTTGCTGAGCTGGTCAAGCTGGTATACTCAGAATTTGAAAACTGCAAAGTTTCACCCCTAAAAATTGCCTTTTAGATTTCCGGATTCACTAGGGAGGACCCTGAATTAGGGTTTGAGTTTCCCAAAGCTTCACCCAACCAAAAGGTTTGATCCAAAGCTCTAAACTTCAATGTTTCTGAGGAGCTTCCAACCGTGGTCACAGATTTAAAAAATTCACACTTTTGCAGAAGCCCTAATTTTCCACCTTACCGATCAAAATCCCGAACTAGGGTTTGATCAAGCTCGGCCTTCTGCCCAACCAAAAAATTTGATCTTGGTCTCTAAATTTGATTTTTCTGAGGGGCATCTAGCCGTGGTTTCCGATTCCAAAAATTTCAACTTTCTTCGAAGCCCTAAATTCCCGCAGCAATGATAAGTCAAGAATGAAGGTGCTCGAAATCCAATTCTATTTTGACAGAAATATGCACCTTATTGTTTCTGGTGTAACTCAGAACTTACGAATCCACAGGGTTTGAAACTTTGGCCTGTGGTAGCCTGACCTGTCATCTTTCCAACCCCATAGATCTGAATCAATTGGATTCTCTAAGAGAGAGTTATGCCAAATGTCGCAACATGACATGTTTATGGGATAAAACAAGAGAGCGAACTTGTACAGTGTGCCACGTGTCGCTGGTTCAACTTCGGCCTCTGAAAAATGTACCTGAGAAACTACAGTCCGTGCTCTTACTATCACTTATTACAAAATTTCATTTGGAGCTTCCTATCCCAAGTTGTGACCTTTTTTCCTAGGTCACCTGTTTATGACTAATATCTGGAAGAGGTAGAAGCCCTAGATTGTATTGATCATAAAACACAAATTACAATGAATCAGATGATGTGCCTTGGACACAAGGTACATAGGGATGTTATCTACTACCTCTAAATTTTTTAGATCCTAAAATTTTTCCAAAATGGATTTATAGCGAAAGTGCTACGATGACTGGTTTTTTCTTTATCAAGCCCTAGCTTCCAATTTGTCGCAAGTGCAACGAGTCTCATAAGTTCCATACCATGCCTTCCTTCAGGATAGCTCTGATACCATGTTATTTTTTTATCATTTAATTCAATATGATCTAGGATCTTAATTGAAGCAACAATATGTACATCATATTAAGCATAAGAGACAAGAGACACAAAACATTTCACTGGGGAAAACCAAGAAGGTGAAAAACCCCGCAACTTCCTCAGAGATAGAATAAGCATCAATATAAGGATCACCATGATCAAACCCAAGAGATAGTCTTCAGTAGCATGCTCCTCCTCCACTTGTGTGCACCATCCTCTTCGCTCACTAATGCGAAGTGAGTGAATAATAGAATGTGTAAAATGAGAGAGATACACTCTCTATTTATACACTAACTTGACTTGACCTTTACTCAACTAGGTCGGCCCCAACTTAACCACATAACATAATGCTGACTGGGCCGACCCCCAATAGGGTGGTCTAATAACCCTTTGACCCACATGACTCATACAGCGATGACCCCATCAAGGTGGTCTAATAACCCATCACATATAAGTTGCGACACTTACAATATAACTTGCGACACTTGCAAGTACACATGATGACACTTCCAATCTGAGGAATAATACATCTCCGTTGGGGATAAAATAAAGTACAAATACAATATACAAGTGAATATCTTCCAAAGTTACAAATACATCAACACGTCGATTGTCTAAGTAGACCACCCATTACTCTCCTTTTTACAATGATGAGTATGCAGGGATATGACACCACTACTTGGCCTCAACTGTATTAGGAAGACATCGACATTTCACCAGTCTATCGACAGATTCATATTAGCAAGTCGTCGACTGCCGACTATTTCCTGAAAGACACCTTGCTATACAAGCTTGGACAACTTTATGTACCAACCGATGAGCATCGATAACAGCTCATTTGGGACGCGCACTACAACAAGATTGCGGGACAATTTGGAGTAGAAAAGACACTTGCTATTCTGCAGAAGTATTTCTTTTGGCCTACACTTAAAAATGACATCAGCAAGTACATTCAATCATGCATGGTTTGTGCCATTGCTAAACCTCCTAATCGACGATAGGGATTGTACACACCTTTGCCAGTTCCTAGTCGACCATGGGAATCTATCTCTATGGACTACTTGACGGGATATCCTACTACAAAAAAACAACATGATGCGATCTTAGTAGTAGTTGACATATTTTCCAAGATGGTCATTCTCATACCATGCAAGAAGACCACGATAGTGCAGCAGACTGCTCAACTCTTCTTCACACATGTTTGGAAACACTTTGGTTTACCCACAACCATTACTTTCGAACGAGATGCCAGATTCGTTGGGATATTTTGGAAGACTCTCTGGCAACAGCTAGACACATGAATCTCATTGTCGACAACTTTCCATCCTCAGACCGACGGACAGATGGAAGTTGTGAATCACTTGGTCGTACAACTGCTTCACATGTACAACCACAAGCATCGACGCACATGGGATGAAATTCTTCCATACATAAAGCACAGTTACAATCATGCTCAACACAACTCTACAAGCAAGAGTCCATTTGAGATCTATTATAGATTTCAACCCTCAGCGCCTATTGACTTGATCAACTCCTTGACACAGCCAAATGCCGACATCGACTATAGCCAGCAAGAATTTGATAAAGCTTCGAAGTTTCAAGATCAAATCTGCGACATCCAGAAGCAAGCATAGGAAATGTTGCAACGGGAAAATGAGAAATCTAAGGCCTGACACGACAAGCATCGTATTCCTCATTCATTCCAAATTGGGTATAAGGTATGGTTACATTTCAAAAAGGAGTGATTCACTGGTCCATTCAAGAAGCTCAAGCCTTTGCAATATGGTCTGTACAATATTCTTTGACAGATTGGCGAAAACAATTTCCAGCTTGACATTCATGCATACCTAGGTCTGCATCCAGTATTCAATGTGGATCTACTCTGACCGTACCATGCACCACTGTTGGAACATAACGACTTGAAAACAACAGATCCCGAAGACATCAATCTAGATGTTCAGGAGCCTCTTCCTTGTGACACCATTGTGGGATGACGAGTACGCCATACAAGGAAGAACACAATTCCCTTGTTCCAGGTGTTAAGATTCAGTATGCTGAGATAGATAACATCAATGCTCAATTCAATTTCACAACAATAGCATATATAGGATCACTGAAAGAATAAAAAGCACAACATAAACACAAGAGACACAATTTATCCTGGGAAAACCTCATGGGGTAGAAAACCCAGCAAAAATTCCTCAATGTAGATGATCAAAAGTACAAAGATGAAATCCCCAAACAAGAGCTCCTTCTCCTCCTTTGCAGATCTCTTTCTCTCCTATGTGAGTTCACAAGTGAGTGAGTGTGTGTTCAAATGAGGAACACTCCTCCTCTATTTATACTTTACATTCACTTGACAGGTCGGCCTCAATAATTTAGTCTCTTTGTTGACTAGGCCGACACCTCTAGGGGACTTAAACACCCCATTACAAATGACTCTTAGGAGAGCTATTGCCCCGACTTACAAGGGAGGATTTACCTCAATGAATTTACATTATTAAATATAATAATAAAATCCTGACGGAGGAATAAAACATCTCCGGATGAATAATAATAAAATACAAATAGAATATTCTTTGAAGTTACAATATTTCAACACCCCCCCTTAACGAGAAGGATATTCTAACAACATCTGCAGGAGCAAGGAGAGGTCATCAACAACATCATAGTGATACATCTATAAATCATTGGAAGTTTTCTTCAATCATCATCAACAACTGGAACAACTACTGGAACATATTTAATATCTTCAATACTGGAACATTAACATCTATAGTACTGAGTCTTCATCTTCTGCAGCAGTCGATCACTCGATCGTCTACAACAACATCATCATCTGGATCTCTCGATAACAACATCATCTGGATCTCTCAATCAACATAATCATCTGGATCTCTCGATCAACAACATCATCCCATTAGGTGAGTTTTGAGGTAAAAAATGGGCCTCAAAACAAATAATGTACCATAAAAGTTCACTTTATAAGAACCAATAGGACTCAAGATGATGATGTCAACCATAAGGGTAAAATTTGTAAAACAAATTCGAGGGAAAAAGAAAAAACTACTTTTTATTATCGTATTTTTGATATATCTCCTTAGCGATTTACCCAAATTTCAAGTTTGGGCACTCGTTGGATGCGTATTTTAATCCCGCATCCAACCCATACCCACACTGCATACTTCTGAGGAACCTAAAATATGTTTTTTTTATTGAAATTTTCATTTTTTCATGCCGTGGGTGCCTCAGAAGTATGCAGTGTGGGAATGGGTTGGATGCGGGAAAATCCGCATCCAACGAGTGCCCAAACTTGAAATTTGGGTAAACCGTTAAGGATATATATAAAAAATACAATAAGAAAAAATAGTTTTTTTTTCCTCTTTAAAATTTAGAACTCTTATTTTATTATTTCCCTTAGGATGCCCATTTTAGACCTCAAAACTCCCCTAATGTCTGGATCTCTCTATTAACAACAACAACATCATCATCTAAATCTCTCGATCAACAACATCATCTGGATCTCTCGATCAACAGCATCATCATATGGATCTCTTGATCAACAACAACAGCATCATCATCTGGATCTATTGATCAACAACATCATCTAGATCTCTTGATCAACAACATCATCATCTGGATATATCGATCAAAAACATCATCTGTATCTCTCGATCAACAACATCATCATCTATATCTCTTGATCAACATCATCATCATCTTGATCTCTCGATCAACAACATCATTTGGATCTCTCGATCAACAACATCATCTAGATCTCTCGATCAACAACATCATCATCTAGATATCTTGATCAACATCATCATCATCTGGATCACACATGATCCAATTACGGAATGATCCATCCATCTCACTTTAGGACATAAGTCCAAGGATGATACAATCCTGATCCACTTATGGGATGATCAATCCCTATCACTTTAAGACACCACACCATGTCTAGGGACGATGAAATCCCCTCGTCGACTTAGAAAAAGTCTAAGGACCACTCACGATAACACAAGTCTCTAGATTCATTTAGGACTAAAGTCTAGGGATGATACAGTCCACTCATCAACTTAGACAAAGTCTAAGGACCACTCACGAAGACACACGTCTCTAAATTAATTTAGGACTAAAGTCTAGGGATGATGCAATCCACTCATCAACTTAGACAAAGTCTAAGGACCAATCACAAAGACACAAGTCTCTGGATTCATTTAGGACTAAAGTCCAGGGATGATGCAATCCACTCGTCAACTTAGAAAAATTCTAAGGACCACTCACGAAGACACAAGTCTCCGGATCCATTTAGGAATAAATTCCAGGGATGATGCAATCCAATCGTCAAATTAGACCAAGTCTAAGGAACACTCATCGTCCTTATCGTCGGTACAAGTATCCTCATCGTCAGTACAGGCATTCTCATCATCGACATCATCGTCAGTACAAACATCCTCATCATCAACCTCATCGTTGGTACAAGCATTCTCATCATCGATACAAGTATCCTCATCATTGATACAAGTATCCTCATCATCGATACAAGTATCCTTCATCATCCATACAAGTATCCTCATCATCGACACAGGTATCCTTCATCATCGATACAAGTATCCTTCATCATCCATACAAGTATCCTCATCATCCATAGAAGTATCCTCATCACCGACCTCATCGTCGATCCAAATATCATTATTGACCATATCACTTCCCCTTTCGAGGAGGGTCCTTTTGAACTACACCAAGCTTGTCTTAGAAATACTCAAACTTTACTCAAGACAAAGGTTTGGTCAATACATTATCAATTTGCTCATCAATTATCACATACTCGAGCTTTATAGCTCCTTTCTCCATCACATCCCGTATATAGAAATATCAGATCTCTATGTGCTTTGACTTATCATGGAACACTGGATTCTCCGTCATCTTGATACAACTCTATCTATCACATAGGATCATAGTGCAGTCCATATCTAAGTCAAATAGTCCCGACAACAGCTTCCGAAGCCATATGGCTTCACAACTAGTAGAGAAAGCTGCTATATATACCGCTTCAGCTGTGCTAAGAGCCACACAGGACTGCCTCCTGCTAAACCATGAGTTCATGGTGGATCCCAGACAATAACATCCGCCTGAGGTGCTCTTCCTGTCTGAGACACTTCCGGCCCAATCTGCATCTATATAACCATACAATATGTAGTCATGATCTCCAACATAGTATAGACCAAAGTCTATCATACCTTTTAGGTACCTCATCACATGCTTTGCATCTACTAGGTGAACACGTCTAAGATCAACTAGATACTGACTCACGGTGTTCACAACAAAGCATATATATGGCCTGGTATTCGGCAGATACATCAATGAACCAGTCATCTGTCTGTAAAATGTAGAAACCACCGTCCATCATCACAGATCTCTACTTCACATTTTCCTTGGTTAAGGAAAAATCTTATATTCTCTCAGCCACATATCTAATCACAAGAATCATGCCAGGATTCTTTAAATCTGAGATCTACTCCCTCTATGACTGAACATCATTCACACTCTGTATTGAGTGATCTTTTGCATATCTATCCATGCCATATCCCGTCAGATGGGTCTACTGATATGAGCCTCAAGATCACTCGAACTCAATGGTGAGTTCCTTCTTGCATCCATCTAAGAGAAGAATGTCATTTGTATATAGGAACCATCTTCAACCTTGTAGCAAAGGTTGAAATCCGCATCACCCGTGGTGATCATCAAGCTCATCAAATGACTATCGATCCTGGGTACCTGTTGAACCCGTACAGAGCCTTCTTCAATCATGTGATTCTCTATCGAATCCTGGGAGTTTGCTCGATTCACACTTATTCTTCAATTAAACCATTCAAGAGAACAGTCTTGTCATCCATGAGTGTAATCTATCTCTGGAAGTGTGTCTAGCCACTTGGAGCAAATATCTCATCATGATCCTCTCCCTCTTTCTAAGAGAATCCTCTAGCCATGATCCTTCCTTTGTACTTCTATAGTATGTTTGATTTGTGAATCTTCTTGTTGAATAGTCATCACTTGTTCTTTGGAACAAGTGTTCATCATCCCTCTTTTGTATATCATAGCACATGATCCTTCCTACAAATCAAATTCAATTACATTATTAGTGATACTTCATAATCATCAAATCATGTTTGACATTTCAATGATAACCTATTATGCATACTGATATGATTCACATAGTTATGCAACTATCTTGACCAATACTTTGGCACAACACTTTTCCATATCCTGTATGCATACAATGGCTATCTAAATGCCTTCCATCTCTACCAGAACATACTATTAAGAGTGTGCACAACTGTCAGTATGTTAGCAAAGAGGTTTCATTCTAGACAAGCAAAAATGGAATGTTTGTCCAACTTACCCATCATATGCATATTAGTAGTATACTGTTCAATGCTATATGAATGCTTACACTATGCATGATATATTCTAGGAATACAAATATGCATACAACTATTACGGGAAATATCATTTCAAGAAGTAATTCAAATAACAACTCAAATACTTATCTTTTATGTTTGTGTTGTTTCCTCCCTCTTGATCTCTATTTTCCCTTTATGATAGCATCATGATTATATGTCTTTGAACTTCTATCCATCCTGGACCACTATGCATGCTTAAGTGTGCACTAGTTTCATCATTGTGTCATCCTCAAAATCTCATACATAATCATACATTCATTAGTATAATCTTAATACTATCAAAACATTATAATCTTAACACGAGTACAAAATGAGAGATAAGTGACCAGGCGACCAAAAAAAGTGGTCACCACATTTTTTTCAAGGGATAAATGACCAAAATTGAGAAATTTTAAGTGAACTAACTAAAAATGACCAAGATAAATGACCAATTTGGTCACGGGATAAGAACTAAACTAAAAATGACCAAGATAAATGACGAATTTGGTCACAGGATAAGAACTAAACTAAAAATGACCACATAACAATTGGTCATTTTTAGTTGTGTCACTCCGACAATGGAAAATTACAATTTTGACATTGAATTTGTACAATTTACTCAATTTTAACACTGCAGATGGAATTAGGGGGTCCCTGATTCCATCTGCGATATTAAAATTTAGTAAATTGTACACACCCTCATGTGTCACAACTCAACAAGGGACCCCCCTCCACGCAACGATTTAACTACTAATGGTCAAAACAGTTATTTGTGTGAATCACATGTCTTCAAGATGACTCCAAATAAGCAATCCAAATACAAAGGGAAATCACCCTAGTTTGGGCCCAATCTCTTAGCAGTCTATTAAAGTTTCGATAAGTTCATGTATTTTGCGTCATGTTAGCTAAAAATTGTCAATTTCACAACCATCATTCGAAAGAAGTTATGCATGAGGATAAGGAAAAAATGGGTTGAAGGAACAGTTTGAAGGAAATTCGAAGTCAACATAAGGGCAAGAAGTATATACAAGAAAAAGGAAGGACGACTCAGAAGAATCTAAAGCAACAAAAATTAGAATTAATCTTTGGAAAAATTGTTGGTTTCATAAATTGAATATACCACCATGCTTAGGTGAGACTTAGATCAACAGGATGGAGTTCTTAGTGATAAAACAAATGAAGGGTCCTAACATGTTGTAATTTTTCTTTTGAAAAAAATCTCTTTGAGGCTTGCACATTGAATTTGTAAATTTGACCTTAATGTAATAGAAGGCCAATTGAGCCTATAATCATTTAAAATTTAAGACTTTTGTGTCAAAGTTTGGTGTTTTAATTTGATGTATGTAATGGTCTATATTAGAGCCTATTCCAATGGAGATTTTTTCATTGTATGTGTGGTTTAAATTCCATATTTAAACTATTGCTTGTGGTTGTTGGAAATTGTTGGGCCCTCTTGCATCACAATATGGGTTTAAATTGTTTGATTGCATCAATGAATCACTAATGAGTTTGTGGACCAATGTTTTTAGGACATGTGTCCCAACTATGATTGGTGGATGTTAGTGTTTGACTAAGAATTGCAAAGAGGGGTGAGGTCCCCGCCCTACACCAAGGCCTCATACACCAACTAGGTGTCTCGCTTAGCGATGACTTTAAAAATAGATTATTATATGCTAATATATATAATGTTAATGTATTAATATGTTATATAATGTTAATATACTATATACATGTATATTAATATTATATAATTATTATATATAGATTTATATAGGTAATGTACTAACATTAGTATTGATATATTAAAAAAATAAGAATATAATTAAAGCAAATATAATAATAAAGAGAGGGAAACGAAAGTAGGAAAAAAGGGGGAAAACAATTTAGTTGAAAAAGTGTGTAAATTAAAAAAAAATTAAGAGGGAAAATAGGATAAAATAAATGAAAATAAAACATTTTTAAAAAGAAACTCCCTAAAGAGGGCAGAGTGATCCAATTGAGGTAGCTTTAAAATCAAATTTACACTCCATTCTGTGGGTGTTGAAACCCTAAGCTGAGGAGGAGTACATTGAACTAAAGGGGCCAAAAAATATTGATTCATGTTCATCTTCTTGATGCTGAGATATCTATCTATCCCATCAATGGTTGTGCGGAGGATCGATCTCGATGGAGGTGAATTCTCGCAGTTGAAAATCTGGATGATTGGGGCGGGAGGTTTCTGTGTGAGAAGATGATGTCGGATATGGGATATGGAACACACAGTGCTCGCCATTGACGTTTACAGGGACAAGATCCAGCATCTCCTAGAGCCTGGCCATCTCTGCTCTAGACGCATCAAGTTGCATAGGATAAATATCAAGCACTACTCCAAGATGGACTCATTAAGATGGCGGATCTGGTATGTTATATGTAACTTTTTTCTTCTGAGGTGTGCCAGAAAATGCTGCATTTTCCAGATGTTTGGGATCCACCAAAATCTTCTTCCATTTTATATGTAACATAGGTGGTTTTTATGCACTAAATTTATTCAACTTGCATATGAGGGAATTACTAAGCCAATGGAAACGCCTTTGCCTTCTTAGGTGTCATTCCTTATCAGTGGAATTATGGATTTGCACATTCTCGGCTCTATTGGGGAATTGAACGATAGATCAATCCAAGCCATGTAGTTTCCCCACTACTACTTTTACTCATACTTTACCCATGTTGGATAGATCGATGAACTCAGACTTTTACTATTAGCACAATCCATTAAAAACTTTGAATCTGTAAATACCTCTAGGGTATCAATACCTTTGTCTGATGCATATTTTTTAAGAATCCACATAGCCAATCATTTAGCACTGTTGCTTGTACCTGCATGTCCTGCAGATTTCAAGATTTCAAATAAATAAAATTATTTTCATATATGAATAATTTATCTCCAGAACTAGACTTCACTTTTTGATAAGCTCCATCAAAGAACCCGATACTCTTGAATAATCTATTTTAGGATTTCTGAGAGTTTTTGGAGACTTATCTCAATTTTTTTTATTTGTTTGCTATGATATTATTGAGGTGTAACCTGGATAAATGATAATAATTAAATTGTTAGTTTAGTTTTCTAGATGATCTTATCTATAATTAATGGTGAAATAAGTACACATGCTAGTTAAATGATCTTGATATTATCAAGGTATAGAAAAAGGTAGGAGTAGATGATCTACATAAAGAATTGTTATTCTGCAGCAATAATCTTACAAAAAGGTAAGATTAACTAGTTTTCCCAATCCATCTGGGATGCTCCGGCTAAAAGCCCAAGGGATGTTATTTTTAGAAAGGTTAAAAATGTTCCCAAATAGGAAGTTGTACCAAGGGAATGAACATGAGATAATAGAGTTGGAGTTGGAGGTTGAAAATTCTAACTCAATAGAGGAAGATGAATAAGAAGAAGGAGAAACTCATACTCTAGTTTTGAAGAGATCATCTCAGGAAAGAAGGAAACCAAAAAGGTAATCCCCATTGGATTTTCATTCTTGTTTTGCTTTATCTATTACTAAAGAGGATTCTAGAATTGTTAAGGAAGAAATGGATTCAAAGGATAGTAAAGTCTAGAAGAAGGCCATGATTGAAGAAATGGATTCCTTGGATAAAAATGAAGCGTGGGATCTAGTTGAATTCATATCTAGAAGAAACATCATTGGTAGCAAATGGTTGTTTGATAAGAAGTTGAATGCAAAAGGTAAAATGGAGAAGGAAAAATCTTGCTTAGTAGCAAAGGGATATACCTCTGAGTAATAATAGTAGTCAAATCTCTATGGCCTTTCTTATTGTAGGAGTGAAAAATAATGGATGTATTACTTGAGGCATACCTCATATTTTTCTTCTTCTTGTGGTTGAGTTGTGTTCTACTTCTTCTAAGTGTTGGTGTAGGTAGTGTCTTGGAACTTTCCTCATCACTTCCCTTCTATAATCTACCACAAGGATGGAGTGGTAGAGCATTTCCATCTTCATTTGTTGTGACCCTTTATTTTGATGAGAAGACCAATTCTAGCTTGCCTTTTTACATCACAAAAGTGGTCTTGGAGTTCATGGCATTTTCCTCTTTGCCATCAAAACTTAGGCCTTCATGTTTGGGCCTTTGTTCGTCTACAATGGGGCTTAGGATGTCTTGTATCCTCTTCCAAGCCTTTGTCCATCATATCCCATTTTCCTTATTAGCTTGGAACCAATGCCTCTTGTATGCTTTGCAAATTCATCAATAGGTTCTTGAAGAAGATATGAACAAGATGAACTTACCATTTTGGTCTTAGTCACGGTGCTAGCTTTGACACTAACAATAAAAGACAACCTTAATTTTTGGTTCTCTTGAACAACTGTTTGTAGCTTTTCCAATGCTTCTTCCATATCTACCAACTCTTGCTTTCGTTGAGTCATCATCAGAGAAAACCTATTCTCCTACTAGCTATCCATCTGGATGACCTTCTCTCCCAATTGCACAAGTTTTACCATGTGCTTGTCCCACTCTACCATAACCACAATGATGGAGTCTAGGCATTCATAAAATTGGTTTTCTTAACAATGGAAGCAACCTTTTTGAGGTTTCACGATTCTTCTCCATTGCTATTATTTGTCGATCATATATATGGAACTTCTCCTTCAAGTTCTTGTTATGAGTCTTCTTGAAGCTAAGGATTTAAGGAGTGTACATATTCCAACCTTTCTCTTTTTTCTTTACCCATGCTAGGAGTGCAAACTTTTGGTATTTGCATCACTGTTAAGGATTCAAATGCTCTAATATCACATGATCTATAAATGAAGGACTTATATCCACTAGCTTATGCATCCTCTGTAGAATGTACTTCAAGTCTCTGTTCTTAGTCTTGTACACAGATTTATGTTCCTCTGTGTTATGTGATTATAGGTGTAAAACACTCAGTAACGCTCTTTAGGATTGGAGTTATGGCTTGGTACTAGTGTAAACTATAGATAACAAACAACTAATAATGCAATCCTAATTAGGCTAATGAAAACCAGACTATACAAACCCTTTTTCATTGAAGTATATGCCTTCAATCAACTCCATTACACATTCATAACCAGTTGAACTAAATCTCTCGAAATCCCCAAATTTAAGACACCATCATGATTTGGTGTGTTTAGTTCTAATTGTGGTAGCCAATTACCACTTGGTTTCTCACAACAAGAGGTTTATGTAAATTTTTACTTCTCAAACATGCTTCAAGTTATACTCAGATTATCAATGTTTAATAAACAATCTCATTCAAGCTTTTGACAGTTGCAAATGAAATTTAACTCATAAACATGTTTGAACTAGAAGCATATGAGAATTCTACCAAAATACTGAGATCATAATTAATACAACAACCATACACATGAAAATTGCATACTCAGAGTTTTAGCCAATTTGGCCCAGGAAAAACCCCCTAAGGGGAAAACATGTGAGAGAGAGTGAGAGTATTTATTTCTTCAATAATTATGGAAGGTACAACAATAAAACACTTATATTAACCCCTTGAAGATAGACACCAAGTCTAGAAATTCTATAGCTGAAGATGACTTAAACTCAATACAATAAACAACCAAGAAAATAATGCCAAATTCTTCCTTCACAAGCTGTCTACTCACAGTCAATACATCAAACTTTGTGTACAAACATCTCTACCTTCACCTTGGTTACTATTCCCACTGAAATAGCAGCGATCTGCTTGGAAAAATGTGCCTAAATAGTACAAAAATGTACGGCCCATGAGCTGCTTGGAAAAATGTGCCAGAATAGTACGACCCAACAACTAAATGCTACTGAAAAGGACCTCAAAATTTGTGCCATTAAACATAAGTCATATGCCCATCCTCTTCTCGAAACTTGAGCCCATTAATTACTACTGTAGGGACCTGGGAGTTTGAACTGTACTTGACATATTGGGAATCATGCTGCTATCTCAGTCAGCTTCCTTCTCTCTCAGACTCAAACTTGACCTCTATATTTTCTCCAGGAAATGTGATTTGCTCCAACTCTCTTGGATGAGTGAACAAATGAGGAATGAGGTGCCTTTTATTGTTTTTTCCTTGTCTTTTCTTTTCACCTTCACAAGGTAGATGAAAGGACACTAGATCAAGGCCCACATTTAATGTAGTGTTTTCTCATCAATGGATGAGAAAAATCAGTTTTCTCCCCATTAAATATTTTCTCTCCCAACCACAACTTAATAAAATTTAAAAGTCACTTTATAACTCTAAAGTGACATTAATTACTTTTCTCAAGTAATTAATACAATGGTCATGTCACTTTTCCCTCTCTTAATGGCTTAGGAAAAATTTCTAGGGGAACACTTCCTTGGTACAAATTTCAACACTCCCTCTTACCAAGGAAAGTGTTCTCCCTCACTCCCAACTTATCCCTGAAGAAGATAATATGCTTCCCCACCAAAGATGGTACTTTGCTCATGTTCTTCTCACACAATATGATAATATACTCATGTGCTTCTCACACAATATGAAAGATTCCCACCCTTTCTGAACTCTGCTATAGAAAGGTCAAATCAAATGTCCCTTCATGTTAGGAATCATCGCATGAAGGGAATCTTGAGCTGCAAAGCTTAATGCTTCTGCTTTTCATGGGAAGACCTTCTAGCATGTCCTCCACCAAAATCATACTCCAGTCTCACACTATCTATTATAGAAGCTCCTTTTATCTATTGAATTTGTCCCTCTGCAAGTCCTGTATCCTGCATTGATACCACATGTCGGGACATCTCATCTCACTCATCCATCAGTGACAAGTCTACCAGCTGACCCTCTTGCCAACACTAGAATAATAGCCTCTCGTTGATTCCCTTGAATAGAAGACAGACTACTCGGTACCACAATAATATCTGGAGCATCTCACTCTCTCCTCTGAACTGCATACTGACTACTCGGCACTACATCAATCCTGGAAGCATCTCGCTCACCGTCTGTCTCAGACTCATGACTCGTTATCCACCCATATCCTCTTGTTGTAGGCTGTCCATGCACTACATACTCACCATCTCTCCGATGACCTATCAACACAGGTTCAACCGAATCCACTCCCAATATATAGATGAAAATGTGTTCACTCTTGAACAATATTGCATATCCTGCACCCTACAAGGATGGAATTGAAAGTTTGCTATCATGCAGCCCTGGAACATATAGTACTCCTAAAATCTCTTGAAGCTCTCCAAAATCTAGCTGGAACCATACTTGTTCCAACCCTCTAATTGCATGCACTGTGCCATCTCTGTCTTGTATGAGCTTCTTTGGAATAGTCTCAATAGTGAGGAAGGTGTCTCGCCTCCTAATCATGTGACTGCAATAGGCACTATCCACCATCCACTTCCCAGCATCCACTGGTCCACTACTACCACAAATCGAAATAACCATGGCAACAGAGAATGCTTTCTCGAACTGTGCATTGTACCTCTCTATCTCAACTGTAGCTGCAACTTGTTCCTCCTTCTCCTGCTTGCCCCTCTTCTTCTTAGGACATTGCCCAACATAATGGCTAAAATCATTGCATGCATAACACCTAACTCTGGTCAAGTCCTTCTTTTGCTCACCTCTCTGTTGCTTATCCCCTCCCATAGGGCCCTTCTTGGACTTCTTTCCTTTAGCTGATAAGGAAACTTTCTCCTTATCCTCCTTACTGTTTGAAGAGCTCCTCTGCACAAATTCTCTCTGTGTCTCCTCTTGCACAAAGTCATCCTAGAGACGATCCCAAGAATGCATGTTCTCTCATGCAACAACTGCCTCCATGGAGACTTCCCACTGCTTGGATGCTCCATCTAGTGCCATCCTCACTAGGTTGTTTCCCTACACAACCTCCCCAATTGCTACAAGCTCATCTCTCACTTAGGTGATGTAAGTAGTAAGAGGTCACATTCTTAGATTCTGCCATCCGTATGCTTTTTAGCTTCTCTCTTAGTACCATCTTTCAATTTTAATTAGAACTCTAGTACAACTTGGTTAAGGCACCCCACATCAAATAAGCTCGGGTCGTAGAAGTCAGGTGTGGGATCACATGATCCTTCACTAATCAAGGATGATCCTCTTCTCCTTGATGTCCTTCTTATTGAAGGCTTCCAACATTGTTGCATCATTGGCCCTGGGATTTTGAACAGGATTTGCTTGAGTGTTGTTCACCACGTCATCCCACAACTCTTTCTTCCACAGTATTAACACTATCGTTTCTTTCCAAGGAATGAAGTTGGCTGCCCCATCTAGCCTGTCCTCTAATCTTAACCTCGTGGCTATCTCACTGAAAATGTAAGTCCAAATATTTCTCTGATGAACAAAAGAAAAATCCCTTTGAATTCTGAAAATCATTGACTGTAAATCTGCCCTTCTCTTCTCATCCTTGCTCTAATACCATGTAAATTTTTACTTCTCAAACATGCTTCAAGTTATACTCAGATTATCAATGTTTAATAAACAATCTCATTCAAACTTTTGACAGCTGCAAATGAAATTTAACTCATAAACATGTGTGAACTAGAAGCACATGATAATTCTACCAAAATACTGAGAGTAGAATGAATACAACAACCATACACATGAAAATTGCATACTTAGATTTTTAGCCAATTTGACCTAGGAAAAACCCCCTAAGGGGAAAACTTGTGAGAGAGAGTGAGAGTATTTATTTCTTCAATAATTATGAAAGGTACATCAATAAAGCAGTAGTGAAACACTTATCTTAACCCCCTGAAGACATACACCAAGTTTGAAAATTCTATAGCTGAAGATGACTTAAACTCAGTACAATAAACAACCAAGAAAATAATGCCAAATCCTGCCTTTACAAACTGTCTACTCACAGTTAGTACCTCGAAATTTGTGCACAAACATCTCTTCCTTCACCTCAGTTACTGTGCCCACTGTAATTCTGCCTTTACAAACTGTCTACTCCAATCAGTACCTCGAACTTTGTGCACAAACATCTCTTCCTTCACCTTAGTTATTGTGCCCACTATAGCAGCAATGAGCTGCTTGGAGAATGTGACCAAACAATATAGAACTGTACGACCCATGAGATGCTTGGAAAAGTGTTCTAGAACAGTACAACCCAACAACTTAATACTGTTGAAAAGGACCTCGAAATCCATGCCAATCAACATAAGTCATATGCCCAGCCTCTTCTCAAAACTCAAGCCCATTAATTACTACTATATGGACCTGGGAATGATGGGCTGCTATTTTGTCTCGTATTTTCCATAGTTTAGGCTTTGATTTGATTTCCATTTGGACTTTTGTCTTCATTTTTTTGTACATAATGGTATCTAGTCTATGATTGCAGGCATATATAAGTTATTTTGATATTTTATGACATAATCCAGGTAAATTTAATTTATTTTGTCATTTCTTTATGAACTGTAGCATAGATTTTATTTTTAGAAGATTTGGCATATTAAAATTATATGTGATTATGTCTTATTACGGTCTTGATTATGGCTTGTAAATCCGGTACCCCCCTTCTTGTACCTATTATATATATCAACTCCGTCATGGAATTTTGAATGGAGCGTTTGTATGTGGATGTAGCATTTGTTCGTGCGTTTGACTTGTAGGGCGCAGAAGTATTCAAAGTTTGGAATATTGTGGTTATGAAGCTTCTCTTTGGATTCTCATTACTATCACACCAACTCACCTAGTCAACATTCAACTCCAACCGTTCTTTTGTGCCACCATAATAGGTCATAGTCTAGGTCAGTAGTCAAACTGCCAATTGATAATTCCTGTCATTTCTAAGGGAGGGATGCCTATTCTTGAACAGGGACCAGTAGTTGTCATAGTACTGGTCCCACACAACCACCAAATATTGACATAAAAACACCCATAAATTAAACATAAATATTCCATATTAAGTGTAGTAAATATTTAAATTATGTCCAAAAATTGTCCATTAATTGACTGGACCAACATGTGTCCATAAATAGTCTTTATGTGCAAAAGAGTACAAACCATCTTGTCCCAACTACCTACAGATCTTCCCAGGGATCCAAAAGTACATGAACAACTAAATAACCCAACTTGTATTTTCCACCTACTGCAAGGTACCTATCAAATCAACCCCCACGAATATCTATTGGAGCATAAATATCCCATCATGCATGAAAACTTGTTCAAGCACAAGGAGGAGAGTGTCAGCCATAACTACATGGTTGTTCAACAATCCAACCCACTGTATTCAATAAATGACACCTACCCATTAAATGCATCCATTAAACATATGAAAGCACAAGGATCATGAAACAGATGAAGGCATAAGGATCCACCATGACAAGCTCCCAGCCATTGGATCACATTTAAATCAATCCAAAACACACATTCGAATTTGAGAGATTGCAATCCATGTGCACCGTTCTTACCAATCCAATTCAACAACACACAACTATAAAAGAATCAAAACCCTTACTGAAGTTGCATTTTAGACATTCAAACTGCAGAGTGTGTGCATAGTATAATCAGGTAACTGCATAATCAGCTTCAATGTTTCAGTTATTTCCATTTATGTTATAATCAGCTTCAAGTTTCCTTCTATATAATCAACTTCCCTTTTAAATGTGCGGGTTGTTGTAGGCATGGAAAGAGTTAGCAATGCAAGGAGAACAAGTCGTCGACTAAGCAGGGGTGCCCAGCTATGCTGCACCTCATTGGATGAGGAGAGGGTTGATCATTCAAATGCCAACAATGCTCCCAGCAATGTTGGTAAGAATGAAAATGTGGTGGTAGAGGACACTCTTGTCCCACCATCAACCACACATCCACCTTCAACCACAGTTCAAGGGAAAATTTCAACCACCAAAATCAGTGCAATAAGAGGTTGGACAAAATAAGTCATGTTAGCTGCGATTGATGATATAGAGTTCAATGGATATTCCATTCGTGCTGCTGCTAAAAAACATGGAGTTGCTACCTCATCAGTACATTATTGGATAAATGGGCTCACACATACAAAGCGTAGAGGGCCTGTTACAGTTATGAGTGAAGAGGAGGAGGCCGAGGTGGTTCAATTGTGTAAGGAGATGGCTCAAATGGGACATGGGCTAGAGCTGATACAACTAAAATCCATAGTAGCTCAAATCTGTCAAGGGAGGCCAAACCCCTTCAAAGATGGGTTTCCTGGTAAGTCATGGTGGTTTGGGTTTAAAAAAAGGCATCCATACCTTGTGTTGCGTACAACCGAGGGCCTGGATAGAGACAGGGATCTAAATCTACGCCATGGAATTGTGACTAAGTTCTATGCCACCCTTTCTAGAGCATACGAGAAAGATGGTTATGCTCTAGACCATATATGGAACTGTGATGAAACAGGTTTACAAGCAGGAATGAACTGTGGCATGCATGTAATTTCCAAGAGAGGCACTCGTAATGTGCCAAATATTTTTCCTAGGAGCAGGGAGTGGATCACTATTCTATGCTATGTCAATGCAATTAGGGCTTCAATCCCTGGATTTTATCTATTTAAAGGTAAAACGCAACTCAAAAACTATATACAGAATTGTGAACCAGGTGCATGCATGGTTGCACATCCCCATGCTTACATGACTAAAGAACACTTTTTGAATTGGCTTACTCACTTTGTTGCATCTATACCAGGTGGTGTCTCACTTGTAAATAGACACCTGCTGGTTTTAGATGGACATGGAAGCCACATTGTTGTGCAAACAATTGAGGAGGCTAACAATTTGGGCATCGACCTGTTGACACTGCTTGCTCATACCACTCACAGATTTCAACCCCTAGATGTCAGTGTGTTTGGGCCTTTCAAGAACTATTTCAGGGGTGAGCGAGCTTCGTGGATGGAAAAGAATTTAGGGGTGGAGGTTAAAAGGTTTGAGCTAGCTGAGCTTGCAAGTAAAGCCTTTAAAAGGGCTCTCACACCTTCAAATATCAAGGCTGGGTTTAAGAGGACTGGAATATGGCCACTGAATTTTGAGGCTCTCATGCATGATACTAGCTGTAGCCAGGCATTTGAGTTGGATGGTCAGGAAGAAGAGGATATCCAAGCACATGTTGATGGCCAAGAAGATGTGGAAGTAGAGGAAGACGTTGTTGCTGCTGATAATATGATATCCCTGTCTCAAGGAGGACCCTACTGTGGTGATGATGATGAACATGTAAGTGAAACACAATATAACAATGAACCATTTTACAGTAACATGGAGGTTGTTATACCAACTGAAACAGCTACAACTTTTGCTTGTGATATTTTTAATGTCTCTATTGATCATGCAATTGTCAATGAGAATGTCAATGAAAACATTGATCATGCTCCAAGAAGCAGCAATGGAGAATTGACTTTTCCAAGCCAGGTTACCCCACCATCATGGCTGGCAGAAGCCATGATGAATTTGGACAAAAATATTGTCTGAAGGAATAATGAAGAAAGCATGAACATGCCTTCATAGCCAAGAGAATTGGACGATGAAATTGTTCATTATTTTGTGGACAATGGAAATCTGGAAGAAGATAATATCCACAATGAGGTTCCAGCTGAAGAGGACAATATGGGTCAGATAGAGCAGGAGAACATTGACCCAAATATTGAAAGGCAAGTGTCAAGCAAGGAGCAGCAAGTGCCAATGAAGGGCCAGTTGCTTGGTCGGTTCCTAAAGCTACCAGTAGAGAGAGTGTCAGCAAAAAGAAGGCAAGCAACAACAGATAATCTTCATGTATGCCGAAGTTCACAGTTACTCACCTCAGAAGACTATATAAAACTATTAGTTGAGTTTGAGCATAGGAAACTTGAAATCCAGGATTTAAAACAGAAAAAGAAGGACTTAGCTAAAGAAAAGAAGGCTGCAAGGATTGCTGCAACAGAACTTCGAGCACAGGAAAGACTTGAAAGAGAGAAAGAAAGACAAGAAAAGGCTCATAAAAAGAAGATGGCAATGCAGGAAAATGAATTGAGAAAGGCTCAACAATTGCTTCAAAAAGAACAAGGTCTGGCAGAAAGGGTTGCCATTGATGCAAACATAGTGGAGGGGAGTAGGATGATGCCAAACACATTGAAACATATTGCAGATAATACTCCATGTTTCCAAGACCTCCTAAACATCCAAGTCCTCCACTATCAACAAGTGCGCATGCCCACTTTATTCCCTCCTACCAGTGCAGGTGTCAATCGTATGTATGATTACCGGGGGGGCTCAACCTAATGCAGGGGTTCATAGCACAAGTGTGCACTGTGGCTACTCAATTCCTCCATGGCTACAAGAAGCAAATTGGATATCATATCGAGGCAATCAGCCACAACCTAATCAGCCATTGTTAGGTAGTCCAACCAACTTGGCTCAAGCAGGAAACTCAACACTATTGGGCAGTGAAGATCTTGGAGGACATCAAGCATAGGGGTGTCATATAGGGTGCCAAATTTTTTGTTGTGACCACATTGCAATGTGGATGTTATAATCACCGGGTCTAATGTTTGTAACATGGCCATTTTGTATACAATCCTAGACCATTTTGGATACAATCCTAGGTCATAGCGTTCCCTAATGTTTGCGGCATTGTAATAAGGGGTTTATCATAAGGTTTAATATACAATTTCATCATTTCAACAACACGTTGTAATGTTCCATGATTAAACATTTCATTAACATTTTTTAGGGTTTATGAATTTAGTTTGTTGTTGGTTTATGTTGCAATCCCTGCAGTAGGGTTAGGGTTCATCAACAATATATTCAATGTTCTTTATTTAATGTTTCATTTGACACCATTTGAAAGACCTAACTTTAAAGTATTTTTAAGTGTGTTTTTTTTAATGTACAACTCTTGACACCCCTATGTTTCCTTCCTTCTACAGAGCCCTATATTCCTTGTATATAGAGCAATAAATATAGAGCCGTATATTCCTTCTATGATGCATGTGGAATGGTCTAGATCCTTAAACGTGGACTATAAGCCTTAAACTAACAGTTAGGAATGGGTTTGAACCATTACCTGGGTTGTGATACCCATCCATGCGATGCTAACTCATTCAGAACATGCCCATATTTCTCTCCTAAGACTAATAATGCTTCTATAAGGAATGTTCCATGGAGGGATCTCATGCATGACTTATTACACCTAAGAGCAATGTGTATGACCTAAATACAGTATCATACTAATCAACATAAAAGGCTTAAATCAGATATAGTGTATGTAAACAAAATTATAGGTGCAGTTCAGTTTGCCTATGAATTATAGTCTGCAACCGTTCAACCAAAATAATTATCAAATAATAGGGAATCTGTCTCTCACTCCTCGCTGCAACCATAGGTTTGTATCCAAAGGTCACCATAGGTTCTTGTTTCATTGTTCATGATTTATTAGTTTTTCTATGTAATAATGTTCTGTTAAATACAAAGAAGACATGATACTTTAAAATGAACCAAAAGCAAATTCGATACCCTTTTGAAGGCTAGAGTAATAGACAACAGTAATCAAGCCAACAAACTGTTTAATAAAACCATGTGTATATAAATGCATGCTATGGTCTACCCAACAACTATTTGAACAAAATACCTGCAACCAAATCGACAGGAAAAACTGAAAATTTAACTTCTTCTATTTTGCCCATAATGCAAGTAATGACCTAATAAGATGGAGCAGAGCACTTGATGTTAATAGTTAAAAGTTAAAACTGCATCATATACTTGTAAATTAAAACAATAGCGAATTGTGTTCCCTACAGTCGTAATTAAAGTAAAATCCAATCTCCATTGTTTTGCACACTTGATGATATCAAAAACTGAATTATGGGTATTCTTCCAATAAGATGAGACAATGGCAAAAGTCACTGTTGTCAATTGGCATCCCTCCCCTATATGATGCAGTTTTGACTTTTATCTATTAACATCCCTCCCATGCAGTTTCAAGAATAAACATCCCTCCCCTACTTGTAAATTAAAGCAATAGCCCTAAACCCTAACCCTACTGTAGGGATTGCAACATAAACCAACAACAAACTAAATTCATAAACCCTAAAATTTTTATAAATCCTACTGCAACATAAACCATAGAACCTTCAATAATTCATCCCAAACTATTATCAATTATTAAGCCCATAGAACCTTCAATAATTCATCCCAAACTATTATCAATTATTAAGCCCATAGAACCTTCATGCAAAATACAATTTCACCATTTCAACATAACTATGTAAATAATCAACAATTATGCATGAGCAGTTTGCATAACGAGTTTGCATAATAATTCTGCATAAAAACAATTATGGAACTCTGTAATAGCACATCATTCATATAAATTTTCCATATCAATTATGCATTAAAACAATTTTTTACCTCCGTAATAAGCATAATCCCATACACAAACCCTACTGCATTGATTGCAACAATTCATAAACCCTGACAAATTCAGCTTAGCCCTAACCCTAACAAAATTCACAAACCCTAGCCAACAACAATTCATAAACCCTAACAAATTCACCTTAACCCTAACCCTATTGCAGGGATTGCAACACAAACAAACAACCAAATAAATTCATAAACCCTAAAACATTCATAAACCCTACTGCAACATAAACAAATTAATTCTTCATTATTCACCATTCATAATTCATTAAACAACATTAACAGGAGCACAATTCCATGATGCGGCGAATGTAGTTCACCACTGCCGCAAATACGAAATGTAATTCACCAATTCAGCACTGCCGCAAATGCTACATAAAAAACCCTATGCGAAATGCATTTCACCATTGCTACAAATGCAACATCAACCCACCACAAACAGTTCAAACTTAAACTGAAAAAACGCTGCAGCAGAGATGCAACATTAAACCAATTCACAGAAATGCACCAATTCACCAATACGCAGAAATACACCAACTCACAACCCAGAAATGCAAGATTTACCCTATAAAAGCAGCAGAAATGGTCCACGAAATCCCCAATAGGTTGAGAGTGTTGAAAAACACTGACACATGAATGGCTGGTAGGAAACCTACCAGTGAGCCACCACCGTGAGCAGGAAGGGACCAGCCACCGCCGTGAGCAGGAACGAACCAGCGCCACCAAAGAAGTACGAGCAGGAAGGGACCAGCGCCACCGCCGTGAGCAGGAAGGGACCAGCCACCACCGTGAGCAGGAAGGGACCAATGCCACTGAATAAGTATGAGCAGGAAGGGACCAGCGCCACTGAATGAACCGAACGAATGCGTGCAGTAAGCCACCATCGCCACCACCGAACCCAGCCGAGCAGGAACCCAACAACTCCACCACTGAACCAACAAAAACCTCCAATGGGGTCCATTGCAGACGAGCTCATGGGCCTATGGTGCGCTGCGGGCATGGGGCGAGCGTCCATGTCTGGAGAACTGGTGGGCAGAACAAACCGCATCAACGAACGCCATTAGTCAGGGAGTAAGGCACCAACCATCCGCCACATCACAGAACAACAGCATGATACCACCAGAACCAGAGCTAGAGTGGCGCAGAACGCAGGGCGAGGTGAACAGGAAATGGGGTGGCGGAGAAACCACAAATCGGGCCCGAGCAAGAAAACACGGGAGGAAGGAGACGTCGCGGGAAAAGTGCAAAAAAGCATGAAAAAACGTGCCAAAAAGGCCTCTTTATGGCACCCACCCACCACGATAGGTAGCGCTACCACCTGGGCCCGGTCACACCATATGCCGAGGTGCCCACGTGGCGTGGGGGAGGGAGCCAGGTGGGTTGTCCAACAACTGGCATCCCTCCCCTACAGGAAGCAAATTTTGGGATTCACTCTTGATCAAAATATTAAAAATTTTCCCAAATGGTTGAAAACCCACTTCATAAATGACCTCATTTATCTAGTTAGAAGGTCGTTTTCCCAAAAAATGAATGTATTGGGAGGAATCTTCATCTGATTAAGACATAATTTTCCAGAAGGATAGTGACGACCAGTTTTGGAAGGTAGGCATGTTAAAAGATAACGCCATTTTGTTTTTGTGCTGGCAGATGCATTCTATTCTAAGCCTCCAGTTCCTATCATTTTGGTGTTTGTTTACTTTTCTCAGACTTTATAAATAGACAGTAGCATTCGAGACAGAGGTAGAGAAGTGGATACACTGTAATTTTGCTACTGTTTTGCTTTCAATCTGTAATACAATTCATGTGAGTTTTAGACCATATGTTGTGGATGTAAATACTTTGTAACTCTGGTTCTGCACTTAAATTCCTTTGAGAATCAACATCTTTTGAAGCAGACCAGCCGAAGGCCTGGGCCCAACCTCACGACTGGTTTCACTTCACTTCTCTCGTTCATGTAATTACTTTACATTTATGTATTTTAAGTTTTGTCTCTTTGTTTTATTAGAATTATCTAACTTCTGCTGTGATTGCATATCTGCACGATACACAGCGTCTCATTTTTTGCTGCTTGTGTAATTTCTGTTTATACATTTGATCACTGTAAACATTGTTTGCATTTTGATTTGGTAAATTACGCAGTTAGGGAGCGTAAATATTAGACATGCGATTTTCACTTCATAGACTAAATAATAACTTGCTCCATTGGTTGCTAATAATATTGTCATTGTATATTTTAACATTCACATAGATCGTTGGTTACATTACCTTGTAATCTAGATTAGCATGTAAAATTCCCTTTTTGTAATTACCATCTCTGCACATAGAGCCGCCATTTCGATTTGGTTGCCGGCACAGAGGATAAACGATTGTATCCCACATAAAACTCTGTTTTGAAAAAAATTGAACATCTACATATATGGTCTGAGTGACATTAAAAACTTTTGTTTTCAGAATATAGATAGTCAATTTGAACATAGTATAGTTCCAATCTTGAATGAGCATATTGTTAAGTTTGCAGAGCTCGTGGTAGGGTTTTCACTCTATTTTTAATATTTAAATGAAATCATAAAAAACATGCTTAGAAATATAATCACATAGAAATATAATAGTTTGGATTCATAGATTTAAACAAAGCTTCTATTAGTTTCCTTAGAAATCCAAGGTTTTCAAGCAAGTTTAAGAATTGATTGAATTTTATAAGGTTGTATATAGCATTTTGGTTGGTTAAGTTAGATAGGCACGGTTTATAAAGTTTGACTTAAATCTTGCAGTTTGAAGTTTCATTTTGCTTACAGTATTTTGTAGTTTGTAGTTTGAATGGTGTGTTTATTATAGTTATTCATTTTTCTTACAAATAGGATATTTTTCATAGCTTTTGTATATACAGATATTTCTAGTTTGTTTATCAAATGATGTGATTTGTTTATGAAACATTAAATTGTAGATTGCATCTAAAAGTGTGTTTTCTTTATATATATTGTAGGTTATGGAGGGCCAAAGGTCACCCTAAGACCGCTTTTTGGGAGTAAAAAGTAATTTTCTAATGATTTTTACCATTTTACTTGGTGTCCATGAGCTATAGTGGAAAAACCTGCGTGTACGCTGGCTATAATGGAACAACTAGCGTACAGGAACAAAAATAGGGATTTGTGTGTTCCTAGAGGGAAACTGATAGGTCCAAGTCAATAAAATGGATCCTCAAGGCCAATCAATGCTGATGTTCACAAGGTGGAAAATTAAGCTATAACAGAAACAAGGGAATTGTGTTCGTCCTTGTATGGCGTACTCGTCGTCCCACAATGGTGTCGCAAGGAAGAGGCTCCTGAACATCTGGATGGATTTCTTTGGGTTCTGTTGTCGGTAAGTCATTCTGTTCCAAAAAGGTACATGGTATGGTCAAAGTAGATCCACATTGAATATTGGATGTAGAACCAGGCATGCAGGAATGCCAGGTTGGAAATCGTTTTCTCCAATATGTTGAAGAAACTGTATGGACCATATCGCAAAGGGTTGAGCTTCTTGAATGGACTGATGAAGCACTCCTTCTTGAGATGTAATCAGACCTTATCCCCAATTTGGAATGAATGAAGAATACGATGCTTTTTGTGTCGGGCCTTAGCTTTCTCGTTTGCTCGTTGCAACATTTCCTGTGCTTGCTTCTTGATGTCTCAAATATGATCTCTAAACTTCAAGGTTTTATCAACTTCCCGCTAGCTGTAGTCAGTGTTGGAGTTCGACTGTGTCGAGGAGCTGATTAGGTCGATAGGTGCTGAGGGTTGAAATCCGTAATAGATCTCAAATGGACTCTTTCTCGTAGAGCTGTGCTGAGAACGATTGTAATTGTGTTGTATGTATGGAATACTTTCATCCCATGTGCGTTGATGCTTGTGGTTGTACATGTGAAGCAATTGTACTACCAAGCGATTCACAACTGCTATCTGTCCGTCAGTCTGAGGATAGAAAGCTGCGCAATGAGAGTCATGTGTCCAGCTGTTTCTAGAGAGTCTTCCAAAATATGTTGACGAATCTGACATTTCGGTTGGAAGTAATGGTTGTCGGTAAACTAAAATGTTTCCAAACATGTGTAAATAAGAGATGAGCAGTTTGTTGCGCTGTCGTTTTCTTCTTACATGGAATAAGAATGGCCATCTTGGAAAATCTGTCGACTAATACTAAGATCACATCATGCTGATGTATGGTAGTAGGATATCTCGTCAAGTAGTCCATAGAAATAGATTCCCATGGTCGACTAGGAACTGGAAGAGGTGTGTACAATCCCTGTCGTCGATTAGGCGGTTTAGCAATGGCACAAACCACGCATGATCGAATGTACTTGTTGTCGTCGGTTTTAAGTGTAGAACAAAAGAAATACTTCTGGATAATAGCGAGTGTTTTCGCTACTCCAAAGTGTCCTGCAGTCTTGCTGTAGTGCGCGTCCCAAATGAGCTGTTGTCAATGCCCACCGGTCGGTACACAAAGCCGTCCAAGCTTGTATAGCAATGTGTCTTTCAGGAAGTAGTCGGAGGTTGAAGACTTGTTAGTCTAAAGTTGTTGGTTGACTGGTGAAATTCGATGTCGTCCTGATACAATTGAGGCCAAGTGGTCATGTCGTATCCCTGCAACTCATCACTGTGAAAATGAGAGTAATGGGTGGTCGACTTAGACAATCGGCGGCGGTGTTAGCTTTACCTTTCTGATACTTAATCACCAACTGAAATTATTGTAGGTAATTAATCAACTTGAGTTGTCGAGTTGTTTTTACTTTCGACTGGGTCATAGCGAACTATAGAGGCTTATGGTCAGTGAGGATGACCGTTTCCTTTCCAAGGATGTAATGCCTCCATTGCTTGAGATCTTGCATAATGGCGTACAATTCTTTTTCATACGTCGAGTATCTTCTAACTGTGTCGTAAAATTTTTGGGAATGAAAAGCGACTGGGTGACTAGACTGAGTGATCACTGCGCCCAAGGCGTAGTCCGATGCATCCATCTCAATCTCAAAGGGCTTATGCAAATAAGGTAACACAAGTACTGGTGTAGTGCAGAGCTTGTGTTTGAGTTGTTCAAAAGCTTCTTGTTGTGTCGGTGTCCATTTAAACACAGTTTTTCCATTTCCTTTTGTCAACTTATTCAAGGGCCAGGCTATGTGACTGAAGCCGAGTATGAATCGTCGATAGAAATTCGCCAAACCAAGAAAACTTCTTAGTTCTTGAATGCTTTGAGGAATGGACCAATATTTGAGGATTTGTACTTTGTCTGGATAGACGTGAATTCCTACAGAGTCAATTACATACCCCAAATATTTGATGATGTTCATCGTAAAGGTACACTTGTCCATGTTCAAGTAGAGTCGATGTTGCTGGAGAGTGTCGAGGACTTGTCGAAGATGTCTAACATGTTCTTCCCATGATCGACTGAAAATCAATATGTCGTCAAGATAGACAATGACCCATTTGCCGATGGAAGGTCAAAGAATGTTATCCACGTATCGCATGAAGGTCGTAGGTGCATTGGTTAAGCCGAAAGGCATGACTAACCATTCAAACAATCCTTCCTTGGTTTTGAAAGCAGTTTTCCACACATCTGAGGGCTCGATTAGAATTTGATGATATCCTGACTTGAGGTCGAACTTAGTAAAGAATTTAGCACCTTTCAGACAGTCGATGAGCTCGTCTATCCGCGGCATAGGGTAGCGATTCTTATCTGAAATTTTGTTGAGTTCCCTGTAGTCGATGCACATGTGCCAAGTCCCATATTATAGAGCAAAGGATATATTAACGTGGACCATATCATATTTCAAATGGAGCATATTATAACAAACCCTATCCAGATATCAACGCACCACATTTCAAACCATATTTTAAATACCTTAACCATATATCAACGTGTTAAACAATAAGTATGCCACTATTCAAAAGGGCGAGAAGGAAGGAGAGGCCCATGGGATTAACCCCGGGACCTCTCCCCAAATAAATCAGCACTTAACCGTTGGGCCACGGGCGCTTCATTGAAATGGAAGCGTCGGGAGTTTCTTTTGAAGTTACAGTGACGAGACTTATAAAAAGACCAGGAGATTCAAGCCAGGGCATGTTCAGAAATCAGAGTTCAGAGTTTAGATAAGGGTGCCTGCACAGTTTCCAAGGTGGAGTACGGGCACAGTTCCCGAGGAAAAGTATAGGAGTATTTAGTACTTTTGTCTTTTGTGCACATTGGTAGTCTCGAATTGTGTGCCAGAGCAGGCCTCTGGAAAACAGGGTCAACTTTATACTGATTTTTCTTAGAATTTCGAGACGGACGCAGTGGTGTAGTTTGCTTCTGCATTTGACAGACAAAAAACATAGGTGTTTTCCAGAACGCCCAATTTGTACTCTTGAAGACTAATAAAGAACGACCTTCCCATTGGAAGTGGTAAGGAGATGTAGCCCAGGAGGGGTGAACTCCATTATTAGCTGTTGTGTTATTTTTCTGGTTTGCATCTGTTCTTTATGTGCTTATGTGTTGATTTGAAGCATTTTTAAATAATCTTTTAAAGCAAGTTTATGAACATTTATATGCAAATTTCACATGCAAGTTTATTGGTTTAAAAGATCTTGAGATTTTTAGATCAAAGGAAGAGTTGGAGATTTCTGATTTTGATATATCAGAATGTGAATCAATATCAGAGACATCAGAATTATATTTCACTCTAACACTCAAAGCATAAACATGATTACCTTTGGGAGAGGCTTGGAGACAGAGTTCTTGTTCTACAACAAGCTTGCCTTGTTCTTTCTTTGCAAAGTCAGGAACATCTATGTTATGTTCTTCAAGCATTTTGTCCATGATGTCCAATTTATTTTTGAAGCAAGATTTATCAGGATGATTGCCTTTGCAACAATAAGAATACTTGGGATTTTCCTTCTTCATCTTCTTGGATTTGGAATCTTCATCAAAATCCTCTTCATCTGACAATATCTTTTGTTTGGATTTGTTATTCTCGAAACTCTTTGCTCCGTGAACAACAAGTACAGAGTCTTTGGATGGTGATTGATCACTCATTTGGACCAGCTTGTCCTTCTCTTGAATGAGTGAATCAATGAATGCATCCAAGGTTGGCATCTTCAGCTTGGGAACTGCAAGTCTTGTAGAATGAAAAGTAGACACAAATAC
Organism: Larix kaempferi; assembly: GCA_027924585.1. NCBI lineage: Eukaryota > Viridiplantae > Streptophyta > Pinopsida > Pinales > Pinaceae > Larix > Larix kaempferi. Next base: position 16,608,325 of record BSBM01000757.1, on the reverse strand, counting down.
TGAGTATTCTGAACTCAGGTTTGACAGAATGGTGAGAATTAATTGCTCATCCTTCTTCTCTATGCCACATTGCTTGAGTTGAAGCACTAGGTTCTTGAATTTTGAGATGAACTCCTCCATAGAATCGAAATTACTTGGACTAAGAGAGATAAACTCAATCTCCAATAAATGACCTATGAGCTCGTCTTGTTTTCCAAAGAGAGATTCTAGCTTTGTCCATACTTCATTTGGAGTTGATAGAGAATCAATATGGAATAGAAGATATGGAGGTACATAGAGACAAAGTAACCCATAAGCTTCATCAATCCTATTAACCCATTTTTATTTTAATGCAACGGCTCCTGGCTCAGTTTCAAGCCCCATAGTGACTCTATACAATCCTTTGCTCCAAAGTTGGATGATCATATGCACCTTCCAATCAAAGAAATTGAAGGGAGTGAGAGTCACAGCTTTGGATTGATTTTTCTCCATACTGATGCACTCCTAGTGATGGAAATACATGCAAAAAACACTCTTGGAAATTTCTTTGAATCAAGCTAGCTATGATACCATGTGAGATTTTCAATTGCTAGGAACTAGATTCATAAGACAATTTCACATGGAATATTTCAGACAATGAGAGAAGAAGAATAAAGAGAATAAATTGTAGAAATCACTTTGTATACTATTCATTGATATGATGACAATATATAATACATCTCCCATGGAGAAAATCGAATTCCTTGGAGGCAATTTGGAAAGGTAAAAAAAGTAAGGCTTAGATAAGGCAAAAAAACCCCTAAGTGGCAAAAGCAATTTCCAAAACTGTCCTAGAGGCTCATGAATTTAGTAAGTATGGTATGTCAGCTCATGAGTGAGGTAAATGGAATGCAATGATGGATTTAGGAGAGTAGATATGATGTGGAGGTCGAATTGGTCAAGTGGCAAGAGTTTCCAAGTCAACTAGCTTTTCCTTTTCCACTAGAAAGTAGAAAAAACAGGATAAAGCTGTCTAAATCAGGAAAGTGTCTTTCTATTTCAGGAATAGAATAAAATCAGATAAAATCCAAGGAAATATTATCTAGAATCCATCCAAATTTGTTTTAGTGTGTTAGGATGGCATGTGGTCCACTAAAAGAAAAAACTGGCCTATTTTACCTAGTCAAAACTCAGGTAATTAATCATAAATGATTAATTTAATTTATCCTAAGTCTAAAATGACATAGGTGGGTTTTTTAAATGTTCCAACAAACACTGGGTTCTCTTCTTCCAGCAATTTTCGTGGGCCGAAACTTGATTTTCCTCGCTTCAATGGTAATAATCTGATTGGATGGATATACCGAGCAAAACAATATTTCAGTCTGCATAATACTTTTGATGCCCAAAAAGTTCCACTTGCATCCTTTCATTTGGAAGAAGAAGCCCTTCAATGGTACCATTGTTACATCAAAGCTCATGACGAGCCAAAATGGACAGATTTTTGCCAACTCATTTTGCAACGTTTTGGTCCTAGTGCTTTTGATGACTTCACATGAGCACTCACTAAACTTCACCAATTTGGAACTGTGAGAGAGTATCAGACAGAATTTGAGAAACTAGCCAATCACACAGAAGGATTGTATGATGAATTCTACAGGAGTTGTTTTATCAGTGGTCTTAAGGATGAAATTCATTCAGAGGTTAAAATGTTCTGTCCCAACACAATGATGGAATTCCTAGGGTTGGCTAAGTTGGCGGAGGACAGGATCACAGCCGAACTACGCTCCAAATCCACTTTTGCTCCATTCAGAAATATGGTTTCCCAACGACCTCCCATCACACCAGCTCCTCGCACCACTCCTATCAAGCATTTGTTTGAAGCAAAGATGCGAGCACGTAGATAAAAAGGGCTTTGTTATAATTTTGATGAGAAATTCACTAGGGGACATAGATGTGTTGAGAAACATCTCTATCTCTTATATGTGGATTCTCCTCCTGCCTCTCAACTTGGTGCAAAAGCACGAAATGCAACTCGAGGATGCTACATGGGAACCACTCCTTCAGATTCTGCATCAATTTCCACATCTAAATCTTTGAGGACAAAGCTTTTTCTAAGGGAGAGAGGATGTTAGGAACCCGTGTCAACCCTTCTCTTTACTTTGTTAGTATATTGGTGTTGGACGCATTGTTATCGGACAATCCACTCGAGCGGACGCGAGCCGGATCTCCCTAGCTCAAAGTGAGTCTAGAACCACAACCAAGGAGTACATGATAGAGATATAGAACCACAACCAAGGCTTAACGTTGTAACCCTTCTCTGACAAAGCCAATTGCCATATCCTTCCAAGGAAGTATGAGTTCTCCAATAGGTGAGTGGAGATGTTCTAAGAGTGATTTCACCAGCATCTAGATACCATAGTCTTCCTCCCTTTGGGATGGGAGTGAGCTTCACTTATTTTGGACTAAGTGGATAGGGTATGGATAGGATAGGTTGAGAGATGGTAGGAGAGGCTGAAGGGATCTCTCCAAAGGTCTAGGAACCGAGTGCCATCTCCCCTGGAGGTCAGGGATAAGCCCCTAAATGAGCAAGTTTCGAGAAGGATCTCGAATAAGCTATTTTTTCCCATTAACTGACCTCGTCGCACCCTGCAATGGAGCAAGATGCGACGTCACATGTTGCTAGTGTGCAACCTGCGATGACCCTTCACAACCTAGCACAATTGGGTACAAATCCTCCCAGAATGATTACTTAGTCCAGGTATCTTCAAGGGTGTATACACTGAATCTTATGATGAGTAGATTTTGGGTGTAACAGAATGTCCCCCAAAGCATGAAGCTGTTGAAGATAGACAGGTGAAGTGCTTTGATAGAAGTAATGGGAATAGACTCGTCGGATGAAGGACATTGCTACAGTATAATTGACTCTGAACTGAAAATCTCATATGAAGTGCAACATGATTGCAGACCAATACATTGCAGATCCATGGTAGTAATGACCGACTGAACACAATCATGGCTACTAGACATAAGCGTAGATCCATGATGAGATGATAACACAGCCACGACCAATACAAAAGTGCATCCGTGTAATATAAATCAAATACAAACTGCATCGCAACCTGGGTAAAAAATGACTCCCCAGGGTCTTCAAGCTGAACCCGCAATGATACAAATCTATCCATGTGATTACAAATGTCTTGACTTCGAACATGGTAGAAACCACTTGATTACCGGCCATTGATGTAAACCGTTAACAAGTGCGAGGGAGATCACCATTGATGTCAATGATTCCCAAGGTATCACAGTACATATCATCAAGCGTGAATAAATGAGTTGAAGTCGAACGCAAGATGAAATCTTCCAATCAAGAGTCAATGATGAAAACTCATGATGAAAGTGAGGTAACCTGCCATTGAGGCATGTAGGGCCAAGGTACTTGATTGGTTTCTAGATTCAATCCTCGGATGATGTGTTGAAGTCGACAAGGATGAATCCGTCGAAGGAGGGCCATGATGAATCCCCCATCAATCGACACGAAACACGACAAAGATTTGTAGGGTAGATCGGATGGTACAGTAACATGCAAGACTGACTCAGAGTAGACCAATATGGTGACGGGTACACTTGACTGTAGATGACAAATGATGTTCTTGAACATGGGCATGGCATGACTTGGCAGTATTGACACAATGAGTACGACGCAAAATTCTAATGCAACCGATGATGGGAGCTTTCTTTGAATGACTCAAAGGAGTAACAGGACTTAGAAAATAAGCGGTGAATCATAGACAAACGGATGACCCAAGTGCTGTATGCAAATGTAGATGAGTTGCATGTTCAAGAACGACTACGTACTACCACTAATAAGGTATGTAACACAAACACTTTCCTTTTTCCCCATTATGAATGATGAGTGCCTCATGTGTTTTTTACGAGCTTGATGAGGGTAACCAGATGCTCGGTATAGCTCATCTCATAGATGAGTCAAATCCCAAATATTTTTCGAACCTGGGATACCAGGGGTTCGTCCCATGATGGGCCCTTCAATGCGAAAATTTAACGAGTCCATAGAAGGTAAACTCGGTCGTCATTTCATGTTTAGAGAGTCTGAAAAGAACTAAAGAAGACTCCAATGGTCCTTTTTCGTAAAGTTAGCCTCATCGCCCGAAAAAGGGTAAAACAACGTGGGAGAGGACTCTTCCAGTCATGATTGGCTGGAGTATTCCTTTTTCGTAATTAGTGCCTCCTGGTCTGAAAAAGGGGTAAACTATCACCAGGAAGACGAACATTCAAATACTTTAACAAGCGTGAACGCAACAAGTTCGCTTGGCAATCTTTTCATTTTTCGAGAGCCTGAAAAGAGCTTAATGGTAGACTCCGGGGGGTGTCCTTTTCCGTGGAAATTTAACGAGCCCGAAAAAGTGATAAATCATAACTTGGTACTTGTTCTCATAGTTCCGTGAGTACGAGAACAAACAAAGAGTAAACTCATCATCACGTAATAATTACAGACTAACCATTGCAAAAATAACAACAAAACATTCAAGGGAGTGTTCATACCTGTGATGACCGTTGTGATGCGAGAAATGGCACAAAAGACCACTTACAACTCCTGCACACTAGGAATGTGTTAAAAAGCCTTAAATATGACAAAAATGGTCAAAAACTATGATAAATGGCCCAAGAGCATCAAAATATTTGAAAAGGAATATTCCATTCTATTTATAAATAGAAAAATGAGCCAAAATAGATTTCATGGTTTCAATTGCCAATTTGGGAGGAGAAGTACCAATTTGGAGCCAAAACTTCTTTTGCCGATTCTGGGAGCTACGATCCGCCATTTCACCAACTGTTCGGATCAGGTAGGCCTAAACTTCATCCAGCAACTTTCTAGTGGATTAGATTTTGTTTTTAGGTTCATTTTTTGGGTTTTCTAATGGATTTATTGAGGGCTACTGCGCTCTTGGCTCGTCGCAGTTGGCCCTTCGAGACCTGCGACGAGACCGAGTCGTCACAAGCCTCGAATGGGAGAGGTGCGACGACATCGCACTGTACGCAAACATACTGTGCGACGACAGAGTTTCAAATTCCAAACATAAAAAAGAACCCAAAAAATGGACTTGTGGAGATTGGAGCAGGACCTAACAGTGTTTAAATGTCCTTCTTGGCAGTTTACCAGCTAGCCAATATGGTATTGGAGTGGCGAGAGAGAGAACATGAACTAGAAGATGAACAAGCTGCAAACGATCCACAATGTGTGGATGCTTTGAGAAACTGTGGACTACTGAAGTTCTTTGAGATCCAGGGGATGAGATCCCAGATTCCACTACTGACACACATGCTCCAGAGTTGGGATGCATCCCAACAATACTTTGTGATTGGTGAGCATATCCTCACGATAGACATTGAGGATATCTACTTTCTTACCGGTTTGTGCCAAAGAGGGGACACTGTACATCTTACTGGAACACGGGCCAGTGACCGTACAGTTGATGACATGATATCACAGCATTGTGTCGCTACTTCTCGACCTTCCAGTGGGAATATTCTTATCAGGGATGTGGTGAGCCGCCCACTACGTACCATATTGCTTACTATTACTAGAGTGGCGGGTAGCCAAGCCCCACACATGGCTACTCGAACCCAGATGCTTTATTCGTAGGAATGCATGTCCCCCATGGTTTTCAACTGGTGCGAGGGTCTCCGAGCTCAGCTAACCAAGTGTCGGCGGGGAGAGCACAAGTAGTTTGGTTATGGGTCGATCGTGGTATCGTTCCTCTTAGAGCGGATTCCTCTTCTACATCCGCAGTTGCTACTTGATGACAGGGAGCCCAGGGATCCCCATATGCTCAGATGGGCTGAGGTCATGACCTGTCATGGTGGCGGGCCCATCATTAGCTTTGGTCCCGAGTTCTTCAGCTGGATGGAAGGCCAGTTACTCATGGTCAAGGACTTTCCATACAACGGCACAGATTTTCAAGAGGATCTCGACTTGATGCTGCCAGAGGGTGCAGCATGGGGTGACATAGGTGAGATCAAAACTACCTTTGTATTTTTAGTTTTGTATATTATATCATTTTTTTGATGCAGTGCTGACAAGTATGTAATATGTGTGTGCAGATGTGGGCCCCGTACGACCGATAGGTCTCTCCCTTCTGGCGAGGAGAGACAGAGGTGGGGAGGCAGTCGTTCCTGCAGGTGCTCATGCTGCCATCGAGGAGATGGAGGAGGTGTATAGGAACCTATCCCAGCTGACTGTGGAGGTACCGGAGCCAGCTATTGATGACTTGCAGATACCTATGCAGAGGTTTGGGGTTGGAGCGTCCGTGTGCTTCAATGCCTTACTTCGCAAGGTGGCTTGGACTATAGACTGTTTCCTCACCCAACGATAGCGAGCTGTTCGAGCTAGGGGTGGTGTACGGGTCAGGTGTCAGGCCTGATGACACTTTTATACTTGTACTGAGAGGTTAGAGGCCTCAGATTTTGTACTACTGAAAGCTATGATGCTTCATATTTTTGCAGAGACTCACTGAAAGCCATCGTGCTTCAGATTTTGTACCAGCACTACTTTTGAGTGATATATATATATATATATATATATATATATATATATATATATATATATATATATATACAGACATTTCCAATGATTTATACATTATGTGTTTTACAAAAATGATTGGTGATGTGATCTTGTTTACATGTTTGCTTTTATACATTGTATTTACATGTCGTGAATGCTTTTACATATTATGATTATTATGTGTGTGTGATGTACCAATCCAAAATGAAGTTGGCCATCAAGTCAACAACTATGTTTAACTCTTGTGGAATGTGCAGGTATTAAACGGATTCAAATGACCTTTCCAGGAGGCGTACTCGTCTGAAGAGACGGAGTAAGGTGGGATCACGGATGGCGTAAACCTAGTTCAGAGGGGAAACCACTAATTGAGAATCCATGTGGTTGACAATGTGGTTCATACCCAAGGAAATGGTGTTAGTTAGGGTTCTGATTACTGCCTGATACTCTACGGCATTGTTGGTCGCAAACCCTAGGCAACTTCCTCCTGAGCTAATGAGCTCACCTGTTGGGGAATATAGTACCCAGGCTGCCGAAGCAAGGTTACGGGTATGCCGGCTGGTGCCATCTGTGAATCCATTGCACGTTTCCATCTGCACATGCAGACAGAACATGGTATAAGAAGCAGAAACAAGATCTAAAGACACTCAAAAACAAAAAGTGTCACAGCACACACAAAAACACAAAAAAAACGGCATGTACAGTATATACAAGAAAGTCTAATCGTGATGAATTTAAGCATAGTATCTCTTTAGGTAAATCCCATTGCGGGGTTCACCCAAAGAGATTATGTCATAGTCTTCAAGCTCGTAAGCTCCCTTCTCCAAAACACGTTTGACTATGTAAGGTCCATGCCACATGGATTCGAACTTTCCTGCTCCTAGTTTATTGTGCTTCTGGTCATAAGAGAGGACCAGGTCACCCTCGCTAAAGATACGAGGTTCAACTGACTTTTCATATTGGGCTTTGATGCATTTCTTGTGTGTTTCATTAGCAAGAGCGGCATCTCGACGGGACTCGTCCAGTTTTGCTAAGTGCAAAAGACGTTCTTCCTCAGTAGTAGTGTTAGGAAGAAGTTCGACAGCGAGTTGTAGAGATGGAATTTGGCACTCTATAGGTAGGACAGCCTCTAATCCATATACCAATTGGAAGGGAGTGAAGCCTGTGGCGGTTTTGACGGAAGTTCTGTAGGCCCATAACGCTGAAAAGAGCATGTTGTGCCAATTAGACTTATGTGTCCCTACCATCCTTTGGACCATAGTTTTCAAGACCTTGTTAATGGCCTCGACCTGTCCATTGGATTGCGGGTAGTAGGGTGTCGAATTTTCATGGCGAAAACCCAACCTGTCGCTCAATTCATCAACCATATGGTTCTGAAAATGGGAACCATGATCCGTAACAATTTCCTGAGGAACTATGAATCGCGCTATTACATGATTGAACATAAGAGTGCAGCGGTTTTCCTGTCGTTCTGGTATGTAGGCATAGCTTCAGCCCACTTTGTGAAGCAATCCACAGCTACAATGATGTAACTATGCCCCCCGGCCGAGGTAGGATAATAATGCATAAATTCAATGCCCCATTTTGCGAATGGGCCAACGGCAATAATTGGATGTAACGGGGCAGGATGAGTACGCTTCTTCATATGGAAGTGTTGGCAAGGAGGACATTTTTTTATGGCCTCAATACAATCTTTGAAGATAGTAGGCCAAAAATATCCTACGCGCAAAATCTTCTGGGCTGTATCCATACCAGAGAGGTGACCGCCACATGCCCCAGCGTGACATTCATTCAAAACGCGTTCAGCCTCATCATGAGTGAGACATCATCGAAGAATTGAATCGATGCCATGGCGATACAAAGTATCATTGATGATTAAATAATACTTTGCATGGTGATGTATCTTACGACGGTCGTCGCGAGAGAGTTGAGGGTTGAAGCGTTGGGTTTGAAGATACAATGAGATATCTCCATACCATGGATCAGTCGTACTGATGAGAAACAATGATTCGTCTAGAAATGAGTCATTGTGCTCAACTTCTACATCAGGATGGGGAAGGTTGCAAATCAGCTCAGCAAACACCAAAGACTTCTTAGACTTGGCTTTCTCGAAAAGAATATCAAATTCTTGCAGTATCACGATCTAGCATGAATACTTGCCCCCAAGCACTTGATGTGTTAGTACGTGGTACATGGGGTTCGAGTCGGCGATGGTGGTGGTGGTGCGGAGCAAGATATAGTGCCGAAACTTCTGGACGACGATGACCGCTGCGAATGTGAGTTTTTCGACATGTGAATATCTAGTTTCAGCGTCAGCCAGACCCTTACTTGCATAGTATATTACATGTTCCTGGGCATTTTGATCCTCCTGTACCAAAACCATGGTGATAGTGGTAGCAGAAGCGGCGAGATATAAGATGTAATATTGATAATAATTAGGCGGTTGGAGCACAGGGGCATGCGTGATGGCATGTTTGATCCTATCGAAGGATTTTTGAGCTTGGTCGTTCCAAATGAACGGGACGTCCTTCTTGAGTAGTCTCATATACCCCTGAGTCTTCTCTGCGAAATTGCAAACAAAACATCTTAAATAAGTCGCCTTCCCTTGGAGACTTTGAAGTTCTGTCACATCATTCGGGGTGGTAGGTTGATGATGGCCTCCACCTTTAAGGGATCAATGCGGATCCCATCCTTCAAAACGATAAATCCTAAGAGGCGTCCGGACTCAACGCAAAAGATACACTTATGAGGATTTAGACAGATATTGTACCGTCTCCATCTGAGGAAAATGGCTGTCAGATGATCAATGTGGAACTCACGCTGCTTTGAATGAGCAGGGAGATCGTCCAGGTAAGGTTCCACAAAGTCCTTAATGTCATGGAAGGCATACGACATAGCCCGTTGAAACGTGGCGCCAACATTTTTATGGCCAAACGGGAGTTTGCGTTATGCAAATGTTCCCCACGGGCAAATGAAAGCCATCTTATGTTGGTCAGCTGGGTTGATCTCAATTTGGTTGTAACTAGAAAATCCATCCATAAATGAGAAGGTGACGCTTCCAGCACAATTGTCGATAATCTGGTCGATGAAGGGGGTCGGGTAGTTGTCTTTTGGACAAGCCCAGTTGAGGTCCCGATTATCGACACAAACACGAATGGTACCCTGCTTTTTGTTCACAGGGACGACGTTTGAGACCCAATCCGTCAATGGGACAGGATAAATAAAACCAGCCTTTAAGAGCTTTTCAATTTTTTCCTTAATTGCCGCAGTCTTCCAGGGGTGTATCGGTCGCAACTTTTGGCGTACAGGTTTGATGTTGGGATAGGTTTTTATTTCGTGAGAAACAATTGCGGGGTCTATCCCAAGAATATCCTCATAGGACCAAGCAAATACATCTCGAAATTGCTTGAATAAGGCCGTGCCAGTAGCTATTTCTTCAGGGGAACAATTCTGGCCTATGCGAATGTGCTCCACTATACCAGGTTTCACCGAGATGTCTACCGGGATGGTTGGCTCAATATTGTCCAAGTTGCCCTCTGTGTTCGTAAGACATGTGAGAATGGGGGAATGAGGGAATGGGTAGATATCTGGTGAAAAGAGGATATGGATGTTGTCCTCTATGTACTCCAAAGGAGGAAGAAAATATGACCTATGGTGGAGATCATCCCACGGACCATCGTCAACACTCATAACTTTCATGATGGACTTGTCTGAATGAAAAGTCCGAAGTAAGAGATTGGGTAGAGGTGACGTCCGTCGTGGAGAACAAGATGGAGAGGACATGGTTAAATGGTCCTCCAGTGCTGATTGGATAGCCTCATAAATATGTTCAGCGGGTGAAAGAGGCATTATATCTCCAAGCAGGTGTGTTGTGGCTTCATCCGATACAAGCCAAGCATCGGTAGAGTGAGATAAAATCTCTGTGGAGATCATGCTCACTGTAGAAACATGATTAGGGGGTTCCGTAGCTGGAAAAACGCCCATGAGAGATGAATCTTTCAAAAGGCCAACCCCTACACTCTATACTGTTTTGACATCTGTCCAATGGAAGGAACATGGTCACTAAGATGAGTAGTAGCATCTGGTGTACAAAAATCTAATTGGTTGATAGTAACAATTCGTCCTTGGTGGGGGAATTGTACTATGAGGAAGACTGAAGAGGCTACCGCCTGCATGGTTTAAAACCAATTGCAATCTAAGCAAGAGATTATAATCTAACGGGCCGAGACCACTTCCACATTAATGGTTACGGTCTTTCTGCCCAACTCAATTGCAAGAGCTTGTAAGAGGCCATGATGTTGAAAGCCACGCCTGTCGAATGATTTCAACATGGTAGGAGAACGATTCAATTCGAGGGAGCCAATGGCTCTCCAACAGGAAATGGACATGACAGAAGTGGAGGCGCCTTCCTCCAAAAGGGTACAATGGACAATATTCCCAGCAATATTCGCAGAAACTTGGAATGCGAGCTGGTGTGAAAGCCTCGACTTAAAGTTGTCAAGTCGGAACATGATGGTATTCGAGGAATCCGGGTCGACTGCACTGATGACTGCAAGGAGAGTTTTGCATTGATTAGGAAAATTTTGCAAAACTTCCAGGGTAGACATGGCACAAGGAGCTTGGTCCAAGTCCTCTACGATATTGTAATTTTGTGCCGCTCGACCGTCGGGATTGAAAACAACTTTTCGAATCGTACTCTTGGGCGGTCGCAATATCGATTCTAAGGAGGGATTCTCAATGGTGAGAGAAGTTGATGGTACAATGACATTAGTTAAGGAGTCGGAAGCTTTTTCAGCGTTACTTCCAGTGAAGGGACCAGTTCGTAAGATCGCGAGTGAATGTTCAAATGGATCGTCTTGTTACGCAGCATGAGAACATGCACGGTATTGGATGGTTCCCCCTGGGCTGGGGGGGTTTGAGAAACCATCTGCTGGTTCTGAGTAGGAAACGGATCATTGAGGACTGCGGGAGTTGGTTTTCCCCTAAGAAACTTTTGTACTTCGTCTCTATGGGGACATTCTTTGGAGAAATGGTCATCTCCACACAGTAAACAAGGATACTTTAGTTTCCGTTTCTGCTTGGTATCGTTAGGAGTGCTCTTTTGTTCCTGCTGGACGAAAGAATTTTTGGGTTTCCCCTTGTTCTTCTTTTTACCGCCAGACTTCTGAGATGAAGCCGATTGGACAGAATTCACCTCTTCAGTTACAGCAGGAGCGGTTGACTTGGTGGTGCTGTGGCCAACCGGAGTTGGATTGGATGATCCAATAGTGCTAGCAGTAGGATGGGTGTTAAAGGAACCAATGATTCCATCAGTTTGGAGTCCCTTATGCGGTTTCGCAGGGTCATTAACGTCACGGGGTGCGTCAGGAAAAATATCAAACAAAGTGCCAGATTGAGTGTAGAGTAGGTCTAGCACATGGGCACTTGCGATGGCTTGTTCTTCGGTGACAGCACCTCGCATAGCAATGTCGCTTGCTATGGTAGGGATGAGGGATTTTGTGAACCAGTTTGCTAGGATCTGATCTGGAATGGGAGCTTTAATGAGACGTCGTCTCCTTAGCCACTCGTGGATATGATCCGAAATGTGAGTGGCAGTATTCTGACGGAGCTAGGTTAAAAGCTCGGTACCAGTCTCATACCGTATGGGTAGCTGGAAATGTGTCAAAAATTTCATGGAAAGAGAACCAAAATCATGAAAAGAGTATGGTGGCAACTCAATGTACCATTTGGAAGCCGAACTGGTGAGAGTCCTTTGCAACAATCTAAGACAAATTGAATCGTCCATTAAGGAATTAGACGAACACCATAAGTGGTATGTCATCACGTGGTTTTTAGGGTCTTCACCCGGCTTGTCGTCAAACTTGGGGATATCAGACGGAAGTTTCACCGGAATCGGTGGCCAGATAGATCCATGGTAAATAGGATCGTTGGTTAAACGCGATAGGTCAGGCAGGTCCAAAGTAGCCAGGATACTTTTTCTAGTTTTCCCAATAAGTTTGAGAATTTTTAGAAAGGTCCAAAGTAATTTTTTGAGATGGCTGACTTATGGATTCTCTCCTATAAACATCTCTTCAGGTGTCTTGTTCTCAAGTACATGGTGGGGAGTTCTATTTTGAACATGTATTGTTGTTCTTGTTGCTTCTACCCATAAGTGCATTGGAAGGTCTTGATCATGGATCATGGCCTTCATTGCTTCCATTATTGTTCTATTCTTTGTTTCTGCAATCCTGTTCTATTGTGGATTATACGAAGTGCTCATCTCCCTCTTAATACCTGAGTCTTTACATAATGTTTTGAAATATCCTAAGGTAAATTCACCTCCATTATTTGATCTTAAGGTTTTTATTTTATCTTTAGTATGATTTTCTACAAGGGCTTTGAATTCCTTGAACTTGCTAAATACTTCATCTTTGGATTTCAAGAAATAGATCCATGTTTTACAATAATAATCATCAATAAAAGAAACATAGTAGGATACTCACATAGTGAGTTGGAAGACATAGGCCCGGAAACATATGAATGTATGAGCTCCAAGATATCCTTGGCTTTGGTGTCACTACTTGGAAATGGCTTCTTCACATTCTTCCCTTTCACACATACTTTACATATGCCTTCATGCTTAGTCTGGATCGCAGGTAGACCATTCACCATATTGCTCATGATTGGTAGTTCCTTGTAGTTAATGTGAGCAAACCTTATGTGCCATAATTCACTTTGTTCCATAGTTTCATGAACCAAGGCTTCTTCCGGTTGTCCTTTGAGTTTCTAAAATACTTCCTATTGCACTCCAATCACTAATGCATCATCAAAGGTTTTACCTTTCGGACACATAAGTACTTGGCCATCAACAAATACTACTCGATGATCCGCATGTGGACAAGAAGCACGAGGGGGACAACAGTTCGACTAAATGAGTTAGCTCTGTTATGGCGGAAGCTTAAGAAACAGAATGTGCAAAGCAGGAATACAATACACAGACATAAAAAAAATGTACACAGACAATATGCAGGAATGCGAACTGATCTTCTATTATTGGAAACAAGTCCATGACCTGATGTATGTTACAGTATTGTACATGCTTATATAGAGAGTGTTGAGATGCTTGGGTGCTTTCCCGTTACGTTCAGTTACAAGAGAAGAAGTTAGTGTTGGATATGGTTGTCATTGATGTCAAAGGAGTTCAGTAATGACAAAGGAATAACCAAGGACATGATGGCAAGTTGAACTCAGTGAAAGACAAAGGAGGTGATGACATGGCATGTATGATGATGTGGCATGTAAAAGACACATGGTGGCATTTTAGTGCTATTATGAAGCAAACCTGTTTATATTAGGATCCTGTGTAAATAAAGAAAGCTAATTAAGTTGTCTCTGTGTGTACGCATGAATTTATGTCTGAAGTGTTAACAGTTGAATATTTGTGTATCTCTGTGTCAATGAATCAATTGACAGTTTGGGATATCTGTGTAAATGCTTGATTAAATCACTACGTGTATGCATGGCCTGAAGTAATGGATTTTGAGGATTGAATGTTGCAGCGGATGTATGAATGATATTTGTGTGTAAAACCACGGAGTCGATGTGTAGATCCAACAAGGGAATCAAGTCCGGTGATGATCGATTGAGTGATTGATTGATTCTCTGATCAATCAATGTAGAATCATAGAGTTGCAAAGATTGAAGTGTGCAGAGATTTGGACGATCCAAATTAAAGGAGAAAAGATGGATCAACAATGGGAAAGAGATCATGAGGTGAACATGAACGGAAGATAAGAAATCCTCAAGATTAAAGGAAGTTCCACCGGAGACAGCAGATTGATGAACGAGATCAAAGACGCAAGAGATCTAACGACCTAGAGAAATTCCGGAAGAGAAAGGTGTAAGAAAGATAACGGATCCGCAAAGATAAGGTGAGATCTGCATCTTATCTCAGATCGACGGTCAGGAAAGAACCCGCAAGAAATCCACAGTTGTAAAGAGTTGCGGAAAATGAATTGCGGGAGAGAAATTGCGGAATCCCATACCGAGAAAAGTTGAAGGGACGTCTGCAATCCGCAACCTTACTGTGGAAAGAGAATTGCGGAAGACAATTTGTAAAATTCAAAATACAATTCTGCAATCTGCAATCCACAATCTATGGAAAGAAAATCCACCGTTGATCAAGATCCGACGGTCCACGATCACTGCAGAAAGAACCTTGTAGAAAGAGACTTGCGAAAGAAGTCTTGCAGGAGACAAATTGCTGAAACTAGTTTGTAAAAATCGAAATATAGTTCCGCAATCCGCAAGCTGCAGAAAGAGAATCCGCCGTTGATCAAGATTAGACGATCCACGATCACCGCGGAAAGGAAATTGCTAAAACATCACTACGGAAAGGTAATTGCGGAATGATTTTTGTTGCAAAAATATCATTGCAGAAAAAGGAAAATTCGGAAGAAATTCTGGTGCAAAATTATCATTGCAGAGAGGCAATTTTGGAAATATTTTTGTTGCGGAAAGTCATGACTGATAAACATAAACAGAGTTATGAATTACAAGTTTATTAAAATAGAGATTTGAAGGGGCGTGAAGGAGAAAGGTATGAGCATGTTTTGTAAAGGCATGTTTATGAGATGTGTCTGTCTAGTTTGAAGAGGTACGAGTTGAGAGGGTATGAAGATTTGAAGAGTATGAATAATGTATTTAAAAGAAGATTCGAATTAGAAGGTGAGTGTGTCTTCGGTGTCTTAGTTGAAACAGCAACAAGAATAGGCCGAGACCAATGAACTTCCAAGACTGAAGAAAGGATGTTTTGGATGATCTGAAGAAGTCAGATTACGGAGGCAGGGTGGTGCTAGGGCAAGAAGAAATCCTGCAGGGGCTCATCGCCTTTTTCCAGTAGAAGCTGGAAAATAGGGTGTCATTGCATCCTTGTCTGTAGCAGCAGGAAGAAGGTCTGGGGTGTCATTGCATCCTTGTCTGTAGCAGCAGGTAGAAGATCCAGGGTGTAGTAGCATCCTTGTCTGTAGCAGCAGGAAAAATATGGGGTGTTGTTGCATCCTTTCTGTAGTAGCAGATAAACAATTTTGTAAAATTCATCTTATTAATGAGTATGAGGTGGTGGTTTTCTCATTGAGGTTTCCACAATAAAATATTGTGTCCTAACTTGTTTAATTATTTGTGTGTCTTGTACGAATTGTTTTAATAAAAGGAAAAAGAAGACAATACTGATTCACCCCCCCTCTCAGTATTGCTGGACATTCCAACAATTGGTATCAAAGAAAGGTTCCTTAATTACAATTTAACCACTGGAAGGAAGATCCTCTTAAAGACTACAATGGATCAGCAGGACGGATTAGCTACCAACAGACCTCCACTGTTCACAGGAATTAACTATGCATACTAGAGTGCAAGAATGAAGTGTCACCTAAGGTCTCTTGGATGGAAGGTTTGGAGAGTAGTTGAAAAGAAGTATAACATAGCAGACAACCTACCTACAGACCAAGAAGAACTTGACCAATATGAGGCCAATTCAAAATCCCTAAATGCAATCTTGAATGGGTTAACAAACACAGTATTTGTGAAAGTCATGCAATGCAAGACAGCTAAGGAGGCTTGGGATAAATTAAAAATTGTCTATGAAGGAGCATCCAAAGTCAAACAATCAAAACTTCAGACATACAAAGGATAATTTGAAATCCTGAAAATAACAGAAGAAGAAAATATTGCAGAATATCTTCTAAGAGTAGATGAAATTGTCAATGCTATCCGAGGCCTTGGGGGGGAATTAGAGGAGAATGAAGTAGTGGACAAAGTACTAAGAACCCTGCCATTGAAGTATGACTCAAAAGTATCTTCTCTAGAAGAACGAGATGATCTTAAAGACATGACAGTAGATGAACTACATGGGATCTTCACTTCCTACGAGATGAGAAAAGGAGAAGATGGTCAATCAAAGAAAGAAGCAACTTTTAAAGCCTTATCCAAGAATCAATCAGAAAACTCAGATGATGAATAAGCCTTGTTCATCAAGAAGCTTGAGAGAGGTACTGGCAAGTACAATGGAAAGCTACCTCTAAAGTGCTTTAACTGTGGAAGAATTGGACACTTTTCTTCAAAATGTCATCATCCTAAGCAATATAGAAGTGATGAGAAAGAAGCCTCAAAGAAGTTCAGAAATGACAGAACAGGAAACAAAAAGAATTTCAATGAAAAGAAGAAGTTCCTTTACAACATAGAAGATGGTGAAGATGAAGACATAAGTGAAGAAGAGAAGATAGAAATTCTATTCATGGGAATAGAAGACCAAGCTCAAAATGATGAACCAATGGAAGGAGTAGTAGATATAAGAGTTGAATTAATCGGTGCTCTTGAAGAACTTGAAAAAAATAGGAAAAATAACAAACAATCAAACCAAATCATTAGTGACATGAAAGCTCAGCTTCAAGAAGCCAAGAAGATTGAAAGAGACCTAGATTTACAGCTCAAAGAGAGAATACAAGAACTAGAGAAGCTTGAAGAAGAAATTATGCAGCTTAGGAAAAATCTCAATGAAGAATCTATTAAATCAAAATATGAAAACAGTTCAAAGAATTTAGATGATATCTTGAGTAGCCAAAGACCATCAACAAATAAATCTGGTTTGGGATATAAGAATAAAAAGATGCCAGAATGTTCCTCCTTCACAAACCAAGGAAAAAGAAGTTATGCTGCTGCACTAAAAAGTTCATTTAAAAAGGAAGAAAATAAGAAATTTGCTCGGCCATCTTCTCGTGACTACAAGGAAAGAGAATCCAGTAACAAACCAAAAACAAGGGATCATAATTTCTTTACACCTCTTCAAAAATATGACATAGAGTGTTACAAATGCAATAACCATGGGCATATAGCTGCAAGAAATTGTAAACTAATGACTCCTACAAAAAGGATTGAGGCAAAAGAATTCCAAGACAAAAAACAGAGAAAGGATTGGAAGAAAAAGAACGAAGAGGGGAAATCCATGATTGCTCTATGTGTGACAGAAAAGCAGAATCTATGGCATATTGACAGTGGGTGTTCAAAACATATCACAAGAGACCCAAGTAAATTCATAAGCCTAAAAAGAGATAATAAAGGTATGGTCACTTTTGGAGATAATATGTCTTCCAAAATAATTGGCAAAGGTACAACCACTATCAATAACAAGATCAAAGCTGAAAATGTGTTGCTAGTAGAAGACCTAAAGCCTAATCTCATAAGTGTAAGTCAAACTTGTGACCAAGTATACATCTGCACCTTTGACTCTGAGAAATGTGAAATCAGAAAAAAGGACTTAGGGAGACTTGTTGGTACTGCTGTAAGAAATTCGAGTAATGCGTACATCCTAGAAAATGAAGACCAATGCTACATAAGTATGATTGATGAAAGTTGGTTATGGAACAGAAGGATGGGACATTTAAACTTTGATAATCTTGTCAAGGTAAGTAATAAGGAGGTTGTGAGAGATTTACCAAAAATTGTGAAACCTCTGAATGCAATTTGTAAACATTGTCAGCATGGGAAGCAAACCAAAGCT
The DNA here is from genome assembly GCA_027924585.1 of Larix kaempferi. Taxonomy (NCBI): domain Eukaryota; kingdom Viridiplantae; phylum Streptophyta; class Pinopsida; order Pinales; family Pinaceae; genus Larix; species Larix kaempferi. Next base: position 16,590,254 of record BSBM01000757.1, on the reverse strand, counting down.
AGCTTCAATTCAAAAGAACATATGACCTAACATCTTTTGGAAATAGTTCACATTGACCTTTGTGGACCAACAAGGACTAAAAGCTTGCAAGAAGAGTATTATTTTATGTTACTCATTTATGATTACACAAGGATGACTTGGGTAACATTCCTCAAGGAAAAATTAGAACCCTTTGAAAAATTCAAAACTTTCAAAACAATGGTGGAAAATGAGACAAACCAAAAAATCAAATGTCTTAGGTTAGATAATGGAGGTGAATTCACTTCAAATGAATTCAATGAGTTTTGTGAAATCCATGGGATCAAAAGACAATGTTCAGCTCCAAAGACACCTCAGCAAAATGGTGTGGTGGAAAGAAAAAACAAGACAGTTCAAGAAGCTGCCAGAACCATGCTAAATGAAGCAAAAATTCCTGATATATATTGGAGAGAAGAAGTATACACAGTTGTCTACATACTTAATAGAGGACAAATCAGAGTGAATAATGACAAGACTCCCTATGAACTATGGTATGGAATGCCTGCTTCAGTCAAGTATTTCAAAGTGTTTGGAAGTAAGTGCTACATAAAAAGGAATGAAGATGTTCTTGGAAAGTTTTATTCTAGAACTGATGAAGGAATATTCTTGGGATATTCCTCCACCAAAAAGGCTTACAGATGTTACAATCAAAGATTACACAAAATCATAGAGAGTGCAGATGTAAGAGTGGATGACATGAAGCCAAGAAGGATAAGAAACAAAGATGAAGATGAAAGAACAAACAATGAAGAAGAAGTTTTACAAAAGAATGAAGATATGGTTGGGAAAGAAGAAGAAGAAGAAAGAGAAGAAAGAGAAGAATCACAAGAAAATGAAGATGAATATTCTTCGAGAGCTAATACAAAGGCACCATCAAAAAGAATACAAAAGAATCATCCTAAAACACAAATTATTGGTGACAAAGATGCAGGAGTCAATACAAGAAAGATATTATTTACTGAACAAGCTCTGTTTTCAGTAGTGGAACCTAAGAAATTTAAAGAAGCAAGCAAAAATGATGATTGGATCAAAGCCATGGATGAAGAACTAGATTAGATTGAGAAGAACGAAACTTCGGAACTTGTTCCAAGACATACAAACAAGAATGTTATAGGGACCAAATGGGTTTTCAAGAATAAGTTCAATGAAGATGGTAAAGTGATTAGAAATAAAGCAAGGCTACTATGTAAGGGATATGCTCAAGTGGAAGGAATTGACTTTCAAGAAACCTTTGCACCTGTAGCAAGACTTGAAGCAATCAGAATGTTTTTGGCATTCTCATGTTATAAAAACTTCAAAGTATATCAAATGGATGTCAAGTCTGCCTTTCTAAATGGGAAGCTAGAAGAGGAAGTATATATTGAACAACCTGAATTTTTCCTCCTGTCAGAGAATAGGGACTATGTTTGAAAACTAAAAAAGGCACTCTAGGGTCTCAAGCAAGCCCCAAGAGCATGGTTTTCAAGGCTAGATAACCACTTGAAACAACAAGGATATAAAAGAGGAGCCACTGATAGAAATCTCTACATAAAGATTGAGGATAAGAATATGATCATTGTTGTTGTCTATGTAGATGATATCATTTTTGGAAGCAATCTACAAATACTAAGTGTAAATTTTGCTTCTGAAATGAAAAAGGAATTTGAAATGTCAATGTTGGGTGAATTAACATTTTTCTTGGGACTACAAGTTTATCAATCAAACAAAGGAATCTTCATTTATCAAAATAAGTACATCAAGGATATGCTTAAGAAGTTCAACATGGAAGACTCCAAGCCTGTTAGCACTCCCATGATCACTGATTGTAAACTAAGCAAGAATGATGAGTCTTTGGAAGTGGATTATACCATGTATAGATCCATGATTGGAAGCCTGCAGTATGTGATAGCTACAAGACCATATGTGATGCAAGCTATGGGATTGGTTGCTAGATTTCAATCAGCTCCCAAGGAAATAAATGTGACAACAGTAAAAATAATTTTCAGATATTTAAAAGGCACTATGGAGTATGGTTTATGGTACCCAAAATGCCAAGATTTCACCTTAAAAGCATTTACTGATGCAGATTGGGCTGGAAGTGTTGATGATTGAAAAAGTACCAGTGGAGCAGCATTCTTTTTAGGAAATTGTTTGGTATCATGGTTTAGCAAGAAACAATCATCCATATCACTATCTACAGCAAAGGCTGAATACATTGCTGCTGCATCATGTTGCACCCAAGTCATTTGGATGAAGCGGTCTTTGGAAGACTTGCTTGTGAAGTATGAGAATCCAATAATAATCAATTGTGACAACACTAGTACTATAAACCTCTCAAAAAATCCTATTATGCACTCTAAAACAAATCACATTCCAATAAAATATCATTTTCTAAGAGATCAAGTGTCACAACAGGTTGTCAAATTGGAATATGTAGACACAAAAGAACAGATAGCTGACATTTTCACTAAGCCACTACCCAAAGAAGCATTTGAGCATATTAGACAAGAGATGGGAGTAATTTCTTTGCAATGAATAAAAAGGAGAAAAATGCATCATGTCATGGGGAGATATGTTGACAGGAGGGGCTGTCAAAAGGAAGCCTTAGTCATTAATGTCAAAGGGGGAGTAAATCAAGGACTGTTTCCATCAATGCCAAAGGGGGAGAATGTTGGATATGGTTGTCATTGATGTCAAAGGAGTTCAGTAATGAGAAAGGAATAACCAAGGACATGATGGCAAGGTGAACTCAGTGAAAGACAAAGGAGGTGATGACATGGAATGTATGGTGTGGCATGTAAAAGACACATGGTGGCGTTTTAGTGCTATTATGAAGCGAAATTGTTTGTATCAGGCTCTTGTGTGAATAAAGAAAGTTAATTAAGTTGTCTTTGTGTGTACGCATGAACCTATCTTTGAAGTGTTAATAGTTGAATATTTGTGTATCTCTGTATCAATGAATCAATTGATAGTTTGGGATATCTGTGTAAATGCTTGATTAAATCACTACGTGTATGCGTAGCCTGAAGTAAGGGATTTTGAGGATTGAATGTTGCAGCGGATGTATGAATGATCTCTGTGTGTGTAAAACCACGGAGTCGATGTGCAGATCCAGCAAGGGAATCAAGTCTGGTGATGATCGATTAAGTGATTGATTGATTCTCTGATTTTGATGGGGGATAATTTCTGGATACTTTGGACCTTTCTAAAAATTCTCAAACTTTCAAGGTTAGAAATATAAGATACAATGAAAAACATTGGTTTGGTAATGTTGAGGTATCACAACTTCCTTTGTGTTATTATAATAGATGAAAGCTATAGATTTTTTTGTCGTTGGTAAGTTGTTTATTAATATAGGTGTTTCTATATATCTATCAATATAAGTATCTATCGGTACGGGGTTTTTTATATTAGGTTGTTCTTGACTCTTCATTGATGTCTTATTATGATGATGTTTTAAGTATAATGAGAGCATATTATGTTGTTCTTGACTCTTTACCAATATCTTATTATAACAATGTTTTAAGCATAATGACAGCTTGACAAAGTGTACATGCATCATTTATTAACATATATTTTCTTTAACTTTTTTATTTTATAAGTGAAAGAAAGATACTAATTTTGTTCATTAATATCATTTTTATTTTTCAATATTTTCTACTTTCCAAATTTATAAAAAAATTTGTACATGAATATCCTTTCGTTGCCTCCATATTTTCCACTTTTCAAAAACATAATTCTTAATAGTTGATTATAATTTCATGAAATGACATTAAAATCATTACAAAATAAATGATCAAACTCACTTCCTCTATTTACTATGGTTAAAACTTTAAAAGATTAAATTCCATATTATATATAGGATTTACTTACTTTTAAAAAATTTAAATATATAATATTGATATAAATCTATTAATAAAATATTTACAATTGAATTATACTTTATGTACAACCTATTTAATTAATAATAGTTTATTATATGTACAACTTATTTAATTAATAATATTTATCAAATCGATTTACTACACTCACATAAACAATAACTAGACAACAATACATCACACATTTTAACACTCCATTTACCATTATTAAAACCTTTATCAAAATATTTTTCTAAAAAAACCTTTATCAATAATCAAATTATTATTCAATGCATCTTGACTATGAGGATCAAAGTTGGGATGGAAAATCTTTCTTGTAGTTTTGTAATTGCCTTCTTCACATGGATATTTGTCGGACATGACAAAATTTGTGAAAAGACCAACATAAAGGTTATATATTTGGATATGACAAAATTTGTGAATTTACATTAATGCTTTTGAGATGGGGCAAGACCAACAAAAAGTTATGTATCTGAAGTCCATCCTAGACAATTTTTCTCCATGATAAACTTCAAGTACAACTTGGCTCAATCTTAACCTAATCCCTCCTTACAACATGACCATGATCTATAAAGAAAGACCCATTACAAGGAAAAATGCACTCCACACAAGCTTTTCCAACGCACATGCCTCATCGTCTAGTGATGCCACAACCACCCATCATTGGAATCAAAAGTTTCCAACAAAGGAGGGCCCATGGTTTAAGGTTCCAACAAAGGAGGGCCCATCGTAGATGCTCCTCTTTTTGGAATTATTTATTAATGCTTATTTTCTTTTTCCATTTTACATCAAATTGAATATTAATGGTGGGAATAACTCAATAACAAAATATTATGCAATTGAATATTGATGATGTTGTTTAGAGAATGCAATTTTTTTTATGATTATTAAAATTATTTGTCACAAATTTAAATTAATTAAATTATAGAATACATTTTTAAAAATATAAATTGAATTTCAATTTCAATTTCCATTCATGCATTCTCACATTTTAAATAATTTTTTTCATAAATAATTACAAGAATAACTATTTTATTTTATCCCAAATTGGAATAGTTGGTATGTGGATGAATATATTGGATTATGTATTGTTAAGTTAATAATAAAACAATAAGTAAGATATTAGTTTTGTGATAATTTCAAAGTAACTAATAATTGGATAAATTGAAAGCATTTACTTCACAATTAATTAGTTAATGCAACTTTTGTGTATTTGTAGGTTTTATATGTTATAATTTACAACATGAAATAGTTGGCACTTCGACGATTAAAATTGGGTAAATAACTATTTTACTTCATAACCAATTAATGAATGCAATTTTTGCCTATTTGTAGGACTTTATACTTTAGAACATGTAATAGTTGGCACTTCGACCATTAAATTTGCTTATTTGCATTATTTAGTTTTTATGTGTTAGCATTTACAACATTTACAACATGATTCCAAATTGGAATAGTTGGTGGTTAGATATTAGTTTTGGGTGAATATCTATTTTACTTCATAATTAATTAATTAATGCAACTTTGGCCTATTTGTAAGATATCCAAATTGGAATAGTTGGTGCTTTAATGATTATAACCTAAAATATATTATATTAAATATATGTTTAAGTTGATAATATACCAATGAGTTAAATATTAGTTTTGTAATAATTGCATATTAATAAACATCCATCTTAACACTTTATCAAGTGCTCAAATCTCTTGAGGTGCAAACCCCTTTTTAGAGTCCTAAACTTCCTCAAGAGATTTGATCCCTATTTGCCCTTGATAGAGCCAAAGTTAAGATGGGAAGTGTTGACATAATGTTATAATTATCATGGTCAATCATCTCTAAGAGTTGTTTTGATCACACACACACACACACACACATACATGCACACACTTGTTTGTGGCTCAGAAAAAAAGGCACTTATGATTTGGTTGAGAGGGGAGATGTAATGATACTTAGGTATACCTTATCATGATGTATTTAACTGACTTTGCAAACTGTTGACCTTAAAAGTGTTGTGTTGACATAACCTTGTAACTATCAGGGCCGACTGTCGCAAGGGGAACTTTTACCAATAAACACACAGACAAGATTGCAACTTAGAGAAGCTACACTTGTGGTTTGGTTGAGAGACGAGATTGGATGACAAGATGTAAGAATATTGAGGTAGAGTCTTATCGTGGGGGAATGAACCAACTCTGCCAACACTTAACCTTAAAAGTGAAGTGTTGACATAAACTTATAACCAACCGGGCCAAGTGTTTCCAAGAATCGCTTTTACTAGTACACAGAGAGAGGCATGTGGCTTAGGGAAACCACACTTATTGTTTGGTCCAACAACCTTCCTTAGAATTAAATGACAAAACATAATGATACTTTTGTAGAACCTTCTACAATGAACTTGTTTATTTTCCAAAGGTGGCAAGACCTATCATAACTCACTTGTTAAACTCATAGTAAAGACAACCATTACTGATTGCTATCTACAAATGTGAGCTCACTCATCATAGTTATTCAAAGAAAACCACACCACCTAAAATAACCCATTGGTGGTCCACAAGGGGGCAGACTTCCACTTTTGGTAGAGACCTCCCATCTTAGACCATTAACCTCTTTCCTTAAGTCCAAGGAATGCGAGTTCTTAATTAATCAAAAGCAGTTTTAAGTCTTACTCGTGGGCCATACAATAAACCAACTTTACAAATTAAAATTGCTCCAAATAATCTTTTCTAAAAAATTTCAAAATAATATAAATAATCTTTTCTAAAAAATTTCAAGAGAGAAAAAAATAACATATTAAATACGTATGTTCTTACTTTGACTTGACTTCTAACAATTTTAATGACCAATTATACATTTTCAATTATCAAATTTATATATTAATTTTTTTTATCTTCTCCATTCTAAGGATCGGGAGTATATTTAAATCACAATAAAATCTTATTAATTCACTTCTATAAATAATAAAATAAAACAAATCTATAAAGCAAACTAATTCACTTCTATAAATAATAAAATAAAACAAATCTATAGAGCAAACTAATTCACTTTTAATTAAATACAAAATAATAAAATAAAACAAAGTATACGCAACCGTCAAAATGACTATTACCATCTAATTTTATGTTGGAAATTATCATATAACCCTTTGTTGGGAATTTTGATAGAGTTGATGATCTTCTATTGAAAATTTTAAAATGACAGATACAGATGATGAAAACTATGACATTTCACAGTTTTAAACAAAATACATGTCACAATATTGAGAAAAAATCAGCATGGTGCTTGAGCAAACTTTCCCAAACAAAATCAATAACCATAGGAACAAAGAGGGCAACTTCCTGGCTAGCAATAGACTAGGCTGACTGTGACCTGTCTCTGTTAACATCTGGAAAAATAGACATAAAGTCACATACCATGTGCTTGATGACTGGAGAACATACATCAATGTTTAACGCTCTTAAAAGATAGTGAAATAGCCGCAAGGAAGAGATTCCATTAAAAGGGCCTCCATTAAAAGGGCCTCGAGATTCCACGAAATACGAGGGAGCAAGGCAGAGGTCCCCAAAACTTGTCCTGAGGACCCCATCTGTGAGTACAATATTGTATGGAATTGGATCCAGCAAAATGACCTTTTTTATTATTTGATACCTCTTTATCTGTTTGGCCCAATTCCCAGAATTAATAAAGGTCCGATCCAGGCCAAACTCTCTGTCATACATTCCGGATTAGTGGAAGTTGTCTTTTAAAACGCATTTTCTGCTTAGATTTTGTACAAATATACTGTTTCATCCATTGTCCTGTGAGCTTCATACCGTCTATGAAGGTCTCGAAAAGCCTTACCTGAACATAGCGAAGAGTTCACAATGAACTGGGAGGATCCCAGATTGAGAATGTGGCTGAATTCCCCATTGAGTGAGCTTGTTTCGGCGCTTGGGTTCATTGCCTCTGGGATAATGGATGAGGATTCTATTCTGGGTATCTTGTTGATCAGGCTTCAGCATTGATTTAGGAAATGCCCATGTAAGAATTCTCTGGTGGGTGACAAGATCTGGTTTTGTTTTGATGTGGGCGCGAATACCTGGTGGATATACAACGCATTTCCATCTGTGCTGCTGAAATCTAATAGATATACAATGCATATTTGAAATCTCTGGGTAGCATCGTATTAGCGGCTGGATCTGAAAAATGCCTGAAGCATTTCCTTCTTGCTTTGGAGAATCTGGAGGTGCTCAGCTGACAGATAAGTCGTCTTCTTATTCTTCTAGCAGCAGAATGACACAGAACTTGATAACTTGCTTGTATCAGACCAAAATGGCAGGAATCTGCAAATTTGTGACCATAACATGGTGCAAGAATCTACTGGGACAGGGCCTCAGTGTCCATGTCAGTGACCCAAGTTGCCATTATATGTGCAAAGTTGATACGAAGCCATGGTTCTTCTGGAGAAAGCACGGATCCAAGAGTTTTGATGTCAATGGGAAGAAGATGGAAGTGTTCTAGGACGTGAGCAATGCTAAATATGTGTGTGGGCCTGAGCCACAGGAAGGCTTCTATGTGGCCCTGATATGTGAGAAGGAGATAGTCCCGTTGTTGGGAGATATGCAGGATGAGGCCTACAAGAAAACCCACACAAGGAAGCCATTCACTGAGCCCACATTGTTGTCTAGAAGAGAGCATGTGTTTGGAAAGAGATATTACACGACAAAGGCACAGTTTGGTGAAAGTGGCAGGACTCATGACATTGTGATTGAATGCCACACAGGGGGATCCAAGGAGCCAAGATTGTATGTGAGAGTTGACAAGCAGTTGGTCTTGCAGGTCAAGCACCTGATGTGGAAGTTCAGGGGCAATCAGAAAATTGAGGTTGATGGAACCCCAATACAAGTCTTCTGGGATGTGCACAATTGGCTCTTTAATCCCACCAATGGTCATGCTGTCTTCATGTTTCAGACTTCTGGCGATCGGATCTTGAACAATAGTCAAAGTGCCAATAATGCTGCTGTCCCTTGCCAACCTTTTCCACCATCTGTGTTACAGTGGCCTACTCCATCTGCATTCAGTATCAGAGGCCATGATAAGGCCTTCTTCAAGAGCAGCTCCTCCTCATCTTCCTCTTCGAATTCGAGCTCTTCAGTGTTACAATGGGCAAGCATGGAGACTGAAACAGGCAGCCCATCTGGCTTCTCCTTGTTGCTATATGCATGGAAGAATGAGTAGGGAGCTGATTAATACTACTATTATCAGTGCTATTAGTCTTTCTTTCGAGTTCTTGAGTTTTGTACATATGATTGCACTAGCTAGGCTGCATTCTGTTTTTCTTTCTCAATTCTGACAGATATATGATTGATTTATTGAAGCCTCATCATGGGAGCTTCTGAGACATGAATAAGTCCATTGTCCAGCTTTCTTTGAGGCCTGGTGTTGATGCTCCTGCTACTACTTGTGCCAGTGGCCGCTATAGACCAATAAATGATTTCATTAGGCATTTCACAAATCCAAACACTTTCAATTGATTGTTCAAAGGGGAGTTGATACCTTCATTTTGTTTGAGTTGGTGAAGTTTAGGGTTAAATTTGAGTTAGTGAAGTTCAGGGTTAAATTAATTTCATGGTTACTAGGTATTCATATTTGAGAATTGGCAAAGTTGAGGGCAGTATATTTAATTTCATGCTTATTAAGTATTTACATTCTTTGGGTGAGAAGCTCTCATAAGCCTGGTGCAGTTAACATGAAATATTTTTGCCACAAGATCAAACAGATTCTGGAGATTTTCACTAGGTAAGAGAGTTAGCCCTCATGGTAACGACCAACATTTCTTCTTTTTTTTTATAGTGCATTACAGAGACAAAGAGTCTGAAATCTTTTATAATGCATTACAGAGACAAAGAGTTTGAAATGGATTTGCATTACGGAGACAAATGGTTTGAAATGGATTTGCAATTATGCATTGGTGTTTGTTGTCTTTTCATTTTCAGATTTAATGTGGCTTATGCTAGTTTTATGAAAGTGATGTGTTTTTTTTTAATAATATTCAGAATATGTTGAATTCTTGACACGCTAACAGTTAAACAAGAACATTACAAATATAAATGGCTATTATTAAGAGCCCATGAAATAAATGCAGAAAACAAATAGCAATTAACAATAAAATACAGCGACACTAAGTGGGAAAAAACACTAACCAGAGTTATCATGCAGAAAACACAAAGTGGAAAAAAAACTCCTCCACCAGATATGCGCTTTATTGCACATTGGTTCAGCGAAATGTAGTACCGTCGTTCTATATCTATACATTTATTTTATATTTTAATAATTTTGACAAAAACACGTGGTTGTAATTTGTAATTTGTTGGTGTATATCTTTTTAGTGGTGTAATTAATTTTGCTCCAAAATATCTATAATATTTATGTTTATATTGATATCTGTTTAAAAAAAATTATAATATAAGAATATTGATTTAATCTTTCTCGATACAATTTTATAACTTTGATATATCACTACATCTTAATGTATGTATGATAAAATAAATATTTTTAAATAATTTATGATAAAATACATATTTTTAAATCATATATGATAAAGTAACATCTATGTTTATATTAAATTTTGTTTAAAAAAATTTATAATATAAGAATATTATTTAATCTTTATTATACAATTTTACAATTTTGATATATCACTCCATCCTATGGTAAAATAAATATACTTAAAAATAGATAGATTTAAAAGTGCTAACTCAATTCTTAAAATAAACATTTTTAATATTAAAATTTATATTAAAATTTGAATTTTGTTTAAAAAAATCTATAATATAAGAATATTAATTTAATCTTTAATGATACAACTTTTATATATCAAAATATATGATAAAATAAATATTTTTATATTCATATTTATAAAAAAACTATGTTTCTATTTACATTTATAAAAAACTATGTTGTATTTACATTTATAAAAAACTTCTCAAAATAGATAGTTTTAAAAGTGCTAACTCTATTCGCAAAGTTCCTATGGATTTTTTTAGTGACACTAGTTAACTTATTATTGTTTAGATTTTGTGTTAATTAATTTTTAATTTAATATAATAAAATTGAGTAAATTATTTTTTTGGTTTTTATGTTTAAATTTAATATAATTAAATTGATTAATTATTTTTTATAATTTTTTTATAATAATTTAGTTGTTTGTGTTTTGTTAAAAATAATATTGATTAAATTGACTTTTTTGGGGATTTTGTTTTTAAATTTTTATTGTAAATAAAATAAGATAAATCTCTATTTCAATTTTTTTTCAACAATAAAAAAACTAAAAAACTAGATTTTTTTAAAACAAAGTATAATAAAATGACATATCATTACATTCAATAGAGATTCTAACTTATCTAATATACACATTAGATACTAGAAACAATAAGTGGGTATCATTGAATGGACAGATAACATACACTCTATCACATATAGCCAAAAAAACATATAGAACTTGACGTTTAGAGAAGTTAAGTATAGTCTTCCCTCTAAAAAGATTGTTGTTATACAACCTTACAGAACTAAACTGAGACTAAAATTTCAACTATTGAAAAATAGGAATAGAGCCTTCTGAAATTAAATTTGAGCCACATAGCTCAAAATACAAAATAGAGCCTTCAGTCATAGCCAACTCTTGCTTGGATAAAATATCAGCTTCCTCATTGAACTCTCTATAAACATGCTGAAAATTTATCCCTTCAAATTTGGCCTGGACCCTCCTAATTTTATCCCTCCGCCCATCAAGAACAACCACCTGTAATTAACTTTTTTGGATAGCCCAATCAATAATCACTTTGGAATCTCCAACTACTTGCATATGAACAATATTTTTAGAGCCTGCAAAAAATAGGCGATCCCATAATGGAAGTAATTCACCTCGTGTATTAGATCCTCTGTCACCGTTTAATTTAAGTTTAAAAACACATGCATCACTCATTTTCAATCAAACACTAGCTCCACATCTTTTACCATTATCCTGAGAAACACCATCAAAAAATCCAATAGACCAACAGTTGTTGAAATCAGGAGCCCTTCCCTTCTCTTTAAAAACTTCCCCATAAGCTCCAATAACACTTGCACCAACTCTTATAACATTTAGTTGCTTACCCTAAAAAAGGACACCATTCTTATGTTTCGATAATTCCCAATAGATGAAACAGGGCAATTCTTTCCATAAATTGAGAAAATATATCCAATTTTGAAAACAGAGAGTCAATCTCTGAAATGACCAATTATGAGGAATATGAAGTTCCCTCTTTACCACTTTCCAAACCAACATTGTAAAAGAACAGTGTATCATTGGATGATCTACCGATTCAACTTCATGTTTCCACAAGATGCATATATTAGGACCATTTCCACCCCTCTTAATGTAATTATCCCATGTTAGAATCTTATTTTCCAATGCAAGTCATATAAAAGTTTTATTTTTAAAGTCATATGCTACTTCCATAATGAAGTAAACCACCATTTTTGCTCTACTTCAATAGCATAAAATAATATTGCTTCATAGGCCAGTTTAGCAGTTACCTTCCCATTTTGTTCATTCGAGGACCAGACTAAAGTATCCTCTGACTCAAAAAGATGAATGCCACTTCTCTGAAGACGCAGTAAATAACTATTCCATTCATTGACAAAGGTCCCCTGCAGGTCCAATTCATGTGCTTGTTTCCATCTATGACTAACATCATGACCATCAACTAAAACACCCAAATGAGAAAGATTTTGAATGCCTTTTGATCGAAGAAAACTTACCAGATCCGAAGATAATTTATAGTACCCATATCCCCTAATGTATGGGTCCTCCCCAATTCTAATAAGCCTCCCATTACCTGGCTTCCAATCGGTCCAACCAATTCCCCCAAATACGAAAAGAACTAACCAAACAATTCCAAATACTTGATACTCCCTTTACTTTTTTTCGTTTTTTCTAATCCACTCCAATACTGATTTATGTTTCTGATATTTATCTTTAATCACCCTACTCGGCATACTAGAAGAGAACAAACTCCTCCATAAGCTTTTTGCAGCTAATGCTTGACAAAAAGAGAAAATATTTTTGATACCCCAACCACCAAGTTTCTTGGGCCTTGCCAATCTCTGCCAACTCACCAAGTGGACTCCTTCCTTTTGCTTGTTTCTCGTCCATAGGAAGCTAAAGACCTTTTTCCTGATCTTATTCAAAATAGATTTTGGGGTCTTTGACAATGAAATCCAATAGACCGAGATATTCTCAAGAACAACCTTTACAAGAATTAACCTCCCCCTCTCAAGGACAACCATTTATAACACCAATGCTCAATCCTTTTTTCAATCTTACTAAAGAACCACACCCAATCCTTGGTTAAGTAATTGTTTGGCTTCATGAAATAGCCAAGGTATTTTAGTCCATAATTAAATTCATTTATCTAGTAAGGAAATAATAAACCAATTTGAGCTAAAGTTACCTCATCAACATCATTTTCCAGAAAACTAGATTTGGATTCACTAGTTTCCATACCTGGAGCATCATAAAACTGCTCCAATATTTCCTTATATACTTGTCAGTCCTCCAAAGAACCACTTCCAAACAGTAACACATAATCTACAAAGAGTAAATGTGTAATCCGAATAATAGAGGATATTTTGACCCCTACTAGTCTTCCTTTCACCTTTTCCTTCTCGATCAATCTACTTAAGCCTTCAAAAATTATAAGAAATAAAAGAGGGGACAATGGGCACCTTTGCATGAGTCCTCTCGAGCTTTGAATTTGATGCAGGAGCGTCCAGGTAGAGCCAACAATGTGACAAGCTGGTCACATGTTGTGGCTTAAGCAAAGAGAGCTGACAGTCCTAAATCTGAAGGAGAAATTTATTAAATGCTTTATTGTTTGTAATTAGGAGTATAAGCTGATTGGTTGTCAATTAAAGAGTTTGAATAGGAATAAAATGGCTAATTATAGCTCCCTGCGAGGAGACTAAGCCATCTAGTTAAGCTGTTACAAATTTTAGGAGTTAGTTGGCTAAACTTAGAAAGAAATTCTTAAATTTGGGCAAGTCTTTGTTAGAGAAAATCTGGCTAATGGCAATTCGAGAGAAAAAAAAAGACATAATTTTGTAACTCTCGGGAGAGAGAGGGTCAGGAAGAGGAAGAGCCAGGCCGTAGAAGAGGAGGTTAGGGTTCAAGAGATCGATTGAAGAGAAGAGCTGGGGGATGGATCATGTACAACAGTAGAGTAGCAAGATCTGGTGCATTTCACAAAATTTTGAATCAATGAAAAAGAAACAGAGTCTTATGTTTAACCTGTGTGTAACTTTGTGTATTTGAATGTATCGAATTGATGATTTTAACCTGCAATAGATTTCTTATTAAAAGCACTGTGATTTTGATAAGTTTCATTTCTGTGTGTGAATGTACTGCCATAGAACGAGATTGAAATCTCGTTAATGGTTATGCTGTTGTATGAGATTACTTAGAGAGGGGGGACGCGATTGAGGAACTGAAGTTCCTATGAATTTCAGGAAACAAATGCCTGGAGAAGAAGAAAACCGTCACTGAACTTGCAGCCCAGTTTCTGGACAAATGAAGACGAATTTAGAGATTCCGCGATCTGGGTTTTGTGCAGAGTGGGGTCTATTGTGTGACTCGCAAGTTTTTTTTCGAGAAAAGCCACGGTTGAAGAGATTTGTGAGGTTCTTTGAACTGCGTTTTGCAGAAGTGCGTGAATGACGTTTTGGGTTGATCAAGTGAGAAAGGGAATCGAGTTCTAAAGTTCTAAAGAAAGAAGATGAATGCCATTTAGTCACTATACCATTTTGGTAATAGCTACGGACTGAAATAGAGGTTATTTCTCAAAAATAAAGCAGGTCTCTGAGGGGCCTTGCACCAATTTTGGTATTAGAGCGAGAAAAGGTTCTTTGGGAAGAACAAATGAGGACTCTGCAAGAAATATTTGTGGATAGTGGCTTGTGAAGAATTCACAACAGAGAAGAAATTGCAGACAGCAATAAGGGTTTCAGCCAGGCAAGGTTGAGGAAGTTTGGTAAGTGATGATGTCTTGTCATTTGATTGTATAAGATGATATGCATGTGTTCTTGGCAGGAAATAGTTGAAGGGAAAAGTGTGATAGTGAATCATAGCCTGGAGGATGTGAAGGAGAAGAGCAAGCAAAGCTCTTAAAGAAGGGGAAAAGACTCAGGAATTTCAGCTAGCGAGATTGGTGAAGTTGCAGCATTGTTTTGGCTGAAGCAGATACTGGTAAGAAGTGAGAGTCAAGGATTTCAATATTCATTAGCTTTCATATGAAGAAATAACTTGCTTGCAGGTGAAAGAAAAAAGAAGATTGTGAATGAACTAAGGCAGCAAAGTGTATTGTTGGAGAACGGAGACTAACTATAGTTCTCCAAGGAAGGTGAGTAGGTGTAAAGCAACAACCTATCAGCTTTGAAAGTTGAAGAGTAGGAGTGCTCAAGGGAAGGTTCTGTGTGAAGAGCCAAGAAGAAGTAGAGTCACCAAGAGATGACTTGGGACTGGGAACAAGTGTTGTACTTGTTTCAAAAGTAGAAGAGGTTGTTTGCAGCTCACAAGGTGGAACATGATGAGTCCACAGAGGAAAGAAGAGATGACCATTGATGGTTGTCTTAGAGGTTCAAGGAGGAGTCACAATCAGAAAAGAGAAACCAGCAGAGATGCCAGTAGAAGGCCAAGCATGGGAAGACTTGGTGTGGTATCTACAGACAAGTTGATGGAGTCAGCTTGTAGTGATGGATTGGTTGTAGTCCATGATGAACAAAGGGGAGTTCATGAGGGAAAGAAGACTGTGGTTGCTGATAATCATAGTGAAGGTTTAGAGAAGGGCCATAGAAGATCAAGTCAGGAAAAGCTTGATAGGGAGTTGGCTGAAATAAAAGTGCAGCTGGAAGTAATAGAAGAGTTTGTACAGAGGAATATGGAGGACCAATGGTATGGCTGGATTCTTCATAGGAAAAGAGTTAGGTGGATGTAGTTACAAAGAAGACTGAAGTATGGTACAAGAGTTCAGTTCCAAGAAGAACTCAGAGGAGCTGAGTTGCAACAAAGAATGTGTGTTGAGGAAGAGGTTTATTTATGTGAACCTGAACAGGGATCTGCTCTTGATGAGACTAGTGATGAAGATGAAGACACGAGATTAGATGATGGTTTCATGGATTCTTGGAAGGACGAAAACCAGTTAGAAGAACTGATGTATGAGACCACAAAAGAGGCATTGAAGCCTTATAATTTTGAAACTAATAATTGGTGTATGTATGCAGGTTTTACAAATTCGAAATATGTTGAACAATCACTTGGAACTGTCACACAAGTAAAGAAGAAGATGGCTAGTTGTGGCCATGAAGATTGCTCAGGGATGGGTAATAAAAGACAGTTTCTTGATGTTGTCATGAATATAGGAAGACAAATGACTACTAATGTTCATACAAGGAATATAGAGAAAGATTACAATTAGGTGAAGAAGAATGTTCAGCTGAAGGACATGCAGATTACAAGTCAGAAGGGAAATGACAAAGAGCCTGTTGATATTAGAGGAAGACTCAGTAAACTAGAGACACTGATTCAGGAAAACAATGGAGATGAACATTATGGATGGGTGATGAAGAGAAAGAGAGTGCAAGTTAGTGTTAACTTAATTTACAAGTGTTAACTTAATAATCCAGAGATTTACAAGTGTTAACTTAATTTTCAAAGTTAGTTGTTTGGATCTTGTGTTAAAACATATTATTGATTAAAATGATTAGCTATTTCTATATTTTAGGTTACAAGTTTTAGCTTCACGGGTTTATTTTGATAGCGTTTTTTATTATTACAATGATTTAGTTGTTTGGATCTTGTGTTTAAAGATATTATTGATTAAATTGACTAACTATTTCTATATTTTAGATTATATGTGTAGATTTTTATTATCAATGAAGTGAGATAAATTCCCATTCCAACTCTTGAAAAGTTCCATATTGACATATTTTGATGGCCTTAATGTTTGGGTTTTATATCAAAAGTTCCATATTGACATATTTTGATTGTCTTACTGTTTTGGTTTATATATATATATATATATATATATATTTAATCAACATACATTTATGGGGAAACGCATTAAAAAAAGGTGCATAAAAATTTAACCAAAAGCATATCTTTCAGGTTTAGTCTTCTCCTACTCTCAAGTATGTGATTAGTATTTAGTGGTGATTACGTCAAGTAGTAACTATAAAAAATATCTTCATTTGCTGTATTCACAAGTCCAATGTTCTATACAAATGCATACGACAAAATAAAATAAAAGTAAGTTTACTATGTGTTAAAAATACATACTACGAAATAAAAGAAACTTAAATTAAGTTCACTCTGTGATTTAAGAAATGAGATTAAACATTTTTTTAATATTTAATGTATATTTTTCAATATGTTGGTAATATTTTTGAGTTTAGAGGTGTTTTCTATAATCTAATAAAATAACTTTTAATTATGTAATTAATGTAAAGTTGTTAATAAAAATAAAATTGTAATATTAATAAAAATATATTTTAATCTTCATCATAAATTATATATATTTATAGAATTTAAGTAAAAAAATTTATGAATGATTAAAAAATCTCTAAACTTAAAACTCACGTGTTAAGGAAAAAGAAAATCAATGAAAATTATTGGGTAGCTTTAAATCAAATACCAAGAACTTGTGATAAACAAGTATATGTGAGAATATGGATATTACAAACTATTGGGTATCTCTTGACATGTGATTTTAGTGGATCCATAGATATACTTGAAACAATTCAAGCTTACCATCTTGTGTTTAAATTTAATTTAAACTTTTATTACCCATTTTTTTATGTAGTCATGAATTGTACCTACATCAAAGGTAGAGTTTGGTTGATGCCATTTTGTAATGTCCATGCTCAACCTCATGTTTACGTATGACCTTACAAAAAAAATATTATTAACAACAAATATTTTGATGCCCTAAGTAAAAACCTAAAATACATAAATCTATATATAAAGAGAGTGGCAATAAACAATTAAAACATCTACACAGTTCACATATTAATTAAGGTTAAAGTTACTAAAAACTTTGTGGTCATTCATCTTCTTATTGGTTGGGGATTTCATTACTCTTCCCCAAAGGCCATTATTAGCATCTAAAGGATTTTTGCTACAAGAGTCAAATGAAAAAACAGATATTTTTTAACCCCCAATCCCTTGCTTCTTTCGGAGTTGTCAATATTTTACACTTAACCAATTTAATGCCTTCCTATGCTATTTTCCCTACCTAGAGAACGATGAAATATTTCTTTGAATTATGTTTAAGATTTCTTTAGGAGTCTTAGATTAGTCATCCAGTAAACATGGATGCTTTCTACTACTTCCTTTATCATGACCAATATTCCTCCATGAGATAACCATCTATTATACCAGACAAAAATTCTAGCTTCTAACTTCTTATATAACCATATCCAGTCTTCAAAGCAATAACTAATTGGTTTTAAATCAAAACAAAAATATTTCACCCAATGATCCATATCACAAAATTGCATTGGAAAAAGATATTCAACTTTCCTTTTTACCTCATCAGATAGTTCATTGGTCAAGATAGTGGACTTGTTTATGTTAATCACCATTCATATGACTTTGCAACAAGTCTCCAACAACTCCTTAATTTTTTACAACTCTGTAATTGAACCATGACCAAATATCATGGCATCATCAATGGAGAGAAGATGTGTGACATGCACATAATTTGAGATCTCGATCCCTTTTAGTTATCCTTTACTATGGGAGTCTTTACTACGTATACTTAACATTTTCCTATCAACAAGAATAAGAACGAGGATAAAGAACAACCTTGTCTTAGACCTCTAGAAGTTGTAAAGAACCTAGAAGGAGATCCATTTATCAACACTGCAAATGAAACCGATGATATACAACCCATGATCCATCCCACAATCTACAAGTTCATTCCCAGTTGGAGAAGCAATATTTTCATAAACAACCAGCTAACCCTATCATAAGCCTTGACAAGGTCAATTTTCAAGATTACTAAAGGTAACTTCCTTGACTTAGTTGTATGCATTCCTTCTTGAGAAATTCCCACTACATCATGTATTTAACTATTGAATAGGAAACCAAACTATTCATCTGAGACAAAACCTAACGAAATTCCCTTCAACCTATTATCAATGATTTTGGAAATGAACTTGTAAATTCAATTGCATAAAGAAATAGGTTTAGAACCTTCAAAGTTAGATGCATCTTGTTTCTTTGGAATGAGGGCTACAAAGGTTGAGTGCCCAAAAAAAATTCCCTGAGGTGTTAACACCTAAAAAGTGCTCACTAGCTCATTCCCTTATTCACATGACTCATTTGTCCACTTTTCCACCATCTGAGCCTCTGAAACCAACAAAAGGTCACCAAAAGACCTTAGTACACCCCTTTTTCCCACTCAAAAATATTATTTTTCTTGAAAAGCATAAAAAACCCTAAAAAAGGGTCCAAATTCCCAAAAATATTAAAAAGGGAATTAAAATATTAATTTTATTCAAAAAAGGAAAAAGGAGGGAAAAGTACCTAAACCATGTTGGTCAATACCATTTGGTTTCCACAAAACCACAAATGGTATTCCCCACCACCAAAACCTATAAAAAGGTAGTAGGGGCTCCTCATTTCACATCCATCCATTATCTCATCCTCATGCTGCCGAAATCTCCCTTGAGCATTTTGGCCATTATAAGCAACCTTGGAGAAGGAGACCTCTTGGAGCTTGGATCTACTTATCTTGGGAGTTTCTCTACATCAACCTTCACCATTGAAGGTATTACTATTGCAAGCATTAGCTTGCCCCATTTTTAAATACAAATTTATTCTTTCATATTTTCTTGTTCTTGTTTTTAAAATATTTCCATTATTTGCTTATATTCTTGCATAGATCCATGATTAGTTTTATTTAGATTAGTTTCTTGTTTAATTTTATTTAAACTGCTGCTACTAGTTAGCAGGTGCCCATAGCACTAAGCCTGGTTGCAAAACTGGGCCAACAGTTTTTGGCGACTCCGCTGCTTTTGAACAATAGATCTCAAATTTTGCTTTCAATTTTAGTTTTTTTATTAGTTTTTAGCCTTTAGATCCATAGATCTGCCATCCTAGACAACAGATCTATTGCTGCTCTAGGTTTTGGCCCCATCTATTGCCATTAACAGCCCATAATTCTCAATTTTCGGGTTCGCTTTTCGGCTCCCGTGCATGGCTTTCGCCTCGCGGTTTTTAGCCTAACAGTCGCGCAGCTCATCGCGGCTTTTCGGCTTTTTTCCGCGTGGTTCCCCGCGGCTTCGCGGCCTATTTCCGCGCTGCACAGCGCGGCTTCGCTGTCATTTTCTGCGCGGTTCATCGCGACTGTGTGCCGAAATACCGCGCTGCACATCACGGCTTTGCGGCTAAAAACCGCGCTGTCCATCGTGACTGTGCGACAGAAACCCGTGCGGTCCATCGCGGCTTTTCTGTCAAAACCCGCGATGCACATCGCGACTTTTAGCCCGAAACCCGCGATGTGATTTTTTGGCCGTGCGGCTCAATTTTCAAACGACCATATCTCCCTCTCCCGAACTCCGTTTGAAACGATTTTTTTTTTCAAATTGGGTGTTTTCGATCAAGGAATCCAAATATGCTATTAGATTTAAGAAAATTTTCATAGAAATTTATCTAATCTTTTATTTTAGTTTTATTTATCACTTCAGTTCACCCATTTTGGCCCATATTTTCCAGTATTAAAATTCCAGCATTGTTTACAGCCATAGGAAAATTTTGACTATTTAGAATGCACATGTGAAAGAAATCTTTTTAAAAATTTTCATCAATTGAAAGAAGGATCTATTGTTGCATTTTATCTAGATTTAAAATTTTTTGTTGTTTGCTTCTTTAATATTTTGCCCATAGCAATTATTGAAAACGAAATCCATTTATTTCGAAAAGAAGTTTATTATTTGCTTTCCTGTTTGAAAGATCCTTCGTTTTTTGAACAGTCCTTGAAAAGCATTTAATTTCCATTTATTGAAAAAGTCATAAAATTTGCTTTTGTTTTCAAAAGATCCTTTCTTTTTTGAAATACTTCGCATTTCCTTTTTTCAATTTCAGTTTAAAATACCACACGTGCACCCAATCAAACACTAATTTTAAACTGAGCCTTAAAAATTACCCTAAATTCAACCCACTTTTAACCCCACTTGGGGAACACTAAAAGAACTTTGTAGCTAGGTAGTATTGAGGGGATAGGTGTTCCAATAACACCCCTCAGTTCTTACATCTGAGACATAGTTGTTGTCCTTTAGGGAGCTAAAATCTCTTAGTATTTATTGGCGCGGTCACAACCGGTTTGTGGGAAGGCCTCTCCCCTAGGAGGGTTGAAGTCGCGAGGATGGTTCCAGAAGCCTGAGTGGAATACCGAAATCCATTCAGTAACCGAAGGGCTACCATTTGCAGTTCTCGGGATATCCCTGTATGGGGGTATTGCGGTAAAGGACCAAACGACAGATTTACCTTTTCTCGACGCGTCATGAACGGAGTATCCTAGTAGCCATTCTTTAGGATTGATTACCCGGTGTCCCTCCCGGTAGGGGGATATCTAGCCGTGGACTTAACACTCAATATTGTCTGACTTGGATTTCATCACCTTGCAGAGAATATAGTTTGTTGATTCACAATACTTTTAGTTAGGTGTTTGCATGATTCAACCCACCTTTGGTCTAGTTACACCTATTTTTTCTAGAAGCTGTTTGCATGTTGGTATTCGGACCATTTGTTGCATCCCTCCACTTATTGTAGCACAACTGCTAGAATAAGTGCCTTTTTTGAGGTTGATTTTTTGGCCTGAGAGCCTTCATTTTCACTCCCATTCTTGCACCCTTGATTGCATTAGGGTTTTGAGTTTTTTATACATTACCATTTTACACATACAGATTTTTCCATAAAAACTTATTTTCTCACCATTGAGAATTTTAGACGTTCTCGTCGTCTACAGGGCGAACTCCCAGAGTTCAGTCTACTTGGCTCGCCATGTCACAGACGCCGAGCCTTATCCCTTGACTCGACACATCGTCGGTCAACTAGACAGTCATCCGATTCTGACACGCCTCACTTCACTTCTGATTCTGAGGAAGAATCCGAAAACCCCACTGCGTTATTCCCAACCAACATTATGTCTGGAACACCATTTGATCCACTCTTTACCAGCACCATAGGAGAGACGTCTATAGACCCTTTTACTGCAGTGCCATCCATGACAACAACCACCCCCCTGGGTATGCCCAATATGGGCAACACTCCACATTTAGGAATGCCCAACACAGGGCCACCTCCTGTTATAGGAATTCCCAACACAGGGCCACCACCTGTTATGGGTATGCCCAACATAGGGGTCACACCCCCTCTGGTTTCCACAAACCCTATCCCAGGAATCACCACTACTATTCCTAACCCTGGTGTAACCCATGTTGCACTAGGAAACGCTGGCCCTTACCAGACCACAAGTATTGGAGGATATATACCTTCAATACCTAGCATACCTTTAGGTGCTACTGGACTCCCACATCATGCCACCATGACTAGTCATGCCCCAGTTCCAGTCACTACATCTGCTAGCTTACCATACATGGCAAGTCTGAACTTACCAGACTTAGCTAGACTCACCAATGATCCCATCCGACATGATCCTGCGTGGCCTCACATGCCCACCAAACTCCCCTCCGACATCCCTAAGTTTGAGGGTAAGGCAGGTGAGGACCCCCAGAACCATATCATGTCCTTCCATCTATGGTGTTCCTCCAACTCCATAGTGGACGACTCTGTCTGCCTCCGTCTATTGCAGCGAACCTTCACTGGCTCTGCAACTAAGTGGTATATCGAGCAGCCTCATGGGATGCATGCCACCTTTACCTCCCTTGCCTCGACCTTCCTGCAGTTCTTTCAGTTACCTGTCCGCTATGATGCGGGCGTCGAGATCCTACTGTCTTGCAGACAGAACACGGCCACCCACATCACTGACCACATTCATGAATGGCGTCGATGCCGAAGCCTCTGCAAAATCAAATTAGACGACCGTATCTTCCTAGATTGGTTTCTAAAATCCCTTCTCCCTCTCATTGCGAAGGATGTGGCATCCGAAAGACCCCAGTCTGAGGAAGAGGCCATCCTCAAAGCCCAACAGTTTGATCTCATTTACGCCCAGTCAGGTTATCTATACACAATCATACCGGACGCCCCACGAGGCGACTCTTCACGCGGTGACGCACCGGGGGCATCACATGCCGTTGATGGCATTATTGGCCAAATCACACCGCAAGCTAAACCTTTCAGCATGGTAAGCACCATACACGCCCCAGACCTTTCTAGGGCTACATCAAATTTCAGAGCGACAACTTCTTACGCTCCTACAAACCAGACCCATCACACTCATGGACCCTCTTGTCCACAACATTGCTATGGGCAAGCGCCATTGGCATATGTACCTCCTACATACTATAATCAACCTGCCACACAGAACCCCATTCAGTTCCCACAACAATAGATGCATTACCCACAGCCAGCTGCACCAGCTAATCTCACACCTCCAACAGCTCAGGGGTACCAACAACCCCAACAGGCAGCTGGACCACCTCCAGCTCCACCAGCATATTATCCACCGCAAAATGCTCCTGCACCTGCGGCTCCCCAAAATCCCCCTAATGCTCAAGGGCAGGTATATGCACAACAAAATCAGCCCCAATACCAAAATAACCAAGGCAACCAGGCTGGGCAACAAAACCGTGGAAGAGGACGTAACCGCGGCAATAACCAACACAATAACCAAGGTCCACAACCTCCCCATCCTCCACAAAATAATAACGCGGCACCTGCTCATCAGAACCTTGATCGGCCGCCCAAGCAAGCCAAAAACCCTAGTCTGCGAACGAACCATCCTTGTTCTATTTGCGGGGTCTATGGCCACTATACACACGCTTGCCCACATTTGGAGCGAGCTCGACAACTTTGGACTGACGATGCCCATCGTCAAGGACAAGCGGCTCCTCAGCCACCAACCAACCCTCCACCACCACAACATCAACCTTTGGTGTTACAAAACCCTTTTCCAACACAAGCAGTGGTGAACACTCAACCATTAGCTCCCCCACAGGGAAACGTGCCACCACAACAAATCACTTACGCCGCCCCTGATCAACAAATGTTTGATTCAGGTACACACCACTTGTTGATGATGTCAACTGCCGATGTCAACATCCAAAACCGTCGAAACCAGTATGGCTCTACCTCTGAAGCCCCCCCCGCCGATAAGGATACTAACGCTCATCCCACTGATCAGACGTTACGTATACCACCGCTTCCACTCGATGGCGCCTCTAAAGCACCTCATTTCCCACTCCGCCGTATCAACAACAACCCCAATGCACGGGCTGCGTCAAATTACAACATCGTAGATGACTTAGCTCAATCTCCCGCAGCCATGTCTGCGTTAGAAGTCTTGAAAAACTGTCCTACGCAGCGCAAGACTTTACTTTCCGCCATTGGGGCGATTGACCCAAATGATTCGAAATTGATGACCTTTGATTTGGACCAGTCCAAACCACGTCTGCCTTCCACCATAGCAGTCCAAGTTTCCGTTTCCATTCGGAATCTTGTCATCCATCGATGTATCATCGATGAGGGTGCCTCTACATGCGTCATGTCCACATTCGTTTGGCAAAAGTTGGGATCTCCTACTCTCCAGCAATCCACCACTGCATTGCAGGCCTACGACGGCCGGTTAGCACAACCCCAAGGTCTACTACCCAATGTCCCCGTACAGTTGGGTGGCAAAACTGTGCTCATCAATATAGAGGTCATTAATGCCCAACTCGATTATAACCTCTTACTCGGCCGCAACTACATGTACGCCATGAAAGCAGTTGCCTCATCCATTTTTCGTACCATGATGTTCTCCCATGACGGACGCGTGGTCAAAATCGACAAACTCACCTACTATGATCCCAATGCCCCTGCAGCACCCGAAAATGTTCTCCCCATGGTTGAACAACCCGTTTCTAGTGCAACCACTTCCTTTGTTTCTTCTGTGGGACCCGGACTTTACTCAGATATGCCAATGACCTCAACCTTTCAATCTATTCCACCTCCGCCAGCCGCGACCGCCGTATTTGACCTATGTACTCTTTCCCACAATCTACAAACATCCAACAATCAACCGCCTTTGTTTCCTAAACTGCCATTGGTACCTAGTCACATTGGCGTTACACCCATCCACACAATCCCCTTTCTATTTCCTCCTTCGGGTGTAGTAAGCGCCCCGGTTATGGCTACCCTTCTACCCAACCACCTCCCGGTATCAATACTCCTTCGTCATCGACGAATCCCCCTCCACTCATCAGGCCCACTGGGGGCAGAGGCCCACAACCATACACTACGGTACCCCCACCCAAGGCGGTTAAACCTCCCCCCGTGTTTCGTGCTCCTCCCAAATGCTCGTTGTGTGATGAGTTAGGCCATCCAACTCATCAGTGTCCACAGTTACCTGCATTGCAGGAACACATGCAAATGCTGGACGACGACCCCAACATCCTGGTTGTCAAAATCGATCCAAACCCCATGCCTCGTGATAAATCACTGCGTACCAACCACCCATGCGCGATATGCGGTATTTACGGCCATTACTCCGTTTTTTGACCATTCCAAAGTCCTTATGACCTCCGTTTTTGACAAGTTTTATATCGTCGGATTCAGTTTTCCACGCTCGTGATGATGCTTGAGATCATTTCTCGCTCTCACCTCCCAATTTTTTGGGTGTTTTTTCCATGCCCCCTCGTCACCTCGGTTTGCGTGCCACATCCGCCGTTCTCCGTGGTCAACCATCTTTATACATCGCCGGATTCAGTTTCCCGCGCCTGTGATGATGCTTGAGATCATTTCTCGCTCTCACGCCCATACTTTTCGACCCTCTCATTGCCTTGGTTTGCGTGCCACAAAGCCGCAGCCCCCTTTTGACAATCTTTATGTCACCGGATCTAGTATCCCACACACATGATGACGCTTGAGACCTTTTCTCGCTCCCATCTATCCATTTTTGTTTGGTATAATTTTATCCCTTTTTCGGGCCGAGCAATCCCTTTTTACGAAAAAGACACTTAGGGAGTTTCTGTTAAGCTCTTTTCTGACTCCTAAAACAATGAAAAGATCGCCGAGCAACCTTGCTTCCTTTCATGCTCGCTAAAAGTATCTGAAAGGGTGTCTACCTGGTACAAGTTTACCCCTTTTCCAGACCTCGTAGACTAATTACGAAAAAGGTATACTCTAGTCACATCGGCTAGAAGAGTTCTCCATCCGCATCATTTTATGCTTTTTCGGGCCTTGGAGACTAAACTTACGAAAAAGAACACCAATGGAGTCCACTTACCGCTTTCAGACTCTCTAAAACATGAAAGCGACCACGAGCAATCACCATCCTGGGCTCGTAAAACAAACAGGACAGTAGTCATAACCACTGCAGAGTCTTCTTATCACTTTCAGACTCCTTAAAAATGAAAGCACCAATGAGCACGAACAGTCCTGGGCTCACAAATCCACAGGACAGTACCATCTCAGAGCACACTTTTATCCCTTCTTGGAGCTCATTAAAACTACGAAGAAGGACCCAATGGTGCCTCTTGGCGCCACGACAGATCACATCTACTCATATGACAGCTTCCCCATGATTGGTCACCTTTGTTCAGAGTATTCTGCAGTACGTCACCTTGAAAATCCCTCGAAAGCGCCTATCAGCTCGTCCTCCCCCCCAGAGTCAATATATACCATTCAGTCAATCAAAGCAATGATCCCGTCACCTACAAGTCAGTTCCCTACGCTGCCAGGTCAACCATGTCATCATGCTCTGAACAAAGGAAGTTTGAGTCTACCCACTCTTTCACCCAGTTATTTCCCATCCCCACAAGTATGTCAGTCCTACCATCAGTACTACAACACTTCAGTTCTACACCTCGTGCTCCTATCAAGGAAAAATCATTGCCTTGTTAGTTGCTGGTCTCCCTCTGTCGACGACAACCACATTTATTCCAGAGGATCGACCTAGAGGTCCCTGTGTCTTGGACTCATTACCATTTATGATGAGTGCCTACGAGTCATTTCGAGAGGAATCCTCAGTACCTTTCCAAATGATTGTTTCTCACATGCTCGACTTCAACACCTTGATCGCATCGTTGAGATTCGCACAGGACATTGATCCTTTCAGTTATTAGTAGAAGACCCCGGATACCTCCTGACTCCTCCACATTTGAGAATCTTCCAATGGATACCAGTTACACTTTTTCTAGAGATATCCGGGTTGCGCATGGCGACAGTATTCAGAAGTACCCCAGTTTTATACTCCCTCGAGTATACAGTTACAGATACTTCCCAGAGATGGCTCACAGTCATTACGTCCCTACAGATGTTGGACACCTTCAGTTCCAACAGTTCATCAGTTATTCCAGTGTATCAGTTATTGAGATCAGTTATGATCATGAGTATATCCCAAAATAATGTCCCCCCTAGACCATTATGATGTACCAGTAGATTCTTTATGTATTAGATCCCCCTTCTTGGGACTAATTGTTATTATATGTCTTGATACGAGCATGGGAATGCCCGCCTCGTCCAGTATCAGAGATTATACCTCATTCATATTGAGGCCATGTAATATTTTTTTTTTTTGCAGCTTCCAAGGGCCGTGGCTCCAGTCTCCAACCGGTCTCTTCTCTCCCTAAACCCCATAAAAAAGACAAAAGAACTATGATGTCTATCAGCCATACGATGAGCTCCTGCCCTCACACATCAGGGGGCAATCTGTTAACACCTAAAAAGTGCTCACTAGCTCATTCCCTTATTCACATGACCCATTTGTCCACTTTTCCACCATCTGAGCCTCTGAAACCAACAAAAGGTCACCAAAAGACCTTAGTACACCCCTTTTTCCCACTCAAAAATATTATTTTTCCTGAAAAGCATAAAAAACCCTAAAAAAGGGTCCAAATTCCCAAAAATATTAAAAAGGGAATTAAAATATTAATTTTATTCAAAAAAGGAAAAAGGAGGGAAAAGTACCTAAACCATGTTGGTCAATACTATTTGGTTTCCACAAAACCACAAATGGTATTCCCCACCACCAAAACCTATAAAAAGGTGGTAGGGGCTCCTCATTTCACATCCATCCATTATCTCATCCTCATGCTGCCGAAATCTCCCTTGAGCATTTTGGCCATTATAAGAAACCTTGGAGAAGGAGACCTCTTGGAGCTTGGATCTACTTATCTTGGGAGTTGCTCTACATCAACCTTCACCATTGAAGGTATTACTATTGCAAGCATTAGCTTGCCCCATTTTTAAATACAAATTTATTCTTTCATATTTTCTTGTTCTTGTTTTTAAAATATTTCCATTATTTGCTTATATTCTTGCATAGATCCATGATTAGTTTTATTTAGATTAGTTTCTTGTTTAATTCTATTGAAACTGCTGCTCCTAGTTAGCAGGTGCCCATAGCACTAAGCCTAGTGGCAAAACCAGGCCAACATGAGGTGCTTGATTCTTCAACAAATTTCATCAAATCATGATCTAATAGATCAAATAAGCCCAAATACAATTGTATTGACAATCCATCTGGAGCTAGGATTTTCCTTTTGTTAAAGAAATTAAGTATAGACTACAATTCTTCCTTCATAATATTAGCCTCCATATCTCTATTCATTACTCCATCTATAAGATTAAGAAGCAAGTTTATAATTTTCATAATTTCTTCTACATTGGCATCTTTGGGATCTTCAAAGAGTTTTTTAAAATGGAGTCTCCTCGCCTCTACTACATCATTAAAGGTATTTACTTTGGATCAATTTGGATGAAGGACCTCCCATATAGGATTTATATAAGGATCTCCCATATAGGATTTATATATCTTCTACCATTTGTAAATTTGTGGAAGAAATTCGTTTTATTATCCCCTTCCTTTATCCAAATGGCTTTTCTTCCAAGCCTCCTAGAAGCCTCCTACTTAACCTACAAATCATTTTCTTGTCCTCTAGTTACTTGAGGGTTTTAGGCTCTTCCTATAGAAAGATTTCTTTATTATTGTTTTCAAAAATGGATTTGATCCCTTCCTCCACCTCCTTGAGGTCTTTTTGATATTTTGTAGCATAAGTAGAAGCCCATTCCTTCAATAAAGTTTTAATTTAATTGAACTTGTCTGTGAATTATTTCATGGTCAAGTTCCCTAACTGAGGATCCAATGGATGCCAATTTTTAATCACAAGGTACATAAATTATTATTCCAACAATCATGCATGGTTAAATGTTAAAGGGATTGGGGGATTTTGATCCATTGTATCCAAATGAAGTGTAATGAGAAGAAGGAGGTGCAAGAAAAAATTCTAGAGACAAAAGAAAGAAAAAAACCCTAGCTCTATGAACAACCCTGGTCTCTCTCTGTGCACTTCCATGGCACCATCACCAAGAGGGCGTGAGGCTCCCTCCTTTCGACAAGCAATCCTTTTTCCTTCATCATCCCACAAGTAGCATCCACCTCAAGCTTCCTCTGTAAAGTCACCAGAAGACACTTCCTAATAAGATCAATCGAAAGATCAAACCCCTCCCTCAACTTCTGAGGAACAGAGCGTGTCGAAACATCCCACTAATCGGACCTCCATGGTCTGCCTCCTGAAAAAAAAGGATATTTTTTAGAGGAATTATATCCTATGATTGGGTTTAGTTCACCAACATATCGAGGTTACTAAGAAGGACATCTAGGGTTTTGTAGAGATCAAATAAGTGCTCGTATTCAAACAAAATCTACATTAGGAGTTTAAAAGATAAAATGATGCACCTTGTTTATGTTAGTTGATCCAAGCTTTTGTTGTTCCTTAGATTTGATCTAAACCTTTAACTTCTTGATTTAAGCACCTACAAAACACAACAACAACTTCGTCAAAATATTTTGACCATAAACTAATTAAAAGATTGAGAACAAAATAAAAAAATATAATCAAATGAATCTATTCTCAACATAAGATATTAATCATTCTGGTAATCAAACCATAAAATCAAAAATATGGAAGGAAAGGATGTCAATTCTTTATTGATAATAGTAAACAAGTACAAAATTACCCAACATTGTTCTGACACCTCACGAAACCTCGAATCTATATTTCCTTGCTTTTCTTCTCCAACACACCAAAACAATCTCCAGGTCTACCAAGGGTATGATAACATATACATAGGGCTAATGGGATGGAGATGGCACTATTCTTCTAGCATAACTTTGCTTGTGGGAAAAAAGGTCCTCCTCATGTCCTTACCCCCATATTTTTATACTAAGTGTGGGTAGATAGGCTCGAGTATGAAGAAGTCGCAACTGGTGGGGTAGTTATCAAAACCACTCCAACTACCCCATTTTCAAATTTTATTTTATTTTTTGGATTTTTTGGGGAAAAACGTTGGCAAGGAGTGGGAAACGTGCGATTTATACGCATTTCATACAACCACTATCGTTTTGGTATTAACACTCAGTTGCAAAACTCATATGTGTTGGAGAATTAGTGGATGATCAAGGTCAACACATCTAACACCAAATCTAGGATCTTCAATCAATGTTGTCCTTTTGTGTGATCAACAACTATAATGTCGTCATGGACAGAGAAGTGTTGATTTCATATATAACAATATTCCATGTCTGGAAGTCAAGTTTAGTAGACTAGGCTCATATCACCAGCACATGAAATCCCATGCCCTGACCTGTAAGTTCATGGGGTTTTGGCCCAATGAACGTGCTCTGTAGGGATGGATTGCCCACAAGTGGAGACCAAAAGGCGAGATCGACCTCAAACTGGGATTTAAAGGGTTATTCATAGCCATTTTCTCAAATCCGGAAGATCATGAGTGGGTGGTAGAGCAAGGGCCTTACTTCTTCAATAATTTTGGACTATTCATGAGATACTGGAAATATAATTTTAGCCTGAATAAGGAGGATTTCTCAGAATTTCCAATATGGGTAAGCCTCTACTCCCTACTGTAGGAATACTGCGAATAGGAAACCATAAAAGGTATAGGTAACACTTTGGGAAAATACATGAAAAAATCATAAGAAGCCAAGAGACGGTGATATACCTTCTTTGCTTGCATCTGTGTGAACATGAATGTTTCAAAGCCTTTGTCGGAAGCCATATGAATTGGATTTAAAGATGAAGAATGGTTTCAAATCCTTGACTATGATCATATCCCTTTCAGATGTAGGAAATGCCATGAGTAAATACACCTCTTCATATATTGTCCATAGGTTCTAGCAGCAAAATCCTCCAACCAACAATCCCAGGATTCTCTTGATGGATTCACCATTGTTAGTAGGAAATCCAAAGGATCAACAAATCCAGTAGTGGTGAAACAAGCCAAGCCGATATGTGTTTCCAATCAATATACAGTCCTAGAGGACATGGATATGGAACTAAATGATATCGAGGGATCGGTCCTTGGAAATCCTCGGTTAGACAAGACACCCTTGGACTTTGATCAAGCTGAGAAGAAATCTAGATCCAACGAAATAGATATCTATGGAAGATGGAGAAGCTCAAGAAGCAGAAGGCGAGGAGGGAGAGATAGAAATTAATGATCAAGAGCTTCAAAAGATCATAGATGCAAGTAACAAGGGGGGTCTCCAAGCTATCTCTTCTTCGCAAATAGTCCTAAAAAAAGAGCTCTTTAAGAAGCAACTCTCCATGCTTCAATGATAATGGAAGGAAAAGTCATGCAAGTGAACCAGTTAGTAATCTAGACTTCCCAATCACCTCTTGGGATAGTTGTGATTCGAAGAGAACCCAAACTATGAATGAATACCAATCAATAGAAGCTTGATGAACTGGGAGAACACTAGGTCACATTAGGTAATCAATGATTTCTTTAGGACCGAATTCAGTCCTCCCCCTATTCACAATAGTTTCTTAATGGAGATTTTGTCCTGGAATATTCGATTTCTTGATGGGAAGAGTAAAAGGCATGCTCTTTGATCCAATATTATTAGGGAATCACCAATGATTGTCCTTTTGCAAGAAACCAAATGTCTATATTAAGTGCTTTACGCCTTTTCCAACTTCTATTGGAAGGGATGTAAATCAGTGGCGTTAGATGCCAAAGGGTCACCCGGTGGAATTGCAATCCTCTGGAATCCTTCTCTTGTCTAGCTTTATAATTTCTTCTCCACCCCTTGTACTTTATCTTCCTCGTACTCTCTGTCTAGCTTGGATGTTTTGGAGATGATTAGAATTTTTTATGGCCCTTCCACCCCAACTGAAAAAACGTGGTTCTTATCCTCCCTTCAACACATTCATGAACTCTCAAACAATCAACCCTGGATTTTGGGTGGGGATTTCAACATGATTACCTCTTCGTTGGAGAAGTTACGGGGGATTTCTTGTTTTGATGCAGCCAACAAAGCGTTTGGACCTCTCATTGCCTCCCTAGACTTGGTTGATATCACCCCTAAAAATAGTATACATATTTGCAACAAAATAAGTGGGCGAGCTCATCAGATAGCCTCCAGGGTGGACTACTTCCTAGTTGCTTCTTCTATGGTTAGATTGGGAAGCACCCTTGGCTATTTCATTCTACTAGGCATGGAATCACATCACTAGCCCATCAGTCTAGAGGTTGAGGATTCTTTCTGTCCTCGAAAAAACCCTTTAGTTTTGAGAAATTCTGGCTGGACCATCCGGACTTCATGGAGACTCTCACCCAATGGTGGGATGAATCTCTATATTTCTTGAGCTCCAAGATGTATTAGCTTCAACAAAGGATTAAATTTATCAAAGGAAAACTCAAAACCTAGAACAAGGAATTGTTTAACAACATTTTTTAGGCTAGTCATATTTTGTAAGAAGAGATGTGTAACCTTCAGCATGAAGCCATTGATTAGGGGTTTTCAGACGCGCTCGTGCAAAAGGAAAGGAAACTTCAAGAATCAATCAATCAAATATTTGATCAAGAGGAAATTATATGCTGCCAAAAATCCAGAATTCGATGGCTTAAAGAGGGGGACATTAAAAACTTGAAGTTTTTTCATGTTCAATGCTCCAATGTAGGGCCCATAATTGAATTGATTTCCTTCAATCTGACCAGGGATCAAAGCTATATTTTTATCGCAATATCCTTGTTGAAGATAATTCTAATTGTAACTCTGCCATGGAAAAAATTCTCCAAAACATTCCGAAGCTGATCTCGGCTGATAAAATGAAAATCGTCATGAAGCACATCACCCTAGAATAAGTTGACGAGGTTGTTATGAGTATGCCACCTAGAAATTATATGGGACCATATGATCTTACAACTAACTTCTACCATCATTAAATTGGAAGGTTGTGCAACACGGTGTTTGGGAGGAGGTGGAAGAATCACATAGCAGATTGGGGGTCTTTCTAGCATTCAATGCCACCTTTCTTACTCTCATCCCCAAGGAGGAGAACCCCTTCCATCCTGGTAAGTTCCATTCCATTTATCTCTGCAATGTTATTTACAAAATTATCACCCAAGTCATTGCAAATAGACTCAAACCTATCTTGCCCCACTTAATCTATGAAGAACAGTCGAGATATGTTGAGGGAAGACATATTTTGGATGGCATCATCATCTCCCATGAAACAATTCATACCCTAAAAATGACCAAGAAGGATAGAATGCTCATCAAACTCGATCTCTCTAAAGACTTTGACAAGCTATCATGGGGCTTCATTCGACACACTCTTTTAGCCTTTGGATTCTCCCCCATTTCGGTGCAATGGATCCTGGATCTCACCTCCTCATCTTTTTTCTCCATCTTAGTCAATGGCTCTCCTCCCTCCACATTCTCCTCCTCCAGGGACATCCATCAAGGAGATCCCCTTTACCATTTTCTTTGTATCCTTAAAGATGAAGGTCTAGGAAGTACTTTAAAAGCAGATGTCAGAAACAACCTCCTCATGCAAATTTGTTCTACTCCCTTTTGTGGCCTCTATACACTAAGTGAAATGTCTTAAATTGCTATGTCCCCCATTCTTCGGTTAAGGACATCTTGTCTCAGCAAGATTGACTAGGAATAAGGGGAAAGTGGGTCTCTAAAATACAAGAGTATGACCTAGAAATCAAACCCACAAAGTCAATAAAGTGACATGGACTAGACAAAATGCTAACATAGAGTAATGAAGAATCCTTAGGAATGGTGTGTCAAACCAATAGTGTAGAACCGATCATGTCGAAGGAGCTTCAACGTTTAAGTCAACAATAGTGGTATGCAGATATAATAAACCTTCTCATGAACTTTAATTGACCAGAGAATCTAGTCGGCCATAAAAGAAGGGAACTAAGGCTAAAATATACCAGATACTGCATCACTCAAGATGGATTGGGATGGAGAAATCTTGATGGCTTGGTTCTCAGATGTGTTGACGAGCCTGATTCCAGAAATCTTATAACGAAGTTTCATTCAGTATTTTTTGGAGGGCATTATGCAGTAGATACGACAGCCCACAAAATACTCAAAGCATGTTACTATTGGCCTAATTTATTTGCATATGTACATAAGTTTGTCAAATATTTCCCCCAGTGTCATTTTTTCAATGGGAAGCAAAATTTGGCATCCTTACCATTAAAGCCAGTAGTGGTTCAAGCCCCTTTCTAGCAATGGGGTCTTGACTTCATCGGTCAGTTCAAGGAAAATTCGAGCAATGGTCATACCTGGATCCTACTTCCATTGGTTATTTCACCAAGTGGGTGGAGGCCATCCCCACAAAGGCTGCAACTAATAAAGTAGTTATGAATTTCCTACAAAATCAATTCATAAATCGATTTGAGGTTCCAACTAAAATAACAACTGATAATGCCCAAGCATTCAGCTCAGGATATTTTTCATCTTTCTAATTCAAATATAGCATTGTATTATCTCACTTATCCAACTATTATCCCCAAGGAAATGGTTTAGCTGAGTCAAGTAACAAAAAATTGATGAACATATTAAAGAAGACGGTGGGGAAGAACAAGAAGTATTGGGATAGCAAGATCAAGTTTGCACTTTGGCAGATCGAATAACCAAGAAGCGTTCAACATGAAAGACTCCTTTTGAGTTGGTGTAGGGTTTAAAATTCTCCATGCCCATCTACCTTCAGTTTCCAATGTATCAGATGCTCCATGATTATGATCCAGAGGATGATGTTATGCAGAATGAGATAGAGAAGATAACGAAGTTAGATGAAAACAGGAAGAAAGCATTGAACCAAAGTATTAGAAATCAAGACAAGGTTAAAAATAATTTCGATAGGTCTTCTAAGCCAAGATAATTTCATTCCAGAGATTGGGTGTTGTTGTGGGATAAAAGAAGAGAGAAGCCAAGAAAGCATGGAAATTTTGACAGCCTTTGGATGGGACCTTACGTCGTATTTGAGCTAGCAGGGGCCAACTCATTTTTCCTTTACATGATGGATGGAGAAAGATTGGTCCTTCCAGTCAATGGAAGACATCTCAAGTTGTTCTTCAGTGATAATAGCTAGTGCCCGTGGGGGCGTTCTTGTAGCAGGGCCATTTCTAAACCTTTGCCTTGCATTTTTTCAAGTTATTTCTTTTTGTACAATAGTTTGGTATATTATGCCTTTTGTATATTATTGTTGTATCATAGTTTTTGTATATTATTCATGAGTAAAGTATTGTTGTATATTTCCCAACTTAAGGTTTCATTTGGAATTTTTTATACATGTTGGCCTGAAAATTTTTAATTGTGTGTAGGAACTTGGGATCCTGGAGTTCTCACCCACTCTATTTGATTGAAGATCAGTCAGAGCACGTGTCCCGCAGTTGGAGCCATATGTTACTAGCTAAGTTGTACTTAGATGGTTTCAAGTGAGCCTACAAAGATAGAACAAGTTTACTTGTTCTAGTTCAGAAGATCAAAATTCCTAGGAGGCCACCTTGGCCCGTTTTTAATAAAAAATCACATCTCCATGCCCTGTGGGGAATTG
The DNA here is from genome assembly GCA_027924585.1 of Larix kaempferi. NCBI lineage: Eukaryota > Viridiplantae > Streptophyta > Pinopsida > Pinales > Pinaceae > Larix > Larix kaempferi. The sequence goes on along the minus strand of BSBM01000757.1, from coordinate 16,554,320 downwards.
TATTAAAATGTCATAGCATGATGGTTTTTTAAAATACTTGGCTTCCCTAGACTTAGGCATCAATCTGGGTATTCCAAGGTGTGTTTTCCCTTATCAATTATATTGTGTTTGTCAACAAGGTATAATTTTTGAGTTTTTCATATTACTCCTCCAAATTTGGAATATTCGTCTTGGTCCCTGGGCCTTAGAAGGTTATTAAATTCTAAGTGTCAATGTTTATTACCATGATAAGCATTAATATTGAGTCGTATGAACATGTGCTAGGTGCCCCTAAGTTTTTTTATGATTCTCACAAAGTAATTTGTTTCCGTAAACTTAGGCTATTTTTTAATAGTTTAATTGCAAAAACAAAAAAATGTAATAAAAGTGTGGTTAGGAGGTGAAATTCACCATGGGGGTGCTCTTTTTATAACTCGGATCACCCATAAAACCCATAAAACCAATTTCCTAAGCATTTGAGTGATTATTTATCACTCAAATCTATTTTCTCTCAAAAAACAAAAAAGTGAATAAAAATCAGAAAAATAATAAATAATGAGAGAAAATCAAGTTCCTAAATTGATGGAATCTTGTCTCAATCAAGATCGGAGTTAACTAAAGATCAATTTGGAGGTGATTGAGGATCGTATCAATCAAAATCAATGGACATCCCAATCAAATAAGGAGAGGGTGAGTTCTTCCACAAGAAGGGGGTGCATATCTCCTTAGCTTAGGCGAATTATTATATGTGGCAGGCATTGGTTTGACGGATGATCTATCCAAAGAGAAGGGGAGAACCTCTTGTTGAGGTGGCGCCCACCTCATGAGAACACTCCAATTTAATTCCTCAATCAAGGGGATGCTGATCCCATCTTTCTCTCATGTCATGTGCCCTTGCCTTCCTTTGGATCTCATGCGCCCTCCCTCTCTCATTTGCTATAAAAGCAGACCTATCCTCCTCTTGCAATCTAGTTAGACTTTGGGAGAGAAGGGATTTCATATTGTAACCATGTACTATCATTATTTTTCTTGAGAATAAAGAGAAGCTTTGGAGGCTAAGTGTGTGGTGCTACTATGTGTGGATCAAGATTGTTATGGTTTCATTGAGGTAACCTATGTTATTCATATTTTTGACTTATTTGCTCTATGAATCCGACCTTGGTAGGGTTGTTATCAGCTGATATGAAATAGGTAGTAAGTAAGTTTACTTGCTAATTTCTTCTTAGATATTTATCTAGATTTTACATGTTTTATAAGTTTATATGCGTGTTTTTTTAATCTATTTTATATATACTATTGGATCTCATTGGTATTTTATGCAAGTGTGTGATTAGCTTTTAGGTATCCTAGCTTGGAAAAACGGGTGATATAGTTTGTTTCTTGCCATATCCAAGCATCTATAGGACATAGTCCCTCGGCATCCCACCAAGAAGTCTCTTGGTTGATCTTTCTGTAAACAAGCCTATCTACTCCTCTATTTCTCCTTCAAAACTTCAAACTTCCTTTTTCCATTTTATGTTAAGCAAAGTATTCAAATCTATAGCTTAAATTCATATTATAAGTAGATTTGATTCAATACTTCAGATCTAACTCTTTTAAAAAGTATCATCTTACAATTGAGATCTAGTATTGAGCAGTCTTTCTTTTTACAAGTTGAAATTTCAGTATATTATAAGGCTTGTAGGTTTAGATTGATTTACAGTTTGTTAAATTTTATATCTAGCATCTACTTAGACCCTAATAAAGTTGGTTTCATACACCAACTTGTCTTAGTTATTTGTTTTCTTACATCTTGTTTAGTATAATAATTTTTTTCGGTAATTTTTATAGTTTGCCCAAATCACTTTGAAAGTGATTTTGGGAATTTTTTGCTACTAATTAGCTCAATTTTTTTAATATTTTTTTATCAGGTTTGGAGGCATTTTGGGTGAAAAATTGAGCGTCTAGCCAATCCGGAGCATCCCGGATCCTTCCCGCTTCATCCGACATTTTTCTTTAACTGTTTTGTAAGCCTTTGGGTCCATTTCTATAAATATCCAAGGCATTTTCCAGAGACTATTGTAAAGAGTACAAAATAAAAGAAAAGCAAGTGGGATATGCAACGCGCACACCCCAACCCCCCCGGGGGGGTTTTGAACTATTTTGTGGTGTGTGTGCTTTTCCTTTCCTTTTAATTTTGTTTCGCATAATAACTTAAAATAAGTTTAAAATTAACTTTTAAAGTGTCTGATCCAAATATCGGCCTTCAAAATGTACTCAGGAATTTAACTTTATTTGGCACCGTGCTAACCAATAATCCATGCCCCATTCATTATCTTTCAGTGCAACAACTGCGTATATGTGTCCTTGTTGTACAAGATTTGAGATATGCTCGTAGTCTGTAGAAATCGTTGACTGGCCCTCCTCTAACTGAGTTGTTTCAACAACTGCACGTTGGTCTACTGCAAGTGATAGACGATCCCAGTCATCAACCTAGTCCATGCATTCGCATTCATCCCATTCACCGCTGCTGCAAGGGTTGCAAAAGCATGCAAGCTTTCACGTCCTTATTTCAAATATGTGGTTGTTTGAGATTCGAACTGAATGAAATCCACGTGTTCCTTATACTGTACCGCAACTATAGGAACACGATCGATCTATGTCAACCACTAGCCAAAAATTTCTCGCCACACGTCCTGCCACCAATGATGTTTGTTGATCTCTTACTCGTTCTGACATTGTTGCGGAGCACCATTGAACTATGGATTCTGCATCTCGGATATGAGGTTCCATGATGCTGACTTGGTCTAAATGGTAGTATTGACTCTGGATTTCATTTTGTGGCTGAAGGGTGTAATTTTCTGCAAAATCCACAATTGACACTATGGTTCCAACGGGAAATGTGTCCCTGCATTTTCTGTACTGCTCATCTTGCCATCGCACTACATGCACATGTTGAACATACTGCTCGGTTTTCTCGTATAATTCCGTCAAGAAGTCACATACCGATACCTGTTACCATGGAAATAAGGGAAATATTACAATGTAGCCTTTGGAAAAATGTATATGCCATAAATTGAACGTGTAATATGAAAAATATGCAATATTCATTTGTACCTGTGACTTTACCAATGCAATCTTTTTACATTCTCTGACACTGTCTATCTGATAGGTCACGTACTTGAAGCTCTGCATATCCACACCCATCATGCCAAATTCTATGTCCTTGCTTTCATGAATGCAACGGTTCAAAAGAGAAAACCCACTGCACATAGAACATGTCCCATATAGACACGATTTTTGATAATACTTTTGCCCTTCGGGCCTTGGACACATGATGTTGTGGATAAAGTCTCTTGATGCATTCGGTGGTAGTATGGATTCATTGCAACGTTGCACAATGTTAGTATGCAAATCACAAAATATATGTTTATATGTGTCATAATAATATTCATATTCTATGTGGTATCTACAACAACAAGTGTTCCGATCAATGCATATACGAACGTACCATGGTTTTCATTTCTCAAAGGACCTTTGGCCAAGGTTCAATTGTGTGTGCTCGTTCCCCTAATCTCTTATAGAGTTCAGTCTGTGTGGTGTCAAGGAAGTGTTTAACATGGGGCTCACGTTCAGTAGAACCTTTTCTCAGTTTTAGCACGTCTCTTTCGTTTGATGAAGGTCTAGTATGATCATGCCAAAACTTTTGTACTAACTCCTTAACATCATCAATTAGCTTCCTATCTGCACGAGGCAACCTACCAACAAAAGCCCAACAATCGTTTCCACCCAGAGTGTCAAGATTTTTTCTTGTAACATAGTACTTTTTAATAGTTTTTCTATTTAATTTGAGTATGTGAGAAGTGTGTGATAGCAGGCGACGTTGTCTTGTGGACTTGCTTACAACTGATTCCGCTAAAACATGATGAGCCGCACAAAGATCTTTTGTATGAGACTTCTTCCCAATCGCATTAAATGCAGATTGGAGATTTCTAACAATATGACTGTTGGCCTCTGAACTTTTAACCATCTTTATTCCCAAAATTCTCCTAACAACAGCTAAAGAACTTGACTTTAACAAACATAGCAATAATTGACATTTACCTGCATCACCTTTGGATTCAAAATATTCTTTCACAATTTTGTTGCATTGCCATTCGATAGTGCGTTTTGGCAACTTGCCTTCAAGCCCCGACATAGCACTCTCATCCACATGAATACATCTAGGAGTTCTTCTTCTTGCACTGGACAGTCGAGGTAGGGAGGGTGGACATGAGACATGAATACCGGAGCTTGTTTGTTGTGCTGCTTCGTCCATAGATTGGGCCATAATGGGAGTGTGGTCGACAGGGTTGTGGTCTTCTTGGGGAGATTGAAAATTAAGCAAGGCTTGTATGTCCATCTCTACACATGCAGCATCTCCCAAAATTCTTGTGTCGTGAGGAACTTCAGAATGACTCGTTGATGGATTGTTGGTTGGAGATTGTGTTGATGTTGGAATTTGAGTTGGGTCTGTTGGACGCGACCGCTTTACCCGTGGTTCTGAAAAAGAGGTTGTCATGTCAACAACTGTGTTAGGATTAGTGGCAGGATCTGGGGCAATGATAAGACCATGTCTCAATCTTTCCATTCCCAACCTGGCATTTTATCTTAAGTCATTGACCTTTTCAATGGGTAGATTCCTTTTATTTTATTTTTTTTGCGTTTCGTGAGTTTCCCATCTCCAAAAGTCTCTTTAACACAACTATCAGGCCTACCCTTTCAAAAGAAACATCAAATAAGATATTAGTGCCATTATACAATGAACCTGACACATTCCAACATAGCTTACCACTTTACAAATTAACATATACAACTACAGACTATGTTGGTTTATTTGTGTTCGAATAAACATCATTATCCCTTACAATTCCAATCAATATAGATGATGTTTGGTCAAGTGTAGAGAGGAGAAACTAGTGTTTTGCCTGGCCATGAATTCATAAAAATTATGGTACTAACACCCTACAACAGAGATGGCTAGAGATGCCTTGGGAATAGTTTGATAGTTTTTCTACATCAAATAAGGTAACCTTAATAAATTGCATTTTTTACTTTCTCCCTTAATGTTATCAATTCTAGGACTTTGCACCTAGTTTGATTGCTTTGTCTTCCTACTGGAATGGTATATCCTTCCATTTGAGGCAATGTCCTTTACCATCGTAAATTACTAGGTTATATAATACATTAAGGAGTTGAAGAAACAACAACAAACTATTTCCTTGGATCTATAAACCTTGAGATGATAGAATGTAGTTTTGAGTTTAAAATACCCATGGTTGAATTCAACAATGCATCACAATAGAATGAATGTATACCTTGTTTTGTGCAAAACCTTTAGGAGGATGCAAAGGTTTATAACAAAGATCATGGTCTTGGGAAGGGTGATTAGGAGAAATATAATTTGACCTTTCAATGTGCAATATCTAGGGTGGGGAGGTGTTGGAGAGTGGGGAACTAGGGACTATACCAACAATCATCATGTTGAATAGAGCATGAAGTGGGTAAGTCTTGGTTTTTGAAAAAAAAATCATTGTTAGAGGTGAGGGGATATTGTAAGGATGGTAAATATGGATGCAAATTATCATATTTGGATTCATAGAGAAAGGAAAGGTGCATATACTTACAGATATCCTCATTCCATACAATGGTATTGAATAAGAGATGAGAGAGTTGAGGTTTTGTGGATGAGTTGAAGTGATATTTTTAGTTATGTTTAGTGAGTGTGTGGTTTTTTTTGCTAGCATAATATGAGGTGAAAAGAAAAAAATTAACTTGGGAACTAATTACACAATGAGGAGGTTGCATACTTCATCTTGTCTAGTGTTCATATGAGTTTTTTTAGATGTGAACTTGGGAAATCTTCTTGTCAAATTCATTGTTGTCTATGCATGGATATTGTTGTGGGAATATGACCAAAAAAAAGGCATGGGCTCATCTCAAATCTTGTGAATGAAAAGACTCATTTACAATTCACCATACCTCTATAGAAATGATCTCCACTTGCAATGGAAACTGGTAGCTTGAATGAATCAACTAGATTCCAAGAACACTAAAGATGTTTGATAGATTCCAAGGGTGATTTTGTGTCCAATAGATTAAAGAGTGTCCAAAATATCAATGAGTGTGAGCCAATGAGAAACCTGTGAGAGCTTGAAAGCCGCGGAAGAAGTGAAACCCGTGATTTTGGTAGAATTCTCGGGAAATAGAGAGCTCTATTTTTTTTAAACTAATAACAGGGCCGCGCACGCATGTTAAAACACGTGCACGCGTGTTTTTTGCACATACACATGAGGAGCGTGCACGCGCCCTTGTACAACATATAAACCATTTATTCCCCAACGTTTACACCATTTAATGCCAAACCTTCCCCCCACTTCGAAAATATTTGCATAAATTGGACTCGGTGATTAAGTTTGAAGGGTGGGTCTTAATTTTTATTGGAAAGGCTTACTCTTTGACATATTTGATAATTTATGGTTGTTTATGCGCCTGGACCCAATTGACATTGTAAGGTGATGATGTGCATGCATAATAATCCTTATTTATTACTATGCGATGAGGATTTAAAAGGAAGAGGATGTAAAGACGTGTTATTTTTATACGTATTTTGATGGCGAGTGTCGAAGAGAAATGTGGTGATAAACCACAATTCCTGAGCCAAAAATTGTTTTTTTAAATTTTATTAATAAGCATTGTGGTACTTTGGTCCAAATGTTTTTTCTAACTCATTGTTTCTCCATATTGTCTACCTACTGCCACCTCTCTATATCAATGCATAAAATCAACCTTTGCTTGGTTTGTGGTTATAGTTGCATGCCATTGAGTGTTGTTTAGAGTTTCTATGAGTCTATGACATTCATGCAATAAATGAAGTCTTGTAGAGGAGGATTCATCAAAGAGGCAAATTGAATTTAATTTTGACAAAACACATTTTTTGTAAAGATCGAATGCCATGAATGCATCCTCATCCTACCATGCAAGACCGTGGATATGTTGAAAAGCATTGAACATCATCGAAGCATGAAAATCGGTTCCTTGAGATCTTATTAAAACATATTGAGCTCAATTGAATTCCACCTGGGCCTTAATTGAAAATTCTAGACCTCACGCGTCATTGATAACACATAGAATCCATGACACTATCCCTATACAAGGAGCCTCCTCCTCCTCCTCCTCCTCCTCATCATCATCATTATAATCATCTTCATCATCGTCATCATCATCATCATCATCATCATCATCATCCTCGTCATCGTCATCATCCTCGTCATCATCATCATCATCATCATCATCGTTATCACCCACTTCGTCATCATCATCCTCCTCCTCCTCCTCCTCCTCCTCCTCCTCCTCGACATCATCTTGGTCATCATCTTCATCATCATCTTCATCATCAACATCGTCATCATCGGCATCATCATCATCCATCATCTTCTTCATCATCTTCATCATCATCATCATCTTCGTCATCATCATCATTATCAATGATGATGATGATGAAGATGATGGATGATGATGCAGATGAGTACGAAGATGAAGATGATGATGTTGATGATGACGAATATGATCACCATCCTCCTCCTCCTCCTCCTCCTCCTCATCATCATCATCTTCATCATCATCCATCATCTTCGTCATCATGATCATCATCATCTTCGTCATCATCATCACTATCAATGATGACATCACCATCATCATCATTAATGATGGATGATGGTGCAGATGAGTACGAAGATGAAGATGATGATGTTGATGATGACGAATATGATCACCATCCTCCTCCTCCTCCTCCTCCTCCTCCTCCTCCTCCTCCTCATCATCATAATCATCTTCGTCATCATCATCCTCGTCATTGTCATCATCCATGTCATCATCATCATTTCCATAGTCATCATCATTGTTCATCCACTTCCTCGTCATTATCCCGATCCTCCTCATCATCACCATCATCATCTTGGCCATCATCTTCATCATCATCATCATCATCAACGTCATCATCATCATCTTCATCATCATCATCATCAACGTCATCATCATCATCTTCATCATCATCCATCATCTTCGTCATCATCATCATTATCAATGATGACATCATCATCATCATCTTCGTCATCATCATCATTATCAATGATGAAGATGATGGATGACGATGCAGATGAGTACGAAGATGAAGATGATGATGTTGATGATGACGAATATGATCACCATCCTCCTCCTCCTCCTCCTCCTCCTCCTCATCATCATCATAATCATCTTCGTCATCATCAACCTCATCATCATCATCCTCGTCATCGTCATCATCCACATCATCATCATCATTTCCATAGTCATCATCATCGTTATCCCCCACTTCCTCGTCATCATCCCCATCCTCATCATCATCACCACCATCATTTTGGCCATCATCATCATCATCATCATCATCATCATCATCATCATCAACGTCATCATCATCATATTCATCTTCGTCATCATCATCAACGTCATCATCATCATATTCATCTTCGTCATCATCATCATTATCATCTTCGTCATCATCATCATTATCAATGATGACATCATCATCATCATCTTCGTCATCATCATCATTATCAATGATGATGATGATGAAGATGATGGATGGTGATGTAGATGAGTACGAAGATCAAGATGATGATGTTGATGATGACGAATATGATGATGATCATCATCACCCACTTGCTCATCATCACCATCATCCTCATCCTCATCCCCATCATCATCATCGCCATGATCATCATCATCACCATCTTGGTCATCGTCTTCATCATCAACATCATCATCATCGTCATCATCATCATCATCACCCACTTGCTCATCATCATACTCATCCTCATCCCCGTCATCATCATCATCATCATCTTGGTCATCATCTTCATCATTAACATCATCATCATCTTCATCGTCAACATCATCATCATCATCATCGTCATCATCATCATCATCTCCATCATCATCATCGTCGTCATCACCCTGTTCCTCCTCATCATCAACATCATCATCATCTTTTTCGTCATCATCATCATTATCAATCGTCATCATCATAGTCAACATCATCATCTTCAATTGTCATCATCATCGTCAACATCATCATCATCTTCGTCATCATCATCATTGAATGATGATGATGACAAAGATGATGAGGATGAGGATGATGATGAAGATGAGTACAAAGATGAAGATGATAATGCTGATGATGACAAATATGATCATCATCATCATCCTCGTCATCATCCACATCATCATCATCATCTCCATCGTCATCGTCATAATCATCTTCGTCATCATCAGCATCATCATCCTCATTCTCATCATCAACATCATCGTCATCATCCCCATCATCATCATCATCATCATCATCATCATCCCCATCATCCTTATCATCATCATCCCCATCATCATCATCAACATCATCGTCATCATCCCCATCCTCCTCCTCCTCATCATCATATAAATTTAATTTAATTCAATTTAAAACATTATTAATTATTAAAAATATATATATTTTATAAAATTATTTAATCAATATGGAAAATTTCAAACTTTAGTAAAAACAACGCGCATGCGCCATTTTGCACGTGCGCGCATTTGGACGCGTATGCGTGCGCGCCATTTTGTGCGTACGCGCTTTTTAAATACACGCGCACGCGCAAGTTTAGTTTTTAAATTTTGGTGGGTAATTCATTTCCCACCAACGTGGTGGATGACTTGGTTGCTATGGTTTTAGGTTCGAGTTGCCAAAATACATATAATAATATAAAAAAATACATCTTATAACAAAATACATTTTATTCTATAATTTCTTCTGTTTCGAGCATGATTCTGCGTATGCTACACTTGTCCACTGCAAATGAAATTGCACACACTTGTAGAACTATGTGTGCAGATTCCGAATATGTAATTTTTTATTAAAACTATTATTTGTTCCTATTTTTTAGTTAATTTCAATTGCACTAACGTCAATCTTACACAAAGAGTAGGTTATTTCTTCTGTCTATAACTTTTTTATTGGCTCACCTATTTTGAAAATGGAAAAGCACCCACACAAGTACACACAAAAACATACATCCTAAAAAAATAAAAATTGTTGATTGATTAGGTTAAGACCATGATATCGAGGGCTAACGCTGGGCCTCATCATTTTAGGGATGGGCTGACTTCCTTAATTAAAAAATAAAATAAAATTAACATAAATAAGCATGGAAAAATAACGCCGCACTAGAACGACCTGTTATCTACGACTCCATATAATTTTTAAAACAAAAATCCACCATTTGAATACCGAACCAGAGGGCTAACGCAAACATATTCATTATATTTTCTTAAAAAAATAACATGCCAACCTTAGGAGAACCCCATTTTTGGGGAGTTATACTTAATTTCCATAAATAATATTTATATATTTCGGAAGGTAATTCGATTTTCTACGTTTGATCTTCTTGCACCATATTCCAAAAAGTTGTGTAGGTAGCTCTAATATTGCTTTTTGACGTTCAGATTTTTGTTTTTCCAGAAGTCCATTGCGACTAACGCGTCATGAGTGACCAGCATTAGCTTGCACCAGCCCTAATGCAAAATTCCTAAAACTCCATGTGTGGAAATGATTTTCCATCTCTCTGAGACTACGAGCATTGATGATGAAAGTTACTTTCTCTTAGAATGTCTTGCTTACATCCACAATAGCAGTTCCATAATCTTTGCTACAATACAAAGCTCTCTAACCTTCTAACTTGTCAAAACTATGGCAACCTAGGAACGCTTCTTTCTAAGCATCTTTTTGAGCATAGAAATAAAATTTAACTACCATCATCATCATCATATAAACTTATAAAGTATAAACAACTTTATAATAATTATCATTAACAATATATATATATATATATATATTACACTTATATAAGTGTAATATATATATATATATATATAATATATATATTATAAAGTAAAGTGTAATATATATATATAATATATATATTACACTTTATAAAGTTGTATATATATATATTTATATATATATATAATATATATATATATAAATATATATATATACAACTTTATAAAGTGTAATATATATATTATATATATATATATTACACTTATATAAGTGTAATATATATATATATAATATATATATTATACTTTATAAAGTTGTATATTACACCCATATAAGTGTAATATATATATATATTACACTTATATAAGTGTAATATATATATATATAATACACGTTATAATAATTTAAATTTTTTAATTAAAATAAATTAATTAAAGAAAAATAATCAAAATAATTATAATATATTCAAGATTTATTACAATACAAAATATTATAATATGATTAGAAATTATTATGATAACTGTAATGATGTTAATGGGTTAAAGTTGTGTTCATGAAAAAATTAAATACACACCACAATATAAATTACACAAAATTCACTAAATATGCAATTATTATCTTAAAAATTAATACCAGAATTATAAAATTAACTATGATTGTTACTCTATTTATTAAATGCACTTGAATGACAATCTCATGATCGCTCAATGGACCATGGTTATTACATATATTCATTAAATGCCAAAACTCATTATTACATATATTCATTATTAGAATTCCGAAGACAGCCTTGGACTTATTCTTTCTCACACAATCCCTCTTATTCATAAGCGAGGGGTTCACACAATCCCTCTTATTCATAAGCAAGGAGGGGTTCCCCGAGTAACTGCAACACTCCGAAGACCTTTATGGCAAATTTTCAGTATAGAAAATGTGAAAATAAGTTATGACCTTTCGAAAATGGGTTTTGTGTTGAAATAATCGACGAGAATGTGTGCAGGAATTACGCCATTGAAATTATTGTTTGCTATATTACTGTTACAATATTATCAAAGACATTTATCAAAAAATTTACTAATGCCTTTTATTTAAAGATACGTAAAAAAAAGGAAAATGAGAAGAAAGTGACACCTACAACTCTTTAAGGTTTTTTAATTCAGATATCCACTCAACATTACCACTCAGGTTGTTGTTTTGTAAATATCTGCATAGCAATCAACGTAAATTTTGGTTTGTGAAAATACATAATAACTTCAAAAATATCCGCCCATATAACAACTTCAAATATATAACAAATTTTGTCCATAAGCCCACCCATTTTATTAAGTGCTCTGGAAGCTGAAGGATTCGGACAGATCGCTGCTTGAAGTGTTACTTAAATTTATAAAAAATATTTTTAATTTCAAAAATCAATCCCTTCCAAAGATTAAACATAATATTTTAATAATAATTAATTAAACATAGTAAGCTTATTAAAGAGTCAAAGTGTGGTTTGATATTTTGTTATATTTTTTTAAATGATTATTAAATTTGGTTTAAACATATTTGTTAGTTTTGATAGAAAATGGGAGACTATACATTATATTTTTTTAAATGATTATTAAATGTGGTTTAAAAATATTTGTTAATTTTGATAGAAAATGAGAAAGTAGACATGAATTACACACAAACCAAGATTGTGTTGTGTCATATTCATCAACAAATACTACATATTTATACATCAAGATTTCCTTCAAGATAGACATACTATCTTAACCACACTAACACATATGAGCGAATATCTCACCCACACACTAAATATAGGAGGAGACTTAGTTGGAGAGAATCTCTCACGCACCCAACTATCTAACAACCACTTAAACATTAGGATCAAACAACTAACTTACAGAACAATCTTTACTTCAGCAAGACCAAACACATTAACAAATTACAACCTTCTAATATGAGCACATATAGCATGAAGACAAGTAGGAGTTATAATTCCAATGCCCCACCTTAAGGAGTACTTGCCTTAATCTTTGGCATGTCTTCATCAAGCAACACATGCTCCCATTGATAGTGAAGGTGCTCCTCATCAACAAGGTCTGTATTTTCTCCCAGGTTTATGCTATAGTGTTGTCCAAGCTCACAAATGAATTGTTAGTGCTAGGCACTTTGACTCATGGCACCCACCTCCATAGGTTTTTGGATCTTTGAATGTTGGGTTCCAAAAATGCAAGAACAACTACCTCCATTTTTGCATGTGGAAGAAGCTTTTTGGCATTCTTATTCATGTGTAAAGAAGACTAGGATTTAATTTTCAACTCAAGCCCCTATTTCATAAGATCTAAGGAACTGTGTCTCGACCACTAACCTCTAGACTTCAATCTAATGGTGGAATTATCCTTTGGTGTTGGTACGGTTTTCCTCCCTTTTTTTTGTTCATCTTCAAGGAAAAAAGAAGCTCCGTAAAGTAGTAAAGCCAAAGGGATGCCAATATTCATGTGCCCAAATTGTGTTGAAGTTGCATTGGATAAAGGTCTCATAGAGCCCATTCTTTATTGTTGGATAGGAGGACTTTCATCCAAGAATTGATCTATGAACAATTTCCTTTAAATGCAATACTTGTCATACATATGGGGATTTTGTGGGAAAACTGTCAGCATGCCACTCCTCCACCTACTCCGAAACACTCTCAATCTCAAGGGAACTTGGAACAAAACAACATAGATCAGAAACCTCAATTTAGGCTGATGATGAATAAGAAGAAGAAACAATGCACACAATAAAAAAGAACATGAGTTTAATCCCTCTAACTCTAATCGATTACATGCTCTAGGAGTCTTAGATATCTTTGTAACAACACAGGAGGGAGGGGAGTCCCAACCTTAGAGGGACACTCCCCAGTCCATGGAGGTAATGATCCTTGAAGAAACAACAAACCCCCAGGTAGAGCAACAATCCTCTTCAACACAAGAGGAAGAATGTCATATCTAGTGGCCTTATGCCAAACAACTAGATATTCAAACTAACCAGTCCAAATAAGAATCTGAACAACAAATAATCCAAGCAATCATGGAAGAAGAGAAGGAAGAATAAAAAGGAAATAACAAAGGTTTAGTCCTCAAAATTATAAAAAAAGAGCCCCACCTCCCCACTCCTCACTTTTGCTCACTAGGGGAAGGAAATTCAATAAAAGCGAAGGAAAACATGGCAACACAAGATATTGCTTTAGGTATCTAAAATCTACTCTTCAACAACCATGGATTTGTAGGAGAATGGTGCCCCATAGATCCCCTCTTGTATGCAGAATAATATGGTTTAGTTTGTATTGTTTTATAGTCAAATATTATATAAGCAATTTGTTCATTTTTGCCTAAGTATCTATGGAACATAGAGAAATATAAGCAACTAAAGGGCATTACCTAATCAATTGCTATTCTAGGAAGTGGAGTACTTTGTAGGGAGAGAGACCCTAATAAGTAGAGTTGTAATGTTTTGATTAAAAAACAAAATCTGGGAAGTATTATAACTTTTAAGCAACCAATTTTAAATTGCCAATGCTTTTAAGACAATGGCTAAATGAGATGATATATATGGTTACATTAGTGGTTGATTTGCTTTCTACTTTGGTTCGTTGGTCTTTGTTATCGAACTAATACACTCACCTATACCTACTCCCTAATCAAATTTCATTTTGAAAAACATATATTCACTGTCGATTGAGTTGCGTTGCGGTAAATCCGTGAGAGTTTTCCAAACCAGACTTGGGAACTTGGGATAACAAGACAAGCCAAGTTATTATTTTGGCCAAAACAAACATAAACAAAAACATTTACATGCTATAGAAAGTATAAATTGTTTATTTCAATCACTTGTACAATATATTAAATACATCAAATTACTTTCTTAATTGTAACCTTAAAAGTAAATTATTTTTATTATTAAATAACTAACTTGAATAGTCAAGATTCAAAAGTTATGACTATGTTGGTGCCCCATGCCATAGACAAGTTCACTTGCAGTTGTCATCCATACAAGAAATTGTAGCAATCTTATGATTGGACAAAATCTTCTTGGGCAGAATAGTAGTGCCAATTGAAACAAAGTGCACTACCATTTATATATGCAAAGCGAACTGTAATCTGTTTAATAGGAGTGAACTTTATGGTAAATATATTGGGGAGTTTGATTGAGTTGCTGCATATTAATATTAATACTAATATTAAAATATCCCCAAATATACTTATTCTAAATTTTTTCTCCGTTAGTGAAGGACTTTCCAAATTAAATTGGAAAACATTGCTAAAGTGAACTCCTTTATGACAACTACATTGCCGACATTAATTGACCTGCTGCATATTAATATTAAAAGATTTCAAAATATACTTATTCTGAATTTAATAATACTAGGTCGTATACGACTTTCCAATTTATAGTAAATAAGGTTCAAAATTGCTTTTGATGCGTGTAGGAAACTCTTTAAGAAAATAGACATAAATGTTTTTTTCTTCATAATTAAACGATGCTTTACTTTTATCTTTTTATACATTGCTTTACTTCATGTTTTAAAAGACCAATAATGCTTGTCCATATTATCATTTAGTGTATATTCGATTTTAGCGATTGTTCCTAATGGTAAAATCCATAAAATGTTGTTAATTTAAGAAGTCACATTAAGAGCAAGAGCTCTAGGTTGAATCTTATTATTTTTTATGTTGTAGGCGTTTCACCAACGAGAAGCATGACCATCCATGTCTGCTAGATTCCTCGCTTATAGAGCGAATGGAATCCTGCCATGTGTTTTGCCGCTTTCGCCCACAAATTTCTCACTGTTATGGCTTCTCCGCATGATTTTAACAAATTTTGTTTACCATTTCTTGTAGGTACATTCGATGGACAACCTCCACACTTGGGATCAGATGACACAATTCCAGATCCAATTTCAGGCTCCCTTTTAACCTATTTTTTATGCCGCTGATATAAGACGGATTTTATGTTTGAGTGGTTTTGTAATACCACATAATCTAATATCTGCATCATTCATATGGGTACAATAAGCCATGTAATTCTCTGTTGATTTGCCAATCGAGAATTCCCATTTTAAGATTTATACGTTGTCTATTTGTCTTCGGGCACTAAGGTCCGTTTTCCAGGCGTTTGTTTCGTCATTTTCGCATGTCTATTATATCTTATTTATGGCTGACACATTGACAGTCAATTGCTTTGAAACTGACAAGCAAATTTCTGGTCAGTCGACTGCAAGGTCTCTTTCTTTTTTTTTCTTCATTTGCTGTAGATCTCATCTTTTCTTTTTGAAGAACGCTTGAGTTCATAAAAGATACATGACAAGTCGAGGGACATCGATCAGATATAACTGACAAAAAGTTGCAAGCCATCTACTCAATGTCAAGTCGGTGAGAGTCACGTCCAAGTTCCACTGCCTCTCCTCGACTGCTTGCACAAGTCGATCAGATGGTCGTTGGTGGAAAACGAAGAGCAATAGGGAAGCCGACCAGGCACTTTTAAAATGAGCAATAGTCGAACGAGGATTGACAGACAAATAAAAAGTATCCTCTTCATGTGCTGGGTTTTCGAATGGGTATCTCTAGATCGTCTTCTCATCAAAATCGCCAACGCCAGGGCTCTTCAAGTGAAACAAGCTCTATGAATTCTCTGAGCCTCCCTCAAAACCCGTCGGATTTTACTTTCTCAACTCAATTTAATACATCGATCGCAGCAGTGATTACATCATTTGAATCTTCAAATTCTGCTCGCATTCAGTCGAGCATCTCCAACAGTATTCCTCCCTTTTGTCTTGTGCGTAAGTAGATTTTTGAGATGGTCCCCACGTACAGCTTCATCTTGTAGGTTTCTTGCAAGATTATGTCGGCATCTTCCAACGCGCAACTGGAATTTTTAATTTCTTTTGTAGGTTGCTTGACGTCATCATCTTCTCGTTCAGGATCGAACTTTGGGTCTCCAAAAGTCAGCAGGGTCTCATGTAGGTAGTCACCAAAGGAACTGTCATGAACGCTAACACCTTTATACTCGAACAACTGCTGGTCAATAGGACTAATGATCGGCAGTGACTAATGAACATGGAAACCTGAAACAACAAAATTTGAGAGCATAGAATAATGCACATCATAATGATTGGTCAACTTCTAGGCTGCTTTCTCCCAAGGGATGGTCGAAGTTCGACATATCGTCGGCTATATCACTTGATTATCTCGGTCAAAATTTTCATGGCGGTACTATTTGTTTATCTTGGTGAGCTTATTAAAACATCCAACGATATCGTGTAATCCCTTTATTTATGGGCTCGTGTTGATTTATGATTGTGGCAGACTTAATTATGTGCTTAAACTTAGAAGTAATAAGGTAAAATCCTCCTCCACATATCACAACGTGCAAATATACATCAACAAAACTAAGTATTGACCAAGATGAAGTTTTGACGGATACGACCAAAAAGTATGTCAACCAAATAAAGTGTCGATCAAATCGACCACATAAAAATTCAACGGATTCTTGCAATGGTCGGTTGGGATGTAGTCGAGAGTTGTATTGGTTGTTGATATCGCAGTCCTTAGACAATTTAACCCCTGACTAATATGGTGTAGAACAAGACTTACAATCATCCATTTTAAATGACTTCCAAACATCCAAATCATATTTGAGTTGATACTGTCATTCATCTATAATACTTGAATGCCTAGAAATAAATGCAAAATACCAAGGTCAGTCATTTCAAAGGTATCTGCAAGTTGTTTCTTCAAATGAAAAATTAAGTCAATATTGCTTCCAGTGATCACTAAATCATCAACATACAATGCCACAATCAGCGTATCACCATGAATATGTAATACATAAATACTGTGACCACATTCACAACGTTTAAAGCCAACATTGATAAAGAAACAATCAATATTCTTATACTTAGCACATGGGGCTTGTTTCGAATCATACAAATACTTCTTTATTCAACATACAAGATTGAAATTGTTGGAGTATTAAAAACCCATCCATACCACTTTAGACTTAGGATATAATTTATTAATCATTTTTTATTAATTTCCTAAGTGTTGACTAGGTAATTTGGCCTAGTTTTGTCTGTTATGGGTCCACATGCCATTATGAGTCACTAGGGAACACTTGAGGATATTCTGGATAATATTTCCTAGTATTTTGTCTGATTTCTTTCCATTCCTGAGTTAGAAAGGCGCCTTCCTACTTTAGACAACTTTATCCTGCTTTTTCTGCTTTCTGGTGGATAAGGTAAAGCTACTTGACTAGCAAATTGACTCCACTTGGACAATTCGACCTACTCCTCTTTCTTCTCTCCAAAAGTCATCATCACATTCCATTTTCATATTAAGCCAATTCATGAGCTTTTAGACTGATTTGGAAAGTGCTTTTGACACCTAGGGTTTTTTTTTGCTTTTGGTAAGCATTTTCTTTTTGTGCTTTACAACTTGCCTTTAAGGCATTATATTTTCTCTCTTGAGGATGTATTATATATTGTAAACATATTGATGAATAATATAAAGTGATTTTGTCTCAATATATATTCTCTATTCTTATTCTATTATTCTCATAAATATTCCAAGTGAAGTTGTCTTATTGAATCTAGATCTAGGCAATCTAAAATCTCACAGGAATCTAACAAAAAATTAGGAGGTTGTTTCATTTATATTTATTCAGATACATATCCATGAAGAAAGGCATTTTTTACATCCATTTGATGCAGTTCCCATCCAAACCGAATAGCAAGCAACATAATTAGTTGAATATAGTTCATATTTTCAACAGAGGAAAATGTTTCAGTGCACTCATTGCCTACTTAATGAGAGAATCCCTTGGCTACCAAATGAGCCTTCCAACATTAAACAACACCTTCTGAGGTAAACTTGGTCTTGTAGTCCCATCAACACTTCACAATATTCTTTCCAGGTGGTCAAGAAACTAGATCCCAAGTGTGATTCTTTAGCAAGGACTCAAATTCAATAGACATAGCATTCTCCAATTGAGGCAATCCCTGAGAATTAGCATAGATGTCAAGATCACAAGTTTCAAGAACACATTCCATCAGGGAAACACTTCCATGTTGTTTCTGACTGTGGATCCACCGACCAATACTAGCATCATTGCCATCAGGTCCATCAACTTTGATGGTATTAGCAACCCAGTGAGGTACAAAAGACGTCAGTTAATCTAGTTAGTTGATTTCAAGAGGTCGAGTATGTGTTTTGACATCTATAGTCAATGCAGATAGACTTCCATTCGATTTAGGAACATAGGTCGATTGTATGGTTGAGACTTTAAAGGAATGTGCAGTCGATCCAGATTCTTCAAGAGTATCAAAAGGATCTTTTTGTAATAGATTGGAGGAATATATCAATAACTTAATACCTGAAGTATTCTCATCAAAGATCACATTCTTACTCAATATGATCTATTGTTTGACATGGTCAAATAATTAATAGGGATTATAATTTTTGCATCACATTCATCAGAATAACCCATCATGATGCAAGCATGAATTTTTGCATCCAACTTCTTCCTACAGTTATCATTGATATGTGCCAAAACAACACTACATCCAAAGGTTTTTATATGTCCGATAGAAGGTTTCCTTCCTTGCCACTTCGCAACTGGAGTCATGTCACTAACGACTCTAATCAGAACAAGTTTCAAGAGATAGTTTGAGCAGTAAACAACTTATGCTCAAAATTTAGTCAGTAGGTCTTTGTCCTGCAATAGACATCAAGCCATTTCCATTAAAGTCCTATTCTTTTTATTTTCTACGCCACTATGTTGAGGGGTGTGAGGGATGGATTTGTACCAATATACCATTATGTTCTAGGTGATATTCAAATTGTTGACATACATATTCTCCACCATTTTTTTTTTATCTTAGACATTTAATAGGTTGGTCACATTGCTTCTTAGCCAATGCCCTAAATTCTTTGAATCTTTCAAATACATGACTTTTATTCTTCAAGAAATATACCCATGTAAACCTGGGAAAATCGTCAATAGAGGTTAAAATATACTTCACAGTTACTAATTATTAAATGTACAACATCACGAGTCATTCTCCAAGCCATTCTTGTGCAACCGGGATTGGGCCTCATGTGTTGAGGTAGGGAGCCTAAGTTTGACTCAGGAACTTAGATTAGACTCTTGAGTTGGACTCAAGAATGACTAAGCATTCAATTGTAAAAGGTTATTCCTCATGTGTTGAGGTGAATGCTTTGATGTATCAAAGTGATGATGTTGTAAAGTCTTGTTGGATAAGGCTCAAGACTTGTGTGTCAAGTCAGATTCTGTTGTGGACCTCCAGTTATAGTAGTTAGCCATGGGGTGGACCTCTAGTTATAGAGGTAGATGCTTTGCATGTTGAAACATTAATTTTGTGTGATGTATTACTAACCATGGTCACCGATTTCTATTAAGTATCCTTTAGAGACTGACCACCTCTAGAGTGAATTACTTTTGCATATGATCATTTGGTCTGAGAATAATATAATATGATCACAACATTTGAAAATATTATGAGTATAATCTGATATGATAGATAATTAAAGTTAACACATATTGACCATGCATATAAGACAAGAGATAAAGATAAGATGTGATAAGAGATGAGAGAATTCAAATTGCACATAAAAGAATTAATTAAGAGAGAATTCAAATTGTTAAAATTCAGTGAAGACTTCAGTAAATCAAAGGAGAACTCGAATTGATCACTACAGTGATGTTAACAAGAAAGAATCAGTTAAGAGAGTTAACTAAGTGATATCAAAGAAGATCTAGTTAACTAAGTGTTATTGCATGGCGACACTTATATTAAGAGAGTTAACTAAGTGACATCAAAGAAGATCTAGTTAACTAAGTGTTATTGCATGACGACACTTATGTTAAACTAAAAGATGACACTTGAGTTGAGACAATTGCATGCCGAAATTTATGTTAGCCACCTAACTAAGTGGGAAAGCTTTCAGTTAATGGGCGAGTTCATCCTAATAATCAGTTCAGTAAGTTAATGTGTTGCATGAGAAGTGGGGCGCACTTCTTCATGCAAGGTTGATGCATCCAGATGGAGGGCGAGTTCATCTTGAAGTCATAAGATAAAAATAGAAGCCGATGCATGTGAAGAATGTATAAATATGTTATACAATATTGATGAATTCAATGTGAAGTGAATTCTCTTCTCCCTTGAAGGCAAGGTGCTTTTCTTTGTGCGGGATATTATTCCGAGTCTCTCTTCTTTATATTTCTCTTGCGTTGTAATTGCACCAGGGGTGCTTGATGTAAAAGACATTCTCTGCTATCTATCATAATTATACTCTGAAGATTTGCTGGGGTTTTTCATCCTCATTATTTTGAGGGTTTTTCCCAGGGTACATCTTGTGTTATGGTTGAATGTTTCATGTGATTGAATGGTTCATTTATTCAAGTATTCATTATTTATGAACTCAAAGTTTTAAAGTTCAAATCTCATCATATTTGCTCAAAAAAATTAACACTAATGAGGGCTTTTCATGCATGGGAGGTCACTATGAACAACTTCTGGTCGGTCTTACGCTCTCCATGCTTTCCCATAATCAAAGAGTTCCTGATGATGATTTCCAAGCACACATTCTATACAAAATCCATTAGGTGGAACGGTCTTTGGGAGACTAGTAACCATATTCTTTGTTACCATCATCTTCAATTTTCGAAAGTTCAAATGTCCAAGACATTCATGCCAAAATCAACTTGTGTCATCAATCTTAGCAACCAGTGCAGTCATTCCATAATCATGCCTAAGATATTCACAAAACTTATATAGACCATCTTTGGGATGAATATATCTTGAAGCAACATACACCCCCATGCCTTAAATCCTTTACGGTAAAGTGATATGGTCAAACCTCAACAACCTTGCTAGTTTGAGTGGGTTGATGAATTGACATGAAATTTGCACTTAAGCTAGGAACATGGTAGACATCATAAATTCTACCATGTTGACATTCAACATCTCCATTTCCAACAACCATGAGGGCATAGTCATCGGCTATATAAATTTTATGTTCTGGAGCTCCACTTGAGGAAGAGAATAGAGAAGCATCCTTAGCCATATGATGAGTACAACCAGAATCGATGATCCACTCAATCTGAGTGGTGTGGGCATGTAATGCATGGGAAGTGTTGATAGAAAAGTTAAAATTATCTACAGATCAGTTGATCGAGCGACCAACTGACATGTCTTCTTCAAGATGCTTGACCTTTTATTCCAAATATTTTATCTTCTTCTAATAGGTTTTCTCCACATGTCCCATGTTTCCACATTAATGACAGGTTTTCTTCTTTCGATTCTTGTTAGTCGAAGTTGACTCATTAGTCTTTCCTTTAGTAGGTTGGTCGATACACTCCTATCATCTATTCAAGATGTTTAGTCAACCTCGTTCTTTGTAATTTTGCTTGACCTTTACTTTGAGAAAGTGAGCATGGTGTCTACTACCAAGATTCCTTTCATCAAGAAGATTTTGTTGATCCTTGATCAATAAATCACAGAAAGTATCGAAGGAAAAGTCCTTACTGTCTTCCTTGTGTGACATCCAATTGGCGTCAAATGAGGAGCACCACACATCATAAGGTGTCTTTAGATTCATCAGGACCAATTGAATGAGATGTTCATCCTTCTTTGGAAAACATTTCCCACATTCGCCCAATTTCAACTGCAACTCCTTGATAAGAGCCAAATAGTCCTCAATCCTTTCAAAGAAATGGGGTTCTAGAGAGATCATCTCTTTCTCTATCTACATCAATTGACTTTCATTAACCTTTTCAAACAACGACTTCAACTTATTTCAGACAGTATGAGGACAGTCGATCCGACTTGTATGAAATAAAATATCCCTTGAAAGGTAGGTCATGATGACCCCAACAACCTCATTCTTCTTTCCGTCGATGACAAACTTAGCCTGGTTATCAGTCGAATCTGGATAGCAGTCTTGGTATACTGGCAGAGTTCCTTACTTTTTAGCAATGTTTCCATGGTTGGAGCACAAATTCCATAGTTATGGCCATTTAGAATAACAGGTTCTGTCTTGGGAGCTGTCCTTCTGATATCTTATAGATCTGATCTAAGTTCAAAGAGTACCAGTCAATAAATCTGCATCCCATAGTCCATCAACCCTAGATCCAACTCAACATGATACACATACAACAGGCTATGCCCGCAAGAACTCATACGACCATGGTGACCATTCTTCCCCCATTGGGTATCCTCCTCCAACATTAAGGCTGAAACCAACACGAGGGTTTTTCGTACTTCGGTACAGATTCCAACATCTCTAAGTGAACTCCTTCATTTTAATATATTGCTCAATTTGATCGAGTTGTTGTATATTAATATCCATACTAGAAAATCCCAAAAGTATATTCATTTTGAATATATTTTCAAAATGTATATTCATCATTTTAATTTCTTTTCAGGTGGTAAAATAATAATAATATTGTTTATAAAATGATGGTGGTGGTTGTTATTAAGGTTCCGTGAGACTAACTTTATGAGACCTTAAAAAAGTAAGGAATCACTTGGTTTTCTTTAGAATTTTGCTTTTGTGCTCAAAAAGTTGCAATCCTATCACCATAATTGTGATGAGTTAAAAGGTTAAGATAACCACCATGGTAAAAAATATTTTATAATTGTGCTCTAATGTTGGTGTAAGCATGACATTCTATAAGGAAGTGACCTTTTTGGGTGGAATAGGCCCATTCTACAACCGAGTATGGGGAGATGTGTAAGTCCTTCCGTGCTCATCCTATAGCTGACATGTGTCCTTTATAAAAAATAAAAAAATATTATAAAAAAATAACATGTCACTAAAATTAGATTTAAAATATTTAGAATGGCATATATATAAAACTACACAAATTAGATAAATCAAAACCATAAACATTGCATTACACACTTCCTCAACATTTCCACTCTAAAATGGGGTTTGCACCTCTGAGAGATTTGATCCCTCTGGGTGCTTGGTAGATCCCCTTTTAAGATGGATCTATGTTGGTGGTATCACAAAGATGACAAATTCTTTCCTATGTCAAGACTCGCAACATCTTATAAAACAATTTAAATTCACAACATCTTCTTATAAAACAATTTAAATAAAAAACTAATGATTGATCTATCTATCTATCTATCTATGTATATATATATATAAGATAAATTTATATTGTAAAATTTAATATAATAGAGAAGTTACATAAACTAGGGGATGGATGCCAATAGTGGTGCAACTTTTTAACCATTTTGTGAAACTTAATTCTCCATGTTCCCAAGCCAAAATGATGCCACATCAGCCACAAAGTTCCAAGTTGTCGAGCATTAGTGTATTTTTGCTTGGGACCCATGGGTGAACATTGATGTGACTTAAAATGTGATTTCAAATTTCGAATATTCATTTTATTTCAAAATTTAGAAAAAAAAAATTTAATAAATAATTTGAAAAACATAAAAATATTAATAATGGCTTATACATAAAGTACTTTAATGAACCACTTATGGTAGTTAGTTTTTCCACTCCTATCTCCACTACTAATTCCTTGTTCACATACTAACATCTATCCCCTAGTTGCACTCTCGAAAAGTAAACAAGATACATTGTTAATTGAGAGATTCAATGACATACCATCCTCACTCAAGAAATACCATAATTTTGTAAAATACTCACCAAATCCAAATCCAAGTATTATCTTAAAAAAATAATATCATGAATACCAAATTTTATTGCTATATTCATTAAATGCACGAATGCCAATATCATCATTGCACAATGTAACATGGTTAACCATGATGAGATGTTCTTCGTGTTCTATTCACCGCTCTCATTCAATCCTTACCTACTTATAACTTATCTTCCCACTTTTGAAATGTTGGAGCTGTTATCACTCCACTCCATTCCTTCGCGTTTGTTTTGGATGCCAATCTCCTCTGCAACTGAAATAGAATCGTTATGATCCTCAACTTTGATAGCTTCTTTGAGCTCTGCCACTACCTCACTCACACTCGGCCTACAAGACGGTGCAGCCTCAACACATCTCATGGCCGTTTTGGCAACACGAGCCATGGATTTCATGTCAAAAGCTCCACGCAACCTCTTGTCTATGATTTCTGTTATTTTGCCACCATTTTCATCCATCTCTACAAGATAAGGTGTTACCTGCAATTATGCCAATACTTATTGATGTTAGAGATACTCTACATGCTGTTAAATATAAAATTAAATTAATTTATATTTCTACAGTGCTGTTAAATATAAAATTAAATTAAATTATAATTGGGATGATGGATGATAAGATTTAAATTAATTTATATTTAGGATGATTGAAGAGAAGATTCCTTACCCATCGAACGATGTTTACATATGATTTCTACCGCATATGATTTCTAACAAAACCACACCAAAACTATATACATCACTTTTCTCCGTCAACATTTGAGTGTTATAATACCTGCCAAAGTTTGTAAAAAAATTAACTAATTAGTACTTCAAAGAATGCATAATTGCATGTATTCTTGAATTTTATAATTTATAATGTATTAAATTAAAAAATTGCATAATTGCATATATTATTGAATTTTATTATTTATAATGTATTAAATTAATAAATTTGTTAAAACATAAATGTAAAATTGCATATATTATTGAATTTTATTATTTATAATGTATTAAATTAATAAATTTGTTAAAACATAAATGTGAAAAATGGAATGAATTAATTGAAAATAAAAGAATATATATTTTTTTAATTTATAATATATTTAATTAATAAATTTGAAAAATACATTAAATTAATTTAATATAAAGAATATTGTAATTAGAGTAAGTTATATTTACTCTGGATCCAGGTATCCGAACGTTCCTTTCACTACAGTGGTAGCATGAGTAGCCTCCCCGTCAATTGTCATCCTTGAAAGACCGAAATCAGCCAACTTTCCATTCAAATGGTTATCTAAGAGAATATTGGCTGTCTTGATATCCCTGTGAATTATCTTCGGGGTGGAACCCACATGCAGGTATTCCAGGCCTTCACATAGAAATCGAAGGGAAGGCAGATCGCGTGACGTGAGATATACAGTTATCCATTGGTGTAGTGTTATTTTACCGTAATCAAAACTTAAAACCAATGGCGTTTACATCATACAGATATAATGTACAAAGTAATAAAGAAATAGAGTTACCTTGCGCTGCATCTAAAGCTATTTTGAGCCTTGGTTTCCAATTTAAATCGGAATTTTCTGCCAGAGGACCTGGAAAAGAAAACAAAAAACCAAATGCTCGTTGGTTTCCTTGACTTTTCTATTGAATAAAAATAACATAAATTTCTACAATATAATTTACCGTAAAGATGGTCTCTTAGGGACCCTCCTGACATGTGCTCATAGATGAGCATGGCTTCTCTAGTTTCGTTACAGTAGCCCAATAAAGATACCAAGTTCCTATTGTTAATTTTAGAGAGAAGGTCAACCTGTTCATGAGATACATATAATAGTTAGGGTGCAGTAGCCAATACTGATTTGCATAAATTGGATTACATGATAATATGTTAGAATTACCTCATTCAAGAACTCTTGAATTCCTTGTCGGGAAAACAATGAGAGCACTTTTACGGCTATAGCTTTGCCTTCGGGCAATACACCAAAGAACACCGATCCAAATCCCCCTTGACCGATCTCTTCACTAAAGCTTTCTGTGGCGGCTATCATCTCATTTAGAGTGAAGGCACGGGACTTTGTTGGATTTGGCACCATAATCATTGAGTAATCTGCAAATTGTTGTTCATAGAAAGTATAGTTAATAATAGTAAAAGCACAATTATTCTGCACGAAAAATATGCCATTCCATATGATAATATTGACCTGGGTATAACAAAGATCTTGGTTCCTTTTTCACCGCTCTGTTTTCCGTGGCTACGCCCTTTTTTTTCTCAGTTTTTTGCGATACATAGCAACAACCACTATGAGCGCTAAAGCAATGATTAGAATTCCGCTGAACGTTATTATCAGGACAACCTTTAATTTAATTTTGTTGGAGCGTTTCGAGTTATGGAATGTTTCGAGTTTTGTTGGACAAACCCTCTTATTCATTAGCAGGGAGGGGTTTCCTGAGTACCTGTGACACATTAAAGTTCCATAAACGCGTGCATGCAGTTAGATTAATCAGATTCATTATTATTATCTGAGGAAATTTTCTAGTATAGAAAATGCCTAACCCTCTAAATCTTAAAATGCGGTTTCTGTAGAAACATAAGGAATATAAAATAGGATATAGGATATGAATACCTTAGTTTCAACGAACAATCGAGGAGAATATGGTCAGGAATTACACCATTGAAATTATTGTTTTCTATATTCCTGTTACAATATAAGTTGAGACATTGAGTACAAAATTTAAAAAAAAAAATTATAAAAAATGAGAAGAGCCAGAGACGTACAACGCTTTAAGGTTTTTTAATTCAGATAGCCACTCAACAGTGCCATTCAAATGATTGTTTTGTAAATATCTGCATAGCAATCAACGAAAATTTTGGTTTTGTGAAAATATATAACAACTTCAAAAATATGCGCAAAATAATTTAAGGTAATTTTAAAAGAAACTTACAATCTTTCCAACATAGTTAAAGGCGCTAAATTTGGCATTGGTCCCATTAAATGATTATTGTCGAGTGACCTGCTAATTTCAACACGAATGGGTAAATGCTGCACTCACAATGATTATAACCATAGAGTTCTGTGTGTTCTATGTTCGCATGTAAGGTTAACAAACGATTAAGAAGATTCCCATACATCTCAACCATATTCCTAAACTACAATTGCCATTGGTATTTCTTGTATTCAACATTGTTTATTCTTCACGGGCTAGTTAGAGGTTACACAGAACAAAAGGATCGAATTTTGCTTACATATTAACTATTGCAGTCAACTGTGCAAACTCGTGAGGCACTGATCCCGTAAGATTCCTTCCCGACAAATCGCTGGCAACAAGAATAACAGAATTATTATAATTTATATATGTCATATCATCATGATTTCAGTTGTAAATAAATCGAAGATTGAAACTTACATTGCAGAAACTCTTACTGGCCCAGAGCTGTTCTCACAGCCAATTCCTTTCCATGGTATCAAAAAGCAAGGATCAACAGAATTCCAATCTCTTATGTCAAACGAACCGGAGATAGTCTCAAGAGCTTTAACTGCAGAATAAATACTTCGTTAGGCATTGATTTATAATATCAGTAATTTACTTATGAGAATTTTGCGAGGTCGAGGCTTACTATCATCTGAAAATGTTCGCAGTTCAGATTCCACAGTCCAGTAATACTCGTAAGCATTGATTATAGGAGGAAGGGTGGAGTTGTCCTCAACCAATACAAAGTTAGCGAGCTGACCTATGAATGTATCCTGAAAAGAATAATTCCGCACCAAAGTAACAGGGTATATTTGTATACCATTTACAGTCAAATTAAATGATCTTGATTCGGACATATTAAGAGTCTCAATCTCCGCAAAATAGAACGCCACATATGTGTTCCACGCTTTGGATGATTCGGGAAGGACAAAAGAAACCAAGCTTTTCACAACCCATGCAGTTTGCATGACAGTTGTTGGAGGAAGCTTTGTGGCATCGCCTGTTGAAATAGCTTCTTTCGAACTTACATTCCGTAAAATATCTAAATGATTATATGGCGATGGTGTCCAGATGCGGTCGAATTTGTCCTGAGGATACCTGCTCAATTAACCATACAAATCTTATACAGTTCCATGTTGGCAAAGAGGATGTGGAAAATTAAAATTTTTGTAAGATAAATATAGAAATTTAAAAATATTCACCTAACCGTGGAAGTTCCACCAAGATCGTATCTATCTTGTGTAGTCAACATTGTTCCTATCCTGGCAGCATGATACATGCCCTCTTGGAGCCTCCTCAATTCGATCAATAGTCTCGGAGGTTCTGACTAAGCAAACGTACAGTTGAAAGTCATATTTTCGTAAGAAGATGGAAAATCTCGCTTAGTGATCACGTTTTGCACCGCCAATATATCCGTGGTCTCAATCGAGAAAGCGAAGCTTGGCAATTGTTGGTATCCACTGAAATTTCTAGGGGCAAACCATAATCTTAAGAGGTAAGGCACATTAGAGTCTACAGCCAACTGATAGCAAGACTTATTAAGAGGCTTTGGGAACACACGTAGACTATGCAAGTATGAACCAAAGGCTTGTTTGCTAGCATCCCCTATGTCAGCTGACTCGCCTACGTCTATGTAATCAGCATCAGTTACCCATGTTATATTGTTTTCCGCGGTGTAACTTGTTTTTCCTCCACAAGTGATACTCAAAAATCCTACACACCACAAGAAAATAGTTAATAAAGAGCCCTATAAGAGCCTCAGATTATAAAGTAAACGAAAGGAAAATACTCCAACAATATATTTAAGAGTGCACACACAGAAAAGACTCCAACATTCTATTTAAGAGTGGGCCCACACGAGCCTTTTCTTAGATATAGTTTGTTGCATGGCATACCTGGTTGAGCAGTAATGACAGAAACTAAAGCCAAGAGCAACCCCAGCGGAGCTATCCAACCGCCCCATTTTCCATAACGACTTTTGTCCATCGGCCCAACCATTTTTACGAAGTGATCCGGAAGCAGTAGATTATATTTCACCTTCAGCGTTCTCTACCAACTCTGTTGCGATCCCTCCTCTACGTGACCTGAAAAGAGCGTAAATTATATTTCACCTTTCACCATTTCTCCACCGTGTGATTAAATGCTAAACTTGTAATACTTCTCGTTATTGATGGGTTTTCCATCGCTGTGGAGTTAGAAATTAGAATCTTGGATTGGATTTAATGTGGGACGTGTTATGCTCGGACTTCACTAATAGGTTTTCGTTGTCATTACATACTATTACATGTTAACTTATTATTCCCTGCCAAGGCAGTAACCGTTGGTTAGTCAATATGTTAGTCTATTACATTAAATATACAATTATGATACGTGTACCTAAAAACTATGTGCAATGCAATGTATTTTCCAAGAATTTGCTTCCTTAAAAGGCCCTGTGCATCATAAAGATGAGATAAGGAAGACGAGCAGCAGCTTCAATCGTCTTGACCATTGACCAAGATAATCCACTTTTTCACGAAAAGGCCCCTCAAAAGCCACCACCCTTGTATTCTTTTATTTCATCTGCTCTAATAGATTCATAATCTTTTATTTCATCTGCTCTAATAGATTCGATATAGTATGAGGATCCTCCTAACTCTTCGAAGGAGTTGAATTGTTTTTCATTTTCTGCCCTCAAGAAATAAAAACTAGCAAGTGCCCCATGAGGAGTAAAAAGGGTAAAAAGGAACGTTGAGTTACTCAAAAAATACAAGGAAGGAATGGTTTTCATCTTTATTTTCTCCGAGGCATAAAAAGAAAACAACTCATAGATCTTCATAAAGGTAGGAATGCTCTTTATTCTAAGGTTGCCTTTGTTTGTCCTTGGAAGATGTGTTTTATCCTTCTATCTAATGCAAAAAAGAGCTTCAATAAAACTATCTTAAAATGGAGGAAGTTGGGACTATCTTTAGATCAAGGGCTTCATTCAATAATGGAAACAAACTTATTCAAATCATGGGTTTAAAGTGGATACGTGCATCTTAAGAGGAAGTGTTGCTTATAACTACCTTAATGTTGGGTTGCTTGACCCAATTTTAATCCCGAAAAAATCACAATGCATTTCCTCCTTGTATAAGTTTTAAGTACATTGATATTTTTCCATGTACATAATGTTTATATATTTTTACTTCAAACATATATGTTTTAGACTACCAAATTGTTAAACTATATGTCAGAGAGCCTCTTTAAAAAAGTTCACTTGTTTGTAGACGACAAAAAATGCGAGAATCATGCTCATGGTTGTCATTTTTCAACTATGGTTGGACTTGATGATGCATCAATGGCAAGCATGCTCATGGTTGCCATTTTTCAACTATGGTTGGACTTGATGATGCATCAATGGTTGTTTTTTGACCAATCATTAAATTCCCAATGAAGTACTATCCAAATATTTGCATAATAGATTTCAGATTTCACTGCTTTTGTTAAGTTCACATGGATTAATGTGTATGCTTGGACATTTCCTCTAATGATTATAATTAGCTCTCAATTCTCAGGTCAAATGTTTAATTACTTTTTTCTCTACTTATCATATACAAGGTTTCAAGCATACTTGAAAAAAACTATGGACAACGTCTTTCCACAGAGTAATTGCAGTTCCCCATATGACATCTCATTGCATTGAAATGCACAACTTCAAGTTCCATTCTTTAGATTTCCTTAGTAATGAACAAAGTAGTAAGCCAAATGACCAATTTTGCAATGAAAAAGAAGGTGTTAAGTATGATTCTAGCTTGATCCAGACCAATTATTTGTGAAGATCCTACTTCAGTAGTGCCTGACTCATATGGCAGGCATGAAATCCAAACAATGGGTAAAGCCCTCAAAATGTTTGATAATGCTGCAAAAGATCACCAAGCAATATCTTCCTCCTCTATAGTTACTTCTTTAGATGCACTAGAATCGAATGGTAGGCCCGGGTCTCAAACAATGGATAATACCACATCTATGCTCAATGCTTCTATAGGAAATATTGTAAAGGTGTCAAGCTCCTCCATACAAAAAGTGAAGGTAACAATCCTTCCTTCCTCCATTAAGAAAGCTCTAGCTCTATTTGGAAAGGATTACACACCAGAGGCACTCCAAAAACATGATAAGCTCAAGCCACAAATAGCAATCGAGACTACACTAACATTTGATTCTACTGCAAGAAATCCCATGTCAATGCCAGCCACCTCTCTCAATAAAGCAAAAAATCTATTCTGTGAAATATCCTTATTTAGAAATAATGGGTAATTGCAAACCCAACACTCAAGCAGATAATATATTTTCAGTAACGTTACAAACTGACCCAAGAAATTGCTTGGTAGCATCTTCTATGTCCATCAAGGAAGCACACATTCTTCTGGAGGAAGATGCAAACAAAGTGCTCAAATCTAGCCCTCTTCATGAATTGTCTAACAACAACAAGAATTTTAGATCTATTAAGGAAAACACTCAAATCGCTTGTATATTTCAAACATCAACTGAAAAACCCGTGGCAGTGTTGGACTCGGGAGACTTCATTGAAAAGAGCTCGACGTATTCTTAGTGAAGATTGCACTAATGATGTCAATGAATACAACCATATCGCTGGCATGTTTCAAATAGTTCCTAAAAATCTTGCAGAATCATCATTGTCTATTATCTGAAGAGTAGAAACTATTCTTAGCAAAACCGACATGGAAAAATGTGATCTTATTACTAGTGACACGGGTGATGGTGAAGAAAAACTGAAAAATAATTTAAGAGATACATTCGTTGCAAACCTTGGACAAAGTCCTTCACTTCCACCAAATCGTACTACATCAAAATGAGCGACAACTAATGGATACTTTGTTCCAAATATAAGAGGCCCATATCCTTACCATTTTTTCCTTCCAAAAGCTCAATCTTACTCATTTTCAACAATTTTCATTGAAAAATACCTCATTCCCATAGACATGAAGTGTTTCCCCTGAAAAAATAAGTTTTAACTACAGTAAAAGTTCTCCGCTAAGATATTTGGTGCAAATCATTAGATGCAAATGATTTCCCTAAGATATTTGGTGTAAATCATTGGATGTAAATGATTTTCCTTTATGAAAAGAAATACAAGCAACACACTTAACAATAAGGATAGGAAGTAAATGTCTTCACAATCATGAATCTTTAGTCAATAGAGATCGAATGACGAAAGCAACAAGGTGTACAAGGATTTTTATGGGTGATGGATGATAGGATGTAAAACTCCTTGCATTCATGAAGCCTTTTTATTGGAGATGGATGAGAGGTTGTAAAAGTTTTAAAATCCATGAAGCGGCTTCGATAAAGAGCAGAGATTAAGTATGCATAAGAATGCTATAGGAAGGGACAAGTCTATGCAAGGTTTATGCCATTAGAGATGGGGTACACTATGAAGATGTAAATGTCTATAACATTAATAGAGAAGGTTTATGCCATTAGAGATGGGGTACACTATGAAGATATAAATGTCTATATCCTTAATGGAGATGGATTGTAGCCTATACCCTTAATGGAGATGGATTGTAGTGGCTTTTCTTGTTTTTACAACATTGGATGTTTGGATGCAGATGTATTACTTGTGTTTTTTTAATTTTTAGATATATTATTTGTGTTTTTTAAATTTTTATGTGTTATGTATAAATGGATATTGATTTATATAGAATATGGTTTTTTTACAGTTAAAAGTGTTTAGGTAGAATATATAATAATAATAATGATATTTGTTCTCTCTTTTTAGATTCCTTAATTGATAGACTTGAAGAATGATATCTAAAGTGATATCAGTATTCATTTAGTCAATAATTTTTTGTAATTTGATTATTTAAATTATGCTAAATTCAAAAATCATAATTCATACTATATTACAGTTTTGAAATATCAAAATTATAAATTTAAAAAAATTGCAATTTTAACTATCCGATTTAAATAAAATATTTTAAAAACCTAACAAGAAATAAAGCATTTTAATTAGAGCTTAGTCCAACCCACAATTGAATTCCATTTACTCTGATTCCTGCCTAGCTACCCCCTCTCATAAAAAGGAAGTGGGATTTATAAAGCGGTAGGAATTTCCAATAATTCCATTGATGTTTATAAGCCTAAAATCACAATGGGCAGCGTGTCTATACCTTGTGGCCTCCATTCCATCAATAGGGAGACTTCCAATATCCACAAAGTAAACTTTGATTAGACTTATATATGTGGTCTGATTATGAGACACGTGTGACTGCATTATGCGTCATGATTTGTTGATACAACCTTATTTTAATGTCAAAACCAACCTTACTTTTAATGTCAAAACCATCTTGACATGACACCCCATTCCATATGTCAAACTCAAGCTCAACCATGAAATCATTTTCAATTTTCAATCCTAGTTATAATTTTATTTTTTTATCAAAATTACAATTTTGTTATCATTCAAATTGTATTTTCAAATCAAGTCAAATTGTTGAAAAATACTACCATTCAAAATCCAAATCATCATATATTTAAACTAATGCACTAAAAAACCTCTATCCAACAATTTAAGCTCGAATTTGGTTAACACTATAAATTAACTTTTCATTAATCCATCTCTTTGATTTAACAATATTCTAATTCACCTTCTTTTTTTCAATTGACTTAACTAATTAAATTAATGGGGAGATATTAAAAATAAATATACACAATATTTTTTAAATACCTTTTATTTTATGCTATTTTGATGGATATGGTTTATAACATAGCCAAATTTCACTGAATAAAAATATTTTACATTAAATATAGTTAAAATTGTCACAAAACTATATAAAATTTATATAAATTTTAATTATTTTACAAAATATCAGGAAATTTAAGAATTAGTAAAATTTCTCAAAATTTATACACTTTAAAAAATGATAAATCCTTAATTTTTTCTAATATCTTTTGTTAAAATTGTGACAACTAATTAACAATAACTAAACTAAAAATGGTTTGTCTAATTGTTGGTTGGTTGGCAGTTCTTCTGAACGTGGTAGTTCTTCATATACGTAACTTCTTCACAATCATATTTATATGTAATCTTGGAGAGGAGAGAATATAATCGAGGAGAATCAGTGGTTGAAGAATGCCTTGCATATAATCACCATTATTGAAAGGAATAAGATGTTGATACTTTGCCGGATTGATGTTTCGCCAAGTGTTAGAGTTTTACCACGTTAAATTCTCTGTGTTTGATGAATGTATTTATTGTTCATTATTATTGTTATTAATTTGTTATTACAGACTTCGGAATACCAACAAGTGGTATCAGAGCCATTGGTGTCTAACCAGAGAGAGTGTGAAAGCGTGTAACCTGCTGCAGCCCGTTGTCAGGGAGACCAATCTTTAGGAGTCTGCAAGTGAAGAGAGCCACTATCGTTCGTCGCTTCTGCAAGTGAAGAGAGAGGCACCGAAAGTTTGAAGAGAGTGGAGTCTGCAGCCTTAGTGATAGCTGCTGAGAGGATGCTGGTGAAGGAGCAGACGACCACGGTGGTAGAGGACGCCGGTGTAGGAGCAAAGAGCCACCGTCTGTCTGCTGACAGAAAGCTCCTGCGTGAGGAAAGCCACCGTGGAGTTGACAAGAAAGCCGCCAAGTGATAGCCGCTGCCGTTGTTGTATGGAGGAGGAGCTCGTGCAGGATAGAGGAGTCGTTCCTGCAGACACCCGTGAAGTTTGCTAGAGTCTCGATCCATGAAGCAACCAGCAGAGGAAGTCGGTGAGCCCACGCAGGGGTTAGGTAGAGAGCTGTCGTTTCATCGTGTGGAGGAGTCGTAGAGAACGAGCGAGCAGACGAGAGGCAGATTGTGAAGATTGCAGAAGAGAGGTCGTGCTAAGAACTCTAACCGGTTATGCGTGGAAGTGTGTAAGGTTTGCCATTTGTGCTGATATTCTGTGGTGAAGGTCAAGCCGGTGGTGGGAAGGTCGAGTAATATTTTTTACAAATACTTCTATCACATTTACATGTTTACACCGTATTTTTAAATTTTTTGGGCATATATATATTATATTGGATATATATATAGATATAGATCATATAATTGTGTTTTGTGAAATCTGTAAGATTTTGATCATATTTGGAAGTCTGAGAAGTATAATAATAAAAAAAAATGATGGGTAAAGTATCCAGTTCTAAATTTGAGATTGAAAAGTTTAATGGTAAGAATAATTGAGTTGTGGAAATTTAAGATGCGAGATTTCTTAGTTCAGCAAGGGTTGCAGAAGGCCTTAGATGGCAAGAAAAAACAACCTTTGTCTATGACAGATAGTGAATGGGAGGAGCTAGATGCCAGAGCATTTAGTACAATTCGGTTATGTCTTGCGGATGATGT
Organism: Larix kaempferi; assembly: GCA_027924585.1. Taxonomy (NCBI): domain Eukaryota; kingdom Viridiplantae; phylum Streptophyta; class Pinopsida; order Pinales; family Pinaceae; genus Larix; species Larix kaempferi. Next base: position 16,518,444 of record BSBM01000757.1, on the reverse strand, counting down.
CTTATTTAATATCGCTGGAGAAAAGACAACAGCGAGTTTATGGTGCAAATTGGAAAGCTTGTATATGATGAAGTCTTTGACAAACAGAATTTACTTGAAGAGACAGCTATACGGCATGAAGATGAAAGAAGGTACAAAAATTGCAGAACATTTGAATGTGTTTAATACTCTTATTTTCCAATTGAGTAGTATGGATGTTAAGATTGAAGATGAAGATAAAGCAGTAAATCTTTTAGTCACTCTACCTAAGTCTTGGAGTCATGTAGTATCTTCTATTAGTCTTAGCACATCTTTGGAATTTGACACCGTGGTTGGAGCTTTGTTGTCTGAGGAGTTAAGAAATAAAGCCATAATTGAATCCTCTACACCAGAAGCTTTGTTTGTTAGAGGTCGATCCAAAGAAAGAGGGGAAAAATCAAGAGGTTTTTCTAGATCTAAATCAAAGGGAAAAAAGAGCAAAATCAAATGTTGGTACTGCAACAAGAATGGTCATATCAAGAAGGACTGTTGGAAAAGACAAGAATAAAAGAAAAAGACTCCAAGTCTGAAGCAAATTCAGTTGAAATTGATTCAAGTATGGTTGATGAGGTGTTGTCCATTTGTAATATTTCTGATTACAATGAAGAATGGTTGTTAGATTCTGGGGCTTCACACCATGTCTGTCCTCATAGAGAATGGTTTACTTCTTATCAAACAGTTAATGATGGTGTAGTTCTTTTGGAAGATAATTCTTCATGTAAGACTGTTGGTTTTGGAAGTATTAAAATTAAAATGTTTGATGGAGCTATTAGAACACTAATGGATGTTAGACATGTGCCTAAATTAAAGAAAAATTTAATATCTTTGGGAGTGTTGGATTCTTGTGGTCATAAGTTTACAAGTTTAAATGGGGTTATGAAAGTATCTAAGGGTGCTTTAGTGGTTATGAAGGCATTGAGAGTAGGAAACCTTTACAAACTGATTGGAAAAACTCAAGTTAATGAAACGAAATTGATATCTAAAGTGGCATCAGAATCCACTCGATTATGGCATCAACATCTTCGTCATATGAGTGAGAGAGGACTACAGGTATTAGTGAATCGTAAATTACTTCCAAATCTGAAATCTTTAGATTTGATGTTTTGTAGACATTGTATATTTGGAAAACAGTGTAGACAAAAATTCAAAGTAGGGATTCATGCAAGTAAAGGTGTACTTGATTACATACATTCTGATGTATGGGGTCCATCCCCTACTATTTCTTATGGAGGAGCAACATATTTTTTGTTTTTTGTTGATGATTTTTCAAGAAAGGTTTGGGTCTATATTTTAAAAAGAAAGGCCGATGTGTTTGACACTTTCAAACGTTTTAAAGTTATGGTTGAAAAAAGAACTGGCAGGATGATCAAGTGCTTAAGAACGGATAACAGAGGTGGGTTTACTTCTTTAGAGTTTGAAAAGTTTTGCAAAGAAGAAGGGATTGTAAGACATAAAACAAATGTATACACTCCTAAGCAAAATGGCGTTGCAGAACGTATGAACAGGACTCTTCTAGAGAGAGCAAGGTGCATGCTCAGTGATGCTAATTTGGGTCAAGGGTTGTGGGAAAAAGCAGTTTCTACTGCTTGTTATTTAATAAACCAATCACCTTCAATCGCAATAAATTGTCAAATTCCGGAAGAGGTATGGACTGGTCATCCTTGTAGTAATTCGAATTTGAAAATTTTTGGTTGTGAAGCTTATGCACTTACTCCTAAAAATCAGCATTCTAAGTTAGACCCCAGGTCGAAGAAATGCATCTTTGTAGGATATGATGATGTGATAAAAGGTTTTCGATTGTGGGATCCTACTGCTTCGGAAAATCGTCATTAGAAGAGATGTAATTTTTGATGAATCTTCTCTCACTAATTCAGAAAATGTAAAAGTTGATGTGGAACAGGAACAGGTACCGTCTAAACAACTAGTTCAGTTGAAGTTTCCATCTTCTAATGACTTAAAGAAACAAGAAGAAGTTTCTAGTGATAAAGAAGTCATAGAAGATGAAGAAATTGTGGAAACTCCACAATCTACACCACCTACACCAAGAAGATATACGAGGGAAAGAAATCCTCCTAAAAGGTATTCAGATTATGTTTCGTTTGTTGCTTTATTTACTGATGATGGAGAACCATCTTGTTTTCAGGAAGCCATTGATTGTGTTGACAATGCTAAATGGAAGATGGCTATGGAAGATGAAATGGATTCTCTGAAAAAGAACGAGACATGGAATTTGGTTGAACTTCCCAAAGATAGAAAAGTTGTTGGATGTAAGTGGGTCTTCAAGTTGAAGAAAGGTATTGATGGTAAGATTGAAAGATACAAAGCTAGATTGGTCGCAAAAGGGTATTCTCAGATGGAAAGTGTTGATTATCATGAGAATTTTTTCACTAGTTGTTAAGCTTGTATCTATTCATATTGTGTTAGCACTTGTTGCATTGCTTAACTTGAAGTTAGAGCAACTAGATGTTAAAACTGCATTTTTACATGGAGATTTAGATGAGGAGATTTTTATGGAACAACCAAAGGGTTTTGTGTAGCATCGTAAAGGAAAATTAGTTTGCAAGCTTAAAAAATCATTGTATGGCCTGAAACAATCATCCAGGCAATGGTACAAGAAGTTTGATTCTTTCATGGTGAGCCACGGTTATACTAGAAGTGAATATGATCATTGTTTGTACTTCAAAAGTTTGGGTGACATATTCATTATCTTATTATTGCATGTTGACGATATGCTTATTGTTAGTAAAATCATGGACGAGATTGACAGGTTGAAGGCTCAGATGGCTAGGGCATTTCATATGAAAGATCTTGGAGCTGCAAAACAAATTTTGGGTATTGAAATACACAGAGACAGAAGAAATGGTAAAATTAGTTTTTCAGAGGAGAAGTATGTTGAGAAAATACTGGTAAGATTCGGAATGAATAAGGTAAAACTTGTGAATGTTCCGTTGGCTTCCCATTTTAAGCTTTCTTCATGTTTATGTCCTAGTAATGGCGAAGAAAAGGATTATGTATCTCGTGTTCCATATGCCAATGCAGTAGGATGTTTAATGTATGCGATGGTGTGTACTAGACCTGATATTTCACATGTAGTAGGTGTTGTCAGTAAATACATGGAAAATCCGGGAAAAGAACATTGGAATGCAGTGAAATGGGTGCTTCGTTATTTAAGAGGCACAAGTGACTATTGTATCACTTTTAATAAGAACAGTGATTCTATATGCGGTTTTGTTGATTCAGATTTTGCAGGTGATTTGGACAAGAGAAGGTCTACTTCTGGATATGTTTTTACTCTTGTAGGTGGAGCTATAAGTTGGATGTCAAAGCTTCAAGAAACGGTTTCTTTATCCACTACGGAGGCTGAATACATTGCTGCCTCACATGCTTGCAAAGAGGCGATTTGGCTGAAAGGTCTACTTGAAGAAATTGGAAGGTTGCAGAACAATGTGCCTGTTTTCTATGATAGCCAAAGTGCTATACATTTGGCTACAAATCCTATTTATCATAGTAAGACTAAACATATTGATGTAAAGTATCATTTTGTAAGACAAGCCATTAGTGAAGGTGGAGTAGATCTGAAAAAAGTTCATACTCAAGAAAATTCTGCAGATATGTTTACAAAACCAGTGTTATTAGAGAAGTTACGGTGGTGTGTAGCTTCTCTTGGTTTGAAAAAGAAGTGATGAATAGTTTCCGGCAAAGTATTAGACGATTTGTTGTCAAGGTGGAGATTGTTAAAATTGTGACAACTAATTAACAATAATTAAACTAAAAATGGTTTGTCTAACTGTTGGTTGGTTGGCAGTTTCTCTAACTGGTGGTATTTCTTCATATACGTAACTTCTTCACAATCATATTTATATGTAATCTTGGAGAGGAGGGAATGTAACCGAGCAGAATCGGTGGGTGAGGAATGCCTTGTATATAATCACCATTATTGAACGGAATAAGATGTCGATACTTTGTCGGGTGGATGTTTCCCCAAGTGTTGAGGTTTTACCACGTTAAATTCTCTGTGTTTGATGAATGTATTTATTGTTCATTATTATTGTTATTAATTTGTTATTACAGACTTTGGAATACCAACATCCTTTATTCTTTTCTTTAAAGCTTAATATAAAATGGAGTGAATCAAATTTATGGTGAATATCGATGGATTTAATTCATCATGTTTTCATCCTCTTTACAATGTCAAAAAAATCTTATGTCATTTAGCAAATTATGTTTCCTAAATAAAATAAAATAAAATGGAATGGAGTTGAATAATTATTTTAAGTTTTGGATTTTTAAGATTAGTTTGGTTGGAAATTAGGTGATGAATTTTTGTTGAAATTGCCATTTTGCATTGTTCAAATTGCATTTTTTATTGCAAAAATGGATTCAACATCAAAAAAATCTAAAAGATGTATTCAACACCTTCAAAAACCCCTAAACACCTCAATTCTGGAATTCCAACAATGTATATAGGCAATTCCAAAAAACCTCCAAAACTTAAAACGTAAAACTTAAGCCAACACCAAATGAAATTGAACATCAAAACTTGATTGCATTCAGCACATAAAATATTGGGTGAAGATTAACATTAAGCAAAATCATTATACCCATAGTTGCCTCAAGTTGCCAAAACTATCCCAGAAATAGAACCTGGTCGTAATTCCCTGCAATGTTATCAGACTCTCTCAGGCGATCAACCTGTAGTTTGATTACCATCTAAACCGATCATCAATTATGTTGTCTGGAATTAAAACAAATTAGTGATTATTGCAGAAAATAATGCGTGCTCACAGAAATTGATGCGGAGCATGGGAATTGGCGCGGGATCTCGAATCCGTAATCTGAGGGATTTAAATTTAGCTCCGGTAAGTAAAACATAACTACTTCAGTTCTGTTAGGTGAGCAATTAATGCTGCAAGAGTTCTGGGAGTGACATTTGGCGAACAAGAGCAAGGATAAAACGAGATCTCTAAGGAAGAGACGGGGGGTTCGTTTTTCATTTTTTTGGGTTTTTTTGTTTGTTTTGGAGTTACCGTGTTCTGAAACCAGCGAGGGTATTGATCTTTGATACAGTTTTTTTTAGGAGTAATAAGAATGGCCTTCGTACCCATTCAGTGGAATAAACCAGGGTATTGATCTTTGGTACAGTTTTGTTAGGAGTAATAAGAAGGGTCTGCGCTCCCGTTCAGTCGAATAAACCAGGACCTACGCGTCCTGTAGGATGAGTCTTAGTCTTGAGTCTCAGTGTCTGTGATGTTGCTTATTGGACCTTTATGGTCTGTTGATTCTTAATAATAATGCCTTTCAACTGTTGAGTTTTAGTGATCCCAGATTCTGGTAATTCGTTGTTTGTTACCTATGGTGTTCTGACAGAGTGTCTTGGCGTGCTGTGGTTGGAGGATGACTGCATCAGATTGGTATTAGAGAAACCCACAATGGCCCAGAGGGGAATCCATTGTTGTAGACTGATCGTTGGAATCCTAGCTGCTGAAACTGAAGAGTTGGTTCCAGAGGAGAACTAAGTGAGCTCAGAGGAGCCGAAGAGTTGGTTCAAGAGGAGAACCAAGTGTGCTCGGAGGAGCACTCAGTTGCAAGGAGGTGCATTATTGTTACCAGTGGGTGTGGCTATGGGAAGCCATATTGTGAACAACTGTAAGAGAGCAAGTTGTTGAGAATCCAAAGAGAGATTGGAAAGTACAAATTAAAAATGGCAAAGGAGAAGCTGGTGAGCCAAGAAGAGAAAGAATGGATCAGGGCAGAGATACAAGCAATTAGGAAACTAATCAAAGAGCGTGATGAAAGACTGCAGAGAAAAGCGGATATCCGAGCCATACGAAAGATGATAAGGGCCTTAGAGGAGAAAGAAAGACATCAAATTGAAAAGAGAGAGTTTTCAAAGGGGATCTCAGTTGTGGAAGTGCTTTGCTACCCGGAAGAATGTGAAGCACTTGTGGAAGTGCTTTGTTACCCAGAAGAAGGTGAAGCACTTGAAAAAGAAGAATACAGTGCTGCTGAGCACATGGGAGCAAAGGAGGAGGAACAAATTCTTCCATTATTGGAAGAAAAATGGTTGGGCAATGCATAAAGAGTGTGGCTGAAGCCGTAGATAGGCCATCAGATTGGGATGCTGGTAAGGAAAATGGTTCCTTTAATAAAAATGAAATTGACAAGGTTGTAGCAGAAGAGAAAATTGCTTATTGGCAGCTCCTGCATGTAGGAATTGAGGTTCAAAGGAAGGACATTGAACAACGTGTAACAGAGAAAATTGGTGGTGATCTAATGGCTAATGCAGTTGAAGGCCAAAAGGCTGTGAAAGAATCGTTGAATGTGTTGAATGTTACTGAGGAGAGAACTAATGACAATCTGAAAAATGAGTTTATGGATAAAGACGGTTTATATCAAGGTTTTTTGGTGTGGTTGTTGCTAATTAGACTGTTGTTGTGTAAGATTCTATGGTTGTATTTTGATCGATGGAGAAAGTTGAAGAAAATAGAACTTAAGGCTATGAACCAGGAGGTTCATAATTCTTTAAATGAAGGGAGTATGATGCAGAGCATGGGAATTGGCGTGGGATCTCGTATCCGTAATCTGAGGGATTTAAATCCAGCTCCAGTAAGTAAAACAGAACTACTTCAGTTATGTTAGGTGAGCAAGAGCAGGGATAAAATAGGATCTCTAAGGAAGAGACGGGGGGTTCATTTTTCATTTTTTGGGGTTTTTTTGTTTGTTTTGGAGTTGTTGCATTCTGAAAACAGCGAGGGTATTGATCTTTGATACAGTTTTGTTAGGAGTAATAAGAAGGGCCTGCGTGCTCGTTCAGTCGAATAAACCAGGGTATTGATCTTTGATACAGTTTTGTTAGGAGTAATAAGAAGGTCCTGCGTGCCCGTTCAGTCGAATAAACCAGGACTTGCGTGTCCTGTACGATGAGTCTTAGTCTTAAGTCTCAATGTCTGTGATGTTGCTTATTTGAACTTTATGGTCTGTTGATTCTTAATAAAAATGCCTTTCAGATGTTGAGTTTTAGTGATCCCAGATTCTGGTAATTCGTTGTTTGTTAGCTATGGTGTCAGGGTGTTCTGACAGAGTGTCTTGGCGTGCTGTGGTTGGAGGATGACTGCATCAGAAATCTTGTCAACACATTAATATTATTTTGTCACATTTATTATGATTGTAGGTAGCCTCTATCCTGAGATGCATGGCTTCTTTTTTTATTCAATGTCTGGATATGACAACTGAGACAGACCATTGTTGCAACTCTGAATACACATATGGTGGCAATGGGGATCCCTGCCTCCTGCAGAAAAGCATAACATTCCAATACTCTACAACACAATGTGCATTTCTTTCTTTATTTTATTTTTCAAGGTATGATGCGTCTCCTCCAATCTGAACAACTTTGCTTATTTGCATCAGGAAAGCCAAAATAAAGAATAAAGTAAATTCTTAGGAAACTGTCACAAAGCTCAAAATGCTCAGTAACAGTGCAACAACTCATATATTTTCTCTGAATAGAGAAAAGTGTGGAGGGCTATGTTGTTGGCTTGTCCTAAAAAGTGGCCTGGTGTTCCTTCCTACAAAGCCAAGTCCTGGTACTCGTAGTGTGTTGATCCCCAGTCAACATCCACAAGAAAATAATCTGCATGCAAATAAACCTAGATTCTCTCTTTAACACACACGTACTCATGTAGGGCCTCAAGTACATCATGTGAAGATGGATTTGCAGGTCTATTTGACAAACATAATCAGAAAAGTCATTTTTTTATAATTAAGTCAGATTGCTCTGCTCACTGAACTGAAATTAAGGGCTATGAGAAACCAGAATTATCTTGGCCAAAATTGTACTACACCTAGGCCACCTAATTCCAAATATTTGGCTTTGATCAAACGCAGGCTAAGCACACAAGTAGAGAATCAAAATGCCCAAATGTTCAGTACATCGTGCTTTCTAATTGGGTCTAGTTTCTATCATTCAGAAGAAATAATGTCTTATGATACATCTTTGTCTATGTAAATATTTGATTATAGCACAAATAAATATCAGGATTTAGAGCCACTGATATTTTTATTTTTACATTTTTGGTTTGATTCTAGACTTCGTGTGTCAACATTCATGTGTTTGTGTATTGGATGATGGAGATTGGCTTATACAATGCCTCTATCATCCGTATAATTCTGGCGCTGCAGGCCACAAGCTGGGGAGATAAGAAGACCGTCCTCAATGTTACTCATACCTACATCACCACCGCCCCGCCCAACGGACACAGGAAAAATAAAAAGCGAAGGATTATGGTCTGGTATCCCTCGAAGCATGCCCAAACTTTTTCCATATCTCTATTCTCACTCCCCTACAAATCACATACAACACATTAACTAATTGAAAACCATTAAAAAAAACTCTTGGAATTCAGAGCTCAACTAACTATTACTCTAGAGCTTACTTGCGGCCACTGATGTTTTTGGGATGAATCTCCATCTTTCCTTTAAAAAGCACCCATATATTGCACTTAGGCTTCGGATACACAGCATCCCATAGGGTCTCAATGGGCTTGGGAGCAACGTAAGGAGGAATATGTATGTGTTCAACATCTTGGCAATAGTGTTTTCCCTTGACAAAAAAGGTTTGCAATATTATAGAACTCTGCAAGAACGTCAGTATCCCATCACTAACTGCAACATCCTCCAACAAAACAAAGCAAAAGGAAATACAATTAGCAAAAACATTCCAGGCAAGACCATGATGCTCGGCCACGACAAAAATACGATGCTAATTGACCATGGCATGAAAGCATGCTCCATAATTGTGGGTAGTGGTGAAAACATGATCAGTGCCTTCGCTTATGTTCCCGAAATGCATGGTCTCCGATATGTACGCATTGCATAGCCGAGAAGCGACCGAGCATACCCTAAATCCGGAAACCCATTCATCATACTAAAATTACATGCAACGTAGACAAGAACGAAGCAAAAAATCAGCCTCCAAGGATTGAAAACACGGACAAAGCTATTCAACAAAGCACGGTGTATGGTGACCTCTGCAATGAACAAATGAATTGCGAAACGACTATTCACAAGACAATCCTCATTGAACTCTGATGGGAGATCGTAAACAATTACCTTAACATCCAAGAATCCTGAAACCCAAAAATATATGCATGAGAAACTCAATCCCAAAACAGTAGAAACAAAAAGTACCAAAATCAAAATATGCATGAGAAACTCAATCCCAAAGTGGTAGAAAGAAAACGCACCAACAAAAGCAACTGACAGTACTTAGAAGCTTTATGTTTGTATCAGAAAATATGTTCTTTCTCAAGCGCCCATGCGTGTAGATCTTCTCTACAATAACATTAATAACCAGGTTACAATAAAATTAATAACTAGGTCACTAGATCGAACCACAGGTTTATGAATCACATCCCCCAGAGTCTCAAGCTTCTCAGGTTTCCAGACCACAAGCCAGAACAAATCCGGTCCGGCACAGCACAGATAGAGAAGCAGAGAAACCCAAAGGAAAAACCGAACATAGCCATAACACGATGTCTGGACTCTATCAACTTTGCAATGTTTAGATTTATTTTGTCTGCTCCGTTCATCCGGCGTCAGAAATGGCTTGTTTCTTCTTAGGGTCCCGCATAGTATCTTCGTCATTCCCTTCATTCAGAATTCGGTTCATATTGTGGCAGTGGCATGTCCTGAAGTGTAAAGGAGTTAATCCCTGATAGCACCACGGTGGCCTCACTTCTAGGTGCACTGTTGCTAGATTGACAGACTGTTTGGGCACCCTGTGCCTTGTTGGGCACATTGCTACTCAGTGCAAGCTACCATCCATGTCATCGACGTGCTCCCAAACCACCGCATCCAACCTTCGACAAGCTTCCTCGCGTCGTGGTAAAGAACATATCCAGATAATTAGCTCTGATACCACCTATCACAAATCTAGCAGATCCAGCTCAAAACCGAAGTTCGTCCCCTTTAGTTAGGTTATGTGGCACTATCCGAGCAACCTTGCTGGTGGTCAGACAAACCCCATTGGAATCCCAGAAGACTACACCTCACTTAACTTACACTTATTCTTGTTCAATGTTATGCTTAGCCATATTATGTGTTATCACTTATCACAATTATACACTTAGTAAAAACATGCCAAAGAAATAAAGTAACAATATATGGCAGCTCCCTAAGCCGAGCATGCCTAAATGTTTATATAAATAAGAGTACAAGTTATATTCAACGCAGATGTGACTACAGGATAAGGATGCCAACTCATGAGAGTCTTGGAGCAATATTTTTGTTAGACCAAAGCTCGTAAGATTTAACCCATGTTGTGAAAGTGATCACATGAAGTATTGGATGCAAATACCAACACAGAGTGTCCAATTGACAAATATCTCAAGAAAACCCAAGATATACTCTTCTTCTAAGAGTCATCCTGTCTTGGCAGTCTCCCCCTAAAGCACCCACAGGTCCACCTCATGTGATACCGATTATAAAAGAGCCTAGTTTAAAATAGCACAATGAAATGAAACAACAAAGAAAACAAGAGAGAAGCTTTTAATCACACACAAGAAAATAAAACCTAATTGTTTATTTCCCATTGATCTTTAGACTTCATAGCTACATACTTATATAGATTACATTGCATAGAAATAAAGGAATTATTTACATGCCGTAAAATCAACTGTAGGTTGCTGTATAATTCTGCAAATTATTTAATTCTTCACATGCATTAGCATGCAGTGAAGTTTGCTGCAAATTTATTTAATAAACACCTGCAACCTAAAACATACACTGTCAAATTCTGCACAGCATCAATTATCAACATACTCCCCCTTGATGCTGAGAGGGCTCACAATAAGATCTCTGAGAATAAAAAACTGGGCCTTTGAGACTACCTTAGTGAAGATGTCTGCTAGTTGTTTTTGAGTGTTGATGTATTTCAATTCAACTTGCTTCTTTTGGACCAAATCTCGAATAAAATGATACTTCAAGTCAAAATGTTTTGTCCTTCTATGATGTACTGGATTCTTGGCCAATTTGATGGCACTCATATTATCACAAAAAAATATTGTAGGTTGAATTTGTTTTTCTTCAATTTCGTCAAGAACTTTTCTAAGCCATAATGCTTGTGTGCCTGCTAAGGTGACTGCAACATATTCTACTTCTGTAGAAGAAAGAGAAACTATACTTTGCGTCTTTGAGCTCCACGTGATCAAACCAGAACCAAAAGAAAAACAGTTACCAGATGTAGACTTTCTATCATCCAAACTACCTCCCCAATCAGAATCACTGAAGCCAACCAATTCAAAACTCTTAAAAGTATAGTAATGAATGCCAAAATTTAGAGTTCCTTTCACATACCTCAGAATTCTTTTAGCTACATTCATATGCATTTCAGATGGCATTGTCATATACCTAGAAACAAGTGAAACTGAATAAGCAATATCAGGCCTTGTGTGTGTTAGAAACATTAAGCTTCCAACAATAATTCTGTAAACTGTCTCATCATCCATTTCAGCACCATCATCTCTACACAACACAACTCCATGAGCATTTGGAGTAGGAGATGGTTTGCAATCAGCCATATCAAATTTCTTCAACATATCCTTTGCATACTTTGTCTGACAAATAAAAATTTCATCTTCACTTTGATAAACTTCCATTCCAAGAAAATATTGCATGAGGTTTAAATCTTTCATCTCAAACTCACGCATCATAGCAAATTTGAATTCATCCTTCGTCTTAGAATTGCTACCCATATACAACAAATCATCAACATATAAACTGACAATAAGAATATCATTACCTTCTTGTTTATAGTAAAGGGTAGGTTCACTCTTACTTCTTTTGAAGCCATTCTCTTGAAAATATCCATCAATCCTGGCATACTAGGCTCTTGGTGCTTTCTTTAGGCCATACAAAGCCTTCTTCAACTTGTAGACTTGATGTTCTTTTCCTTGCACTTCAAACCCCTGTGGCTGTTCCACAAAGACTTCCTCTTCTAAGTACCCATTCAAGAAGGCACTTTTCACATCCATGTGATGAATGCTCCATTTCTTTTGTGCTGCCAGTGAAATCAACATTCTGATAGTCTCTTTCCTTGCTACAGGCGCAAAGGTTTCTTCATAATCAATGCCATACTTCTGTGTGAATCCCTTAGCAACTAACCTTGCTTTGTGTCTTTCAACAGTCCCATCATTGTTATACTTTATCTTGTAGACCCATTTAGTACCAATTTTTTTCTTGTCATGTGGAAGATCTCTAAGCTCCCAAGTATCATTCCTATGAATTGAATCTATCTCTTCTTGCATAGCTTGCACCCAAACCTCATTAGTAGAAGCTTCTTCAAAACCTGATGGCTCAAAATCAACTTGTGAAAATAAAGCAAAATTTACAGTCTCACCTCTTGGATTTTCTTCATGTGCCAGACTTGTACTTCTCTGATAAATTTCATTCAAGCTTCTCATCTTCCTTGCGGTACTTGGACTTGAATATGGAGAGCTAGATGAGGGGTTACTTGTTGAATTTGTAGCATTTGGAACTGAAACATTAGTGCGATTCTCATTATTAATATCATCAATAATATTACCATCCAAACCAGATTTTGATTTCTCAACATGGTCTTTTTGATGACCATAAACTCCCCCTTCATAAAAAATTACATCTCTTGACACAACAATGCGATTGGTGAGAGGATTATACAACCTGTAAGCCTTACTTTGCTCACTATATCCAACAAAAATGCATGCTTCACTTTTTGGATCTAACTTTTGTCTCTTTTGATCAGCTACATGAACAAACATTAAACAACCAAAAACTTTGAAATGATTAACATTAGGCTTTTTCTCATACCAGGCATCATAAGGAGTCATCATGTGAAGTGCACTAGTGGGACTTCTATTGAGAATGTACACTGCTGTAGCAACTGCATCACCCCAAAAGGAATTGCTTAATCCTTTGGTATGTAACATACTCCTTGCCATTTCCACCACTGTATGGTTCTTTCTTTCAGCTACCCCATTTTGTTGAGGTGTGTAAGCAGTGGTGAGTTGTCTTCTAATGCCATTCATATCACAAAAATTCTAAAAACCTCTTGAACAAAATTCTCCTCCACGATCAGTCCTTAAGCATTTTATGTTGTAACCACTTTCATTTTCTACAAGGGCTTTAAACCTCTTGAATGTATCAAATGCTTCACCCTTGCTCTTCAAAAAATAAACCCAACACATTCTTGAGTAATCATCAATAAAAGTAATGAAATATGATGACTTACCCAAAATTTATGTCTGCATAGGACCACAAATATCAGAATGAACTAGCTGAAGTGGATAACGGGCCCTCTATGCCTTGCCTCAAGGAAATTTCTCTCTTGCATGTTTTCCTTTAGCACATCCTTCACAAACCTCTTTGTGCACTTCAACCTTAGGCAAACCATAAACTAATTCTTTTGATGTTATAATCTTCAAACTGTGAAAATTCAAATGACCATACCTGAGATGCCACAACCAACCTTTGTCCTCATATGCCATATTAGCAAGGTTGATGCTAGTTTCTCCAAACTTCAATGGGAACATCCTATTATTTGACATAGGCACAACTGTAACCACCCTATTGCTTTGATTCTTATCATAAATTGTGCATTGTCTATCATCAAACACTACTCTATAATTCTTTTCACACAGCTGCCCAACACTTAATAAATTGTACTTTAACTGTGGAGTGTAATAAACATCTTTGACACTTTTCATACCTTCTTTTGTATGGACTGCCATATCTCCTTTTGCAGAAACCTCTAAGGTTTTTTCATCACCAAGTTTGATATTAGATTTGAAACTTTCATCCATTGTAGAGAAAAGCTTGCAATTTCCTGTCATGTGGTTAGAACAACCCGAATCTAAATACCAAACATCTTTAACTGTATTTTCAGTGTTGCCATAAGATAAAAACAAATTATTTGGAGAAGCATCATCACCCTCTTGAGAATAATTAACACTTCTGTTTTCTTTTAATCTGCAATCCCTTTCAAAATGACCATACCTTTGACAATGATAACACTGGATGTTTCTCTTATCAAATCTGCCTCTATCTCTTCCTCTGAAACCACCTCTTCTTCCTCTATCTCCTCTTGGAAAAAAATGATACTGACCTTTACCTTGGGCTTGGTTTCTTCTGGAGCTAGAACTAGCATCTGCATTCTTTGTAATCTGTAGCTTTGTGGAAAAAGCTTTCTCATCACTTTCTCCAAATGAATCTCTCACTCTATCTTCATGAGAAATAAGAGATCCAACTAGGTGATCAAAGTGAAGGTTAGTCAAATCCTTGCTTTCTTCAATGACTATAGCAACATTGTTCCATCTTGGTGTTAGAGACCTCAACACCTTTTTAATCACAACTTCTTTATCAATAGTTTCTCCTAGAGTAGCCAATTTATTGACAACATCATTTACTCTTACACAATAATCACTCACCTTCTCACCTTCTTGCATCTTCAAATTCTCGATTCTGTCCTCAGTGTCTGTAACTTGATCACTGCCTTGGTAAACTTCATGTAGAGTCTTCCAGGCATTCTGAGCTTACTTTGCTCCTGCAATTCTTGGAAATAAGCTCTTATCTAGAGCTGTTTGAATATGAAATAAAGATTGGGCATTCTTCTTCTTGGCTTCTCTCTTAGTTGTTTTATCATTGGCTGTAAGTGTGTTCCAATCAGCTGGCTCTTCATAACCTGATTCTACAATCTCCCACAAATCTTTTCCTGTCAAAAAGGTCATCATCTTGATGCACCAATAATCTTAATCACTTCCATCAAATTCTGGAATGGGCAAAGAGTTAGAATTTGACATTATGAACTTTAAACAAAATACCTGCTCTGATACCGAATGAATATTATAAAGAGCCTAGTTTAAAATAGCACAATGAAATGAAACAACATAGAAAACAAGAGAGAAGCTTTTAATCAAACACAGGAAAAGAAAACCTAATTGTTTATTTCCCATTGATCTTCAGTAGACTTCACAACTACATACTTATATAGATTACATTGCATAGAAATAAAGGCATTATTTACATGCCGTAAAATCAGCTGTAGGTTGCTGTATAATTCTGCAAATTATTTAATTCTTCACATGCATTAGCATGCAGTGAAGTTTGCTGCAAATTTATTTAATAAACACCCGCAACCTAAAATAGACACTGTCAAATTCTGCACAGCATCAATTATCAACAATACCTATCCAAAAAACTACTTAGGTGACAATGCACAGTGCATGTAGACTACCTTTGTCAAAGGTGCGCCCAAACTGTCTCCGCCAAAATTGCACCTGTCAAACCTGCTCGTGTATTTTTCTTCTCCTCTTCCTTTTGGCTTACTTCTCTAAGTCTGAAATACTTGATTTTCTTTATGACCAAATGCCTCAACGCCTTTGGATATTTATAATTGTTTGTCTTGTCAAGGAGCGCGCCCACTTTTTGGGTTGACTCCCGCACTTGGGCATTTTCTTGTTAAGGGCCTTCTCTCCTTTGTCGACATGTTTCACTTGGGCACACTTCTGTTGTAGCTTGTGTCGGGCACCCTTCTCCCTGGGCTCACTTCTATCAATGCCCAAGCCCACACTTGCTGATGCTTGTGCTCTCTTGGCCTTAGACAAATCCCTTCGTGGGTATTGACACACACCCCCATCTCTACGTCTGGATGGTCCTGACACACATCATAGGAAACCGAGCACAAGTGTCAAGCAAGTCCAAGCAACAGTTCATGGTTCAAAACTCTTGCACAATGCGTCGAAGTAACTTGGAGACAATTTTTAATACAAATGATTTAATATTCTTTTACATTTCTTTATGTGAGATATGTCCCAGGCTTTTCAGTCATCCAATATCAAGCACCAACAGCCCGAACTATAGTTCATACGCCACAGTCATCACCAAGTTATCTACAGGGTGCTAATTGCCAGAGATGTTTAAAATCAAACATCCAATTGCTGAAGACCCAATGCTAAGCGTCCTGTCCGAGGTCGGATCTCCAACAGAATGTCAATGTTAGATGCTCAGAAAATAAAGGAAACACCAAAGTGCCAAAGTTGAAGGATCGATCCAGTATTTTAGAGTGAAGCATACTTTCGTAAGCAACGCCAACAAGTGACAGATCGAGCACCAAGTGTCACGATTATCTCCATCTCACCAAATTTGAAAAGCACACACAACAAAACGCCAATGGAGAAGCAGAGAAGTTTTGAAAGTTATGAGAATGTAGTGCACTAGGAATTTCCATCATCAAATACATTGTACCAGATGTCTTATTTGTGCATGCAAATATCAAATGAGGTTTCGATATCAGAGTGAAAGTGTCAAGAAAATATATGCTCAGAAGATGGCGTTCATATAGTGAAGATACTCTTTCAAAACTTCCATAGATTGCAAGTTTAATTAGTGACAGAGTACTTGTAGGCAAAGCAGATTTTGGGTTTAAAAATTAATTCCAGATATGAAGGCAAAATGTGACTTGACAACTTTTGTTTCTTTATCAAGTCATGCTCAAGCCTCGAACAACATTTAATTCCAAGCAAAATCAGAATGGGGGCGATTCTGTTGGTATGAAGTCACTCAAGGTTTTGGCACTTCTTGGGGCAGGGGTGTCTGGCTTATTTGAATTTGTGGGTATAGCAACTGTTGATGAGGCAAAGCCTGGCTTAGAGTGCCCAAGCTAGCCATGGTCGCGTAGGAAAATTCTTAGTTCATATAAACATGCATCAATCCGGTGTGGACATCAATTTCTTCATGCAAATTTGTGCATCTTGTCACGAAGTGGAAGAGCTCGGTTATTCAAAAACACACGAAACAAATCAAGTAAATGGATGTAGTGAATAGCACATTCTAGAGAAAGGAAAATATCCCAGTTTTAGAGACACCAAATCAGCAATATCAAATCGTTCCCAGATTTGTAGGTGATGAATTGAAGGTAGATCAAATTCAGATTTGAGGCATGAGGGAAGCTTATGCAATAACCAATTCCAGATTTTGAAGGGATCGAGTATGAAGTGGCAGAGCATTTCTTAGTCAAATATATCAAGGCAAAAGATTAGGATTTGACTAATCAAAACTAAGATTTTTCGAGCAGTTAAGCATGCAGGTGTCAAAGTATTTCAATATTTCAAGGCAAAGACTATCAATCAAAGAGTTTGTTCCATATTTTCTGACATAAGATCGATCAAGCATTCCAAATAGGACGATTTTAGTTTATTGATTTGTTTTATCCCTGGTAGTTTGCAATAATTTGTTATTGTACTCTTCTATAAAAACTAATGACTGAGATGTAATTGAGTGGGGAGGTTGGTATTTTAGGAGAGGGTTATGAGATATCAAGCTGGTTTTGTACAGCTTATGTACTGATTCTCCGTAAGCTCGTTAGAGATTACATTTTGGAATGATCTATATATATAATATTAGCCAGTTTTATTCATTATCGTTGTTAATGCTTCTAATCAGTCTGATTACCCTGCTTATGATTTCATTTTCTGATAAAAGTGTTTATCGTAAAATGCTCTTGAGTGGGTGGGCTTCACTACTTTTCATGTCCAGAGTTCTTTTCTGTTTATGAGATTTTTCATCTGATATTTGGACCTTAAATATTGTCCTGTATTAGATCGTTAAAACTGATCTTTAGATCTTCATGCCCATATGGTCTCTGAACTTGTTTGCTTATTCAATCATGCCATGTTTGATTTTTCTCCTTTGTGTTTCATCACCCTGAACTTTATGCCTTCCTTATAATTTATAAAATACATCCACTTACCACCCTGAAATTCAATCATCCATTTCAGATGTCTAAGCTTTGTGCTTTAGCAGTCAAAATACATATTTTAGGACAAACAAATCATATACTAAATAGGTCACTTACACAGGCAAAGATTAAAAGTTGTGACTATGTCGGTGCCCCGTGCCATATAAAGCTTCACTTGTGGTTTCGAATCTTAATCCACACAAGAAATCACTGCAATCTTATGCTACGTTCAACTAGTTTTGGATAAAATCTTCTTGGCCAGAATAGGAGTGCCAATTGAAACAAAATGCAATGCTACTGATATACGCAAAGAGAAGGGTAATCTGATGAACAAGATCCAATGTTTGCTAACAAAATCTCCCAAATACAAGAATCAATACACAAATGAAAATGCCTGAGAAGCCCCAGCACGAGAGATTAACCCATATTTTTCTCAAACCAAGACTAAACTGATCGCACAATGAGCTAATAAGAACAAAGTTTAACTCTTTTTTAGATTAACCCATCTTTTTCTCAACCCAAGACTAAAATAATGGTACAGTGAGCTAAACAGAACAAAGTTTAACTACTTTTGATACATCTTTGGCCATATTATCGCACATTGTTTCTGGGTTGTATGACCGGCAAATAAGGATTGAACCATCGTCACACACAAAGGAGTCTAGGATAAAGGGTCTTTTAATATAACATCTTTTAGTCATTGCAGACAAGTTTGTGATTGAATGTGTTATTATATCAAGCATTTCAAATCCGACAAAACATGCAATGTATTAAGACCATCCGATTTCCGAGGGTTCGAACTCGATGCAGCACCATTTAACGGGTGAGAACTCTCTACATATAATGATAAATTTATCCATAGCTATATGGTATTTGCTTATGTACACGTTCTAACTCCGTGTGTTTACTTTGTTGTGAACAACCAGTGACGAGGGTAAGCTAGTGGAGAAGATTGTTCAATGTGTCTTGGAAGAGATTAAGAGTGTATCGGTGGGTGTTTTTTTTTTTAATGGTTTGATTTTCAGTACACTGCAGCAACAAATCCTCTCACTTTCGTTATTTTTTAACTTTTGGATTAGAAAAGAATACCTTATGCTATGTTTTCAGATAATTACTTTGTTCTATTTTTGTTGAAATCTTTATAGGCACAATCTGTTGCGTGAACAAGTTAACATTGTGTCTTTTTTAAGACATCGTAGTCTACTGAATTTCTTTGTTACATTAATGGGAAAGTATGATATGCTTTTGTTAGCTTTGATATATTGAGACTAATTTTCTATATGAATAGCAACGATTTAAGAGTTATTTGGTTTTACTTCTTAAAAACGCCACATGATCTAGTTGATTTGACAAACAATCAAATTTATTTGTCTATTTGACATGATTTTCTCTTAGAAATTTAAATTTGTAATATTCTTCCATCTACCTTAATGTTCCTCATTTTGTCAATAGAGCAGTCTGCTGTTTAAGTTTACCTTTTCCTCATGTAATGAAATCCTTGCATGCAATAGCCTGTTGTATGGTTTCCCTGTTACCAATGGACCTATTATGAATAGGTACAAAGGTCCAAGTTTTGGTGACGACTTTTTTTTCCCTCGCAAATTTGGTTAGTCATGCCTTTTGGCTTAACCAACGCACCTGCGACCTTCATGGGACATATGGATAACCTTCTTCGACCTTTCATCGGCAAATGGGTTATTGTCTATCTCAACGATATAATGATTTTCAGTCGATGATGGGAAGAACATGTCAGACATCTTCGACAAGTCCTCGACACTCTCCAGCAACATCAGCTTTATTTGAACATGGACAATTGCTCTTTTGTGATGACCAACATCAAATATTTGGGGTTGTTGATGTATATGTAACTTCGGAATGTATTTCACATATATGTATATTGTATTCCTATAGAGATGGTTTTATTCCTCTATACGGAAGTGTCGTCATTTATATTGTAAGTGTCGTAACTTATACTTGATGGGTTATTAGACCACCTTGTTGGGGTCGGCCCTGTATAAGTCATGTGGGTCGAAGGGTTATTAGACCACCCTATTGGGGGTCGGCCCAGTCAGCATTATGTTATGTGGTTAAGTTCGAGGCTACATGAGTTAGGTAAAAAGGCAAGTCAAGTCAAGTATAAATAGAGTGCGGGAGGCACTCTATTTACTCACTCACTTCTCACACATGCACTCAAGGAGGAGTGGCGCACTTATGGAGGAGGAGGATCTGCTGCTAGGTTGTGTCTATCTCTTATGGTTGGTTGTATCATTGCTCTATCTATCTCTGAGGAAGTTATTGGGGTTTTTCACCTTTATGGTTTTCCCCAAGTAAATCTTTGTGTCTCTTGTGTGCTTGCATGATTGATATGCTGTAGATATGCTGTACATGTTGTTCTCTCAGTTAAAATCCTAGATCAGATTGAAGTAAATTCTGAAAATTTAACATGGTATCAGAGCTAGCCTGAAAGAAGGCATGATATGGCATGTATGACACTTGTTGCACTTACGATGCTAGGGCTTGATATAGCAAAAACCAGTCATCATAGCACTTTCGCTATAAATCCGTTTTGGCAAAGTTTTCGGATCTGAAATTGTTACAGGACGAAGATTAAATCTCCAGGTACCTTTTTTCCAAAGAACAACCTCTAATTCGTTATACTTTGTGATTTATGATCTGTGCAATATAGGGTTTCTGCCTCTTCCAGATCTGAGTCAAAATCAGGTGACCTTGGGAAAAAGGTCATAACTTGGGCTAGAAAGCTCCAAATGAAATTTCGTAAAAAGTGAAAGGTATTACACAGAATTTACTATCTCAGAAAGGTTTTACAGAGGCCGAAGATGAATCAGTGACACGTGGCACGCCGTACAAGTGCGCTCTCCTGCATTATCGCATAAACAGGTCATGTTGCGACATTTGGCATAACTCTCTCTCAGAGAATCCAATTGAGGTCAAACATGTCAGGATGGAAAGATAACAGGCCGAGCTATCTTAGGAAAAGTGTTCAGAGGCCGAAGTTCAAACAGTGACACGTGGCACTCCGTACAAGTTCTCTCTCCTGTTTTATCCCAAAACAGGTCACGTTGCGACATTTGGCATAACTCTCTCTCAGAGAATCCGATTGAGTTCAGACCTATCAGGATGGAAAGATAGCAGGTCAAGATATCTCAGGAAAATTTTTCAGACCCTGTGGATCAAAAGGTTCGGAGGTACACCAGAAACAATCAGGTACATATTTCTGTCAAAACAGAATTATTTTTTGGTACCTTCATTCATGGCTTCCGGAATTTAGGGCTTTGGAGAAAGTTGGAATTTTTGTAATCAGAGACCACGGCTGAATGCTACTCATCAAAATAAAAATTTAGAGACCAAGATCAGAATTTTTGGTTGGGAAAAAGGCCGGGCTTGATCAGACCCTAGTTCGGGACTTTGATCAGGAAAGTGGAAAATTAGGGCTTCTGTAAAAATGGGAATTTTTGAAATCTGTGACCACGGCTGGAAGCTCCTCAGAAAAATAGAAGCTTAGAGATTTGGATCAAAATTTTTGATTGGGTAGAAGAGTGGGATTCATCAAGCCCCAGTTCAGGGTCACGTCTAGTGAATCCGAAAGTTTCAAAGGCAAAATTGAGGAGTGAAACTTTGCACTTTTCAAATTCTAAATATACCAGTTTGATCAACTCATCAAGGCGCATATTTCTATCCTTTCAGAAGTTTAAAATTCAAAGTTTGAATTTTTGGGGTTTCTTTGACAAATCCATATCCAGCTCCAGGTCTAGTTCTTGCAAATCAAGTGGATTGGGTTAATCCTAGAAGAAGATGGATTTGTCACTTGCATAAGTGAAGAAATTCCTGTTTCAGAGGGAGATGAGGCTAAGGCCTTACATAAGAAGATTACAAGTGATCTCGACAGGTATGACTCATCGAGGTATGTTTTGAGATTTGTTCATAATTAAGTTTATGGTATGTTTGTCTTCATGTTATCATGGTTAGTACAATCTTGATTTTAGACTTGTCATATCACTTTAATAAAATTATGAATGCATGATAGAAGTCATTCATTTATTAGGAGTATGAAAATTATGTTTGTACTAACAAATTGTGATGTTGTATGAGTTTTATGTTGTCTACTAACATGAAAGGTACACCAAGAAGACAAATCATGTTCTGGTTCAAGAACATATGATCATGATGACATGAGGACAAAGATTCATCCATTGCCATGGATCTCATAGAAGATCCATTCTCGAGGTATGTATAACTTGGTTTTGTAATGGTTAACATATGAGACATGCAGGTTACTAGCACAAGTCACTGAAGAGAACCAAAAGACATTATGCGGGTATGTTAGACATAAACTAGCTAGCATGCTAATCCAGGTATGTTTTTCCTATATCAAGCTAGAATCCTACCTTGGTTTAGGATCTTATACTGTTGTGTTGTTGATAATGATTATTCATGAAGTCATAGGTTTGAATAATCATGGCTGTATGCATATTATGTTTCTTACCATAATTGATGATATGACTAACCAGAAGAATCATGAAGGTATAGGTTTGAATAATCACAGGTTTTATGCATATTATATCTCTTATCTTAATTGATGATTCAACTAACCCGAAGAGTCATAGGTTTGAGTAATTATAGGTTTAGACATGTTATGCTTCTTATGATTTGACTAACCATAAGAATCCTACATAAACCTTGAATGCTAATGCTTATTATTTCTGTTTGAAATGATCATGACTATACATGCTTGAGATTATTGTGTTTTAATAGTATACTAATGAATGTATGATTTTATATGAGATCACAAGGATAACACAATCATGATACTAATAAGCATGCATAGGGACCAAGGATGAATATGAGTTCCAGAACAGGTAATCCAGGAAGCAAAGATCAAGAGGGAGTACACTCTAGTGGTTTATGCAAGGATGCAAATATTCAGAGGGAGTTGACCATCTCTCTACATTCCACATCAAAAGGTGTAGAAGAAGCTACTTCAGATTAAGACTCCAGTAGCTCCTGCAAGGAAGCGAAGACTCAAAAGGAGTCCACCCAACGAACAAACAAAGATAAGTATTTTAATTATCATTTCATGCATATTTGTTTGTTTGAATAAAATTGTTCAAATGATGTATATGCTCATGTTCCTAGACTTAGGATATGTATTGTGCATATTAGAATAGTTGCATTGATGAATAGTATACTACTAATATACATGGGTAAGTGGCCTATGGCACTGTACAACATTCCATTGCTACTTATCTAGAATGAAACCTCTTTGCTGACATGTTGGGAGTTGTGCACACTCTTAACAATGTTCTGGTAGAGATTGGAAAGCATCCAGAAAGTTACGGAATATGGATAAATGTTGTATTGAAGCATTGGCTAAGATAATTGCATGACTGTATGACATATTTATTTATGTGTAAGAATTTGTTCTGAAAACTATGAGATGTTTTCTAATCATGCAATTTAACTTGTTGTGTAGGAAAGATCGTATGCCATCACCTACAAAAGAAGAACTACAACATTTGTTCAACAACAAAATTATCTATTGAAGATATTGAAGTTCCCAGGATATGGGAAGAATGCCATGATCTGTCGATCATGAAGAACGATGTTTGGGATGCGGTCCCAAGATGTGAAGGGAAGTTTGTTATGACTTCCAAATGGAACTATCAGATCAAGCATGTTGCAGATGGCAGCATTAAGAAATATAAAAGTGATGAAATAGAAGATGCACCAGATGGATTTCAAGACAGCATGGTGCAGTCATATATGTGTGCAGAACTTGGTGAAGATAGATTGATTTCCAACACGCAGCGGAAGCTTGCTGCCAAGTTCGAGATGAAAAATTTGGGAATGATGCACTATTTCCTAGGTATGGAGGTGTGGCAGAATGCAGGTGGGATCTTCCTTGGTTAAGGGAAGTACACAGTAGATATCCTGAAGAGGTTCGGGATGATGGACTGTAAGGCTATGGCATCGAATCTGAAGCTTCTATGTAATGCTTCATCTGAGCCGGATGATGTCTCTACGTATCGTCAGATGATTGGGTCCTTAATGTACCTGACGAACACGAGACCAGATATTTGCTTTGCTGTGAACACATTGAGCCAGTTTCTGACGGATCCGAGGAGTGTTCACCTGGTTGCTGTAAAGCATGTTCTGAGGTACCTGAAGGGTACAGTGGATTATGGGCTCAAGTATGAAGCGGATCAAAAGTTTAACCTACAGGGCTATGTTGATTCAGATTGGGCTGGCAGTGCTGTAGATAGGAAGAGCACATCTGGGTGTTGCTTCAGTATGGGATTAGGTGTGATCTCTTGGTTTAGTAGGAAGCAGTCCTACATAGCACTGAGTATAGCTGAGGCGGAGTATGTTGCAGCCTGTTCAGCTAGTTGTGAGGTAGTATGGCTGCGGAAGCTACTGTCTGAGTTATTTGATCTTCCGTTGGATGCTACTGGTATCTTCTGTGATAACCAGAGTTGTGTGAAGCTGTCCGAGAACCCAGTGTTTCATGACAGGTCGAAACACATAGAGATCAAATATCACTATATCAGGGATATGGTGCAGAGAGGAGCTGTGAAGCTCCTATATGTTGCGACGGACAAGCAGATTGCAGATGTGCTGACAAAGCCACTAGCCAAAGTGAAGTTCGAGTACTTCAGAGAGAGGCTTGGCGTTCTTCAGATCGAGGACACTTCAAGGAAGAAGTGATGGACACATTTGCTGAAGCCATTCCAAGCATGTTGGAAGGAGGATCCTTCACATGGCTATGGATGTAAGCGTTGTATAATGGGCATCAGGATGATGTTCTGGTTTCTGCTGGATATGATCAGTTGGATCATTTTTATGTATGTATGTACGCATCATGTTGGATGCTGGATATGATCAGTTGGATCATTTTTATGTATGTATGTACGCATCATGTTGGATGCCGGATATGATCAGGTGGATCATTTATGTATGGATGCATCATGTTGGATGCTGGATATGATCAGTTGGATCATGTGTATGTATTTTGTATATGCATCATGTTGGATGCTTGGACCATGTATCTGTATCTGTATCAGGTGGATACATTGTATGATCAGATCGATCATGTATGGTGATATGTATCATGTATTTGTATTTGTATCAGGTGGATACATTGTATGATCAGGAGGATCATGTATGATGATATGTATCAGGTAGATACTTGGTATGCATCAGGTAGATGCATTGATGATCAGGTGGATCATGTATGATGACATGCAGCAGGATGTTGCAGTGATGATCAGGATGATCATGGATGACGAGCTTCAGGATGTTTCTCCAGATGACATGCAGCAGGATGTTGCAGTGATGATCAGGATGATCATGGATGACGAGCTTCAGGATGTTGCTCCAGATGACATGCAGCAGGATGTTGCAGTGATGATCAGGATGATCATGGATAACGAGCTTCAGGATGTTGCTCCAGATGACATGCAGCAGGACGTTGCAGTGATGATGATCAGGATGATCATGGATACATCAGGATGATGTATGGTGAGTATCAGGTTGATACTCTATGGCCATGGATTAGGTTGTGCAGATGAGCATGTAATCCGGTGCCCTGGGAGATTTGCAGATGGTCTTTCGAGGTTTTGCCTATGGCATGTAATAGCACCCTGGGATATCTGGCAGATGCTCTTGCGAGGTTTTGTCCTATGGCATGTAATAGCGCCCTAGGAGATCCGATAGGTTGGGCTGTGTGCCCGTAATCAGTCCTGGGATGCTCTTGCGAGGTTTTGCCATGACCACATGTAATAGCGCCCTGGAGATTTCAGGTCGGAGTTGTGTACCCGTAACATCCTGAGATGCTCTTGCGAGGTTTTGTGGTGGACCACATGTAATAGCGCCCTGGGAGATTTCAGGTCAGAGTTGTGTACCCGTAACATCCTGAGATGCTCTTGCGAGGTTTTGTGGTGGGGTCACATGTAATGGCGCCCTAGGAGATCCTACAGGTCGGAGTTGTGTACCCGTAACATCCTGGGATGCTCTTTCGAGGTTTTGTGACGCACGTAATAAGTCCTGAGGATTCCACAGTATGGCCAGTGATGACGAAGACCTGCAGGTGGTGGGCCTACATCCAGTATGAAAAAGGACTGGCTCTGTAGAACTTCCTATGACGAGTAGAGACAGAGATTGGTTGAGATAGTAGCAGCAGTGACGATGATGATGACGATGCATCGATGATGATGATCCAGAGAAGAAGACTTGTCTAGAAGAACTGTGCTGAGAAATACCTTCCTAGTTAAGAGGGAGTGTTGATGTATATGTAACTTCGGAATGTATTTCACATATATGTATATTGTATTCCTATAGAGATGGTTTTATTCCTCTATACGGAAGTGTCGTCATTTATATTGTAAGTGTCGTAACTTATACTTGATGGGTTATTAGACCACCTTGTTGGGGTCGGCCCTGTATAAGTCATGTGGGTTGAAGGGTTATTAGACCACCCTATTGGGGGTCGGCCCAGTCAGCATTATGTTATGTGGTTAAGTTCGAGGCTACATGAGTTAGGTAAAAAGGCAAGTCAAGTCAAGTATAAATAGAGTGCGGGAGGCACTCTATTTACTCACTCACTTCTCACACATGCACTCAAGGAGGAGTGGCGCACTTATGGAGGAGGAGGATCTGCTGCTAGGTTGTGTCTATCTCTTATGGTTGGTTGTATCATTGCTCTA
The DNA here is from genome assembly GCA_027924585.1 of Larix kaempferi. Lineage (NCBI taxonomy): Eukaryota > Viridiplantae > Streptophyta > Pinopsida > Pinales > Pinaceae > Larix > Larix kaempferi. The sequence continues at coordinate 16,491,936 of BSBM01000757.1, read as the reverse complement.
TCTATCTCTGAGGAAGTTATTGGGGTTTTTCACCTTTATGGTTTTCCCCAAGTAAATCTTTGTGTCTCTTGTGTGCTTGCATGATTGATATGCTGTAGATATGCTGTACATGTTGTTCTCTCAGTTAAGATCCTAGATCAGATTGAAGTAAATTCTGAAAATTTAACAGGGGTATGTAATTGACTCTGCAGGCATTCACGCCGATCCAGACAAAGTACAGATCCTCAAAGATTGGCCCATGCCTAGAAACATTCAATAACTAAGAAGTTTTCTTGGTTTGGAGAATTTATATCGACGGTTCATACTCGGCTTCAGTCAGATAGCCTGGACCTTGAATCGGTTGACAAGGGGAAATGGAAAAACTGTCTTCAAATGGACATCGACACAACAATAAGCTTTTGAAAAGCTCAAGGACAAGCTCTGCATTGTACCCAAAAAAATATGCATGAGAAACTCAATCCCAAAATGGTAAAAACAAAAAGTACCAAAATCAAAATATGCATGAGAAACTCAATCCCAAATGGTAGAAAGCAAAAGCACCAACAAAAGTAACGGACAGTACCTAGAAGCTTTATGTCTGTATCAGAAAATACAATCTTTCTCAAGCGTCCATGCATGTAACTTTCCTCTACAATAACATTAATAACCAGGTCACTAGATCGAACCACAGGTTTATGAATCACATCCCCCAGAGTCTCAGGCTTCTCAGGTTTCCAGACCACAAGCCAGAACAAATCCGGTCCGACACAACACAGATAGAGCAGCAGAGAAACCCAGAGGAAAAACCGAACATAGCCATAACATGGCATCTAGATTCTATCAATTATGCAATGTTTAGATTTATTCTGTCTGCTCCGTTCATCCGGCGTCAGAAATGGCTTGTTTCTTCTTAGGGTCTCGCATAGTATCTTCGTCATTCCCTTCATTCAGAAGTCGGTTCATATTGTGGCAGTGGCATGTCCTGAAGTGTAAAGAACTTAATCCCTGATAGCACCACGACGGCCTCACTTCTAGGTGCATTGTTGCTAGATTGACAGACTGTTTGGGCACCCTGTGCCTTGTTGGGAACACTGCTACTCAGTGCAAGCTCCCATCCCTGTCACCAACGTGCTCTTAAACCATTGCATCCAACCTTCGACAATCTTCCTCGCGTCGTGGTAAAGAGCATATCCAGATAATTAGCTCTAATACCACCTATCACAGATCTAGTAGATCCAGCTCAAACCGAAGTTCGTCCACTTTAGTTAGGTTATGCGGCACTATCCGAGCAACCTTGCTGGTGGTGAGACCAACCCCATTTGGAATCCCAGAAGACTACGCCTCACTTAACTTACACTTATTCTTGTTCAATGTTATGCTTAGCCATATTATGTGTTATCACTTATCACAATTATACACTTACTTAGGAAAATATGCCAAAGAAAGAAAGGAACAATATATGGCAGCTCCCTAAGCCAGGCATGCCTAAATGTTTATATAAATAAGAGTACAAGTTACATTCAAGACAGATGTGCCCACAGAATGCCAACTCATGAAAGTCTTGGAGTAAGATTGTCGTTAGACCAAAAACCGTAGGCGTTAATCTGTGCTACAATTTCCAAAGTTAAGATCCACGAGAAGGACTTAACCCATATTGTCAAGGAGCGTGCCCACTTTTGGGGTTGGCTCCTATACTTGGACATTTTCTTGCTAAGGGCCATCTCTCCTTTGTCAACGTGTTCCACTTGGGCACACTTCTGTTGTAGCTTGTGTCTGGCACCCTTCTCCCGGGGCTCACTTCTATCGATGCCCAAGCCCACACTTGTTTATGCTTGTCCTCTCTTGGCCTTGGACAAATGGGTATTGATGCACACCCCCATCTCTACCTCTAGATGGTCCTGACGCGTCCCATCTAGTGTCGAAGCCCATTGTGATGTCTATCAGGTTTTATTTCCTACTCAAGCATTTGAGTGTGGTGCCACCCAATGTGGGCACTCGCCTCATGCCAACCTCCCGCATGACGCCAACAAGCTTCCAAGTCAAGTAGCTTGACAATGCACTCGTCTTAGCTTCTTGGTCATATCCCTCCTTACCGAAGCTTGCCGATGCTTTTCGTGGGTGGTGAGGCAATCAAGGTGCCTGCTCACCAAGACCGTGACAGTAACCACTTATACATCAACTACAATTGAGTAAAAACCATAAATGAAGACACACATTTTGCATAATGCAAAACTTGGCAACTATACTAGGGAATAAGTCGAGAAAATGAAAATTATACCAAATTTAAAATACAAAATTGTTTGGAAAAAAAACTCAAAGACATTTACCTTCCATAAGAAAGTATAAATCATGTTGGTACCAGAATATGCCCCCATCAAAATGTTTAGATTTCGGTAGTGCGCATGTAAAGAGGTACCCTATTTTCGCGGCGCACTTATTTTCCTTGTTTGATGAGGAGATCATATATTTTTCTTAAAATAATAATTTTTATTTTAAAAATTATTAAATAGTAATTTTATTTTGGTTGTAGGTTTATTATAGCCTCATTTTGCTTAGTGGCTTCTTTTTGTACATAGTTAACACAGAGTAATTTTCTCATGGTTCTAGCTTTATTTTAAGACTATATCTAGTTACAACGTCTTGCACTATGCATAAGATCATGCAGATGCCCCAATATCATTATTGCATAGTCTAAGTAGTTTTTCTGTATAATGAAGTGTGGTCTAACCCAAAAAAAAATACAACAAAATAGTTGTTATTTTAATGAACTCTAAATTTAATGTTACATATATGTCAAATTAATGTGTTCAAATTCGGTTTTATTGAAAAGATACCATTTTATCATGTAGATATTAAGGATTGCTCAATTGTTTAAGATTGTAAAAATTTGGATGGGCAATATTTGTTTTTTGCATTTTTTGGGAGAAGGGTTTAGTTAATTTATACTTGTCAATTGAAATACAATTATTTAAATTGCCCTTCATCTTTGAAGTGCTCCAATAACAAATAGGCTTCCAATAAAAATTAAAACCCACCCTTCAAATTTGATCACTCCAAGCAAGTCCAAGCAAACAGTTCATGGTTCGAAACTCTTGCACAACGCGTCGAAGTAACTTGGAGACAATTTTTAATACAAAAGATTTAATATTCTTTTACATTTCTTTATGTGAGATATGTCCCAGGCTTTTCGGTCATCCAATATCAAGCACCAACAGCCCGAACTATAGTTCATACGCCACAGTCATCACCAAGTTATCTACAGGGTGCTAATTGCCAGAGATGTTTAAAATCAAACATCCAATTGCTGAAGACCCAATGCTAAGCGTCCTGTCCGAGGTCAGATCTCCAACAGAATGTCAATGTTAGATGCTCAGAAAATAAAGGAAACACCAAAGTGCCAAAGTTGAAGGATCGATCGAGTATTTCAGAGTGAAGCATACTTTCATAAGCAACGCCAACAAGTGACAGATCAAGTACCAAGTGTCACGATTATCTCCATCTCACCAAATTTGAAAAGCACACACAACAAAACACCAATGGAGAAGCAGAGAAGTTTTGAAAGCTATACCAGATGTCATATCATCAAATGCATTGTACCAGATGTCATATCTGTGCATGCAAATATCAAATGAGGTTTCAATATCAGAGTGAAAGTGTCAAGAAAATATATGCTTAGAAGATGGCATTCATATAGTGAAGATACTCTTTCAAAACTTCCATAGATTGCAAGTTTAATTAGTGACAGAGTACTTGTAGGCAAAGCAGATTTTGGTTTTAAAAATCAATTCCAGATATGAAGGGAAAATGTGACTTGACAACTTTTATTTCTTATCAAGTCATGCTCAAGCCTCGAACAGCATTTAATTCCAAGCAAAATCAGAATGGGGGCGATTCTGTTGGTATGAAGTCACTCAAGGTTTTGGCACTTCTTGGGGCAGGGGTGTCTGGCTTATTTGAATTTGTGGATATAGCAGCTGTTGATGAGGCAAATCCTGGCTTAGAGTGCCCAAGCTAGCCATGGTCGCGTAGGCAAATTCTTAGTTGATATAAATATGCATCAATCCGGTGTGGACATCAAGTTCTTCATGCAAGTTTGTGCATCTTGTCACGAAGTTGAAGAGCTGGGTTATTCAAAAACACAGGAAACAAATCAAGTAAATGGATGTAGTGGATAGCACATTTCAGAGATAAAGGAAAATATCCCAGTTTTAGAGACACCAAATCAGCAATATCAAATCATTCCCAGATTTGTAGGTGATGAATTGAAGGTAGATCAAATTCAGATTCGAGGCATGAGAGAAGCTTATGCAATAACCAATTCCAGATTTTGAAGGGATTGAGTATGAAGTGGCAGAGAATTTCTTAGTCAAACATATCAAGGGATTGAGTATGAAGTGGCAGAGTATTTCTTAGTCAAACATATCAAGGTAAAAGATCAGGATTTGACTAATCAAAACTAACATTTTTCGAGCAGTTAAGCATGCAGGTGTCAAAGTATTTCAATATTTCAAGGCAGAGACTATCAATCAAAGAGTTTGTTCCAGATTTTCGGGCATAAGATCGATCAAGCATTCCAAATCAGGATGGTTTTAGTTTATTGATTTGTTTTACCAGGTTGTTTTATCCCTGGTAGTTTGCAATAATTTGTTATTGTACTCTTCTATAAAAACTAATGACTGAGATGTAATTGAGTGGGGAGGTTGGTATTTTAGGAGAGGGTTATGAGATATCAAGCTGGTTTTGTACAGTTTATGTACTGATTCTCCGTAAGCTCGTTGGAGACTACATTTTGGAATGATCTACATATATAATATTAGCCAGTTTTATTCATTATCGTTGTTAATGCTTCTAATCAGTCTGATTACGCTGTTTATGATTTCATTTTCTGATAAAAGTGTTTATGCTAAAATACCCTTGAGTGGGTGGGCTTCACTACTTTTCATGTCCAGAATTCTTTTCTGTTCATGATATTTTTCATCTGATATTTGGACCTCAAATATTGTCCTGTATTAGATCTTTAAAACTGATCTTTAGATCTTCATGTCCATATGGTCTCTGAACTTGTTTACTTATTCAATCATGTCATGTTGTTGATTTTTCTCCTTTGTGTTTCATCACCCCGAACCTTATGCCTTCCTTATGATTTATAAAATACATCCACTTACCACCCTAAAATTCAATCATCCATTTCGGATGTCTAAGCTTTGTGCTTTAGCAGTCAAAATACAGATTTTAGGACAAACTAATCATATACTAAATAGGTCACTTACAAAGGCAAAGATTAAAAGTTGTGACTATGTCGGTGCCCCGTGCCATATAAAGCTTCACTTGTGGTTTCGAATCTTAATCCACACAAGAAATCACTGCAATCTTATGCTACATTCAACTAGTTTTGGATAAAATCTTCTTGGCCAGAATAGGAGTGCCAATTGAAACAAAATGCAATGCTACTGATATACGTAAAGAGAAGGGTAATCTGATGAACAAGATCCAATGTTTGCTAACAAAATCTCCCAAAGACAAGAATCAATACACAAATGAAAATGCCTGAGAAGCCCCAGCACGAGAGAGATTAACCCATATTTTTCTCAAACCAAGACTAAACTGATCGCACAATGAGCTAATAAGAACAAAGTTTAACTCTTTTTGAGATTAACCCATCTTTTTCTCAAACCAAGACTAAACTGACCGCACAATGAGCTAATAAGAACAAAGTTTAACTATTATCGCACATTGTTTCTGGGTTGTATGACCAGCAAATACGGATTGAACCATCATCACACACAAAGGAGTCTAGGATAAGGGGTCTTTTAATATAACATTTTTAAGTCATTGCAGACAAGTCCTTGATTGAATGTGTTATTATATCAAGCATTTCAAATCCGATTTCTACACCGTCAAATAAAAAAATAAAAATCTGCAAATCCCTCACCTGAGATTTTTCTGAATATTTATGCTACACTTGGAGCGATTAATGATAGAACACTTGTCCACTTCTGTTATCCAAAACCACCACCGGTCGTGTCAAATGAGACTCCAGAGAGCCATTGCACTTACAAGTCTCCCAAAGCAAACTCTGATTGCACATACAAGCCTCCCAGCCAAATAATCTCAGCAAAGTTTTCAAGAGCCAACATCGAATCAAAGCTACACAGGCCACCAGATTTTATAAGAAATCTATGCAAGCAAGGAAGAGATAGGATGTACACATCGAAAGGACTGAATCACATGAAAGGATTGAATCCGCAAGCAGGAGGATAAGACTTTGAAACATACCCCTCATAGCCTGAGTTGCGAGGAAGGCTCCACGACAAAATTTGATCTGCTGGACAACTTGCATCGACAAGTTGCGGTATTTCGTAGAATTGTATCATAGAGGGACAGGGACCCCTCGTGTTGCTTGTAGCACATATGATCTCTCTACAAAGTCCATCCATAACGTGAGGACGACCAGTCTCAATCATTATTAATATCTCTGTGATCTCTCGACAAGTCCATCAATAACGCGACAACAAGTAGTCGCCACCATTAATGGTATCGAACAACTGTTTTTGTTTTTCTCCAAAGCCAAGCAAAATTATATTGACTGCTCGCAGGCACTCAACCACAATCTTATGTTGTGGTACTAAAAGCCGGAATTTGATTACAAGTTGAAGAAATCAATGAGTTTTGAAGGCTTGCAAAGTCAAACATCAATGTCCAAGGCTTTGTAAGTATATTTTGAGATTTGTTTACATAATTTTGGATATTTTATGTATTTAAGATTTTGATATTTTGTTGCAGTGAGGGTTTTCAGCCAAAAGAAAGAAGTGTAATTATGGCGTCCCTATTTCAACTCCTGGGCAGATTAATCTCAAAATTAATAATCAACCGATATGCTTCCTTCTTTGCCATCGTCTATCACCTATCTACGGCTACCAGTGAGTAAGGTAAATGTGGATTGTTTATTAATGACAAATTAAGGAGGAGATTAAAAAGTATAAAGCTCCAAGATTCATTAGTGGGTAGATAGCCACCTCTCCCCAACTCCAAATTAACTGCCTCCACATCACGTATCGAGTGGTTTGCCACGATATTGTTTATCGTTTGCAAGTGGTTTGCCACGATATTGTTTGCCGTTTCAATTTCTTCACTGGAAAATGACTAGCCACTAGCCACTAGCCAGCCGTGTAAACCGGCCGCGAGAGTCAAGTCAGCAGTCTAGATTTCATAGAATTTCCATAAATTCAATAGTATGGAAAGCATTGACGTGTCGTATCGGCAAACACTATCCACGTTGCTCATTGTCAAAATGTGGTGTGTATGCTGCTAGATTTCTCAAGATATTGTTACTTAGCATTAAATATTTTGAAATTAGTTTTTAAAGCTTTTTAAATATAATTTAATGAAAGGTATTTAAAGTTTTGGCAGGATTGGAATAACAAGAGTCAAAGATAGGGCAGGATTGAATAACAAGAGCGAAGAGGTGGTAATGTAAATGTAATTTCATGTTGTTTTAGTTTTGGAAGTTTGAAAAAAGCCTTAAATTTGTTTATGGTTTACATCATTTTCATTAAAATTTAGGTGAAAAATATGTAAAAATAACAAGAGAGCATTTTCAAAGTGTATTTTTGTTCATTCTCATCATATTACTAAAGTATCAAACAAGTGTTCTATAAGATGTTATTTGATGTTTAAGAAACATATTAGTGTCAAAAACAATTTACTAGATTAAGAACTATTATCAACACTAGGCTTACTCTTTTAAATATTTGGTATAAGATGTTATTTGACGTTTAAGAAACATATTAGTGCCAAAAACAATTTACTAGATTAAGAACTATTATCAACACTAGGTTTAGTCTTTTAAATATTTGGAATAAGAATAGTTATTTCTCATGTTCATTAGACTAGCAACTATATCAACTTAGTGAATTAGAAGGAAACAAAATAATAACACTCCATCATTAGGAAGTTCAAAAACAACAACAAAACATTTGGTATGACAAAAATTAAGAACAAAATAATTTGGAATTTGAGACCTTATACTCCTCTATAATAATAGGGTTACCAAAAAGCCAAGAAAACTAAAAACATCATGACTTGGTCCTTATATAGTTGAACATATAAGGACCAATAGAGTAGTACAACTTAAAACACTCAAACTTTTGAACAAAGTAGTCAATTGTTGTAGGTTAAACAAGTACCATTCCTAACACCTAATTAATATATTATAAAAAAATATGTGCCATTGAGTGGGAGTTTATCTTAAAACCAACTTGTTGGACGGTAGACCATTGAAGGAAAAAACGAAAGCAAATAAAGAAGTCTGATGATGAAAACTTTTGTGGTGCCAAAAAGTGATAGTTTGCTCGAAGACTAGATCACCGTTTGGGTAATTTCTTATGAAAACATGAATAAAGTAGTAAATTATGGCAGTTATGTTGAATAACTATCAACAAATAGGTGTTTAAACTCCCAGACCTTATCACAACAACCAAAGAGAATTAATACATACAAATAGCATGATAATTGTTGGATATCAAAGACAAAAGGATGAAGGTTTTGTTGCAACTGCAACCACCCTCCCTAGTATTTTCTTTTGGAAATACTGGGGCCCCACCTTAAATTTGACTATTACCTATCTGAAACCTATGGATCCTTCTTAGGCCAAGTCAAGTATTGCTTGAAGTTTCAAATGTTCGGCGAGTTTACCTGAACTCACCGAAACTCTCTCTTTTTCGCAAAAGCATCGGCTAACATTTTGGCTTTTCACCAAAATTTCGGTGAAGTTTCACTTTTTGTGTCGAAATGTCAGCGTGACTCAATCTTATCCACCAAAAATTTGTAAAGACTTTGAAGATTACGCTGAGATATCAAAGCACTTTCTTTTCTTTCGCTTGACTTTCCGGATTTTCACCAGCACTATTGGTTTTTTCTTATCTTTTTCGGCGAACTCTTAACATTGGCGCTGAGACGTTTCAAAAAACTTACCTATTCTTTGTCGAAATCCTATCGACAGAACTCATGGTTTTCCGCCGACACGATCGCGTTAACTTCCCCTTTCCCTCTGAATCTCAACATCGCGAAAGGTTTGAGCTTTTCCACTGAAGCATATCGACGCATATAATGGTTTTACATTGATACTTATCGCGATCAATTGAACTTTGTCGCCGAAACATGTATCACTTGGGAAATGAAAATTAATTCCTATATGTATCGAGTAAACTCTCCCTACTATGCCGAAATGACTTGTTCAAGGCCCCCAAAATCACGTCGAATCCATCTTAAGGCCCGTTTGGGACTTAGGGTTTTAGATGACCTCTTTTAAGGAAAATAACTATGTTCTCTCTCCCATCATTGTCGTCACATAACTCCGTTCAAGAACAAAGCCATTCGAGAAAGATTATTTGCTCAATACGCTAACGTTTGTTGCCAATCAACCTAGTACACCTGTCATCCATCATCCATGTAGGTACATTTTTTACCTTATTGTTTGGTTTAGATGGGTTATTTTTCACTTGGGGATTTATGATTTGAGGGCAAAGGCCCGTGATTGGACTTGTTAGTCTCATGCTTGGCCGTTTTCTTTCTTTTATGTCTTATTGGTCGATTTTGTCCTTGGGGTTTAAGGGTTTCGAGCCTCACTTATATTGAATAACTAGTTCCCTAAAGCTCAATTCACACTCCTCTTTCCCAAATGATCTTTCTTTTGAATTTTTCTCCCGTTCCAATTAAAACCCTACCTTAAACCCTAACTCCAAGAGTGCCTTGATTTTCTTCAATCCTGTTTTAGCTTCCACGAGCCGCCATGTTCCCCTGTTACTAGCTAATAGATGCACCGATATAGATCCTAATGGATAAAATAGGGATTTTCTAGATTTAATGATGAACAATTCATTTATTCATATGAAAATAATTTATTTTCTTTGTAGTTGTTGTTGATTTTTCTTGAAATTACATCTCATTTGTGGTTTCTCTGTAACACCATCGTTAGAATCCTTATATAAATTGTAATTCCATGAGAGCACATATGTTCTTGGTTTGGTCAGGTTCTTCTTCTTCATTGTCCTTTTCCTTGCTTGGTCTCGTATTTGGGGATAGGAAGTCATTGTAGACATTACGAACTCCCTACAAGTATTTTCAGAATGATTTGTATGGTTATCTCGACATTTCCATGGAATTTACCCAAGATAATGAGATTTCCCCTGTAATACAGGATCCATAAATGTCAAAAAGAGTTCCTAAGCTCTCCTCTAAATCTATATTGGAGACAACATATGATATTGAAATGGTTTAGGAAGCATATCTGGAGATTCAGTTTGACGACACACAACATATCACAGGAATAACTCCTTAATTAAAATGGGGTGAAATTTACCATTTGATCAAGGATCAAAATGTCCTAGAATCTACCATCGAAGAAGATGTAATTTATCAGAACATCAAAATATCATGCATTCACAAGGCTATAGCCAGGACTGAATAATTCCCTTGTGCTGAAATGATAGGATGGATCCTTCCACGTATTGATACTAAATTTCGTATCATTACAAGTGCTACGGGGAAAGGTTTTTCCTCGTAACATCCTGCACATATCGACAAAGCATATAGACTCCTAGATCCAAGAGAAATTTGACATAAGAATGGTTAGCAAACTTGAAACTAGAATATGCAGAATGTGCAAAGAAGATGTTTCTACCGGGAAAGCAGTTGTGCCATAGATACAAAGGGGAATATGAAACTAAGTTTTTGAAGACTCCCTTCGGGATTGTTGCTACTCTCATATGCAGGCTGTATGAGAGGCCCAACTCAACTCATTACAAGATTAGTTGGGTTCCTTTACTTTATCATATTACAATGCATGGTACTATTTTTAATTGGGCAGACATTATTTCTGAGAACATGGTCCAAGCAATCCAGGATGCTTAGCAAGGCCTCAAGGTAAATAATGTTGAATTCCATATGTCTTCTTATTTGGTAAATTGTATCATGACTCCGCACCATTTTTCGGATCTCGGATGCCGGTGGAATCCCAATGAGTCTCCTATTTATGTGGCATACCAAATTTTGTCGACCCAAAATCATGCGAGCTACTACAAATAGATCTACAAGGAGTTCGTGGTTCCCTTATACTAGTTGATAAATGGAAAATAACCAGATTGCATGTCCGAGGATGATCTTACATTAGTCAGTCAATTGGGGGATTAATATCTCACCCTTGAAGGCACATACTTTTGTATCTATGGAGGATCAAACGATCCATTGTTGTTACCCAAGTATGTCACATCTTGCATTATTTTTAAAGAAATTGTGAGGCAGACATTTTTAAATGGCATCAACCATTTCCTGCATAACAATAAGAAGGCTTCATGGCCTCCACTTCCACTTATTGTCGGATCATATAGGTTGAACAAGTTCAAAGATGCCCAGGACCTGGTAAAGGACTTGAATTCCTTTCACTTTGGCGAGAATATCTTTATAAGAAATGGCAGTCACCAAAAGGTGGCTCTACATTGCGCTTCTGTTAAAATACACTATGAATATGTTGACCAATTCTAGAGGGAAGAAGAAGTATATAGACGGGTCCCAAACCTCGCAGAATTGGATATAAGACTTAACAAAAGGAAGGGTGGTAAGGAGGAGAGCTTGAGCAAACCATCTGATGCCTCGACACAATAAAATTTAGAAGAAGCTACTAGGAAGAAAGCCTTGGAAGAATACCTCTTGGAAAAAACAAGAAAAAGATTGCAGGCAGAAGAGCTAGCAAGAAAGTTTGAGGAAGAGAGAAAATCAAGAGAGGAAGCAGAAGAATTATGGAAGAGGGTGGAAAAAAGAACAACGGGATAGGCTTGCAGCAGAACAAGAAAATAAAAGAGACGATTTACTACAACAACAACAAGAATCAGCTCGACAAGAGGAACTCCGAAAGAAGAAAGAAGAAGAAGAAGCCTTCAAGAAAGCTGTGGAAAGTCAAGGTCAACAAGGAGGTGATGAACTTGGAAATGAAGGCCAAGATATGGACATTGATGCTACAGCAGACACCAACACAGAAGTTCCACTCACTGGAGGACATCTTCTTTTCGCTGAGTTAGGACTCACTCCAATCACACCCTCCAAGAAACACGACATTGATAAGTTGGAGACTATAGTTTATGATCCAAAAATAAATATCATTATGAAATAGACAAAAAATAGGATTAAAATTTCCTCACAGCCTGACATTGTTACAATATAGGAAGTCCCATTAGCTGAAGGTACCAACATGGAATCAAATTTTACAGCATCCATTGGAGTAGCTGCATCCTTGGTTAATGAAGACAATATACACAAATTGATAGATGATGTAGAAAACAGTAAGGCCAAGGTAGTTAAGATCAAGGAAAATATGGTTCAAGCAAGGAATGAAGGAATTGAACTCAAACTCTAGTGGTATACCCTTGAATTTCAAAAGGGAGAAGCCATGAACAGGCATTCAAATACTGGAAGCATACAGAGATTCACTAAATGTTCAAGTGGTAATATTGGAAGGAGAGAAGATAGATTTAAAGTCCCAATTACAAGAGATGCAATCAAAGGAAATTCAATGGTACTAGTAAATAGAAGCCCTCACTATCGAAAAGGGAGCCCTACAAGCTCAAGTAGCTGAACTTAATTGAGAAAAGGGTTTGTTGACAATTGCATTGAACACTGCACAAGAGCAGAAGTAGGATTTAACCCCATTTTATGATTGCACACCCACTCTTCAATAAAAATTGTTCCATTCATAGGAGTTACTCACAGAACAAATGTTTGAAGTGCAGGGGATGGAGACCCGACTCAAGTAGATATCCGAGACAACTACTTCCACTCGACATAAGTTAGGGGATATTCATAACAGAATGAAGAAGCTAGCTGCTTGGATAAAGAAAGAAAAGGAAATTCCTCCCCATTTTCCTAAGAGATCTACAGAAGAATTGAAGTTGGATTTTGCAACTCTAGACAGTTCCCAAAATGTTGAGAGGAAATTTCAAAATGAGGTGGCAGCTTCTATTTCCAGATGTGAAGGGATCCATCAACACATAGACAAATATTTTGAAAAATTTCATTTGGCTTCTCTCGGACCATTTGAAAACCATGTACCAAAAGAGAAACGATTTACTAAAATGAGGACCATTAAATACGAATACATAGATTCTGTTCAAATTCTGGAAGATATCACTCCAGAGGACTTACAAGAACGTATTGGGAAAGCAACGTTGAAAACACAATCCGTGGCCTATGGGCATAGCTCAACAACTAAAGGCCTTAATGCAATGGTTAAAGATTTATATTTTCATGAAGTGGCCTTATGGTTGTTGAAGCCACAATATTTGAACATTATATATCATGAAAGTGGCCTTTGAGATGAATTTATACAAATTCAAGAGGGCGCCCCACCTTCATGATGCAAGGATGCCTCCTCTCCCCCACCCTTTTTGGCATTTACATCGACAAACTAGAATGGTGTTTAGAAGAAGCAGGTTACGTCGACATGATATTGGATGGGATAGTTATCATCCTCCTTCTTTACGTTGATGACAATTTTCTTATGGCAAGGTGTCCCTTTGATCTCGATAAGTAATTAAGAATTCTCAAATATATTTTCTCTAACATGGGTATGACTGTTAACAAGGACAAGACAAAAGTTATTATTATAAAATCTAATAAAGACACCTACGCCAACTTTATTTATGATAATAGAAAACTGGAGAAAGTGACTTCTTACAAATATCTTAGAATTGATATTCATCGCAAGTTAAATTGGAACTACAACATTAAGAAAAGGATTAATGGAGGGTGGAAAGCTTATTTTGGTTTCAAAAAGAATTGTAAATCAGCCAACCTGGTCATGTGGGATAAAGAGAAGTTCATATTTGAAACTCTTGTCATCCCTTTATCTTGTACAGTTGTGAAGTATGGGGGTGCAATATTTCTAGAGACTCTTGGAGGAAGATTGAGCAAATCCAGAAGCAGTTTATAACTTATAAACTCAAAATTAAGACCAATACGTCGTATTGTTGAAGAATGTAACTTCATAATATATTCTTATTTGTATCATTTGTATTATTTGCATTGTACTTCCAACATGAATTATTATTGATGTAATTGATCATGTAAAATTCATTGAAAGAGTCAATGTAAACCCTAACAATTAGGTCATCCTAGAATGATCCAGAAAAGAGTATTTTATTATTAACTAGACAAGTTGGCCCTGTTAGGAGAGTTAAGTCGGCCATGTTGGGGAAAAAGGTCAAGTCATTGATTAGTACAAATGAGGAGCTCGCCCTCCTCATTTAGTCACCTCACTCACTCATCAATTTTGCATGAGTAGAGAGATAGAGTCATAAAGAGTAGTTGCTTTTGGAGTCTTCTTGTTTTGGGTTACTGCACGAGGAATACTATTGTACATTCTGACGAATCTATATAGAATAATTTTGCTGGGGTTTTATTCCCCACGAGGGTTTTTCCAAGATAAATTATTGTTTACTATTGTCTATGTCATGCTTGTTTATCTTTCAGTGTTCCTTATTGTTATTGCATTTAAAATTATAACATGGTATCAGAGCTGGCCTGGAAGAAAAAATTGTGCAGCTACTGCAACTTCCAGAACTAGGGTTTCAATTTCCGGAAGCCTTTCTCCATAGATAAGATGAAAAAAAGTGTCTAAATAACTTTCCTCACTAAGGCGCATATTTCTATTGAAGAAGAATTCCAATCAAAGAATTTTCACTTTTGGGCCCACCACTACAGCTTGGAGAACTAGGGAATCAATGTTTTGGAGGACCTGTCCACAGAATTGGAAAAACCGTACCTTTTCTCAACTCACCTTGGGGAGGTTCACATTTTCCTCCTCTCAGTTTCTCAAGATCCCAAATTTTAGAAATTAGGGTTTCTCTGACAAACCCTGGGTCACCCTGCAACCAGATCTCAAAAATCAACTCTTGTTTGGAGCATCTCGTTTGTAAGTTGTACTCTCTCTATTTACATTTGAGGTTCTCATTTATCAAGTTTATCAAGATGACAAATCATACCAAGCCTAAGGATAAGCTTCAAGGGGCAGAGAACTTCTATGCTTGGAAGTATAGGATGATGCTCATTCTGGAAGAGCATGAATTGGACAAGTATGTCACAAAAGTAGTTGTGGAGCCAAAGGGAGATGAAGATAAATCAAAGCATAAGAAGAACCTGATAAAATCCAAGAGGATCATAGCTCACTCCATCAAGGATCACTTGATCCCACATATCTCATATATGAAGACTCCAAAAGAGATGTTTGATACATTGAAGGGACTATTTGAAGGAACCAACATCAATAGAAAGATGAACTTGAGGACTCAACTCAAGGCTATGAATATGCAAAGAAATGAAAGAATCCAATATTACTTCACAATGGTCTCCCACATTAGATATCAATTAGAATCTATTGGAGACCAGGTTGAGAATGTGGAACTAGTAATTACTACCCTAAATGGTATTCCAAGATCATGGGAGTCATATATTTAAGGGGTATGTTCCAGGAAGAAGCTTATGTTGTTCAATGCACTTTTAGAATCATGCACCCAGGAGGAAGAAAGGATTGAATCCATAGAAGAAAAGCTAGGAGATGAAGATAATCAAGCTCTGGCAGCTCATGCCAAGAGAGGCAAGAAAGAAGGAAATCATCACAAGTGTAACAGATCCCACAAGGTTCAAAAGCCTCCTAGAGATTATTCAAGTATCATATGCTACAATTGTGATGATATGAGACACATTGCAAGAAATTTTCCCAAGAAAAAAGGTAACAAGAAAGGAAACAAGAAAAGACATCATGCTCATGCTATAGAGGATAATGAACCCGTAAAGAAGAAAGAAAAAGAGGATTCTTCAAGTGATGAAGAATATGTTCTGATCTCACCATTCATAGGTACGGTCTCACTTGGAAACAATGATTGGATTGTTGATAGTGGTGCTTCTAAGCACATGAATGGTTTCAAGGAAGCTATCAACAACCTCACAGAAAAGAACTCACCTCACAAGGTGAAACTAGGATATGATTATCAATATCTCATAAAAGGTGTAGGAGAAGATTCTTACAAGCTTGAATCAGGTGTAAAATTAGTCATAGCAGATCTATTGAACAAGAATATCAATCACAAAGATGTAAAACAATTTGGAGTAAAAAACTGTGCAAGAGAGATGCATCAGTGCTCTATAATCCAGAATAATGGAAATACAATACAATACAGTCACAATGAGTGAGCAATTCAAATTAGCCACGGAGGTCATTCGAATATACTGCATGGTGTAGCTTGGCTCCAACTAGGAGTCCTCATCTCAATTAGTGGTGGTCATCAATGCACAAGTAACTGTCAGACATGTGTCAAACTGAGTCTAACAGAGTGTAATAAGTGTAACTGATGGTAAATAGCACTAATGTAGGGATGGAGGCTTAGTGGAGGGCGCATCAGGAGCAATCTGGAGTCTGAATAGGTAGTCAAGTCTCATCGGAGGTCCATCGGAGTGATAACAATAGTTAGGAGTCAGTCTAGCCTTAAATCAAGGCAAGACAGGTGGCTAACTGAAGTGAAATGGAGTGGTAGGTGAGAAAAGGCACCCTTCTACAATGGAAGGTGAGAAGTGGGCGCATACTTGGCTAGGAGGGCTACAACAGAGTGGAAATAAGCTCCAGGTTGCTGGTAGACTAGGGACTAGGTGCTGGAGGTACCAAACTGATGATTAGGAAGCATGTGGAT
This sequence comes from Larix kaempferi, assembly GCA_027924585.1. Classification (NCBI taxonomy): domain Eukaryota; kingdom Viridiplantae; phylum Streptophyta; class Pinopsida; order Pinales; family Pinaceae; genus Larix; species Larix kaempferi. The sequence goes on along the minus strand of BSBM01000757.1, from coordinate 16,475,224 downwards.
GCATGCAGAGTGCATGCAAAAGTACATACTGAATGATGAGATATCCTAACACCCCCCCTCAAGCTATACTATGATGTAAAAAATAAAATGCAGGGCCCTGGTTACTGAGACCAAAGGTCACCCCAATACAATAATCCAAAAATGCTGAAAATAAGCTAAGTGAGGAAAGAGGGAAAACCCAGTGGGAAGAAAGCCCCCCCTCAAGCTAAAACATAAAATGGATCTAATATGTCTCCACCATGATGGAACTCACCCCCAATAGTGAACGAAAGTAAGAGAACTTCTTCTCAGTGAAGCTCTTGGTGAAGATGTCTGCAACTTGCTCATCAATAGGGCAATATTGCAGAATGATAGTGCGATCATGCACCAACTCTCAGATGTAGTGCATATGAATCTCAATGTGCTTGGTCCTCTACCACTGAACTGGATCGGTGGAGATATTAATAGCACTTTGATTGTCACAAAATATGACAGTCGAAGTAGTGCTACCAAAATCAAACTCGGAAAGAATACCCTGCAACCAAACTGCCTGAATGTAGGCATTGACTGCCCCTCGATACTCTGCCTCTGCTGAAGAAAGTGCATTGGCTGCCTGCTTTTTGCTTGACCAGCAAATAGGGCCATGGCCAATCATGAAAACATATCCAGAAGTGGACTTCCGATCTATGCTATCACCCGCCCAATTTGAATCAGTAAAACCAATGAAATCTAGCTCAAAATCTGCAGCATAATGTATGCCAAAATGTCTCATACCTTGCACATACTGCAATATCCGCTTGGCTTCCCGCCAATGAAGCTCATGGGGTTGCCGCATATGCCTTGATACAGCACTCATGGCATGAGATATATCAGGCCTTGAGTGTGTCAAGTAGAGTAGTGAACCAATCAACTGTCGATACATAGTGCAATCTGCAAGCGGTGTGGATTTTCCCTCCTCAAGACTGATTCCTGAGAGGAATGGAAACGGAGCAGCCTTACATTATGCCATATTAAACTTCAATAACAGGTCTGAAGCATACTTTTGCTGAGATAATGTTATCCCATCAAAATTTTGAGCTATCTCCAAGCCCAAAAATTGCTTAAGCAAGCCCAAATCACTCATGTCAAAAGCTAGATTCAAAGCGGTTTTTAGCTTGTTAATTGTAAGGAGAGTGCTACCAATAATGAGAAGATCATCAACATATAAAACCACAATCAACAAATTACCTTTAACTTTATGTACGTACACATTCGGATCATATTTGCATCTTTTGAAATTTTGAGAAAGAAGGAAGGAGTCCATCTTTGCGTACCAAGCTCTTGGGGCCTGTTTCAATCCATACAAAGATTTATTGAACTTGCAAACTAATGACGGATCTGATATGTATCCTTCTGGCTGCTTCATATATACTTCTTCATCTAGATCACCATGTAAAAAATCACTCTTCACATCCATATGGTGCACTTCCCAGTGCTTGGATGTGGAAATTGCCAAAACTAGGCGGATGGAATCCATCTTTGCAACCGGTGCAAAGGTCTCAGTGTAGTCCACTCCTTGGACTTGGGAGAAACCTTTTTCCACCAGCCTAGCTTTGTATTTGCTGATAGAGCCATCAACAACAACTTTCGTGTGGTAGATCCACTTGCATTGAACTAATTTTCTTCCAGGTGGAAGAGAAACTAGCTCCCATGTGTTGTTCTTTTGAAGAGAACTGTACTCTTCATCCATGGCGGTTTTCCATCATGGATCTCGGTGGGAATGATAGTATGATTTGGGATCTGAAACAATCATCTAATAAAATTTCTCGGATAATAATGGATCAGAAAATGAAAGAGCCATACCTGCTCTTTGAAAGTCTGCTCTTGTTCTCCTTGGATCAGCAGGATTTCCAATGTTTGGAGCAGCAGATTATAGAGTGTTTTGGGCCCACTTTGGTAACTGAGGAAGATCATTGTGGTCAGATTCTGAACCTGTTATTTCATGGCCATAAAATTCTGATAAAATATCAGAAATATCAGATCTAATGCTTTCTTCATCTTCTCTCGAAACTTCTTCTTGTAGAGACTGCAGATCGACAGTGTTTTCCTCGACTAGTTTCAGATCTGGAAGCGGTTCTTCAAACTTCACACTTCGCTCTATGAATATCTTTTTGGATATGATATTCATGATTTTATATGCTTTTGATTCTTCTCCATATCCTATTAGGATGCATTCAATACTTTGTGGATCCAAATCTTTTCTCTTATCAGAAGGACTTCTAGCCCATGTAGTGGAGACAAAAACCCTCAAATTGGACACATTCGGTTTGTGACCAAAGAATGATTCTAAAGGTGTTTTTCTTTTCATGTATGAATGTGGAACTCGATTCTGAATATATGCAGCAACATTAATGGCTTCAGCCCAAATATTTGCAGCCAAACATTTTGAATCAAGCATACAGGTAGCCATCTCTTTCAGTGACCGATTCTTCCTTTCCGCTACACCGTTCTGCTGGGGTGGGTAGGGAACTGTATGTTGGATCTGAATTCCGCTTTCAGCACAAAGTTGAAGCAACTTAGTATTGATATATTCTCCTCCATTATCAGATCTAAGATATTTGATCTTTCTCTTAGTGGAGGTCTCAACGGAAGCCTTAAAATCCTTGAATTTTCCAAGCACTTATGACTTGTTTTTGAGAAAAAATACCCAAGTAAAGCGGGAGAAGTCATCGATGAATGTCAAAAAATACCTTGAACCATTCATGGACATATTTGGCAGCAGACCACTAATATCAGAATGTATGAGGCCCAAAATTGTAGAAGCTCTGCTAGCTTTGTCGCGGTCGAACTTGTGCTCGGGGTGCTTCCCAACAATGCAACCAGGACAAATTCCCTTTGAGGAACAGAGTTGCGGAATACCATCAACCATGGATTTATGTTGTAATAGCAGAAAATACTTGTGAAAACTCATAGTATTTTGTAGAATGGTTTTCCTTTCCGACTGCAATAAGTCTTCCACTTTCAATATCAGAAATTTCAACTTTGTTAGGGCTGAATGTAACTTGCTTTGGTTCATCGGTGTGTGTCATTTGATACACAGAAAGTAGATTTGAAGCCAAGGAAGGCACATAGAGAAAATTCTAAAAAATTCCATGCTCTAAATGGATGGTACCTTTACCCTTTGATGAAATTTTTGAGTCATCTCCCAAATGGATGGGGATGGAGTTGTTTGGATCAAATGAAGAAAAAGAGTCAATATTTGTAGCCATATGATTTGAGGCACCGAAATCTATCAGTAGAGTGGTGGGTTTCGAAACAGTTTCCATGAGTGCTTGATCTCTTTCATGATCATCATTTCTATCCTTCTTCCGTGCACCGTTGGGAAGAGTTATGTTATTCTTTTCCAAAAAGAGATCCATTTGATCTATTGTCTTCTTCATGCATGAAATTTCAGGATGAAAGCCATGGTTGCAATAAGTACATTTAGATTTGTCTTTGACCTCTTTATCCTTTTGCTTGTTCTTTGAACCGGATGGTGCATCTGATGATTTGCCTTTCTCTCTTTGCTTGGTAGACTCGAATTTGGGCTTCTCTTTCCTTTGCTTTCCTTTGCCATTCGAATTCTTGGATCTTTGAGCAAAGAGGGTTGAATCTTTGGAGCTTATGGACCCCATTTTAATCAACTTGTCATGCTCTTTTGTAACGGACTCAATGAAGGCATCTTCCAATTCGGGGTAGTTAGCAGACCAGAATTGAAAGTAGAGACAAATACTGAGAAATCTTTACCAAGCTTCGAAAGAATGGAGAGGATCAATTGATTATCCTCTTTCACAACTCCATTGTTCTTCAATTGCAAGGATAAATGCTTGAATCTTGTGGAAAAGTCATTAATGGTCTCGAAATTCTCAGGATTCAAGGAGATCAATTCATTTTCCAATTGAAGAGACCGCATGTCATCTTATTTCCCAAAAAGATTTTCAAGTTGCTCCCATACTGCCTTTGGAGTAGTCAATCCACTGAGGTGAAAGAGAAGATCCTTGGAAATATTGAGGCAAAGAAGACCATATGCTTCATCCAACTTGTTGAAGTGCTTTTCTTTTTCAATGAGTGTATTGAGCTCAACTTCGAGGCCCATAGTGACTCTGTAGTACCCTCTTGAACGCAACATAATCTCCATGTCATTCTTCCATTCAAAATAATTGAAGGGAGTGAGTAGCTTAGAAGAAGAAGAATCCATCTCAATGATAGCGAATGCACTTGATGGAGAAGAACCTGTAGATCACAAGATAGCGAATGCACTTGATGGAGATGATTAACCTACAAATCACAATCAAAACAGAACAGTAAGGTCGAACAATCCACCCATTTAGAGTTGCATCACACCTAGGATTGGAGATCAAGCAAGCTTGAAGATCCAATGTATCATATACAAGAATTATGTGGAAATATCAGGCTTCTAGAGTGGGATTGGAGAGAAAAATTCAGCATTAGCGAATGCATGAGCAATTTTGCATGCCGAATCTTCAATATTTTTGAGCAAATTCACTCAATTCTTCATGTAGAACACCTGTAGAAGAGAGATCTTGTCACTGCCATGGCTCTGATACCATGTAAAATTAGTCACAGTAGATCTATTGAACAAGAATATCAATCACAAAGATGTAAAACAATTTGGAGTAAAAAAGTGTGCAAGAGAGATGCATCAGTGCTCTATAATCCAGAATAATGGAAATACAATACAATACAGTCACAATGAGTGAGCAATTCGAATTAGCCAAGGAGGTCATTTGAATATACTGCATGGTGTAGCTTGGCTCCAACTAGGAGTCCTCATCTCAATCAATGGTGGTCATCAATGCACAAGTAACTGTCAAACAGGTGTCAAACTGAGTCTAACTGAGTGTAATTAGTGTAACTGATGGTAAATAGCACTAATGTAGGGATGGAGGCTCAGTGGAGGGCGCATCAGGAGCAATCTGGAGTCTGAATAGGTAGTCAAGTCTCATCGGAGGTCCATCGGAGTGATAACAATAGTTAGGAGTCAGTCTAGCCTTAAATCAAGGCAAGACAGGTGGCTAACTGAAGTGAACTGGAGTGGTAGGTGAGAAAAGGCGCCCTTCTGCAGTGGAAGGTGATAAGTGGGCACATCCCTGGCTAGGAGGGATAAAATAGAGTGGAAACAATCTCTCTGGTGCTGGTAGACTAGGGACTAGGTGCTGGAGGTACCACATTGATGACTAGGCAGCATGCAGAGTGCATGCAAAAGTACATACTGAATGATGAGATATCCTAACATCAAGGAAGCCTATGAAAATGAAGGATGTTCTATATGTACTAGGATTGAAAAAGAATCTACTTTACATCTCAGCATTAGATGAGAAAGGATTAAGAGTAGCATTTGTCGATGGCCAAGTACTTATGTGGCCCAAAGGTAAAACCTTTGATGATGCAGTAGTGATTGGAGTGCAAGAGGAAGGATAGTAGAAACTCAAGGGACAACCAGAACAAGCCTTAGTTCATGAAACTATGGAACAAAGTGAATTATGGCACATAAGGTTTGCTCACATTAACTACAAGGCACTACCAATGATGAGCAATATGGTGAATGGTCTACCTGAGATCCAGACTAAGCATGAAGGCATATGTAAAGGATGTGCGAAAGGGAAGAATGTGAAGAAGCCATTTCCAAGTAGTGACAACAAAGCTAAGGAGATCTCGGAGCTCATGCATTCATATGTTTCCAGGCCTATGTCTTCCAATTCACTATGTGAGTATCCTACTATGTTTCTTTTATTGATGATTATTCTCATAAAACATGGATGTATTTCTTGAAATCCAAAGATGAAGTATTTAGAAAGCTCAAGGAATTCAAAGCCCTTGTATAAAATCATGCTGAAAAGAAAATAAAAACCTTAAGATCAGATGATGGAGGTGAATTTACCTTAGGATATTTCAAAAAATTATGTAAAGACTCAAGTATTAAGAGGGAGATGAGAAATCCCTATAATCCACAATAGAACAGGATTGCAGAAAGAAAGAATAGAACAATAATGGAAGCAGTGAAGGCCTTGATCCATGATCATGACCTTCTAATTCACTTATGGGGAGAAGCAACAAGAACAATAGTATATGTTCAAAATAGAACTCCCCGCCATGTACTTGAGAACAAGACACCTGAAGAGATGTTTATAGGAGAGAAGCCAAAAGTCAGCCATGTCAGAATATTTGGCTTCCCTGTATACATACATGCTCCAAAAGAGAAAAGGACCAAGTTGGATCCTTCAAGAAAGAAGGGCATCTTCGTTGGTTATAGTGATTCATCAAAGCCATACAGAATACATATACTGGGCTTCAAGAAGCTCGATACTAGCAGAGATGTAACCTTTGATGAAGATACATCCTTCAACATATCTAGGCATATTCACTCCGACGAATTACATGAATAAAAACCTGAGACTCCCAGAGTTCAAGATACAGTGATGGAAGAGAAAATTCCAGAAGAACCTGAAGATCATGATATGACTTAGCCACAGAGACCTGTAGATACACCGAGAGAAGTGAACACTCATAAGAGAATACCAGCTTGGGCACGAGAGATTATTCAGGATGTATAGAAGTATGGTGCTCCAGAAGGGACTTCCAGAGAAATTAAGAGACCTTGACCATACTCCAATTATGTGGCATTACAAAGTGACATCATTGATGTTGAACCTTCTAGTTATGAAGAGGCAACCGAAAAGAAAGTATGGAATGATGCTATGATGGAGGAATATTAGTCGATCATGAAGAATGATGTCTAGGATGTGGTTCCGAGACCAGAATGGAAGTCATTAATTTCTTCCAAATGGGTCTACAATATCAAGCATGTGATAGACGAAAGTGTACAAAAATACAAGGCAAGGTTTGTGGCTCGAGGATTCTCCCAGAAAGAAGGCATAGATTATGAGGAAACATTTGCTCCTGTGGCCAGATACACTTCGATCATATCTATACTTTATATAGCTAAAGTGATGACGTGGAAGGTATATTAGATGGATGTGAATACTACCTTCCTAAATGGCGTAATAGAAGAGGAAGTGTATGTGGAGCAGCCACTAGGATTTGAGACACATGATAGGAAGACTCATGTGTGTGGATTAAATAAAGAATTATACGACGTGAAATAGGAACCCAGAACATGGTATGGAAGGATTGACGGTCTTATGACGAGCTTGGGATTTACCAGGAGTAAAGATGATTCCAACCTTTACTACAAGTTTGAAGAGGGAAATCTTGTGATTCTATTGTTATATGTAGATTACTTGTTTCTCACAGGTTATGAGAATCTCATAGTAGAAACGAAGAGGAAGCTTACCACAGAGTTTGGGATGAAAGACTTGGTTATGATGCATTATTTCTTAGGTATTGCAGTGTGGCATAATCTAGGGGAACTTTTCTTGAGTCAAGGAAAGTATGCGAAAAAGATTCTGAAGAGATTCAGGATGATGGATTGCAAGGATATGCCCACACCCATGGAATCAAATATGAAGTTGTTGAGTGATACTTCTTCATAATTGGTGGATGCCAGAGTATATAGGAAGATGATCGTTTTTTTGATGTACTTGACGAACACAAGTCCAGATTTATGCTTTACGGTGAATACTCTCATTCAGTATATGGTAGAGCCGAGACATGTTCACCTGGTTGTAGCAAAGCATTTGTTGAGGTACCTAAGGGGTACAGTTGATTATGGCCTCAGATATGCATATGATCAGAGGATTAACCTGCAAGCTTATGTTGATGCGGATTGGGTCGGGAGTGCCACGAATAGAAAGAGCACATCAAGGTGCTTCTTTAGTTTTGGATCGAGTATGATATCATAATTCAGTAGGAAGCATATGAGTGTGGAACTCAGTACAACCGAATCCGAGTATATGGTAGCTTATTCAGCAAGATGCGAGGCAGTGTGGCTTCAGAAGTTGCTTGTAGGTTTGTTTGATCTCGATTTAAAGGCGACTTGTATTATCTGTGACAACCAAATTTGTGTGAAGTTGTGTGAGAACCCGATGTTTCATGAAAATTCAAAGCACATCGATATCAAGTATCACTATATCCGGGATATGGTGCAGAAGGGAGCAGTGAGGCTCTAGTATATAGCAACATAAGAGTAGATAGCCGATGTGTTGACCAAGCCTTTGTCGAGTGTGAAGTTTGAGTACTTCAGGGACAATCTTGGAGTGGTCCAAATCAAGACAGAGTGATGAGCTTGGATGAGGTAGCAGGTAATCACGGGTTATGTGACGTAATTGAGTCTCCTAGGCTACGAGATGATCTAGACGTATGGTGAGGTAACATAGGTGGAGATCCTGGGATGAACCCATCAAATGGATTTCTCGGTTCATGGAAGAGGACAACTGCATATAGTATTAAAAAGGACTAGCTCTACAAAACAGTTGCATCTAGTATGAAAAAGGACTAGCTCTACAGGATAGTTTCATCTAGTATGAAAAAGGACTAGCTCTGCAGGGAAGTTGCATCCAGTATGAAAAATGACCAGCTCTACATGATAGCTACATCCGGTATGAAAAAGTATTGGCTTTGTATAGGTGTGCATCCAGTATGAAATAGGACCGGCGTTGGAGGATAGCTATATCCAGTATGAAAAAGGAATGGCTCTGTAGAGGTGTGCATCCAGTATGAAAGAGGACTTGCTCTGCAGGATAGCTACATCTAGTATGAAAAAGGAGTAGCTATGTAGAGGCATGCATCTAGTATGAAAGAGGACTGGCTCTGCAGGATAGCTACATCCGGTATGAAAGATAACTGGATCTATAGAGAGGTGCATCCAGTATGAAAGAGGACTGGCTCTACACGATGGCTACATCAAGTATGAAAGAGGACTAGCTATGCATAGGTTTGCATCTAGCATGAAAGAGGGATAGCTCTACAATATAGTTACATTGATTATGAAAAAGGGATGACTTTGTAGAAAGGCACATCCAACGTGAAAAAGGACTGGCTCTATGGGAAATTGCATCCAACATGAAAAAGGGTTGGCAGTGCAAGGTACATCCAACATGAAAAAGGGTTGTCTCTATGAAACTTCTTATGATATATAGATTCAGGAGATGTCAGATGTCAATAGTCAGAGTACAGAAGTGCAGCATCTAGAATACGATGGTGACAGTGTCATAAGAATACCTTCCTTGTTAAGAGGGAGTGTAAATGTAACTTTAGAAGATATTATTATTTGTATCATTTGTATTGTACTTCCTACAGAAATTATTATTGATGTATTTGATCATGTAAAAGTCATTGAAAGAGTCAATTTAAACCCTAATTGTTAGGTCGTCCAAGGAAGATCCATAAAAGAGTATTTTATTGTTAACTGGACAAGTCGGCCCTGTTGTGGAAAAAGGTCAAGTCACTGATTAGTATAAATGAGGAGATTTCCCTCCTCATTTAGTCACCTCACTCACTCATCAAGTTCACATGAGTAGAGAGATAGAGTCATAAAGAGTAGCTGCTTTTCGAGTCTTCTTGTTTTGGGTTATTGCACGAGGAATACTATTGTACATTCTGACGAATCTATATATAAGAAGTTTGCTAGGTTTTTACTTCCCCACGAGGGTTTTCCCAGGATAAATGATTGTGTATTGTTGTCTATGCTGTGCTTGTTTATCTTTCAGTGATCGTTATTGTTATTGCATTTAAAATTGTAACACGTATCATATTCTCCTCATAGAAGTGGGTATTTCCCCCTTTGAGAGCATGGCTATGATTATGTACCTAATGTACACGCACAAGATAAATAACATGGGAAATGAGAGACTTCCTCAAATTGCTTTAAACTCAAGTCAAAACCAACTACACCTTAAGCAGGGTTGGTGTAAAGATACCATGTCTTGGTTAAACCATTGGGGTATTGAGGAAAATGACACTTTCACAAAAAATCGATAATGTCAAAAATATGATTAATTCTAAGTTTAAAGAGAAGTTATGATGTGAGGAAAATTCAGCGGTTAAGAGAAAATTAAGATACTATAAGGAGGTCATTAACCCTAATTTGGAAGATTAGAAGTATCTCTCGGTAGTAACTAGTTCAAGGAAGAAAACTTATATAGCCAATATTAGAACAAACTCTCATGAGCTCCATAGAGAAACACGGCATTGGTATATTCCTAAAAGTCCATGAGTGGAAAGGTTTTTCCATCTTTGTGAGTCTATCAGTGTTGAGGATGAAAATCACTTTCTCTTAGAGTGCCCTGCTTACACCCACATTATATTTGAGTTTCATAGTATTTGCTACAATACAAACCTTTCTAACCTCCTAACTTTCCAAAACTATAGTGAGCTCGCAAAGCTTCTCGCCAAGCTTTTTAAGCACAGGAACACAATTTTAAAGCAAACCAAGTAATACCCTACTTAAGGTTTGATAGACCAAAGTTGGTATCAATGGACGTTAATCATCATCATCATCATCATCATCATTATCATCTTATAATTTTTAGAAAACGTTAACAAGTGGCTTGTGTGCACGTAAAATAATTTAGTGATAAATGCATAACATTTAAAAAATGAACATAATCTACACAAAATGCACCGGGCGTACTTTTTTTTTCAATTTATTTTGGAAAATTTTATTTTTTATTGATATTCGAAACTAACCATTGAAAATATTAATTGCATTTTGTACACATGTGTGTGCACGTAAATTTTTTTTTACTAGTTACAAAAATCGAAAAACAAAAAATACCCTTTTGAAGAGGATGCGTTGATGTGGGGCGGATATATTTTTTGAAATTTTTTGGTTGTGTAATTTTTATGTTGTTGATTCCAAGTTGTGGAAATGGATTTTAAGTGTAAGTTTGAAAATAAAATAAAAAATAATTATCATATGAACTCAAAAACCTATAAATTATATTGCAATGGATAGGCGATTCATCGACGGATCCATTGGTATGAAGTCTTCTACCTAAGGTGCATCGTAGGACAGGGTTTAAGATTTCCAAAGATGCCAGTAAAATTAAATTGGTAGAAATGGGGGCTAAAATTCTTCTTTTAAATCCCTCGATCGAGCTATGAGCTCGATGGAGGTTTGTAAAACACTCGATCGAGCTATGACCTCAATTGAGGTTTGTAAAACCCTCAATTGAGATTTTATGTGCATTTTTGAATGCCTCGATCGAGGGTTTATGTGCAGTTAGAAATAATCTCGATCAAGCTAGGATCTTGATTGAGCTTGTATTTCTATTCATATTTTAAAAACTTTGATTGAAAAAGAATTTGGGTGCCCATATTTGTGTGTGTACATGAATATGAGCACCCAAAACAATTTTTAATCAAATTTTTTAAGAGCTTGTATCGAACAAGTATTCTTATCTTGGCCCACGGGGTATATATAATTCCAACTATTAACTATGTGAGTTCCCTTGTAAATTAATAAATTTATTAATATTTATTATATTTAAAAACTTTGTAGGATTAAGTTCTTCAAATTCAATTAAAATCACACATAGAATTATAAGATAATCAAATTTAACAAACCATAATTTCAACAAGAAGAATTAACGCCAATTTCATTAAACTTGGACATATTCTAGTCCAAGTCACTTTGAAGACGGGTCAAAAACAACATTTCTAAACCCCAAAATAAAGCAAAATCTGGTTCCAAAAGTGCCAAATCTGGGTTCCAAAAGTGCCAAATCCGGGTTCCAAAAGTGCCAAAACCGGTTCCAAAAGTGCCAAATCCAGTTTCGAAAGTGCCAAAACTGGTTCCAAAAGTGCCAAATCCAGGTTCCAAAAGTGACAAAACCGGTTCCAATAGTTCCAAATACGGTTCCAAAAGTGCCCAAACCGGTTACGAAAGGGCCAAAATAGAACCTGATTTTTCCCTTTTGGAAGGATACTTTTGACACTTCCAATACTTAATTTTGAAATTTTAAAACAGATTTTAGCACTTTCAAACTCTGATTTTGCATTTTTTAAAACCAAACTTGACACTTTACAAGAATTATAATCACAGTGAAATTGAACATACTAGTACAAACAAACATTCAAATGTATTATTTAACAAAATACTTTCATTTTATTCACAATTGGCCTCACATCATTCATGCCATTCAGGTGCAGCAAGCAAGGCCATAATTGATCTAACAAGAATGTGTCATTGACATCTTGGCAAGTATATGTTTTTGTTATAATACAGTTCCCTTCCTCGTTACAAACATGTTTTTCTTTTGAGTCATCTACAATCACTGTATTTGTAGCATCCCAACCATGGATCAAAATGTCCCAAAATTTGTTTAAAGGCTTGAGAAATACATAAGGGTGGGTCGATTCTTCTTGTGTTCACCATTTTGGATACAGGTGAATTGCTGGATATTGGTGTTCACAATTATCTACTAAACGAAGGGGCTGCCGATCCTTCTTGTCGGAAGTCAAAAGCCGGGATAAATATTGTTTATATGTTATAACTTAGCCAATGTCCCGATCCCTACCATTTACTGCGGAATTCGGTAGTCGGGAATCGTTGTTCCAACTTTCGTAGATTAAATATTTTTACATTTCTCTGTTAAATGAAGGGTCGACCGACCCTTCTTTTGCTTAGTATTTTTCCAGTCTTCACCATTCAGGATATACATGAATTGAAATCCTATCCTTCGTAGGTTGAATATTTGCACAATTCCCTCATAAATGAAGGGGTGATCGACCCTTCTTCCGCCCAGTATTATTTTCATACTAGTTCTAGACTGCAAGAAGGGTCGTTCGATCCTTCCTGTGTTCACCATTCTGGATACAGGTGAATTGCTGGATATTGGTGTTCAAAATTATCTACTAAACGAAGGGTCGATCGACCCTTCTTGTGCTTAGTATTTTTCCAGCCTTGACCATTCTGGTTATACATGAATTAACGACCTAGCCTTCGTAGGTTGAATATTTGCAAAATTCCCTCATAAATGAAAGAGCAACCGACCCTTCTTCTGCCCAGTATTATTTTCATACTAGTTCTAGACTACAAGAAGGGTCAGTCGATCCTTCTTGTGTTCACCATTTTGGATACAGGTGAATTGCTGGATATTGGTGTTCAAAACTATCTACTAAACGAAGGGGCGGCCGATCCTTCTTGTCCGAAGTCGGAAGTTGGGATAACTATTTTTTTTTAACAGAAATGTGTAAGCGTATTTTATATAAAAAGTGGAACAGAGTTTACAAAAGAGTTGCAATTGGGCTGCTCTCTGAGAAGTAGAAGAGACAAATATGCATAATTGATTTCAACTATTCTAATTTGCTCATGATAAGTACCTATTCTAGGAAGCTTGTAGCTCCTTACATGCTAGCCTAAAAGAAATACAAAAGCACATAGCATTGCTTGACCTGATATCGAAACACAAGAGTGGACTGTAAAAACATATCAGGCTATACATCTAAATGATCCGAGTTCTAAAACGCATGATAAAATCAAAAAAGAAGAGGGACAAAGTTGTAGCGAGTTACGGGTGGTTGGGCTCCACGTTTCCCACACTTCCTTTGAGCTCCTCAGAGAGGATTTTGATGTCTGAATGCATTCTGTCAAGTTTAGTTGCCACCACCTTAGTTGTGTCATGAACTGCAAGGATCCTTGCATCCATATTTTCAAGCTTTTCCTCCACCAGTGTGGCTACCTGTCCAGTGATTTTCGAGCTAAGACTGCGAACCTCAATGTTTGTTGCTCGGACCAAAGAAAATAGGTGAGTGAGAGACCATTTCAATTCATAATTATCATTACGAAGAATTCGAACCTGAGCTTCCATATCCTTCATATATGTATGGAACTCAACAATCAAGTTTGAGAACCCCGTTCCGTTTGTAGGCACACTAAGGCCCTGTCCCAGAAATTCATCTTTACCATGGCTTGACGCAGAGGGATGCAAATTGCTGGTTCTTGCGCTATTCAGACCGACATCCTTCTAACCGCTCTGATTTAGAGTTTCAAAGTGAATTATTCCATGTGTAGAAAACTGTTTCATGCAGAGAATATCTTGGATCGCAGAGAGATCTTCTTCCATACTGTCGCCAATGAGAGGGGCCTCGCTGGGGCGATCACTCCTGTGCAAAGTAAACCTTCTATACATGCCAATCCTGATGCAAAGCTTGAATACGTTACTGAACTAGAGTGTTTTGGGAATGCAAATCTTGTTGCAGAGCTCGAAGGCATTGCTGAACCAGAGTTCGAATGATGGGGGAATGGCGTCTTTTCCAAATTTTAAACCAATTCTTCCTCAGAAGTTGAGAGCATTAACACCCTGCATGTGATCCATGTGGGTCAAGTGTGTAAGATGCTCCTAGATCCTCAAAAGGGCGTTGAGGAGGAACTCGAATAAATTGGTGATGTTGATGTTAAGGATCCCAATTTTGGGCGGTTTAGTGCTTGTGCTTTTGCATGGATGGCCAATCCAAATACAAATGGGAACGATGAGAGTAAGTCTAGACATAGGTAACGAAGGAAAAGTTACGGGATCCAAGCAAATCCATGATCATACTGATTGCAAACCAAGACCCCATAAGCGAGTCTAACTCCGGTGTTTGCCATTTTATCCGCATCCTGGTTGTTGGATCTTAGGATGTGTAAAAAGTTGATGCTTTGTATTCTTTGGCAATGCTTTTCAGCAGATGGTGAGTCTTAGTATTAGGCATCTTTCTACACTTTGCTAGACTCCTAGCTTCCCTGATAATCATCATATAGTCGGAGAATACAACAAGATCCTCAATTCCATCACTTCTGCCTAGTTCCAGGCCTTTGATCAACAAGAATGGTCTTTATACATTAACCTATGCAATGTCCTAAGTACAAGGGTATGGACAATGGCCACTACCATTATAAAAATAGTTACTATGTTAGGCTATCTCCATGGTTTGTACCATTTAATATTCTAGAGTTTTGGACAAGTTTTATCATCATACTAATTTATATTATTGATAGGGTCTTTATACAATACATAGGGTTTTCGACAATAAACAACGTAAATCCTAGACCATGGTTGATAACTTTTCTTACGAAATATCATGTATTAAATATAATATGTAACCCTATGACCATGTTGCAGGTCTCCAAGGGTATGGTCGAGACTATGGACTAGGTTATCGTGCAAAGGCATCACGCTTGGCCACAATGATATGATGGTTTGAAATTGGTAACTCATAATATACTGTAAAGCTCAAAGGTTACCCGTATGATATGTTGGTTGCAAGGTTCGTTGGTAAGATGTCGTACTGATGGTAGACCGGATCATTAAAGTGCATTTATGTGATGATGGTGGAATGCCTGTTAGCATCCAGTGTGGCTGGCTTCACATGGTAGTTCTTGGTAATAAAGTAACCCTAAAAAAACTTCGCTTACCTCGGTTATGGTGATGAACTTGGAATTCATTTTGCAAGGGCGTGGGTGTAGTGTGGCCGACAGGCCTGCGAAACCTTAGGTTTTTGTTTTTAGGTTTTGAGAGCTCCTTCCACGATTCAAAATTGTGACCTGAGAGTGATTACTGTTACAAGTTAATAGTTTAAGAGCCGAGATCTGGTGTGGAAGTAATAGCTGCATTCTTCAAGCGAGTTGTGTGTGACTCAGGATTCAAGCCGATTGTAGAGGCTATCGTTTTCGACCTTCGGTTAAATATTAAGGTAATGTCTTACTGTGATTTTCATATGGTTGCAATAGTCAGTATTTTGTTTATCTTTGGAATAAAATTTAACCATCATCTGTGTTCATGGCAGGTTCTGTCATCTACAAGGTTCCACGCTCATGTTAAGTGGGAAACTACTGCTTGAAATGGTAAGTCTCGGTGGTTTCTCCTGGCAAATTGTTAGCTGTGTTTGGTTTGGTCAGAGATTTCGATTTTCCAAAGAAGATGTGGTCGTTGTTGTAATGCTTACATTCTGTAAATCATACGTAGGGAGGATTGAATCCTCGACCTACCCTTTTTATGTACTCTATAGTGTTATTGTATGCCAAAATGCATCACTTGTTTACCAGGGTTTTATCCCTTGACTAAATTATAAATGAGAAGGGTTCGGCCTAATATTTTTATGCTGTAAAGAAGATAGTACTTGGAAGTGATGCTCTGTGTTATTTTAATGTTGAAGTAATTGTTAATGGCTGAGAGCCAAACTGTCTCGTTTTGCAACTTCGAACCCTAATGTTTAAGCTTCGTTTCGCTGCAAGATTTGTTTAAATACGAATGGCATCGAGTCCTTGGTTATATGCGTAGCTAAAATGTTGAGTAAAGTTTTCAGTATTGAAGGCCAAAAGGCTTGGTTCTTCGAACTATAGTTTCAAGCTCCAATTTGTTGTATGCAAGGAGTTTATCGATATGTAGTTGTTTTTTTTGCTACTGAGACATGTCTAAATAGTTTTGCTTAGTGTTGGGTTTGTTACCCTAGGCTCGTCCTATAAGGAATGGTTGTTTTTAATGTTTAAAGTTCGAGCCTTGTTGTCAAAAAAACTTTGCTGTGTTGAGGTCATGACTATATAGGATATGTTTGCATGCATTTATAAAATAAAATATAAATGAGGCATAGTGCCTTAGTCGAAACCTGTTTAGTGAATTCTATGTTTTGAAAAGGGTTTTGTTTACTAGTATTAATACATTGCGATATGTAGAAGTGATAAGGGTTTTGAACCCGTAATTTTTTGGTATGTAATTTCCTTCTAAGGGTCGAACCCTGTCTTGGATACTTCCTTCATTTTGGAGTAAAAAGGAAAGTGTTAAAGTTCGGGTTTTGCGTTTGACTAGCTAGGATTGGAACCTTAGGGTTTTTAATCTCCAATGGAAGTGTTTTATTTTATAACTACAGTTTGATATTTAAGTAAAAAATAAATGATATGAATAATGAGAGTGAGATAGTAGTAAATAACAATGCTGTTGTTTGCAATTGATAAGAATATGTTTAAAGATGTAAGTACTTGTAGCAGCTTATGTGTAATTTGTAATGTTTATTTTGCAGCTGTTATAATTCATAAATGTTGATGAAATAAGACAATACGGTTTGGAAACTATGATGTGTTAAAGAATTGATAAACTACTGTGTATTAAACACCTGCAATAAAGAGATATTTACCCTGTAACTAAAACCTAGATTTATACAGAACCTAGAATTATTTGAATTTTTCTTATTTATTCTATGGTAAAAGGAAACTATTTTTAATGTCTGCATAACGAATATGTAACTACAATTTTTTTAAACTGAGAAAAAAAAATGATATAGTTAAATTTACAGAATATAACCGAGAAATGGAACATAATAGAGTTAATATATTCATTCATCATACCCACTAAATTATCATTCATCTATTCTAATCTTTCCTCCCTGTACTAGAGTACTATACATAAAACAGTATGGGGAAAAATATAGTGGAGGCATTTTATCAATTCATATACTTATTCAACAGTTTACAAAATCCTAAACAGATCATAAAATCACACTTATACTTCTGTATTATCATTAATTAGCTAAAGAGGGCTAAATCAACAATTACAGAAAATAATTTAACTACTTAGAGGCTGAAATATCAAGTAGAACCTGTAACTGTAGATAGGGTGGACAAACACCCAAGGGGGCCTGTTCCTCCCAACCTTCTCTAGAAGAAGTAGCCAATCTACTTGCCTCCTTTGGACTCCCGAGCTTGTTTAATGAACCACTAGGTAGATGAACTCTGTGTAGAATCAAGGCACTCAACTTTGTATAACCAACAATCAATAGAGACTTGCCAAAAACCTAAATCTCTGCACTCAACAGTAGAAACTCTACACTCAACAGTAAACAAGGCAGACTTACACCATGATAAAAAACCTAGACTTCCCCTCATCGAATCTCTTGTGTTCATACTGCATAACCACAAGGTAAGTTTCCTCCTCAGGAAAAGTGATGAACCTCAGTCCAAAATTCAATGGCTCTTAAAAAGATTGCCTAGGTCTTTAGTGGTCAGTTTTCAATAAATGAGCCTCAAGCTCCAGTCCCATCTTTCAGGGCACTATGACCACAATTCAAGGGAGTTATCCGATACCAATAACTAGTTAATTGCCTCATGATGCTGCCACTTGTCCATTGCCTTCTACCCCAGATTCCATTCCACCTAGTGGGTCAGTAAACACTCTTTCAGCAACTCTCATTGGGTGAGTGTCTCCTATTTTATTTATTTAAATAATAATATTGTGCAATTACAGTCATCCTTGGACACTTGTCCAAATATAAAACTTTACAATAAAAGTTAAGATAATGTCTTCTTCAAACATAAATTTTTTTCAATAAAGGGGTATGTTACAAACACCCCCACTTAAGCTCAACATTGTCCTCGATGTTGCTTCTTCTTCATCAGAGCCTTCTTGGAGAAAAACTGGATATGCTGCCCGCATGTTACTTTCCAGTTCCCAGGTAGGTTCATCAGGGCTAAGGTGCTTCCATTGCACCTTTACCTACCCTATGGTACGATTTCGGAGCATGATTTCCGTCCTGTCAAGAATACAGTCCGGTTCCACCTGAAAATCTCCTTCGGGTTCCACTTGTATGTCATTCCAATTTAGCACATGAGTAGCATCATGCACATACTTCTTTAAAATAGAAGTGTGAAAAAAATTATGGATTCTTAGGTTAGATGGCAAAGCGAACTGATATGCAACAGGTCCAATCCTTGATAGGACTTCAAATGGTCCACAGTACCTTGGTGCTAGTTTAGCAAAACTCCCAAGCTTAAAAGAACTTTTCTTGGGTTTTACCTTTACAAAGACATGATCTCCAACCTAAAATTCTCTTTCAGTGTGTTTCAGATCTGCATAAAGTTTTTTCCTATCTTGTGCAACTTTGAAGTTGCCTTGTACCTGTTTCATGGTTAGCTCCATCTCTTTTAACAAATTTGGTCCTAACATTAATCTGTCAACAGGGTTATCCCAAGAAAGAGGGGTACAACATTTGCTTCCATATAAAATCTCAAATGGGCTAAGTCTAGCAGATGCTTGATAATGATTATTGTATGCAATTTCAACTAAATGCAAATAGTCTTCCCACTTAGTTGGCTGATCTTTAACATACATTCGTAACATGTCTTCTAAAATATAATTAACCCTTTCAGTCTGTCCGTCAGTTTGTGGATGAAAAGCAGTACTGAAATTTAATTTAGTATTTAAACCCTTAAACAATGATGTCCACAAATTTCCAGTAAACTTGGAGTCTTGATCAGAAATAATTACCTTTGGAATTCCGTGTAAGCGAAAGATTTGCTTCATGAACACATCTACAATGTTAGCAACTTTGAATGTAGTCTTAACGGGAATAAAATGAGAGGATTTACTAAGTTTATGTTAGGATATCTCATCATTCAATATGTACTTTGCATGCATGCATGCATTGCATGCACCCACATGCTGCCCAGTCACCAGTTTGATGCATCCAACACCTAGTCCCTAGTCTGCCAGCACTTGGGAGCTAATTTCCACTCTGTTTTAGCCCTCCTAGCCAGGGATGCGCCCACTTCTCACCTTCCACTGCAGAAGGGTTCCTTTTCTCACCTACCACTCCAGTTCACTTCAGTTAGCCACCTGTCTTGCCTTGATTTAAGGCTAGACTGACTCCTAATTGTTGTTATCACTCCGATGGACCTCCGATGAGACTTGACTACCTATTCAGACTCCAAATTGATCCTGATGCGCTCTCCACTGAGCCTCCATCCCTACATTAGTGCCATTTACCATTAGTTACAATTATTACACTCAGTTAGACTCAGTTTGACACCTGTCTGACAATTACTTGTGCATTGATGGCCACCACTGATTGAGATGAGGACTCCTAGTTGGAGCCAAGCTATTCCATGCAGTATATTCGAATGACCTCCTTAGCTAATTCGAATTGCTCACTCATTGTGACAGTATTGTATTGTATTTTCACCCTTATTGGGATATAGAGCACTAATGGAAGTTTTTGCACAGTTTACACCATATTTTCTAAGTTTCATCTATTGTGATTGATTTACATATTCATTAGATCTGCTGTGACTAATTTTACATGGTATCAGATCCATGGAAGGGACAAGATCTCTCTTCTATAGGTGTTCTACATGGAGAATTGAGTGAATTTGCTCAAAAATACTGAAGATTCGGCATGCAAAACTGTTCATGCATTCGCTAATGCTGAATTTTTCTCTCCAATCCCACTCCAGAAGCCTGATTTTTCCACAAAATTCCTGGCTATGATACATTGGATCTTCAAGCTTGCTTTATCTCCAATCCCAGGTCTGATGCAACTCTAAAAGGGTGGATTGTTCGACCTTATGGTTATTGTTTGTGTGTGATTTGCAGGTTTCTTACTTCCTCCATTTGCATTCACTAATGCAGATATGGATACTTCTTCTTCACAAAATATTCTTACTCCATTCAACTATGATGAATGGAAACCAAAGATGATTGCATTCTTGAAGAGACAATGTCTTTTTGATATGTGCATTGGTAATACAAGAGATTTTGATTCCGATGAAGAGGAGAATGATTGGCTTAATGATTGTGACAGAGATTTTGGGACAATATGTCTTGCTATGTCTCCTTGTATGTGCTACCTCAGTACTACTACTGAAAATCCAAGAGATCTATGGGCCCAACTCAATAGAGAATTTGGAAAGCAGGAAAAAGAGGATCATGCTAGCCTTTTGGAGAACAAGCCCAGTGAGATCTCCTTATGTGTTCTCTTCGATTATGTCTTGGCCTCATCCATTGTTCAAGATGAAGAAGAAACTGTAGATTCAACACTCATTCTCTCAAAGTATTCTATTTCAAATTCTGAGCAAGAAAAACCATCTCATACTCTAGATTCCGAAGAGGTTCTTGAATCCTCTCTTTCACATGAGTTTGCCGTCATGCAGAATAATGATCTACTTGATGTTTGGGAGGAAAAATCTGATTTTGGAGGTGAATAATTCATCCTCCCTGATTGCATGCCTTCTATAAACTTTTGTTCTATCATTTGCACAGTTTCTCAGAGTTTTACTGAAGATGAAGAGCACTACCATTCATTGAGTTCAATTCTCATGCACTTTTTGCTAATGTTGGTTTTGATCTCACCCTTGTTGGTTCAAAGGAGATCTCAAGAAACCATTCATCTATTCTTGGAGCTGATTTAACTTCTACTGATATGAAGTTCAAGTTTCAAGAGATATTTGATCTTATTGGAGCTTATCCCACCTCACTTGGTTCGAATTACAGGCCCCAGGATCTTATTCATATTTTAAGATTTGTTCTCACCATTTTCGGTATGAAGAGCAAGTTCATAAAGTCTCCACATTCGCTTGCATCCACTGATGAAGAATTCAAGCACATGTTATTGGAGCATGATCCATTTACTCCCAAGAGTAAGATACCTCAAGACATATCTACTTGATTTTGGAGCAGTTAAATCTTTTGGCGTGTTACAGTCCATTTTGAGGGGGGGGTTTTCTCATGAGGTTTTATCCATTTCCTTGGTTCATGAACTATTATTTATTTTGGATTATTGTATTGGGGTGACCTTTGGTCTCAGTAACCAGGGCCCTAGATTTTATTTTTTACATCATAGTATAGCTTGAGGGGGGGTGTTAGGATATCTCATCATTCAGTATGTACTTTGCATGCATGCATTGCATGCATCCGCATGCTGCCCAGTCACCAATTTGATGCCTCCAGCACCTAGTCCCTAGTTTGCCAGCACCCGGGAGCTAATTTCCACTCTGTTTTAGCCCTCTTAGCCATGGATGTGCCCACTTCTCACCTTCCACTGCAGAAGGGTGCCTTTTCTCACCGACCACTCCAGTTCACTTCAATTAGCCACCTGTCTTACCTTGCTTTAAGGCTAGACTGACTCCTAACTGTTGTTATCACTCCGATGGACCTCCGATGAAACTTGACTACCTATTCAGACTCCATATTTCTCTTGATGTGCCCTCCACTGAGCCTCCATTCCTACATTAGTGCCATTTACCATCAATTGCACTTATTACACTCAGTGAGACTCATTTTGACACCTATCTGACAGTTACTTGTGCATTGATGACCACCACTGATTGAGATGAGGACTCCTAGTTGGAGTCAAGCTATTCCATGCAGTATATTCGAATGACCTCCTTGGCTAATTCGAATTGCTCACTCATTGTGACAGTATTGTATTGTATTTTCACCCTTATTGGGATATAGAGCACTAATGCAAGTTTTTGCACAGTTTACACTATATTTTATGAGTTTCATCTATTGTGATTGATTTACTTGTTCATTAGATCTGCTATGACTAATTTTACAGTTTATCCACAACCACCATTATGGAGTCATTCTGTTTCTGATTCTTAGGTAAACCTGTAATAAAATCAATACTTATAATTTCCCATTTCCATTCCGGAATTGGCAATGGCTGCAATAGGCCAGATGGATGTTGATGTTCAACCTTAATGGTTTGACATTCAAAACATATAGCTATGTACTCAGCCACTTCATTTTTCATGTTGGGCCAAAAATAATCCTTCCTTAGCATAGTTATCATTTTCTGATAACCAGGATGTCCCGAATAAGGAATTTTATGCACTTCATCCAAAATCAACAATTTAACTGTTGACACATTAGGTATATAAATTCTGTTTTTGTATGTCATTAATCCTTTTTCATTAATGCTGTATTCTGTTATTAAAATTTCAGATAAATTTGCAGCAACCTTATCATGCAATTTTTGATAATTTTCATCTTGCTTAATTCCTTCTTCGATATGAGGTCGGAGCGGTTGCGAAATAATATTTTCGCGCCACTAATCTTTTCGCACCTCCAACATGCACGATGAAATGGATGTTAGAGCGATTACGAAATACCATACCGTTGTACACGTGTCGTCTCCACATCATTTCGCAATTAGAGAAATCGATAAGGAAAACCACCCTCCCGCGTTGCGAAACCACCTTCGGGGGTGTATAAAAGACAAGGGCACATCAAAAGTTGACTTTTGTCTTTTCAATGGAGGAATATTGGAACATGTTCGTGCTGCAAGAAAGCGACAGAGTATAGTTTTTTCAACCTGTCTGTGTCAGTTAGGTCCTCCGAAACTCGTGAAAGTAACTAGAATTGTTTACAGAATGGAAGGAAGTAGTGAAACAGTCCCTCAGAACGTTGAAGCTATGAGGATAGAAGAAACCCTAGAGGACAGAGATAGTGACATTCATGACCCCATAATGGTTAAATTCTAAATTTCAAAAATCGAAAGCAACTTGGAGGGCTTATATAAACAGAATTTGGTTGTGCACAATGTTTATAAGTATGGTTTTATCCATTTATGTCTAGAACAAGCTTTAGGGTTTCCGGATTTCATTTCGTGGTGTGCAATATATTGTTCTCGGAGTGAAAGAGTCATTATGAATTAATCAAGAACGAAAATTATTTTCACTATAAATGCGTCTACTGTTAGGAAAGCTATAGAAGTACCCCTGTTTTCCTACCACAACCATGAAGATTTTGCCCAAGAATCCCTAGTTATCCAGTACAGAGAGTCATCCGCTGAGACCAAAAAAACCTTCATGACCAGTTGTCTAAAACCTGACCTTGCCATTGATAACACCCCCTATCCACTTGAAATTAATTTATTTGATGAAAATTCACAGTTACTTTTGTCACTCATTTCACAGTTTTTAGGGTTTGATGATGATTCCATGGTCACAGAGGTCCAGTTAAGTTTTTTTTTTCAAATTAAGTGTTTGTAAACCAGAAATGGATTACAGTCAAGTGCCCTACATTAAATTTGATGAATTATTGGCTAGGAACATCTACTCTCATTTAGTGAATTTCCACACTTCCATACATTTCATATTCCAGACACACCTGATGAAAATGCTCCTGTTTTTCAGTGAAAAAGATTTACATTTCCCATGGGCAGTGTTTTCAGAAATAATGGAAAACAGTATGTTTAATTTCATGAATTTTATTTTATCAGAAGTATATAGATTGATGTTTGGAGAAAATTTTCCTAGAGTATTATCAGAGATGAAAACCCTGATGCATTTAAGCCCAGAAAAAATAAATTGGAGACTGGGTTTTACTGAAGTAGCATACAATAATCATACTTTATGGATTTGTTAAGGAGCCCTATATTCTACCAGCCTTTTTGACCGTGAGAGTTTTTTCTTGGGAGTTTATCAGATAGAAATTGACAATAGAAATGACCATTTTCTAACTTTCAGGAAAGATTCAGATATAAAGTTCCCTTTAAAAATTGGTCCTTTTATCATAAAGAATAAGAATTCTCTCCCTTTTGTAGAAAAACATTTAGAATCATTGAGTTTTAGGAAATCCATTTCTATAAATTATGATCCTTGTCATGTTATTTCTCAAAGAATGAAACAAAACAAAAGTAAAGCCTTTGATCACTAGGAGGTTGAAGGATTGGCAAAGATGGAAAATTTACTACAATATGAATCAAACACAGAATTTTCAGGAAGTTCACACACTAATCCTTCTACCTTGGATAAAATTTCAGCTGAGTTGGTGCCTACCCCACCAAAGATTGAAGCAACAAGTAAAAGAAGTTTTTATGAAAGTACTGATATGCAAATGGAGGAATAAAGAGAAACCAAAAGATTAAAATCAAGCCAGCAGGATGAAGTAGTTGTATTTGACAAAGATAATGGAAAGAAGAAAGAAAAATACCAAGGGCCATAAATTCAAGTACAGGAATACAAATTTGATGAGACAAGAGATGCAGGTGATTCTAGCAAATTTCAATCAAGATCTGAAATATATGTAAAATATGGGAAAGACAAAGAAATAACAGCAGAAGTAATGCATAATTTGTTTCCAAAATTCAGGAACGTTGTTGATTCATAAATTACTCTGATGACCAACATAGATCCAACCAAAAATACTTTGAATTTGGCCGTATCATCTGATGATAAGGTCACATAAATGAAATTGAATTTGCAGAAGATACCAATCCCTGATAAAATTCAACTACCATACCAATCCCAATCCCTGATAAAATTCAAGGATAGCATAGCATACATTAATTACCATATTAATTATTAATTACAATAGCATAGCATACATTAATTACCATATTAATTATTAATTACAATAACATAGCATACATTAATTACCATATTAATTAATAATTACCATAGCATAGCATTATTAATTACCATATTTTAGTACTTAAATAATTGTAAAATAATTATTATAATTTATATGGATTATAATAATATATATATATATAATAAATAAAAATAATATTATAATTTTGCATATATTATTTAAGAATTAAATAACCTTACAAATTATTTTAAATAGCATTATAAATTACTTTTATTTGAAATGAATGCATTGATTATAGGGAAATATTTAAAAATTAAATAATTTAATAAATTATTAGAAATATTTAATAACTCAAAAAATTATTGTAAATTAATTTAATAAACTTAAATATATAATAAACCTTTACATCGTATTGATTTTCATCAATATAACTCTATGAGAGACTCCAATGTTCCTCACATCCATGTAAAATGGATGGGAGCCATACAAATCGTATTCATATTTATGATATTCTTTAGGAACAATTTTGATCATGTTGGTTGTGTGTTCTCTCCCAGTCCATGTAGTGAGGTTGTTGAGGGAAGGCTAGTGGTTAGCTCCAGATACTGGTTTCTGAAAACCATGCTCCCATAAGAGTAGTTGAAGAACACATCTCCATTGCCCCTTTGTGCTTTATTGCACACCCTAATGGGTTGGAAACAAAGGAGAAGATCAACTTGCCTTAAAAAACTCAAAAAACTTGAAAGCTATGTTGGTTGATTCACCCTTCTTGCTACTCATATTCATATTAGTGTGCACTTGTTCCGTGGATAGAAACTCCTAAGGATCTCCCCATCTATTGGTCTCTGCATCAATCATATGGATTCTCACCTGATCTTTTGTTCCATGTCTACATTACAATCTCAAATTTGTAATCTTTTGTACCTCAAGAACCACCAAACCCATAATATAGATGCTACAAAATCGAATCCAAATTACATAATAAAGTATAGAATCATATTGAAAACAGAAACCAATAGAAACCCAATGGAAAACAAAATCAATAAAGATGAAACAATACTTGACATAAATTCAATATCAGAGCCATAAGTGTTAGTCTTCTTGAGATGTTCCAAGCTCCCAATCATGTTCACATCAGATCCTTGATCAAGAGAAACAAGATGATGGTCATAACCAAGTTGTTGGCCATGGCCCTAAGACCACAAAGCACAAACTACATAAAAGAAGAATAATGTTGCTACTTGCTAGAGGATTCGTGGTCAACATCTCCAATATTAGATGGGATGTGGATGAGTTGTTAATGTCAAATTATTCGGTATGGATTCTTTGTTCATGTCCACATCTTGCAATCCTTAGGCTCGTTGAAGGAGCTCCATCTTGACGACGTAGGTACAAGGTATTGAAGGATATGGGATAGAGATAAAACCACTCTACCACAAAAAAAAATGCATACAAACAAACATAGAGCACAAATCAGAACCACAATTTTTTTTTGTCCATTCATCCATCTATCTAACTAACCATCAAATAAAATTACAAATCACCTATTTTTACAGAGATGAACTATTTTCACGGCAAATGGAATTTTCCTTTAGGCCAAAAATATGACAAACATGGCGATAGACCGCCAACAAAACCATGCTCCGATTTCCCATTGGGATCCATTATCAGCGTTTCCTTTCGGGCCCTCATTTTAGCCCATCGATACAAACCTCCAAATTATTGCTACGTGTCACACTACGAATGGTTGTCGGACTCTGTTTTTCAGCCTTTTCATTATGTTCACTTATTGTGCACATCGATATAGAACTCTGATGTGCTAAAATGTGTCCGCTTCAGGACTTCTTCATTGGCTTCATCTCTGTTGCGCTTCCCAACAACCCTGATATGACATCCTCAATGAACTGTCAAGGCTCTACCATCAGCCTTTCACATTTTCTCCTCATTGCAGACCTTCAATACATGTTTCCAATATGTTGCCTCCACTCCTTAAGGGTTTCCACTGCTGCACACACTTGCATTAACCTTGACAATGTGGACTCCGATATTCCAATACATGTCTTGTTGTACCTTCCCATCAAAATTCCTTCCGATGCACACTTAATACTACGTCGATCTGTTGGGTTTGGTACTTCGTCGGACTTGCTCTATCGAGACTTTTCTTGAACATACTAGTTAACACCTCTCATTAACCTCTCCAACATCCTCTCGGTTGTTTCCAGGTGTCATCTTTTAATTTGTTGTCGGGATTTCTCCATCGGGGTTCTCCATAAGCTCCTTAACACTTCGCCAAAAAAATCGTCTTTCCTTTACGACTTCTGCTAGGCGAATCCATGTGATTGCATTCAACTCGATAGATAAGAAAATTATGTCCTTTCTGAACAAAGCGTGGCGCTATAAATCTTTCCTGCAAACTTCTTCAATTTGATTGAAGAAACTCACGTGGTTTGAACTTGACATGATCTAAACTGGTCATGATTACCATTATTGCTTCTATAAAACAACTTTAATGCAATTATGAACCATCTTACTACCCGATCGGTTGAACTGATTGATGGCTAAACCGCCATGATGCCTATCTGACTGAACTTATCTTTGATCTAATCGGGAATATTTTGATCCTTGCAACTGCTTCAATATGCTAAATTGACTTAAATTCTCTCGTACATGGGTTGGATAAATAATTACTCCCAACATTCTCCTCCTTAATTATTTCTTCAACAACTTCATCTTCCTTGTCGGCTTCTTCTGCAAATTTTCAGTGTTAATGAGTGATATCACCTCAGCTCTTCTTACAGATAAAAAAAATTAGCTATGATACTACAAAAAATAAAAATACAAACATGCCTACATGATTATTAAAACATCATATACATGACAAAACATGCCTGTTGGTCTCAAACTTATCCAGGATTATACAATGATTCATAAAATTTTTAGTAGATTCAATTTATTTTTCTTCTTTAGGATCCATGCCCAAAACTCTACGATTATTATCTTCTTATTCCACTTCTAGGCCTCCTCGGATGCTTCTGGTCTTATGCCTAGTTTATCTTATACTTTCATTGTGTGACTGTTGCGCTTTCTTGTCATTCTTTCACAATGCCATCTCCGATATTTCTCCATATCTGCTGCTGGAAGCTTGTTCATCTCTCATCTCCACTCTTGGCATGCTCTCAACATCATGGTCTTAATGCATATACATGGGCCGTGCGGTTTCAATACTGTGATTCTTCTCAAACACAGTCATATCGGTGCAGTCGAACCCTACACAAACACAAACAAAAAACTTATTAACGAAATCATGAACCTATGCAGGGGTCCTTCTTCTTCTCCTTCTCTTGCATATCGCCTGCAAGTATTATTTCTCCAATATGTAGTCTAGCTGCTACATTCTTCAACTCATCAATAAATTTATCTTCACTATAACTTTCTTTATCTATTTATGCAAGTTCATGAATGACTTGCATTCCATTAATTTTTCCATTCTACTTCCATTGACTCTGCATCTGGTCCATGCTCTCTACTACATCAACTACATTTTCCATGATAGTTTCTCCATTTCTATCTGTACCCTCACATAGGAACTCTTCCAACCCAATGGTTGCATTGCTTGCCTCGTCAAGACACTTGGGCATATTTGCAACTATACCCTCTACATTCCTTCTAACAACCTTAGGTATTCTATTTTTTGATACTACTTCTATTACAATTAGCTCTTCACTTGACCTCGACTGATACGCAACCACTCCTCAAGGGAACTTAACTCATGCTTCCACGTGCAACGGCCTTATTTTGTTTCCTCATTCTTTGCTACATATTCTGCCACTACAACACGATCCTCTTCCTTAAGCCAATCTCGTCCTTCAACATGAATGCTATCTTCGTCCTCCAATACATAGTGATTAATCCCCAGAAATTCCTCTATTATTTTTAATTCTTCATTCTCAAATATGATTTCAACTTCGAATTCTGGGGTTGAATTACTTACCTTTGTCATGATGATAAGTTCTTATTTGCTCTCTTCTGCAACAACTTCTTCACTTTTCTCTACAATGACTGATCCACTGCTTTCTTCTTCTTCTATTCCTACTATAGCACATTCATCTTTAATTCTCAACTCCTCCTAAGTTGGGCATATCCTCAAGGGTTTCACAATCTGCTTCCTTCACTAGGAAGTTCTTTGTAGCTTTATCTTCTTGCTTCTCTGGAACCTCTACAAAGTACACATCTTCAACACAAATCATATCATCAACAACCTCTATTGTTGGATTCTCTTCATCAACATTTATTGGATTTTCAAGCCATTCTTCAATCAAATTCATATAAGCATTAAAAACATTATCTTTTTCTTCATTTTATCATTTGCATGTGCATCTGCATAGTGGGATTTTTTGGTTGTAGATTTAACAACTTGTTCATCCTCTGCTACATGCACTACACCGATTTATTTGAATATTTCGGCAGCAACTTTAGAACTACACTCGGCATCACCATTTCTTCTTGCAACATCATCATCTTCACTGGGATATTCATTATTAACACCTGCAATGTTAAACAAATCAATAATAAAATCATTAATACAAAAAATTGTGCCCTTGGGCACTTCTTCCTTTGCCATTTCTTTTTTTTCTTCATCCACATGCATAGTGGGATTTACAATTCTTTCACAAAAACATTCAAGAGCAGTTTCTTCCTCATCTTCATCAGCAATCGTCATTGTTGGGTTCACAGAACTACAGGTTGCTTCAATGGCAAATCTATCATAATAATCATTAGCAATAAACATTGATGGATTCACTGAGACATAGACTGCTATTATGGAAGTTCTACAACCATCTTCCATATGTGACTGGGCACTGTGGGACTCACCTTCTACAATATGCACATGCTCTGTATTGTTAACAGAGACATCACAGTCCTCGATTTCTTCAGTTTTCTCTTCTTTAGTAGAGTCTATCACAACTTCTTCGGGTTTTTTTATTGCTACAAGGAATACAACAATATCCTCTTCAACAACCTCTTCATTTCCTTATGCAACAACATCATACACTGCCATAAACAAACAATGGGATTCACCATCAACATGTGCATGATCTCCTTCACACACAAGAGCTTCTTCAAACTTCTCCTCTACAAGCTCTACTGCCACAGGGATTTCTTCAACATTAACATTCTCCTAAGCTTCAATAAGGAGTACTACAACTTCATCAACATCCACTGGTGTAACCACACAGTGAGATTCACCACATACTTGGTTGTCTCCTACATCTACTACAGGATTCACCCTTGAATTTTCTACAACCAATAACTTAGCTAACCACTGGTCAATATCACTCCCGCTTACATTAAATTCTCGTTTCAAACATTCCCATCATTCTCAAGTGGTGGTGGCTTCAACTAAAACATTAAACATACTATTATATATAGCTTACTAGATGAAAAATAATGTTGAGGCATCCCTGGCCTCATTATGAGGGTCTTCATATTGATTCACAATAGAACTCCATAAACCTTCATAACAAAGGAACACTTCCATCTTGTCTAATTAAACATTAAAAAACTTATAGTGAAGTGTGGGGGTGATCCAAGATTGATTCTGAATCCATCATCTTTGAACTAACATTTATCATCTTCATGGATTTTGGGATTCTCTACTACAGTTGGAACCTACCCATATACCTTTGCAAAATACTCTGCTTTGTCTCTTCTATTTATTCTTCTTATTTCCTTGAGTCTTCTCTGCTAACCCATAAGTCTTTTTAAGACTTATAGTTTCTCTACAACTTGCACCTCAATTGGTAAGATGAACATATTACTTGAACCTCTCCAAGACTAAGACACACAACCCATATACCTGGGTCCTATCTTGAACATTCACCACTGACAAAATGACCTTAAGATTCTACTCACCTCCACAAGGATGAATAAGATCAATAGACTCTTAAGACACAACTAACTCGATGCTAACTACGGATTACAACCCACAAACCTATGACACAAAAGAAACTCATTCCACAATCAAAACCTTTAGTTCATACAAATATTTCAACGAAGAACTCAATTCTCCCTTCAACCTAAACGGTTGGGTAAACCCAAACTATATGTGGTGGACCAAAGCTCAACACTAATAATACTAATCTGTCTTCATCTCTACTAGTTGGATTAACCTCCAAATATGACTGGTGGAGAATATCTCCACAACATTATCCTACTCTGATACCAATTGATGGATACAGGGTAGAGCTAAAACCGCTTTGCCACCAAAAAAAACATAAGCGACACATAGACACAAAGCACATAGTGGAACCACACACAAAATTTTCTTTTTTCTTTTACATTCATCCATCTATCTAAATAACCATCAAATAAAATTACAAATCGCCTATTTATACAGAGAATAAATATTTTCATGACAACCAGAATTTTCCTTTGGGATGGAAACTATTACAAACATAGCAAAAAATTGCCAGCAAAACCATGCCCTAATTATCCATCATGATCCACTATTGACGTTTCCTTTTGGGCCTTCATTTTATCCCTTTAATACAAACCTTCAAAAACTTGCCATCTATCACACTATGATTGGCTGTCGGATTCTGCCTTTCGGCCTTTTCATTGTGTTCACCTATTGTGCACACCGATACAAAACTTCTTTCTATTGACACATGTCCCCTTTCAGAGTTCTCCATCGGTCTTCAATTATGTTGCGCTTCTTGGCAACTCCTATATGACACCCCCAATGAACTTTCAAGGTTCTTCCATTGGACTTTCACATTTGCTCCTTGTTGCAAACCTCTGATACATATGGTTTGATATATTGCCTTTGCTCCTTTGGAATTTCCACTCCTGCACAAACTTGCAACCTCTGCAATGTGGACTTTGATATTCCGCAATGTGTCCTATCGGACCTTCCCATCAGACTTCCTTCCGATGCACACTTAATAATTCGTTGATATGTTGGGTTCGATACTTTTTCGAGCTTGCTCCAACGGGTTAAATCTCTCGAACATACTAGTTGACACCTCCAATTAACTCTTTGACACAACCTCTCAACTGCTGCCACGTGTCGTCTTCTAATTTGCTATCAGGATTTCTCCATTAGGGTTCTACACAAGCTCCTTGACACTTAGCCAAAAATTCTTCTTTCCTTCAGATCTTTTGCTGGGTGACTCCATGCAGCTGCATTCAACTTGATAGATGAAAAAATTATGTTCTATCTAGACAAAACATGGTGCTATAACTCTTTCCTGCAAACTTCTTCAATGTGATTGAAGATACTCATGTGGTTTGAACTTGACATGATCTAAATCCATCATGATCACCATTATTGCTTCTACATAACACCTTTAATGCAATTATGAACCACCTTACTACCTGACTGAATAAATTAATTAATGGCTAAGCTGCCATGATGACTATCCAATTGAACTTATCTTCGATCTTATTGGGAATATCTCGAGTCATGCAACTACTTAAATGTGCCAACTCAAGACTTAAATTCTTTAGTACAGGTGTTCTAGAAATAATTACTCCCAATAGGTATTGCGTGAGAGAAGGCGGGGTAGGTCCCGGGAACTTGTGTCAAACAATGTACTAAATCGAAGTTAGAGGGAGGTTGTAGGAATGGATAGGGCATGAAGGAAGGAATTATAGGTGGGCATCTTCGATATGACTAGGAAGATCTCGAGTCATGTAACTGCTTAACTATGCCTCCTTGACTTAAATTCTTTGGTAAAGGTGTTCGAGAAATAATTACTCCCAACATGTATTGCACGAGAGAAGGAGGGGTAGGTTCGGTGAACTTATGTCAAGCAACGTACTAAATTGAAGTCAGAGGGAGGTTGTAGGAGTGGATAGGGTGTGGAAGCAGGAATTATAAGTGGGCATCTTGATCTTCAATTAATGCTCTTTCTTTGCTTCCTTCTCTCACATTGTAGTTTGGAAGGGATAATGTGGGGAGCTATCATGTTGATGCACTTGTTAAACACATCACTCTTGGCCTTTAATAGAAACTTAGACATTTTTCTCATCAAATTCCTAATTCCTACCTTTGCCCCTAGAGGCACATTTCGAGTGGAGGGGATGGAATGTGTCCGTCTGCCCCAAATATTATAGCTGACATAAAATAAAGAAGTAAAAGAATTATAGTTGACATAATATTATATCCGACATAAATAAAGAAGTAAAAAAATGACATACATAAAAACTAGAAACATCATAAGTAAAAAACTAAAGAAGTAAAAAAAGTTATAGCCCACACAAAAAGTAGAAACATAAGAAGTAAAATAACGAAGTAAAAAAATATTATATCAGACATAAGAATTAGAAACAAAAATTATAGCTCACATACAATAAAGAAGTTAAAAAAAAAGTAAAACAAAATATTATTGCATATGAAAAGTAGAAACATAATATTATAGGTGACATAAAATAAAAAAGTAAAAAAAAAAGACAAAAAAATATTTTATAGCCCACATGAAAACTAGAAACATAAGAAGTAAGAAAACAAAGAAGTAAAACAAAATATTATAGCTGACGTAAAAAGTAGAAACATAAGAAGTAAAATATGAAGTAAAAAAATATTATAGCAAAATAGTAACTAATAGTTATATTTGATAACTAACTATAACTCCAAGCAAAAAGGGATTTGAACCTTCATATCTAGGTTAACACAAACCTAATCACCTCGCTATTTACCAATAGAGCACACAAATGTTGTTAAAAAACACAAGATGCATATTAATTTGATTTATTGCATTGATTTCAACAGGTTTTTTTGTTTTTTACATGTATGCATTGAATTTATCAATTTAATAAAAAAACATTGTTGCATTAATTTCAACAATGCATTGTTTTTTTATTTATTTACAT
The DNA here is from genome assembly GCA_027924585.1 of Larix kaempferi. Lineage (NCBI taxonomy): Eukaryota > Viridiplantae > Streptophyta > Pinopsida > Pinales > Pinaceae > Larix > Larix kaempferi. Next base: position 16,441,364 of record BSBM01000757.1, on the reverse strand, counting down.
TTATACATTGAATTTATCAAACATAAAAACTAGAAACATAAGAAGTAAGAAAAATATATATATATATATGAAAGCCAACATAAGAAGTAGAAAAAATAGAATTATAAATTAAGAATGTAAAATGCAGCCATAATAATAGTTAGATTTGATAACTAACTATAACTCCAAGCAAAAAGGGATTTGAACCTTGGTATCTAGGTTAACACAAGCCTAATCACCTCACTACTTACCAATAAATCACAGAAATGTTGTTAAAAAAGGCAAGATGCATATTAATTTGATTGGTTGCATTGATTTCAACAATGGATTGTTTTTTCTTTTTTACATCTATGCATTGAATTTATCAATTTAATTAAAAAAACATTCTTGCATTGATTTCAACAATGCATTGTTTTTTGTTATTTACATATATACATTGAATTTATCAATTTAATAAAAAAAACTACTTAAAGTTTTTTTGTGGTGTATCATGGATCCTCATGATAATAGTACGAATAATAAATATATTGATGATCAAAGAATCAAAGTACGACAAAGAGATAGAAGAGAAAGATAAAAAGAATCATCGGAACGTACATAAGAACAGAGAAAACAAATCGTGAACGAAAGAGATCGTGAAGAAGAGTTATTTGTGCAAAGGGATTCTTGAAAGCATGAATGAGAGATCATTTAAGGGTTATATAGTAATCATTATATAACAACCAATGAATATGACATGCTTGGATACATGGAACATGATAACATGGAAATTTGGAACTCTAATTTTGTTGATATGGACTCTTCCAATCGTGCACTGCAATTAATATATGAAAATTGACAGTTGAATGCCAATGTTCATAATAATCGTACTCAAAATTATTCAATTGAAATCTTAGCAGAGAAGCAAAGAAAAACATTTGACATTATTCTTGAGCATTACAGAGGTGGGAATAAAGAACCACTCCCAATGATCATCCAAGGAACTATAGGTACGGGAAAATCTTACATGATTGGAGCTATTAGACAAACACTAGAAATTGATTCTTTTCCAGATAATTCACCATTACTTCTTTTGTCCCCAATCGATGTCGCAACATTTAATATATCTGCATCAACAATGCACATAAAATATTTCACGGGGATTAACATTGGAGAAGGAAACTATAAATATTGGAAACCAAGAATGACAGGGACTCACATTTACAACAATATCACGAGTAAAAGGTTTGGGTGGTCTTCGAATTTGACCTCCTTCCACATATGATCGATATAAGAAGATGGCAAAGGGGGCACGAGTGGAATCAAGAAAAAAGGAAGAAGAAATATTAAATTTGATCACATTGTAATATGTTTGTATTTAAACATTATATAGGCTTATATTCCTTGATAACATCAACGAGCAGGTTGGCATATATCATATTTAAACATTATCTTCTTTGATATGTATTCATTTGTATTGTTAAAATTTGTACGAAATAATTTAACTATGATTACCAGGAATAAGTTAAAACATCACATCATTTTGACGTGCACACCGCGATTGCAACAAATATAGACCCTTATAACTCTGGTTCTATGAAGCGCCGAGAGGGATCAAATCCCTTGAGGTGCAACCTTGCTTTCCTTCACTAAAAAAAGGGGTTTACACCTCAAGGGATTTGATCCCTCTCGTCGCTTCATAGAACCGGATTTATAAACACAACACATATGATTACACACCATCTTTTTTTTTGTTAAGCTACAACATTCTATTAATCGTAAAAAGTCAAAAATACATCTAGGGAGGTACTATCTGTGGTGGCTTGAGAGAGTGAAGCCACCACCCCAAGAACTCAAAAGGATCAAAATGATTATGTCCAAAATTACAAAATCCCTGCCCTGAGTAGGGAGACCAGGGTATTCCAGTAGCATAGCACTGTTTGTAGAAGCCTATAAAACTATAATCTAGCAAACTATGAAGCAAATTAAGATAAAAAAGATGGAAAACACAAGGAGTAACCAAAACCTCCTTAGCTAGGTGTTGTAGGTGCATTTGCATAAGGGGGATTCTCTTCAAGGATTGGAGATCCATAATACTCCTCCTCTTCTGAATCCTTCACCAACAGCTTGACAAGAAGATGCGCAGTCTTTCAACAAGCGAGAGCTGTGATCTCCTGGTCACCTTAGACCCACTTAGACAAAATAGGACCTGAAGTGATGGGAATTAGGAAAGTGAATGTCATCGATATCGATATCGAATACATACTATCTTAATAAACACAACAAATATAAATAAATATATACCAGTAATCACTAAAACAACGAACCACCAATACTAATACTATAGGATTGTATGGTTAATATTCAGCTACATTACATCACATCGCATCGCATCTCTAGGATTGTATCCATGCAAACATCATCCTTTACAATACCAATCAACTCAAACTTTATTACTAACAAATATTTAAGTTAGTATGGACAAAATAATGCCTCAGCACCATTACTTTATTTTCCACATGGACATAATAAGTGTATTGGTTTGTTATGAAGTGGGTAAGTGATTTGTTATTATAAAGTAGTTAACGGTATGATTTTTCATTTTTTATTTTAATCAAAACACGAGATAGATAATCTAGTAATTGATAATATAGATAGTTTATTCCAATAAGTTAACATGTGATGACAATGCAAAACTATTAGTGTCAAAGTCAGAATATATCACGTCCCACATTAACTCCAATTTCTAACCAATCAATAATGAGAACCATTACAAGTTATGCATTTGATAAAGGTTAAATATAATTTACACTCTTTTCAGGTCACGTAGAGGAGGGATTGTAACACAGGTGGGAGAGAAGGCTGAGAGCAGATATAAAGAACACTTCAAACAGCCATCTGTCCGAATCCTTTTGCTTCCAATCAGCTACTTCGTAAAAATGGGTGGGCCGATGGACAAAATTCGTTCTGGCAAATGGGATCGTTGGATAGGCCCGCTGGGGGTGCTCTTCCGTTTATTCGCTGTGATTACTGCTCAACCAGGTATGCCATATAACATTCTATATCTAAGAAAAGGCTCATGTGCGGACTTTTAAATAGAATGTTGGAGTATTTCCTGTTTCGTTTACTTTTTATAATCTCATGTGAGCACTCTTATAGGGCTCATCGAGTGTTTTTTTTTCATATTTGGTTGACAAGTTATTCTCTTTATTAACTCTTTCCTTGTGGTGTGTAGGGTTTCTGAGTATTAGTTGTGGCTGAAAAACAAATTACACCGCGGAAAACAATATAACATGGGTGATGCTGATTACATAGACGTCGGCCACCCAGCCGACATAGGGGACGCCTCATACTTGGGTTCATACTTGCATAGTCTACGTTATTTCCCAAAGCCTCTTAAAAAGTCTTGCTATCACTTGCCTATAGAGACGTATAATGTTTCTTACCTCATAAGATTATGGTTTGCCCTCGGAAATTTTGATGGATACCAACAAATGCCAAGCTTCAATTTCTCTATTGAGACAAAGGATACATTGTTGGTGCAAGACGTAACTAGTAAGCAAGAATCTCCTTCTTTTTACGAAAATATAATATTGGTTACCTCTGGCTATATGTACATTTGCTTAGTCAGAACCTCCGAGAGTGATGATCCCTATATCTCTGCTATCGAGTTGAGGATGCTCCAAGATGGCATGTATAGTGCTTTCAACGAATTAGGAAAAATTTTGACTACACAACATAGATATGATCTTGGTGGAACTTCTACTATTAGGTGAACGTTTGAAACTTCTATGTTTACTTACGGATTTCTATATTTATCTTGAAAAAGAATTCATTGTAAAAAACTTCAATTTTCCACATGGTTAATTGAGCAGGTATCCTGAGGACAAATTCGATCGCATGTGGACATCATTACAATCTTATCATTTAGGTATTTTAAGAAATGTAAGTTCGAAAGAGCCTAATTCAACAGACCAGACCACAAATCTTCCTCCAACAAGTGTCATGCAAACTGCATGGGTTGTGAACAGCTTGGCTTATTTTCCAATCCTTTCCGGGACAAATTCTTATGTGGTTTGTTATTTTGCCGAGATTGAGACGCTGAATATGTCCGAATCGAGATCATTTAATGTCACCATACGTGATGATATTGGAGTGCCTATTAATTTGACAGGAAATTATAATAATTCTTTCCAGCTTACAGCTATAGGCTCTGTCGGGCCTACGTTTCGATTGGTTGAGGACACTAACTCCACCCTTCCTCCTATAATCAACGCTTATGAGTATTACTGGCTTGTTGACACTAAAAACGCAACGTTTTTACAAGATAGTAAGACTGGACCTCCCAAAATTCTCATAAGTAAATTTCTAATAAATATATAAATCAATGCCTAACGAAGTATTTATTCTGCAGTTAACGCTCTTGAGACTATCTCCGATTCGTTTTACATATTAGATTGGAATTCTGATCCTTGCTTTTTGATACCATGGAACGGAATTGGCTGTGATAACAGCTCTGGGCAAGTAAGAGTTTCTGAAATGTAAGTTTCAATCTTCGATTTATTTACAGCTGAAATCATGATGATGAGACGTATACATTAAATTATAATAATTCTATTATCGTTGTCAGCGATGTGTCGAGAAGGAATATTAGAGGATCGGTGCCTAGCGAGATTGCACAGTTGACTGCAATAGTTAATATGTAAGCAAAATTCAATCCCTTTTGTTCCGTGTAACCTCTTAATAGCCCTTGAAAAATTCCTCAACTGAAATGATGTTGAATAAAAGAATACCAATGGCGATTGTAGTTTGGGAATATGGTTGAGATGTATGGGAATATTCTTAATAGTTTGTTAACCTTACATGCGAACATAGAACACATAGAACTCTATGGTTATATTACCCATTCATGTTGAAATTAGCAGGTCACTCGCCAATAATCATTTAATGGGACCAATGCCAAATTTAGCGCCTTTAACTATCTTGGAAAGATTGTAAGTTTTTTTTTAAAATACTTTTATTTTGTGGATTTTTTGAAGTTGTTATATATTTTCACAATACCAAAATTTTCGTTGATTGCTATGCAGATATTTACAAAACAACCATTTGAATGGTACTCTTGGGTGGCTATCTAAATTAACAAACCTTAAAGAGTTGTACGTCTCCCGCTCTTCTCATTTTTTCTATTTATTATTTTACAAATTTTTGGTTCAAAATTAATCAATAAATTTTGTACTCGATGTCTCAACATATAATGTAATGTAACAGGAATATAGAAAACAATAATTTCAGTGGCGTAATTCCTGACAATGTTCTCTTCGATTGTTCTTTGAAACTTAGGTAATCATATCCTATTTTATATTCCTTATGTTTCAACACACAGCATTTTAAGATTTAGAGGGTCAGGTATTTTCTATACTAATGAATCGAGTTCAAATTCTAATTAATCTAACGGCATGACGTTTATGGAAAATATCTGTGTGTCAGGTACTCAGGAAACCCGTCCCTGGGAATGAATTCGAGGGATTGTATTCTACATAAACCGAAACACTCCAACAAAATTAAGTTGAAGCTTGTCCTGGTTATAACGTTCAGCGGAATTATAATCATCGCTTTAGCGCTCATAGTGGGTGTTGCTATGTATCGCCAAAAACTGAGAAAAGAAACGGAAAACAGTGCGGTGAAAAAGGAACCAAAATCTTACTTATTCCCAGGTAAATATTATCATATATAGAGTGGAAGAAGGAAAGTGATTGTGCTTTTATTATTAGTCACTATACTTTATGTAAACAATTTGCAGATTACTCAATGATTATGGTGCCAAATCCAACAAAGTCCCGTGCCTTCACTCTAGATGAGATGATAGCCGCCACAGAAAGCTTTAGTGAAGAGATCGGTCGAGGGGGATTTGGATCGGTGTTCTTTGGTGTATTGCCCGAAGGCAAAGCTATAGCCGTAAAAGTGCTCTCATTGTTTTCTCGACAAGGAATTCACGAGTTCTTGAATGAGGTAATTCTCACATATTACCATGTAATCATGCAATTTATATAATCCTGTTTATCCATTCTCACATATTACCATGTAATCCAATTTATGCACCCTGACCCTGACTATTATATGTCTCATGAACAGGTTGATCTTCTCTCTAAAATCAACCATAGGAACTTGGTATCTTTATTGGGCTACTGTAACGAAACTAGAGAATTCATGCTCATCTACGAGCACATGTCACGAGGGTCCCTAAGAGACCACCTTTACGGTAAATTATATTGTAGAAATGTAATGTTTGTTTTTATCGATAGAAAAGTCAAGTAAACTGATCAGCGTTTGTTTTTGGTTTTGTTTTCAAGGTCCTATGGCAGAAAAATCCGATTTAAATTGGAAACGAAGGCTTAAAATAGCTTTAGATGCAGCGCAGGGTAACTCTATCTCTTAATTACTTTGTACCTTATATCTGTATGATGTAAACCTAAACGCTATTGGTTTAAGTTTTGATTACGGTAAAATAGCAATAGATCAATGGGTAACCTTATGTCTCACGTGATCCACCTACGCTTTGTATGTGAAGGGCTGGAATACTTACATGTGGGTTCCACCCCGAAGATAATTCACAGGGATATCAAGACAGCCAATATTTCTCTTAGACAGCAATTTGAATGGAAAGTTGGCTGATTTCGGTCTTTCAAGGATGACAATGGACGGGGAGGCTACTCATGTTACCACTGAAGTGAAAGGAACATTCGGATACCTGGATCCAGAGTAAATATAACTTACTCTAATTACAATATTCTTTATATTAAATTAATTTAATGCATTTTTTAAATTTATTAATTAAATATATTATAAATTACAAAATTTAAAAATACATATGATATTCTTCTATCTTCAATTAATTCATTGATTTTTTACATTTATGTTTTAACAAATTTATTAATTTAATACTTTATAAATTTCAAGAATATGCGCAATTATGCAATTTTTTAATTTAATACATTATAAATTATAAAATTCAAGAATACATGCTATTATGCACTTTTTGAAGTACTTGTTAGTTAATTTTTTTACAAACTTTGACAGGTATTATAACACTCAAATGTTGATGGAGAAAAGTGATGTATATAGTTTTGGCGTGGTTTTGTTAGAAATCATATGCGGTAGACAACCCATTGACATAAGACTATGTGAAGAGCATGTAAACATCGTTCGATGGGTAAGGAATCTTATCTTCAATCATCCAAAATATAAATTAATTTAAATCTTATCATCGATCATGTCAAATATAATTTAATTTAATTTTATATTTAACAGCACTGTAGAAATATGAATTAATTTAATTTTATATTCAATAGCATGTAGGGTATCTTAGCGCATCCTCTATTGGAGGCTAACATCAATAAGCATTGGCATAATTACAGGTAACACCTTATCTTGTAGAGATGGATGAAAATGATGGCAAAATAACAGAAATCATAGACAAGAGGTTGCGTGGAGCTTTCGACATGAAATCCATGACTCTTGTCGCCAAAACAGCCATGGGATGTGTTGAGAAGTTACCATCTTGTAGACCGAGTGTGAGTGAGGTAGTGGCAGAGCACAAAGAGGCTATCAAAGTTGAGAATAAAGTTTCTATTTCAGGTGCAGAGGAGATTGGCATCCAAAACAAACGCGAAGGAATGGAGTGGAGTGATAACAGCTCCAACATTTCAAAAGTGGGAAGATAAGTTATAAGTAGGTATGGATTGAATGAGAGCGGTCCGAGAACATCTAATCATGGTTAACCATGTTACATTGTGCAATCATGATATTGGCATTCTTGCATTTAATCAATATAACGAGTCAAATTTTTGGTGCAAACCTTATTTTAGAGTGGAAATGTTGAGAAAGTGTGTAATGCAATGTTTATGGTTTTGATTTATCTAATTTATGTAGTTTTATATATATGATGTTCTAAAAGTTTTAAATCTAATTTTAGTAACATGTTATTTTTTTATAATATTTTATTATTTTTATAAAGGAGACGTGTCAGCCATAGGATGAGCACGAAAGGAGTTACACATCTCCCCCTACTGGGCTGTAGAATGGGCCTCTTCCACGCAAAAATGTCACTTCCTTATAGAATGTCATGCTTACACCAACATTAGAGCACAATTATAAAATATTTTTTACCATATTGATTATCTTAACCTTTTAACTCATCACAATTATGGTGATAAGATTGCAACTTTTTGAGCACATAAACCAAATTCTAAAGAAAACCAAGTGATTCCTTACTTTTTAAAGGTCTCATAAAGTTAGTCTCATGGAACCTTAATAACAACCACCACCATCATTTTATAAACAATATTATTATTATTTTACCACCTGAAAAGAAATTAAAATGATGAATACACATTTTTGAAAATATATTCAAAATGAATATACTTTTGGGATTTTCTAGTATGGATAGTAATATACAACAACTCAATCAAATTGAGCAATATATTACAATGAAGGAGTTCACTTAGAGCTGTTGGAACCTGTACCGAAGTACAGAAAACCCTTGCGTCGATTCCAGCCTTAATGTTGGAGGAGGATACCCAATGGGGATAGAATGGTCAGCATGGTCGTACGAGTTCTTGCGGGCTTATCCTATTGTATGCATATCGTGTTGAGTTCGATATAGGGTTGATGGACTATGGGATGCAGATTTATTGACTGGTACTCTTTGAACTTAGATCAAATCTATAAGATATCAGAAGGACAACTTCCAAGATAGAACCTGTTATTCTAAATGGCCATAACTATGGAATTTGGGCTCCAGTCATGGAAACATTGCTAAAAATCAAGAAACTTTGGCAGTATACCAAGATTGTTATTCCAAATCCGATTGATGACCAGGCTAAGTTTGTCATCAATGGAAAGAAGAATGAGGCTATTGGGGTCATCATGACCTACCTTTCAAGGGATATTTTATTTCATACAAGTGGGATTGACTGTCCTCATACTGTCTGAAATAAGTTGAATTCGTTGTTTGAAAAGGTTAATGAAAGTCAATTGATGTAGATAGAGAAAGAGTTGATCTCTCTAGAACCCCATTTATTTGAAAGGATTGAGGACTATTTGGCTCTAAATAAACCTTATGATGTGTGGTGATCCTCATTTGACGCCAATTGGATGTCACACAAGGAAGACGGTAAGGACTTTTCCTTCGATACTTTATGTGATTTATTGATCAAGGATCAACAAAATATTCTTGATGAAGGGAATATTGGTATTAGACACCATGCTCACTTTCTCAAAGGCAAGGTCAAGCAAAATTACAAAGAACAAGATTGACTAAAGACCTTGAATAGATGATAGGAGTGTATCGACCAACCTACTAAAGGAAATACTAATGAGTTAGCTTCAGCTAAGAAGAATCGAAAGAAGAAGACCTATCATTAATGTGGAAACGTGGGACATGTGGAGAAAACCTATTAGAAGAAGATAAAATATTTGGAAGAAAAGGTCAAGCATCTTGAAGAATACATGTCAGCTGGTCGCTCGATCAATTGATCTGTAGATAATTTTAACTTGTATATCAATACTTCCCATGCATTACATGCCCACACCACTCAGATTGAGTGGATCGTTGATTCTGGTTGTACTCATCATATGGCTAAGGATGGTTCTCTATTCTCTTCTTTAAGTGGGGCTCGAGAACATAAAAATTTATATAGCCGATGACTATGCCCTCATGGTTGTTGGAAATGGAGATGTCGAATGTCAACATGGTAGAATTTCTGATGTCTACCATGTTCCTAGCTGGAGTGCAAATTTGATGTCAATTCATCAACCCACTAAAACTGGCAAGGTCGTTGAGGTTTGGTCAGATCGCTTTACCGTAAAGGATTTAATGCATGGGGGTGTATGTTGCTTCAAGATATATTCATCCCAAATATGGTCTATATAAGTTTTGTGAATGTCTTAGGCATGATTCTGGATTGACTGCACGGGTTGCTAATATTGATGACAAAAGTTGATTTTGGCATGAATGTCAAGTGGACATTTGAACTTTCGAAGCTTGAAGATGATTGTAACAAAGAATATGGCTACTAGTCTCCCAAAGACCGTTCCACCTGATGGAATTTGTATAGAATGTGTGCTTGGAAATCATCATTAGGAACCCTTTGATTCTGGGAAAGCATGGAGAGTGTAAGACTGACTAGAAGTTGTTCATAGTGACCTCCTCTGCATGAAAACCCTCATTAGTGTTAATGTTTTGAGCAAATATGATGAGATTTGAACTTTAAAACTTTGAGTGCATAAATAATGAATACTTGAATAAATGAGCTATTCAATCACATGAAACATTCAACCATAACACAAGATGTACCCTGGGGAAAACCCTCAAAATAATGAGGATGAAAAACCCCAACAAATATTTAAAGTATAATTATGATAGATAGTAGAGAATGCCTTTTACGTCAAACACCCCCAGTGCAATTACAGAGCAAGAGAAAGATAAAGAAGAGAGACTCGGAATAATATCCTGCACAAAGAAAAACACCTTGCCTTTAAGGGAGAAGAGAATTCACTTCACATTGAAATCATCAATCTTGGATAACATATTTATACATTCTTCACATGCATCGGTTTCTATTTTTATCTTATGACTTCAAGATGAACTCACCCTCTATCTAGATGCATCAACCTTGCATGAAGAAGTGTGCCCCACTTCTCATGCAGTGCATTAACTTACTGAACTAACTATTAAGATGAACTCGCCCCTTAACTAAAAGCTTTCCCACTTAGTTATGTGGCTAACATAAGTGTCGTCATGCAATTTTTGTAACTCAAGTGTCATCTTTTAGTTTAACATATGTGTCATCATGCAATAACACTTAGCTAACTAGATCTTCTTTGATATCACTTAGTTAACTCTCTTAACTGATTCTTTCTGATTAGCATCACTGTAGTGATCGATTCGAGTTATCCTTTGATTTATTGAAGTCTTCACTGAAGTTTAACAATTCGAATTCTCTCTTAATTAATTCTTTTATGTGCAATTTGAATTCTCTCATATCTTATCACATCTTATCTTTTGTCTTATCTACATGGTCAATATGTGTTAACTTTAATTATCTATCATATCAGATTATACTCATAATATTTTTCAAATGTTGTGATCATATTATATTATTCTCGGACCAAATGATCATATGCAAAAGTAATTCACTCTAGAGGTGGTCAGTCTCTAAAGGATACTTAATAAAAATTGGTGACCATGGTTAGTAATACATCACACAACATTAATGCTTCAACATGCAAAGCATCTAACTCTATAACTAGAGGTCCACCCCATGGGTAACTACTATAACTGGAGGTCCACAAGAGAATATGACTTGACACACAAGTCCTGAGCCTTGTCCAACATCATCACTTTGATACATCAAAGCATTCACCTCAACACATGAGAAATAACCTTTTACAATTTAAGGCTTAGTCATTCTTGAGTCCAACTCAATAATCTACTCCAAGTTCCTAAGTCAAACTTAGGATCCCTACCTCAACACATGAGGGTTGCACAAGATTGGCTTGGATAATGACTCGTGATGTTGTACATTAAACAATTAGTAACTGTGAAGTATATTTTAACCTTTATTGAAGATTTTCCCAGGTTTACATGGGTATATTTCTTGAAGAATAAAATTCATGTATTTGAAAGATTCAAAGAATTTAGGGCATTGGCTAAGAAGCAATGTGACCAACCTATTAAATGTCTAAGATCAAAAAACAGTGGAGAATATGTATGTCAACAATTTGAATATCACCTAGAACATAATGGTATATCTTGGTACAAATCCATCCCTCACACCCCTCAGCATAGTGGCGTAGAAAAGAAAAGGACTAGGGCTTTAGTGGAAATGGCTTGATGTTTATTGCAGGACAAAGACCTACTGACTAAATTTTGACCAGAAGTTGTTTACTGCTCAAACTATCTCTTGAACCTTGTTCTAATTAGAGTCGTCAGCAACATGACTCCAATTGCGAAGTGGCAAGGAAGGAAACCTTCTATCGGACATATAAAAACCATTGGATGTGTTGTTTGGGCACATATCAATGATAGATGTAGGAAGAAGTTGGATGCAAAAATTCATGCTTGCATCCTGATGGGTTATTCTGATGAATGTGATGCAAAAATTATAATCCCTATTAATTATTTGACCCTGTCAAACAATATATCATATTGAGTAAGAATGTGATCTTTGATGAGAAGACTTCACGTATTAAGTTATTGAAATCTTCCTCCAATCTATTACAAAAAGATCCTTTTGATACTCTTGAAGAATCTGGATCGACCGCACATTCCTTTAAAGTATCGACCATAAAATTGACCTATGTTCCTGAATCGAATGGAAGTCGATCTGCATTGACTATAGATGTCAAAACACATACTCGACCTCTTTAAATCAACTAACTAGATTAACTAACGTATTTTGTACCTCAGTGGGTTGTTAATACCATCAAAGTTGATGGAGCTGATGCTAGTGATGCTAGTGTTGGTCGGTGGATCCATAATTAGAAACAACATGGAAGTGTTTCCCTAATGGAATGTGTTCTTGAAACTTGTGATCTTGACAACTATGCTAATTCTCAGGGATTTCCTGAATTGGAGAATGCTATTTCTACTGAATCTGATTCCTTGCTAAAGAATCACACTTGGGATCTAGTTTCTTGACCACCTGGAAAGAATATTGTGAAGTGTTGATGGGTCTACAAGACCAAGTTTACCTCAGAAAGTGTTGTTTAATTTTGGAAGGCTCGTTTGGTAGCCAAGGGATTCTATCACTAAGTAGGCATTGACTGCACTGAAACGTCTTCCCCTATTGCAAATATGAACTATATTCAACTAATTATGTCGCTTTCTACTCGGTTTGGATGGGAACTTCATCAAATGGATGTAAAAAATTCCTTTCTCCGTGGATATTTATCTAATCAAATATAAATGAAACAACCTCCTGATTTTTTGTTAGATTCCTGTGAGATTTTAGATTTCCTAGATCTCAATTCATTAGGACAACTTCACTTGGAATATTTATGAGAATAAGAGAATAAGAATAGAGAAGGAATATTTATGAGAATAAGAGAATAAGAATAGAGAAGATCTATTGAGACTAAATCACTGTATATTATTCATCAATATGTTTACATCATATAATACATCCTCAAGAGAGAAAATAGAATGCCTTAAAGGAAAGTTGTAAAGCACAAAAAGAAAAGGCTTACTAAAAGCAAAAAAAAACCTAGGTGTCAAAAGCACTTTCCAAATCAGTCTAAAGGATCACGGATTGGCTTAATATGAAAATGGAATATGATGATGACTTTTGGAGAGAAGAAATAGGTGTAGGTCGAATTGTCCAAGTGGAGACATATTCCTAGTCAACTAGCTTTACCTTATCCACTAGAAAGCAGAAAAAGCAGGATAAAGCTGTCTAAAGTAGGAAGGCACCTTTCTAACTCAGGAATGGAAATAAATTAGAGAGAATCCTAGGAAATATTATCCAGAATATCCTCAAGTATTCCCTAGTGACTTAGAATGGGATGTGGACCCATAAAAGACAAAACTATGCCAAATTACCTAGTCAACACTTAGGAAATTAATAAAAATTGATTAATAAATTATATCCTAAGTCTAAAGTGGTATGGTTGGGTTTTTAACACTCCAACAATTTCAATTTTGTATGTTGAATAAAGAAGTATTTGTATGATTTGAAACAAGCCCCATGTGCTAAGTATACGAATATTAATTGTTTCTTTATCAATATTGGCTTTAAACGTTGTGAATATGATCACAATATTTATGTATTACACATTCATGGTGATACGTTGATTGTGGCATTGTATGTTGATGATTTAGTGATCACTGGAAGCAATATTGAGTTATTTTTTCATTTGAAAAAACAACTTACGGATACCTTTGAAATGACCGACCTTGGTATTTTTCATTTATTTCTAGGCATTCAAGTATTATAGATGAATGATGGTATCTTTATTTCTCAACTCAAATATGATTTGGTTGTTTTGAATTCATTTAAAATGGATGGTTGTAAGTCTTGTTCTACACCATATTAGTCTGAGGTTAACTTGTCTAAGGACTGTGACTCTCCTCGAGTCGATGCCACTCTTTATCAATAGTTGGTTAGTAGCTTGATTTATGCAACTCAAATTCGGCTTGACATTTTGAAGTGTAAAAGCTTCTTAACACCAATAATCATTCGGCTTGACTTTTGTCTAAATTTGTGTGATTTCGTCATCTTTGTCCTTGATGATTTTGTTTAAATGTTTTATTTCCTCTTCTAAATCGTTATTGCTTCTATAAGGCGATTCTGTGACATTTTTTGAGTTTTTGATTTTGTCTTCAAGGTTTTGATTGTGACTTTTTAGATGTGATATTTTCTTAGCCTTATTTGATAACATTTTCTGGAGCTCTTGCTTTTGATCTTTTAAGTTATGATTCTCTTGTTTTGCTAAATGATTATGCAATTTTTGCTTCATAATATTGATTTGAAGATCATTATTAGTTGCTTTATATTGCTCTAACTCGTCCAATACTTCTTGTAGCTTCGATTGCAATTCTTATTTTGAATTCACCATAATTCCTGACTTCTGGTGTTCATTGACAATAGTTGGTCTTCCTTTGACTTTGAATTTTCCAGTGCTAGATAGTATTTAACTTCTTTGACAAGTCTTCCTTTGACCGACTTCTTTGACGATAGGTAGTCTTTGATTTTTTAATGAAGGAGTCTTTCTTGATTTTTGATTTTTTTTCTTCTTCGATTATAGGAATACATAAAATTTCATTTTTAGATATCCGCTTTTTTTCTTGATTTTTTTGGTATAATTGTAATAATTACGATTATTAAATAATAATTATTATTAACAATATTGATAATAAATATATTTTTTATGAAGGGAAGGATTTTTGGGGTGCACTAATAATTATTAATATTAACAATTTAATATCAATAATTAAAATTTTAAAAAATGATATTATATAATAATAATAGTAGTATTATTATAATAATATATTTTTTAATAATTTTTTTTTTGCCGTGTAGGGCTTATGTGGAGCGGAGTTAGCGGATTGTATGAGAGGTGCAATAGAGGTGTGAAGGAGGAGGAGGTGCAGCCATGGAGGAGATGCGCGAGTGAGGAGAACATGTGGGCGTAGGGGTTGGCGTAGGTGTTGGGAGGTGGCAGGAGTAAGCAAGGTTGACGCTGGTGGAAGGAGGTTGTGGAGCAGGTGGAGGTGTAGTGTGAGGAGAAAGCGAGGTTTGGGGGGCGCGTGAGGGATTGAGTGAACGGGTAGAGCAAGCGTGGGTGTGAATGCGATGTGAGCATGGGAGCATAGAATGGGTGTTGGTGAGCAGTGATAGAAGCAGATGGAGTGGATGTGGCATGTGGGAGTAAGGAAGGAGGGAGATCGGAAAGGAGGGCGTGGTTTGGAGAAGGGGGTTGTGAATTTCAAGAGTGTGGCTGGAGGAGAATAGGTTAAGTGGCGTTTCATAAGGGTTCCAGATGGAGAGGGAGAGGTGTGAGACTGTGAGGGAGGTGCTATGAGGTATGAGGAATGATCTGTGAGTGTGGGGGTCGGTGCGGTGCAGTGTGGGGAAAAATGTTGAGAAGGAATGTGGGAGAAGGGAGCCAAGGTAGGTGAGGAGCCAAGGGCATGGAGAGGAGTGGACCACAGGAATATGGGGCGACAATGATGAGTGGTGTTTGGCACGAGAATGAGTGGCGTATGGGAGTTTATAGTGATAGCGATGCAACGAGTGGAGACTTAGGGATAGTGTGGAATGGCATGATGGGTATGCAGCATGTTAATGGGGTAGCGTGTGAGGGACGTGTGAATGGGAAGAAAATTATGCAATGATAAGGGAGTGCAGTGATATGGATGGAGAAATGCGATGGGGATGGGAAGTGGGCGTAGGGAGGCGTGGGAGTGGGGTGAAGGTAGAGTGAGGGAGGACTATGTGAGGAATGAAGAGGCATGAGGAGACAAAGAGGGAGTGAGGATGAGTGAGAGTGTGTGCAGGAAGGGAAAGGGTAGTGCGGTGGAAAAGAGTAGGCAGACTGACAATGGATGGAATGACTAAAGGATTGTGTCAGATCAAAGATTAGATCTCAAGGAAACCTTGGCAGTTTGGTTATAAGCCGACGATCAACATAAGCCTCAGGAAGGGCTGGATCTGATACCAATGAAGCATGAAAGCTTCTTAACGCCAGTGATAATTCTAAAATGCCCAGATATTCGAAAGCCCACATTTTGATAGATAATAATATATATATGATATATAAGATGATTTTCACATTTACCAGCAATTGACCATTTATAGGTCAATTGGGTATCGTTTCATTGGAACGATGTATCCATAGAATTTAACTATTCTAATTAATTAATCATATTTATGATTTAACTAATATTTTTAATATTTAGATACATAACACATTTCCTTTATTGTTAGTGTGGTTTCTTGGTTCATACAGGATCCTAGGGAAAACCACTGGAAATATCCAAAGAGAATTGTTTGATACATCAAGGGAACTTATCAATTTGGTATCAAATATTGTCACAAGTCAAGCCCACTGATCCATTTTATTGATTTTGACTGGGCTAATGATATTGATGAAAGGAATTCCACTTCTGGTTATGTGTTTTGACTTAGTTCTAGATCCTTTGTGTGATCGTGTAAAAAATAGAAGGTAGTCTCTCTTTTGACTATGAAATCATAGTATCATGGAGTTGACAAAGAAGATACATTGGAAGTTTGAATCCATCATCTTTTAGAAGAACTTGGTTTTCCTATTCAAGCCTCGACTATTGTTTATTATGACAGTTGTATTGCAATCCAAGTTGTTGATAATCTTTTTGCACACAACAAAATGGAGCATGTTGAAATTCATTTCCACTACTTGATACAATTTATACATGAAAATGTTGTATCTCTTGTTTATTGCAGAACAGATGATCAGATTATTGATATATTTATGAATCCTTTACTAGACACTACAAGGAAAAGATCCTATAGCGAAGGTTCTTATTGTTACAATATTGGCCAAAAATGACAAAAAAACCTCCACTACAATCTTTGCAATTGGTAGTGAATGTTTTAACAGAGGTTTTTACAAAAAAATTATAACTAAAGAAACTCGGTGGCTGAAGGCTATAACAAATGTTTTTTTATGGTGCACTTATTTGAAAAAAAATGCATCGATGCGTAACATAATAATTATACACATCGATGCAATATGATAAAAATGATATGCACCGGTACACTCTAACACATAGAGCACCAGAGCACACCAAAATTTAACACCACCTTGGTGCTTTAAAACAATATACACACCAGAACAATGTAACCAAACCAACACTACTGCTTACGTATTGATTAAACCCACTGGTGTTTACGTACTATAACAAAGCACCAATGTGATATGTTACGTCATACACAAAGGGAATTTTCTACATTTTTAAAATTTAACTGTTCTTTTTATATATCATAGTGCATCAGTGCTTTCCATCATAATAAGCATTGTTGGCTTAAATGACAGCTAGAGGTTTTCCAATGTAGACCCAGTTACATCGCGGTTCAAGGAACCAACAAAACCCCTGTTCACCGGCCCTTTCGGCAACAGGCTGCGAACAGCCTGAGGTCTCACCCGAGGCGAAGCTGAGGGGGTGGTTACAGAATCACGTTTCCACAACCTTTGATGCGAGTGTAACAGGATGACAACAACGCGCAACAGGACTCTACCTGTGAATAGACCATAGCACAAAATCCCTTCTTCTCGTCGATTACTGCAGAAAGCGAGGACGCTTGTGCGATTAACGCAACTACAGAATGCGCGGTAGGGGACACTACTTGCGTTACGATGATAAGCTATCCACAGCTTAGCTCGCAGTGAGTCTCAATGATTCAGCGCATTACTAGGCCGCGCGTCTACTCGGGACTCTTCTGACCTTAACCAACCAACTCGACAATCTTCATTCATTCATGACACTTAGCTTATTAATGTTACAGTGCATGCCCTTGGACGATCCTACCATACTGTGTTGAAATTCAGTATCCATTAAGTGATTAATCAACAGATCCATACATTCACAGACTTGTAAGTGCTGAATACTTAAAATTCACCCACACATGTATTACTTAACATATTATTTGCATTCTCTTGCGGCGAATACATATAAAAGCAATCACATAACAGATGGTTACAGTACCAAACATTCATAAGAAAATAAATGAACAATAATCACATAACATAGAATTTAACGTGGTTTACCCCCCGGATGGAGGCTACGTCCACAAGAACGGATGTTAATATTGATCTTTAAGGGAAGGGTACAACCGTTCTTATCCTATACACTCAGCTACAGACTCTCCTCTCTCGGATAGGTCTCTGCGCACTCAGCTGCAGAGCCTTTACAATAGCTTCAAGCTCAAAGATGTACAATGTTCTATAATCACTAGCTCTATGAGAGATTAAACCTTTCCCTTACAAAATACCCTTATTTATAGATCACACCCAAGGCTCGTGTCTTTACAATCATTAGGATGAAACCTTAAGGTTTCCAAAACTGGCGTGGCTAACTTCCACCCTAGCTATTGTTGTCGACAGCCTGCTCCTCCTGCTCCAGCTGGGACACTCGTGGCTCACACACTCTTCTGACAGCCGTAGTCTTCAAAATGGTTACAACTGCATCATGGCCTGTCCCTTTCCACTCCTTCTGCCTTCCTGTCGCCATCGGCGTAGTGGCCTAGATTCTCAACTGCTTGCCGCCACTTGTTCGAATAGGTCACTTTCCTCTACCTTCCACCTGTTCCTTCCCCAAAAATAGGTCCTATCCTTGATTGTCCTTTTCCCGTATTGCGAACCCAAAACTAGCTCATGCGTTATTATGCACATCTTCCTACTGCGCAATCCTGCCTTGGCCACTGCCGTCGCGCGGCATGCGCAATTTCTCAAAATTTCCTATAACCTACCGTAGCACGCAATGCACACTTTTCAGTACTTGTGCAAAATCCTCACTTGGACCCCATCCAATAGGCCCCTAACACTCGCCTGTGGTTCGTCCCGAGCCACTTCCAATTCCGGACAACGGTGCTACACCCTCAGGTGTGATTATCTTTGAATCAAAACTTTGCAGAGTGATTGCTAACTCTGCGACCATGTCCTTGGCCTTCTTCTCAAATTTGCGTAGCGTCTCTAGAGTGGCCTGTGAAACCGTCTCTTTGGCCACCTGCTCTTTCATTGTTCCTTCTGCTGTCTGAAGTTCTACAAACTTTTCATCGAACTGCTACATCAGTTAGAGACCTTCCTGTTCAATGGGCTGTAACCTGTCAGATGCAACAGCTTCTTTTTCCCTAAGCGCGGCCAGTTCCTTCTGTAGGTACCTCATTTTGTTAAACCTTTGTATCTTCTCCTTGGCCGGCGCAGTCTTTAATTCTGCATTTGCGGTTTCCAGCTATTGCTGTGCCCTCTGTAGTTCCTCCTTGATCTGTCGCAGTGCAAGATCTTCATTCAGCCCCAACACAAGTTTATTTATTCCTTCGAGTAAATCATGGCACTTTATCACCTGCGATGAAATGTTATTCATGGTGGCCATTACATCCTCAGCTGGAGCTGCGCACTTATCTGATGGGATAATTGGGTGCCTTGCTTCCAGGTCTGCAATCTTCCCTTTGTAGGAAGTTTCCATCTATGCCATTGTCTATATAAGGGCTTCTACCTTTACCCCAATGTTCTTTATGGTATCCCCTACATCTTCTTCCTCAACGCATGCCTCAAATTTTTCGTAGAGTACTAAAACTATCTCTTTCAGTCTGCGATCTTTTTCTCTAGCCTCATTCAACTCTTGCAGATTGTGAGCGGATTCCTGCTTTAGCTGATTAATGTTTTCATCCAGCTTCACGCTTTGATCATATGAGGCCAGGCCTCTCTCATGAATCTCTTCTGCCACTTTGATGTGCAACTCATTCAAGTCTTCCAGGGCAAAGCCCCAATATTCAGGTCGAGGTGCCCATTCTTGACTGCCTCCTTAACTACTTCATTCGGATAGATGAGGTAGCTTGGTTCGAGGTTCAAGATGCACAGATATTGACTTATGAGGACAGGTTGTCTTCTTTGTGCGCTTGGCCTCTCTGACTTCCCATTAGAATCTGAACTTGGCTGTCCAACCCTATTTGTGCTACCATCGTCTTGACCTCCTCCATAGCTTGGATTATGGACAGCTAGAGCTGTTCTTGATTTTCTTATTTCTCTTCATGGGTTTCTTCCCATACTTCTTGTACTTTCATCGCAATTGTCTCAGAGTCATCCGGCTGGATCTGTGGTCTGAATGTTGCTCTCTCGACCTTCCTCTTTTTTCGTGGGCCTTGCGAGTCTGAGCGGCTTTTAGTGTCCTTTCTTTTGTGCCCTGCCGACTCCTCCGTGTTATCTGCAGCGGGGTTCTGTTCTTCGACAATGCGAGTTCCTTGAGATAACTCCCCTTCCTGCTTTTCCTTCTTTGCTATCGCGTCTTCACTATCTCCCTCAGTATCTTCTTCATCTGAGCTTTTGATGTCGATCTTGTTCGTCAAGATGGGTGGGATGTCCTGCTCATAATCAGATGCAATATCTTTTGAAAAGGGGACTTTCCAGTCGACATCCCATCACTCCATCATTGCCTCGATGGTGGGCTCATCGAGTCAGTAAAAACACGAATACCATAGTCCTTCCTACGCGTCAACCCTCGACTGAATGTGCGACTGATGTCTCCTGACGCTGAACCTCATGATGCATGTATACTTGTCCGTCAACGGTCGTGAAATGCACAGCGTTGCCATAATTTCTTTGCGCAACTGATGATAATAGACATAGAAGAGTTCGGATGTATGTCGTTGCCTCAACGCCTTGGGGCTCGCCCAGAGGTTAGAAAAACGTGTTCTGCGCCCCTGTCCTGCCAGGGTTGGAGCTCCCTGGTACCCTTCTGGTTCTTTCCAGCCTATAAAGGCTATCAGTACTAGTAGCCAGGTGAAGTGGAATGGCATTCCCGTGTCCTGTGTTTCTTCAACATCTACCAGGAACTCATTCAGCAAGAACTGGCACCAATTGTAATGTTTTCCGCGCAATACATTAGATGCTGCTTTGATTGCAACGGCGGGAACCTCAGGTGGTCTACACTTGCGCAACAGCTTCCCTGCAAGAAACTGCGTAGTAAACTTCGTGGCGCGGTCATTGATTTCGATGGTTGGGAACCCATGTCCCTTCCGCACCACGCCGAATTCCTTTACTACTTCGGTGCTTAGATTTTTATCATGTGCCCTCTTGATGAGTAGGTTGGCCGGGTCCTTGCCTCTTTTGTTCAAGCCTGTAATATGATGTATCAGATCAATGCTGATATCAACACGGGTGTCAAGCCACAAGAATCCTTCATGGACACATGACAGTAGCACACGCACTACCGCCGAAAACTCAGTACTCTTCGTGAAATGTGGCATTTGCAGTAAGTTCAACAAGCCTCATGGCCAAATGGGTTCGAGCCATTCTTGGAGTTCCAACCTATCGGTGCCAGTCAATGGATTCTGCACCCGGTTGAGGTATGCCTTAGGTCTGAATTGTGGGTAATTCTTCGGTGTTACGAGCGTATTTTCGAGCAAGTCCATGTCATCCAGCTTGCAACTTGGTACGTTTCCCAGCAGATTCTCCTCAATCTTCACCCTGGTAGAGATAGTGGGTATCGAAATTTCGTATATAGCATTCTTTTCTAAGTAGATTGGTGGGGCATCAAGCTTTCGTGGGGGAATATAGTCGGGTACTGGGTAGATAGGTAGGTTATGAGCCGAGGCCGACTACTGTAATGGAACTTCAGACCCTCCCTGCTCTGAAGCTTGTCCCTTTCCCTTGCTGCTTCCAACAGCCTGCCTTGCCGAACTCCTGGATGCACCAGCCTTCGCTGCCGTCATTGCTCCTGAAATCAGTGTTTCCTGAAATAACCAGGAGATGTCTTCCAACTCAACCTGTTCACTCATACAACATTCTTTGCACTTGACTCTTCTCCGTTCAAACGGTTCATAAAAATGGTTAAGAGGCCGAATGAGGCCTATTTATAGGCTGAGCTGAGCTGCAACATGTCCGTCACTGGGTTGCGAAGTACTTAATGCCATATTAATGTCCAACTCTTTCCTAAGATCTCAGCCATGCCAGTTGATCCTCATCATTTGGCCAGATCGACTTTCTTAAATGTCAAAAGGATAATGGGCAAGCCAGCTTGTCATCTCCTTCGAATCAAAATTAATAGCTCAGCTTGCTAGTCAGATTTGGATGCTAACTGGTCACTTCAGCTTTTAATGTGTTCCAAGTTGTCACATCCGCCCTTAAATTTGAACTTTACCCCTACCGCCTAAGTGGTTAACGACCCACTAACAAGCCGACATATGGTCTGGTAATGGTTTCCGTTGCATTGTGTTGGCAGCCTGACCGGATTCCCACTTCAAGATGCGTAGTTGGTGTCGCCTTCTGTGGTAATGTCGTTCCATCTTTTCTGCGCGACCATTGTCTGGACTTGCCTGCACGGCTAATTTCTCCTTTTTTTTTCTTTTTTTTTTGCACGCAACTTCAACAGTGTTACGCGGTATGCTTCCCTGACTCATACAAAACTCTGCGTAGGCAGACTATCGCGGTAAATCTTTAGTCTGCTACCATTGATCAAACTTGGTAAGGTGTCGCCTACTAATGCAGCTAATTGGACTGTGCCACCATTAGTAACATGCATTACAGTATATGGGACAAGCCAAAGCATTCTAAATTTTATAGGAAATTTCATGAATTTGCTATCATACAGGAGGACTAGATCACCTACCTGAAAGTGTTTATTCTTGACGTGGCGGTCGTGCCATGCTTTTTCGCGCTCTTTCTGCACTTGTTGATGGAAGCCTGTGATGAATCGATCTTCCTCCATCCCAACCAAGTGTAGGAGCCTTTCTTCTAGGGATGCGTGGTCTGCCATTCTTGTAAATGTAGCTATTCTCAAGCTAGGAATGATATACTCCATTGGCATTATTGCTTCCTGTCCATAGGCCAATCTAAACGGTCTGTGGCTTGTCAAATTCTTGCATGTAGTCCTATATGCCCACAAGACTGTGGGAACATGGAGGTCCTAATCGTCCCGATTGATGTTGCATATCTTAGTAAGCGCATTTTCCAAGACTTTATTGAATGCTTCAGCAGTCCCATTCGCTTGAGGATGGTAAGGCATGCTGCGCTGATGATGAACATTAAATTCTTCCGTCAATGCCTCAATAGTTTTGTTCAAAAAGTGAGTGCCTTGATCACTCATCAAAATATTTGCGCATCCAAACCTTGTAAGAATGTTTTCAAAAATAAACTCTGATGTTGTAGCTGGGCTACAATCCTTCACTGGCTTTGCTTCTGCCCATCTGGTGAGGTAATCAGTACCATTAATGATGTATCACACACCAGTCCGTTTTCTTGGTCGGTTGATAGGACCCACAAAATCAATGGCCCATTTCTCAAAGGCCTGCAATTTCAACTATGGATTCAAGGCATTTCATCTCTGCATGAAGGCTTCCCTGTTCTTTGACAAACGTCACAATTCTGGCAATGTTCCTTTGCATCTTTATGAATAATAGGCCACCATATACCTGCGCGCAATATCTTCTGCGCAGTAGCTTTTCCTACATAGTAACCTCCTGCAATTCCTGAGTGTGCATCCACTAATATGAATGGTTTTTCATGCTCTAATACACATATGTGTAGTACTTCATCTAGTCCCAGCTTGTATAGCTGACCTACGATGATAGTGAAGTCTGCTACGTGCACTACCAACTGCTTCTTTTGCTGCATAGTGAACTCTTGAGGTGCCATCCCTGTAGTTAGGAAATCAATAATATCCTGATAATAATCATCGAAAACTTGAATAGCAAACAATTGCACATCCGGTAGATTGTCCTCCAGGTTTGTCGGCTCTTTTCCTGACTCAATTCTCGACAGATGATCAGGGCCTAAGTTCAACCTACCTATTTTAACCACAATTTCGAGGTCATACTCTTGAAAGAGTAACAACCATCTGCATATTCTCCCCCCTAACACTGGCTTATTGACCAGGTATTTCAACGCAGAATGGTCAGTAAACATGGAAAAATGTGTACTAAGTAAGTAATGCCTAAACTTTTGCAGCGCGTAGACCATAACGAGTCCCTCTCGCTCAGTAGTGGTATAGTTCTTCTCAGTAGATGATAACTTTCTGCTCGAAAACACAATGGGATGGTCAATACCTCCCTCTCTTGGTTGCGCTAAAACAACTCCTAATGCGATGCATGATGCATCAACATGGACATGAAATGGCTTCTCCCAGTCTAAAAAAACTAGGATTGGCACAATGACCATCTTCTCTTTCAGGGTGTCAAAACCTTGTTCACATTCTGCATTCCAAATGAACGACACATCCTTCTTGAGCAGATTTTCCATAATTGCGGTTATCTGCGCATACCCCTTTAAGAACTTCCTGTAGTACCTGGTATGCCCCAATGTAGTGTGTAACTGCTTAACTGAATTTGGTGTAGGCAAGTTTACAATGACTGCGATCTTCGAAGGATCAACCATTAAGCCATGTTTACACACAATGTGTCCTAACAAAATCCCATAGGGAACACAGAAAACACATTTCTTCAGATTTAATGAAATTTGATGCCGTCTGCATTTTTCTAGCATCATCCTAAGGTTTGCTGCATGGTTCTTCAGTAATCTGAAGATGGTCCAATCATCAAAATAAACCTCTAGGAAGTTATGTATAAAATCTTTAAATGCTGCAACGACTACTCTAGAAAATATGGTAGGTGCATTCTTCAGACCAAACGGCATTACTGTGTACTGAAACGACCCCCATTCCGTAGCAAAAGTAGTCTTGTGCCTGTCCACACAATCGATATTGATCCGATGGTAGCCGAAGAATCCATCAGTAAAAGAGTATGCCTCATTTCCTCCAACATTGTCTAGCACTTCATCTGTAAAAGGTGTAGGAAATGGGTTATGCATGCAAGCGTCATTCAGCTTCCTTAGATCAACACAGATCCGGATTTCACCCTTTGTCTTCTTATATTGGATAACCATCGGGCTTATCCACTCAGATTCTTCAACTGTCTTAATGATCCCTGCATCGAGCATCTTATTGAGTTCTGCCTTAACTCATTCTTTGTAGCGTGGGTTTAGTCTATATGGTCTTTGTTTCACAGGCTTCGCGCAGGATTAAGAGGAATTTTCATCACTCCTAAGGCTCCCAAAATACCTTTCATCTCTGTGAATTTGGTCGGAAATAACTCGTGATATTCCTGTAATATACCTGCGACCTCCTTCACTGTGTGTGTCTTCATCCCAGTAATCTTCGATAGCTGTGAACTTTGGCTCTTCACTGTTGCCAATGTTCACTTTTCTTGTTTTCACAGGTCCACTCATATCTGGGATCTCCAATGGAGATCCTTCTACCTCGCGCGCTCCTTCAAATTCAGGTATCTTTATGTTGCACAGGTCCTCCTCATCACTGTCTTCTTTCTCTTCAGATTCTTCAACGAGGTTATAGCAGTCAAGAGCATGGTCTAATTTCTCTTCCCATTCCGGTTCTCTGTTCTTTGGTATGTTGTCCGATCCAAAGAATTCTTCTAGGGTCATGTTTCCCTGTGTACAGTCTGGTCTGAATATTCTTTCCTTAATAAGCTGTAGCGCATCATTGTTAGGATTGGGAACCTTAGAAGGCTAAGGATGTTTATAAAATACAGGGATAAACCAAGAGAAGAGCTTTTGATGATTTGAGAAAAATTGCATTTGTGAAGAGAGAGCTAGTCGATGACTAGTTTCTTGCCTTAGCCAATTTCGAGGGTGAAAGATTCCCATCCAAGTTGGTGTTTGGAGAGGCCACTCAAGTCTTTCATGGAGATTTAATGGAGTTTGTATTTATAAGTGTAAGCTACAAGGAATCTCGTGGTTTTTTCTAGTGCAACACTTTCCCTCAACCATTTCCAGTTTTGATGGCATATTCTTGCTCCTTGAGCGAGGGCATTTTTGGTGAGCTCTTGTACTCTTTGGAGAGCTTCTCATGATCCATTTCTGATTGTAATAAGCATAATATACTATTTTCTTCATCTTCAAAAAGTCTCAGGTCGAAATACCAAGTGGTTGTATGTAAAAATGATGATTAATGAGCAAACCATGACCATTTCCCCACTACATTGATGTATGCAATTGTAATGTTGATGATTTCGAATGAAATAAAGTTTCTCTGATATATTTATGATGATGGACAGAAATCGATGATTTTTACAAGTTTCATGTTCAGCAATTAAGTATTTGAAGTCATTTTGCTCAGTTTATTTGCATTTGGAAGAGATTTGGTGCCATTTCCCCAAGGCTCGAATTAGGGATTTTTGCTGTTGTTATTGGAGAAGGTTAGAACAGATTTAATAACTGATTAATGGTGCATATGAGACCTTATTAATGTCCTTCAGACATCCCCTACCTATGTTATGAATTTCGAATGGGTTTGGAGGCATTTGGAGAGCCATTTTCAGTACTTATCATGGGGGGATTTGATCCCCAAATTGCTGGTTAAGTTCCATACTTTGTCCAAAATATTAAACAAGTTTTCAAAAGTATTTGAAGGGTCATAAATCATCCCTGAACCTCATATTCAAGTCTTACTATCATTCATACACCGTCACATAAGTTTTGGGAGCATTTGGATCAATTTGGAGACCTAGACATCAAAACTAGTCAAAGGTCGAAATTGGGGAAAAATTGAAAAATTGGGCATTTTAATAAAAAAATTTAAAAAGGACATTACATTCTTCCTCTTCTGTTGAATAGGATTCTTTCTCTACCCAGGGGTTTGTTGTTTCTTCAAGGATCAGTACCTCCATGGACTGGGGAGTGTCCCTCTGAGGTTGGGACTCCCCTCCCTCCTATGTTGTTACAAAGATCTCTAAGACTCCTACAACATCTAATCAATTAGAGCTAGAGGGATCAAACTCATGTTCTTTTTTATTGTGTGCATTGTTTCTTCTTCTTATTCATCATTAGCCTAAATTGTGGTTTCTCATCTTTTCTTTTTTGTTCCAAGTTCCCTTTAGATTGAGAGTGTTTCGGAGTAGGTGGAGGAGTAGCATGTTGACATTTTTTCCACAAAATCCCCATATGTATGACAGGTATTGCATTTAAAGGAAATTGTTCTTAGATCAATT
Source organism: Larix kaempferi (assembly GCA_027924585.1). Lineage (NCBI taxonomy): Eukaryota > Viridiplantae > Streptophyta > Pinopsida > Pinales > Pinaceae > Larix > Larix kaempferi. The sequence continues at coordinate 16,414,152 of BSBM01000757.1, read as the reverse complement.
CTTGGACAAAAATCCTCCTATCCAACAATAAAGAATGGGCTCTATGAGACCTTTATCTAGTGCAAATTCAACACAATTTGGGCACATGAATATTGGCATCCGTTTGGCTTTACTACTTTAAGGAACTTCTTTTTTCCTTGAAGATCAACAAAAAAAGGGAGGCAAACCACACCAACATGAAAGGATAATTCCACCATTAGATTGAAGTCTTGAGGTTAGTGATCGAGACACAGTCCCTTAGATCTTATGAAATAGGGGCTTGAGTTGAAAATTAAATCCTAGTCTTCTTTACACATGAATAAGAATGCCAAAATGATTCTTACACATGAAAAAATGGAGGTAGTTGTTCTTGCATTTTTGGAACCCAACATTCCAAGCTCCAAAAACCTATGGAAGTGGGTGCCATGAGTCGAAGTTCCTAGCACTAACAATTCATTTGTGGGCTTGGATAACACTATAGCATAAACTTGGGAGAAAATACAAACCTTGTTGATGAGGAGCACCTTCAGTATCAATGGGAGCATGTGTTACCGGTGAAAGATGTTGACGAAGACATGCCAAAGATTAAGGAAGTACTCCTTAAGGGGGAGCATTGGAATTATAACTCCTACTTGTCTTCATGTGATATGTGCTCATATTATAAGGTTGTAATTTGTTAATGTGTTTGGTCTAGCTAAAGTAAAGATTGTTTTGTTAGATAGTTGGGTCTGTGAGAGATTCTCTCCAAATAAGTCTCCTCTTATATTTAGTGTGTGGGTGAGATATTCCCTCATGTGTGTTAGTGTGGTTAAGATAGTATCTCTATCTTGAAGGAAATATTGATGTATAAATATGTAGTATTTGTTGAGGAATATGACACTCAACACAATCTTGGTTTGTGTGTAATTCAAAAGTCTACTTTCACATTTTCTATCAAAATTAACAAATATTTTTAAACCACATTTAAAAATCATTTAAAAATATATATAATGTATAGTCTTCCATTTTCTATAAAAATTAACAAATATTTTTAAACCACATTTAATAATCATTTAAAAAAATATAACAAAACAGCAAACCACACTTTTACTCTTTAATTAGCTTACTATATTTAATTAATTATTATTGAAATTTTATGTTTAATCTTTGGCAGGGATTGATTTTTAAAATTTAAAATTTTGTTTTTTTTTTTAAATTTGAAAAATTGTAAATTAACATAAATCCATCTTAAATCAGGATGGAGATTTTCCATCTAAACCTGAAGGAATGGAGTGGAGCGATAACAACTCTAACAAAAGTTGGAAGATGAGTTCTTAGATATAGATTGAATGAATGAGAGCAAGAATATTTAGATGATAAATATGAATTTTGGCATTTAATGAATATATGTAATAACCATGGTCCATTGTGCAATCATGAGATTGTCATTCTTACATTTAATAAATAGAGTAACAATCATAGTTAATTTTGTAATTATGATATTAATTTTTAAGATAACAAGGGAAATCGCTGCAAAGCAGCTAGTCCCTCCTTTAAACTTAGGTTTATAATTGTGATATAATATATGTTTATTGAAAAAGAAAATATTTATGATATGTTTATTTGTTATTGGAAATTTTTGTAAAAAGAATTAATAAAAGTTAATTTATATCTTTGGTTTTAAAGGAATTAGTCATTTAGTATGTACAAGATAAGTTGTATTTTTTTTAATTAAAAATGTATTTCATATCTAATATATAATTTGTTAGTTTATAAGCTTCATATATATTATATAATTTATTTGCCTATTATTTTTTTAATATATAGATATATGATATTATTTTTCTATACTGTGCAATTATATCTCATTTGTTGATGAAAAATGAAACACATATTACTTTTTGAATTGTTAATTGGACTGATAAATTAAAAAACCACTATATCACACAAAAGAGTATTGTATATTGTTTTAAAAACCCATCAATAATGTCTCACACAAAAAAAATTGTATATTAGTTTGAAAACCTATAAGAATGAAAAATACAATGTAAAATTATGGAAAGTATGTAAACACCTTCCAACTCAAAAACATTTAATGTTGTACGGATAGGGTATGTATACCATGAGATCTTATATTTAATGTTGACTGTGATCAATCAATATGGAATGTAATTTGATCATAGCTTCTCTTTAAAAAATTAACCCCCCATTAAAACATGGTTAAAATATTGAAAAATAATTTGATCATAGTTTTTTGTTCTAATAAACTTATATCTAGAGGGTAGGGATGTTGGCCTGTTGGTAATTGTCTGCTTGTTAAGGCGTACAAGTGGTTAAACAAGTTGCAAGCTTCAGTCTATCGTAGACCAGGTCGCGAGCCCCAACTCTTCCCACCTCAAGTTTATAATGGAAAAATTAACCCCCAAAAAAAACTTATATGTATATAATTTTATCAATTAAAAATATATATTAACAATCATACATTATCCATGTACTAAATGAAACTATATTAACAATCATACATTATCCATGTATTAACAATCATACATTATCCGAAAATATATATTAACAATCATACATTATCCGAAAATATATATTAACAATCATACATTATCCATTATACATTTTAGAAAGTGGAGGTTGTTCACGCATGAGCAATGTCTTTTTAGAAAGTGGAGATTTTTTACTCATGAGCAATGTCTTTGTATCTTAAAATTTGGGATCTCAAAAATAAATATGCTTGTCTTAAAGTATGTGCATTATATAGTTAATGTGTAATTGAATAAATCAAAATTAACATATTATGTGTTTGATGAACGCAAAAGTACTTGTATACTTACTAATTTTAACAAAGGTATGTAGGAGACCTTTCATTTCACTTTAATCATAAATCTTAAATTTAATACTATTTGTAAAATAAATTTAAAATTTATAAAATTAGTGTTATTTATAAAATTAGATCTCAAAAATAAATATGTTTGTCTTAAAGGATGTGCATTATATAGTTAATGTGTAATTGAATAAATCAAAATTAACATATTATGTGTTTGATGAAAGCAAAAGTACTTGTATACTTACTAATTTTAACAAAGGTATGTAGGAGACCTTTCATTTCACTTTAATCATAAATATTAAATTTAATACTATTTGTAAAATAAATTTAAAATTTATAAAATTAATGTTATTTATAAAATTACAATAATTGAGTTTACTTTTACAATTTATAATTTACTTATTATATTGGTTGATAGGCAATGTATCATTGCGTTTGACTAGGCAGTGGTTGCATATTATTTCAGATGGATTACTTATTAGTTTGCATTCATTTTTTTTAATTTAACCAAAGTTTACAGAATCACGATGCTTTGATGCTTTCATATTTATATGTTTGAGTAATGTTAGGTGTCAACCAGCCTTTGTTCCCTTGTGCAAATCCCTCAGGGAACTTGTTACAACAAAACTCTCATAATAGGCCACACGATAAAAAATATTATTGCTCTGACATGATAAACTGTCACAAAACTGTAAGGTGTAGGATTTGCTTAGGTGTTTAGAAACAATACGTGACCTAATAAATGTTATTGCTGACATGAATTGTCAGGGAGCAAGTTGGAAAATTACACTGCAATGTTTACGAGTTTTCTAGGTGGACTCTTGGAAAAGTAGTTGGAAAAGAATAGTAAAATTGAATTCTTGGCAATTAATATATATATCATTAACAATTATTATATGTACTATTAGATATTCCTATCATGCTTTGGTATTTGTAAAATAATTAGTATATATACTATCTATGATTATGTGTCAATTAGAGAATTTGTTTTAAATAAAATGTTTTTTAAATGTTTTTTTTTTAAATTAATTGTCACCTCCAACTAGGGGTATTTTGTCAAATCAAGCCAATGAAAAATAGTATTTTTTAATTTCAAAAATAAAAAACACATTTTATTATTTTTAAAAAATTACAATTAATAATTATTTTTGTCATGTCCCAAATTTGGAATTGGGTCACAATGGCCTAATCACATTAGCCATATTCATTAGAGTTTGTAAAATTGATGTCAAGGGTCAAATAATTGCCAAGGAGGAAAATTACTAGTTTCCTAGGTTTGGGGTGGAAGCTTTGGGATTTGGAATAAGGGGGATAACAAATGATGTTTAGACATTAGAAGGGTTCAAGTATTTAATAAATAGAGTGAATAAAGAAATTCAAGAGAAATACTAAGTGACAAATGGTTTTGGAGACATATGGAGGATGTGGGACCCACACTAGCTTGATTTTTCATAATACATGGTATCTCTCTTTTGCAAATTCGAATTAATGGGAATGTGAACACTCTTGGGTGAGTTGGTAAGTCATAACACATGTCATTGAGCATCTTAGGTCGAATTTGGAAGGATTGGTAACCTCCATGGAAGATAAAGAGTCAAAGTGGAAGTTTGTGGACACTTGGGCTACATTCCCTAGCCCCTATGACACCAATGATGGAGCATCTATGACAACTATGACAAATTGCAGACCTGACCTCTGACATCTGACCACTATGAAATGTCAGCCCCAAAAATAGGCTCAAAGAAGGCGAATTTGGGAGTTGGAGAAGCCAAAGAGACTCAAAATCGAATTTGGGAGAAGATGGAAGGTTGGAACTAGGAGACAACTGGCAAATGTGGAATATTTCCTAAATGAAAATCTATTGAATCTATTGAGAGGATTTAGACCCTTAGAAGGCTAATGTTGGTTATAAAATGTAGAAATGAATTATGAGAATAGCTTTTGATCATTTGTAGAATTTGCAATTGCAATTGTGAAGAGGGAGAGCTAGTGGATGACTAGTTTCTTGCCTTAGCCAATTTCGAGGGTGAAATATTCCCATCCAAGTTGGCAATTGGAAAGGCCATTCAGACCTTTCATTTGGAGCTTTAATGGAGTCTTTATTTTCAGGTGTAAGCTACAGGGCAGCTCATGGTTTCTTCTATTGCAGCTCGCTCCTTCAACCATTTCCAGTTTTGATGGCATATTCTTGATCCTTGAGGGAGGGCATTTTTGGTGAGCTATTGTACTCTTTGGGGGATCTTCTAATGCCCCATTTATTTTGTAATATGAATTAAATACTCTGTTCTTCATCTGCAAAAAGTTTCAGGTCGAAATTCCAAGTAGAAATGTATAAATCTCATTTTTAATGGAAGAACAATGCCATTTCCCCACTACCTTGTTGTGAGCCAATGTATTGATGATGATTTCGAATGAATGGATGATTCTATGATATATTTGTGATAAATATACTTCCATGGATGTCTTATACAAGTTTCATTTACTGTACTTGAGCATTTGAATCATTTTTACTCAGTTTAATTGCATTGGGAGAAGAAATAGTGCCATTTCCCCAAGGGTCGAATTGGGGATTTTTGCAGTTGAATGGGAGAGGGTGAGAACAGTTGTAATAAACCATTAATGGTGCATATGAGACCTTAATAACATACTTAACACATTACTTACCTCTGTTCATAAATTTGAGTGGGTTTGGAGGCATTTGGGAAGCCATTTTCAGTACTTACCTTAGGGGGATTTGAACCCCAAATTACTCGTAAAATTGCATACTTGGTCCAGAATCTTAAGAGAGTTTGCAGAGATATTTTGGTGGCCATATTTTATCCCTGAACATCATATTCAATTCTTAATATCATTCATAAAACTTCCTTGAATATTTGAAGGCATTTGGAGTCAATTTGAGACCTAGAGACCAATACTAGTCAAAGGGAAATCACTAGTAAAGTTACCTACATTGACCAGAATTGAAAGAGTATTTGCAGAAGTGTTTTAAAGGTACAAAGGCATCCCTGAAATACATATTTATGTTCTAATATCATTCATATACCTTCTCAGAAGATTTGGGATCATTTGGGGCAAATTTGGGACCTAGAGATCGAAACTAGTCAAAGGTCGAACCAAGGAAAAAAGTGGAAAATTGCAATTTTAATAAAATTCCTAATAAGGGACATTACAGTGGTATCAGAGCATGGTCCTTGCACCTGTGTATTAGGTACATACATTCAAGAATAATTGGCAGCCATGTCTTACTATTATGATGAATCCTATGAGTACAATTCTTATGAGGAATATGCAGATGCTTATGAGCAATATGAAGCAGAATGTGAATGGTATGAGGAAGAGGTGCCATCATGCAACACTTCTTACAATTTCAAGAGAAATGAATATTATTCTTATGACTTTATATCTGATGAATATGAGTGTGTCACACCAACCAAGGATAATCCTATGAGTGAGTTCCAAAGATGGAGAGCAAAATATAAAACCTTGCCCCAACAATATCAAAAATATCAAGAATATCTTGCTTTTAGCAAAAATACATAAAATGCCATGTCTTTTGAGTACTATGCTGAACATGTTTTTGAAAATAGGCCCAAAAATGAAGATGTGGATTTAGTGAAGAAAGGTTTATGCCCTTCTTGTAAAAACCCTTGGAGCGAGTATCATATATGTGTGCATGAAATGATGTCCTCCTTGAGGAGAGATTTTGAGATTTATTCAAGAAGAGATTCCAAATATATTGATCCTAAGGAAAACAAGGGGCAAAATGCATCAGCTTGCTTTAATGATCAAAAGGAAGAGACATCACAAGAGCATGAAGAAGATTCTATTGAAAATATGGAAGATCATTTTGAGACACCTTCTAGCTTAGACTTGAACCAAAGAGCATCTACTGATGGATGCTTAAACTATGAAGGAGTACCTACTGATGGGTGCTCACATCTCTATGTTGGTGACATAGAGATCACTTTTGAAAGTGTTTCTACAAGTACAAGTTTCATTAAGCATGATAATGAAGACCTTGTAGCGGTTGAAGAAGAACCAAGATCAACTTCCCCATCACCACTTGAGCTTCATGAAGTTGGTCCAAGCAAAATTGAAGAAGATGAGGAGGTTCATTTGCAAGAGCCTCATTTTCTTGAAGGGTCCTTAAAGATGAATGAAAATAATATCCAAGAGTCCCTCAACATTCTCCATGACACTCAAGCATTGGTGTCAAATTCTTGTTGGAGAGCTACTTCATTGGAGGAAACATCCTTCCTTGAAGACATGGAGAAGATTCAAAGAGCAATGTGCCACATCAAAGGTAATTTCATGTCTTTGCTTTTTGATAGAAACCATTTGTTTGAGCTTAATGAATTGTTACATGATGCATACTTGAAGAATAATGAAGATATTCATAAGCTCACAATTCAAAATGAGCAACTTCTTGAAAAGTTGCAAGATACTTGTTTTTCCTCCTATGTTTCAGATTGTCAAATGGTAGATTGTTTGGAGGATTCTCATGACATGGTGGATCATGAGAAATGTGAAAATTTGAATGTTCTTGATGTGTTTGAAGATAAACTTGAAGAGATCCAAACACTTGATGTGGTGGAAGAGGAATTTGAATTTCCTCTTGATGAAGGTTATGCAAATTTTTAAAGAAGAGCATGATTCCTCTACATTGGAACCAAACTATGAAAAAGAGTTCACACTTTTGAAGGAGCTGCATGATACTACCCACATGGATCCTTCCCATGATGAAACTCCTGAACTTTTTGATCATTTGGGTGAGTTAGTACATTCTCCTACATCCTACAATTCCATGTTTTGCAGTATTAGTCTCAATGAAGTATGGGTGAAAGGGTTCTTTTTGATGGTGCCACATGAGGAGTATGGAACTCCTAGATTTAACTTTTATGATGACATGGTTGGAGCACATTCTTATTCACATTTGCAGCAGCATAATTTGTCACTTTATGATGATTCACATCTACATGGATGCACCTATGATATGGATTTGAGTCACTTGAATACTCATGGTTTTTCTTGCTCAACACTGGGTTCATTTGATGTTAGAGGAACTTCATCCAACACTTGGATGAATAGATTTATGATGGGAGAACATTTTTGTTGGCAACCACATACTTTGTTACATCTTTATGATTCTCACATTCATGGATGTATGGGTGAGACTTCTTTGAGTCATTTGAAGTCTCCTTGTTTTTTCTGCTCATTATTTGGTTCAGATTCTAGTGGAGATTCTTCATTCACTTCTTGGATGAAAGAATACATGGCTGAATATTTTGATGCATATCACATCCTTTTGGAGCAGCATTATAGGACATGGGATCCTCACCTATGTCATTGGAGCAGATTTGATTGGTCACTTGAAGCTTGTATGCACTTGGAAAATGGTGGTCTACTTGCTTGGAGGTATAAGCACTTTCATGACTCTTTGATGAAGCATATCCTTGATGTACATTTTCATTATGTTGTTATGTACTTTGATGATATATATTTGGTACTCATGATGTTTGGAAGAATGCATACAAGAAAATGGCATCCAGGAATCCTCTTATCTAATGGTGTAGGTTGGAGAGCACTCTTAATTGTTGGGGTGCAATACAAGCAATGGGACCCTGGAATAATTTTTGTCTCATTGGTTTCATTTTTTTTTGGGGGGAAGCAAGCAGCATGGGAGATGGATTCCCCACTTAATAAAGTGATTTTAATAAGAGTAGTGCAGCAGCAAGCATGGTGGTTGCTCTCTAAAATATTCATGGAAACTCAAAGACTCAAGGTTTGGCAATTCAATGGCAACTTCAAAGAATTATACAGAAAGCAGGTTCTTCAACACCCATGTTTGAAATTGCTTGAGGACAAGAAATATTGGGAAGGGAGGATTTTTCATGTCCCAAATTTGGAATTGGGTCACAATGGCTTAATCACATTAGCCATATTCATTAGAGTTTGTAAAATTGATGTTAAGGGTCAAATAATTGCCAAGGAGGAAAATTACTAGTTTCCTAGGTTTGGGGTGGAAGCTTTGGGATTTGGAATAAGGGGGATAATAAATGATGTTTAGACATTAGAAGGGTTCAAGTATTTAATAAATAGAGTGAATAAAGAAATTCAAGAGAAATCCTAAGTGACAAATGGTTTTGGAGACATATGGAGGATGTGGGACCCACACTAGCTTGATTTTTCATAATACATGGTATCTCTCTTTTGCAAATTCGAATTAATGGGAATGTGAACACTCTTGGGTGAGTTGGTAAGTCATAACACATGTCATTGAGCATCTTAGGTCGAATTTGGAAGGATTGGTAACCTCCATGGAAGATAAAGAGTCAAAGTGGAAGTTTGTGGACACTTGGGCTACATTCCCTAGCCCCTATGACACCAATGATGGAGCATCTATGACAACTATGACAAATTGCAGACCTGACCTCTGACATCTGACCACTATGACATGTCAGCCCCAAAAATAGGCTCAAAGAAGGTGAATTTGGGAGTTGGAGAATCCAAAGAGACTCAAAATCGAATTTGGGAGAAGATGGAAGGTTGGAACTAGGAGACAACTGGCAAATGTGGAATATTTCCTAAATGAAAATCTATTGAATCTATTGAGAGGATTTCGACCCTTAGAAGGCTAATGTTGGTTATAAAATGTAGAAATGAATTATGAGAATAGCTTTTGATCATTTGTAGAATTTGCAATTGCAATTGTGAAGAGGGAGAGCTAGTGGATGACTAGTTTCTTGCCTTAGCCAATTTCGAGGGTGAAAGATTCCCATCCAAGTTGGAAATTGGAAAGGCCATTCAGACCTTTCATTTGGAGCTTTAATGGAGTCTTTATTTGCAGGTGTAAGATACAGGGCAGCTCATGGTTTCTTCTATTGCAGCTCGCTCCTTCAACCATTTCCAGTTTTGATGGCATATTCTTGATCCTTGAGGGAGGGCGTTTTTGGTGAGCTATTGTACTCTTTGGGGGATATTATAATGCCCCATTTCTTTTGTAATATGAATTAAATACTCTGTTCTTCATCTCCAAAAAGTTTCAGGTCGAAATTCCAAGTAGAAATGTATAAATCTCATTTTTAATGGAAGAATAATGCCATTTCCCCACTACCTTGTTGTGAGCAAATGTATTGATGATGATTTCGAATGAATGGATGATTCTCTGATATATTTGTGATAAATATACTTCCATGGATGTCTTATACAAGTTTCATGTACTGTACTTGAGCATTTGAAGCATTTTTACTCAGTTTAATTGCATTGGGAGAAGAAATAGTGTCATTTCCCCAAGGGTCGAATTGGGGATTTTTGCAGTTGAATGGGAGAGGGTGAGAACAGTTGTAATAAACCATTAATGGTGCATATGAGACCTTAATAACATACTTAACACATTACTTACCTCTGTTCATAAATTTGAGTGGGTTTGGAGGCATTTGGGAAGCCATTTTCAGTACTTACCTTAGGGGGATTTGAACCCCAAATTACTCGTAAAATTGCATACTTGGTCCAGAATCTTAAGAGAGTTTGCAAAGATCTTTTGGTGGCCATATTTTATCCCTGAACATCATATTCAATTCCTAATATCATTCATAAAACTTCCTTGAATATTTGAAGGCATTTGGAGTCAATTTGAGACCTAGAGATCAATACTAGTCAAAGGGAAATCACTAATAAAGTTACCTACATTGACCAGAATTGAAAGAGTATTTGCAGAAGTGTTTTAAAGGTACAAAGGCATCCGTGAAATACATATTTATGTTCTAATATCATTCATATACCTTCTCAGAAGATTTGGGATCATTTGGGGCAAATTTGGGACCTAGAGATCGAAACTAGTCAAAGGTCGAACCAAGGAAAAAAGTGAAAAATTGCAATTTTAATAAAATTCCTAATAAGGGACATTACAATTTTTTACATAACATTGTAAAAAAACTATTAAATTGATAAAATTATTAAAAAGTCAACTTAGTTTTGACAATGAACCCATTGCTATAATCCCTGCCTTGACAGGGACTAATAATTCCAGATTTAGTGAATTTTGTGTAATTTATGTTGTGATGTGTTTTTTTAGTGAAATGTACGGTTGATTTATTTAATTTTTACATGAACACAACTTTTAACCCATTAACACAATTACATTTATCATAATAATTTATAATCATATTATAATATTTTGTATGGTTATATATCTTAAATATATTATAATTATTTCTTTTGTTTTTCTTTAATTAATTTATTTTAATTAAAAATTTTAAATTATTATCTATATATATATTTAAAAGTTTTATAAAGTTGTTTATACATTATAATATTATATGATGATGATGGTAGTTAAATTTTATTTGTGTGCTAAAAAAGATGCTTAGAAAAAACGTTCTTAGGTTGCCATAGTTTTGATAAGTTAGAAGGTTAGAGAGCTTTGTATTGTAGCAAAGATTATGGAACTACTATTTAATGTGGGTGTAAGCACAACATTCTAAGGGAAAGTCACTTTCATCATCAATGCTTGTAGTTTCACAGAGATGACAAATCCTTTCCACACATGGAGTTTTAGTTTAACATCCCGTAATTTCACAAAAATTTAAAAATTTTAAAGTAGCAATAATTACTGAATTTGCAAATGCGGAACATAAAATAATAGTTAAATCTCTTAACTAATTTAATGATAACGACACATTGAAATTCTTAAAAACAAATTATGATGATAGTTGTATTTGCTAAAGCGGAAATAAATGGATACTAATCTTTTAACAAAAGACAATTTACGATCATAACACAAAAATACATCTTTCAGATTTGCTTGTGATTAATTGTAAACTACATGCTATACGTAGGTTTGTACTATGATTAATTTCTTGTTAAAGTACTGACAGTTTTCTTTTGAATGATGATTAAGGGGTCCTACGAGGTACCCTGAGGTTTACTTAGCTAGGTTTAGCTAAAGCATTTGAACATGTTTCACTGTGCAGAAACGCAGGTAAGAATAATACGACAATTCAAGTGTTTAAGAGTGAATATGTTTTTCAATTCATCGTCAATCTTATTGTGAAAAACTCTTAGTACTTTCTTGCATGAAAGTTATGGAAGGTATGGGTCTTTGTCCTACTTCTTGTTTACGTGTTAGCTTACGATTTTAACAGTGCTATTAAAATCCTGTCGTCAATTGTCATACTGCAAGGAGTAGTGTTGTTCCATGTATTAAAATTATACTATGTGTGCTAGATTCCACTGTACATATGGATTCACTTGAAATCGTCAAATAACTAGAGTATCTCCTATAATTTCCCATTTATAAAGTGCATGTAGGATTATGCTAATATATCATCGTCTATTATGATATTACAACCATAGTTCTATTGTAAATTTGCTACACTATGGGATTGTGCTTCTTCTATTATAATATTTGTGCATTCATAACATAATAGGCAATATTGTGAAACGATAAGGTAATATAAGCAAATATTACATTGTACTAAAAGATGCATCCTAAACTACTAAACTATGTGCTAAGCATTATGTACACCCTAATATATGCGATCTTTATAACACGAATAGCAAGCATATATTAGCCTTATAACCTATGATCGAAGGTATTATGAGTTTTGACTTTATACTGTGGATAGTGCAAAGGAAATATATCCTATCAACCCTAACTTGTACTAAATGATGTTGACAACATAAAGGATGTTTTAACGCCAAAGTGCTAGCTGGATTTCATAACAGGTCATCGCATTTAATTACCAACCTACCCTACTTAGTGGAAAGCTCCATGGATGTCAACATGGCTATAGTCCACGTGATGGTAAACACCAAACTCCAATCTTACGCCGAGTTGTGTAATACATTAACCTTGGTCTACTAAGCTGGATGTCGTGATGGTTGGGATAATTAATATGGCATTCAATACAATGGTTGCCCGAGTTTCGATGTATCTGCCTGGCATCTTTTCCATCATTGATCTCTTATGTTTTGTTTTTTTTTTAGCATGAAACCCTAGTTCTTCGCTATGTTTATCATTGGAGTGAGTCTATGGCCTTCATTTCGCTTGGTAGTGGTAAGGGTGAGAGGCCGACAGCCTGCTACGATTTAGGGTTTAGAAAAATGAATGTTGAATTTGGCCGAGAGCTGTAGGTTACATAAATTCTCGACAGAATAACCCCATACTTGTATTGTTTTAATGTTTAAGTTTGGAAAGTGATAATATGAAACTTGAATTGTTATGTGTTTATAAATGACCGTATGCCACAAGGTTCGACCTTATTCCAACAGTCGAAACCCTACCCTGTAGATTTTGTTTGGAAGTTTTTTGTCTTTTACTGCGCTAACAAAAGACTATGATATTGTTTGGTTAGTGGCCAAGAGCCAACTCCATTTTTTGTTTCGTCAACTTGGAACTAAGATTCAATATTGATGTATTTCTACGTTTTTGTTTTCATTTAAAGTTCGTGTAAGTAACAACTCTGTATAGATGAATATTTGTAGCTATTAAAATTTCTAGAATAAGTGGAAATATAACACTTTCATGTTGGAAAGAAATAACAATAGATTGCAAAGTATTAGCAAAAAGAATGGTTAGTAAAGATTTGAAAACCTAGACTTGTGCAGAGATGAATTATTTTACTTTTATTTCTAAGTAAGGGAATATACTATAAGTCTGGTTTCTATGATAAACTGATCTATTTCTAAGTTTAGACATAAATCATTGATAAATCAAAATTTAAAAGAAATCATTACAGAGTTATTATATCCATTCATTTGGCAGTATGCCCATCAAATATTCTATCTTAAATTTTCCTTTTCTGTACTGGAGTACGATGCAGAAAGTTCGCATGGGGAAAAATGCAAAAAAGATTCATTTAATTATATTCTCATTACTTAATCATCCTTAAACAAAATCATCTCTAGGTAAAAAATTGAAAACAATTACTTCTATATGTCATTAATTGTACATACTAAACCTACAAGTTCAGAAAATTATTTAACTGTAAATAATAAGGTAGAACAGTAGAACTTGATTGATTGTATGAGAAACAAACAACCCAAGAAGCATGTTCCACCTAACCTATTCCTGAAGACAGCCAAATTACTTGCCTTAGGACCCCCGAGCCTATTCACTGAACCACTAGGAAGAAGAATTTGTAGAAGCTTTAGGTCATCTACTTGCAACTACAAAGTAGCTCATCCAATCATATAGACTTAGCAGTCAAAGAGACCTGCACTTGCACCTCTGGTTATTTCCTCCAAATATTTCAGCAGCCTCATAATGCACTTCCACATAGCCTCCCTATTCGAATCTCTCAGTGATCACTTGATACACCTGAGGAATTATTTCTGCAGAAAATAATGTAGAGCTGCATGCCCAAATGGAATTGCCTTATCTAGGCTACCTAGGCCTTTTAGTGGTTAACCTGGTCATTAATGAGCCATCAGCTCTCTTCCACCCACCTAGGGGATAATGCCACAAATTTAGGGGTAGTTGTCCCATAACCAACAGCTAGTGGTGGAGTGCAAATGCTGACATCTGTCCCATGCCTTCTAACAGCATCCATTCCTCTTAGTGGGTCAATGAACACTCATTTAATAGTCCCCTTGGGTGTTTTTCTCCTGTTTTAATTTATTAAATAATAATAATCTGTCATTACAATCATCCTTGACCAATATTTGGTCATAATTACAAAACTTTGTAATTATAATTTAATATAATGTTTTTGCAATAAAATAAATAGTCTCAAAATTTGGGTAGGTGACATTTGGGAATTGCATCACGTTTCATTATGAAGCTCCTGGGAGTTCATTCTTATCTTCGCTATATTAATTTTCTTCTTTGAACTAGTTAAAACAGAGAGATATTCTTGATCTTCTAGATTAGGGTTAATGACCTCCTTAAAGTATCTTAATTTTCGTTTAACCTCTAATTCTTTATGGTCCCACATTTTCTCTTTAAACATAGGTGTGATAATATTTTTAATGTTATTGATATCTTGCAAAGTGACATTTTCGTAATCCTCCAATGGTTTAGCCAAGACATGGCATCTTTTTACCACCCTCTCTGAGCCGAAGTTGGTCTTAACTAGATTTTAAAGCAATTTTAGGAAGTCTCTAGTCTCTTATGTTATTTATCTTGTACTTGTATATCACCTATCTAGTAATAGCGATGCTCTCGATGGGGCCACCCACTTCTAGAAGGAGAATAGGATAAAGTGCATTGCTTTGAATTTTGAAGTTAAACATTATGAAACACTTGAATTGTTCAATGTTTTTCGCAAAACATGATAATAGGAGTGACAAAAAACTATTTAGACTATAATTGGTTTATAGATTTTATAGTCTTTAAATTATATAGATTATAATGTAAATCTAGAAATATACACTTATAAAATAAATATAAATATTAATGTAATATTTTATTTTATATTTAAATGATAATTTAATTTAAAAGTTTAATTTCTCTCAATAAAAAAATTAATAATCGGGAGGAATATAACATTTTAAGAATTAAAAAAAAATGTGCTTTATTATTATATCATATTTTTATTTATTTATAAATCATTCATTTTATAATACCTAAATTTATATATTTGAAAAAAATATATACATTAAAATTTTAAATATAAAAATTATAGATGATAATAATAATAATGATAGTTCCAATTTTGGTATATGGGACCTTAAAAAATAAAAGTAAGGAACTACTTGGTTTTCTGTAAAGTTTTATTTGTGTGCTCAAACAATTTGGAGAGGAGTGTTCGTAAATTACTATAATTTTGATGAGATAAGGGAGATTCCTATCATTTGTAACAAAATTTTTGAAACTGAGATCTTATGTGCAGGTGGTAATAAGTAGTGTAATGGAGGGCAATCTATGAGGAATTTATTTTCATGCTCAACAAAAGTTGGCAAATCCTTTGAGCTAGAGTTCATTCTTATTTTAGCTATGTGGATCTTCTTCTTTAAGCTAGTTAAAACATAGAAATAATTTTTGTCCAAACAATCATTAAACTTGTTGTCGTCGGAACATGCATCTGGGGGTTATCACATCAAAAATGTTCAAGCTGCTTAGGTGCGCTCCTTGGGGGCAAGTCTTGAGTCAAGTATTGTCACTTAATATTGAATCCTTCGTTTAGGCAGAAATCCTAACGAAGCCAAGGGAGGTAGTCCTTAGAGGTTACTAAGGTTGATTAAGTTGTTTAGTTTGTGAATGGGTAAGTTTTTTAGGATTTTTTAGAAGTAAATACTAAAAGCAAAAAACACTTGCAAATGTGAAATTTAGTCAACAGCACATAATGATTATAACCAATCAACACAAGATTTGAATATTTGTAAATAGAACCGGTGTCAAAATGGAGTTGAAAAAGTAAAGTGTTGTTGTAGTGTAAATGTTTTGTGAATGTTCTTGGTTAGTTTTATTTATTTAAAGATGAATTGACTAGAAGGGAGGGGGATTCCCAATATACCAAAATGGTACAGGGAATGTGTCCAGCCTCACCAAGTATGGCCCTACACGAGAAAATGTGGGCTAGATGGAGTCACAGGGGTCTGTCCAACACTACACCAAACTAGGGTGTAGCCTGACGGGGCCCTACAGTCACTCTCTAGTTGTTCCCGCTTTCTATGTAAGTTTTTCCCACATGAGGTAAAATCGAGATGTTGGATTTTCGTCTTTCAGGGAGTGTAAATGCTATGAATATTTAATTAATATTATTATTTATATATTAAATAGATTATTAAGTTAATAAGTGAAAGGGTGTAACCCTTCGCTATTCTTGCTCAAGCCCTATAAAGGTGAGCTTATTGTATCTTTTATCCTATCAATCAATATATTATTCTTATCTATTATTCACTATGAGAGTCGGATTCGACTATTAAGTTAGTGAACGGATACGTTCACTGCATTTGGTATCAGAGCTCGGTTTCAGCTCTCCCTTCAACTCCAACTGGATACGGTTGCTAAGCACGGTTTCGACTCACATTAGTTCAACTCTACTCTACACGCACGGTTTCAGCTGCATCCTACTCTCCAAGCTCCTGTTCAGCCATCCTTTCCCTTCTTCGCTGCCACCCCCTCCTTCCACTGCTCATCCCACGGTCTCCCATTCTCCCAGCCTTCTCTCTCTCTGCCACCGCACTTCACATTTCCCTGCCACATCTCTCCCCACGTGTGCCACATCTCTCCCCACGTGCAACCTCTCCACGCTACTGCTCTCATCCATCAACGTCCTCCAGCCGCCCCCACTCCACTGCTTACGTGCTCCACCACCAATCCACCACCTCCACGCTGCTCTTCACTTCCATTCACCCATTCATCCACATCCACTCCACACCCTTCAAACGCTGCACACGCCCTTCAAACACTGCACACTCCCCTCTCACGCCCCAGTCTCCTCGTCAACACTCCCCTCTCACACCCCAGTCTCCACCTCCGCGACCAGTTCCTCGTTCCCACCAATCGCACGCCCTTCAAGCGCTGCATACTCCCCTCTCACGCCCTTGTCTTCTCGTCACACTCCCCTCTCACGCCCCAATCTCCACCTCCGCGCTGCCACCACTTCTACCACAACATCTCTCCACCTGCACGCCCACGCCATCCTCCATTCTCCAACCTGCTATCCATTCTGCCATCATCTTCCGCCATCTCCCGCCACTCCGAGCGACCTGCACCAATCAAACAAAAAAAAGTTAATATCAAAAAAAAAATAATAATAATAAATTTTTTTATTATTATATTTTTTTATATAATAAATTATTATTATAATTTAAATAATAATTATTGTATTATTATTTTTAATATATATAATAGATTATTATTATAATTTAATAATATTTATAGTGTTATTTTATCCCTAACCCTAACTCTTATCCTTACTCCAAAAATTGATTCCAAATATTCACCTCCCCACACCAAGTCAAGAACCATGGCTGAGTTATGAGAACGACTAGAAAAATTAGAAAAAGACAAAATTAGAGATTTAAAAATCGTCGAAGGTCTAAACTCCAAAATGGACAAACTTGAGAAAATGTTTCAAGAAGATTTAAAGGAAGAGATGAAAAATAACAATGTCGTGCTTAAAAAAGAAATCAAAGATGAAGTTGTTCTGGTACTAGAAAGAAGGTTGAGTGAAAAATTTGACACTCTGAACGAAAAACAAAAAGACTTGGATGACAAAATGAGTGCTATGACTCAAAACATAAATACCATAACCCAGAACTTGAGCACCATGACGCAGAACCATAATATATTAATGGAGGTGTTACAAAGATTAACACCTAAGACAGACGAAGTCCACAGTCCAGACATGCTAGATGCCTCATTTCATATTTTCACACAGGAAGAACTTGCCAAGAATCAAGAAGAATTGCAAAAATAAATAAAGATTAACAATGTGATGCTTAAGCAAGAGATAAAAACAAAAGTATTGTTAGATATGGAGGCACGATTAAACAACCAAATAGAAGCTATCAGTAAGATAGTAGAGAATAAAAAAGATAAAAATCACCGCCAACAACGAAGCAGTTCAAATATGTCACTTATGTCATCCAGTAGTTCCGATCCACCATCAAACCATAAAGCAAAAGGGAATCAATATCACCCTTACATAGTGTACCCACCTATGGCAAAAATAGAGTTGTCGAAATACAATGGAAGTGAAGACCAATGCGTTGCTTGGCTAAACAAAGCAGAAGAATACTTCGACATTTACAATATTCAATCTAACGAGGAGAAGGTGAAATATGCGTCAATGCATATGGAAGGGTACGCCTATAATTGGTACTTATGGTGGAAGAGAGACAATTTTGCCTACACCTGGAACTTGTTCAAAAATGATTTTTTTAATAGGTTTCAAGGTATCAAAGAAGATGAATTTTTCAGTAAACTTACCAGATTACAACAGGTTGGAAGCATTGAGGAATTCACACATCAGTGGGAATCCTTATCGACACGAGTATTTGGGTTGTCTGACAAACAAAGACTCGAAACCTATTTAGGAGGTCTTAAACCGTACCTCCAAAAAGAGTTAAAGTTACATGACATACCTAACGTAGAGGTGGCAAGACATAAAGCAAAATCCATAGAACGCAAATTGGAAGGAATAAAAACAAGAGGTGATAACCATTATCGACAAGAAAAAGAGACACAATGTAGGTACTGTGCAGATACTTGGTCACCCGGCCATCAATGCCACAAACCTCAATCATATGCCTATGAAATGGAAAATAGATCAAAGTCATCTAAAAGTTACTCTGATAATAGAAAAAAGAAGAAAAGCATATGTCGTCGATGCGGTGATGATTGGATCCCAGGCCATAAATGTAGGAACAATCAGACAATACAGTGCAAAATCATCAGTGGAAAGGAAGTGCAAGTCTCTACACAAGAAATCACGTCCGATTCTAATACCGACACTGAATCTGAATGAAGGACAACATTAGGAAAATACTCAAGCTTTGAGGACAAAGCTTTCCAAAAGGGGAAGGCAATGCTATGAATATTTAATTAATATTGTTATTTATATATTAAATAGATTATTAGGTTAATAAGCGAAAGGGTGTAACCCTTCGCTATTCTTGCTCAAGCCCTATAAAGGTGAGATTATTGTATCTTTTATCATATCAATCAATATATTATTCTTATCTATTATTCAATATGAGAGTCGGATTCGACTATTAAGTTAGTGAACTGATACGTTCACTGCAGTAAATTACAAGTGTGAATCTAACTACTACTGGCTGAGAAACTCTTTTTTGATCATCCAACACGTACTCATGCAAGCACTTTATGTGATGGCGGGAACATATTTCGGGTATACAAAGTCGGGTTCGTTACTTGGAAAGAACTAAAACAAAGATTGAAAC
Source organism: Larix kaempferi (assembly GCA_027924585.1). Classification (NCBI taxonomy): domain Eukaryota; kingdom Viridiplantae; phylum Streptophyta; class Pinopsida; order Pinales; family Pinaceae; genus Larix; species Larix kaempferi. The sequence goes on along the minus strand of BSBM01000757.1, from coordinate 16,394,507 downwards.
CAAATGTGAACTAATTACTACAGTACGGGTAACTTTTCCCTTTCGGTAATTCGATAAAGCATAATGGGTTAGTATTTGTTACTTTGCAAAGATAAAATGAACTTGAAAAATAAAATTAACTGAAAAAAGTATATACTTCTTGCCAAATAAAGTTAAATCCTAAGTCCTGAGTATGTTTTGAAGGCCGATATTTGGATCAGACACTTCAAAAGTTAATTTTAAACTTATTTTAAGTTATTATGTGAAACAAAATTAAAAGAAAAGGAAAAACACACACACCACAAAACAATGCAAAAACCCCCAAGGGGGGTTGGGGTGTGGGCATTGTGTATCCCACTTGCTTTTATTTTATTTTTTACTCTTTACAATAGTCTTTAGAAAATGCCTTGGATATTTATAGAAATGGATCCAAAGGCTTACAAAACACTTAAAGAAAAATGTCGAATGAAGCAGGAAGGATCCGGGATGCTCCGGATTGGCTAGAAGCTCAATTTTTTGCCCAAAATGCCTCCAAACCTAATAAAAAAATCCCAAAATCACTTTCAAAGTGATTTGGGCAAGCTAGAAAAATTACCGAAAAAAATTATTACACTAAACAAGATCTAAGAAAACAAATAACTAAGACAAGTTGGTGTATGAAACCAACTTTCTTAGGGTCTTGGACAAACTTTAAAAGGAATCCAATTAAGGCACTTAGATGCTAGATATAAAATTTAACAAACAGTAAATCAATCTAAACCTACAAGCCTTATAATCTATTGAAATTTCAACTTGTAAAAGGAAAGGATGCTCAATACTAGATCTCGATTGTAAGATGATACTTTTTAAAAGAGTTAGATCTAAAATATTGAATCAAATCTACTTATAATATGAATTTAAGCTATAGATTTGAATACTTTGCTTAATAGAAAATGGAAAAAGGAAGTTTGAATTTTTGAAGGAGAAATAAAGGAGTAGATAGGCTTGTTTCCAGAAAGATCAACCAAGAGACTTCTTGGTGGGATGCCGAGGGACTATGTCCTGAAGATGCTTGGATATGGGAAGAAACAAACTATATCACCCCTTTTTTCAAGCTAGGATACCTGAAAGCTAATCACGCACTTGCATAAAATACCAATGAAATCCAATAGTAAATATAAAAGAGATTCAAAAAACACGCATATAACTTATAAAACATGTAAAATCTAGATAAATATCTAAGAATAAATTAGCAAGTAAACTTACTTACTACCTATTTCATATCAGCTGATAGCAACCCTACCAAGGTCGGATTCACAGAGAAAGAAGCCAAAAATATGAATAACATAGGTTACCTCAATGAAACCATGACAATCTTGATCCACACATAGTAGCACCACACACTTAGCCTCCAAAGCTTATCTTTATTCTCAAGAAAAATAATGATAGAACTATTATCACACAAACTCTAGCTGCTAATGAAAGGTATCTCGTCCGAGATGGTAGAGGGTGAGCAGCCAGGTAGGTGTAACCAGCAAACACCAAGTCCACCATCCGAAGAGTGGTAGTCACACCAGACAAGGCGTTTGTCACTTCGGATAGGGAACGTAGCCTGGTCCAGGGGGAGACCCTTCTCAACCAGTGATGGTTGAGAGAAAAAAGACACCCAAACCCAAAAGATGAAGAGATAAAAACAAGAAGTGAGTGTTAAGACCCTAAGTCTGATTTTAGCCAACAAATGGACACAAATGGTAAAGTGAAAGTGATACAAAATGTGACCAGCAATCAAGCATGATGTGATAGAGAGATTAGATAGGTGATTATATGGTTGAAATAACCTAAGGAAGCACAGTGAAATGATGAAGTAAACTGCCCAAGGAAAAGGGTTAAATCAGTAGCTTAATGAACCTAGGGCAATGATAAATCTATGTTTAAACACACTTCCAGCAAATGGTAGCTTGATTTCTTAAGGTAAAATGATGATTTAAAACAAAATCTAAACTACCCAGAACCCCGAAGTGACCTAGTCAAGCAGAAAGAGAAAAATGCCCCAAGGAAGGCGTTTTTGCCAAACAAACCAGTGCTAATCATAAGGGTAAATGGAGTCCAATCAAGACGAAACTTCAGATATAAGCGTTTGATAATGTTTCATAAGCGGGTTTGGGAAGAAAAAGGAGTTTTAATGGTTGAAAATTGAGTTTTTTAATATTTGGGGTTTATTTTATTGTGTGCAGCTTAACATTTGCAAATGAAACTGAAATGCAAGAGACAAGCAAGGATTGTACCCAGATAATGAAGATGAATGCGTTTTGGAGCTGAAGACAAACCTCGGAGACCAAGTGCTAAGCAACAATGTGTTTTCCCTTAACATTTTTTATGCAGCCAGTTGACCAATGTGCCCTTGTACCTACCACAGAGAGAATGAATCAACAACTATAGCAAATAACCAAGGAAATCAGCAAAGGAAAGCGAGATACAACAATGAAATTCACTTCCCTTGTTAAATTCTTGAAGAAAAACCCAAGTGTGGAGCTCCCACTCCAAAAATTGTGCCCTTTCTCAAGTGGTCAAGTCACCTGCAGTTCGTTTTTGGCCAAAGAAGGATGGAGAAACCATAAAATTACTTAGCAATGCACCAGCAATAAGCTAACAATCAACACCATAAGCATTCACCACCATATCACAAGCAAAATTGGAAGAATTGTCTCTCTATTGCTCAATCTCAAGTTTGAAAAATGCCAAGAAGAAGTACAAATGGGAGAGCTTCTCTCTTAAGTAGAGAATGCTCCCAATAAAACCCTAATTCCCTCAAAAAATCGATGGCTGAGATGCTCTCTCTCAAATTCCAAATTGATGGTGGGGATGAGCTCTAGAGGGGGGGGTGAATTACCCTAAAAAACGCCCAAGTGGAGATGGGGCCAACTCGTGGGGCCCATAATACACATATAAAATGTGGTTGGGGGGTGCCTATGGGATGTTTTAGCCCCCCATACCACTACACTATGATCTCAATACATTAAAAAAAAAAAAAATTGAATTTTGCGAAGTGGAAAAACGCCCCCCATGGGCAAATTCATCCCCCATGGTGAGCTAGCTAAAGTGAGGGCCCCACAACACCAATATAATGTCCAAACATAATGAAAATACCTTAGAACTCACCCTTGTATTAGCCAACCTTTGCATTTGCCATTTTTCCATATGGGCTTTTGACCCACGTATAATGCTCGAATTGACGAACCGTCTACTGCAATGTGATCGTAGACCCCAAATATGGTAGATATGATCAATTGAACGACCCCGATCCATCAACTAGGCGTTGTTTGCCCAAAATCCATGATTTTTAATTAAAACAGGTCCCTGGTGGCCTCTAATAATTAAAAATCTCCTCAATGCTTCAACTTTTTCAAATTCTGACACTTGGAGGTTCATATGGGACCCCAAGAGATAACAAATGACCAAAATTGAAATCTTGATTGCAATATTTTTTCGGGCCCATTTTTGGCCTAGTCAACCTGGTTTGACCAAGTCAAATCTGGTCAAAATGGTAATGGCTGAAAACCTGTAAGGAACATGAAGCATCAAGACTTCCTTATTCACATTAGTACATTACTTAAAACAATATAATGCCGATATGGTGATCAAAACATAAATATCTCAATAAACACAAGCCTTGGGTGAGGTGGGCCCACCACCTCTAACAAAGACTCAATGCTATGCACAACTTACAGACTCGACCACTTAGCTGACTTTGGGTGAGGTGGATAAACGAGGTGGAGGATAAGGGAAGATGAGGACCAAGACCATGTGACCCCTCGGGTAAACAGGGAGAGCGGGACCCACCTGACATAAGCATACCTTGATAATACACAGGGAAGGGCGGTGCCTCACAAATGGGTACAATGCAGGGAAACCGCCACTGATCATCTAACATATACCTCACAACTCACATCCGTTCCTTAAGAATACTCCGTGAGGATCTTTTCTAGAGCCGCCAAATTGGGTGTCTGATAAACCGTAACTTGAGACTCTAGGGGACAATTCGCATAGCTGTCCCTTACTCCATCTCACCTCCTTGCCCCGCGGAACTAGGTGAGGAAATAACCAATACAATGTTGATATATATGGCTGATCTGTGTCCGTGTGTGTTCAGAAACACATTGCTTGGACTTTACATTTGACTTTCTCACTTAGCCTTTTTGGATTGATTTACATTTACATAGCCTTTTTGGCTTCTTTTACATTTCTTCATTTCATTACATTTCAAGGCCCTTTTGGGCTGCATATATATCTCAATAGATATAATCAAGGTGCTCATACTGCAAAGTAATGGGGGTAAGTGCACATGCGTCGATGACCAATGGGGAACACCCAGTAAGTATACACAATCCTATACTGCATTGCAACATCGGGGGAAACCGACAGGAGCAAATCCCAAGTTTCGGAATGCATCTCATACACTAAAGAGCCGAGGCACAAAAGACGAGGAATCATGGCATACTTAGAGGTCAAAGGGGAAAGGGGTCCTCAAGGTCACAAATCAAGGTCCAAGTCGGGAGAAATCAACATGAATGAGTTGGATGGATGGAAGGAAGTGACAGGTGGATCCAAAGTTAGCTACCTAGGAGGACGAAATGACCAAGTCTATACCAGTGACGGGTATGGGAACCAGTGTGCATATACATGAGCCTACTAAATGAGGTGGACTGACATCACCAAGGGCTATACACATCATAATAAGCAACGAGATCACCATAGTCAAACATCACATGTCAAGTCCATGTTCTATCATAAATAAACAAGTCTAAATAACAACATGTGCAATAAACCATAAAGTGCTATACCTACCATACCATATACCTGCTGCTGAAGCTGTCTCTGAAACTGGATCTCTGCTAAATCTAGGCAATAGGTGGCAAACCAACAATACTCTGTAGTGATCTCATCACAATATGGCTAAGTAACTATCTCAAATGGGATCATGCAAAGCCCGACAAGGAAGGGTGACCCTGTAGGCAATGCTTTGTAACATGTCTGGACCAATACAAAACCATCTGTACCCCCTAATATCTCTGCTCTGGGCATTCTGAATACGATGCATGCCCCCTATGAAGGCATCCAATCTCTGATCTGGGAAAAAAAAATGTAGTATGGTCCCTGACCACACAATCTGCAACATGGTAGCTCCAGCTAACATGGATGTGATAACAAGTACATGGTTACAATATGCAATCCCTTCTCTCCCAAAGTCTAACTAGATTGCAAGAGGAGGAGAGGTCTTCTTTTATAGCAAATGAGAGAGGAAGGGCACATGAGATCCAAAGGAAGGCAAGGGCACATGACATGAGAGAAAGATGGGATCACAATCCCCTTGATTGAGGCATTAAATTGGAGTGTTCTCATGAGGTGGGCGCCACCTAAACAAGAGGTTCTCCCCTTCTCTTTGGATAGATCATCCATCAAACCAATGGCTTTCACATATAATAATTCTCCTAAGCTAAGGAGATATGCACCCCCTTCTTGTGGAAGAACTCGCCCTCTCCTTATTTGATTGGGATGTCCACTGACTTTGATTGATATGATCCTCAATCACCTCCAAATTGATATATAGTTAACTCTGATCTTGATTGAGACAAGATTCCATTTAGGAACTTGATTTTCTCTCATTATTTATTATTTATCTAATTTGTTTTTCACTTTTTTTATTTTTTGAGAGAAAATAGATTTGAGTGATAAATAATCACTCAAATACTTAGGAAAGTGGGTTTATGGGTTTTTATGGGTGATCCGAGTTAGAAAACGAGCACCCACATGGTGAATATCACTCCTAACCACACTTTTATTACATTTTTTGTTTTTGCAATTAAACTATTAAAAAATAGCCCAAGTTTACGAAAACAAATTACTTTGTGCGAAACATAAAAAAAACTTAAGGGCACCTAGCACATGTCCATACGACTCAATATTAATGCTTAGCATGGTAATAAACATTGACTCTTAGACTTTAATAACCTTCTAAGGCCCAGGGACCAAGACAAATATTCCAAATTTGGAGGAGTAATCTAGAAAACTCGAAAATTATACCTTATTGACAAACACAGTATAATTGACAAGGGAAAAATTACCTTGGAATACCCAAATCGATGCCTAAGTCTAGGGAAGCCAAGTATTTTACAAAACCATCATTCTATGACATTTTAATACAATTTCACACAGGGTATGGAGATGTGATTTTTTATTAAAAAAGGGCCAAGGTGGTCTCCTAGGACTTTTGATCTTCTAAACTAGAACAAGTAAAATTGTTCTATCTTTGTAGGCTCACTTGAAACCATCTAAGTACAACTTAGCTGGTAACATATGGCTCCAACTATGGGACACATGCTCTGACTAATCTTCAATCAAATAGAGTGGGTGAGAACTTTGGGATCCCAAGTTCCTACACACAATTAAAAGTTGTTAGGACAACATGTATAAAAAATGCCAAATGAAACCTTAAGTTGGAAATATACAACAAAACTTTATGTTACGGAGAAAACTTCCTGTGGCTTGGGGAAGACCATAATAGACAGTTGACTACCAGAAAATAACTCAATTCCCAATGCAACGCTATACAAATGACAATGCTAAGTCAATGGAGAATATAACCAACCTCAATCCAAACGTTTGATGTAGATCCCCCTTGAATCTTTCAACCAATCCACTTGAACCTGCAAATTAGTCTTAACAACCAATACACGACAAGCACATAAAATATATGAAAGACATTAACATCATCAATAGCAATGGTCCATGATATTATAAGTAAATGCAACCCAATGTAATATAAACAACATTCACAACATTAATGGACGAGAAAATGAGTATTTCTATTAATAAATAACAAGAAGTACAATGTGATACGACCTCTTGCCAGCAACCAATCTGAACCAAGAACTGAGTCTTTCCACTTGTGCCTCCACCACTTCAATCCTCCATGGAATGGAAAACTCAAACTATGATAGGAGTTTGGAAGGTGAACATAAAGGGTTCACAACTACAAGGATCAATGAGTGTAGACTCAAGATGAGGCAAAAATCCACTAGATTTATCTTGCTCTCTCCTTCTCCTCCCTTCCATATGTCATGTGTGCTCAATATATAGTCCTCCCAAGGTAAGTGAAAGGACACATCGAGGCATTACTGGGAAAATGGAGGGCCGAAGGTCACCCTAAGGCCACTTTTTGGGAGTAAAAAGTAATTAACTAGTGATTTTTACCATTTTACATGCTACCCACGGGCTATAGTGATGCAGCTCACGGGTACGCCTACTGAAGTGATGCAGTAAGTGTATAAGAAGAAAAAATAGGAAACATATGTGCCTGAAGGACATAAAGTGCCTCTGAGTCAGTGAAATGTATCATGAAGGCCAAAGAGTGTTGATGCTCACAAGGCGGAAAATAATGTTGTAACAGATGCCCCCTAATGTGTGAGGTTAGAGAATAATGCTACGATGGCCAAAATACATTATAAATCTCAGAAGTGGAGTGATGGAAACACAAGTGGAAGGAGCAGCTCACTCGTCATAATACAATAATGTCTTTGGATACATGTCAGAATAGTACAACAAACTGATACAATTTCCATGAATAGGCAGTACATAATGAATATCTGTCATGAGTGATCATAGCCATGATCCCTCTACAGTAAGATATGGTCTCCTGCTGAAAAGGAAACAACTGGTGGAAACTGGAGGTACAAACTGCTGACATCTAAGAGGTGATATCTCATATGTAAATTCATGATCATAAGTAGCATACTGAATGCCACTATCTCCTGGGGTCTTCTACACAAATCATCTACGGTGCAAGTCCCATCAAGTGAATAAAAAAGTTGAAGTCGAACCTGATGTGACATCGTCTGATTACCAGTCAATGATGTATACCGTTAACAGATGCGAGATAACCCACCAATAATGAAAATGGGCATCAAGGCACAGAGTACAATCATCAAAGTGTGAATAGATGTGTTGAAGTCGAACACTGAGATGAATCCATCGATCAGGGGACATTGATTTATTCCGAAAACTGTCGTTGGCGAGAGAACCTGCCACTAATGACTGCAGGCCTCAAGGTACCCAACCGAAGTCTAAGCCTCAAGTTCTGGAATAAATGGGTTGAAGTCGACGGAACAAGACTCGCTGGAATGAGGGCATTAAGGCATCCACCATCGACCAACATGAGGTACCAGCTACGCTAAAAGATTTGGAAGAACTTAGGTGGAACGGACTGACTCAATAAGGATGGCCGACATGCAATAGTCAAGAGAACTGAGGAGTGGCCGACTCTGGTTTCAGGACTTCCTTTGAACAAGACCATGAGCAGATGGATAGACTGAGGCAACATAGACTCGATATAGATTGTGTAATGCAGGAGGCGTCACAAAGGGCTCCATAATGACTGGAAGTTTAATCAATCGGTGGAGTAAACTGAGAAATGAGTGCAACTCCTAAGGTCCAACTATAGTCCCGACTCATAATGTATGGGGTGGAATGAATGCTTTGTTCAAAGGTGACACAACAACTGCCAACTAGAAGTGGTAACCATAATCTCGTTTGGCTTTTCGGAATATTTGAATTTTTTGGTCTTTTTCATATTTTGGAAAAGCTTGAAAAAGAATAAAATTGCTTACAATACAACAATTGAGGGAATGAGTGTCAAATGGCGAGTAGACTAGTCCCAAGCAGTGGAACATACCTATGATCAATGCAAGGAAGTGTGTGCAGGATGTGGACACTTGAGGGTTTGTTCCCTTAGGGTCAAAAGGTAATCAAATTGTGAAGGACAAATGAAAGCTCTGCAGGGCTCGACAGGGAAAGTGCTCAGGCACCAGGATAACAACCGAGTAAGCGGGAGCCGGCACAAGGCTCAAGAAACAAGCAGGATGATGCAATGCAATCACAACTCAATATAAATGGGGGAGTCCTTATGGGAGATGGCCAGCATAAGAAAAAGTAGAGTATGAGTCTTCATTGCAAATTCATGGCGTAACTACAAAGGACTCCCGATCGTAAAGAGAGACAGCAGCATGGGCGCCAAAAGGCAAAAAGGGGTTCTAACTAGGGCACTGTTGATGCCTCGGGGGTGCAGGGTAAGTGAAAAGTGTTGGAATGGGTTCCAAGGCACACAACAGGGGATGGAAACCCAGCCAAAGGCTTCAGTTAACCCTACGCAAGAGTTACCCTATCCTCGAGCTGTTTGGTGTGGTAATCACCCACGGATATTTGGCCTCCGCTGGCACTCTAAGAGTAAAAGGTTTGATCTTTCAAAGACCAGTTTTCCTATTAAGGAAAACAAAGTGTGATAGCTGATTAACAAACCTAACCTAACCTACCTAGGGAAAGAATCTATCATGAGTCAGATCTAACCTAAAGAGGAAAAGTTGATAATGTGCAAATCGGAATTGAAGTATGATAAACAAGTGATCAAGTACCTTATACAAAAATGTCTTCTGGTTCTTCACTTGTTAATTAAAGTTTTATCAATTAAGAAATTAAGTGACAATCCTTCAAAGTGTTTAAGATTATTCAAATAACTGATCTGTAATCATGGTGTTAATTGAAAAATTAACAATTGTTATGCATATTTAATTGCATCGAATCATTTGCAGAAATATAAAATTAATAACTGTTCAATCAAAGAAATTTAACAGAACAATCAATAGCTTGGACCTAACATACAAAAAAATCAATATGAAGTCTTTGTGTAGAAATAAATAACCTACAAAAGATTAAATACATTTAAACCTATGACAATCTGAAACATTTAACTCAGCGATTCTCAAAGAAATTTGAAGAACACAAGAAGGTGGAGAAAAGATAACTTTACTCCATATGAAAGTCTTGTACCAAAATTACAATGGCTCGAATAGACAGAGCATCTTCAGTCCATACTCCTGCTGAATCAAAATTCCCAACCCCTTGCCAAGGGAAACATTCCTCCTTAAATACTACAATTTACATCAAAGTCTGAGAGGGAGAAATTCTACCGAAATAGAAATTACAAAATCGGCTCCAACTGTCAATCCAAGAAAACTTGCTATTTTCCAGCTTGAAGGATTTTCCGCCACCTTATCACCCAAAAGATCTTACAAAGACTCGTTCTTTACTCAGATAGGGTCTCGTGGCACCATAAAAATTCAATAACAGATTGTTCATTATCTTCGACAGGTGGAATGGTTTGTGAAACATCTGCTGTAGGAAATTCGGGATCAGGTAATTCATGGTAAAAAACAGAGAAATCCATTAAAGGATTTACTTTAGAAACAATGGCCGGTACGTCAAGTTCTCCATTGATTATAAAGTCTTGTATGAGATCGTCATTAGGGTCAGCTGGTTCTCCCAGAAATTCCTTGCTCTGCTCCATAGAATTTTGCACATAGGAAGATAACGATTCAAAGTCCTCTTCACTACTGCCGCTGCTAAGATAAAAAACACTTGCATCAAATGGTGGTGACAATGTTTCTTGATACAACAAGGGGTAAAGTTCCTCATTATCAGCATGAATATTAGAAGGTTCACCTCCTGCATGAAAATTACTCATCCTGGATAAATTTTAGATGACAAGATTCCCAGAACAGTGCACAGAATGTTTCCTACTACAGAAAGCAATGAACAATGTGGAATCTTCAAGTTAATTTCTATTTTAAGACCAACAGGCAGGGTGATGTCGATTGAGCGAGGCGATTTGCAATGATTAAACTTACACAGTGAACCCATTATAATTACTTCAACTGTCATGAAAAAGCCGAGATTTTGAGTTTAAGCTTGTGCAAAGTACAAGCTCAATTACTGCTTGCATGATTTTGAATTGCCTTTACGATCACATAGTTATAGGCAACTTCCCATCAATAATCATAACTGGTAATTAATAATGGAAACGGAGGCTGCGGTGATAGAATTGATCTGCAAAAAATCTCGATTAGGAGTTCCAGTACACGGGTGATCATTTCTTCACACGTAACACATTAGATCAATCTGATCCGAATTCCATGAGAACGATAGAAGCTTTGAAGTCAGAAATTAAGTGAAAAGACATGATCATTAAGAAGCGGGAGAAAACGACAAATTGTCAAAACTCAAGATCAGACAGGCGAGCTTAAGGCAGAGCAATGGTGTCCATCCAACAAGAAGCAATTGATAGTTTTGTAGTAGCATACACTGTTATAAATTATACAGAAAAATGATAATTTGGGAGAACCAGTTTTCAACAGACAAAATAACGCATCCTGACTTAACTGATTACCCAAGATCAACATGACCGTAAGTTCATAACAATGGACAGCTGTGATTAGCTGGAGTGGGATGCGAAATCGAATTCAAATATGTTCATGAAGTTTTTATTCAAAGATTCCGCAAGCCGAGATCTGAAAGTGCGGGTTTGCGGGTTGCAGGTAGCAAAAATGAAAATAAAAAAGCATTCCCGAAAGCCGAAAATTGACTATGCGGGTAACGGGTCTCGGGAGCGTCACACTGTCAAGCAGGATAACTATCCTGAAAGATGCATTCCAAAATTTACGAATTGCGGGTTTCCGGTGCATACAGGAAATGAACGAAAACGACCATCCCGAAAGCTGAATGCCGCCATTGCGGAGTTCGAGTTTCGGGGTAATTATTCCTTGATCTTATTACCGATCAATTTTGCAACCCGCAATGTTGGGATGCGGATTGCGGGATCACCAAACTCCAAAATTTTAAACAACAATGTTGCAACCCTCAAATGTCAGGTTGTGGATTTCGGAGACTCCAAATGTTGATTTTCAGAATGATGATAAAAATCAACAAAATAACCAAAAGTTTAGCTTTCCTTTCCTTTCAGATCGAAATGCCTTGGAAAAAATGAACTAAAGTTGCAAACAAGCAAATCAAAAGCATGGGTGACAAAGTCTAATATTTACAAAATGACTCACCCAAACACTTTAGTGTTTATTAAGATTGGGGCTTCCGTGCTTAAATAAGCATGGGATCTGTTGTGGCCACAACAGGCACCCATGTTCGGAAAGGCCCTACTGCCAAGTAATGACACTTCCATAGTAGTGTGAAGGTTCTGTGTCGGTTAAGAAGCGGGGTCGAACCTAGTGTTTATGAAAAATGGTCAAAAGGTCAAATGCATAATGCATGTGAAAATGTCATCTAACCTATATGCCATGTGTGAAATGTACCTACCGTAGGCACAAAACGATCAAAAACAACTTTCGCTGAAGAAATATGGTCAAAAAATGCTACTCCAAGACATTATATTAGTCAAAAACAACAGTAAATGGCAAAAACTATAGACAAGTGGGTTTCAAAAATTATAAATAGTAAGAAAAATTTACAATTTACAATTCATTTTTACTATTCACCCATTTGGAGTTTTGTGGTTAGTTTTCACCTTGAAGTTCAACTATTGATTCCGGGAGCTACAAGCGTCCATTCATTGAGCCATCTAGAGCAGGTTGGTAGTCTCATCCATACCTTTCATTTCAATTCTTTTATTTAAAATTTTAGTGGTTGGATTTTTGTATGGCCATGCCCTACATGGTCACGGCGGTACCCGTAGGATATAACTATGTGGGTCGCGGGTAGGGATGGGTACTCGCAGTTAACGCACGCGTTGACCGCGGGTACGGCCGTGGAGTTAGTTTTTTAAGTAAAATTCACTAAATATTTTGTTTCTCTTCCTCCAGGATGGTGCTGGAATGGAGAGAGAGGGAACATGACCTAGTGGATGAGGCCGTCCGCAATGATTTTCCTACGCAACAAGCTTTACAAGCATGTGGTCTTTACAAGTTTTGGAACATAGGGGGTTTGAGGGCCCAAAACCTATTGCTCCGCCACTTGATTGATTACTGGGACATAGATGCTCAGAGCTTCAACCTAGACGGGAAAATACTTTCTTTGGAGGTGGATGATATCTACTTCATTACTAGTTTGTCCCGCCAAGGTGAGGTGGCAAGCCTTCGTTCTCAATCGGTGGGTAGTGGGATCACTATCACTGATTACATTGAGCGGTATTGTCCTCCCAACACTAGGACAGTGGGGAGTCAAGTTCCCATCAATGCCATAGTCAATCTGAGCATGAAGTTTATAGTGGCTACGCTTGTGCGTATTACAGGTTCGGTAGCGCTTCACCAAGCATCGAGGCCAGTGATGTTCTATGCCTCGCAGTGTCTATGTCCCATGGTTTATGACTGGTGCACAATGCTACTGGGGTCCATGAAGACCTAGTTGACGGAGTGCAAGCAAGGGGAGGCAAAAAACTTTGGGTACGGTAGTATCTTATGCAGTTTCTTCTTTAAGAGTGTTATGGGGCTCAGCCCAAGGGTGGAATTCCCTCCTCATAGTCTTCACGACCCAGCCCTGACCCGGTGGGCATAGGTCTTGACGCGACAGGGTGGTGGCCGACAGGAATCACCAAACATAGTTAAGTTTTTTCACTGGTGGCACCGACAGGTCATAGCTATAGATGACTACGCTTATGGCGAGATAGACTTCTGTCAGGATCATGACATGCCGCTTCCACCAGGAGCAGCATTTGGAGACATTGGTGAGTTACTCTTTTTATGTTTTTGACATATTAATTTTTTATGGATTTCGGATTATAAGTGTAAATGCAAAAATATTTTTGGGGAGAGTATCATGTATTGACATTCTATTGTTTGCTCGTAGATAAGGGTCTAGTAAGACCACAGGGCCTCTCGAGACATCGTTGACGAGGCAGGGGTGGTGAAGAGGTAGGTGTTGTAGCAGAGCGGACACTAGAGACTGTGAGGGTCAACCTATCACGGATGACCAACAAGGTACCAGGGATAGAGGTGGCGCAACTACCTGAGGATATACAACACCATGTTGTGGGGGTACCGAGTCGCTAGGTTCAACGGCTGCAGCATGTGGCTATTGTAGTAGTTTGTTATCACGAGACTCATCCTACCGGGACGGTAGCTAGGCCTCCCTATAGGGCTTAGACATCAGAGTCCCATTTTTGTATCGATATGTATATTTTTTAGGGCTACGAGCTCCAGTTTTGTATCATGACACTCCCATTTTGGACATATTATTTATAAAAACTATGGTTCTCCGGTTCTACTATACGTGTGTATTTACAAATGTATGAATGTATCATTATTTGTGTGCTTCATTATGTATGTGACAAATTCCAATCTAGGACATAATTAGCGTATGCATCAGATATATGATTAAAACTTCTCGAAACATGAATGTATGTAATTGAAACAAAATGGCATTCCAAGAGTCTTACCCGTAAGAATCTCTGTAGTAACGTAGGGTCCCTTACACGGTACTGACCGTTCAACTGAGACACAACTAGCTATGAATCTAGGCGGACTTCTAAAAACTGGATACCATGTGAAATAACATCCTGAAGTATCTCAATGACAACACTGTACTCAACCACATTGTTAGATGTAGGACCGAGACACGCACCTCCTGAAGACACAACTAGGTGATCAGGTGAATAAATAACCCAGGCAGCAGAAGCAAGCTGCTGCGTATGATGGCTAGCACCATCTGCAAATCCTAGGAACATAGGATATTCCTCTGACATCTATCCAGCAAACGGAAGCGAATCAACAGACCCGAATAACCAAGAAAAATCTAAACTATGCACATAAACAACTATACAATAGTATACAAAAGTATCAGCTTGAGCTAGAAGCTCAAGCATAATACCGCTTGAGGTAGAGCCCATTCCTAGGCTCCTTCAAAATAGTGCCCTCATTATATTCTAACTCATAGGATCCTTTTTCCAGGACATGCTTCACAATGTAAGGGCCGTGCCACATGGGGTTAAACTTGCCTGCCCCCACGGGTTCTTTAGCTTGGTCATATAAAAGGACCAAGTCACCTTCAACATATTGCCGGGGACGGACATCATACTGAACCTTAATACGACATTTATTGGCATTGATAGCCACGGCAACATCTCTACGCTGCTTGTCAAGTTGCTCAAGGTGGATTAGACGTTGCTCAATACCCGATGTATGAGGGAGGAGCTCTATAGCTAGTTTCAACGAAGGGATCTCACATTCAATCGATAAGACAGACTCCACACCATGTACTAGTTGAAACGGTGAGAACCCAGTGGCAATCCTAACTACGGTTCGATACGCCCACAAAGCAGGATATAACATAATATGCCAATTGGTCTTGCTTTGTTGGATGGTACGTTGGAGAATGGTCTTCAAAGACTTATTAACTGCTTCAAATTGACCATTCGCTTGGGGATAGTAAGAAGATGAGTGTTCTTGACGAAACCCAAGCTTGAGTGACAAAATCCTCCATCATTTTGTTTTGAAAGTGACTGCCATGGTCAGTGATGATCTCTTTCGGAATACCAAACTGAGTGATAATCTTATTGAATATGAAGTGGGTTGTTGTAGCACCATCAGCGTTAACGGTAGGCGTGGCTTCAGCCCATTTGGAGAAATAGTCCACGGCCACTATGATATGGTGATGCCCCCCAGCCGAAGCTGGTTTGCAATCCATGAAATCCACCCCCCACTTGGTGAAGGGACTGATGGTGACGACCAGATGAAGGGGAGCTGGATGCGATCGTACATTTCAAGAAAACACCTGGAAAGGGTGACATCTCTTTATAGCGTTCACACAATCTTTAAAGATCGAGGGCCAAAAATAACCCGCTCGCATAATACGTTGGGTTGTAGCAAGCCCAAATAAGTGACCGCTACACGCCTCAGCATGGCAATCATTAGGCACACACTCCGCTTCTTCATGAGTCAAACAACGATGGAGAATGGAATCCTTTCCTCGATGATATAAAGTGTCACCGATGATAGTATAATCTTTGGCATGATGTTTCACCGTCGCTCATCCCGTGAATAATGCGAAGGAAGCTTTAGGGTTTGGAGATATACAATGACATCCCCATACCAAGGGTCCTCAGACAAGATAAGAAAAACATGCTCATCCACAAAGGAATCCTCATGGACAATATTCTCATCAAGTTGCGGAAGGTTCGACATCAGCTCAGCGAAAACCAAGGATTTCACTGATTTCGCCGAAGCAAACTCAAGCTCAAACTCCTGAAGGATAACAATCCATTTATTGTACTTCCCCCCTATAAGATGTCGTGATAACACGAACTGAAATGGATTGATATGCGCGATAAATATGGTTTTCCTAAGCATGATATAGTGCCGTAACCGTTGGACTGCATGAACAGTCGCAAGTGCTGACTTCTCCACGTGAGTATATCTTAGCTCAGCGTCTACTAAATTTCGACTAAGGTAATAGATCACATGCTCCACGAGCACATCATCCACCTAAACCAAGACCATGCCAATCGTCTCTTGAGATGCAGTCACATAAAGGATAAAGTCTCTCGCAAAGTCAGGTGGACCAAGCAAATAGGCTAATACCAAAGATTTCTTAAGGGCATCGAAAGACTGCTAGGCTCGCTCATCCCAGATAAACGGTGTGTCTTTCTTCAATAAGCGCACAAAACCTTTGGTAAGACTAGCATAATTCACTACAAATCAGCGTAGAAAAGTAGCTCTCCCTTGGAGGCTCTGAAGTTGTAACAAGTTGCGTAGAGGAAGCAACCGAAGTATTTCCTCAACTTTAAGAGGATCGACTCTAATAGCCTCTTTCGAAACTATAAAACCTAAAAGGTGACCTGTCCTCACAGCAAAGATGCACTTATTAGGATTCAATCGAATCTTGTAGCGTATACATCGTTCGAGAATCAAACAGAGATGCTTGGGGAGGTCCACTCTATTGCGAGAATGGCCAGCAAGGTCATCCAAGAAAACCTCTATTATACGTTTAAGGTTGTGAAAGGCATAGGTCATGGCGCGTTGAAACATAGATCCGACGTTTTTAAGGCCGAAGGGAATTTTTCGGTATGCAAATGTACCCCAAGGACAAATGAATGCAGTCTTATGTTGGTCCTCAGGTTTGATTTGAATTTGATTATACCCCGAAAAGCCGTCCATGAACGAAAAAATCTCACTTCCCACAGAAGCATCCAAGATCTAATCAATGAATGGAGTGGGGAAATTGTCCTTCGGACATGCATGGTTCAGGTCTTGAAAATCGGTGCATACACAAATCATTCCCTACTTCTTATCCACAGGAACAAGATTTGACACCCATTCGGTAATGGGAACAGGGTAGATGAAACCGGCCTTAAGCAATTTCTCTACCTTTGCCTTTATAGCTACTTCCTTCCTAGGGTTATCAGCACAAAGACATTGTTGAACCGGTTTAGTATGAGGATATGTTCCAATCTCATGTTCAACAATACTGGGGTCTATTCCTGGCATCTCCTCGTATGACCAGGTGAAAGCTTCCCGAAGTTCTGTAAACAACTCGGTGTAAATGGAAACCTCCTCAGAAGAGCAATCATCACCGATGTAAACATTTTCGATCTTTCTGGGAGTGCAAGAGATGTTGATCGGTATAGTGGGGGAAATATTAGACATGTTCCCCTCCGTGTAAATCCCATGTGAAACCAAAGGAGCCACAGGGTGACCAACCATCTCGGCAAGAGTCGTCCAAAACTCTTTTTGCTCAGCGAGATCGAGGTTGGGAAGAAAATAAGAGCGATGATGCATATCTGTAATGTCCCCTCCCATCAGACCGAGCCAGGGAGAGAACGTGAAACTAAATATGGGCATCTAGCCCCATATCCATTAAATAAAACAAACATTCATATAAAATGAAGATGGACATATGCAAATGCATAAATATTAGAAAACACAGTAGAATTAAACTCTATTACACATCCATCATACATTCAAGATATTCATGTCATTCATCAATTAAAACAATACAGAATTATAACATGAGAGTACTTATCTTAAAACAAAGTAGTCCTTGAGCAACCAGCTATGCATCTGCAACGTTCCACCCAACCATAGGCCAGTTGTGCTTATCAATCCCTTGATACAACTGCCACCCCCGATTTGGGTATGATTTCTACAAGGAACCAGGGAATAGTAGACTCACACATAGCCAAACACACACCAAAATGAGCCAAGCCAGTCTGCAATTGGGTTTATCACGTTGCTAAGAAATGGAAAGGAAGAATTGCTAAGCTAGTGAGCTCAAGCAAAGAGCCATGGATACCTCTACAAGATCTATCTAGCTTGGCACCCACAATGCCTACACACCCCACTCAAGGAAGTATTCCCTTCACCAATACACAGTCCCTTAGGCCATACCTTCCAATCTAGAGTGTCCAAGGTGTGCATAGAAGAATAGCCAGCTCTCTTGATCTTCTTGAGAGGTTATTTTCCCCACTAAGTTGATCAAGCCAATTCTGTCCACTACCACTCCAATACCATTCTGTCACAAGTTCAAACCAAAACAGGGATGCACATAACAGCAGAAATCACAATTGTTGGGCATGAAGAAAACGTTTCTACATTGGAATGCCCAAAATGGGGTTTCTATTAGTTTCAGAAAAAACATGGGCAACCAAAATGAAATGGAAAAATGGGAAGTCGACCCTAGAAGAGCAGAATCATTTTTAGAAAATGATTATGGGCATTTCATGGGCATAAATGGCATCATAGAACGTTTATGGGAATTTCGTGGGCAGAAACAGCCTCCATAAACCCCAAAAATCGTGGCTCTCTTCCTCCCAGCCATTGTGCAATACAAATTGAGCTCCCAGGCATGGAAAAATGCAGGAAAATGGTGAAAAACGTGATGGGGAAAGCCCAGCTAGCTCTGACTGCATGAGAGAGCAAAGTCTGATCCTGAATCATGGCTTGGGGAGACAATTCGTGGGTGTTTTCTTGCCCAAGGAGACAAATTTCGATTTCCCAGGTTGATGGCTTGTCCATACATGAAATTGGCTGCCATACCTCTCCACTTCCAAGGAATTAATTGCCTCAACCAACTCTTGGAAGAATTTAATGATTGGGTGCATAAGCCAAAATGGGTAGTTGAGGGTTTATGGGTATTCTCATTGACACATGGGTTAGCACCATTGGCTCAAGGGTTTGAATAATTTCCCTCCCTATTCCTTGTGAAATCATGCCCCCATCTCTTTGTTGCATTGCATAGCTAGTTGTGGGTATTTCATTAAAATTCGTATTTACATGATGTATTAATTTACATTGTGCATGCCCAACACAAGAACCATATGCATCTATTTTAATTGCCGATACATGAAATGCTAAATCAATGGCAGGGCCTTGGCCTTGAGCTCCTCACCATGATTAATAACAATATTTACATCATTTACAATTTTAATGCAATAGGGTCAAAATCGAGATATTACATTCCCCTCCCCCTTACATTAGCACTGTCCTCAGTGCTCATCAAAATCGAACAAAAATGGATATGCCACTCTCATGGCATCCTCCAGCTCCCATGTAGCCTCATCGAGATCGTAGTGCTTCCATTGCACCTTTACTTGTCCGATGGCTCGGTTCCGGAGCAATGTTACCCTCTTGTCTAGGATGCGCAATGGATCGGTTTGGAATTCTCCCTCGGGTTCCACTTGGATCACATCCCAATTAATCACATGGTTAGGATCATGTACATATTTCTTAAGCAAAGAGACATGAAAAACATTATGAGCTCTACTGCTAGCAGGAAATGCAAGTCTATATGAAATTGGCCCCATTCTTTCAAGCACTTCAAATGGCCCACAATATCTAGGTGATAGCTTGGCACAAGCTCCAAGCTTCAAGGAACTCTTCCTTGGTCTCACTCTAAGATACACATGATCCCCAACACTGAATTGCATATGCACTCTAAGCTTATCTGCATAGCTCTTCTATCTATCCTGGGCCACTTTTAAATTCTTCCCGATCTTTGCAATCTCTTGTTCCATTTCCTCAAGCTATTCCGGCCCAAGTACAATTCTATTCACTGAATTATCCCAAGTCACTGGTGTCCTACACCTTCTACCGTACAAAGCCTCATATGGACTTATTCCCAATGATGCTTGTTTCCCATTGTTATATGCAAACTCTACAAAGTGTAGATAATCCTTCCACTTGGATGGTTGGTCCATAACATACGTGCGAAGCATGTCTTCAAGCACTTGATTTACTCTTTCTATTTTCCCATCTGTTTGAGGATGGTATGTGGTACTAAAGTTCAACTGTGTACCCAAATCTGCAAAGAGACCTTTCAAAAAATTGGAAGTGAACTTGGTATCCCTGTCAGAAATTATTGCCTTAGGCAATCCATGTAATCTGAAAATTTCCTTCATGAAAATATTTGCAATGGCATCGAATTTATGTGTGGAATTAACCGATATAAAATGTGTTGCCTTTGTTAACTTGTCCACCACAACCATGATGGAATCATGTTGTCTTACAGTCATTGGCAATCCTATAATAAAATCCATGGAAATTACTTCCCATTTCCATTCTGGAATTGGCAATGGATGCAATAAAACTGCTGGGTGTTGGTGTTCAACCTTCACCTGCTGACATTTCATGCACCTAGAAATGTATTCAGTGATGTCCTTCTTCATCCCTGGGCAGAAATAATATTTTCTTGATGTAGCAATTGTTTTCTAATATCCTGGGTGACAAGAGTATGGAGCTCTATGGATTTCATCCATAACAATCCTCCTCAAATCTTCCACATTTGGAATATAGGATCTATTCTTATAGGTAACAAGTTCGTCTTCTTACAAATGATAGCCTTCATACTTCTTTTCAAAATCTTGTTGCTGCAACTTGCCCTTTATCTGCACATACACTTCATCCTCAACCATATGGTTAACAATCTACTGCCTCAAATCTGGTTGGCAAGTGCTAAGCGCTGCCACATGCATTTCATGTACTTTCCTGCTAAGTGCATTTGCTACCTTATTTTATTTCCCTTTTATGTGTTTGATCTCAAAATCAAATTCACACAAAAATTCCAACCATCTAGCTTGCCTAGCATTTAAGGTTGGTTGATCAAACAAGTATTTCAGACCACAATGGTCTACCCTTAGCTCAAATCTCCTGCCCATTAAGTAATGCCTCCACATCTTTAAAGCATGTACTATGACTGCAAGTTCTAAATCATGAGTAGCATAGTTTTTCTCATGCTCCTTCAACTTTTTCGACTCATAGAATACCACGTGGTTGTCTTGCATAAGAACTCCTCCAATTCCTTGGTTGCATGCATCGGTACACACCACAAAGTCTTCTTCTCGGTCTATAATTTTCAAAATTGGTGCACTCGTAAGAAGATTCTTCAACCACTGGAAACTTTCCTCACATCTTGGTGACCATTCAAACTTTATCCCCTTCTTTTGCAAAGAAGTGATTGGGTTTGCAACCTTAGAAAATCCTTCAATGAACCTCCAGTAGTACCCAGCAAGTCCCATAAAGGATCTCACATCTGTCACATTCCTTGGAGCTGGCCAATTCATAATGGCTTCAATCTTCTCAGGGTCCACAGATATTCCTTCGTCTTAGATAATGTGACCCAAATAATGAATTTTACCTTTATAAAAGTCACATTTGCATAACTTTGCATACAGCTTATGCTCCCTTAGCAATTGCAATGTCATTCTCAAATGTTCTTCATGCTCTTCTTCATTCTTAAAATAGATGAGAATGTCATCCAGAAAAAACAAGGACAAACTTGTCCAAATACTTGCTAAAAACACTATTCATGAGACACATGAATGTAGCCGGTGCATTTGTGAGACCGAATGGTACCATCACGAACTCATAGTGTCCATACCTTGTTCTAAAGGCTATCTTATGAATATCTTCCTCTTTGATTCTTACCTGATGGTAACCAAACCTCAAGTCGATCTTTGAAAATACCTTTGCTCCTCTCATTTGATCAAAATGGTCATCAATTCGGGGCAATGGGTATTTGTTCTTCACAGTGACCTTGTTCAACTTCCTGTAGTTGATACATAACCTGAGTGTTCCATCTTTCTTTTTCACAAATAGAATAGGTGCTCCCTACGGGAACACACTTGGCCTGATATATTTCTTTTCCAACAACTCTTGTAATTGCATTTTCAATTCTAGCAATTCCAGTGTACTCATCCTGTACGGTGTCTTAGACACTGGTGCTGCTCCTGGCACAAGTTTAATTGTAAAATCAATGTTTCTCTTTGGAGGAAGTCCAGGAATCTCATCAGGAAAGACATCCTTGAATTCTTGCAATACATGATAGTCCTCCAACTTAAGAGTTTCATTCTCTACTGCCTCCAAAACATGGGCTGCATACAATTGACAACCTTTCCTATAGAACTTCTTCAACTGCATGGTTGAAACCTGCCTAATAGAAGTCACCTTTGGAATGCCTTTTACAACCCTTGGGTTTCCTTCTTCGTCCATGAATTCAAAAGTTTTATGGTAGTAGTCAAGTTTAACCTTGTGTGCTTCTAACCAATCCATTCCAATGAGAATATCATCGGAACCAAGTGGAAAAACATTCAGATTTGCATAAGTGAACAGCCCATCCATTTCTAAGGGACATTCCTCTACAATTTCACTAACCTTTCTCTTGGTTCCAGTGGCTAGTTGAACTAACCATGATTTACTATGCTTTGATTTCTTAAAAGCACAAATCTCAACAATTTTAGGAGTGATATAACTGTGAGTAGATCCAAGATCAATCAAAATAGAAATAGATTGCCTAGCAATATTACCTTCAACTTCAACAACAGTTGATTGATGATCTTCCTGGTGGTTGTCTAGTGCTGCATAGATTATAGGGATTGTCCTTGCCACTTGACCCACAGTTTCAGCTCCTTGGATGTTGTGAATTTGATTTGCATTCCCATTCCGATGTGGATAGTTCCTAAGCATGTGGTATCCTCCACAACCCCAACATTGAAGTGGTTCTATTAGCTCCTTTGGATCTCTTGGCTTGTCTCCCATCATCCTAGTTGGCTTAGTCACAACTTGTGATGGCTGCCTTTGTTGATTTCTGGTATGAGGAGTTTTGAAACCTTTCTTCCTTTGGTCAAACTTCTCATTCTTCTTGTCCTTCCATGCCTAATGGAAATCAGGTTTGCTTTTGTTTTGATCATAGCAATACTTGGCCTTCCTTATTGCCTCTTCTAGAGTTCGGGGCTCATCAAATTCAATCCTATCTTTATATGACTGAGGTATCCCACTTAGAAAACGCTGAATTTTCACCTTATCATCTCGAATATACTTGAAATACCTCAGCAGTTCCAAGAACTTGTTTTCATACTCTTCCATGGTCAATTGTCACAATATTAACTCATGGAACTCTTTGATCTTGTCATCATAGTACCTATCAGAGAGGTACTTCTGCTTGAAGTATTTCTTGAATTGCTTCCACACAATCTTTCTTTCATTGATCTTCTTCACTTTCCTAAAGTGTTCCCACCATATAGATTCTCTTTCATTCAAGTTGAAGATGGCGACCCTTGCCTTCATATTTTCAGAGTAGTCTTGGACTTGGAGATACTTTCTCATCCCAAGAAGCCAAGCTTCAGCTTCTTGACCAAACTTTACCTCTCCACCGAATGTAGGAGGTTTTTCCTTCTTAAATTCCCCATGTGAATTGTTCTTGTGATGCCTCTTCCTCTTACTCTTGCGAGATGAAGAGTTTGAACCTTCAATGGATCCTTCAGAGTCAGACGATCCGCTAGAAGAGATTTCTGGAGTATATGTTCTGTCTCTAGAAACCCTTCTTGAGATATTGGTCCTCTTGCGGGAATTCCTCCTTGAACTACTGCCACTCCTTTCTGGATTTGATGTCTGATGCCCAGAGTTTATTTTCCTTTGGATATCTGTCAAACTTTGCAACATGGCTGCATTTAACTGATTTTGTTCTTCCTGAGATTTAATCATCCTCTTATTATCTTCTCTATAGCTTTGCAACTCCACCCTTAAGCTCCTCATGGTGGCTGCAATATCTACGGGAGTCTCTCAATTTCTTCTCCCGTTGGATTCTGTTTCAGCATTCTCAACATGTATATTTTCCCCCATGGCATCTGTCTTAGGCTCATAGGGATCCTGTGCATCATCCATGATGTTGATATTCTTGGCCCAACCAGGACTAGAAATTTCCAACTGCACTTATCTGGAATGTTGCTTTGATGTGACTATAATTCTGTAAAATGTGTTTATAAACACAACTATTAGCTTCATTATAATACTATAAATTATTTGCATGTATGTGGGAAAATCCCATATTGACAACTTTGTCCAATTATAGACTTTCCCCGTTGGCACAAATGTTAAGGCTAAAGTAGCCACCATTGCGCGGATGTAGAGGTTATTTTTGCTGTCATTGGCGCAGATGTTGAGGTTATTTTTGCCGTCATTGGCGCAGATGTTGAGGTTATTTTTGCCACGGGTGGCGTGGCTCTTATCGCAAGTTTTGCCTCCACGTGCGTCGCAGGTATTAATGCTAATTCTACCGCCGCACACGCAGAAATTAACGTTAACTCTACCTTTGCACACGTAGAGTTATCGTTAATTCTACTGCCATGCACGCAAAGTTATTGTTAATTCTTCCGCCATGCACGTAGAGTTATCGTTAATTCTCTGACCGCCAACCCTGCGACCGCCGACTACTTCCCTTCGGCGAAGAGTTTAACAGTTATTCCATTGACGCAACCCTTAGGCAAAATTTCCAAAAATAGAATTTTTTTCCCCTTCTTTCAGCATAGAATTAACAACTTTCCCGTCGACCGTGTCACAAAAATTAGCATTAATTCTATCGCCGCGCGTGCAAAAATTAACGCTAAAATCGCCAACAGAGCCTTTAGTAGAACTCATAGATACTTAGAAATTTTTTGCAAATTCACAGACAGTTAGAATTTTTCTGGAAATGTGCCCTTCATTTCTTTAGAGAGGTGAGCTACTACATATCAAACTCGCATAAAAACAGTAAAAGAATGCCAAGAACTTGCACCTCTGCTATGCCAAAATAAAACAGCAAAAAAAAGTATAAGGATAACAAGAGGTTGCGTCTCCTTCTCTCCTTCATGGGGCAACCAACAAATACAAAAAAAAGACAGAATGCTACTACATTAGAACAATGTAAGTAAGCATTCAACCTGAAAAGGGATTTTCTCCCCCCTTCCTCACTTTCATAAGATGAAAATCAACGCAAGCAATTTTTCAATAATCCCCAAAACAGTCATGGAAATGATTTCCCATCTTAATCAAATAGAAGCTATGATATCTTCAGGTTTCTCTAATTCATTTTAACTTCAAACACTACATACATATACACACAATGATTTACATTTCTATGAAGGGCCCAACAGCCGTTGTGTTGAACCATAAGCTCTGATACCACACTGTAACATCCCCTCCCATCAGACCGAGCTAGGGAGAGAACGTGACACTAAATCCGGGAATCTAGCCCCATATCCACTAAGTAAAACAAACATTCATATAAAATGAATATGGACATATGCAAATGCATAAATATTTGAAAACACAGTAGAATTAAACTCTATTACACATCCATCATACATTCAAGATATTCATGTCATTCATCAATTAAAACAATACAGAATTAGCACATGAGAGTACTTATCTTAAAACAAAGTAGTCCCTAAGCAACCAGCTATGCATCTGCAATGTTCCACCCAACCATAGGCCAGTTGTGCTTATCAATCCCTTGATACAACTGCCACCCCCGAGCTGGGTATGATTTCTACAAGGAACCAGGGAACAACAGACTCACACATAGCCAAACACACACCAAAATGAGCCAATCCAATCTGCAATTGGGTTTATCAGGCTACTGGGAAATGGAAAGGAAGAATTGCTAAGCTAGTGAGCTCAAGCAAAGAGCCATGGATACCTCTACAAGATCTATCTAGCTTGGCACCCACAATGCCTACACACCCCACTCAAGGAAGTATTCCCTTCACCAATACGCAGTCCCTCAGGCCATACTTTCCAATCTAGAGTGTCCAAGGTGTGCATAGAAGAGTAGCTAGCTCTCTTGATCTTCTTGAGAGGTTATTTTCCCCACTAGGTTTATCAAGCCAATTCTGTCCATTACCACTCCAATACCATTCCGTCACAGGTTCAAACCAAAACATGGATGCACATAACAACAGAAATCACAATTGCTGGGCATGAAGAAAACATTTCTACAGTGGAATGCCCAAAATGGGGTTTCTATCAGTTTCAGAAAATACGTGGGCAACAAAAAGGAAATGGAAAATGGGAAGTCAACCCTAGAAGAGCAGAATCGTTTTCAGAAAATGATTATGGGCATTTCGTGGGTAGAAACGGCCTCAAAGAACGTTTATGAGCATTTTGTGGGTAGAAACGACCTCCATAACCCTCAAAAATTGTGGCTCTCTTCCTCCTAGCCACTGTGTAATACAAAACGAGCTCCTAGGCATGGAAAAATGCAGGAAAATGATGAAAAACGTGATGGGGAAAGCCCATCTAGCTCTGACTGCGTGAGAGAGCAAAGTCTAATCCTGAATCATGGCTTGGGGAGGCGATTTGTGGGTGTTTTCTTGCCCAAGGAGACAAATTTCGATTTCCCAGGTTGATGGCTTGCCCATACACTAAATTGGATGCCATACCTCTCCACTCCCAAGGCATTAACTACCTCAACCAACTCTTGAAAGAATTTAATGATTGGGTGCATAAGCCAAAATGGGTAGTTGAGGGTTTATGGGTATTCTCATTGACACATGGGTTAGCACCATTGGCTCAAGGGTTTGAATAATTTCCCTCCCTATTCCTTGTGAAATCATGCCCACATCTCTTTGTTGCATTGCATAGCTAGTTGTGGGTATTTCATTAAAATTCGTATTTACATGATGTATTAATTTACATTGTGCATGCCCAGCACAAGAACCATATGCATCTATTTTAATTGCCGATACATGAAACGCTAAATCGATGGCGGGGCCTTGGCCTTGAGCTCCTCACCATGATTAATAACAATATTTACATCATTTACAATTTTAATGCAATAGGGTAAAAATCAGGATATTACAATATCCTCCCAGGGTCTCTCACTACCATACATGGCCTCGAGAATAGCTTCATCTGAAGGTAAAGTATCATCAAGGAAATCGTGCGAACAAGACGAGTTGGCTGCCTAAACCGGAAGCATAACAGGATCTTCCTTATTTGTCCAAGAAGATGGAGGATCTGGTTCTGTGGTGGCCTGTTGAATATCATGATAAGCAAGCTTAGCAGCAGAAAGCGGCATAGACATCCCAACATGCGCAATGTCTCCAGATGCGGAATTTGTGGATGGTAAGGTCCATGAATCATTGAAATATGAAGTTCGGAACAGAACATTATGCAACGGAGGAGATGCATTATCGAAAATGGTTCCAATAAAATTAATGGGTGCAGGAAAATCATAAGATCCCATCAATGAAGGGTACATCCCGACACCCATGTTCCCAATTGCGGGCTGAGAATCTGTAACCTGCGGGACTACTGATCCCATGGATGCTGTGGAATAAGGACTAATGAAATCCCGCTGGTCGACTTTCACAATCTTGCCTTCGTGAGGAAAGCAAATAACCCTGAATATAGTAGACGCGACCGCTTTCACAACATACATCCAATTCCGACCCAGAAGAAGGTTGTAGTCGATGGGTGCATCAACCACCTCGACTTCAATAGGCACGGATTTCCCACCCAAGAGGACAACAAGGGAAGGAAGAATTCCATGCGGCTTAAAAGATCGACCGTCAAATGCAGTAAACATGGTCCTAGACGTGGATAAGGGAGGAGAGCCAAGACCCTTCCAACAAGATAAAGACATTACCAACGCAGAAGCACCTTCGTCAACCACCATTCTCTTGAAAAACTTCTGAAGGCACTCCACATGGATTTGAAAAGCCATGTGGTAAGGTAAGCGAGGTTGAACGTCAGTAGTATCAAACTTAATAACGCTGGGACTACCTCCATCCTGAACTCCTAAAGCACTAAAAAGGGCCTACCTTTGAGAAGGACATGCTTGTAAAAATTCAAGAGCCGACATGGCACACGGAGTCTGGCCCAAATATTCTAAAATGGAGTATTTATGGGTGGCTCTAGCATTAGGATTATGCGTAGAGTGCTTGAGAACACCTTTCAGTATCTGCGGCATAGTAGAGGGCTTCTCGATACGCAAGGAATTATCAGGATGAGGGGGAGGCTCATTCCCCATGTTCGGTTGTGGTGCACCATAATCGCGTTGACGAGTGGAAACACAAACTTGTGATTGGACCATATTTACACATCCATAGCCACTAGTATCGAAAGAAGACGTTTCAGTCTCATTAGGTCCATAACCAGTAGCGGGAGCATGCGAAGCCATGTTCTGATGATGAGGAAGGGGATATTTCAACACAGTTGGGCTTTGTTCCAGATGCTTCGATGCTTCTTCAATACGAGGACACAAGTGAGTAAGGTGATATTCCCCATAGAGGTTGCAAGGGAATTTCACTTTATGTCGAGGCTTACGGTCCCCACCAGCATTGTCACCGTTCCGAGAAGGGTTGGCGTTCTCTTTACGAAGGGTATTGCGATTAATATTATTGTTCCCATTGTTTCCACCCTTACGGTTGTTTCTCCCCTTCTTTTTACCACCAGGCTGCTGGTTACCCGATGGGGTCGTCGATTGCACAGCGTGTACATCAGACGCTGGGGTGGAAGTGGACAAGGTGTGAACCTGTCCAGGAGTAGACTGGTTGAGCGACAAATTCTGCATTTGAGTAGCAACCAAATCCACGGGGCGAGTACTTGCAAATCCCACAATGCCATCGGCATGTGGCACAGGAACTGACTTGGGCTCATGACGTGTTCACGGTGCATCAGGAATAATGTCATATAAAATGGAAGACTGAGAGTATAGTAAATCTAACTGCTGGACTTTCAAGATGGCTTGTTCCTTAGTCACAATGCCAGACATCAAAACATCCTTAGCAATATATGGGAGTAAAGACTTGAGAAACCATTCCAACATAAACTCTGGAGGAATGTTGGCTTTCACCAATCTCTTCCGTCGACACCACTCTTGAACGTGGTCAGAAATATGCGTGGCATTATTTTGACAGAAGGTAGACAAAAGTTCAGTACCAGTATCATAACGAACCGGCAACTAGAAGTGATCCAAGAAAACCAAATCTATTTCGTTAAAACCCCTATAAGTGCCCCCAGGAAACTCGACATACCATTTTGCGACTGCCCTCGTGAGGGTGCGTTGAAATAGCCTCAAATGAACATAATCATGATTCAACAAGTTGGATGATCACCAAAGGTGAAAGGTCGTGACATGGTCACCCGGGTCCTCACCACTCTTCCCCTCAAACTTTGGAATGTTCGAAGGGAGCTTGGTAGGGACCGGATGCCAATTAGGATTCGTGAGCTTCGAGAGATCTGAAAGGTTCAGTCGAGCAAGGAATGGGAGTTGGGGCTATAAAGCTTGATTGTAAGCTCCCATAAAAGGTTGGTTATAAGGACCCGAAGGATAAGATGGACCATAAGCTTGACCATGACCATAAGGTTGATGATACGGACCTGACGGACCATAAGTTTGATCGTGGCCATAAGGTTGATAACTTCCTCTGACCTGACCCATGTGAGGGTAAGCATGTATATACACATTTTGAGTATTGTATTGAGGTGGGTTTTACTGAGAGCCATCACCGATTGTATTATAATAAGGGTTTCCACCATAACTATGGGGCATATACGTGCTATTCGTATCGGGAACCATGTTTTAATGTCCTTGGTGATAAGGTATGTTCCCACCCCCTACATAAGGATTATGAGTAGTGTGAGAAGTCATGTGGTGACCATAAGTGTGAGATGTATTCCCAACCCCAACGTTGGTGTTACTAGTAGCAGGAATGGTGGCATTGTGACCATGACTATGAGGTATATTACCACCTCTTACATTAGCATTAGTAGTGGCGATGGCAGTCATAAAGGTATACGGTATGTGTCCACCCCCGTGATTGGTAGGAATGTTAACATTCGCAAAAGTGGTCCTAGGTTGACGGGTAGAGGCATGTGTATTAAAATGTGGATGGCGAGTCATATTCCGAACAGTGTTCCTATTAGGATGTGTAGTCCTAGGAGGTGGCCATCCTCCAACATTTGCATTGTTAGGAAGGATGTGACCAGTCCCCATACTATGTGTGTGAGTGGACAAAGTGGTTCCCCTGGAAAGGGTATTTCCCCCAATGGGTGCAGTGTTGCTAACACCATGACTAGTTCCAGCATGACTACCAAATGAAGTAGGAGTATCAATTGGGTTGTAATCGAGCATACCGAAAGAGAACTGGGTAGCATTGGTTGTAGGGTCTGTGTCATCATGTGCCTCAGGCATCCCATAACGGAAGTCATGTAGATCTGAAGGATCGAACAGGTTGTCCTCGGGTGGGTCCAAACCAAACAAATTAGGATGGGTATCGGACAGATCCGGACCAAACAAATGAGGTTGGATCTCAGGTGGATCACCCCCCCATGCCTCTCTAGGAGTAGGGGTGTCTGAAGTGTGTTCGGCTCTACCCTAAGGGTCTGTATGGATTTCTCCCGTTCCTGAATGTGCAGTCATGACGTCGGCTATATATCCTACAAAAGAATCGGAAGAATCAGAGGGGGCCTTCTGGCATCCCCTATCAATATGGTGCTTAACTTCGGCAGCCGAAAAACCAGCCAAATGACGAGACCGACCGAGAGCAAGGCTCCGCGCCACGATCCTTTTCAAATATTGATAAAATCAAAACATCCTCTAGCGGCCAAACTATTGATCAAAAACAATAAATCAAGAGCACACACCTAGAGAAACTACAGCCAAGAGCAGAGAAACAGAGTGGCTAAATGATCTCCCGACACTAGAGCCGGTATGTCTTGCCTAGGAGAGGGTTGAGACTCCCAAACTGTAGCCGAAGGTAACAGAATTAGTTATAAGGGTTCCCAGACTTCACTACGTGCATAGGGTCAAGTCCCTATACAACAAACAACTGTGCTGTCCAAACCCTATCTGAATCAGGACACCCCTAGTATAACCACTACGAATACCCTGTGCGATACCTAGGTAAGGAAACTAAGGTCACCACGATATAACCGATGCTCAGGGGGACATTCATAGGTGGGATCCATCATATGGGCAGGGCAGCTAAGCCCAAAGCACAAAAGGACAAACCTCCGGTATCCCCAGATACGAACAAATCCTAGATATATCTCCCACGTTCAGTTGGTATCGGAGGGATATCTCCTCAACCAACCTCCCGTGACCTCGTGCTTAACTCTGGTCTGAGTAGAGTTTCCTGAGAACATCGATGTATACAATGGATTTCACCACTCCCTGGTTAGACACATAATGTTTCGTCTAGTACTCTTGGATTGTTAACTCACAATGATCTATTCCAAGACTCTAAACCTATGCTAGTTGGTGTACCCTATAAATAAAAATCGTTCTAATCAATTTTAAGATTAAGGGTTAATTTTAATGGCTGTGGTTACTCAAAGGATATGGTCATGAAACTAATGATGTAAATGACTCAATAGTATTCACAATTAACAAACTCTAGACTCAACTATCCAATAAAAACAATGCCACTAGAATGAAAGTCAATCCAACGGTTTCAAAATAAAAATGCAACTCTTTTATATTTTCAATGCACAAGCAGATCCTAGAATGAAAGCACAAGCACTCATATGCAAAATGCAGTACATAAAAGTAATTTTTTTTTTGTATTTTCACTTATAAGCAAAAGGAAAATGCAAAACTATGTTTTTGTATTTTTCAATATAATGAAATGAAAAATGCAAGATAAATCTACCTATCTGGTTACAGACATGTAGAGCAGATCACTCAGACAACCCAGCACATCCCAAATAGTGAGACTCAGCCAATGTAATGAGATAAAAAACAAAAAATGGTGGTAAACTACCAAGACTCAAAAAAAAGAGAAAGAAGAGCTTCTGGTCACAAACAAGGCATGGGACAGTCAGGAACAAGGCCAAAGAAGACTCATAAACACTCAGAACCAACCTATCAACAACAAAAGGGCATAAACCAATCAAATCCGGAGTTGTAATGTGTCGAAGGAATAACTGCGGGTACCCACGGGTAGACATGGGCAAAACAAGCTTGACCTGTGTACAGGGAAAGGAAAATGAGCAGCAAAAGAGTCTAATGGCTAAGAAAAAACCAGTTTTCTATAGGGTATCCTAATGGCCAATGTATGACATAGAGACTCGACACAAAACAACTCTAAATAGGGACTAAAGCCTAAAAATCCCCAAAAATGGATGTTCTCCCCAGTGGAGTCATTATTTCTGTTATGGAGAAAACTTCCTATGGCTTAGGGCAGACCACAACAGACAGTTAACTACCAGAAAATAACTCAATTCCCAATGCAATGCTATAAAAATGACAATGTGAAGACAATGGAGAATATAACCAACCTCAATCCAAATGTTTGATGTAGATCCCCGTTAAAGCTTTCAACCAATGCACTTGAACCTGCAAATTATTCTTGACAACCAATACATGACAAGCACATATAATATATGAAATACATTAACATCATCAATAGAAATGGTCCATGATATTATAAGTAAATGCAACCCAATGTAATATAAACAACATTCACAACATTAATGGATGAGAAAATGAGTATTTCTATTAATAAATAACAAGAAGTACAATGTGATACGACCTCTTGCCGGTAACCAATCTGACCCAAGAACTGAGTCTTTCCACTTGTGCCTCCACCACTTCAATCCTCCATGGAATGGCAAACTCAAACTATGATAGGAGTTTGGAAGGTGAACATAAAGGGTTCACAACTACAAGGACCAATGAGTGTAGACTCAAGATGAGGCAAAAATCCACTAGAGTTATCTTGCTCTCTCCTTCTCCCCCCTTCCATATGCCATATGTGCTCAATATATAGTCCTCCCAAGGTAAGTGAAAGGACACATCGAGGCGTTATCGGGCAATTGAGGGCAAAATGTCACCCTAAGGTTTCTTTTTGGGAGTAAAAAGTAATTAACTAGTGATTTTTACCATTTTACATGCTACCCGCGGGCTATAGTGATGTAGCTCATGGGTACGCCTACTGAAGTAATGCAGCAAGCATATAAGAAGAAAAAATAGGAAACATATGTGCCTGAAGGACATAAAGTGCCTCTGAGTTAGTGAAATGGATCCTGAAGGCCAAAGAGTGCTGATGCTCACAAGGTGGAAAATAATGTTGCAACACTTTACACATGAATAATATACAAAAACTATTTTACAAAAAATATGATACAACAATAATATACAAAGGGCATAATATACCAAACTATTGTACAAAAAGAAATAACTTGAAAAAAATTCAAGGCAAAGGTTTAGAAATGGCCCTACCACAAGAACGCCCCCACGGGAACTAGCTATTATCACTAAAGATCAACTTGAGATGTCGGACATTGACTGGAGGACCAATATTTCTCTGTCCATCGTGTAAAGGAAAAAAGAGTTGGCCCCTACTGGCTCAAATACGACGTAAGGTCCTATCCAAAGGCTTTCAAACTTTCCATGCTTTCTTGGCTTCTCTCTTCTTTTATCCCACAAAAACACCCAATCTCCAGACTGAAAGTATCTTGGCTTAGTAGACCTGTCGAAATTATTTTTAACCTTGTCTTGATTTTTAATACTTTGGTCGAATGCTTTCCTCCTATTTTCATCTAACTTCAATATCTTCTCTATCTCGTTCTACATAGCATCATCCTCTGTATCATAATCATGGAACATTTGATACACTGGAAACTGAAGGTAGATGGGCACGAAGAATTTTAAACCCTACACCAACTCAAAAGGAGTCTTTCATGTTGAACGCTTCTTGGTTATTCGATCTGCCAAAGTGCAAACTTGATCTTGCTATCCCAATACTTCTTGTTCTTCCCCACCATCTTCTTTAATATGTTCATCAATTTTTTGTTACTTGACTCAGCTAAACCATTTCCTTGGGGATAATAGTTGGATGAGTGAGATAATACAATGCCATATTTGAATTAGAAAGATGAAAAATATCCTGAGCTGAATGCTTGGGCATTATCAATTGTTATTTTAGCTGGAACCTCAAATCTAGTTATGAATTGATTTTCGAGGAAATTCATAACTACTTTATTAGTTGCATCCTTTGTGGGGATGGCCTCCACCCACTTGGTGAAATAATCAATGGTAATAAGGATCCAGGTATGACCATTGCTCGAATTTTCCTTGAACTGGCCGATGAAGTCAAGACCCCGTTGCTAGAAAGGGGCTTGAACCACTACTGTCTTTAATGGTAAGGCTACCAAATTTTCCTTCCCAGTGAAAAAATGACACTGGGTGCAATATTTGACAAACGTATGTACATCTGCAAATAAAGTAGGCCAATAGTAACATGCTTTGAGTATTTTGTGGGATGTCGTATATGCTGCATAATGCCCTCCACAAAATCCTGAATGAAACTTCGCTATAAGCTTTATGGAATCTGTCTCGTCAACACATCTAAGAACCAAGCCATCAGGATTTCTCCATCCCAATCCATCATGAGTGATGCAGTATCTGGTATATTTTAGCCTTAGTTCCCTTCTTTTATGACCTACTAGATTCTCTGGTCAATCAAAGTTCATGAGAAGGTTTATTATATCTGCATACCATTGTTGTTGACTTAAACGCTGAAGATCCTCTGACATGATTGGTTCTACACTATTGGTTTGACACACCATTCCTAAGGATTCTTCATTACTCTAAGTTAGCATTTTGGATAGTCTATGTCCCTTTATTAACTTTGTGGGTCTAATTTCTAGGTCATACTCTTGTATTTTAGAGACCCACTTTCCCCTTATTCCTAGACAATCTTGCTGAGACAAGATGTCCTTAACCGCATAATGGGGAACATAGCGATTTAAGACATTTCACTTCGTGCATAGAGGCTGCAACAAGGAGTAGAACAAATTTGCATGAGGAGGTTGTTTCTGATATTTGCTTTTAAAGTACTTCCCAGAACTTCATCCATAAGGATATAGATAAAATGGTAAAGGGGATCTTCTTGATGGATGTCCCTGGAGGAGGAGAAGGTTGAGGAAGGAGAGCCATTGACTAAAATGGAGAAAAAATATGAGGAGGTGAGATCCAGGATCCATTGCACCCAAATGGGGGAGAATCCAAAGGCTAAAAGAGTGCGTCGAGATGAAGCCCCATGATAGATTATCAAAGTCTTCAAGGAGATCACGGTGGGATGGTGTCAACAGCGTGTGGAACCCCTGTCGACTAGGTCTGTGTCAACAACCCAACTTCTGGGAATCCTGGAGTTGCTTACCCAAAAAAGGTCACTTTCATAGCTCAAACTCCCTTATACTCTTTACCCAAAATAGTTGTTGCGCTGGCACTGCGCATTAGCATGACTTCGCATCTATGACTACGCAATATGAACTGCACACTCCACAAAACTGTGCCATCTGACTTCGCAGCCCGAACTGTGCACTTGCCAAAATTGTACTTCTTCGAAAGTGTGCCAACTTGGGCCATGCCCAACAACCTGTCATGCTCACATTTTGGAAATCTTTGTTTTCATATTCACCTCTATATAGAATACAATCATTCGTGCATGCATGATATGGTATGCACTCAACACCAAACATTTTCAACATTTTCATTTCCTCTTCATAGCTATCAGAAAATAAATTATCACTTGGAAGTACCTTATCTTTGAATAACATGCAATTAGTGGTAAATAGAAATGTACAATGTCATTTAATGTTCTTAAAGTAGACCATTTTAAATATTTATTGTGTGAGAAGATTCCTCAAAATACAAGGGACTTGATGGTTAGTTACAACATAACTATCAAGAAACACGTATTTGACATGTCATATTGATTGCTTTCAAGTTCTATAGTAGCATTGTTGTCCCTTACTGGGTCGAATTTGACTAGCCAGGTCCAAGCAGATTTTAGGTGATATGAGCATCATCCCATAGCTCATCATCCTATAATGCATAGAACACCATCACATCTATTGAACCTATATCCTGTAAGAAATCATCCATATCAACCTCTATTTCATTGCTAACATGTGAAGAACTAGTGTTCTTGTAGACATTTCTATTTGGTGAATCTAGACGTAGTGGGAATTGAATAGGTAGTTGATTCAAACATTATTTGTATGCTTCCTCTCCGACTTGGACTCTTTTTGTATCCTTCTCTTGTTTTGATATTGTAGTGGCGTGCAACGAAAAATAGCATATAGGTCGTTCATTGTCAAAATCTTGATTTCAAAAATATTGAACATTACATCGATGATAGTAGTAAGCACAATGAAATTGGTTTGTTCAAACATTACGCCAAACAATTATTATAAAAGCATGATATATTTTTCCAATATTAAATGTCCAACCACAAGTATTTTATAAAACAAAATTTTAGATGGAGCAATACATTTACATTAATCCCATTGAAAATAAAAAAAAATACAATTAATCAATGAATTTTGTCTTATGCCCCAAGGGGATGTATAAAGGTAGTCACAATTCAAGGCATATTTAATGAGTGGTTGGTGTTATATGGAAGTTATAGTTTATTAAAAACTTGTCACTATGAGACAAGCTACGTATTGCATGCACAACACCAAATCTGGACACTTTCCTTTTCATAAAGTACTCCTGGTCATTGGAGTGTTCCTCAAATGAGCAATTTCCAAAAAATAAAGAGCACCTAGAACTATTTATTAACCCTACAATGTTCGCATGAGTGCATGTATGACCATCGATATATAACATGTTCTCCATGTTAAAGTTTCCATAAGCATAACCATTCATGCACATACTATGTAGATGTAAATGCTATGTTTGTATTTAACAATATTCAAATAATCGTACCAACAATAAATAGGACCACAAAATGGCATAAGTGCTATTGACTATTTGGGAGGAAAGAGTACATGTGAAAGGATAAACAAACAAAGATTTGTAGCATCTATCTTAGACTTGGAAATCATAAAATTATTACCACAAAAGGAGAATTTGATTATAATATCAGGAACATGTAGAGAATATGGAAAAGTACCCTACAAACCATGGTTGTAAGAAGTTTGGTATTTACTTTGAAAATGCACAGGAAGAGAGAAGTCATCACTACCCTTATATAATTGGACTGACGTTGGTGTGTATTTGGAAATTTTTTCTCTCAACTCATACAACATTTTGTATCTCCTAATAGAGGTGTTTTGATTGGTATTGCGATCATACTTTGGATCACTAGAAATTTTAGTTGATTGAACAGAAGCAGAGGGGTTGGTCAATTTAGGACGAAACACAGTTGTTTTGGCTTCCAAATTTTCAAAAAATGAGAATAAGGAAGTGTTTCTACTTGTCTTTTCTATATCACCTATCAGATTGTTTACTACAATAGGAGGTATAATACCATCAGCATTGGTTAGTCAATCATTAATATAATGGGTGAGTGTGACACGTTGAGGGTTCTCCTTCAACCCTTTGGTGGCTATGTTGTAAATGATAGAAGAGGCATGCAAAAAGTGATGGAAATATTGAAGGATTTGAACCTGCCCTTAGATTATCCTTGGAAGTATGATCCTCACCTACTAATAGGGAAATCGAAAGGGAGGAAGCTCCAAAACCCATAAGATCTTGAACCTTGCTTAGAGGTTGAAAATTTAGCTAACAAGGAAAATTTTGTAGAGATAAAAAAGATCATTAAAGGGGAAGAAAATATAGTTGAAGTAGCAACTAATTTTTTCCCTACACCTACTCCAAATACATCATAGGATCGAACTTATTATACTTTTTACAGGAAATAAAGGGAGGTGGTAACCAAAGAATATATGGAATTTGAAGCTCCTACACGTGAAAGGTGCAATGAACTCATGCAAGATAGTTTCACCAAACATAATAGAGGAGCATGGTGGAAAATGTGCAAATACTCATGGAAGAGTGATGTTCCTTATGTATCCATCCTTGAAGATAAAATATTTAATGAGATCTATGATGAGGCCCACAAAGATGATGATGGTGACAAAACAAATGAGGCAAATTCCACTAGAGGGAACTGGAGAAGTAACACCAATGTCAAAGGTAAAATATGGTGGAGAAGGGAGTGCGAAAAGGTCCCCTGATTCATAGATTTACCTTGGTTCCAAGAAGGTGGTTCCCTAACAAAAGGCCCTCCCAATAATGAAAGCTATGGGTTTTAGAACCGAACAAGGTTTGGGGAAGGATGTCTAAGGAAACACTGAACTCATACACATAGAGAAAATACCACACAAATTGGGATTGGGGGCTCGTGTTAATGTGCCAATGGATGAGAAGAAAGAATTGCATGAAACCTTTCAACAAATACTCTGGGAATCACATCAAGACGATCATATGAAAACAAGGTATCCTACACCTAATTTTCCCTTGGCTTTGAGCAATGACAAACTGTTGAGGAAAAAGGAAGTGAAAATGGTAGAACAATAAAAAATAGGGGTTGCCTCTCTGGTTGAGATGCGATGAGTGATTCCATGACCACTAACGGGAGAAGAGAGAGTCCGCCACCATTATCCATGGTGGTCATCACCATTCATTCTCCTAAAATAGAAGAATCCTAGGTTGAAGAAGTAATATCAGAAAGACCAGAGGAGACCCAATTCCCAGATACATAAGAGGTGTTACAAAAGGAAAGTGAAGAACTTGGAAAGTTCCCACTATAGGTCATTAGTGAATCTATGGGGGTAAGAATAGGAAAGGAGATGAGTTTTCTTAGGAAGAACTAGAAGATAAGAAGGCTAAGTTGGATTCTTTGGAACAAGAAAAAACTAAATAAGGAATCCATGAATACATACCTCCCACAATGAGACTCTTGCAAATTTTGGAGCAATATGAAGAGTCCCAACAAAAAGGAGGTTTTCTTCTATTTTCGATTCCAATAAAATTGTGTCTGATGTGTACAAAGAAGGCACTTCTATCATGCATTTGACAACTCCAACTTCGGAGATGACAACACAAGATTAATGGGAAAAGAGTGATATGCCCGATATATTTCATTGATCCCTTAAAAATCCTGGAAGAAGAACAAAAAAGGAGAACACATGCTCAAGAAGGCGTACAAGGAACATAGAGATTAGAATCTCAATACAGGTCCATAATGTTGCAATGGTACAATCTCATGACAAGGAAATTCACAATCACTACAATGGAACCCATGGCTAAGAAGAATTACAGAGAAAACATCGTGAATGGAGGACCCTACAAGTCACCTTTGATACCACTGACATTCCAATTAAGTATGATATATGTATGGCACATGGGTCTAACAACATTCTATACAATAAATATCTCCAAACATCCTCTTCTATGGTCAAATACAACAATAAAGCAAAGGCATTGCAGGTAAAAAACCAATTTTGAATGTCAGGGTTAAGAGCCTAGAAAATGAAAACACAAGGTTGCATAACATGGTAGTGATCCCAAGACAAGGAACTCATGGATAAAATGAAGTCATTGCTATAATATTTGATAAAGGTAAGAGGATAAGAGACCTAGAAAGTTCTCAAATGATCCAATCTTTCCCAATCACCCAGCAAATGGTGGAGGAATAACAAAAGTTCACTGAAGAGCTTAATTTTCTGAGAAAGGAAAACTCCTCTTTGCTGGCACAAAGGAAGATAATTTAATGAAAAAATAATTAAATATCTTGAGGAGGAAGAGAAAAATAGTAGGGATCTGAGCTTCTAGCTGGATGAATCTAGAAATAAGATGAATTCCTTAAGGAATAAGCTAGCAGATGCATAGAGAAAATCAAATGCACTCCCTTCCAATAGACAATCAATAGTACCTGAGAGAACACTATTTGTTTTGAAGCATAGGATCAAACAATTAGATAAAGAATAGAAGGAATGGAAAACAAAACATGTCGATAATATTTGGAAAGTTATAAAGGAGGGAGAATTGGAAGAAAAATTCAAGAAGATAAAATTGATAAATTTGAACTAAAGGCACATGGACTAAGGAAGAACATTTCTATCTTTGAGGGACAAATAAATGAATGGAAGGATAGACATAAATAGGTGCTAATAGAATCCATAATGACAAAAAAATTTGTCAGTAACCAAAAAAATAATATGGTTAGGGGTATCTAATAACTTTCCCTCAATAAAAGGCCATCTATAATTATTTTTGGAATTTAACAAAATTTACAAGGAAGTCAAGAGGTATGTGAATAAAAACCAAGAAGATATACAAAGAAGATATCAAACTTCTAGGATATCCCAAACAATAGTGAAATCTTTGACACTAGATGGTCCAGTTCAAAGTAGTGGGAATTCATGACAGAACAGTTGCACACATGGATATAGAAAGCTGCATTAGCAAATTCAATAGTCTAGAGATCATGAGAAATAAAATGAAGGATTCAAAATCCTTAATACTTCCCTTCTTTAGGACAATTGAAAACATGGCCCAAAATGGTATCCCATGCCCATAGGATACAAATATTAGATTACATTCTGTAGCAGATCACCAAAAAAATAATACAAAACTCCATGCTTGGGCTAATTTATGTATTTGACAAGTCTACCATCCCAAGGGATAATACAAAAATCCATGCTTGGGATAATTTATGTATCTGACAAGTCTACCATCCCAAGGGATAATGAGGTCCTAAATCAACTAATGCCCTCAATTGAGGGCACAACATTGCTGATGGATTTGAATCAAAACTTGGGGGAAGTTGATTACACACCCCAATCCAAATTAGAAAAATCATTCCAGATTCTAAAGCGGGGAAAGAGTGTATCTCCACAAGGATGGGTTAACATGCAGACATGAAATGCCATTGTGGAAAATAGGAAGTAGGGGTAGACTACAGGAAAAGTTGTAACATCCTCTCAAGCCCCTAAAAGGTGACATCTCATGAAAGTAGAAAGATGAATACTGTAAGGTCTAGAGACATTAGAGTATAAAAATAAACCAACAAAAAGGTCATATTTGAGCAAGGATAGCTCACTATATGTTGATTCATACTTTTCCAAAATGCTAATATATCTTTTCAAAACAAAAAATTATCAAGACTTGTGTTGTGTTGTGTTGTATTTTGGGGAACCTCATTACTAGTTTGTTTATTGATTTGATTATATTTTTGCTAAGTATGTATTTTCTTTTTCAAACTATACAATAAAGTTTAAAATTTATATATTCTATTTTTTCAACACTTATAAATTGTTGAATATATATAACATTGTATAAGAACTTGTGTGTGTGTGCAATTTTATACAGTATTGTGTTGTATGGTGGGAAACCTCATTCACTGAAGTGGTTGGAACTAGGCTAAGGATTGCACCCTTGTTGAGGATAAAGTTCACTATCATGTCCCAAATTTGGTATTGGGTCACAATGGCCTAATCACATTGGCCCTATTCATTAGAGTTTGTCAAATTGATGCTAAAGGTCAAATAATTGCCAAGGAGGAAAATTACTAGTTTCCTAGGTTTGGGGTGGAAGCTTTGGGATTTGAAATAATGGGGATAATAAATAATGTTTGAAAATTAGAATGGCATAAATATTTAATAAAGGAGCTAAATAAATACATACAAGTGAAAATCAAAGTGGCATTTGATCATGAAGACACATGGAGGAAGTGGGACCCACATATGGCTAGATTTCCCCACTACACTTGGCATCATTCTCTCACCAATTCGAATTCAAGGTGAATGGTAACATACTTGGGGGAGTCCAAAAGGTATTATTCATTGCATGACTCATCCAAGGTCGAAATATAGAGGAAGAGTAACTCCCATGGAAGAGGAAGAGGCAATTTGGAGCTAGTGAGACACTTGGGCTAGATTCCCTAGCTCTATGACAACAATGATGAAGATGCTATGACACCTATGACACAAATCAAACCTGAAGGCTGACATATGACATATATGACATGTCAGGGCTAAAAATAGACTCCAAGAGGGCGCTCAAGGGTGTTAGGGCAGCTAAGATGCTTCCACATGTGATTTGGTGGAAGTGGGAGACTAAGAATTGTTGTACAAGTGGCGTTCTTTGGAATCTCTTCCCAACCTGAGTTGGCATGAGTCTCTTGGAAGGAATTCGACCCATGGAGGACATTAGAAGTTTATAAATGTCAATAACAAAGAATGAAACCGGCTTTTGATCATTTGTAGAATTTGCAATTGCATTTGTGAAGAGGGAGAGCTAGTGGATGACTAGTTTCTTGCCTTAGCCAATTTCGAGGGTGAAAGATTCCCATCCAAGTTGGTAATTGGAAAGGCCATTCAGACCTTTCATTTGGAGCTTTAATGGAGTCTTTATTTGCAGGTGTAAGCTACAGGGCAGCTCATGGTTTCTTCTATTGCAGCTCACTCCTTCAACCATTTCCAGTTTTGATAGCATATTATTGATCCTTGAGGGAGGGTGTTTTTGGTGAGCTATTGTACTCTTTGGGGAAGATTTTAATGCCCCATTTATTTTTTAATATGAATTAAATACTCTGTTCTTCATCTCCAGAAAGTTTCAGGTCGAAATTCCAAGTAGAAATGTATAAATCTCATTTTTAATGGAAGAACAATGCCATTTCCCCACTACCTTGTTGTGAACCAATGTATTGATGATGATTTCGAATGAATGGATGATTATCTGATGCATTTGTGATTAATGGACTGCCATGGATGTATTTTAAAATTTTCATGCACTGTACTTGAGCATTTGAAGTATTTTTACTCAGTTTAATTGCATTGGGAGAAGAAATAGTGCCATTTCCCCAAGGGTCGAATTGGTGATTTTTGCAGTTGAATGGGAGAGGGTTGGAATAGATATAATAATCAATTAATGGTGCACATGAGACCTTAATAACATCCTTAATACATTACCTACCTCTTTTCATAAATTTGAGTGGCTTTGGAGGCATTTGGGAAGCCATTTTCAGTACTTACCCCAGGGGGATTTGAACCCCAAATTACTAGTAAAATTGCATAATTGGTCTAGAATCTTAAGAGAGTTTGCAGAGGTCTTTTGGTGGAAATATTTCATCCATAAACATCATATTCAAGTTCTAATATCATTCATACACCTTCCTTAAATATTTGAATGCATTTGGAGTCAATTTGAGACCTAGAGACCAATACTAGTCAAAGGAAAATCACTAGTAAAGTTACCTACATTGATCAGAATTGAAAGAGGATTTGCAGAAGCATTTTAAAGGTCCAAAGGCATCCCTGAAACACATATTTATGTTCTAATATCATTCATACACCTTCTCAGAAGATTTGGGATCATTTGGGGCAAATTTGGGACCTAGAGATCAAAACTAGTCAAAGGTCGAAGTAGGGAAAAAAAGTGGAAAATTGCCATTTTGAGAAAATTCCTGACAAGGGACATTACAGTGGTATCAGAGCATGGTCCTTGCACCTGTGTATTAGGTACATACATTCAAGAATAATTGGCATCCATGTATTACTATTATGATGAATCCTATGAGTACAATTCTTATGAGGAATATGCAGATGCTTATGAGCAATATGAAGCAGAATGTGAATGGTATGAGGAAGAGGTGCCATCATGCAACACTTCATACAATTTCAAGAGAAATGAAGATTATTCTTATGACTTTAGATCTGATGAATATGAGTGTGTCACACCAACCAAGGATAATTCTATGAGCGAGTTCCAAAGATGGAGAGAAAAATATAAAATCTTGCCCCAACAATATCAAAAATATCAAGAATATCTTGCTTCAAGCAAAAATACACAAAATGCCATGTCTTTTGAGTACTATGCTGAACATGTTTTTGAAAATAGGCCCAAAAATGAAGATGTGGAGTTAGTGAAGAAAGGTTTATGCCCTTCTTGTAAAAACCCTTGGAGTGAGTATCATATATGTGTGCATGAAATGATGTCCTCCTTGAGGAGAGCTTTTGATATTTATTCAAGAAGAGCTTCCAAATATACTGATCCTAAGGAAAACAAGGGGAAAAATGCATCATATTTCTTGAAGGAGAAAAATGAAGAGACATCACAAGAGCATGAAGAAGATTCTATTGAAAATATGGAAGATCATTTCGAGACACCTTCTAGCTTAGACATGAACCAAAGAGCATCTACTGATGGATGCTTAAACTATGAAGGAGTACCTATTGATGGGTGCTCACACCTCTATGTTGGTGACATAGAGATCACTTTTGAAAGTGTTGTTGCAAGCCCAAGTTCCATTAAGCATGATAATGAATACCTTGTAGCAGTTGAAGAAGAACCAAGATCAACTTCCCCATCACCACTTGAGCTTCATGAAGTTGGTCCAAGCAAAAATGAATAAGATGAGGAGGTTTGTTTGCAAGAGCCTCATTTTCTTGAAGGGTCCTTAAAGATGAATGAAAAGAAGATCCAAGAGTCCCTCAGCATTCTCCATGACACTCGAGCATTGGTGTCAAATTCTTGTTGGAGAGCTACTTCATTGGAGGAAACATCCTTCCTTGAAGACATGGAGAAGATTCAAAGAGTAGTGTGCCACATCAAAGGTAATTTCATGTCTTTGATTTTTGATAGAAACCATTTGTTTGAGCTTAATGAATTGTTACATGATGCATACTTGAATAATAATGAGGATAATCATAAGCTCACAATTCAAAATGAGCAACTTCTTGAATAGTTGCAAGGTACTTGTTTTTCCTCTTATGTTTCAGATTGTCAAATGGTAGATTGTTTGGAGGATTCTCATGACATGGTGGATCATGAGAAATGTGAAAATTTGAATGTTCTTGATGTGTTTGAAGATGAACTTGAAGATATCCAAACACTTGATGTGGTGGAAGAGGAATTTGAATTGTCTCTTGATGAAGGTTATGCAATTTTTAAAGAAGAGCATGATTCCTCTACATTGGAACCAAACTATGACAAAGAGTTCACACTTTTGAAGGAGCTGCATGATACTACCCATATGGATCCTTCCCATGATGAAACTTCTGTACTTTTTGATCATTTGGGTGATTTGGGTCATTCTCCTACATCCTACAATTCCATGTTTTGCAACATTAGTCTCAATGAAGTATGGGTGAAAGGGTTCTTTTTTATGG
Source organism: Larix kaempferi (assembly GCA_027924585.1). Classification (NCBI taxonomy): domain Eukaryota; kingdom Viridiplantae; phylum Streptophyta; class Pinopsida; order Pinales; family Pinaceae; genus Larix; species Larix kaempferi. The sequence continues at coordinate 16,349,553 of BSBM01000757.1, read as the reverse complement.
TGCCACATGAGGAGTATGGAACTCCTAGATTTACATTTTATGATGATATGGTTGGAGCAAATTCTTATTCACATTTGCAGCAGCATCCTTTGTTACTTTATGATGATGCACATCTACATGGATGCACCTATGATATGCATTTGAGTCACTTGAAGACTCATGGTTTTTCTTGCTCAACACTTGATTCATTTGATGTTGGAGGAACTTCATCCAGCACTTGGATGAATATATTTATGATTGGAGAAAATTTTTGTTGGAAGAGACATACTTTGTTATATCTTTATGATGATCACATTCAGGGATGTATGGGTGAGACTTCTTTGAGTCATTTGAAGTCTCCTTGTTTTTTCTGCTCATTATTTGGTTCAGATTTTAGTGGAGATTCTTCATTCACTTCTTGGATGAAAGAATACATGACTGAATATTTTGATGCATATCACATCCTTTTGGAGCAGCTTTATAGGACATGGGATACTCACCTATGTCATTGGAGCAGATTTGATTTGTCACTTGAAGCTTGTATGCACTTGGAAAACGGTGGTCTACTTGCTTGGAGGTATAAGCACTTTCATGATTCTTTGATGAAGCACCTCCTTGATATTCATTTTCATTATGTAGTTATGTACTTTGATGATATATATTTTGTACTCATGATGTTTAGAAGAATGCATACAAGAAAATGGGATCCGGTAATCCTCTTAACTAATGGTGTGGGTTGGAGAGCACTCTTAATTATTGGGGTGCAATACAAGCAATGGGACCCTGGAATAATTTTTATCTCATTGGTTTCAAATTTTTTGGGGAAACAAGAAGTATGGGAGATGGATTTCCCCACTTAATAAAGTGATTTTTATCAGAGTAGTGCAGCAGCAAGCATGGTGGTTCCTCTCTAAAATCTTCATGGAAACTTAAATACTCAAGGTTGGGCAATTCAATGGCAACTTCAAAGAATTATACAGAAAGCGGGTTCTTCAACACCCATGTTTAAAATTGCTTGAGGACAAGCAATATTGGGAAGGGAGGATTTTTCATGTCCCAAATTTGGTATTGGGTCACAATGGCTTAATCACATTGGCCCTATTCATTAGAGTTTGTCAAATTGATGCTAAAGGTCAAATAATTGCCAAGGAGGAAAATTACTGGTTTCCTAGGTTTGGGGTGGAAGCTTTGGGATTTGGAATAATGGGGATAATAAATAATGTTTGAACATTAGAATGGCATAAATATTTAATAAAGGAGCTAAATAAATATATACAAGTGAAAATCAAAGTGGCATTTGATCATGAAGACACATGGAGGAAGTGGGACCCACATATGGCTAGATTTCCCCACTACACTTGGCATCATTCTCTCACCAATTCGAATTCAAGGTGAATGGTAACATACTTGGGGGATTCCAAAAGGTATTATTCATTGCATGACTCATCCAAGGTCGAAATATAGAGGAAGAGTAACTCCCATGGAAGAGGAAGAGGCAATTTGGAGCTAGTGAGACACTTGGGCTAGATTCCCTAGCTCTATGACAACAATGATGAAGATGCTATGACACCTATGACACAAATCAGACCTGAAGGCTGACATATGACATATATGACATGTCAGGGCTAAAAATAGACTCCAAGAGGGCGCTCAAGGGTGTTAGGGCAGCTAAGATGCTTCCACATGTGATTTGGTGGAAGTGGGAGACTAGGAATTGTTGTACAAGTGGCGTTCTTTGGAATCTCTTCCCAACTTGAGTTGGCATGAGTCTCTTGGAAGGAATTCGACCCATGGAGGACATTAGAAGTTTATAAATGTCAATAACAAAGAATGAAACCGGCTTTTGATCATTTGTAGAATTTGCAATTGCATTTGTGAAGAGGGAGAGCTAGTGGATGACTAGTTTCTTGCCTTAGCCAATTTCGAGGGTGAAAGATTCCCAACCAAGTTGGTAATTGGAAAGGCCATTCAGACCTTTCATTTGGAGCTTTAATGGAGTCTTTATTTGCAGGTGTAAGCTATAGGGAATCTCATGGTCTCTTCTATTGCAGCTCACTCCTTCAACCATTTCCAGTTTTGATAGCATATTATTGATCCTTGAGGGAGGGCGTTTTTGGTGAGCTATTGTACTCTTTGGGGAAGATTTTAATGCCCCATTTATTTTGTAATATGAATTAAATACTCTGTTCTTCATCTCCAGAAAGTTTCAGGTCGAAATTCCAAGTAGAAATGTATAAATCTCATTTTTAATGGAAGAACAATGCCATTTCCCCACTACCTTGTTGTGAACCAATGTATTGATGATGATTTCGAATGAATGGATGATTCTATGATGCATTTGTGATTAATGGACTGCCATGGATGTATTTTAAAAGTTTCATGCACTGTACTTGAGCATTTGAAGTATTTTTACTCAGTTTAATTGCATTGGGAGAAGAAATAGTGCCATTTCCCCAAGGGTCGAATTGGTGATTTTTGCAGTTGAATGGGAGAGGGTTGGAATAGATATAATAATAAATTAATGGTGAAAATGAGACCTTAATAACATCCTTAATACATTACCTACCTCTTTTCATAAATTTGAGTGGCTTTGGAGGCATTTGGGAAGCCATTTTCAGTACTTACCCCAGGGGGATTTGAACCCCAAATTACTAGTAAAATTGCATAATTGGTCTAGAATCTTAAGAGAGTTTGCAGAGGTCTTTTGGTGGAAATATTTCATCCATAAACATCATATTAAAGTTCTAATATCATTCATACACCTTCCTTAAATATTTGAAGGCATTTGGAGTCAATTTGAGACCTAGAGACAAATACTAGTCAAAGGAAAATCACTAGTAAAGTTACCTACATTGATCAGAATTGAAAGAGGATTTGCAGAAGTATTTTAAAGGTCCAAAGGCATCCCTGAAACACATATTTATGTTCTCATATCATTCATACACCTTCTCAGAAGATTTGGGATCATTTGGGGCAAATTTGGGACCTAGAGATCAAAACTAGTCAAAGGTCGAACTAGGGAAAAAAAGTGGAAAATTGCCATTTTGATAAAATTCCTCACAAGGGACATTACATTCACCATAGGTCCCCAGCTAGGATAGAAGACTAACAACTCAAAGTGGTTTCTGAACTAAAATTAGAAATTTCCCAAGCTTATACCAAACTCTAATCATCGTTTCTCAGCGTTCAAGGTATCTATGTGATCCTAATATACAGAGAATGACCTAAATCTCATTCATGATAATGTTTTGAACTAGTTACTAGATATCCTATTTCCATAACAATTACGATTTATCCCATACTCACATAATCATAGAAGCCAATAAAGTCATAACAAAAATGAATCTGTTGAATAGGGCTCATGCTAGGGTGGGAATATCATAACAAAAAATTCCTTCCTTAAAGGCTTGTTTAAGGATGCATTGATAAGAGGAAATACTGCCCCTTGGGATGGTAATGGTGACCGCTATAATCAAGGATAATATCAAGAATTATTGAATGGCAAAAGGAACAACGATGAGAAATTTGAAGACATTCAAGACATATTAAATGGGACAACCATAGTTCAATTGCTTTCAGAATCATTTTAGTTGTTAGCTATCCTAAGGATCACATTCAAAAACCCACCACCCTTATCACATGAGCAATTCACAAATGAAAAAATGCTAGTAAATTCCTTGAAGGACCACAAATACTCCAAGATAATTTTTTCATCCCAAGGACAAGTATAAACCTTAGGACAAACCTTAAGGAAAGGTTCCCCACAACAAGGATCCTCACAAAAAGGTTGAAAAGGAGGGAAGGCAATATCAAGAAACAATAAATTAGTTTTCACATGAGCAGTAAACAAAGGGTAGTATCAAGAAGAGTTAGCAACTCTAAAAGGATAATTTGGATTCTAGCAGTACTATCATGCATTACTTGGGAGAGGGACTTTATCAATACTACAGGGTCACAAATAACCAAGCCCATACTAGTTGTGAATAGACAGAAATATCCATGAGATTTAGATCTAATGTTTATGTCAGCCTATAAAACTCTTCATATGTTATTGTAATCTTCTTCTATGAATTCAAATCCTTCTCTAATTATGTAATACTTCTAGATATTAATAAATCTTGAAGCAACCTTCTATTACACCATATTCATGGAATGGATGTGTTGAGTATCAAATGTGGAATGATGATTTCATTTGTATGACTTGATTTCCTCATGGATGTTTGCCTTTTTGAATAGTAAATGAATGTTTCTGCATTTCTAATTAATATGTGAATGTCCTAGTTACCATTGTTATGAGCTTCATCACTATTTAATTATATTTGTATAAACTAGTGAATTCTTAAATGCTTTGTACATTTTGTCACCATGAATTGTAAGATTTGTCCCTAAGGACACCTTACAAACTTCAATATGTTCCATAGTATTCTACATTCACCTCATACTACATTGATAACTGAACATAAACATGAAAATTCCTCTAAAGCAGAAAGTCCAGTAATCATCCTATCCCTTGTCTTGTACATCTACAATATTTTAAATAAAAACAAGAAAACCTTATTTAAAAAATTATTGAGCTCTAAATGGGAATAAATTGAGCTGGATCATGCCTTGGAGAACCTTAGAGAACTAGGAAAAAATATTGAGTTCCATCCAAGAAGCATAGATCTCATATTCAAGCCTTCCTCTTCTATAAGTGTGCCTCCTCCTCCTTAGAGAACCTTAGAAAACCCTTAGAAAAATAATCTTCAAATATCCCATAAAATTCTCAAGAGAACATCTTCAAAAGGCTCCTTACAAGTGCTCCTTCTCTCTCTTCTCTCTCTCTTCTCTCTCTCTCTCTCTCTCTCTCTCTCTCTCTCTAGAATTGTGCACCACTTAAGAGAGGAACTCAAGTGATGATGATATAATTAAATGAGAGTGGCGATCCTCTTATTTATACCATTCTAGGGTTCTTTTAGGGGATCCTTCTTCTTTTAGGGCCGACCTCTTTCAAAGGATCCACAAGGGGGTGTTTACCCCTTCATTCCCCTTTCTTTCTTTACAAGGAAGACACATGCCTTATATTCAATGCTTTCAAGTCCAATCAACCCCTCCCTTTGTTAAGGGCATGGTTAAGCTTCCTCCTCATTATTGCAAGGTGTCCTCCTTTTCGTACAAAATGGTCCCATTGTGTGGTTTCTATATATTTGTTTGGTTTTGTTTACTCTGTAAGTGAGAATGGTACGAAAAATGAGATCGACAACTATGGATTTAACCTCGAATACCAACCACGATTTGTATCCATTCATCTTCCTCTATATAGTCAACACCATGTTTACTACTATCATTTGATCCTTGCATATTTAATGATGTAAGTGTATAGTTTTATGTGTGGGCAATTTGGCTATTGTCGAGCCTTGATTGTTGTCGGATTTTTTGAGAATTTTTTAGAGGAGGGTTTTCAATGGGGTACCTAGCCTAAGCTAGCGTTTGGATTGGCACCATGAGTCCACAACTGTAGGTACTTTCTATCTATTTTCAAATGGATGTCAAAAACTTGTATCACCATTTCATAACCAAATGATGATTAGTTGAAGTGTTAACATTTTTCATGGGATTATCATTAAATCATGTTCAACATTCTTGTATTCCATTAGAGAGAAAAAAGAATTTGGTGGAGGATTAGGTGTTGTGGCCCTTGAGACTATTATATATATGCATCTACGATGGCGCAAATTTTCAAGTTCACCTTGGGGTTCAAGCCAATGCTTTCTTTAGGTAAATTAATAATCCATCTTTGAATAGCTTACTAGGAATATCTAAATATCCCTTATAAATTTTAATAGAGGTTAATTTTTAACAATGAATATATTTTGTAGATACCAAGACTCCCTTTGATGGTTTTTACTAAGTAAGAACATAATCCTTGAACTTCCAATCCTTTTGCATTTAAATTGTTTTTGTTGTATGAGAATTATATTTTTCCATTAACCATTTGTCAATCAGATGGACTGTAGGTAAGATTTGTCGACTTCTATTAAATTATCCATATTAATTACAAGTATAAAATGTATTTTCTTTTAATATGGTTTACTCTTTGTAGTTTCAAGGATTCCTAGAGCTATTCAACCACTAATCTTACCAAGTGTAAACACATTGCTTACTACCACAATTTGTTCTCATATGGTTCCCGTTTGAATGAGATTACCTTCATGATGTTCTAGAATATTCTTATATCATATATGTTTAGATTTTGTAGGGTACTTATGTGCTCATCCTACTAGTTAGAGAGGGTTTCCCCTTACACCGACTGTCAAGGGTTTTAATTTATTTCTTTTGCATTATCTAAAATAAGAGTCGAGTATAAACATGAGGTTATTACCTTGTATTTATTTAGCTTGACCTTATTATAGGGTTTGTTACTTAGACTATTAAGATGATAAGTAAGAGGATTTTCACCCTATCTTCATATGTAATAGTTGTGATAGAGAAGTAATTTCTAGTTTGAGCTTCTTATATAACAAAATAATATCATTTTGTTTCAATGTTAGGATCATAATAACTTGTTTTGAAATCTAGTATGATATCTATTTATCTATTTATAAAATGGGGAAAAAATATGTATTTATTTGTTGTTGTTTCATTTGTTATGTTCGAGATTTTAATAAATAGACCCGATAATACTTTTTTTTTAATGGCGTAGTCGGATGTGGAATATTTTTTTTTAATGGCGTAGTCGGATGTGGAATATTTTTTTTTAATGGCGTAGTCGTCGATTGTTTATTCGGAGTCATCACATGCTTCGTAATTGCTTGAATAGATTTATTATAAAATCTTTGATTAGAAAACTATACTGAGATTATTTGGCTGGAGGCTTGTGCTCAGATTATTTGGCTGGAGGAGAGTTTGACCGGATGTGGAATACTTTTTTTTAAATGGCGTAGTCGGATGTGGAATACTTTTTTTTAATGACGTAGTCGTGGATTGTTTATTCGGAGTTATCACATGCTTCGTAATTGCTTGAATAGATTTATTATAAAATCTTTGATTAGAAAACTATACTGAGATTATTTGGCTGGAGGCTTGTGCTCAGATTATTTGGCTGGAGGAGAGTTTGACCGGATGTGGAATACTTTTTTTTTTAATGGCGTAGTCGGATGTGGAATACTTTTTTTTAATGGCGTAGTCGTGGATTGTTTATTCGGAGTTATCACATGCTTCGTAATTGCTTGAATATATTTATTATAAAATCTTTGATTAGAAAACTATACTGAGATTATTTGGCTGGAGGCTTGTGCTCAGATTATTTGGCTGAGAGACTTGTAAGTGCAGTCAGGCTTTTGTTGGGAGACTTGTGCTCAGGTTATTTGGCTAAGACAGACTTGTAAATGCAATCAGAGTTTTGTTTGGGAGACTTGTGCTGAGGTTATTTGGCTAAGACAGACTTGTAAGTGCAATGGCTTTCTGGAGTCCCGTTTGACATGACCAGTGAAGTGGGAATCTGTTTAAGTTCTTCCAGTGGAGCGCAAGTTTTCAGAAAAAATCTCAGGTGAGGAATTTGCAGATTTCTACTCTTTTGATACGACGGTGTGGTAATCAGATGTCTTAATATATTGCATGGTTTAGTTGGATTTGAAATGCTTGATATAATAACACATTTAAAGTTTGCTGAGATTATTTGGCTGGGATACTTGTAACTGCAATCAGAGTTTGTGATGGGAGACTTGTAAGTGCAATGGCCCTCTGGAGTCCCATTTGACACGACCGGTGGTGGGTTTGGAGAACTGAAGTGGACAACTGTTTAAGTAATCGCTCCTAGTGTAGCGTAAGTTTTCAGAAAAATTTCAGGTGAGGAATTTGCAGATTTCTTTTTTTTTTATATATAATACATTACATGTTTAGTCGGATTTTAAGTGCTTGATATAATAACACATTCAATCACAGACTAGTCTGCAATGGGTAAAACGTATTATATTAAAAGACCCCAAAGATGTATCAAAAGTTGTTAAACTTTGTTCTTATTAGTTCACTGTACAATCAGTTTAGTCTTGGTTTGAGAAAAAGATGGGTTAATCTCTGCTGCTGGGGTTTCTTCTAGGCATTTTCATTTGTGTATTTATTCTTGTCTTGGGAGATTTTGTCAGCAAACATTGGATCCTGTTAATCACATTACCCTTCTCTTTGCGTATATTAGTAGCATTGCATTTTGTTTCAATTGGCACTCCCATTCTGGCCAAGAATAGTTTAATGTATCATCAGATTGCAGTGATTCACACAAGAAAACTTGTTTATGGCACGGGGCACCGGTACACTAGTCACAACTCTTAGATCCTTGACTTTGTAAGTGACCTATTTGGTATCATTGATTTATATGTTCTTATAGAATGTAAATGTCTTTGTGTTATTTTTCCAGACAATATTGTATTTTAAATTTTGTATAATTTTCATTTTGTCTAGTTGTTCGCTAAGTTTTGGATTCTGCAAACTGTATGTCTTGCTGTGTGTCTTCGTTTATGTTTTTTACTCAACTGTATTTGACGTACAAGTGGTTACCCTTCCAAGAGGGATCGAAGATGGGCTAACTGGAAATAATGATATTTTTAAATGAGGTAGTATTTTGCTTTTACGAGCTAGATGAAGATGAACTATGATATTTTTCTTGGTCATCTTCCATTAGTTGGGTAGTTATGTTAGTTGGGTAGTTATGAAGATGGGCTAACTTATGTAATGATATTTTTATAGATTTATAGAAAGTTGTAGGTTATACACAAGACTGGAACAATTAGCATTGGTTCGTTGTTGGTTTTGTTAGAGAAAATTACGATTCTTTACATGTGGAATAAATTTTTAAAGAATCGAAAAGAATTAATAATGTATGCAGTCAGGATCATATCTCCAGCCATTGATGCTGCTCACACTCTGGCTTGAGATTTTGCTTGAGACAATCCACATCTGTCCGATACCTCTTCCGTCCTATAGATCAAAACAACAGTTCTGTATGGCATTTCCAAACTCTGCTCACTCTGGATTGATGGTGTAAAAAACTGAAGGAGATTGAGTTCGCGAGCTTGGGGACCAAACATAAGTCTTTATAGCCCAGCTTCCATCAAGCTTCTTTTGGCTATGTGTCAATTGTTCCACAGATCAAGGTAGAGAACTGTTGAAGGAGTTATGGACCATTCCAGGAGCTCTCAACGAGAAATCAGTTATGGACCATTCCAAGAACTCTCAACCAGAAATCAGTTATATAAAGATTGGTTCTTTTATTTAGATGGCGTCGGCTTGTTGCAGTATATATCAAGTGCCTCCTTCCTCAAAGAATCAACTCGTGATTAGTTCAGCCTCTATAAAGCTGCCTATCTACTAGAATCTAGCACTGAGATACCATGCCTTAGTCGTTATTGTTTTTTTAAGAAAAACAAAGTTAAAGTTATTATGACCGTAGTAAATCGCTGGTTTAAATTAAGACTTGATGTCTAGTGGTATTCTCCAACCGATCAACCTGTGATCACGCTCTTACTCTACAATGACCTGTGATGTGAGTTTACAATGACCTTAACTACGCTTTGATTGTTCATAGTTCCCCGTAGTTAGCGCGCGGATATCCCTTTAAAGAACCCTGGCGTTTTAAATTGATGTCTCTGTCTACCTCTGGCTAAAACTTAAGGCTTGGGATTCTGGATCTAGCTCTAAGTCATTTATTAAATTAGTTGGGTAGTTATGAAGATGGGCTAACTTATGTAATGATATTTTTCTTGGTCATCTTCCATTATTTGGGTAGTTATTAATCTATTCTCTTTAATGTTTAACAAATAATTAGCTATTTACTTCTGGCTAAAACTTAAGGCTTGGGATTCTGGATCTAGCTCTAAGTCATTTATTAAAGTAGTTGGGTAGTTAGGAAGATGGGCTAACTTATGTAATGATATTTTTCTTGGTCATCTTCCATTAGTTGGGTAGTTATGAATCTAATCTCTTTAATGTTTAACAAATAATTACATTAGATTAATATTTAACAAATAATTACAAAATATTAATGGATCTCAACATATTGTCAAATGATGTCTTCTTTGATAAGGTAAAATTTGGAAGAACAATATTTTATTAAAATAATTATGAAATATGTATTTAAATATAATTATTTTTACAACTTTTCAATCATTGAAGAGTTGGATGAATATATCTTTGGTAGTCTAATTATTTTCTTTTGGCACCATTGGATATGACATCCTTCCTCTTTTGTTAGAGGGTATTGTTGTTTTGCATGGGTTTGTTGTTGCTTTAGGGATCATTATCTCTATGGATTAGGGAGTGTCCTTTTGAGGTCAAAACTTCCCTCTCTCCTTTATTTTTATGAAGGGCTCTAAGACACTTAGAGAATAACATAGATTGGAGTTAAAAAGATTATCCTTTCGTGATTTTTAATTATTTGATTGTGTACATAGTTCCTTCTTTTTATTGTTTTGTTCAAGGTTCATTTGAGAATTAAGGTGTTTCAAAGTAGGTGAAGGAGCAACATGTTGATTGTTGTTTGTAAAATGCCCATATGTACGTAGGTATTGCACTTAAAAGGTAATTTATAATTGTCCAATTTTCGGAGGAAAGTTCACATGTCCAACTATAAAAGAATGGACTCTAGAAGACCTTTATCCCGTGCAAATTCAACACTATGCAAGCACATGAATATTGTCATTCCTTTGTGTTGGAATAATGTAGAAATACTAAGGATTGGGTTGAGGTGTACCTTCTATAACTAGCATGTCGAGGTTTGAGATCCACATCTTATGGATCTAGTATCTGGTTTGTTATGATGGTTGTCATCTATATATTGTAACTATTTCTCATTATTAATTGGTTTCACACCATTCCTGTGTGTATGAGAGTGAGCCTTTGTGCTCTGGACTCTCTTGCCTCTCTATGTTAAGTTAATATGGTATCAGAGCCGTGAGGTTGTGAGTTGAGGCATTGAGAAGAAAGTTGTGGTGCTTTGATTCATGCTGTGGGTGCACTGAGAGAACGTTGCCCAATCATGGTGGGGCGAGAGAGGCAAAACGCTGCCCAATCAAAATAAGAGAACGTTGTTCAAATCGTATTACGAACTGCCCAATCTTATCGGTCTTGTCTAATCTGTTTTCTCGCTGAAAGAGCTCGCTGAAGGGAAAACACTGCCCAATCTGAACTAAACGTTGCCCAAATAATTGTTCAATAGGAACTTGAAGAATTTTCTTGCTTGTCTCCATTAGAGAACAGATCGTTGAAGGAGATCACATCAACCATCTGTTTATTGATTGATGCTCACCTGGAGTCATATGATTCATTTCCTTTCTGATCCTCTTTAAATTGGGAGAATGCTTCTGGGAGAAGATCGCTTGTTTCCTAATAGCAGTTCCTGAGATCGCTGCCAATATTTGGTGAATATTGCGTGTAGAGTCTGCAGTGTGGAAGATTGAAGCTGTGGTTGCTTCTGACATTGGGAAGAGAACTCTGTTGTGTGACAGTAGCTAAATTTTTTTTTTGCTGCCTTCAAATTGGGTGAAGGTAAGATGGAAAATCCACCTTTAGTTGATTCCTACATTAATGAAGCTTCTAAATTGAATGGTGAGAACTATGTCAACTAGAAATTCAAGCTAATGACCATCCTTGAAGCATTCAATGTGTGGTCGATTTTGATCGGTGATGAGCAGAAACCTACAGTTCCTGCGGTGGTTCCCGAATGGAGCAAGAGGGAAACTAAAGCCAAGGTGACGCTACGGATGTCAATGAAAGATAACATAATTCATCACATCAGAAACTGTGAGACGTCTATGGAGACATGGGAAATGCTCAGAAGCTTATATGAAACAACTCATGCAAATCAGGTATTGTTTCTGAAGTCCAAATTGTTGTCAATCAAAATGGAAACAAATGAAGGGGTAAGTAAATTTATTTCTTGCATTAAATATCTCAGTGATAAATTGGGAGATATAGGTAAGATAGTATGAAGCACTGATCTAGTAACGATCATGCTAAAAGGTTTAGTGCCAGATAACAAAGTGTTTATTTCAGCACTTGCAGTAAGAGAAAAGCCCCCGAATTTTGTAGAACTCACAGGTATTCTCATACAAGAAGAATAAAGGATGAAGAATTATGATTTGGATGCTCAAGGTTCAGATCTCGCACTAATGGCAAGAGGATGATATACACAGAGACAAGCCATGGAACAGAGACAAAGGAAAACCATGGAACGGAGACAGAGGCAAATCTCATACAAAACAGACAGGTATGGCTCAGACTGATTCTGATAGAAATGAAATAGAATGTTATTATTGTGGCAAACCAAGACACCTCGCAAGAGATTGTTATCAGAAGAAGTATCATAGAAATAGAAACTGCAATGGAAATCACAATGGGAATTTTGCAAATGAAAATACCTCTGAAGTTAATGGATTTAAAAATCTCAGATTGTTCATTTTTTAAGCTTCTTTGTCCGCTGATACGAATGATGAGAATGCATGGTTCATAGATTCAGGCACATCTACTCATATGTCTTGTAGGAAAGAATGGTTCGATGAATATCATGAAAAGATAGATGGCACTCATATTTATTTGGGTGATAACAGGTCGCACAAAGTGCAAGGTTATGGAATAATAAATGTGAATTTACCTGATGGTCAATTGAAACAAATCTATAATGTCATGTAGGTAACTAGTATTAAAAAGAATTTAATATATGTTTCTGCCATAACTGAGTATGACTTGAAAGTGGAGTTTGGTAAGCATCAATGTCATATTAAAGATATTTGAGATCATTACAGGATTGTAGTTACAGGTTCAAGGTGTGGAGGATTGTATAAGTTGGATGTGAGCAAAGGCAGTCATCAAGCATTAGTATCCACTGTAATCACAACAGAGGAACTTTGGAATCAAAGGTATGGGCACATTAACCATAATGATCTTATGTTGCTTCAGAAGAAATCTATGGTTGAAGGTATGCCTGTAATAAAGAATGAACATATAGAATGTAGTGCATGTGCACTTGGAAAACAACATAGAGATGAATTCCCAACACATCAAGAGAAAAGACAAACTAATTTGCTTGAGTTAATCCATTCTGATGCATGTGGACCTATGCAAACCAGATCACTAGGTGGTGCATGGTATTTTTTTAATCTTTGTTGATGAAAGATACAGATATACGTGGGTCTATTTTGTAAAAAGAAAAGGTGATGTCTTTGAGTACTTTAAGGAATTCAGAACCATGATTGAAAATCAATCAGGCAAATGCATTAAAATCCTCAGATCTAATAATGGGGGTGAATATGTTTCTGGAGCATTAAAGAAGTACTGTAAGGATCATGGAATCCAACAACAATTTACAGTTCCTTACACTCCTCAGCAAAATGGAGTTTCTAAGAGGAAGAATAGAACACTGGTAGAATGTGCACGTAGCATGCTCCAAGGTAAGAACATCTCAAATGGTTTTTGGGTTGAAGCTGTCAATACTGCTGTATATTTGAAGAATATCAGTCCAACAAAGAAATTAGACCTTCAAACACCTTTTGAGGTCTTTCATGGGAACAAACCTGAAGTTAGACATCTAAGAATTTTTGGTTGTAAAGCTTTTGCACACATACCAAAAGATGAGAGAAGGAAGTTAGATGCAAAATCACTTGAATGTGTCTTTGTTGGATATTGCAATGATCATAAAGCTTATAAGCTGTTCATCCTAGCTCTCATAAGTTAATTGCAAGCAGAGATGTGGTGTTCCATGAACATGCAAATAAAAGTGATAAAATTGAGCAAAGGCATATTCTTACTGACAATGATGAATATGTTAAATTAAATTCTATAGTCTAAGAGCAGGAATTGGAGCCGTTGCAATAGAAGGAGTAGGAACATAGCGAAAGCAACAGAAGCAGTGAAAGCAACATGAGTACTTCTATCAATTCAGATGAAGATACAACAAAAAGCAGAAGGATAATGGATGGAACTTCTACAGGCAATGTAGTACCAAGAAGGTCAACAAGATAGATTTGTCCTCCTACAAGGTATAATGACTATGCTTTAATGACTAATGTAATGAATGTCAATGAACCAATGAATTATAAACAAGCCAAAGATAAAGAAGAATGGGTTGAAGCTATGAATGATGAATATAACTCTATTATGAAGAATCAGACTTGGGAACTAACAGAGTTACTAGAGAATAAGACACCCATAGGATGTAAATGGTTGTTTAAATCTAATGGTAGCATTGACAGTTTTAAAGCTAGATTAGTCGCAAAAGGTTATGTTGAAAAGGAGGGAATTGACTTTGAGGATACTTTTGCACCAGTAGCAAAGTTAAACACAATTAGAGTTCTGGTTGCATTGGCTACAACACATAACTGGAAAATCCATCAATTAGATGTAAAATCTGCTTTCTTAAATGGTGAATTAAAAGAAGAAGTGTACTTAGTCCATCCTGAAGGCTTTGTACACAAAAGGACAGGAGCATCTTGTATGTAAATTAAAGAAAGCTATATATGGAATGAAACATGCCCCTAGATCATGGTATATAAAGATTTATACCTTCTTTAATCAGAAAGGGTTTGTGAAAAGTAAAAGTGATCCTAACCTTTATGTGAAGAAAGATAAGGAAGGAAATGTTGGTTTAATATCTTTAGATGTGGATGATCTCATCATTACAGGAAATGCATGTAAGTTGATTGTAGAAATAAAAAAATCAATTGTCACAGGAATTTGAAATGAAAGATCTTGGAGAATTACACTATTGCTTGGGACTTGAGGTTTGGAAAGAATCTGGCAAGACTATGATCACTCAAAGTAAGTATGTGAGGGAAATATTGAAAAGAATCAATATGAGTGATTGCAAAGCATCATTGACTCCTTTAGAAAAGAATTTGAAGCTGTGCAGTGAAGATGGAATGAAGGATGTAGATGGTACTTTGTATCGACAACTGGTGGGAATTATCTCACTACTACAAGGGCAAATATATCATATGCAGTCAGTGTTCTTAGTCAACTTATGGATAATCCAAATGAAATCCATTGGAAAGCTACAAAGAAAGTCCTTATATATCTGAAAGGGACAATGAACTTTGGTCTTTTATATAGTGACAAGTTTGATGTTCAATTGGCAGGTTTTTTTTATTCTGATTGAGAAGGAAATCAAGATGACAGAAGATCTACTACAGGATATGCATTCAACATTGGATCCGGGGTCGTATCATGGAGCAACAAGAAACAACCAATTGTTTCTTTATCATCCACAAAAGCTGAATATAAATCCATGTCTAGTGCAACATGTGAAGCTATCTGGTTGAGGAGGATTCTAGAAGATGTTGGTAAAAAGCAGATAGAACCAACAAAAGTACATTGTGACAATCAAAGCGTAGTTAAATTGGAACACAACCCAGTTTATCATGCAAGGTCAAATCACATTGAGCTGCAACATCATTTTGTCAGAGAAAAGATTGAGTCTAAGGAAATTGAACTTATTTATTGTAAGACAAGTGATAATGTTGCTGACATATTTACCAAACATGTTGGCAAGATTCACTTTGAAATTCTTAGGCATAAATTAGGTGTTGTAGAAAATCGATTTCTACATGAAGGGGGTATGTTGGAATAATGTAGAAATACTAGGGATTGGGTTGAGGTGTACCTTCTATAACTAGCATGTAGAGGTTTGAGATCCACATCTTATGGATCTGGTATCTGGTTTGTTATGGTGGTTGTCATCTATATATTGTAACTATTTCTCCATTAATAATTGAATTGGTTTCACACCATTCCTGTGTGTATGAGAGTGAGCCTTTGTGCTCTGGACTCTCTTGCCTCTCTGTGTTAAGTTAATACTTTGTCTATGCCACTTCAATGAACTTCCCAAAATAATCATTGATATCCTGTAGGGTAGCTTTGTCATTTGGATCTTATGAAATAGGGGCTTGAGTGGAAAAGTAAATCCAAATAAATCTAGATTTTTTTTACACATGAAGAAGAATGCCAAAATCCCTCTTCTATATGCAAAAATGGAGAATTGTCTCTGCTGATAGGGATTATTAGAATGTTTGTTGAGTTGGTTTTCTTCATGTAAGGATATACAAACTTATGATTGCTTAATGAAAAATAGTCAAATATTTGTTTTGGAAACAATTATAGGTATTAAAATTTGCACATGGTGTGGATCATAATTGGTGTCAAAGCACTTGTGATCCTCCTTTCGATTAGGATATTAACTCTTTGTTTCTCTTTTCTGATCCGATTTTGGTTTTGGCATTTTCCATCAAGAAATCCAAGGACTTGATACTTGAAAGAAGCCACTATGTATTTCAAGGCAAGATCAATAGATCTTGTGAAATTCCAGAGGTGACATCTCCACTTCATTGGTTTTCATCTTCTGTTCTAAGCTTGCATCGAGATCATTTATTCCCATTTTTTCTACGCTTTCGATTGTTCAAAGCTTGGAAGGGGTTTGAAGTTCGAATGCTTGAAGTAGGTCATTTTGCTATGTGTAGAGTAGAGAAGCACAACACTGTAGGGAGATTCAAACATACACCTTTGGAATCTTAAAGAATTTTCATTAAAAATGTACAAATGCAATTCATTAGACACTTAAATGCCTTGGGGTATATTAGATATTTAGCTTTGTTTTGCATGATAATAAATGTTGAAGTGTTCTTATTGTTTCGGATTTTCGATTCAAACCGACGGGAAAAAGCCTAAATGTGTAGGCATAACACAAGCTTTAGGTATGGGATCATGGGATTAAAACAAAGTAGTTTTGAGAGTTTTTATAAAGGGATTCAAAGATGGAGGTTTCATCTTGTTCACCATCATCTTATCACCTCCTTCTTTAAATTGTGAAAAATAAGGTGAATATACTGTAGGTATTGGGAGATGTAGGATATGGGCTATAAAAAGGGTATCTAGTAAAAACAACTTTTAAAATTAGAAAGATGTATTGAGATGGAGGCTCAACAAAAATATTTTGGTAAGTATTTATTAACATCCAGTGAAATTAGGGGTATTCTTTAATATCTCATTTGCAAGCGCTATGGCATAGTTTCACTGAGTGAAGACTCATTTGGTTGAAACAACATTTTTCATGGTGTAAATGACAACTCCACCTCACACTCTTCCATAGAGGAAGTCGTTTGAACTTGTAATCTTGAAAAATACGCAGTGGACAAATTCGAGCATGTTTGTGGTTTTTTGTAATCATTTGAAAAGCAAGTAATTTGACCTAAGTATTGACTAAAGTAAATCATTAATGTTGAAGCATGGATGTGGATTGCACAATTTTCCCAGACTTGAAGTAGGCCTTAATTGATGAACAAATTGTTTTCAGTTAACTTATTTTCCTGTTAACTTCAAAATCACTTGAAGTGGGCCTTATTTATGAACAAATTGTTTTTAGTTAACTTATTTTCGTTTTAACTTCAAAATCATGCTTATTGTTGTTGTGGGAGATTGAAATAGCAATTGTATGGTGTAACCCATGCTTACCATCACTTATGTATACCGATCTGTGCATGGTTGAAAGTTTCATCAAAGTTATCCCCTAATTCCGCCATCCAAGGGGATGTTGGTGAATTAGATTGGACGACAAAATCATTCCATTGCTAAATTCTAAATTTTCATTTACGATTTATAATATGCTACATATTCTTTCGTTTAACTAAGTAATGTTAAAAAGTGAATATCTTTAGATAAATAAAAGCTTCATAAAAACAGTGTATTGTATTTGTATCTTCTCATAATTTTTAAAAACTATTGACATGAAAAGAGATCCTTCATAAATGAAATCCTTTTTTCTTCAAAGCTCTTTGCTTATCTCTTTTAAAAGACATTATAAAAGATATATTATTGTAAAGGAGATCATCATATCCATATATATAATTTGGCAGGAAAAGAGAGCTTTCATAAATAAAATCTTTTTTCTTCATAGCTCTTTCCTTATCTCTTTTAAAAGACGGTATAAAAGATATATTATTCTAAAAGAGGTCATCATATATAGTTTAGTTGGAAGGGGTTTTTTGTAATTTTAACATATTTTTCAAGAAATCAAGATTGTATCAGTATGATAACAACAACAACAAAAAGCCATGGTAATTGTAAAGGATGGCATAACTTGTCAATATCAATTTTCCTTTAGTTGAGAAGGATATCAATATCTTTGATAGTAAGTCATCTCCCCTATGCAAAAAATGAGAGGTGTCCATCTATGATGGATCAAACAATACTGAAGTGTTTGATAACTAGATTTTGGACATGGGCAGTTGGGTCAAGTGCAATCTGGCCTTTAATGATGACAAGGTTCCATTTGCTAAGTTAAATTTTATTGGTCTTGCCAGGATGTTTGTTGTCGAACGTGCGACAAATCAAAACCTCGTCACCCCTTGGACTAGGCCTATGGAAATGCTCAGTCTTTCCTTTTATCCTTCCAATAATAAATAGGATATTTAGGTCAAGTGGCTCCACTTGGATCAAGGGTTAAATAAACTTTTGTTCTAGATTTGCGGTCCCATGTTTATTCAAGGCGTTTCAAGGAATCTTGTGTACTTCCTCCTCCAACATTTACTTTATTCTCTCATTGAACTATGTTTCCTTGAGACACTACTTCAGGAGGACATTCTACAATTTCATAGTTTTTCACTTGTTACAAAGTTCTATCCTTGCTTGTAATTTCAGAGTTGGTAGCCTCTTCTCACTAGTTCATCACCTGAAGCTTCCCTTCAAGTTCACAATGCATTTTTCCATGATCTTCCAAATTAGTTGAGCATCCACGATGTTGTTAGCAAATATAATGACTAAGATATTATTCTTGATTATCAACTTGGATGCTCAACTAATTTGGAAGATCATGACAAAATGCATTGTGAACTTGCTATATATTTGGGCCCAAAGACCACAAAGGACAAACTACATCAATAAAGAATAATGTTGCTACTTGCTAGAGGAGTTATGGTCAACATCTCCAGCATTAGATGGGATATGGATTGGTTGTTAATGTCAATGTCTTTGATATGGATTCATTTTTCATGTCCACATCTTGTAATCCCTAGTTGTTGAAGGAGCTCCATCTCGACGACGTAGGTACAAGGTATTAAAGGATACGGGTTAGAGCTAAAAATTCTCTACCACCAAAAAAACATAAGCGCACACACAAACACAGAGCAAACATCGGAACCACATAATTTTTTTTCATTCACCCATCTATCTAACCATTAAATAAAATTACAAATCGTCTATGTATACATAAATGAACTATTTTCATAGCAACTGGAATTTTTCTTCGGGCCGAAAACTATTAAAAACACTATGACAGACCACAAACAAAACCATGCTCTGATTACTCATCGAGATCCACTATTAGTGTTTCCTTTTGGGACTTCATTTTAACCAGTCAATACAAACCTTTGAAATTTTTCCACGTGTCACATTGTGACTGGCTGTCAGGATCGGCCTTTCATCCTTTTCATTATGTTCACATATTGTTCACACCAATACAGAACTTCGATATGCTGACACATGTCCCCTTTAGGACTTCTTCATCAGCTTCAACTCTGTTGCGCTACTCAACAACTCCAATATGACATGCACGATGAACTATTAGGGTTTTTCCATTAGCCTTTCACATTTTCTCCTCAATTCAGACCTTCGATACATATTCTTTGATATATCACCTCTGCTCCTTCAAGGTTTCCACTACTGAACACACTTGCATATTAACCTTTGCAATGTAGACTCTGATATTTCGATACATGTCCTGTCATACCTTCCCATCGAACTTCCTTCCAATGCACACTTAATACTTCATCGATCTGCTAGGTCCAATACTTTGTCGGACTTGTTCCATCGAGACTTCTCTTTTACATACTAGTTGACACCTCCGATTAAACTCTCTCACACCCTCTCGGTTGTTGCCACATGTCATCTTTTGATTTGCTGTTGGGATTTCTCCATCGAGGCTCTCGATAAGCTCCTCGACACATAACCAAAAATTATTCTTTCCTCCACGGTTTCTGCTAGGTGACTACATCCAGTTGCGTTGAAATCGGTAGATGAGAAATTAAGTCCTATTCAGAAAAAAATGGCACTATAACTCTTTCCTACAAAAATATTCATTGTGATTGAAGACACTTATGTAGTTTGAATCCGATATGATATAAACTGATCATGATCTCATTACTTATTTTCAAAACACCTTTAATGCATTTATGAACCACCTTGCTGCTGATCGATTGAACTGATTGATGGCTAAACTTCCATGATTCCTATCCGACTAATTTGATCTAACTAGGTAGATCTCGAGTGCTACAACTGCTTCACTACGCTAACTTGACTTAAATTCTCTTTTTCATGGGTTTGATAAGTAATTACTCCCAACATTCTCCCCTTTAATTATTTCTTCAACAACTTCACCTTCATTGTCAGCTTCTTCTGCAAATTTTCACTGCTACTGAGCGATATCACCTCAACTCTTCTTAAAGATAAAAAAATTAGCTATGATGCTACAACATACAAAAATAAAATAAAAACACATACATGCTTACAAGCTTATCAAAACATCAAATACATGACAAAACATGCCTACTGGTCTTATTCTCATCTAGGATTATATAATGATTCAAAATTTTTTAATAATTCAATTTATTTTTCTTCTGCAGGCTCCATACCTGAAACTCTACGATTCTTCTCTTCCCCTTCCACTTCCAAGCCTCCTTGGATGCTTCCGGTCTTCTTCCTAGGTTATCTTTTTATTTCATTTCATGACCGTTGTGCTTTCTTGGAATTCTTTCATGATTCCATCTCCGAGATTTCTCCATAATTGCTGCTAGCAGCTTGTTCATCTCTCATCTCCACTCTTGATATGCTCTCAATATCATGGTCTTAATCCATATACACAACCCTTGCAATTTCAATACTGTGAGTCTTCTTAGACATAGTCATATCAGTGCGGTCTAACCCTAAACAAACACAAACAAAACACTTATTAAAGAAACCATAGTCCTCTGTAGGGTCCTTCTTCTTCTCCTTCTCTTGCATATCTCCTGCAAGTATTCTTTCTCCAATATGCAGTCTGGTTGCCACATTCTTCAACTCATCAATCGCTTTATCTTCATTATAACTTTATTTATCTATTTATGCAAGTTCATGAATGACGTGCATTCCATTAATGTTTTCATTATTCTTCCATGGACTTTGCATTTGGTCCCTACTCTCTACCACATCAACTGCATTTTCCATGGTAGTTGTTGCATTTCTCTTTGTACCCTCACATAGGTTATATTCCAACCCACTAGTTTCATTGCTTTCCTTAGAAAGACACTCAATAATATTTGCAACTATGTCCTTTGCATTCCTTCTAATATCCTAACTATTGTCTTTTCTTCTACTACTCATGATATGGTAGTTTCATCTTCACTTGACCTCGACTGATATGCAACCACTCCTCAAGGGAACTTAGCTCATGATTTTTCAAGTCCCCATTTTTATAGCACCATGGAGCAATGACTATCCCGTTATATTCCCATGGGTTCAAGTGGAAATTAATTAATTAATTAGGGAATTAATTTTGGCCTATAGTTACCTTCTGCATGGGGGGTTCACTAGCCAGGCAATATCATATAACGTCCGTTCATATTGGGGGTTTGAATACTCCTAAAAACCTCAAAAATATATTGCCTCGTATTAAAGGGTCAAGGGGATATTTTTAATTTGACATGGTAATATAAATATGGGGGTTATTTTATTTGGGTGGGCTGAGGAATAACCTCCAAATCGTGAGATGTATACATACCTTCAAATCATGGGCTCAATTCATACCTCCAAATTGCAGGTTGGATTCATACTAGTCCTATTTTTTGTGAAAGAATAACCTCCAAATCGTGGGCTAGATTCATACCTCCAAATAATGGGATGGATTCATATTAGTCCTAACTACTGTTAAGGAATAACCTCGAAATCGTGGGCTATATTTATACCTCCAAATCATTGAACCTATAAAGTCTTTTTTTTTTTAAGAATAATTTTCTTCATGAATGGGATTTATCTAAGCTTTCATTGGCCCCGGGGCCATGAAAATGGGTAGTAAAAAAACCAAAAGAAAATAATAAAATTCATAAATGTGATCTTCCCCTTGATGAGATGTGCTCTTAAATTCCTAGTCAATTGTGCCTCCATCCATAAATGTGTTCTATCCTTTTAAATTCCTAGTGTTGCTTGAATAATTTAATGTGATATGTGCCTCCATTTGGTTGTTGAGGTTCACATTTTTATGGTGCAAGCAATTTTTCCATCCATATTTTGTCACCCATTGAATTCCTCGGGGGGCCTTCATAGTTTGCTACATTTATTTTATACCACTCGCAGTTCAGTTGGGAAGGAAATGTTTGGGAAACTCCTGGCTCCATTGTTTTTTATATTTATATTGAATTATGGTGCTCCTCCATAGATGCGTAAATCGACCTATACAAATTTTCTGCGGGTTTAAATTTTTTACTCAGTTGAATCGAACTCAACTATTGAACTTATTTTTTCATTTTTGCATAAAGCAAGATTTACATTTCCATGGCTATTACAAATTAAAAAAAGACAAAAAAAAACAATCATCCTCTAAAAGCATGTCTTAAAAAAAGAAACTTATTTTTTATGCACATAAGGGCCAATCATGTAGAATAAATAAAAATAATAAAGAAAAAAAACATAGTCCATCTCTTAGATATATGCATACCTTCCTTTGCATTTGCTCTTAAACATCTATATATACTTTTCTTTTGCAAAAAAAAAAACAAAAACAAAATAGGATTGGGAGAACTCCAAAGCTCAATGGTTGTTTCAATCAAACCTTGATCCACGACAACCAAGAAAAGTGAGATCAATCTTTCTTGGCTCACTAGAACCAAGAAAATTTAGATCAATCTTTCTTGACTAATTATTTCATTCAACTTTTTGTATTCTTCTTTAACATTTTCACATTTCTAGTTAGGAATAGTTGTTAAATTGAGTTATATTTGGCACATTCATAACTGTAATTTTAATTTTTATATGCAAGGCATCTGTCTTAACATTGTATTATAATTAACATGAACATAGGTGAAAATCTAAATCCTTATTTGCATACCCTATGTGTTATCGTTACCATGAAATGGCATCATATAAGTTTCACCATCTCTGCATCTTTATAAATATTGCATGCTTCAAACTTAATAATGGATATTTTTCCCTCTCCTATAAAGAGAAATAAAACTAGACATAACCCAAGAAAAGGTAATTAAATGTTGTTAATTTCCTTGCTTGCAAAAATAAATGTATAGGAAGTGGAGGCAATTCATTACATCTTATGAATGAACAAAATCCAAGCTGCTATGCATATGCTCATATGGTGTTATTGGAAAGTAAGAGGAATTTTTCTATGTTCATTTGGGTTCAAAAATCAACGATGTTTGTTTTGATAGGAAGGTAGGGAAGTCCATTCACAAAAGGGTTTCAATTTGACATTTTCATGGAGTTTAATTTATAAATCTTATAGAAATCATGAGCTCTCTATGTTTATACTTGTATTTACATGATATAAAATTGGTAGATTGACAGGATATTGTGTGAAACATCTACAATTCTCATCTTTTCTAAGCACTGCATTGACTATTGGGCTATGAGTCTTTTACATTCTTTGCTACATTGATCTCTTGAATGGGTTTCCTTTTATGCATTTTCACTTCCCCTTTACTATTTCATTGGGTCTTCCACTATCCAACGCTACAAATTGAACAGTCACCCCTGCAATCCTGGTGAGATCATTATTAGAATTACACTATTATTTTATTTAGCATCTTGTTTGCTTATACTCAGATGCATTAGGGATCCTATTTGTTACAACTTTATAATATGATATAAAATGGGTGTTAAAAATGGGTTGATAAAAATGGATACCTACAGTATAAGGTGAAACTAGGTGTTTTCTTAATTGGAAAGGTATATTGGGAGGGGGATTCAACAATAAAATTTTAGGAGGAATTTTCCAATATTTACTGAAATTAGGGATATTCTTTAATATCCTGTGAACGATCGTTATATGTAACAATTTCACTGAGGGAACCCCTGGTGACCTTCTATAATTAAATCAAATCATGAAAGGGTGATGTAAGGCCACAATTTTGAATATTTAACTTTATAATATTTGTTCATGAGTTGGAATTGATCTAGGTGGCTCAATAGGGCACATAGGAATATGGATAATACATATGAGTTGTATCCCTCAAGAAATATGGAGAAAAACATCTAAAAATATGGAAAAACAACTAAAATTAGGAAAAGCAGCTAAAAAGTGGAAAGGCAGAAGTTTCTAGATTTTTTCTAATAAAGGAAGATAAAGGATTAGTAACTGCTAAGAAAGAAAGAAAGGAATATAGGAAATCTTTTCCTAATTTTGAATTAGAAAGGGGGGGCTAACTTCTATTCTCTCATTAAAATAATATTAATTATTATTTTATTGATATTTTCATGATAAAACTCTAGAAGGAAATATAAGGTAAATGAAGAGTTATAAAAGAGGTGTGAGCACCCCAATTCACATATTTTGGCCATTTTTCATTTGAATTGAAGAGCTCTGTGCTTTTCATAGCTTGGGTGATGTGCCTCTTGCTAGAGTTGAGAGATGTGCCCCTTTGCAACCAGTTATCTAGTTGAGATATTGTGAGATCCTTCGGATGAATATTGAGGGAGAGAACACTTAGTTCTTTTCATAGAGATTCATGCGGAATTTACTATAGTATTTTAGCATGTTTTTTAGCATTTTAGAGTGATATGGTTTCATTTTTGGAGTAAGTGGTAGAAACAACTAATTTTGGTGTGGATTTCCAATGACTAGCTAGTGTGTGTAGTTTTGTTGATGGTGGCGCACTTGCATGAAAGGGCAGTTGTTCTGGAGCTTATATTGGAAAAATATACATCTATATAAGGTCATGGACATATCTTAGAGGTTGAATTGTAGGTATGAAGATAATTTTACCCAAGAAGAGTTCAAGTTGTATGCAGTGACATGCCCCGTTCTCAAGGCAATTTTCCTATCTTTCTTCTTACTCTTATGAGCTTCCTATTTTCAGTCCTATATTGAGTTTTCTGCAGAATAGAAAACCTTTATGTTGTATTAGATATAATCTATGCATAAACAGTAATAAAAGTGTGCCCTTCCTTCCTTTTGCATCCATTCTCAATGTTTACATGCTCCTGTGTGCAAATCACTGCTAGTATTTGACATATCTTAATGGTGGCTAAACTCCTCTATAAATTGTGCTTCTAATAATCAATATGAAATTACATACAATCAATGTGGATGTAATAGGACCCTGCACATGTGTCATAACAAAAATCCACCAATGGATATCATTATTGATGCTCGAATGTTATTTGGAGGGAAACCATTGGAATTTAATTCTTCTAAGTACTTATGGAATTATCAATCATTAAAAGAAGAAATACGAATAGTCTTGTCTTTCTGAGAATACTATGAAGTGGAGGTCAGAAGGCTATTCCAAAATATGGACCCATATTGCAGTGCACATCAAAGAAGGGTAGCACATATTGTTGAAAATATGTGCAGATAAGTGGAACATAAATTGTAGCAAAATGAAGCTTCATTAGAACCACTTGCAGATCCTAATGCCACTAAAGATGAAGAAACATCAATTTTTCCGAAGAAGGATAACATGGAAGCAGAATCACCTGAAGGTAAGAATGAAACCTTGCACATATATTTTCTCCATCCAAATGAAAGCTTGAGATAGAGCGAACCACAAGTTGCAATTGTAAGTCTTCCCGTGGACAAAAAAATAGAAGAGCATGCCATCCCAAATAAGTCACATGGAGAGGATGAGGATCTAACCAAAAGATATGGTGGAATTTTTAATTCTTGTAATAGTCACATTTCTTTGCAGAATTTTGAAACTCCCTCCACTGCATACAATGAAAGTGATATTGCAAATGCTTCTAATGTTGATCTGTGTGAACGTCATGCTGTGGAATCATGCCACAAGCAAGTTGATCCTTTATGTCAACCATTAGATGAAGCAAAATTGGTGGAGGATTTCCCATGCGAGTCACATAATTTGATGGGGTCATTAAGGGAAAATCAAGAGAAGCTCATGGTATCCTTGAAGAAATTTTTTAATACCAATGCCTTGGTGTCAAGTTGTTGTTGGACAGCTTCAGAAGAAGAATTCTTCCTGGAATATTTCAAAGCACATAAAGAAGAAGCGGCCAATATGAAAGAGAGTTACTTGAATCTACTCTCAGATATAAACCAACTTCTTTGGGTTCAGACATGTACCACCATTCACTCAATAAAGAAGAAGAAAAATCAAACAATATCACTTATGAATTGGAAGCTACCAATGATTCTTTGAAGAGTGCACAAGAGGCCCTTCAAGAATCAAGATTGTAGATGGATCAACTTTGTAGGAAGTTGAGCATGTTACATCCTCCATCCTCCATGGATAATGATCAAGTGCACATAGTATGAGACATAGTGGACTTGAAGGAGTAACCTCATGTGAGCATTCAACATGAAGAAAATTTAAATTTGTAGGTGCTTATGAAGAGCAAAGATGCAGAAGAGGTTGGACCAACATCTGTCTTTATTTAAGAGGATAGTGAGGAGGTCTTAGCTATGTGAGATATATATGATACCATGCCATTTGAATCAAAAATCAAAGGTGATAATCCATTCATGGATTTGGTAGATGAATACATCACCTAAATGAAGGATCAATGATGCACCAATCTTGCTTGCATCGATAGAAGGTTGTTTGACATTCAAGCCTTGAATGAGAAACCTCATGAGATTCCTATATGGGAGAAAGAATTCACTCTCGAGGAGGTGTCTGATCACAATCCATATGGATCAGAAACAAAAGTGCTTATTCATTCATTGATTGGGTGGATAGAGGCATCATTGAAATGAAGACTCTAGGAGGTAAAGGATTACTTTGTTTTTGCAACGATTTTTTTTTTATAACTGACTTTTCCCTGACATGTGAGCAATAGAAAATATATATTTTGCATCCATTAGATACCTCCAATACACATTCACATGAGAATTGGGTGTGCAATTATATGGAAAGAGTTTTCAGAATAATTGGAAGTGATGGGCTTCCAACCTGGTTATGGGATCTTGGCATCCTTTGGAATTCTAAGTTGTTCCAGATGACCAAGATGTCAAGTAGAATGTTGCATAAACCATGTGATCCTGGAATTCCATGGAGTGAAAAAGTGTTCCTAATGGAATTTGAGTTTGGGAGAATGCAACATGTTCAGTGGGATATAGGAGGGCAAGCTAGCCTTCATTTCCATAAGTCTGTCCATGTAGAGCTATGGTGTAGTTTCCTACATGGGAAACCATATTGTGGATGGACTTACTGTGTTCCTACTTGGTGGTTTGTGAGTCTTCATGAGGCTCTTGGTGTATACACTAAGTAGTGTAGAGGAGGAATTAGGAGACATTATGTTCATACGTTCTGCAATGCCATTTTGCTAAGGAGTGTATACATTTGTTTTATGTCTTACGATCCCTTCTTCTTTGCAAAACTTTTCAAACTCTAAAGAAGTAAACTCACCTCTGTTATCCGTTCTTAAGCACTTGATCGTACTGCCAATTCTTTTTTCAACCATAACTTTAAAACGTTTGAAAGTGTCAAACACATCGGCCTTTCTTTTTAAAATATACACCCAAACCTTTCTTGAAAAATCATCAACAAACAACAAAAAATATGTTGCTCCTCCATAAGAAATAGTAGGGGATGGACCCCATACATCAGAATGTATGTAATTAAGTACACCTTTACATGCATGAATCCCTACTTTGAATTTTTGTCTACACTGTTTTCCAAATATACAATGTCTACAAAACATCAAATCTAAAGATTTCATATTTGGAAGTAATTTACAATTCACTAATACCTGTAGTCCTCTCTCACTCATATGACCAAGACGTTGATGCCATAATCGAGTGGATTCTGATGCCACTTCAGATATCAATGTCGTTTCATTAACTTGATTTTTTCCAATCAGTTTGTAAAGGTTTCCTACTCTCAATGCCTTCATAACCACTAAAGTACCCTTAGATACTTTCATAACCCCATTTAAACTTGTAAACTTATGACCACAAGAATCCAACACTCCCAAAGATATTAAATTTTTCGTTAATTTAGGCACATGTCTAACATCCGTTAGTGTTATAATAGCTCCATCAAACATTTTAATTTTAATACTTCCAAAACCAAGAGTCTTACATGAAGAATTATCTTACAAAAGAACTACACCATCATTAACTGTTTGATAAGAAGTAAACCATTCTCTATGAGGACAGACATGGTGTGAAGCCCCAGAATCTAACAACCATTCTTCATTGTAATCAGAAATATTACAAATGGACAACACCTCATCAACCATACCTGAATCAATTTCAACTGAATTTGCTTCAGACTTGGAGTCTTTTTTTTTTGGATTCTTGTCTTTTCCAACAGTCCTTCTTGAGATGACCATTCTTGTTGCAGTACCAACATTTGAGTTTGCTCTTTTTTCCCTTTGATTTAGATCTAGAAAAACCTCTTGATTTTTCCCCTCTTTCTTTGGATCGACCTCTAACAAACAAAGCTTATGGTGTAGAGGATTCAATTCTGGCTTTATTTCTTAACTCCTCAGACAACAAAGCTCCAACCACGGTGTCAAATTCCAAAGATGTGCTAAGACTAATAGAAGATACTACATGACTCCAAGACTCAGGTATAGTGACTAAAAGATTTACTGCTTTATCTTCATCTTCAATCTTAACATCCATACTACTCAACTGGCAAATAAGAGTATTAAACACATTCAAATGTTCTACAATTTTTGTACCTTATTTCATCTTCATGCCATATAGCTGTCTCTTCAAGTAAATTCTATTTGTCAAAGACTTCATCATATACAAGCTTTCCAATTTGCACCATAAACTCGCTACTGTCTTTTCTCCAACAATATTAAATAAGACATCATCTTAAATTTCCACAACTCAAAATTATTCTTGCCATTAAACTCTCGCATCTTAAATTTCCACAACTCAAAATTATTCTTGCCATTAAACTTTTCAATCTCAAATTTAGAAACGGATACTTTACCCATCATTTTTTTTATTATTATACTTCTCAGACTTCCAAATATGATCAGAATCTTATAGATTTCACAAAAAACAATTATATGATCTATATATATATATCCAATATAATATATATATGCCCAAAAACTTTAAAAATGCGGTGTAAACATGTAAATGTGATAGAAATATTTGTAAAAAATATTACTTGACCTTCCCACCACCGGCTTGACCTTCACCACAGAATATCAGCACAAATGGCAAACCTTACACACTTCCACACATAACCGGTTAGAGTTCTTAGCACGAACTAACGTCGGACCTCTCTTCTGCAATCTTCACGGATAGGTAACGGTCTTCGGTGCAGCTCTCTACTCCACGGGCTTACAGTTTAGTGCAACAGCCAAACAGCCTATTCACGGAGGCTCGACTCTTCGTCCCACTACACAAGCTGCCTCTCGTCTTCACGCTCGTTGTCTACGACTCCTCCACACGATGAAGCGGCAGCTCTCTACCTAACTCCTGTGTGGGCTCACCGACTTCCTCTGCTGGTTGCTTCACGGATCTAGACTCTAGCAAACTTCACGAGTGTCTGCAGGAACGACTCCTCTATCCCGCACGGGCTCCTCCTCCATACAACAACGGCAGCGGCTATCACTTGGCGGCAGGCTCCTTGGCAAAGACTTCTCACACAGGAGCTTTCTTGACAACTCCACGGTGGCTCTCTTTACGCAGGAGCTTTCTGTCAGCAGACAGACGGTGGCTCTCTGCTCCTACACCGGCGTCCTCTACCACCGTGGTCGTCTGCTCCTTCACCGGCGTCCTCTCTGCAGCTATCACTAAGGCTGCAGACTCGACTCTCTTCAAACTTTCGGTGGCTCTCTCTTCACTTGCAGAAGCGACGAACGATGGTGGCTCTCTTCACTTGCAGACTCCTCAAGATTGGTCTCCCTGACAACGGGCTGCAGCAGGTTACACGCTTTCACACTCTCTGTGGTTAGACACCAATGGCTCTGATACCACTTGTTGGTATTCCGAAGTCTGTAATAACAAATTAATAACAATAATAATGAACAATAAATACATTCATCAAACACAGAGAATTTAACGTGGTAAGACTTCAACACTTGGGAAACATTCACTTAGTAAAGTATCGACATTATATTCCTTTCAATAATGGTGATTATATACAAGGCATTCCTCACCCATTGATTCTCCTTGATTATATTCTCTCCTCTCCAAGATTACATATAAATATGATTGTGAAGAAGTTGTGTATATGAAGAACTACCACAGGTCAGAGAAACTGCCAACCAACCAACAATTAGATAAACCATTTTTAATTTAGTTATTATTAATTAGTTGTCACAATTTTAACCAAGGATATTAGAAAAATTTAAGGATTTATCATTTTTTTAAATGTATAAATTTTGAGAAATTTTACTAATTTTTAAATTTCCTTGTAAAATAATTAAAATTTCTATAAATTTTATATAGTTTTGCGACAATTTTAACTATATTTAATGTAAAATATTTTTATTCAGTGAAATTTAGCTATGTTATAAACTATATCCATCAAAATAGCATAAAATAAAAGGTATTTAAAAAATATTGTGTATATTTATTTGTAATATCTCCCCATTAATTTAATTAGTTAAGTCAATTGAAAAAAAGAAGTTGAATTAGAATATTGTTAAATCAAAGAGATGGATTAATGAAAAGTTAATTTATAATGTTAACCAAATTCGAGCTTAAATTGTTGGATTGAGGTTTTTTAGTGCATTAGTTTAAATATATGATGATTTGGATTTTGAATGGTAATATTTTTCAACTATTTGACTTGATTTGAAAATACAATTTGAATGATAACAAAATTGTAATTTTGATAAAAAAAATAAAATTATAACTAGGATTGAACATTAAAAATGATTTGATGGTTGAGCTTGAGTTTGACATATGGAATGGGGTGTCATGTCAAGATGGTTTTGACATTAAAAGGAAGGTTGTATCAACAAATCATGACGCATAATGCAGTCACACGTGTCTCATAATCAGACCACACATATAAATCTAATCAAAGTTTACTTTGTGGATATTGGAAGTCTCCCTATTGATGGAATGGATGCGACAAGGTATAGACACGCTGCCCATTGTGATTTTAGGCTTATAAACATCCATGGAATTATTGGAAATTCCTACCGCCTTATAAATCCCACTTCCTTTTTATGAGAGGGGGCAGCTAGGCAGGAATCAATCAGAGTAAATGGAAGTCAATTGTGGGTTGGACTAAGCTCTAATTAAAATGCTTTATTTCTGGTTATGTTTTTAAAATTTTTTATTTAAATTGGATAGTTAAAATTGCAATTTTTTTAAATTTATAATTTTGATATTTCAAAACTGTAATATAGTATGAATTATGATTTTTGAATTTAGCATAATTTAAATAATCAAATTACAAAAAATTATTCACTAAATGGATACTGATATCACTTTAGATATCATTCTTCAAACCTATCAATTAAGGAATCTGAAAAGAGAGAACAAATATCATTATTATTATTATATATTCTACATAAACACTTTTAACTTTAAAAAAAACATATTCTATATAAATCAATATCCATTAATACATAACACATAAAAATTAAAAAAACACAAATAATACATCTACATCTAAACATCTAATGTTGTAAAAACAAGAAAAGCCACTGCAATCCATCTCCATTAAGGGTATAGGCTACAATCCATCTCCATCAAGGATATAGACATTTATATCTTCATAGTGTACCCCATCTCTAATGGCATAAACCTTCTCTATTAATGTTATAGACATTTACATCTTCATAGTGTACCCCATCTCTAATGGCATAAACCTTGCATAGACTTGTCCCTTCCTATAGCATTCTTATGCATACTTAATCTCTGCTCTTTATCGAAGCCGCTTCTTGGATTTTAAAACTTTTACAACCTCTCATCTATCTCCAATAAAAAGGCTTCATGAATGCAAGGAGTTTTACATCCTATCATCCATCACCCATAAAAATCCTTGTACACCTTGTTGCTTTCGTCATTTGATCTCTATTGACTAAAGATTCATGATTGTGAAGAAATTTACTTCCTATCCTTATTGTTAAGTGTGTTGCTTGTATTTCTTTTCATAAAGGAAAATCATTTACATCCAATGATTTACACCAAATATCTTAGGGAAATCATTTGCATCTAATGATTTTCACCAAATATCTTAGCGGAGAACTTTTACTGTAGTTAAAACTTATTTTTTCAGGGGAAACACTTCATGTCTATGGGAATGAGGTATTTTTCAATGAAAATTGCTAAAAATGAGTAAGATTGAGCTTCTGGAAGGAAAAAATGGCAAGGATATGGGCCTCTTATATTTGGAACAAAGTATCCATTAGTTGTCGCTCATTTTGATGTAGTACGATTTGGTGGAAGTGAAGTACTTTGTCCAAGGTATGCAACTAATGTATCTCTTAAATTATTTTTCAGTTTTTCTTCACCATCACCCGTGTCACTAGTAATAAGATCACATTTTTCCATGTCAGTTTTGCTAAGAATAGTTTCTACTCTTCAGATAACAGACAATGATGATTCTGCAAGATTTTTAGGAACTATTTGAAACATGCCAACAATATGGTTGTATTCATTGACATCATGAGTGCAATCTTCACTAAGAATACGTCGGGCTCTTTTCAATGAAGTCTCCCGAGTCCAACACTGCCACGGGTTTTTCAATTGATGTTTGAAATATACAAGCGATTTGAGTGTTTTCCTTAATAGATCTAAAATTCTTGTTGTTGTTAGACAATTCATGAAGAGGGCTAGAGTTGAGCACTTTGTTTGCATCTTCCTCCAGAAGAATGTGTGCTTCCTTGATGGACATAGAAGATGCTACCAAGCAATTTCTTGGGTCAGTTTGTAATGTTACTGAAAATATATTATCTGCTTGAGTGTTGGGTTTGCAATTACCCAATATTTCTAAATAAGGATATTTCACACAATAGATTTTTTGCTTTATTGAGAGAGGTGACTGGCATTGACATGGGATTTCTTGCAGTAGAATCAAATGGTAGTGTAGTCTCGATTCCTATTTGTGGCTTGAGCTTATCATGTTTTTGGAGTGCCTCTGGTGTGTAATCCTTTCCAAACAGAGCTAGAGATTTCTTAATGGAGGAAGGAAGGATTGTTACCTTCACTTTTTGTATGGAGGAGCTTGACACCTTTACAAGATTCCCTGTAGAAGCATTGAGCATAGATGTGGTATTATCTATTGTTTGAGACCCGGGCCTACCATTCGATTCTAGTGCATCTAAAGAAGTAACTATAGAGGAGGAAGATATTGCTTGGTGATCTTTTGCAGCATTATCAAACATTTTGAGGGCTTTACCCATTGTTTGGATTTCATGCCTGCCATATGAGTCAGGCACTACTGAAGTAGGATCTTCACAAATAATGGGTCTGCATCAAGCTAGAATCATACTTAACACCTTCTTTTTCATTGCAAAATTGGTCATTTGGCTTACTACTTTGTTCGTTACTAAGGAAATCTAAAGAATGGAGCTTGAAGTTGTGCATTTCAATGCAATGAGATGTCATATGGGGAACTGCAATTACTCTGTGGCAAGACGTTGTCCATAGTTTTTTTCAAATATGTTTGAAACCTTGTATATGATAAGTAGAGAAAAAAGTAATTAAACATTTGACCTGAGAATTGAGAGCTAATTATAATCATTAGAGGAAATGTCCAAGCATACACATTAATCCATGTGAACTTAACAAAAGCAGTGAAATCTGAAATCTATTATGCAAATATTTGGATAGTATTTCATTGGGAATTTAATGATTGGTCAAAAAACAACCATTGATGCATCATCAAGTCCAACCATAGTTGAAAAATGACAACCATGAGCATGCTTGCCATTGATGCATCATCAAGTCCAACCATAGTTGAAAAATGACAACCATGAGCATGATCCTCGCATTTTTTGTCGTCTACAAACAAGTGAACTTTTTTAAAGAGGCTCTCTGACATGTAGTTTAACAATTTGGTAGTCTAAAACATATATGTTTGAAGTAAAAATATATAAACATTATGTACATGGAAAAACATCGATGTACTTAAAACTTATACAAGGAGGAAATGCATTGTGATTTTTTCGGGATTAAAATTGGGTCAAGAAACCCAACATTGAGGCCTACTTCCTCTTAAGATGCACATATCCACTTGAAACCCATGATTTGAATAAGTTTGTTTCCATTATTGAATGAAGCCCTTGATCTAAGGATAGTCCCAACCTCCTCCTTCATTTTAAGATAATTTTATTGAAGCTCTTTTTTACATTAGATAGAAGGATAAAGCACATCTTCCAAGGACAAAGACAACCTTAAAATAAAGAGCATTCCTACCTTTATAAAGATCTATGAGTTGTTTTCTTTTTATGCCTCGGGGAAAATAAAGACGAAAACCATTCCTTCCTTGTATTTTTTGAGTAACTCAACGTTCCTTTTTACCCTCATGGGGCACTTGCTAGTTTTTATTTTTTGAGGGCAGAAAATGAAAAACAATTCAACTCCTTCGAAGAGTTAGGAGGATCCTCATAATATATCGAATCTATTAGAGCAGATGAAATAAAAGAATACAAGGGTGGTGGCTTTTGAGGGGCCTTTTCGTGAAAAAGTGGATTATCTTGGTCAATGGTCAAGACGATTGGAGCTGCTGCTCGTTTTCCTTATCTTTATGATGCATAGGGCCTTTTAAGGAAGCAGATTCTTGGAAAATACATTGCATTGGACATAGTTTTTAGGTACACGTATCACAATTGTATATTTAATGTAATAGATATATGTGGTAATTTTAGAAATTTTTGTTTAAAAATTATTTTTATTTATTTTTAAATTTTGGTTTAAAAAATTATTTTAAGAATTATGTCTTATCTTAATTATATTAAACGGATTAAAAAATAAAAATAATGTATTTATAAAATTGTTAAATTTATTTTAATTTTTCAAAATATTATAATTAATATTAAAATTGTACCATTGCAAAACATTCTAGTAAAAAAACAAACATATTGACTAACCAACGGACATTTTAGTCAAAAACAAACATATTGACTAACCAACGGTTACTGCCTTGGCAGGGAATAATAAGTTAACATGTAATAGTATGTAATGACAACGAAAACCTATTAGTGAAGTCCCAGCATAACACGTCGCGCATTTAATCCAATCCAAGATTCTAATTTCTAACTCCAGAGAGATGGAAAACCCATCAATAACGAGAAGTATTACAAGTTTAGCATTTAATCACACAGTGGAGAAATGGTGAAAGGTGAAATATAATTTACACTCTTTTCAGGTCACGTAGAGGAGGGATCGCAACAGAGTTGGTAGAGAACGCTGAAGGTGAAATCCTTCGTAAAAATGGTTGGGCCGATGGACAAAAGTCGTAATGGAAAATGGGGCAGTTGGATAGCTCCGCTGGGGTTGCTCTTGGCTTTATTTTCTGTCATTACTGCTCAACCAGGTATGCCATGCAATAAACTATATCTAAGAAAAGGCTCGTGTGGGCCCACTCTTAAATAGAATGTTGGAGTATTTTCTGTGTGTGCACTCTTAAATATATTGTTGGAGTATTTTCCTTTCGTTTACTTTATGATCTGAGGCTCTTATTCTTGTGGTGTGTAGGATTTTTGAGTATCACTTGTGGAGGACAAACAAATTACACCGCGGAAAACAATATAACATGGGTAACTGATGCTGATTACATAGACGTAGGCGAGTCAGCTGACATAGGGAATGCTAGCAAACAAGCCTTTGGTTCATACTTGCATAGTCTACGTGTGTTCCCAAAGCCTCTTAATAAGTCTTGCTACCAGTTGCCTCTTGATAAGTCTTGCTACCAGTTACCTCTTAAGATTATCGTTTGCCCCTCGAAATTTCAGTGGATACCAACAATTGCCAAGCTTCGCTTTCTCTATTGAGACCACGGATATATTGGCGGTGCAAAACGTGACCACTAAGCGAGATTTTCCATCTTCTTACGAAAATATAGTGGTTACGTATGACTTTCTAATGTACGTTTGCTTAGTCAGAACCTCCGAGACTGTTGATCCCTATATATCTGGGATTGAATTGAGGATGCTCGAAGAGGGCATGTATTCTAGGGCCGGGATAGGAAGAATGTTGGCTACACAAGATAGATACGATCTTGGTGGAACTTCCACGGTTAGGTGAATATTTTGAAATTTCTATATTTATCTTACAAAAAATTTAATTTTCCACATCCTCTTTGCCAACATGGAACTGTATAAGATTTGTATGGTTAATTGAGCAGGTATCCTCAGGACAAATTCGACCGCATCTGGACACCATCGCCATATAATCATTTAGATATTTTACGGAATGTAAGTTCGAAAGAAGCTATTTCAACAGACAATGCCACAAACCTTCCTCCAACAACTGTCATGCAAACTGCATGGGTTGTGAAAAGCTTGGTTTCTTTTGCAATCCTTCCCGAATCATCCAAATGGTCGAACAAATATGTGGCGTTGTATTTTGCAGATATTGAGACTCTTAATATGTCCGAATCAAGATCATTTAATTTGACTGTAGATGGTAGAGGAATATACCATGTTGCATTAATCGATTGTCGTCTCGCTAACTTTGGATTGGTTGAGGACGCTAACTCCACCCTTCCTCCTATAATCAACGCTTATGAGCAGTACTGGATTGTTTACACAGAACTGGGAACATTTTCAGAAGATAGTAAGACTTGCCCTCACAAAATTCTCATAAGTAAATTACTGATATTATAAATCAATGCCTAACGAAGTATTTATTCTGCAGTTAAAGCTCTTGAGAGTATCTCCTATAGGTTTAACATATTAGATTGGAATTCTGGTGATCCTTGCTTTCTGATACCATGGAACGGAATTGGCTGTGATAACAGCTCTGGGCCAGTAAGAGTTTCTGAAATGTAAGTTTCTATCTTCGATTTATTTACAGCTGAAATCATGATGATATGACATATATAAATTATAATAATTCTGTTATTCTTGTTGCCAGCGATTTGTCGGGAAGGAATCTTACGGGATCAGTGCCTGACGAGTTTGCACAGTTGACTGCAATAGTTAATATGTAATCAAAATTCGATCCTTTTGTTCTGTGTAACCTCTAACTAGCCCGTGAAGAATAAACAATGTTAAATACAAGAAATACCAATGACAATTGTAGTTTAGGAATATGGTTGAGATGTATGGGAATCTTCTTAATCGTTTGTTAACCTTACATGCGAACATAGAACACACAGAACTCTATGGTTATAATCATTGTGAGTGCAGCATTTACCCATTCGTGTTGAAATTAGCAGGTCACTCGACAATAATCATTTAATGGGACCAATGCCAAATTTAGCGCCTTTAACTATGTTGGAAAGATTGTAAGTTTCTTTTAAAATTACCTTAAATTATTTTGCGCATATTTTTGAAGTTGTTATATATTTTCACAAAACCAAAATTTTCGTTGATTGCTATGCAGATATTTACAAAACAATCATTTGAATGGCACTGTTGAGTGGCTATCTGAATTAAAAAACCTTAAAGAGTTGTACGTGTCTGGCTCTTCTCATTTTTTCTATTTTTTTTTTTTTTAATTTTGTACTCAATGTCTCAACTTATATTGTAACAGGAATATAGAAAACAATAATTTCAATGGTGTAATTCCTGACCATATTCTCCTCGATTGTTCGTTGAAACTAAGGTATTCATATCCTATATCCTATTTTATATTCCTTATGTTTCTACAGAAACCGCATTTTAAGATTTAGAGGGTTAGGCATTTTCTATACTAGAAAATTTCCTCAGATAATAATAATGAATCTAATTAATCTAACTGCATGCACGCGTTTATGGAACTTTAATGTGTCACAGTTACTCAGGAAACCCCTCCCTGCTAATGAATAAGAGGGTTTGTCCAACAAAACTCGAAACATTCCATAACTCGAAACGCTCCAACAAAATTAAATTAAAGGTTGTCCTGATAATAACGTTCAGCGGAATTCTAATCATCGCTTTAGCGCTCATAGTGGTTGTTGTTATGTATCGCAAAAAACTGAGAAAAAAAAAGGGCGTAGCCACGGAAAACAGAGAGGTGAAAAAGGAACCAAGATCTTTGTTATACCCAGGTAAATATTATCATATGGAATGGCATATTTTTCGTGGAGAGTAATTGTGCTTTTACTATTATTAACTATACTTTCTATGAACAACAATTTGCAGATTACTCAATGATTATGGTGCCAAATCCAACAAAGTCCCGTGCCTTCACTCTAAATGAGATGATAGCCGCCACACAAAGCTTTAGTGAAGAGATCGGTCGAGGGGGATTTGGATCGGTGTTCTTTGGTGTATTGCCCGAAGGCAAAGCTATAGCCGTAAAAGTGCTCTCATTGTTTTCCCGACAAGGAATTCACGAGTTCTTGAATGAGGTAATTCTAACATATTATCATGTAATCCAATTTATGCAAATCAGTATTGGCTACTGCACCCTAACTATTATATGTATCTCATGAACAGGTTGATCTTCTCTCTAAAATCAACCATAGGAACTTGGTATCTTTATTGGGCTACTGTAACGAAACTAGAGAAGTCATGCTCATCTATGAGCACATGTCAGGAGGGTCCCTAAAAGACCACCTTTACGGTAAATTATATTGTAGAAATTTATGTTATTTTTATTCAATAGAAAAGTCAAGGAAACCAACGAGCATTTGGTTTTTTGTTTTCTTTTCCAGGTCCTCTGGCAGAAAATTCCGATCTAAGTTGGAAAAGAAGGCTCAAAATAGCTTTAGATGCAGCGCAGGGTAACTCTATCTCTTAATTACTTTGTACATTATATCTCTTAATTACATTGTACATTAAGTTTTGATTAGGGTAAAATAACACTAGACCAATGGGTAACTGTATATCTCACGTCACGCGATCTACCTTCCCTTCGATTTCTATGTGAAGGCCTGGAATACCTGCATGTGGGCTCCACCCCGAAGATAATTCACAGGGATATCAAGACGGCCAATATTCTCTTAGATAACAATTTGAATGGCATAATTACAGGTAACACCTTATCTTGTAGAGATGGATGAAAATGGTGACAAAATAACAGAAATCATAGACAAGAGGTTGCGTGGAGCTTTCGACATGAAATCCATGGCTCGTGTTGCCAAAACGGCCATGAGATGTGTTGAGGCTGCACCGTCTTGTAGGCCGAGTGTGAGTGAGGTAGTGGCAGAGCTCAAAGAAGCTATCAAAGTTGAGGATCATAACGATTCTATTTCAGTTGCAGAGGAGATTGGCATCCAAAACAAACGCGAAGGAATGGAGTGGAGTGATAACAGCTCCAACATTTCAAAAGTGGGAAGATAAGTTATAAGTAGGTATGGATTGAATGAGAGCGGTGAATAGAACACGAAGAACATCTCATCATGGTTAACCATGTTACATTGTGCAATGATGATATTGGCATTCGTGCATTTAATGAATATAGCAATAAAATTTGGTATTCATGATATTATTTTTTTAAGATAATACTTGGATTTGGATTTGGTGAGTATTTTACAAAATTATGGTATTTCTTGAGTGAGGATGGTGTGCCATTGAATCTCTCAACTAACAATGTATATTGTTTACTTTTCCAAAGTGTAACTAGGGGATTGACGTCAGTATGTGAACACGTAATTAGTAGTGAAGATAGGAATGGAAAAACTAACTACCATAAGTGGTTCATTAAAGTACTTTATGTACAAGTCATTATCAATATTTTCATGTTTTTTAAATTATTTATTAAAAACATTTATTCTAAATTTTGAAATAAAATGAATATTCGAAATTTGAAATCACATTTTAAGTCACATCAATGTTCACCCATGGGTTCCAAGCAAAAATACACTAATGCTAGACAACTTGGCACTTTGTGGCTGATGTGGCATCATTTTGGCACGGGAACATGGAGAATTAAGTTTCACAAAATGGTTAAAAAGCTGCACCACTATTGGCATCCATCCCCGAGTTTATGTAACTTCTCTATTATATTAAATTTTACAATATAAATTTTTCATATATATATATATATATATATATCATTAGTTTTTTATTTAAATTGTTTTATAAGAAGATGTTAATATATATATAAAAAAAGAAATATATCAAAATCATTAGTTTTTTATTTAAATTGTTTTATAAGAAGATGTTGTGAATTTAAATTGTTTTATAAGATGTTGCGAGTCTTGACATAGGAAAGAATTTGTCATCTTTGTGATACCACCAACATAGATCCATCTTAAAAGGGGATCTACCAAGCACCCAGAGGAATCAAATCTCTCAGAGGTGCAAACCCCATTTTAGAGTGGAAATGTTGAGGAAGTGTGTAATGCAATGTTTATGGTTTTGATTTATCTAATTTGTGTAGTTTTATATATATGCCATTCTAAATATTTTAAATCTAATTTTAGTGACATGTTATTTTTTTGTAATATTTTTTAATTTTTTTATAAAGGACACATGTTAGCTATAGGATGAGCACGGAAGGACTTACACATCTCCCCATACTCGGTTGTAGAATGGGCCTATTCCACCCAAAAAGTTCACTTCCTTATAGAATGTCATGCTTACACCAACATTAGAGCACAATTATAAAATATTTTTTACCATGGTGGTTATCTTAACCTTTTAACTCATCACAATTATGGTGATAGGATTGCAACTTTTTGAACACAAAAGCAAAATTCTAAAGAAAACCAAGTGATTCCTTACTTTTTTAAGGTCTCGTAAAGTTAGTCTCATGGAACCTTAATAACAACCACCACCATCATTTTATAAACAATATTATTATTATTTTACCACCTGAAAAGAAATTAAAATGATGAATATATATTTTGAAAATATATTCAAAATGAATATACTTTTGGGATTTTCTAGTATGGATATTAATATACAACAACTCGATCAAATTGAGCAATATATTAAAATGAAGGAGTTCACTTAGAGATGTTGGAATCTGTACCGAAGTACGGAAAACCCTCGTGTTGGTTCCAACCTTAATGTTGGAGGAGGATACCCAATGGGGGAGGAATGGTCACCATGGTCGTACGAGTTATTGCAAGCATAGCCTATTGTATGTGTATCATGTTGATTTGGATCTAGGGTTGATGGACTATGGGATGCAGACTTATTGACTGGTACTCTTTGAACTTAGATCAAATCTATAAGATATCAGAAGGACGGCTCCCAAGACAGAACCTATTATTCTAAATGGCCATAACTATGGAATTTGTGCTCCAATCATGGAAAC
Source organism: Larix kaempferi (assembly GCA_027924585.1). Lineage (NCBI taxonomy): Eukaryota > Viridiplantae > Streptophyta > Pinopsida > Pinales > Pinaceae > Larix > Larix kaempferi. The sequence goes on along the minus strand of BSBM01000757.1, from coordinate 16,308,116 downwards.
ATTGCTAAAAATTAAGGAACTCTGCCAGTATACCAAGACTGCTATTCCAGATTCGACTGATAACCAGGCTAATTTTGTCATCGACGGAAAGAAGAATGAGTTTGTTGGGGTCATCATGACCTACCGTTAAAGGGATATTTTATTTCATACAAGTGGGATCGACTGTCCTCATACTGTCTGAAATAAGTTGTTCAGTCGTTGTTTGAAAAGGTTAATGAAAGTCAATTGATGTAGATAGAGAAAGAGTTGATCTCTCTAGAACCCCATTTCTTTGAAAGGATTGAGGACTATTTGGCTCTTATCAAGGAGTTGCAGTTGAAATTGGGCGAATGTGGGAAATGATTTCCAAAGAAGGATGAACATCTCATTCAATTGGTCCTGATGAATCTAAAGACACCTTATGATGTGTGGTGCTCCTCATTTGACGCCAATTGGATGTCACACAAGGAAGACGGTAAGGACTTTTCCTTTGATACTTTCTGTGATTTATTGATCAAGGATCAACAAAATCTTCTTGATAAAAGGAATCTTGGTAGTAGACACCATGCTCACTTTCTCAAAGGAAAGGTCAAGCAAAATTACAAAGAATGAGGTTGACTAAACACCTTGAATAGATGATAGGAGTGTATCGACCAACCTACTAAAGGAAAGACTAATGAGTCAACTTCGACTAAGAAGAATCGAAAGAAAAAAACCTATCATTAATGTGGAAACATGGGACATGTGGAGAAAACCTATTAGAAGAAGATAAAATATTTGGAAGAAAAGGTCAAGCATCTTGAAGAAGACATGTCAGTTGGTTGCTCGATCAACTGATCTGTAGATAATTTTAACTTTTCTATCAACACTTCCCATGCATTACATGCCCACACCACTCAGATTGAGTGGATCATTGATTCTGGTTGTACTCATCATATGGCTAAGGATGCTTCTCTATTCTCTTCCTCAAGTGGAGCTCCAGAACATAAAATTTATATAGCCGATGACTATGCCCTCATGGTTGTTGGAAATGGAGATGTTGAATGTCAACATGGTAGAATTTCTGATGTCTACCATGTTCCTAGCTTGAGTGCAAATTTGATGTCAATTCATCAACCCACTCAAACTAGCAAGGTTGTTGAGGTTTGACCATATCACTTTACCGTAAAGGATTTAAGGAATGGGGGTGTATGTTGCTTCAAGATATATTCATCCCAAAGATGGTCTATATAAGTTTTGTGAATATCTTAGGCATGATACTGGAATGACTGCACTGGTTGCTAAGATTGATGACAAAAGTTGATTTTGGCATGAATGTCTTGGACATTTGAACTTTCGAAGCTTGAAGATGATGGTAACAAAGAATATGGTTACTAGTCTCCCAAAGACCATTCCACCTGATGGATTTTGTATAGAATGTGTGCTTGGAAACCATCATTAGGAACTCTTTGATTATGGGAAAGCATGGAGAGCGTAAGACCGACTAGAAGTTGTTCATAGTGACCTCCCCTGCATGAAAAACCCTCATTAGTGTTAATGTTTTTGAGCAAATATGATGAGATTTGAACTTTAAAACTTTGAGTGCATAAATAATGAGTACTTGAATAAATGAACCATTCAATCACATGAAACATTCAACCATAACACAAGATGTACCCTGGGAAAAACCCTCAAAATAATGAGGATGAAAAACCCCAGCAAATCTTCAGAGTATAATTATGATAGATAGCAGAGAATGTCTTTTACATCAAGCACCCCTGGTGCAATTACAACGCAAGACAAAATTTAAAGAAGAGAGACTCAAAATAATATCCTGCACAAAGAAAAACACCTTGCCTTCAAGGGAGAAGAGAATTCACTTCACATTGAATTCATCAATCTTGTATAACATATTTATACATTCTTCACATGCATCGGCTTCTATTTTTATCTTATGACTTCAAGATGAACTCGCCCTCCATCTGGATGCATCAACCTTGCATGAAGAAGTGCGCCCCACTTCTCATGCAGCACATTAACTTACTAAACTGATTATTAGGATGAACTCGCCCATTAACTGAAAGCTTTCCCACTTAGTTAGGTGGCTAACATAAATGTCGGCATGCAATTGTCTCAACTCAAGTGTCATCTTTTAGTTTAACATAAGTGTTGTCATGCAATAACACTTAGTTAACTAGATCTTCTTTGATGTCACTTAGTTAACTCTCTTAATATAAGTGTCGCCATGCAATAACACTTAGTTAATTAGATCTTCTTTGATATCACTTAGTTAACTCTCTTAACTGATTCTTTCTTGTTAACATCACTGTAGTGATCAATTCGAGTTCTCCTTTGATTTACTGAAGTCTTCACTGAATTTTAACAATTCGAATTCTCTCTTAATTAATTCTTTTATGTGCAATTTGAATTCTCTCATATCTTATCACATCTTATCTTTATCTCTTGTCTTATATGCATGGTCAATATGTGTTAACTTTAATTATCTATCATATCAGATTATACTCAGAATATTTTTCAAATGTTGTGATCATATTATATTATTCTCGGACCAAATGATCATATGCAAAAGTAATTCACTCTAGAGGTGGTCAGTCTCTAAAGGATACTTAATAGCAATCGGTGACCATGGTTAGTAATACATCACACAACATTAATGTTTCAACATGCAAAGCATCTACCTCTATAACTAGAGGTCCACCCCATGGCTAACTACTATAACTGGAGGTCCACAACAGAATCTGACTTGACACACAAGTCTTAAGCCTTATCCAACAAGACTTTACAACATCATCACTTTGATACATCAAAGCATTCACCTCAACACATGAGTAATAACCTTTTACAATTGAATGCTTAGTCATTCTTGAGTCCAACTCAAGAATCTACTCTAAGTTCCTGAGTCAAACTTAGGCTCCCTACCTCAACACATGAGGCCCAATCCCGGTTGCACAAGATTGGCTTGGAGAATGACTCGTGATGTTGTACATTTAATAATTAGTAACTGTGAAGTATATTTTAACCTTTATTGACGATTTTCCTAAGTTTACATGGGTATATTTCTTGAAGAATAAAAGTCATGTATTTGAAAGATTCAAATAATTTAGGGCATTGGCTAAGAAGCAATGTGACCAACCTATTAAATGTCTAAGATAAAAAAAATGGTGGAGAATATGTATGTCAACAATTTGAATATCACCTAGAACATAATGGTATATCTTGGTACAAATCCATCCCTCACACCCCTCAACATAGTGGCGTAGAAAAGAAAAAGAATAGGACTTTAATGGAAATGGCTTGATGTCTATTGCAGGACAAAGACCTACTGACTAAATTTTGAGCAGAAGTTGTTTACTGCTCAAACTATCTCTTGAAACTTGTTCTGATTAGAGTCGTTATTGACATGACTCCAGTTGCGAAGTGGCAAGGAAGGAAACCTTCTATCGGACATATAAAAACCTTTGGATGTAGTGTTGTTTGGGCACATATCAATGATAACTGTAGGAAGAAGTTGGATGAAAAAATTCATGCTTGCATCATGATGGGTTATTCTGATGAATGTGATGCAAAAATTATAATCCCTATTAATTATTTGACCATGTCAAACAATAGATCATATTGAGTAAGAATGTGATCTTTGATGAGAATACTTCAGGTATTAAGTTATTGATATATTCCTCCAATCTATTACAAAAAGATCCTTTTGATACTCTTGAAGAATCTGGATCGACTGCACATTCCTTTAAAGTCTCAACCATATAATCGACCTATGTTCCTAAATCGAATGGAAGTCTATCTTCATTGACTATAGATGTCAAAACACATACTAGACCTCTTGAAATCAACTAACTAGATTAACTGATGTCTTTTGTACCTCACTCGGTTGCTAATACCATCAAAGTTGATGGACCTGATGGTAGTGATGCTAGTATTGGTCGGTGGATCCACAGTCAGAAACAACATGGAAGTGTTTCCCTGATGGAATGTGTTCTTGAAACTTGTGATCTTGACATCTATGCTAATTCTCAGGGATTGCCTCAATTGGAGAATGTTATGTCTATTGAATTTGAGTCCTTGCTAAAGAATCACACTTGGGATCTAGTTTCTTGACCACCTCGAAAGAATATTGTGAAGTGTTGATGGGACTACAAGACCAAGTTTACCTCAGAAGGTGTTGTTTAATGTTGGAAGGCTCGTTTGGTAGCCAAGGGATTCTCTCATTAAGTAGGCAATGACTGCACTGAAACATTTTCCCCTGTTGAAAATATGAACTATATTCAACTAATTATGTTGCTTGCTACTCGGTTTGGATGGGAACTGCATCAAATGGATGTAAAAAATTCCTTTCTTCATGGATATGTATCTGAATAAATATAAATGAAACAACCTCCTGATTTTTTGTTAGATTCCTGTGAGATTTTAGATTGCCTAGATCTAGATTCAATAGGACAACTTAACTTGGAATATTTATGAGAATAATAGAATAAGAATAGAGAATATATATTGAGACAAAGTCACTGTATATTATTCATCAATATGTTTACAATATATAATACATCCTCAAGAGAGAAAATATAATGCCTTAAAGGCAAGTTGTAAAGCACAAAAAGAAAAGCCTTACTAAAAGCAAAAAAAAACCCTAGGTGTCAAAAGCACTTTCCAAATCAGTCTAAAAGCTCATGAATTGGCTTAATATGAAAATGGAATGTGATGATGACTTTTGGAGAGAAGAAAGAGGAGTAGGTCGAATTGTCCAAGTGGAGTCAGTTTCCTAGTCAACTAGCTTTACCTTATCCACCAGAAAGCAGAAAAAGCAGGATAAAGTTGTCTAAAGTAGGAAGGCACCTTTCTAACTTAGGAATGGAAATAAATCAGACAAAATACTAGGAAATATTATCTAGAATATCCTCAAGTGTTCCCTAGTGACTCATAATGGCATGTGGACCCATAAAAGACAAAACTGGGCCAAATTACCTAGTCAACACTTAGGAAATTAATAAAAAATTATTAATAAATTATATCCTAAGTCTAAAGTGGTATGGATGGGTTTTTAATACTCCAACAATTTCAATCTTGTATGTTGAATAAAGAAGTATTTGTATGATTTGAAACAAGCCCCATGTGCTAAGTATAAGAATATTGATTGTTTCTTTATCAATATTGGCTTTAAACGTTGTGAATCTGATCACAGTATTTATGTATTACATATTCATGGTGATACACTGATTGTGGCATTGTATGTTGATGATTTAGTGATCACTGGAAGCAATATTGACTTAATTTTTCATTTGAAGAAACAACTTGCAAATACCTTTGAAATTACTGACCTTGGTATTTTGCATTTATTTCTAGGCATTCAAGTATTATAGATGAATGATGGTATCAACTCAAATATGATTTGGACGTTTGGAAGTCATTTAAAATGGATGATTGTAAGTCTTGTTCTACACCATATTAGTCAGGGGTTAAATTGTCTAAGGACTGTGACTCTCCTCGAGTCAATGCCACTCGTTATCAATAATTGGTTAGTAACTTGATTTATGCAACTCAAATTCGGCTTGACATTTTGAAGCATAAAAGCTTCTTAATGCCAGTAATAATTCCAAAATGCCCATATATATTCAAAATCCCACATTTTGATATATAATAATATATATATGATAGATAAGGTGATTTTCACATTTACAAGCAATTGACCATTTATAGGTCAATTGGGTATCAGTTCAATGGAACGATGTATCCATAGAATTTAACTATTTTAATTACTTAATCCTATTTATGATTTAACTAATATTTTTAATATTTAGATACATAACATTGCCTTCCCCTTACGGGAAGCTTTGTCCTCAAAGCTTGTTTAGTGAAGGATTTATCAATTATTTGTGTTCATAACATCTTCTCATGTCTCTATGAACTTGTAACTCCAACACTTAACGAAACATGGCGATATAATTTTTAAATCTTTGAACTGAGTTGTCGCATTTCCTGGGAAGTGATCCATCTGAGATTTACCTTCATCGGATCTGATTGTTGACCTCCTTGTTGGATAAATTTTCCTATCTTTTGTTTAGGTTGTAAATTGTGTTCTTTCACATCTGAAATCATAACTTCTATGTATATATGTTCATTTTGACCCCGTTGTTGGTCAAAATGACTTTTATAATTGGGGTGTCGATAAGGAGTTTTTATTGTTTGTTTTTCTACTAGATTGAATTCTTTTTTAACTATGATGAGGATCGAATTTGTTTTCATTTCTTCCTAAACTTGAATTTGTTTTCTGGAGAGTTTAGATGCTTCCTTCTGGATTTGCGCTAATTTTTTTTCTAATAGATTGTTATTACTCTGAATCTTCTCCAACATTCCGTCTTGCGAATTTTTGTCCTCGTTTAACTTCTTGATTTGTTCCTCTAGTTTTTTATTAACATTTCTCAGGTGCTGGTTTTCTTTCTCTTTATCCAGTAGTTTTCCTTCAGTATCTTCATTTGATTGTTTTGTCCTCTTCGTACTTTTTAACTTCCCAATTTTTCCAATTAATGTCTTGTTATGGTTTCTTAACTGATATATTTCTTCAGTGTTATTTGATAATGTGATTTTGACAGCTGTAATCTCCAATTTGTGTGTTTTTTTAGTGTCTTTCTCTTTATGTTGGAGTTCACTAATCTGTTGCTGAAGGCGGCAATTCTCGGCTTCTAGGCATCTTACTTTTGTCTGAATTTGTGTGATTTTGTCATCTTTTTCCTTGATGATTTTGTTTAAATGTTTTATTTCTCCTTCTAAATCGTTATTGCCTCTATAAGGCGATTCTTTGAAATTTTTTGAGTTTCTGATTTTGTCTTCAAGGTTTTGATTGTGACTTTTTAGATGTGATATTTTCTTAGCCTTATTTGATAACATTTTCTGGAGCTCTTGCTTTTGATCTTTTAAGCTACGATTCTCTTGTTCTGATAAATGATTACACAATTTTTGCTTCAAAATCTTGATTTGAATATCATTATTAGTTTCTTTATATTGCTCCAACTCATCCAATGCTTCTTGTAGCTTCGATTGCAATTCTGATTTTGAATTCACCATAATTCCTGACTTCTAGTGTTCTTTAACGATAGTTGGTATTCCTTTGACTTTGACTTTTCTAGTGATAGATAGTCTTTAACTTCTTTGACGCGTCTTCCTTTGACCGACTTCTTCGACGATAGGCAGTCTTCGATTTTTTAGCGAAGGATTCTTTCTTGACTTTTGATTTTTTTTTCTTTCTTCTTCGATAATAGGAATACATAAAATTTCTTTTTTAGAAATCCCCTTTTTTCTTGAGTTTATTTTGTACAATTGTAATAATTACGATTATTAAATAATTATTATTATTAACAATATTAATAATAAATATATTTTTATGAAGGGAAGGATTTTTGGGGTGCACTAATAATTATTAATATTAATAATTTAATATCAATAATTAAAATTTTAAAAAATGATATTCTATATAATAATAAGAGTAGTATTATTATAATAATATTATTTTTTTGCTGTGTAGGGCTTACGTGGAGCGGAGTTAGCGGATTGGATGAGAGGTGCACTAGAGGTGTGAAGGAGGAGGAAGCACAACCATGGAGGAGTTGCATGAGTGAGGAGAACATGTGGGCGTAGGGGTTGGCGCAGGTGTTGGGAGGTGGCAAGAGTAAGAAAGGTTGGCGCTGGTAGAAGGAGGTCATGGAGCAGGTGGAGGGGTAGTGTGCGGAGATAGTGAGGTCTGGGGGGGCGCGTGAGGGATTGAGTGAAGGGGTAGAGCAAGCGCGGGTGTGACTGCGATGTGAGCATGGAAGCGCAGAATGGGCATTGGTGAGCAATGAGAGAAGCAGATGGAGTGGACGTGACGTGTGGGAGTAAGGAACGAGGGAGCTCGGAAAGGAGGGTGTGGTTTGGAGAAGGGGGTTGCGAAGTTCTAGGTGTGGTTGGAGGAAAATAGGTTAAGTGGCATTGCAGAAGCGTGCTGGATGGAGAGGGAGAGGTGTGAGATTGTGAGGGAGGTTCTACGAGGTATGAGGAAGGAGCTGTGAGTGTGGGTATCAGTGCGGTGCGGTGCAATGTGGGGAAAAATGTGGAGAAGAAATGTGGGAGAAGGGAGCCAAGGCAGGTGAGGAGCCGAGGGCATGGAGAGGAGTGGACCGCAGGAATATGGGGCGGAAATGATGAGTGGCGTTTGGCACAGGAATGAGTGGTGTATGGGAGTTTATAGTGATAGGGATGCAACGAGTGGAGAATTAGGGATGGTGTGGAATGGCGCGATGGGTATGTAGCATGTTAGCGGGGTAGCACGTGAGGGACCTGTGAATGGGAAGACAATGGTGCAACGAAAAGGGAGTGCAGTGATATGGATGGAGAAATGCAATGGGGATGGGAGGTGAGCACAGGGAGGCATGGGAGTGGGGTGAAGATAGCATGAGGGAGGACTATGTGAGGAATCAAGAGGTGTGAGGAGACAAAGAGGGAGTGAGGATGAGTGAGAGTGTGTGCAAGAAGGGAGAGGGTAGTGCATAGGAAAAGAGTAGGAGGACTGACAATGGATGGAATGACTAAAGGCCCGTGTCATATCAAAGATCACATCTCAAGAAAACCTTGGCAGTTTGGCTATAAGTCGACGATCAACATAAGCTCGAGGAAGGGCTGGCTCTGATACCAGTGAAGCGTAAAAGCTTCTTAACACCAGTAATAATTCTAAAATTCCCACAGATATTCAAAAGCCCACATTTTGATAGATAATAATATATATATGATAGATAAGATGATTTTCACATTTACAAGCAATTGACCATTTATAGGTCAATTGGGTATCATTTCATTGGAATGATGTATCCATAGAATTTAACTATTTTAATTACTTAATCCTATTTATGATTTAACTAATATTTTTAATATTTAGATACATAACACGTTTCCTTTATTGTTAGTGTGGTTTCTCGATTCATACAGGATCCTAGGGAAAACCACTGGAAAGATCCAAAGAGAATTGTTTGATACATCAAGGGAACTTATCAATTTGGTATCAAATATTGTCGCAATTCAAACCCACTGGTCCATTTTATTGATTTCGACTGGGCTAATGAGATTGACGAAAGGAATTCCACTTATGGTTATGTGTTTTGACTTAGTTCTGGATCCTTGGTGTAATTGTGTAAAAAATAGAAGGTAGTCTCTCTTTCAACTATGAAATCATAGTATCATGGAGTTGTCAAAGCAGATACATTGGAAGTTTGGATCCATCATCTTTTAGAAGAACTTGGTTTTCCTATTCAAGCATCGACTATTGTTTATTATGACAATCGTATTGCAATCCAAGTTGTTGATAATCTTGTTGCACACAACAAAATGGAGCACGTTGAAATTCATTTCCACTACTTGAGACAATTGATACATGAAAATGTTGTATCTCTGGTTTATTGCAGAACAGATGATCAAATTATTGATATATTTACGAATCCTTTACTAGACACTACAAGGAAAAGAGCCTACAGTGGAGGTTCTTAGTGTTACAATATTGGCCAAAAATGACAAAAAAAATCCACTACAATCTCTGCAATTGGCAGTGAATGTTTTAACAAAGGTTTTTACAGAATTTGTATAACTAAAGAAACTCAGTAGCCAAAGGCTATAACATATTATTTTTATGGTGTACTTCTTTGAAAAAAAATGCATCAATGCGTAACATAATAATACGCATCGATGCAATATGATAAAAATGATATGCACCGATGCACTCTAACACATAGAGCACCGGAACACACCAAAATTTAACACCACATCGGTGCTTTAAAACAATATACACACCAGAACAATGTAACCAAACCAACACTAGTGCTTACATATTGATTAAACCCACCGGTATTTACGTTCTATAACAAAGCACCGATGCGATATGTTACATCATACACAAAGGAAATTTTCTATATTTTTAAAATTTAACTGTTCTTTTTATATATCATAGTGCATCGGTGCTTTTCATCATAATAAGCATCAATGCATTTTAACAATTGAAAAGAATAGAGTGATTAACAAAAATAAACGCACTAGTAAATGCGACTGAATTGTGAAATTAAAAAAAAATTAATGGTGCGGTTAATATAAATTTAGAGAATCGGGGCATATCATTCAACAAACACACCGGTGTGTAACATTTGACCAAACACACCAGTGTGGCAGTAGCTTATTTTTTGAACAGTGGCTACTAACATTGGAGTGGAATATCTATTTTTTATTTTTTATTTCTTTTTAATTCCATTATTCATCAAATATTGAAATATTTTTATAGTATTATTCATTTAAATTTTAATTATTGCATTTGTTTGGATTAATTTCTTATATCATAGATTCTATCATCTATTGTAATATTTAATTATCCATACATTTAATTCCCAATTTACCATTTCACATGTAACATTTGACACTGACTTTGGAGAATGCAATAGAATAATTTTATTATATATCAATAAGAGACCCATTGTCTTTCAATTCAGACACTATGTCCAATGCATTATATAAACTCTCTTATTTTAAAAGACAATTATTTCAAAATATACAACAACTTCCATTAACATCCAAAATATATGGATCATCATTCTTCGTTGGAAATGTTATTAGTGCTCAAGCCACTTGCATCACTTGGTTTATGTGGCTGAATGTTTTATTGATTTCCTCGATTGTTTTCCTCTTTTTCAGCTTCCATATGCAAACATAAAAATAAAGTGTACTAAGTGTATCTACAATATTGTTGAGAACAATAAAAATTAAAATAGATAATATACATGAATGTAAATTGAAAATCGACGTACCAAAGAAATAATTGCATCCTGAATGTCAAACATTTTTTCAAAACCATGTCTCATGCCATCTATTAACAACTCTAATGTTGGCTGCAGTCCATACTTTGTTTCCTGCAAGCTTTATATGCCATAAGAAATCATATATTTAACATAAGGATTTTTGTTGTCCTATTACTTATAAAATGAGAGAAGTAAAATAACATAGATACTTACAAATTCCTTAATTAATTTTTGATACGCCAACCTATACTCACAACCCTTGCTTAACTCAATGTCAATCAATTATTTTGATGGCTCCTCTTTGTATGTTAACACCCGTTTCAATACATCCAATGATGCCTAGTGAAAAAATAAAAATATAAAGATCACAACCACTATGAAAGCTTAAGTTGTTATAAGGAAATCACAACTACTCACGAACTTTGCTATCAACTATTTGTTTCATTGTCATCCTGTCTTATGTGTTGAATGGGTTCCATTTTGTTTTCTTTTTTGCAACAAAACAATTGAAAATTAATATTTAATGCTGAATTAATTAATTATTGTACATAATCCAAAAAAATCAATGATTTCATACATTTGAAGCACATTTCTATTGAGATGGCTCCTCCTATGATGCAATTATGTCCATTTCCTTGAACATCTCCTTGTACACTTTTTTGGACATCCCTACTGGCACATTTCTCATATCACCTCATTCATCCTTTGCGATTTTCATAATCTTCCTAAAAATGCAAAATGAAATTAAACTAAATTTCTATTAATATGAAAAATAAATATAGGAGAATTAAAATTATCAAAGGAATGTTTTGTAGTGTAGATACATTTTCTACATAAACATGTTTAGCAATATTACTTTTTGAATGATTCATTTTTGTTGTTGTATGTTTTTGCTATTGCAAGTTTGACAAGTCTCATTGACCATTGTTATGGAAACGCCTCTTGTAGTTTACATATATGACTTGATTCTTGGAATAATTTGATTGAAATGGCCAATGCATCATCATTTGCATCTTCCATTTTTTTTTCCTTATGATGTCATTCCATTCTATTGTTGTAAGTACCTACATAACATTCAACATATGTGAATTAGATTATTTGAAACATATTACATAATCTTCTTAAGTATAGTATTATTCATAAACAAAATAGTTGACAATCGAAACAAAATAGTTTATGGCGGTGGATGACAAGAGTAGTCGAATGGTCGATTGGATGTGCAAGATGACAGAAGTGGTCGGGTGATTCTTCTGACAATATTTGAAGAGCCGACAGGTTTATGGGATGGAAAGAAAATCCCAGGTCATTGAGGTTTTAACAATTAAATCGAAGAAAGGTAAAATAAAAGGGAATTTATTTGCACGAAGAAGAAGTTTTGCTCGAGATGAATGAACTTGCAAGAAATGGTTAACAAAGAGCGAGGAATATTTACACATAGCCTATCAAGTGTGGAGGATGTCCATTGAATGAACCTGCAAGAAATGGTAAAAAAAATTCGTTTAAAGAATATATATATATTGTTTCTCTTGCGAAAGCAATGGCAGTATATAATCCATTCCTGCAAATGATCAAAGGTTTATGTTGATTAGATAGAAGATATATCTTACCCAACACGTGAAAAATGCATGGTTGAGTCTCGCCTTCTTCTGTCAGTTATCGTCTCAGATCTGCCATTTTCTTTCCCATGGCGAGAATGTGGGCACCTCATAAATGCAGAATTAGCGCTGAGATTTGAATCTCCCTAGGCTTAAATAATAAATTGTTTTCTTATATCATTAACCCATTCAGCTGAGTTAAATGCATTTTATGTCCAAAAGCATTTTTTGGTTGCAATGAAAATTTCGATTTCATAATTTATGTATTGTTGAACCAATAATTGCAATCTCCAAAATTAATAAATTAGGGAGTGACCTGTTGGAGGCTTCGAGCTTTTTATAGTCATCTGGTTTTCTTGTTTTATTTTTTTAACTATTTATATTTCAACTGTATTCTAGGATTATTTTATCCATTTTAATCCTCCAAAAGCAAACGAAGATTTCTCATTGGCGAGGAATTTTCAAAGTATGAATTATGTTATATTTTGAATAAAAAACTCACGCTATCGAGGAGAAATTGTGGAGCTTCCACATTAATCAACGTCTACAGCTGCGTCTAGGAAGATTGAATGTCCAACAATGGATGCATTGGTCGAGGGCTTCCTGGTCAACGTCATACTGTCTCAAATGTTGGTTAGGTCGCTGACTCCGTGTTTGATGCCGAAATTCCAATGGCTCCAATGGTTCCAGTGGCCTATCGGAGCTTCTGTTTAGTATAGTGCCTTCAACCACGTGATAGGTGACCGCAGGAGCAAGTCGACCATTAACCATATAGGCACCGTCAACTGTCGACCATTGCACACCAATCGACCAAAGAACCTGACCAACCACACACAAGTTCACTGCCGATTAATTACACCATCGGTCAGTTATGCCACCATACATTCACATAAGTTATTGGCTATAAAGGGTTCAAATGCCATATCAACGACCAATACAACTCTCGACTACATCCCAACCGACCATTGCAAGAATCTGTCGAATTTTTATGTGGTCGATTTGATCACTTCATTTGGTTGACATACTTTTTGGTCGTACCCGTGAAAACTTGATCTTGGTCGATACTTAGTTTCGTTGATGTATACTTGCACGTTGTGATACGTGGAGGAGGATTTTACCTTATTACTTCTAAGTTTAAGCACATAATTAAGTCTGCCACAATCATAAATCAACACAAGCCCATAAATAAAGGGATTACACGAGATCATTGGATGGTTTAATAAGCTCACCAAGATTAAAAAAAAAATAGTACCTCCATGTTAATTCTTTTCACCAGTCTGTGAAATAAGAAAAATAACAGATCAACTGCAGCCTGCTATCATATGATATCTCGTAAGAATTCCACCGAAACTGTTTTCACATCATGATATCTCAATGAAGTGTGCAATGTGCATTATAGAAGCTGGTTTCAATTGGCAACAAATGAGGGAGGTCATAGATGTTTCATGTTCACAACTAAATTTGATGAAAGGATAATCTACCACGTATGTTCAATTAACTCGATAGTGAAAAATAAAATCATACCAGATCACGACTTTAATGAAGCGAGTAGACCGTAGGAGCAAGTCGACCATCAACCATATAGGCATCGTCAATGGTTGTGATCGACATAACCGACTAACTGTCGACCATTGCACACCAGTTGACCAAAGAACCCAACCGACCATGCACAAGTTCACTGCTGACTAATTACATCATCGCCCTGTTATGCCGCCATACATTCACATCAGTTATCAACTCTAAAGGGTTCGACTGCGATAACAACAACCAATACAACTCTCGACTACATCCCAACCGACCATTGCAAGAATCCGTCGAATTTTTATGTGGTCGATTTGATCAACACTTCATTTGGTTAACATACTTTTTGGTCGTATCCGTCAAAACTTCATCTTGGTCGATACTTAGTTTCATTGATGTATATTTGCACGTTGTGATACGTGGAGGAGGATTTTACCTTATTACTTCTAAGTTTAAGCACATAATTAAGTCTGCCACAATCATAAATCAACAGGAGCCCATAAATAAAGGGATTACACGATATCGTTGGATGTTTTAATAAGCTCACCAAGATAAACAAATAGTACCGCCATGAAAATTTCGATCGAGATAATCAAGTGATATAGCCGACGATATGTCGAACTTCGACCATCCCTTGGGAGAAAGCAGCCTAGAAGTTGACCAATCATTATGATGTGCATTATTCTATGCTCTCAAATTTTGTTGTTTCAGGTTTCCATGTTCATTAGTCACTGCCGATCATTAGTCCTATTGACCAGCAGTTGTTCGAGTATAAAGGTGTTAGCGTTCATGACAGTTCCTTTCGTGACTGCCTACATGAGACCCTGCTGACTTTTGGAGACCCAAAGTTTGATCCTGAACGAGAAGAGGATGACGTCAAGCAACCTGCAAAAGAAATTAAAAGTTCCAGCTGCGCGTTGGAAGATGCCGACATAATCTTGCAAGAAACCTGCAAGAGGAAGCTGTACGTGCGGACCATCTCAAAAATCTACTTACGCACAAGACAAAAGGGAGGAATACTACTGGAGATGCTCGACTGAATGCGAGCAGAATTTGAAGATTCAAATGATGTAATCACTGCTGCGATCGATGTATTAAATTGAGTTGAGAAAGTAAAATCCAACGGGTTTTGAGGGAGGCTCAGAGAATTCATAGAGCTTGTTTCACTTGAAGAGCCCTGGCGCTGGCGATTTTGATGAGAAGACGATCTAGAGATACCCATTCGAAAACCCAACACGTGAAGAGGAGACTTTTTGTTTGTCTATCAATCCTCGTTCGACTATTGCTCATTTTAAAAGTGCCTGGTCGGCTGCCCTGTTGCTCTTCGTTTTCCACCAACGACCATCTGATCGACTTGTGCAAGTAGTCGAGGAGAGGCAGTGGAACTTGGACGTGACTCTCACCAACTTGGACATTAAGTAGATGGCTTGCAACTTTTTGTCAATTATATATGATCGATGTCCCTCGACTTGTCATGTATCTTTTATGAACTCAAGCGTTCTGCAAAAAGAAAAGATGAGATCTACAGCAAATGAAGAAAAAAAAAGAAAGAGGAGACCTTGCAGTCGACTGACCAGAAATTTGCTTCTCAGTTTCAAAGCAATTGACTGTCAAGGTGTTAGCCATAAATAAGATATAATAGACCTGCGAAAATGGCGAAACAAACGCTTGGAAAACAGACCTTAGTGCCCGAAGACAAATAGACAACGCATAAATCTTAAAATGGGAATTCTCGATTGGAAAATCTACAGAGAATTACATGGCGTATTGTACCCATACGAATGATGCAAATATTAGATTATGTGGTATTACAAAACCACTCAAACACAAAATCCGTCTTATATCAGCGGAATAAAAAATAGGTTAAAAGGGAGCCTGAAATTGGATATGGAATTGTGTCGTCTGATCCCAAGTGCGGAGGCTGTCCATCGAATGTACCTGCAAGAAATGGTAAACAAAATTTGTTAAAAGCATGTGGAGAAGCCATAACAGTGAGAAATCTGTGGGCGAAAGTAGCAAAACACATGGCAGGATTCCATTCGATCTATAAACGAGGAATCTAGCAGACATGGATGGTCATGCTTCTAGTCATACTTCTCGTTGGTGAAACGCCTACGACATAAAAAAATAATAAGATTCAACCTAGAGCTCTTGTTCTTAATGTGACTTCTTAAATTAACAACATTTTATGGATTTTACCATTAGGAACAATCGCTAAAATCGAATATACACTAAATGATAATATGGACAAGCATTATTGGTCTTTTAAAACATGAAGTAAAGCAACGTATAAAAAGATAAAAGTAAAGCATAGTTTAATAATGAAGAAAAAAACATTTATGTCTATTTTCTTAAAGAGTTTTCTACACTGCATCAAAAGCAATTTTGAACCTTATTTATTATAAATTGGAAAGTCCTATACGACCTAGTATTATTAAATTCAGAATAAGTATATTTTGAAATCTTTTAATATTAATATGCAGCAGGTCAATTAATGTCGGCAATGTAGTTGTCATAAAGGAGTTCACTTTAGCAGTGTTTTCCAATTTAATTTGGAAAGTCCTCCACTAACGGAGAAAAAATTTAGAATAAGTATATTTGGGGATATTTTAATATTAGTATTAATATTAATATGTAGCAGCTCAATCAAACTCCCCAATATATTTACCATAAAGTTCACTCCTATTAAACAGATTACAGTTCGCTTTGCATATATAAATGGTAGTGCACTTTGTTTCAATTGGCACTACTATTCTGCCCAAGAAGGTTTTGTCCAATCATAAGATTGCTACAATTTCTTGTATGGATGACAACTGCAAGTGAACTTGTCTATGGCATGGGGCACCAACATAGTCATAACTTTTGAATCTTGACTATGCAAGTTAGTTATTTAATAATAAAAATAATTTACTTTTAAGGTTACAATTAAGAAAGTAATTTGATGTATTTAATATATTGTACAAGTGATTGAAATAAACAATTTATACTTTCTTATAGCATGTAAATGTTTTTGTTTATGTTTGTTTTGGCCAAAATAATAACTTGTCTTGTCTTGTTATCCCAAGTCTGGTTTGGAAAACTCTCACGAATTTACCGCAACGCAACTCAATCGACAGTGAATATATGTTTTTCAAAATGAAATTTGATTAGGGAGTAGGTATAGGTGAGTGTATTAGTTCGATAACAAAGACCAACGAACCAAAGTAGAAAGCAAATCAACCACTAATGTAACCATATATATCATCTCATTTAGCCATTGTCTTAAAAGCATTGGCAATTTAAAATTGGTTGCTTAAAAGTTATAATACTTCCCAGATTTTGTTTTTTAATCAAAACATTACAACTTTGCTTATTAGGGTCTCTCTCCATACAAAGTACTCCACTTCCTAGAATAGCAATTGATTAGGTAATGCCCTTTCGTTGCTTATATTTCTCTATGTTCTATAGATACTTAGGTAAAAATGAACAAATTGCTTATATAATATTTGACTATAAAACAATACAGACTAAACCATATTATTCTGCATACAAGAGGGGATCTATGGGGCACCATTCTCCTACAAATCCATGGTTGTTGAAGAGTAGATTTTAGATACCTAAAGCAATATCTTGTGCTGCCATGTTTTCCTTCGCTTTTATTGAATTTCCTTCCCCTAGTGAGCAAAAGTGAGGAGTGGGGAGGTGGGGCTCTTTTTTTATAATTTTGAGGACTAAACCTTTGTTATTTCCTTTTTATTCTTCCTTCTCTTCTTCCATGATTGCTTGGATTATTTGTTGTTCAGATTCTCATTTGGACTGGTTAGTTTGAATATCGAGTTGTTTGGCATAAGGCCACTAGATATGGCATTCTTCCTCTTGTGTTGAAGAGGATTGTTGCTCTACCTGGGGGTTTGTTGTTTCTTCAAGGATCATTACCTCCATGGATTGGGGAGTGTCCCTCTAAGGTTGGGACTCCCCTCCCTCCTATGTTGTTACAAAGATATCTAAGACTCCTAGAGCATGTAATCGATTAGAGTTAGAGGGATCAAACTCATGTTCTTTTTTATTGTGTGCATTGTTTCTTCTTCTTATTCATCATCAGCCTAAATTGAGGTTTCTGATCTATGTTGTTTTGTTCCAAGTTCCCTTGAGATTGAGAGTGTTTTGGAGTAGGTGGAGGAGTAGCATGCTGACAGTTTTTCCACAAAATCCCCATATGTATGAAAAGTATTGCATTTAAAGGAAATTGTTCATAGATCAATTCTTGGACGAAAGTCCTCCTATGCAACAATAAAGAATGGGCTCTATGAGACCTTTATCCAGTGCAACTTCAACACAATTTGGGCACATGAATATTGGCATCCCTTTGGCTTTACTACTTTAAGGAGCTTCTTTTTTCCTTGAAGATGAACAAAAAAGGGAGGAAAACCGTACCAACACCAAAGGATAATTCCACCATTAGATTGAAGTCTAGAGGTTAGTGATCGAGACACAGTTCCTTAGATCTTATGAAATAGGGGCTTGAGTTGAAAATTAAATCCTAGTCTTCTTTACACATGAATAAGAATGCCAAAAAGCTTCTTCCACATGCAAAAATGGAGGTAGTTGTTCTTGCATTTTTGGAACCCAACATTCAAAGATCCAAAAACCTATGGAGGTGGGTGCCATGAGTCGAAGTGCCTAGCACTAACAATTCATTTGTGAGCTTGGACAACACTATAGCATAAACCTGGGAGAAAATACAGACCTTGTTGATGAGGAGCACCTTCACTATCAATGGGAGCATGTGTTGCTTGATGAAGACATGCCAAAGATTAAGACAAGTACTCCTTAAGGGGGGGGCATTGGAATTATAACTCCTACTTGTCTTCATGCTATATGTGCTCATATTAGAAGGTTGTAATTTGTTAATGTGTTTGGTCTTGCTGAAGTAAAGATTGTTCTGTAAGTTAGTTGTTTGATCCTAATGTTTAAGTGGTTGTTAGATAGTTGGGTGCATGAGAGATTTTCTCCAACTAAGTCTCCTCCTATATTTAGTTTGTGGGTGAGATATTCCCTCATATGTGTTAGTGTGGTTAAGATAGTATCTCTATCTTGAAGGAAATCTTGATGTATAAATATGTAGTATTTGTTGATGAATATGACACAACACAATCTTGGTTTGTGTGTAATTCATGTCTACTTTCTCATTTTCTATCAAAATTAACAAATATTTCTAAACCACATTTAATAATCATTTTAAAAAATATAATGTATAGTCTCCCATTTTCTATCAAAACTAACAAATATGTTTAAACCACATTTAATAATCATTTAAAAAAATATAACAAAATATCAAACCACACTTTGACTCTTTAATAAGCTTACTATGTTTAATTAATTATTATTAAAATATTATGTTTAATCTTTGGAAGGGAATGATTTTTTAAATTAAAAATATTTTTTATAAATTTAAGTAACACTTCAAGCAGCGATCTGTCCGAATCCTTCAGCTTCCAGAGCACTTAATAAAATGGGTGGGCTTATGGACAAAATTTGTTATATATTTGAAGTTGTTATATGGGCGGATATTTTTGAAGTTATTATGTATTTTCACAAACCAAAATTTACGTTGATTGCTATGCAGATATTTAAAAAACCTTAAAGAGTTGTAATGTTGAGTGGCTATCTGAATTAAAAAACCTTAAAGAGTGTTGCAGCTACTCGGGGAACCCCTCCTTGCTTATGAATAAGAGGGATTGTGTGAGAAAGAATAAGTCTAAGGCTGTCTTCGGAATTCTAATAATGAATATATGTAATAATGAGTTTTGGCATTTAATGAATATATGTAATAACCATGGTCCATTGTGCG
Organism: Larix kaempferi; assembly: GCA_027924585.1. NCBI lineage: Eukaryota > Viridiplantae > Streptophyta > Pinopsida > Pinales > Pinaceae > Larix > Larix kaempferi. Next base: position 16,288,383 of record BSBM01000757.1, on the reverse strand, counting down.
ATCATGAGATTGTCATTCAAGTGCATTTAATAAATAGAGTAACAATCATAGTTAATAGTTAATTTTATAATTCTGATATTAATTTTTAAGATAATAATTGCAGATTTAGTGAATTTTGTGTAATTTATATTGTGGTGTGTATTTAATTTTTCCATGAACACAACTTTAACCCATTAACATCATTATAGTTATCACAATAATTTCTAATCATATTATAATATTTTGTATTGTAATAAATCTTGAATATATTAAAATTATTTCTTTTATTTTTCTTTAATTAATTTATTTCAATTAAAAAATTTAAATTATTATAAAGTGTAATATATATATATATATATATATATATATATATATATATTACCTTTATAAAGTGTAATATATATATATATATATATATTACACTTTATAAGTGTAATATATATATATTGTTAATGATAATTATTATAAAGTTGTTTATACTTTATAAGTTTATATGATGATGATGATGATGGTAGTTAAATTTTATTTCTATGCTCAAAAAGATGCTTAGAAAGAAGCGTTCCTAGGTTGCCATAGTTTTGACAAGTTAGAAGATTAGAGAGATTTGTATTGTAGCAAAGATTATGGAACTGCTATTGTGGATGTAAGCAGGACATTCTAAGAGAAAGTAACTTTCATCATCAATGCTCGTAGTCTCAGAGAGATGGAAAATCATTTCCACACATGGAGTTTTAGGAATTTTGCATCAGGGCTGGTGCAAGCTAATGCTGGCCACTCATGATGCGTTAGTCGCAATGGACTTCTGGAAAAACAGAAATCTGAACGTCAAAAAGCAATATTAGAGCTACCTACACAACTTTTTGGAATATGGTGCAAGAAGATCAAACGTAGAAAATAGGATTACCTACCGGAATATATAAATATTATTTATGGAAATTAAGTATAACTCCCAAAAAATGGGGTTCTCCTAAGGTTGGCATGTTATTTTTTTAAGAAAATATAATGAATATGTTTGTGTGAGCCCTGTGGTTCGGTATTCAAATGGTGGATTTTTGTTTAAAAAATTATATACAGTCGTAGATAACAGGCCGTTCTAGTGCGGCGTTATTTTTCCATGTTTATTTATGTTAATTTTATTTTTTTTTTAATTAAGGAAGTCAACCCATCCCTAAAATGATGAGTCCCAGCGTTAGCCCTCGATATCATGGTCTTAACCTAATCAATCAATAATTTATTTTTTTTAGGATGTATGTTTTTGTGTGTACTTGTGTGGGTTCTTTTCCGTTTTCAAAATAGGTGAGCCAATAAAAAGTTATAGACGGAAGAAATAACCTACTCTTTGTGTAAGATTGACATTAGTGCAATTGAAATTAACTAAAAAATAGGAACAAATAATAGTTTTAATAAAAAATTACATATTCAGAATTTGCACACATAGTTCTACAAGTGTGTGCAATTTCATTTGCAGTGGACAAGTGTAGCATACGCAGAATCATGCTCGAAACAGAAGAAGTTATAGAATAAGATGTATTTTTTTATATTATTATATGTATTTTGGCAACTCGAACCTAAAACCATAGCAACCAAGTCATCCACCACGTTGGTGGGAAATGAATTACCCACCAAAATTTAAAAACTAAACTTGCGCATGTGCGTGTATTTAAAAAGCGCGTACACACAAAATGGTGCGCACGCATACGCGTCCAAATGCGCGCACACGCAAAATGGCGCGTGCGTGTTGTTTTTACTAAAGTTTGAAATTTTCCATATTGATTAAATAATTTTATAAAATATATATTTTTTAATAATTAATAATGTTTTAAATTGAAATAAATTAAATTTATATGATGATGATGAGGAGGAGGATGGGGATGATGACGACGATGATGATGATGAGTATGATGGGGATGATGACGATGATGTTGATGATGATGATGAGGATGATGGGGATGATGACGATGATGTTGATGACGAGAATGAGGATGATGATGCTGATGATGACGAAGATGATTATGACGATGACGATGGAGATGATGATGATGACGTGGATGATGACGAGGACGATGATGATGATCATATTCGTCATCATCAGCATCATCATCTTCATCTTCGTACTCATCTTCATCATCATCATTACCAATGATGATGATGAAGAAGATGATGATGATGTTGACGATGATGATGACGATTGAAGATGATGATGTTGACTATGATGATGACAATTGATAATGATGATGATGACGAAGAAGATGATGATGATGATGATGATGATGACAATGATGATGATGTTGATGATGATGAGGAACAGGGTGATGACGATGATGATGATGATGGAGATGATGATGATGATGATGATGACGATGATGATGATGTTGATGATGAAGATGATGATGATGTTAATGATGAAGACAATGACCAAGATGATGATGATGATGATGACGGGGATGAGGATGAGGATGATGATGAGCAAGTGGGTGATGATGATGATGATGATGATGTTGATGATGAAGACAATGACCAAGATGGTGGTGATGATGATCATGGCGATGATGATGATGGGGATGAGGATGAGGATGATGATGATGATGAGCAAGTGGGTGATGATGATGATCATCATCATATTCGTCATCTTCAACATCATCATCTTGATCTTTGTACTCATCTGCAGCACCATCCATCATCTTCATCATCATCATCATTGATAATGATGATGATGACGAAGATGATGATGATGATGTCATCATTGATAATGATGATGATGACGAAGATGATAATGATGATGATGACGAAGATGAATATGATGATGATGACGTTGATGATGATGGTGATGATGATGATGATGGCCAAGATGATGGTGGTGATGATGATGAGGATGGGGATGATGACGAGGAAGTGGGGGATAACGATGATGATGACTATGGAAATGATGATGATGACGTGGATGATGACGATGACGAGGATGATGATGATGAGGTTGATGATGACGAAGATGATTATGATGATGATGAGGAGGAGGAGGAGGAGGATGAGGATGATGATGGTGATCATATTCCTCATCATCCACATCATCATCTTCATCTTCGTACTCATCTGCATCATCATCCATCATCTTCATCATCATCATCATTGATAATGATGATGATGACGAAGATGATGATGATGATGATGAAGATGATGGATGATGATGAAGATGATGATGATGACGTTGATGATGATGATGATGATGAAGATGATGGCCAAGATGATGATGGTGATGATGATGAGGATCGGGATAATGACAAGGAATTGGGAGATAACAATGATGATGACTATGGAAACGATGATGATGACGTGGATGATGACGATGACGGGGATGATGATGATGAGGATGATGATGACGAAGATGATTATGATGAGGAGGAGGAGGAGGAGGAGGATGAGGATGATGATGGTGATCATATTCATCATCATCAACATCATCATCTTCATCTTCATACTCATCTGTGCCATCATCCATCATTAATGATGATGATGACGAAGATGATGATGATGATGTCATCATTGATAGTCATGATGATGATCATGATGACGAAGATGATGGATGATGATGAAGATGAGGAGGAGGAGGAGGAGGATGAGGATGGTGATGGTGATTATATTCGTCATCATCAACATCATCATCTTCATCTTTGTACTCATCTGCATCATCATCCATCATCTTCATCATCATCATCATTGATAATGATGATGATGACGAAGATGATGATGATGATGAAGATGATGAAGAAGATGATGGATGATGATGATGTTGATGAAGAAGATGATGGATGATGATGATGCCAATGATGATGATGTTGATGATGAAGATGATGACCAAGATGATGCCGAGGAGGAGGAGGATGAGGATGATGATGAGGAAGTGGGTGATAATGATGATGATGATGATGATGATGACGAGAATGATGACGATGACGAGGATGATGATGATGATGATGATGACAATGACGATGACGAAGATGATTATGAGGAGGAGGAGGAGTAGGAGGAGTAGGCTCCTTGTAGAGGGATAGTGTCATGGATTCTATGTGTTATTGATGACGCGTGAGGTCTAGAATTTTCAATTAAGGCCCAAGTAGAATTCAATTGAGCTCAATATGTTTCAATAAGATCTCGAGAAACCGGTTTTCATTCTTCGATGATGTTCAATGCTTTTCAACATATCCACGGTCTTGCATGGTAGGATGAGGATGCATTCATGGCATTCGATCTTTACAAAAGATGTGTTTTGTCAAAATGAAATTCAATTTGCCTCTTTGATGAATCCTCCTCTACAAGACTTCATTTATTGCATGAATGTCACAGACTCACAGAAACTCTAAACAACACTCAATGGCATGCAACTATAACCACAAACCAAGCAGAGGTTGATTTTATGCATTGATATAGAGAGGTGGCAGTAGGCAGACAATATGGAGAAACAATGAGTTAGAAAAAACATTTGGACCAAAGTACCACAATGCTTATTAATAAAATTTAAAAAAACAAGTTTTGGCTCAGGAATTGTGGTTTATCACCACGTTTCTCTTCGACACTCGCCATCAAAATACGTATAAAAATAACACGTCTTTACATCCTCTTCCTTTTAAATCCTCATTGCATAGTAATAAATAAGGATTATTATGCATGCACATCCTCACCTTACAATGTCAATTGGGTCCAGGCGCATAGACAACCATAAATTATCAAATGTGTCAAAGAGTAAGCCTTTCCAATAAAAATTAAGACCCACCCTTCAAACTTAATCACCGAGTCCAATTTATGCAAATATTTTCGAAGTGGGGGGAAGGTTTGGCATTAAATGGTGTAAACGTTGGGGAATAAATGGTTTATATGTTGTACAAGGGCGCGTGCGTGGGTTTGGGCGCGTGCGCGCTCCTCACATGTACGCGCGAAAAACACACGTGCACGTGTTTTAACACGCCTGCGCGGCCCTGTTACTAGTTAAAAAAAAACAGATCTCTGTATTTCCCGGGAATTATACTAAAATCACGGGTTTCACTTCTTCCGCGGCTTTCAAGCTCTCACAGGTTTCTCATTGGCTCACACTCATTGATATTTTGGACACTCTTTGATCTATTGGACACAAAATCACCCTTGGAATCTATCAAACATATTTAGTGTTCTTGGAATCTAGTGGATTCATTCAAGCTACCAGTTTCCATTGCAAGTGGAGATCATTTCTATAGAGGTATGGTGAATTGTAAATTAGTCTTTTCAGTCACAAGATTTGAGATGAGCCCATTCCTTTTTGTTTTTGTCATATTCCCACAACAATATCCATGCATAGACAACAATGAATTTGACAAGAAGATTTCCCAAGTTCACATCTAAAAAAACTCATATGAACACTAGACAAGATGAAGTATGCAACCTCCTCATTGTGTAATTAGATCCCAAGTTAATTTTGTTCTTTTCACCTCATATTATGCTAGCAAAAAAAACCACACACTCACTAAACATAACTAAAAATATCACTTCAACTCATCCACAAAACCTCAATTCTCTCATCTCTTAGTCAATACCATTGTATGGAATGAGGATATCTGTAAGTATATGCACCTTTCCTTTCTCTATGAATCCAAATATGATAATTTTCATCCATATTTACCATCCTCAATATCCCCTCACCTATAGCAATGATTTTTTTTCTAAAAACCAAGACTTCTCCACTTCATGCTCTATTCAACATGATGATTGTTGGTATAGTCCCTAGTTCCCCACTCTCCAACACCTCCCCGCCCTAGATATTGCACATTGAAAGGTCAAATTATATTTCTCCTAATCACCCTTCCCAAGACCATGATCTTTGTTAGAAACCTTTGCATCCTCCTAAAGGTTTTGCACAAAACAAGGTATACATTCATTCTATTGGGATGCATTGTTGAATTCAACCATGGGTATTTTAAACTCAAAACCACATTCTATCATCTCAAGGTTTAAAGATCTAAGGAAATAGTTTGTTGTTGTTTCTTCAACTCCTTAATGTGTTATATAACCTAGTAATTTACGATGGTAAAGGACATTGCCTCAAATGGAAGGATATACCATTCCAGTAGGAAGACAAAGCAATCAAACTAGGTGCAAAGTCCTAGAATTGATAACATTAAGAGAGAAAGCAAAAAATGCAATTAATTAAGGTTACCTTATTTGATGTAGAAAAACTATCAAACTATTCCCAAGGCATCTCTAGCCATCTCTGTTGTAGGGTGTTATTACCATAATTTTTATGAATTCATGGCCAGGCAAGACACTAGTTTCTCCTCTCTACACTTGACCAAACATCATCTATATTGATTGGAATTGTAAGGGATAATGATGTTTATTCGAACACAAATAAACCAACATAGTCTGTAGTTGTATATGTTAATTTGTAAAGTGGTAAGCTATGTTGGAATGTGTCAGGTTCATTGTATAATGGCACTAATATCTTATTTGTTGTTTCTTTTGTAGGGGTAGGCCTAATAGTTGTGTTAAAGAGACTTTTGGAGATGGGAAACTCACGAAACGCAAAAAAAAAAAATAGAAGGAATCTGCCCATTGAAAAGGTCAATGACTTAAAAGAAAAGGCCAGGTTGGGAATGGAAAGATTGAGACATGGTCCTATCATTGCCCCAGATCCTTCCACTGATCTTAACACAGTTGTTGACATGACAACCTCTTGTTCAAAACCACGGGTAAAGCGGTCGTGTCCAACGGACCCAACTCAAATTCCAACATCAACACAATCTCTAACCAACAATCCATCAACGAGTCATTCTGAAGCTCCTCACGACACAAGAATTTTGGGAGATGCTGCATGTGTAGAGATGGACATACAAGCCTTGCTTAATTTTCAATCTCCCCAAGAAGACCACAACCCTGTCGACCACACTCCCATTATGGCCCAATCTATGAACGAAGCACCACAACAAACAAGCTCCGGTATTCATGTCTCATGTCCACCCTCCCTACCTCGACTGTCCAGTGCAAGAAGAAGAACTCCTAGACGTATTCATGTGGATGAGAGTGCTATGTTGGGGCTTGAAGGCAAGTTGCCAAAATGCACTATCGAATGGCAATGCAACAAAATTGTGAAAGAATATTTTGAATCCAAAGGTGATGCAGGTAAATGTCAATTATTGCTATGTTTGTTAAATTCAAGTTCTTTAGCTGTTGTTAGGAGAATTTTGGGAATAAAGATGGTTTAAAGTTCAAAGGACAACAGTCATATTGTTAGAAATCTCCAATATGCATTTAATGCGATTGGGAAGAAGTCTCGTACAAAAGATATTTGTGCGGCTCGTCGTGTTTTAGCGGAATCAGTTGTAAGCAAGTCCACAAGGCAACGTCACCTGCTATCACACACTTCTCACATACTCAAATTAAATAGAAAAACTATTAAAAAGTACTCTGTTATAAGAGAAAATATCGACACTCCGGGTGGAAACGATTGTTGGGCTTTTGTTGGTAGGTTGCCTCGTGCAGATAGGAAGCTAATTGATGCTGTTAAGGAGTTAGTACAAAATTTTTGGCATGATCATACTAGACCTTCATCAAACCAAAGAGACGTGCTAAAACTGAGAAAAGGTTCTACTGAACATGAGCCCCATGTTAAACACTTCCTTGACACCACATAGACTGAACTCTATAAGAGATTTAGGAATGAGCACACACAATTGAAACTTGGCCAAAGGTCCTTTGAGAAATGAAAACCATGGTACGTTCGTATATGCATTGATCGGAACACTTGTTGTTGTAGATACCACGTAGAATATGAATATTATTATGACACATATAAACATATATTTTGTGATTTGCATACTAACATTGTGCAGGGCTGCAATGAATCCATACTACCACCGAATGCATCAAGAGACTTTATCAACAACATCATGTGTCCAAATCCCGAAGGGAAAAAGTATTATCAAAAATCGTGTCTATATGGGACATGTTCTATGTGTAGTGGGTTTTCTCTTTTGAACTATTGCATTCATGAAAGCAAGGACATAGAATTTGGCATGATGGGTGTGGAGATGCAGAGCTTCAAGTACGTGACCTATCAATTAGACAGTGTCAGAGAATGTAAAAAGATTGCATTGGTAAAGTCACAGGTACAAATGAATATTGCATATTTTTCATATTACACGTTCAATTTATGGCATATACATTTTTCCAAAGGCCACATTGTAATATTTCCCTTGTTTCCATGGTAACAAGTACCGGTATGTGACTTCTTGACGGAATTCTACGAGAAAACCGAGCAGTATGTTCAACATGTGCATGTAGCGCGATGGCAAGATGAGCAGTACAGAAAATGCAGGGACACATTTCCCGTTGGAACCATAGTGTCAATTGTGGATTTTGCAGAAAATTACACCCTTCAGCCACAAAATGAAATCCAGAGTCAATACTACCATTCAGACCAAGTCAGCATCATGGTACATATTATGTATAGGCATGGGCCAGAGAGCAGCAATGACAAGAGGATAATACTGAAGGAGACAAACTTTTACATAAGTGATGATAGAACCCATGATCTGCATTATGTGCAACATTGTTTTCGAATTTTCTATGATCAGTTGAAGGAGAGAGATATACAGATGGATCAACATTGGATATGGTCGGATGGTTGTGCGGGCCAGTTCAAAAATGCCTGAGTATTCCAATGGATGAGTACTTTGCATAAGACTTGCAATGTGTCGCATATCTGGAACTATTTTGAGACCAGGCACAGCAAAGGCGAGCATGATGGGGCCGGTGCATGCATCAAGACCACACTATGAAGGGAAGAGATGAGGTTTGACAGGGAACCTCATACCCGAGATGCAGAATCCATAGTTCAATGGTGCTCCGCAACAATGTCAGAACAAGCAAGAGATCAACAAACATCATCGGTGGCAGGACGTGTGGCGAGAAATTTTTGGCTAGTGGTTGACATAGATCGGTCGCATTCCTATAGTTGCGGCATAGTACAAGGAACACGTGGATTTCATTTAGTTCGAAGCTCAAACAACCACATATTTGAAATATGGACACAAAAGATTGCATGCTTTTGCAACCCTTGCAGCAGCGGTGAATGGGATGAATGCGAATGCATGGACTAGGTTGATGAATGGGATCGTGTGTCACTTGCAGTAGACCAACGTGCAGTTGTTGAAACAACTCAGTTAGAGGAGGTCCAGTCAACGATTTCTACAGACTACGAGCATATCTCAGATCTTGTACAACCAGGACACATATACACAGTTGTTGCACCGAAAGATAATGAATGGGGCGTGGATTATTGGTTGGCACGGTGCCAAATAAAGTTAAAGTCCTGAGTACGTTTTGAAGGCCGATATTTGGATCAGACACTTTAAAAGTTAATTTTAAACTTATTTTAAGTTATTATGCGAAACAAAATTAAAAGGAAAGGAAAAGCACACACACCACAAAACAGTTCAAAACCCCCCAAGGGGGGTTGGGGTGTGGGCGTTGTGTATCCCACTTGCTTTTCTTTTATTTTTTACTCTTTATAATAGTATCTGGAAAATGCCTTGGATATTTATAGAAATGGACCCAAAGGCTTACAAAACAGTTAAAGAAAAATGTCGGATGAAGCGGGAAGGATCCAGAATGTTCTGGATTGGCTAGACGCTCAATTTTTCACCCAAAATGCCTCCAAACCTGATAAAAAAATATTTAAAAAATTGGGCTAATTAGTAGCAAAAAATTCCCAAAATCACTTTCAAAGTGATTTGGGCAAGCTATAAAAATTACCGAAAAAAAATTATTATACTAAACAAGATGTAAGAAAACAAATAACTAAGACAAGTTGGTGTATGAAACCAACTTTATTAGGGTCTTGGACAACCTTTAAAAGGAATCCAATGAAGGCACTTAGATGCTAGATATAAAATTTAACAAACAGTAAATCAATCTAAACCTTCAAGCCTTATAATATACTGAAATTTCAACTTAAAAAAGGAAAGACTGCTCAATACTAGATCTTGATTGTAAGATGATACTTTTTAAAAGAGTTAGATCTGAAGTATTGAATCAAATCTACTTATAATATGAATTTAAGCTATAGATTTGAATACCTTGCTTAACATAAAATGGAAAAAGGAAGTTTGAAGTTTTGAAGGAGAAATAGAGGAGTAGATAGGCTTGTTTACAGAAAGATCAACCAAGAGACTTCTTGGTGGGATGCCGAGGGACCATGTCCTGTAGATGCTTGGATATGGCAAGAAACAAACTATATCACCCATTTTTCCAAGCTAGGATACCTGAAAGCTAATCGCACACTTGCATAAAATACCAATGAGATCCAATAGTATATATAAAATAGATTAAAAAAACACGCATATAAACTTATAAAACATGTAAAATCTAGATAAATATCTAAGAAGAAATTAGCAAGTAAACTTACTTACTACCTATTTCATATCAGCTGATAACAACCCTACCAAGGTTGGATTCATAGAGAAAATAAGTCAAAAATATGAATAACATAGGTTACCTCAATGAAACCATAACAATCTTGATCCACACATAGTAGCACCACACACTTAGCCTCCAAAGCTTCTCTTTATTCTCAAGAAAAATAATGATAGTACATGGTTATAATATGAAATCCCTTCTCTCCCAAAGTCTAACTAGATTGCAAGAGGAGGATAGGTCTGCTTTTATAGCAAACGAGAGAAGGAGGGCGCATGAGATCCAAAGGAAGGCAAGGGCACATGACATGAGAGAAAGACGGGATCAGCATCCCCTTGATTGAGGAATTAAATTGGAGTGTTCTCATGAGGTGGGCACCACCTCAACAAGAGGTTCTCCCCTTCTCTTTGGATAGATCATCCATCAAACCAATGCCTGCCACATATAATAATTCGCCTAAGCTAAGGAGATATGCACCCCCTTCTTGTGGAAGAACTCACCCTCTCCTTATTTGATTGGGATGTCCACTGATTTTGATTGATACGATCCTCAATCACCTCCAAATTGATCTTTAGTTAACTCCGATCTTGATTGAGACAAGATTCCATCAATTTAGGAACTTGATTTTCTCTCATTATTTATTATTTTTTCTGATTTTTATTCACTTTTTTGTTTTTTGAGAGAAAATAGATTTGAGTGATAAATAATCACTCAAATGCTTAGGAAATTGGTTTTATGGGTTTTATGGGTGATCCGAGTTAGAAAAAGAGCACCCCTTGTGGTGAATTTCACCTCCTAACCACACTTTTATTACATTTTTTTTGTTTTTGCAATTAAACTATTAAAAGATAGCCTAAGTTTACGGAAAAAAAAATTACTTTGTGCGAATCATAAAAAAACTTAGGGGAACCTAGCACATGTCCATACGACTCAATATTAATGCTTATCATGGTAATAAACATTGACACTTAGACTTTAATAACCTTCTAAGGCCTAGGGACCAAGACGAATATTCCAAATTTGGAGGAGTGATATGAAAAACTCAAAAATTATACCTTGTTGACAAACACAGTATAATTGATAAGGGAAAACACACCTTGGAATACCCAGATTGATGCCTAAGTCTAGGGAAGCCAAGTATTTTACAAAACCATCATGCTATGACATTTTAATACAATTCCCCACAAGGCATGGAGATGTGATTTTTTATTAAAAATGGGCCAAGGTGGCCTCCTAGGACTTTTGATCTTCTGAACTAGAACAAGTAAACTTGTTCTATCTTTGTAGGCTCACTTGAAACCATCTAAGTACAACTTAGCTAGTAACATATGGCTCCAACTGCGGGACACATGCTCTGACTGATCTTCAATCAAATAGAGTGGGTGAGAACTCCAGGATCCCAAGTTCCTACACACAATTAAAAGTTGTTAGGCCAACATGTCTAAAAAATGCCAAATGAAACCTTAAGTTGGAAAATATACAACAATACTTTACTCGTGAATAATATACAAAAACTATTATACAAAAACTATGATACAACAATAATATACAAAAGGCATAATATACCAAACTATTGTACAAAAAGAAATAACTTGAAAAAATGCAAGGCAAAGGTTTAGAAATGGCCCTGCTACAAGAACGCCCCCACAGGCACTAGCTATTATCACTGAAGAACAACTTGAGATGTCTTCCATTGATTGGAAGGACCAATATTTCTCCATCCATCGTGTAAAGGAAAAATGAGTTGGCCCCTACTAGCTCAAATACGACGTAAGGTCCCATCCAAAGGCTGTCAAAATTTCCATGCTTTCTTGGCTTCTCTCTTCTTTTATCCCACAACAACACCCAATCTCTGGACTGAAATTATCTTGGCTTAGAAGACCTGTCGAAATTATTTTTAACCTTGTCTTGATTTCTAATACTTTGGTCCAATTCTTTCTTCCCATTTTCATCTAACTTCGTTATCTTCTCTATCTCATTCTGCATAGCATCATCCTCTGGATCATAATCATGGAGCATCTGATACATTGGAAACTGAAGGTAGATGGGCATGGAGAATTTTAAACCCTACACCAACTCAAAATGAGTCTTTCTTGTTGAACGCTTCTTGGTTATTCGATCTGCCAAAGTGCAAACTTGATCTTGCTATCCCAATACTTCTTGGTCTTCCCCACTGTCTTCTTTAATATGTTCATCAATTTTTTGTTACTTGGCTCAGCTAAACCATTTCCTTGGGGATAATAGTTGGATGAGTGAGATAATACAATGCTATATTTGAATTAGAAAGATGAAAAATATCATGAGCTGAATGCTTGGGCATTATTAGTTGCTATTTTAGCTAGAACCTCAAATCTAGTTATGAATTGATTTTCTAGGAAATTCATAACTACGTTATTAATTGCAGCCTTTGTGGGGATGGCCTCCACCCACTTGGTGAAATAACCAATGGAAGTAGGATCCAGGTATGACCATTGCTCGAATTTTCCTTGAACTGACCGATGAAGTCAAGACCCCGTTGCTAGAAAGGGGCTTGAACCACTACTGGCTTTAATGGTAAGGATGCCAAATTTTGCTTCCCATTGAAAAAATGACATTGGGGGAAATATTTGACAAACTTATGTACATCTGCAAATAAATTAGGCCAATAGTAACATGCTTTGAGTATTTTGTGGGTTGTCGTATCTACTACATAATGCCCTCCAAAAAATCCTGAATGAAACTTCGCTATAAGATTTCTGGAATCAGGCTCGTCAACACATCTGAGAACCAATCCATCAAGATTTCTCCATCCCAATCCATCTTGAGTGATGCAGTATCTGGTATATTTTAGCCTTAGTTCCCTTCTTTTATGGCTGACTAGATTCTCTGGTCAATCAAATTTCATGAGAAGGTTTATTATATCTGCATACCACTGTTGTTGACTTAAACGTTGAAGCTCCTTCGACATGATCGGTTCTACACTATTGGTTTGACACACCATTCCTAAGGATTCTTCATTACTCTAAGTTAGCATTTTGTCTAGTCCATGTCACTTTATTAACCTTATGGGTCTGATTTCTAGGTCATACTCTTGTATTTTAGAGACCCACTTTCCCCTTATTCCTAGTCAATCTTACTGAGACAAGATGTCCTTAACCGAAGAATGGGGGACATAGAAATTTAAGACATTTCACTTAGTGCATAGAGGCCGCAAAAGGGAGTAGAACAAATTCGCATGAGGAGGTTGTTTCTGACATCTGCTTTTAAAGTACTTCCTAGACCTTCAACCATAAGGATACAAAGAAAATGGTAAAGGGGATCTCCTTGATGGATGTCCCTAGAGGAGGAGAAGGTGGAGGGAGGAGAGCCATTGACTAAGATGGAGAAAAAAGATGAGGAGGTGGGATCCAGGATCCATTGCACCCAAATGGGGGAGAATCCAAAGGCTAAAAGAGTGTGTCGAATGAAGCCCCATGATAGCTTGTCAAAGTCTTTAGAGAGATCGAGTTTGATAAGCATTCTATCCTTCTTGGTCATTTTTAGGGTATGAATTGTTTCATGGGAGATGATGATGCCATCCAAAATATGTCTTCCCTCAACATATCTCGACTGTTCTTCATAGATTAAGTGGGGCAAGATAGGTTTGAGTCTATTTTCAATGACTTGGGTGATAATTTTGTAAATAACATTGTAAGACTCCGTCCTAGATTTTCTAATTTACTTTAATAAAATCTGTGTTTTCTTTGTTTTCACACTATTTCAAATTTCTGTTTTGATTTTCTACTTATGTCTACTTCTATGCATGTAAATTATATCAAGTTTACATTTAAATTCTAACATCTACATCTCATGTGCAGGTGCAACAACATATAGCATATAACTGGAAAATACCCAACATAAATCCGAATTTGACAAGGTAGAAATGACCAACATACCTGCTGGAAAATACCTGTAGAAAGCTAGTAGATCCACCCTTGTTGCTGCCCCCATTTGCTGAATGCCTTGCTGATTCCCTTTGATTTTCCCTGCAACCAAAAGCCTTCCCCACAGTTCTGAAACTCAACCAGCCAAAACAGTTTTGCCACCCTACCAACTGGTGAGGTCTCGCCGACCACCCAGCTCCAAAGGTACCCCTTTGGACCCCCGAGCCTAAACCGAGTACAAGCCCTAAGCTGTTGTATCCCCTAAAAAAAAACAATCTCCAACAAGAATCCCTTCTTTGCAGCTCTGCTCTCCCAAAATCCCAAGGTAAAAAGCTCCCCCTCCTCTTCCTCCTTTCTCCATCTTATCCCCCATGTTTGCTGACCCTTCCTCCCCATTACTACCCCTATCTTCATCATAAATTTCATCCAACCCATTCATGCCTACTCATTCAAGCTACCTCGAACCAATTCCTAGAAATATTATTAATTTAATAATTCCATCATTTAATATTTACCCCTCTTTATGAGGTTTTACCGACACAACTTACAACAATAATTTTTTTTAACATTTGTTTCTTATTCAAATACAATTTTAATTAATAATAAATGTTATATTATTTTTATAATGTCGTTTGGGGTTGGGGTTGGTTCACCCACCCAATATAAGAGTTTTATACTTACACGCTTCACCAATTCAATTAATTAACAGTAATTGTCAATTGATTAATTACTATTACCTAATCATTTAATTAATGGTTTTCTAATATTTATAATATGTAAATTCCCTCTAATTATAAATTCACTAATTCAATTTATCAATTATGAACAATAATCCTATCAATGTAAATCATAACATTATCAATGTGTAATTATATTAATTAAATAAAATTAACTAAGATTTAATCGACTTTACCTGGTTCCATTTTAATTACACCTTAGTTGTAATTAAACTAATTAGCAATCATTCAAGCATTCTAATCACTTGCATTAGTCACTACCTAGGTTAACCATAGCTTTGTTTATTAATCAACAATAATTAATTATTAATGGGTAATAATTAATCATTAATCAATAATATTAACCCTAATCGACTTTATTAACCTTAATCCACAATAATTAATTGTTAATCTACATTATTAACCTTAATCGACATTTTTAACATTAATCAACAATAATTAACATTATTACTCAGCAAGATTTCACGAAATTCATAAATATGTAGGCGAGTTATGTAAGTGTAGCTACTGCTTACATACCTCGCGTAAATACACTAACAGTAATAATTCACACATATCAATCATAATCATGAAGCTTGTTGTTTACTGACACAAGTTCTAAACGTAGTTTGCAAGATACAAATCCATTAACTAACCAAAATCCAAGTTACGACAATTCGTACATCACTGATTTACGACACATACTAACCAAGGGTTTTACACACCTACAGTTAGATCTTTTTCTCACCCCCACTTCACGCTACATCTATCTACCCACATCATCACTAACTTCCACATCCTATCCTGTCCTCTGCTGGACTACCCTGGAATGTCAAGTCATGATCGGTTCCAGCTACAACCCGTAAGCGGAAGTGTCGACTACAACGACCAAGCTTCCCCAGCAAGTAACCACCAGTCATCATCACACAGCTTGGGGAGCACGCCGTAGCACAGCCCTCCCATGACTCTGGGTTTCGGGGATAAATGGTGGGTAAAGCCTCCACCCCCCTAATGGAACAAGGGACTATGTCTACTCGACATAACAACAGCGTTGCACTTGTACTCGGTCTGTCATCGTATAACCAATCTAGGCGGTTGAGTTTCCTGAAACCCTACCCCACCCATGTCATAACATACATCATAATAAACAGCATAATAACCACACGAAAGTAAATAATGCATCACTTGCATACCATTTTATCTTTCAAAGTCCATGTCCCCGAGGCCCTCCCACCTCGTAGGATACAGCTATCACTTAGCCGTTTCAACCTGTAAGTCAGTCCTCGACATACAATATAGAATATCGTGCATAAATCCTCAATATACACACATATATTTCATCATAACATAACAACAATAAACTCATTCATTCGCCATGCACTTGGCATAACATTCATTATTTCAACATATAACTGTAATGGTATCCACGTACCCATCATTCAGTAATTTCCATATATTTGACATAATTAACACATGATACATAACTAAACATGACTACCGATCATAATACTATCATCACACACACACATATATATATCGGCAAAATAATAGAACCATATGTCCACAGTGTCGTCAAACCGACGAGGTCTCACAGTCGAGCAAATACAACATATAATAGTAGTTCAGGTAGTAATGTCAAAACGGGGTGTTACATACACCCACCCTTCAGGAAACTTCATCCCAAAGTTATGATCAAAATAATGTGGGATAATCACGACGCATAGTCTCTGCATCCTCCCAGGTAGCAGAACCTGGGCTATATCGGTCCCAATGGACCTTAACTTGGTCCACCAAATGGTGCCTTAACTATTTAATCCTATGGTCCAATATAAGTAATGGTTCGACCCTGATGGTTCCCTCGTCCGAAACCTGCAGTTCCTTCCAATTTATTTTATGTGACTCATCAGCTACATAATGTCGTAAAAGAGATACATGAAAAACATTATGAGTTTTGTGCAAATGGGGTGGCAGCGCAAGACGGTACGTGACGGGTCCAACCTTTTCTAAAATTTCAAAGGGTCCTATAAATCGTGGTGACAACTGTGTCCCTTTCCCAAACCTGACGGTACTTTTGCTAGGCCTGATGTGGACAAACACTGCATCACCAACCTTATAGCTTCGATCAACCCTATGCACATCGGCATAGCTCTTCTACCTATCCTGGGCTTCCTTTAACTGTTGTCTAATCTGAACAACCTGTTCTTCCATCTCCTGAATCAACTCAGGTCCTATAATTACTCGATCCTCTAACCTTTCCCAACTCAATGGTGTCCTGCATGGCCTTCCATATAAAGCTTCATATGGATGCATCCCAATTGAGCTATGGTAACTGTTGTTGTAAGCAAACTCTACCAAAGGTAAGTGCTTTTGCCAATGAGTTTGTTGATCCATGACATACATTCTAAGCATGTCCTCCATCACCTGATTCACTCTTTCTGTTTTCCCATCTGTCTCTGGATGGTAAGCAGTGCTTAGGTTCAACTGAGTACCCAACGCTGACTGCAAACTCATCCAAAACCTGGATGTAAACCTGGAATCTCTATCCGATATAATCTTCTTGGGAAACCCACGGAGACGAACAACTTCATTTGTGAATACACATGTTACATCTGTGACATCATAGGTCTCCTTAACTGGAATGAAGTGAGCAGTTTTGGTCAGTTTGTCAACGATGACCATAATGGCATCATGCCTATGAGAGGTAAGAGGCAATCGCACCACGAAGTCCATGGAGATAACCTCCCACTTCGACATAGGGATGTCATGCGGCTGTAACAGTCCTGTCGGGTGGTGATGATCAGCTTTTACCTGCTGACACTCAAGGCACCTAGCAACAAATTTGATCACGTCGCTTTTCATCCCTACCCAAAAGAAGAGTTGCTTCATGTCTGCATACATCTTCTTTACACCCGGGTGTGCACAATACACTGCTCTGTGGGCTTCCTTAAGGATAGTGTTATCTCCCAAATTGACCACTGTCATTTTGGATGACAGAATGGCTATATTACAACGACCAGTAAAGCTAAAGGACTAAAAGCAGCAGAATCGTCAAGGAATTGGCAAAAAATAATTATTTCACAGAGCAGTGAATGGAAATTGGAGGAATATTTTTGCTGAAATCGCGTGATCTTGCGGGGAAATTTTGACGGCCTTCCCGAACTCCAAATTCAGATCTGGAAGCACCAATGGATATCTTATGATCTGTAGATCAAAATCGACTATTCGAACATGCAAAACGGACATCGGACAGTTGAGAAAATCGATTTTTTCCAAAGGCAATTTTTTCAGGAATCCTACAGGTTTCGGCAGCTTAGGCGAGCCCCACAGAGCTCATTAGCTGCCGAAAGGTCTGACTTCCGGCGGCTAAGGCACGAAATCAGCAGAAAGCAGCGTTTTGGGTTTTAATTTTTGAAACAGTTACAGCTTTCGGCAGCTTAGGCGAGCCCCACAGAGCTCATTAGCTGCCGAAAGGTCTGATTTCCGGCGGCTAAGGCACGAAATCAGCAGAATTGTTAGCTGCCGAAAGCCTGTTTTTGGCAGTTTTTTCTATTTTTGCCCAGATTTGACTTTTTCTCAACCAAATCTCTCGAAGTTGGTTTCTAATGATGTATAATAATTAAATACATCAGGTTTAAGAGTTTATCTTGATGTATTTGATGGTTAAGAAGGTTGAAAAGTGAAAATGGTGAACTAGTTAATGAGCAGAAATATTGTATTTTTGCCAAAGGAGGCAAATTCGAATTTCTCATGATGATTCATCAGCCTTGGAAGGCTTTCTACACCTGTCAAAGAGATTGGAGGATATCAGGGCTTTCAAGATAGAGTTTGACTCATTGGATATGATCTTTTCCTATTTTGATTTGATTTTCCATTATTAGCATTCCAGATCCATTTTTATAGGATCTCATCCTACACTTGTTGGTTTGACTATTTTTGGGCAAATCTGATCCATTTTTCATGGATCTAGATTTGATCTTGTAAGGCTATAAAGCCAAAGTCATTTGGAGAACAAAAGGGGTTCGAGCTTGGAGAGACTTTGCCATATGTTTTGGTTGCTTGTTATAATAAAAAATCACAGTTTCCTCTTGTTGTTGTGATCAGATATTTTCATCCACCATTGTTCTGCACTCTTTTCAAATTAGCTTAGCCTGTGCTCATGATTTGGATTGAGGAACTTCCTATTGCTGTGTGTGACCCGATGTTATGCATGTATTTGGTTGCATAAACCCTGCATGATTAATATACTTGGTTGTCTTAGCAATATTCTACATTTCATTTCTATATTTTATCATCTGATTTACAGTTTCTAAGAGCACTGGTTCATTTAACTATTTGATAAGCAACTTTTCCATTGAGCTATTGTGGCATCCCATCGATCCGTTTACTGAAAAGGGTATTGAATTCTTAAGTTACCAAGCATACTTAGCCATAACCACTAAGTAGTTTCTTGGAGAGCTAACAGATAGTCTCTCTAATATCTCCCTCCTCAGGAATATACATCCTCCCTTGATACCGTAACAAACCATTGGCTTCCAAATCATAGCCTTCAAACTTTGGTCCCACCGGTTTCCCATTCTGGAGTGCCGCTGTGACCTTGAGGTACCAACTGTCCCCGAGTATCTGCCCTAAAATTCTTTCCCTCAAATCCACCTTCAAAGGTATAAGAGAGAAAAGTCTTGGTTTTCTGCTTAAGGCATCCGCCACCACATTCTCCTTCCCCTTGATGTAGGAAATCCCAAAATCATACTCACTCAAGAATTCACTCCATCGCCTTTGCCTATCATTTAGGTCTCTCTGAGTGAAGATATACCTTAAGCTTTGGTGATCAGACTTGAGTTCAAAGCTTCGTCCAACAAGGTAATGTATCCAAAGCTTCAAAGCTAACATCACGGCAGCTAACTCTAGGTCATGAGTAGGGTAATTCTCTTCATGTGTTTTTATCTTTCTTGACGCATAAGCTATTACCCCACCTTCTTGCATCAACACTGCACCCAAACCTTGCCTTGAAGCATCGGTGCAAACTGTGAATTCCTTCTCCATATCTGGAACCCGTAGAATTGGTGCACTCGTCAATAGTCTTTTCAGCTTGGCAAATGCGGCATCACATTCATCTGTCCATTCGTACCTAGTGCCCTTACGCTGTAGGGTAGTTATGGGTTTCGCGATTTTTGAGAAACCCTCAACAAACCTTCTATAATACCCGGCTAACCCCATGAAGCTCCTTACTTCATGCGCATTCTTTGGCACGGGCCAATCCATTATGGCCTTCACCCTTTCAGGGTCCACAGAAATTCCCTCACCAGAAATTATATGCCCTAGGTAATGGATCTCCTTCTGATAGAACGAACATTTGGACAACTTACCATACAACTGATGCTCCCTTAAGCATGACAACACTATTCGCAAGTGTTCCTCGTGCTCCTGTTCATTCTTGGATTAGATGAGGATGTCATCTAAGAAGACTTGCACAAACTGATCTAAGTATTTCCGAAACATGCTATTCATGAGATTCATGAATACAGTTGGGGCATTGGTCAAACCGAAGGGTACCACCACAAACTCATAGTGCCCAAACCTTGTTCCAAAAGCAGTCTTAGGTATATCACCTTCCTTAATCTGTAGCTGGTGGTAACCTAATCGTAAGTCGATCTTTGAGAATACTGTCGCCCCTTTCATTTGATCAAAGAGGTCATCAATTCGAGGTATCGGGTACCTATTCTTCATGGTGGCCCTATTCAAATCTCGGTAATCTATGCAAAGACGCAAGGAACCATCCTTCTTCTTCACAAAGATTACTGGCGCACCCCACAGTGAAATACTTGGTCTGATGAACCCTAGATCTAGCAGTTCCTTCAACTGCATTTGCAACTCACAAAGTTCTGGGGCCGTCATCTTGTAAGGTGTCTTCAATGTTGGCTCTGAACCGGGTTTTACCTCAATGGTAAAATCAAGTTCCCTCTTAGGAGGTAATCCAGGTAATTCCTTTGGGAATACATCACTGAACTCGGCTAACACTGGATAGTCATCAAAGGAGGGTCCCTTCTCACTGTTTACCGCTTCAACAATGTACAACTGGCATCCCTGTCGCATACATCGCTTTACGTTCATCGTTGATATGAAACGTAGGGACACCTTCCGTTTGATACCCTGGATCTTGATGGCCTCTCCATTGTCATTAATGCAAAGAACCTTCTTTCCATAACAGTCCAAGAAAGCTTGATGTTCCTCAAGCCAATTCATACCTATGATGAGGTCATAAGTTCCGAGGGTGGTGACGTACACTTTGACTTGTGTAACACACACCCCGAGATCCACTACACACCTATCGACACTAGGTCCTACTGCTTGCTTTACCCCTGAAGCCATTTCGACTAAGCTGAAATCGTTATGCTCGTAGGCTGCCAAACCACATTTGTCTAATACATATGGAGAAATGAAACTATCAGTAGCACCAGGATCAAACAATATTCTAAGCTTGACATTATTGACCATACCTGATGATTCCACCACAGTGGATTGGTGCTCATCCTGATGGTTGTTTACTGCAACCGAGATCTAATGCCTGCTACCCCCACTCCCCATTGGAGCTTTTCCCTCTCGATGCACTGTACCAGATCGTAATTCAAGACAGTCACGCTGGTAATGTGGACCTCCACATCCCCAACAAGCAACCTGTAATGGAGTGGGAGAGATAACCTGTTCAGACCTATGAGAGGGGTTCCTCCCCCTAGGACCCCTTCCCCTACCGGCTGATCCTCTGAAATTCCTCACACCCTCGTGAGTTCCTATGGTTGACCGGGGCACCGCCCTAGTTGCCACTGATCTGTCTACCGCTGCGACTCTTGGTGTGCTCCTGTTCCTGTAGGGAGGTGGCCTCGCATATCCTCCCCGGGGGTAGCTTTGAGGGGCCTTCCCCACAAACCCTGACTGCTGAGAGTTGAATGACCTGATGGGTTTTGCACCCAACATCTCCTTAGTGTAACGAGCACAATCTACTGCTTCGGCGACCGAAGTCAGTTTCCACATCCGTACCTGAGCCCTGATCTTGGCATTGAGCCCATACACGAAGCGCTCAACCTAGCGTTCGTCATTGTCCAAGTAAGGGACATACTTCACTAATTCCATGAACCTCCCTTCATACTCCTCCACAGATAAATGCCTTTGTACCAAGGCATGAAGAGCCTTGCTTGTTCTTCCTGGTAGGATGCGGGTAGCTACTTCCCTTTGAATTTTTCCACAAACAGTTCCCATGGAACCGTGTCCGGTGTAAGGTGTAGCTGCCTTTCTTGGTTTCCCCACCAGTTCAAAGCGACCCCCTTTAGTTGAAATATGGCCAGTTTGGACTTGGACGTGGAGGTGTACTCCTGCAGGTTTAAGCACCTGGTCATCTCTTCCAACCACGACTCTGCTCGTATCCCTGATCGACCCCCCGAAAATTTTGGAAGCTTTATCTTCTGAAGCTCCCTTTTGATATCCTGATGCGGATTTCTTGGTACCATATTCACTTCTACCACAGGAACTTCCTCCCTTAGTGGAGGGGCATCCACCTCTACCTCCAAGGTAACACTTCCTCTCTGTGCTAATCCCCTGAGTGTTTCATTTATAGCTTCCAGTGAGCGCAGTATAAGGATGGTCTCTGGTGATGGTGCTGGCACATTCGGCTCAAGTAATGCCGTTGCCGGACCTCGCCCCCGACCTGCTCGCGTTCTTACCATGTTTATCCCTGTAACATGGAATAATAGGATAATTAGCTTATGATGACATCATGAATAATTACCATCAAACTCAACAGTTAATTCAAAAGTGCACCATGACTAATTACCATCAAACTCAACAGTTAATTCAAAAGTGCACCATGACTAATTTACGGGCGTTTTTACTCTAAGAGCTATAGTTCAAGACGTTTCGATCAGGCCATCTTGAGGCCACCCGGTACTAGATATATTGCAGTAGTTCTACGTAGGTTCAGGTATGGGATTCCACACAATCCTCATCGAGTCACCATCAACTCTTCAAGATATTCAATTAATGTTTACTACTTCGTTTCTCATTAATAATTAATAATTTTCATAATAATAATTTTTTTTTTTTTAAATAGTAACATAATCCTAAGTTTTAAGTCTAGAGTCGTGTTTATCAAACAATTTGGTCATGGGCTAGAATTAGTGTCCTAGCGATCAGCTCATCATGCTGGTCAACATGGTGTCTTGTTTTCAAGATTCTGGGTCTGTCTTGCCCTTTCGACCTTACGTCGAAGTCTCGGCAAGGAACATCTCAAGAAAAGATAAGGTAATTAGTGTTAATGCTGACGTACCATTTATCTAAATATTATATATTAAATTTAAATTTATTATTAAATATTTATTCCCCGTCATCTTTATTTAACATTAAATGTAACATCATGTTTAGCATTTAACATTACATCAATTAATTAATTAATTTAATAAATTTAAATTTATAAAGATATTGGCCATATTTATCTTAACTCTCCTTAAAGTACATTTTAAATAATTAATATACATTGTACTTATTACGTTAATAATTAACTTGACTTAATTAATTTAGAATAATCATTAATTGGTAATTGGCATTAATAAATCAATTGACATTACTATATATATATATATATATGCATATATATATATATATATATATTTTCCATTTTATTTTGTATTTATTTATATAACAAAATATTATAAAACAACATATAACAAATATATAATAATAATACAAAATCATTATTTATATAACAAAAAATAAAATAAATAAATAAAAATATACAAAATATATAATAATAATACAAAATATTTATTTATATAACAAAAATAAAATAAATAATAATAAAAAAATATAAAATAAAGTCACCGTAACCTAACCCTACTCTTTACATCCCGGCTTCTCCACTCTATCCACAGCGATGCAAAAGAAGGGTGTAAATGAAGGCCACATGGCCTCTCCATGCAGCCACCACCATGCTAAGGAGGGAAAGCCCTAAATAGGTTCAATCCCCACGTCTATCCGCCATTTTACCCCATTTTCACAGAACTTTGGCTCTACAACATTATGCGAGCTTGCTAGGGTTTTCCTCTTCTTCTTTTTTTCCGTTTTCTCGGAAGGAAGCTCCGTGGTGCTACGACAGAAGCACGAGCACAAGCCGGAGGAGGTATTGGTTTCATGTATTCAGTGATTCGTTTGGAATTTATGCCGGTTGCAAGTATTTGCTGGTAAAATAAATGAAATTTATGCTTTCTTTCACAACAATTCGTTTTCCTAGACAGCCGCAGGTTATTATGGTTATCATAGGGTTTAATGCTCGTTGTTTTCTTGTTGACAGTTAGCGGTTCATTCTCTGTGTTTTTTTTTTTCTTCTCATTCAGGAGAGGGCAAAGCTCAAAGAGGACAACCCTGTTCAGAGGGGGCGCCGCTCCTTCCTGACTTGCAGACTCTCTCTACTTGCACAGTCTCGCACCCACGTCACCCTCCTCTACATAGCTGGCCCGTGTCCTGTTTCCCCTTGTGTGCAGGCCTTCCTCCACGCGGTCTCCTCCTGCACGCAGAGCCACTCCAAGCGCAACATTCTGTCGCGCCCGTCCGGGTTTGTTGGCCCTTGGCCGGGCTGTTCCCAGGCTGCAGCTCCCTGCTGCTTGGCTGGGATGCCATGGCCGCAGCTCCTGCTGCTGGCCGGGCCGGCTCATGGCCGCAGGCCAATGCTGTGCCTAGCACACCCGTGAGTTCGACGCTTGAAGGCTGGGTGACATTCGTGGGATGTTGTGGTGGATTTCATGGAGGTCGATACTTCGGGGTCCAAAAAAAAAAACACAATTTTTTTTTATATATATTTTTTTGTTTATATATGTATATATTCTTTTTGTGTAAAAAAAATAAAAATCTTGCGTTCAATATGTCAATAATTTCATGTTTTATCATACTCTATATTCATTTTTTTGAAATTTTTCCCTCTCGGTTTTCAGGCCGTAGCCTGTGGCTACTGCTCCATGGCTACCATGGCCACTAGACGCAGCACTAAGGCCGCCATGGCCGTCTCCAGAAGAAGATCTCAGGGTAAAAGAAAATAAAAGTTTTCCGTTGTTTTTTTTTTCTCCTTGGTTAAAAAAAAAATTTAATAAGTTTTTTTTTTCTTTTCTTTTATTTAAAATTTCTTTTTTTTCATATACTCTATATCATAGTTCGACTATAAAAAAAAATTTGTTAATATATATGTATAACCTTTTTTTTATATATATAATAAATATATATATATATAATTTATTTATATATATATATTATTATCATCTTTTGTTTCCTACCTAACTTCAAAAGAAAATAAGAGTTTAAAAAATTTCCCTCTTTGCAGTTAGGATCTATATAAAAAAAAAAAAATTGTCATAGTTTATTTATTATTTTTTTTGTTTTACTCTTACCATTTAATATATATCTATATATATAAATTTTTATTTTTTTAGATGTATCTACATACAAAATTTTCCAGAATTGTAATTATGGTTTGCTTTATATTTTCTTTCTCCTTATTTTTGTATATAGAAATTATTACCGGTGTATAAATGGTCCAAGGTTTATGTGCTTGGCACCTCATTTCATACCCTTTATTTTTTTTTGTAAATTTCCTTTTTACTCTACTCTTATTTTAAGAGTAGTGAGCCCTCTGGTTCTAGATTTGGAACCATGGCTCTGATACCATATGTAAGACTCCGTCCTAGATTTTCTAATTTACTTTAATAAAATCTGTGTTTTCTTTGTTTTCACACTGTTTCAAATTTCTGTTATGATTTTCTACTTACGTCTACTTCTATGCATGTAAATTATATCAAGTTTACATTTAAATTCTAACATGTACTTCTCATGTGCAGGTGCAACAACATATAGCATATAACTGGAAAATACCCAACATAAATCCGAATTTGACAAGGTAGAAATGACCAACATACCTACTGGAAAATACCTGTAGAAAGCTAGTAGATCCACCCTTGTTGCTGCCCCCGTTTGCTGAATGCCTTGCTGATTCCCTTTGATTTTCCCTGCAACCAAAAGCCTTCCCCACAGTTCTGAAACTCAACCAGCCAAAACAGTTTTTCCACCCTGCCAATTGGTGAGGTCTCGCCGACCACCCAGCTCCAAAGGTACCCCTTTGGACCCCTGAGCCCAAACCGAGTACAAGCCCTAAGCTGTTGTATCCCCTAAAAAAAAAACAATCTCCAACAAGAATCCCTTCTTTGCAGCTCTGCTCTCCCAAAATCCCAAGGTAAAAAGCTCCCCCTCCTCTTCCTCCTTTCTCCATCTTATCCCCCATGTTTGCCTACCCTTCCTCCCCATTACTACCCCTATCTTCATCATAAATTTCATCCAACCCATTCATGCCTACTCATTCAAGCTACCTCGAACCAATTCCTAGAAATATTATTAATTTAATAATTCCATCATTTAATATTTACGCCTCTTTATGAGGTTTTACCGACACAACTTACAACAATAATTTTTTTTAACATTTGTTTCTTATTCAAATACAATTTTAATTAATAATAAATGTTATATTATTTTTATAATGTCGTTTGGGGTTGGGGTTGGTTCACCCACCCACCATAAGAGTTTTATACTTACACGCTTCACCAATTCAATTAATTAACAGTAATTGTCAATTGATTAATTACTATTACCTAATCATTTAATTAATGGTTTTCTAATATTTATAATATGTAAATTCCCTCTAATTATAAATTCACTAATTCAATTTATCAATTATGAACAATAATCCTATCAATGTAAATCATAACATTATCAATGTGTAATTATATTAATTAAATAAAATTAACTAAGATTTAATCGACTTTACCTGGTTCCATTTTAATTACACCTTAGTTGTAATTAAACTAATTAGCAAGCATTCAAGCATTCTAATCACTTGCATTAGTCACTACCTAGGTTAACCTTAGCTTTGTTTATTAATCAACAATAATTAATTATTAATGGGTAATAATTAATCATTAATCAACAATATTAACCCTAATCGACTTTATTAACCTTAATCCACAATAATTAATCGTTAATCTACATTATTAACATTAATCATCATTATTAACCTTAATCAACATTTTTAACATTAATCAACAATAATTAACATTATTACTCAGCAAGATTTCACGAAATTCATAAATATGTAGGCGAGTTATGTAAGCGTAGCTACTGCTTACATACCTCGCGTAAATACACTAACAGTAATAATTCACACATATCAATCATAATCATGAAGCTTGTTGTTTACTGACACAAGTTCTAAACGTAGTTTGCAAGGTACAAATCCATTAACTAACCAAAATCCAAGTTACAACAATTCGTACATCACTGATTTACGACACATACTAACCAAGGGTTTTACTCACCTACAGTTAGATCTTGTTCTCACCCCCACTTCACGCTACATCTATCTACCTATATCATCACTAACTTCCACATCCTATCCTGTCCTCTGCTGGACTACCCTGGAATGTCAAGTCATGACCGGTTCCAGCTAGAACCCGTAAGCGGAAGTGTCGACTACATCGACCAAGCTTCCCTAGCAGGCAACCACCAGTCATCATCACACACCTTGGGGAGTGCGTCGTAGCACAGCCCTCCCATGACTCTGGGTTTCGGGGATAAACGGTGGGTAAAGCCTCCACCCCCCTAATGGAACAAGGGACTATGTCTACTCGACATAACAACAGCGTTGCACTTGTACTCGGTCTGTCATCGTATAACCAATCTGGGCGGTTGAGTTTCTTGAAACCCTACCCCACCCATGTCATAACATACATCATAATAAATAGCATAATAACCACACGAAAGTAAATAATTCATCACTTGCATACCATTTTATCTTTCGAAGTCCATGTCCCCGAGGCCCTCCCACCTTGTAGGATCCGTTTCAACCTGTAAGTCAGTCCTCGACATACAATATAGAATATCGTGCATAAATCCTCGATATACACACATATATTTCATCATAACATAACAACAATAAACTCATTCATTCGCCATGCACCTGGCATAACATTCATTATTTCAACATATAACTGTAACAGTATCCACGTACCCATCATTCAGTAATTTCCATATATTTGACATAATTAACACATGATACATAACTAAACATGACTACCGATCATAATACTATCATCACACACACACATATATATATCGGCAAAATAATAGAACCATATGTCCACAGTGTCAGCAAACCGACGAGGTCTCACAGTCGAGCAAATACAACATATAATAGTAGTTTAGGTAGTAATGACAAAATGGGGTGTTACAAACATTGTAGAGATAAATGGAATGGAACTTACCAGGATGGAAGGGGTTCTCCTCCTTGGGGATGAGAGTAAGAAAGGTGGCATTGAATGCTGGAAAGACCCCCAATCTGCTATGTGATTCTTCCACCTCCTCCCAAACATCATGTTGCACAACCTTCCAATTTAATGATGGTAGAAGTTAGTTGTAAGATCATATGGTCCCAGATAATTTCTAGGTGGCATACTCATACAACCTCCTCAACTTATTCCAGGGTGATGTGCTTCATGACAATTTTCATTTTATCCACCGAGATCAGCTTCGGAATGTTTTGGAGAATTTTTTCCATGGTAGAGTTACAATTAGAATTATCTTCAACAAGGATATTGTGATAAAAATATACCATCTCTTTCGCAATCTCATCATGTTTAGATAGCTTTGATCCCTGGTCAGATTGAAGGAAATCAATTCGATTATGGGCCCTACATTGGAGCATTGAACATGAAAAAACTTCGAGTTTTTAATGTCCCCCTCTTTAAGCCATCGAATTCTGGATTTTTGGCAGCATATAATTTCCTCCTGATCAAATATTTGATTGATTGATTGTTGAAGTTTCCTTTCCTTTTGCACGAGCGTATCTGAAAACCCCTAATCAATGGCTTCATGTTGAAGGTTACACATCTCTTCTTACAAAATATGACTGGCCTAAAAAATGTTGTTAAACAATTCCTTATTCTGGGTTTTGAGTTTTCCTTTGATAAATTTAATCCTTTGTTGAAGCAAATACATCTCAAGAAATATAGAGATTCATCCCACCATTGGGTGAGAGTCTCCATGAATTTCGGATGGTCCAGCCATAATTTCTCAAAACTAAAGGGTTTTTTCGAGGACAGAAAGAATCCTCAACCTCTAAACCGATGGGCTAGTGATGTGATTCGATGCCTAGTAGAATGAAATAGCCAAGGGTGCTTCCCAATCTAACCATAGAAGAAGCAACTAGGAAGTAGTCCAACCTGGAGGCTATTTGATGAGCTCGCCCACTTCTTTTGTTGCAAATATGTATACCATTTTTAGGGATGATATCAACCAAGTCTAGGGAGGCAATGAGAGGTCCAAACACTTTGTTGGCTGCATCAAAACAAGAAATCCCCCGTAATTTCTCCAACGAAGAGGTAATCATGTTGAAATCCCCACCCAAAATCCAGGGTTGATTGTTTGAGAGTTCATGAATGTGTTGAAGGGAGGATAAGAACCATGTTTTTTCAGTTGGGGTGGAAGGGAAATAAAAAATTCTAATCATCTCCACAACATCCAAGCTAGGCAGAGAGTACGAGGAAGATAAAGTACAAGGGGTGGAGAAGAAATTATAAAGCTAGACAAGAGAAGGATTCCAGAGGATTGCAATTCCACCGGGTGACCCTTTGGCATCTAGCGCCACTGATTTACATCCCTTCCAATAGAAGTTGGAAAAGGCGTAAAGCACTTAATATAGACATTTGGTTTCTTGCAAAAGGACAATCATTGGTGATTCCCTAATAATATTGGATCGAAGAGCATGCCTTTTACTCTTCCCATCAAGAACTCGAATATTCCAGGACAAAATCTCCATTAAGAAACTATTGTGAATAGGGGAAGGACTGAAGTTGGTCCTAAAGAAATCATTGATTACCTAATGCGACCTAGTGTTCTCCCAGTTCATCAAGCTTCTGTTGATTGGTATTCATTCATAGTTTGGGTTGTCTTCGAATCACAACTATCCCAAGAGGTGATTGGGAAGTCTAGATTACTAACTAGTTCACTTGCATGACTTTTCCTTCCATTATCATTGAAGCATGGAGAGTTGCTTCTTAAAGAACTCTTTTTTTAGGACTATTTGCGAAGAAGAGATAGCTTGGAGACCCCCCTTTTTACTTGCATCTATGATCTTTTGAAGCTCTTGATCATCAATTTCTATCTCTCCCTCCTCACCTTCTGCTTCTTGAGCTTCTCCATCTTCCATAGATCTCTATTTCGTTGGATCTAGATTTCTTCTCAACTTGATCAGAGTCCAAGGGTGTCTTGTCTAACCGAGGATTTCCAAGGACTGATCCCTTGATATCATTTAGTTCCATATCCATGTCCTCTAGGACTGTATATTGATTGGAAACACATATCGGCTTGGCTTGTTTCACCACTACTGGATTTGTTGATCCTTTGCATTTCCTATTAACAATGGTGAATCCATCAAGAGAATCCTGGGATTGTTGGTTGGAGGATTTTGTTGCTAGAACCTATGGATAATATATGAAGAGGTGTGTTTACTCATGGCATTTCCTACATCTGAAAGGGATATGATCATAGTCAAGGATTTGAAACCATTCTTCATCTTTAAATCCAATTCATATGGCTTCCGACAAAGGCTTTGAAACATTCATGTTCACACAGATGCAAGCAAAGGAGGTATATCACCGTCTCTTGGTTTCTTATGAGTTTTTCATGTATTTTCCCAAAGTGTTACCTATACCTTCTATGGTTTCCTCTTCACAGTATTCCTACAATAGGGAGTAGAGCCTTACCCATATTGGAACTTCTGAGAAATCCTCCTTATTCAGGCTAAAATTATATTTCCAGTATCTCATGAATAGTCCAAAATTATTGAAGAAGTAAGGCCCTTGCTCTACCACCCACTCATGATCTTCCGGATTTGAGAAAATGGCTATGAATAACCCTTTAAATCCCATTTTGAGGTCGATCTCGCCTTTTGGTCTCCACTTGTGGGTGATCCATCCCTACAGAGCATGTTCATTGGGCCAAAACCCCATGAACTTACAGGTCAGGGCATGGGATTTCATGTGTTGGTGATATGAGCCTGGTCTACTAAACTTGACTTCCAAACATGGAATATTGTTATATATGAAATCAACACTTCTCTGTCCATGACGACATTACAGTTGTTGATCACACAAAAGGACAACATTGATTGAAGATCCTAGATTTGGTGTTAGATGTGTTGACCTTGATCATCCACTAATTATCCAACACATATGAGTTTTGCAACTGAGTGTTAATACCAAAACGATAGTGGTTGTATGAAATGCGTATGAATCGCACATTTCCCACTCCTTGCCAACGTTGTTCCCCAAAAAATCCAAAAAATAAAATAAAATTTGAAAATGGGGCAGTTGGAGTGGTTTTGATAACTACCCCACCAGTTGCGACTTCTTCATACTCGAGCCTATCTACCCACACTTAGTATAAAAATATGGGGGTAAGGACATGAGGAGGACCTTTTTTCCCACAAGCAAAGTTATGCTAGAAGAATAGTGCCATCTCCATCCCATTAGCACTATGTATATGTTATCATACCCTTGGTAGACCTGGAGATTGTTTTGGTGTGTTGGAGAAGAAAAGCAAGGAAATATAGATTCGAGGTTTTGTGAGGTGTCAGAACAATGTTGGGTAATTTTGTACTTGTTTACTGTTATCAATAAAGAATTGGCATCCTTTCCTTCCATATTTCTGATTTTATGGTTTGATTACCAGAATGATTAATATCTTATGTTGAGAATAGATTCATTTGATTATATTTTTTATTTTGTTCTCAATCTTTTAATTAGTTTATGGTCAAAATATTTTGACGAAGTTGTTGTTGTGTTTTGTAGGTGCTTAAATCAAGAAGTTAAAGGTTTAGATCAAAGCTAAGGAACAACAAAATCTTGGATCAACTAACATAAACAAGGTGCATCATTTTATCTTTTAAACTCCTAATATAGATTTTGTTTGAATACAGGCACTTATTTGATCTCTGCAAAACCCTATATGTCCTTCTTAGTAACCCCGATATGTTGGTGAACTAAACCCAATCATAGGATATAATTCCTCTAAAAAATATCCTTTTTTTTTTCAGGAGGCAGACCATGGAGGTCTGATTAGTGGGATGTTTCGACACGCTCTGTTCCTCAGAAGTTGAGGGAGGAGTTTCATCTTTCGATTGATCTTATTAGGAAGTGTCTTCTGGTGACTTTACAGAGGAAGCTTGAGGTGGATGCTACTTGTGGGATTATGAAGGAAAAAGGATTGCTTGTCGAAAGGAGGGAGCCTCACCCCCTCTTGGTGATGGCGCCATGGAAGTGCACAGAGAGAGACCAGGGTTGTTCACAGAGCTAGGGTTTTTTTCTTTCTTTTGTCTCTAGAATTTTTTCTTGCACCTCCTTCTTCTCATTCCACTTCATTTGGATACAATGGATCAAAATCCCCTAATCCCTTTAACATTTAACCATGCATGGTTGTTGGAAGAATAATTTATGTACCTTGTGATTAAAAATTGGCATCCATTGGATCCTCAGTTAGGGAACTTGGCCATGAAATAATTCACAGACAAGTTCAATTAAATTAAAACTTTAATGAAGGAATGGGCTTCTACTTATGCTACAAAATATCAAAAAGACCTCAAGGAGGTGGAGGAAGGGATCAAATCCATTTTTGAAAACAATAATAAAGAAATCTTTCTATAGGAAGAGCCTAAAACCCTCAAGTAACTAGAGGACAAGAAAATGATTTGTAGGTTAAGTAGGAGGCTTCTAGGAGGCTTGGAAGAAAAGCCATTTGGATAAAGGAAGGGGATAATAAAACAAATTTCTTCCACAAATTTACAAATGGTAGAAGATATATAAATCCTATATGGGAGATCCTTATATAAATCCTATATGGGAGGTCCTTCATCCAAATTGATCCAAAGTAAATACCTTTAATGATGTAGTAGAGGCGAGGAGACTCCATTTTAAAAAACTCTTTGAAGATCCCAAAGATGCCAATGTAGAAGAAATTATGAAAATTATAAACTTGCTTCTTAATCTTATAGATGGAGTAATGAATAGAGATATGGAGGCTAAGATTATGAAGGAAGAATTGTAGTCTATACTTAATTTCTTTAACAAAAGGAAAATCCTAGCTCCAGATGGATTGTCAATACAATTGTATTTGGGCTTATTTGATCTATTAGATCATGATTTGATGAAATTTGTTGAAGAATCAAGCACCTCAGGGAAATTTTTTTGGGCACTCAACCTTTGTAGCCCTCATTCCAAAGAAACAAGATGCATCTAACTTTGAAGATTCTAAACCTATTTCTTTATGCAATTGAATTTACAAGTTCATTTCCAAAATCATTGATAATAGGTTGAAGGGAATTTCGTTAGGTTTTGTCTCAGATGAATAGTTTGGTTTCCTATTCAATCGTTAAATACATGATGTAGTGGGAATTTCTCAAGAAGGAATGCATACAACTAAGTCAAGGAAGTTACCTTAAGTAATCCTGAAAATTGACCTTGTCAAGGCTTATGATAGGGTTAACTGGTTGTTTATGAAAATATTGCTTCTCCAACTAAGAATGAACTTGTAGATTGTGGGATGGATCATGGATTGTATATCATCGGTTTCATTTGCAGTGTTGATAAATGGATCTCCTTCTAGGTTCTTTACAACTTCTAGAGGTCTAAGTCAAGG
Organism: Larix kaempferi; assembly: GCA_027924585.1. NCBI lineage: Eukaryota > Viridiplantae > Streptophyta > Pinopsida > Pinales > Pinaceae > Larix > Larix kaempferi. Next base: position 16,254,581 of record BSBM01000757.1, on the reverse strand, counting down.
TTGTTCTTTATCCTCGTTCTTATTCTTGTTGATAGAAAAATGTTAAGTATATGTAGTAAAGACTCCCATAGTAAAGGATAACTAAAAGGGATCGAGATCTCAAAATATGTGCATGTCACACATCTTCTCTCCATTGATGATGCCATGATATTTGGTCATGGTTCAATTACAGAGTTGTAAAAAATTAAGGAGTTGTTGGAGACTTGTTACAAAGTCATATGAACGGTGATTAACATGAACAAGTCCACTATCTTGACCAATGAACTATCTGATGAGGTAAAAAGGAAAGTTGAATATCTTTTTCCAATGCAATTTTGTGATATGGATCATTGGGTGAAATATTTTTGTTTTGATTTAAAACCAATTAGTTATTGCTTTGAAGACTGGATATGGTTATATAAGAAGTTAGAAGCTAGAATTTTTGTCTGGTATAATAGATGGTTATCTCATGGAGGAATATTGGTCATGATAAAGGAAGTAGTAGAAAGCATCCATGTTTACTGGATGACTAATCTAAGATTCCTAAAGAAATCCTAAACATAATTCAAAGAAATATTTCATCGTTCTCTAGGTAGGGAAAATAGCATAGGAAGGCATTAAATTGGTTAAGTGTAAAATATTGACAACTCCGAAAGAAGCAAGGGATTGGGGGTTAAAAAATATCTGTTTTTTCATTTGACTCTTGTAGCAAAAATCCTTTAGATGCTAATAATGGCCTTTGGGGAAGAGTAATGAAATCCCTAACCAATAAGAAGATGAATGACCACAAAGTTTTTAGTGACTTTAACCTTAATTAATATGTGAACTGTGTAGATGTTTTAATTGTTTATTGCCACTTTCTTTATATATAGATTTATGTATTTTAGGTTTTTACTTAGGGCATCAAAATATTTGTTGTTAGATTTATGTATTTTAGGTTTTTAATTAGGACATCAAAATATTTGTTATTAGTAATATTTTTTTTGTAATGTCATACGTAAACTTGAGGTTGAGCATGGACATTACAAAATGACATCAACAAAACTCTACCTTTTATGTAGGTACAATTCATGACTACATAAAAAATGGGTAATAAAGTTTAAATTAAATTTAAACACAAGATGGTAAGCTTGAATTGTTCCAAGTATATCTATGGATCCACTAAAATCACATGTCAATAGATACCCAATAGTTGTAATATCCATATTCTCACATATTTATTTATCACAAGTTCTTGGTATTTGATTTAAAGCTACCCAATAATTTTCATTAATTTTCTTTTTCCTTAACACGTGAGTTTTAAGTTTTGAGATTTTTTAATCATTCATAATTTTTTTTACTTAAATTCTATAAATATATATAATTTATGATAAAGATTAAAATATATTTTTATTAATATTACTATTTTATTTTTATTAACAACTTTACATTAATTACATAATTAAAAGTTATTTTATTAGATTATAGAAAACACCTCTAAACTCAAAAATATTACCAACATATTGAAATATATACATTAAATATTAAAAAAAATGTTTAAACTCATTTCTTAAATCACATAGTGAACTTATTTTAAGTTTCTTTTATTTCGTAGTATATATTTTTAAGTTTCTTTTATTTTAAGTTTCTTTTATTTTAAGTTTCTTTTATTTCGTAGTATGTATTTTTAACACATAGTAAACTTACTTTTATTTTATTTTGTCGTATGCATTTGTATAGAACATTGGACTTGTGAATACAGCAAATGAAGATATTTATTATAGTTACTACTTGACGTAATCACCACTAAATACTAATCACATACTTGAGAGTAGGAGAAGACTAAACCTGAAAGATATGCTTTTGGTTAAATTTTGATGCACCTTTTTTAATGCGTTTCCCCATAAATGTATGTTGATTAAATATATATATATATATATATATATAAACCAAAACATTTAGACAATCAAAATATGTCAATATGGAACTTTTGATATAAACCCAAACATTAAGGCAATCAAAATATGTCAATATGGAACTTTTCAAGAGTTGGAATGGGAATTTATCTCACTTCATTGATAATAAAAATCTACACATATAATCTAAAATATAGAAATAGTTAGTTAATTTAATCAATAATATCTTTAAACACAAGATCCAAACAACTAAATCATTGTAATAATAAAAAACGCTATCAAAATAAACCTGTGAAGCTAACACTTGTAACCTAAAATATAGAAATAGCTAATCATTTTAATCAATAATATATTTTAACACAAGATCCAAACAACTAACCTTGAAAATTAAGTTAACACTTGTAAATCTATGGATTATTAAGTTAACACTAACCTGTACTCTCTTTCTCTTCATCGCCCATCCATAGTGTTCATCTCCATTGTTTTCCTAAATCAGTCTCTCTAGTTTACTGAGTCTTCCTCTAATATCAACAAGCTCTTTGTCATTTCCCTTCTGACTTGTAATCTGCATGTCCTTCAGCTGAACATTCTTCTTCACCTGATTGTAATCTTTCTCTATATTCCTCGTATGAACATTAATAGTCATCTATCTTCCTATATTCATGAAAACATCAAGAAACTGTCTTTTATTACCCATCCCTGAGCAATCTTCATGGCCAGAACTAGCCATCTTCTTCTTTACTTGTGTGACAGTTCCAAGTGACTGTTCAACATATTTTGAATTTGTAAAACCTACATACATACACCAATTATTAGTTTCAAAATGATAAGGCTTCAATGCCTCTTTTGTGGTCTCATACATCAGTTCTTCTAACTGGTTTTTGTCCTTCCAAGGATCCATGAAACCATCATCTAATCTCGTGTCTTCATCTTCATCACTAGTCTCATCAAGAGCAGATCCTTGTTCAGGTTCACATAGATAAACCTCTTCCTCAACACACATTCTTTGTTGCAACTCAGCTCCTCTGAGTTCTTCTTGGAGCTGAACTCTTGTACCATACTTCAGTCTTCTTTGTAACTGCATCCACCTAACTCTTTTCCGATGAAGAATCCAGCCATACCATTGGTCCTCCATATTCCTCTGCACTTTTATTTCAGCCAACTCCCTATCAAGCTTTTCCTGACTTGATCTTCTATGGCCCTTCTCTAAACATTCACTATGATTATCAGCAACCACAGTCTTCTTTCCCTCATGAATTCCCCTTTGTTCATCATGGACTACAACCAATCCATCACTACAAGCTGACTCCATCAACTTGTCTGTAGATACCACACCAAGTCTTCCCATGCTTGGCCTTCTACTGGCATCTCTGCTAGTTTCTCTTTTCTGATTGTGACTCCTCCTTGAACCTCTAAGACAACCATCAATGGTCATCTCTTCTTTCCTCTGTGGACTCATCCTGTTCCACCTTGTGAGCTGTAAACAACCTCTTCTACTTTTGAAACAAGTACAACACTTGTTCCCAGTCCCAAGTCATCTCTTGGTGACTCTACTTCTTCTTGGCTCTTCACACAGAACCTTCCCTTGAGCACTCCTACTCTTCAGCTTTCAAAGCTGATAGGTTGTTGCTTTACACCTACTCACCCTCCTTGGAGAACTATAGTTAGTCTCTGTTCTCCAGCAATACACTTTGCTGCCTTAGTTCATTCACAATCTTCTTTTTTCTTTCACCTGCAAGTAAGTTATTTCTTCATATGAAAGCCAATGAATATTGAAATCCTTGACTCTCACTTCTTACCAGTATCTGCTTCAGCCAAAAAAATGCTGCAACTTCACCAATCTCGCTAGCTGAAATTCCTGAGTCTTTTCCCCTTCTTTAAGAGCTTTGCTTGCTCTTCTCCTTCACATCCTCCAGGCTATAATTCACTATCACACTTTTCCCTTCAGCTATTTCCTGCAAAGAACACATGCATATCATCTTATACAATCAAATGACAAGACATCATCACTTACCAAACTTCCTCAACCTTTCCTGGCTGAAACCCTTCTTGTTGTCTGCAATTTCTTCTCTGTTGTGAATTCTTCACAAGCCACTATCCACAAATATTTCTTGCAGAGTCCTCATTTTTGTTCTTCCCAAAGAACCTTTTCTCGCTATAATACCAAAATTGGTGCAGGGCCCCTCAGAGACCAACTTTATTTCTGAGAAATAACCTCTATTTTAGTCCGTAGCTATTACCAAAATGGTACAGTGACTAAATGGCATTCATCTTCTTTCTTTAGAACTCGATTCCCTTTCTCACTTGATCAACCCAAAATGTCATTCACGCACTTCTGCAAAACGCAGTTCAAAGAACCTCATGAATCTCTTCAACCGTGGCTTTTCTCGAAAAACAACTTGTGAGTCACACAATAGACCCCACTTTGCACAAAACCCAGATTGCGGAATCTCTAAATTCGTCTTCGTTTGTCCAGAAACTGGGATGCAAGTTCAATGACGGTTTTCTTCTTCTCCAGGCATTTGTTTCCTGAAATTCATAGGAACTTCAATTCCTCAATCGCGTCCCCCCTCTCTAAGTAATCTCATACAACAACATAGCCATTAACGAAATTTCAATCTCGTTTTATGGCAGTACATTCACACACAGAAATGAAACTTATCAAAATCACAGTGCTTTTAATAAGAAATCTATTGCAGGTTAAAATCATCAATTCCATACATTCAAATACATAGAGTTACACAGGTTAAACATAAGACTCTGTTTCTTTTTCATTGATTCAAAATTTTGTGAAATGCACCAGATCTTGCTACTCTATTGCTATACATGATCCATCCCCCAGCTCTTCTCTTCAATCGATCTCTTGAACCCTAACCTCCTCTTCTACGGCCTGGCTCTTCCTCTTCCTGACCCTCTCTCTCTCGAGAGTTACAAAATTATGTCTTTTTTTTTCCTCTCAAATTGCCATTAGCCAGATTCTCTCTAACAGACACTTGCCCAAATTTAAGAATTTCTTTCTAAGTTTAGCCAACTAACTCCTAAAATTTGTAACAGCTTAACTAGATGGCTTAGTCTCCTCACAAGGATCTATAATTAGCCATTTTATTCCTATTCAAACTCTTTAATTGACAACAAATCAGCTTATACTCCTAATTACAAACAATAAAGCATTTAATAAATTTTTCCTTCAGATTTAGGACTGTCAGCCCTCTTTGCTTAAGCCACAACATGTGACTAGCTTGTCACATTGTTGGCTCTACCTGGACGCTCCTGCATCAAATTCAAAGCTCGAGAGGACTCAGGCAAAGGTGCCCATTGTCCCTGTTGTCCGTCGATCGCACACCTGCAGCGGAAATCTCTTGAAAGTTGTCTCCCTCGCTGGAAGCGGGGAGAGGTGTGGCCTTGGGGGCAAGCAATGAGCTAGGTACTGTCACCTAAATCCCAGCTTCTCCGTTTAGGCAAACTCCTAACGAAGCCAAGGGGGGTAGTCCCTAAAAAAAAAGAATTTCACTAAGGCTCTTGTTTTTAAAATGTCAAAATGTGTAGTGATGCGGATGAGTGTTGTTTAGGAGTTTTAGTTGATGAACAGACACAAGTTTACTTCAAATGAAACACAAGATAAAAAGAAATCCACGTTGCGAAACAGTATATAAAGACTTATGATAATTAAAAGCATCCACAGATAGATAAATTTAAAATGATTTAAAGGACCAGTGCCTTATCCAATGGAAAATGGAGTCAAAATAACTAAATGTAGTGCTGGGGGATGCTGAAATATAAGTCTTAAAGTAACTGTTCGTGAGATCATTATGCAAATTATCTTGGCAAATTCAAAGTTTTAATGGTCTTGATTATTAGGGCTGTAACCAAGGATATCAAAATAGTGTCTGGAAAGACATTCTAAGTAGCTCCTTTAAGAGACATGTCGGACCTGTCTGGAATCACAGCGAGGTGCGCAATGCTAACCAGCCACTGTGTCGCAGATTGGGCAACCCGGCGCCTCCCCTAAGAACTGCTTTAAATACTTTTTTGAACAACGCCGGTTCGTTGGTTATGGGAGTGAAAGTTTTAATTAATTATCACTTATGAGATTATCAAGTCCTTCACCTTTCTGAGTACTAGTCCAACCGTTTCCAATTGGCATAGCATACGGGTGTTGGACAAACGACCAAGATAAATTAATTAAGGGGGAAATGTGGGTTGAAATGTTTTATTTATTAGGAGCACTCGTTCAACTCTCCAACAGAGAGTGCTCTTGACTTAGTCTTAAGACCACAGTTCAAGAGACTTCCTACTTTAAAATGCCTAATGCAAGGGGAAAGTGCAAATCTATATGCTCTCCGACAGAGAGTGCTCTTGACTTGAATTTGGCCAAGTTCAAGAAGCTTTGTTCGTTTTATTGTAAGAAATGAAGCGATTGTGAAAAATAAATGAAACTGAAAATGACTGATAATGCAAGGATAACCACAAAGAAAGACTTTGAAGAGAACAAAAAACAAAATCTAGTGTTCTACCAAGCAGATTTATTCTAAAGTGGGATCAACCTCCAAATAAGGCTAATCGCTAGAACCGTCAGTCTTGGAAACCTTCCAGCTAGTTGGATGTCCACAAGATGCTAACGGGGGAACGAGAAGCTACCACAAAACTATGTGGCCTTTGGGACACAATCCCAAAGTTAGCTTACTCTGGTCAAAACTTGAAAGAGAGGCGACAAGATGAAAATAAAATACTGAACAAAAAATAAAGTCTAATCTACCCAAGAATCTCTTTCAGGTCAAAGACCGTACTCGGGAGAGCATGGGGGTAAGTAAATCGAAAATAAAAATAAAAAACAACTCTCTGATAGAGAGCACTCTTGATCCACTATCGGTGAGATTCAAGAGATTTCTACTTTAAACAATTTATTGAAATGGAAACTAATCTAAGAGCATATCAGAGATCTAAGATAGAAAATCAAAACCAATCAAAGACACTACAAGACTTCCCCAAATGGGGAAGTTGGGGGTGGGGGATTAAAGACCCCACAAATCAGAGATTTATTAAACAAGTACAATATTTAGGAATTTCAACCATTTGACGAAGCTTGAAAAAATGAAATGAAACAAGCCTTAATGGCTTTTTACAAAAGGAGAATGATTGGCACTTTGGTTCTAAATCTCAACAAGCTTGAGTCTTCTTGGTTTTGGTGCTTGATTTTGGGTTATGTTTCTCCTTGTCTTTTGCAATTAGCTTTGGCAACCTCTTCTTGCTTTTCACTTCTCTTTTGAATTTTGGTCCTTTTCAACACCTACAAGACAAAACATTCAAACTAGGCACCCATTAACTAATAGCTCAAAGTCAAAGATAGATCTTGAAACTTTTTTGAATTTTTAACTTGTAAATGAGATCTAAATGCAATGCAAAGTAAGATCTATCTATATGCCATTCACTTTGATATGCAAAATCTAGCTTTTGAGTAAGATCTAAAGTGAAACAAATAACTACTAGCTTTGAAACAATGAGTTAAAACTAAAACAATGAAATGCAAAAGTGAAAACAAGATCTAACCACTAACAAACCTTGAAATTAAACTAAATAAGTCTTAGTAAAAACTCTTTATCGTTTTGTTGTTTCGTGACTTTTATGGCAGAGATGAAGGTGGGATGAATGACAGGGATGCAAAGAGGGAGGACTGTCCAAAATAGGGGACACAATGGACAGTCGACAGTAGAAAATGAACAGTCAAACGGATGGGAAAAAAGGGCAGCGTTGAAATGGACAAAAACAGTCCAAGTAGAAGGCAATGAGCAGCTAGGAGCAAAGGTAAGTGGGCAGCCAACAAATGGGAAAGGGACAGTCCAAAAAAATGAACAATGAACAGCCAATGAAGTGGACAGTATGTAGCGTTTTGGAATGAATGAAGGGCTTCCCAAAAGCATGGACAGTTGATGGTATTGAGAAAGTGCAAGAATTGAGTGGATGAGACACAAAGATACAAGGGGAGCTTGAAGATAGAAGCCCAAGGAACCAAGTAACCAGTTTAAGAGTTTGAATGGGTGATGGAGCTTAGGAGTAAGATCTTCTTATGTTTTATCCTTTCGAAACAAGCCAAACTATATAGATCCTGAAAGACAACAAAAATTTAGAAGTTTCTTATGATGATGGAGATGAGATCGATACAACCAAGCTCTCACTCTTCTCCAAATGATAGATCTGTCAAGACAAACAACTTGAAACCCTGTGAGATCAAAGATATAACTAGTATTCTAGGAAATGTCAAACCAAGATCAATACTTCATATAACCGAATACTTGTATTCATCAAAATTATAACAAACTTTGCATAATAATCCAAATTGACAACCGCAAATGGAAAATCTTATGTTCTAGAAATAGATCTCTAAAGCTAGTTATTTGATCTACACTTTAAGATACAAGATTGAATGCAAGAAGAGATATCACCTCAGAAGAATCACATTCACCAATGAAGAACAAATCATATAGACCTCCAAAGTCGAAAAGCTTTATTCCAATGAAAGATGTTTACAAATTTAGCAGAGTTTCTACGCCCAAAGATCCATGAGATAATAACCCAAATGGGCCTCTCTTTATAGCAGAAGCAAGTACCAATACCCTAAGTCGAATTAGCTATGAGAGAACCAATGGCATCCATAAAAAATTCATACTCAAGTCGAATCTCAGTTAACACTTAGTATGGCGAGTTGTCATTGGTGGGAGCTTGAGTTCCAGGCTTATGTGGATGGGGAGGTGGCAAACTCGAGTGTGGGGATGCATGGGAATCTCCACCCATCCAATGGGAAAGCTCCAAATAGGATACACGTGAGGATGAAGGAGTAATGCGTGAGGATGAAGGAGGGAGGCGAATGGCACATGTGGAGTTGGTAATTGAAGTTTAGAAAGGAGCTAAGCCTTGTGATTGCTAATTTAGGGGAGGGCGCCTACCTTCACAATAAATGCAATCAACCAACCCATTTATCACATGACACATCACTAAATCGAATTTCTGAGGGAGGAGGGCGAATTAGCCATTGGAGTCTGACTGCTGGTGACTGGTAACTCAACTGAATGTTGACTGAGATGATTGGAGTCTTCATAAATGCTTGATGCCATGTCATTTAGCCTTTAATTTGATTCATTTCTAATTATTTTGGAGAGTTTTGGATTATCTCCAATTTAATAATTTTTATTAAAATAATTAATAATTTCTCTGAAACTGAGTTTTTAGAGAAAATATTAATTATGAGGCCTAAATGACATCCAAAAGTTGGGTTTAGTAGGTCCATGGGTCATGCGTAATTTTTGGCTTCACTCTGGAGCTTTTAGAAACCAAAAACGGACCCCGGATGACTGACATATTACAGACACAAATTTCTCTATTTAAACTATAGAGAAATTTAATTAAAATTTAAAAAATAATTAAAAATTAAAAAACCCCAAATCCAATGCGTCCGGTAAATTTTTTTTGAAATTTTTTCTGGGGTTCCTAGAGACTTAGGACATGACCAAAACCTATTCTAATAGTGTCTAGTAGTTTTATACATATTAGTTGGACTCTAATAACCCCCCACGGCTCAGATTTTCAAAATCAGGCATTCCAGCTTTGGAGGAAGCGGGAGAAAACCTCATCGATTATACATCACCTTAAGCAAAGTATAATTGACAAGGGAAAAAAAATCCCTGGAATACCTTAGTTGCTTAAGAAATTCATGGGGAACCGAGCCATTCAGACCCTACTAGCACACTTTGTTACAAACCCCCATGGGGCCATGGTCATGTCGACTCAAAAACAAAACTGGCTAGACCCAAATATATGGAACCGAGATACTCTAGAAGCGAACACTGATGTGTTCCAACACTGGCGGCTCAATAAGGTTTCAACTATTGTACAAATATAGTTGATAAGATCTGGCTCCAACTGCGGGACGGACACTTGCTTGATCTAGGAATCAAAGAAGGTGTTCGAGAATCCCAGAATATCAATTTCCTGCATGGAAAACAGAAGTGTCGTAGTTCCACATGTACATGATAAATAATGTCAAAATGAAATATCAAATATGAAAATATTTTTGCTTTTTCTTTTCGAATTTAAAGCACAAAAATAGGAATCTTTTCTTTTTCAAACATATATATGAACTACAGTACAAAATATCACTATGATACAAAAATGATACATAAAAGTACAAATATAAGGGTTTAGGGAAGCCCTGAGATGACCCCTTGGTCATCTTGTATGTTATTTCGGAAAAAAGGCTTCAAATGTTGCCCATTCATGGGAAGAGGCAGCATTTCCCCCTCCATAGTGTTGAGGTAGAAAGAATTGGTTCCGACTTGGCAGCGTATAATAAAAGGGCCTTTCCAAAGGTTGTCGAATTTCCCATGCTTCCCGGGTTTCTCCCTCCTCTTGTCCCATAAGAGAACAATGTCCCCTACTTGAAAGGACCTTGGCTTGGCTGATTTATCAAACGTGGCCTTCATACTCTCTTTGTGCCTTAACATTTTGTCCAAAGAATCCCTTCTTCTTTCATCAAGCTCGATGATTTGGTTAGCCTTATCCTCCAACTCTAATTTTTCTAAGTCATAGTCAGCTAGCATTTTGAAGATTGAGATTTGCATGCTAAGAGGTAAAGTTGCTGTGATGCCATAAACAAGCTCAAAGGGGGACTTTTCAGTGGAGTTCTTCTTTGTGATTCTGTCCGCCCAAAGGGCATATTTAATCTTGCTATCCCAGGCTCTCTTGTTATCACCAACAGTTTTCTTGAGGATAGTCATTAGGTTTTTGTTTGAGGATTCAGCAAGGCCATTACCTTGCGGATAATAATCAGAAGAATGGGATAAAACAATGCCATATTTGAAACAGAAGTCATTCACTTCTGCTGAACTGAAATATTTGGCGTTGTCAGTAGTTATCTTCAAAGGGGTGCCAAATCGAGTGATGATTTTGTCCTCAATGAAATCCATGACAACCTTTTCAGTAGCCGCCTTGGTAGGAATAGCCTCCACCCACTTGGTGAAATAATCGGTTGCCGTTAAGATCCAGCAAAATCCATTGCTAGAGTTGTCTTTGATTTTACCAATAAAGTCAAGGCCCCATTGCTGGAAGGGGGCAACGACAACAACCGAGTTGAGGGGTAAAGCGGCTAACTTAGGCTTTCCTGTGAACAGTTGACATTCTTGGCAATAGTTGACATGTTTGTATACATCGGCAAATATGGTTGGCCAATAATACCCGACTCTAAGGATTTTGTGAGCAGTTGTATTCGCTGCATAGTGGCCTCCACAAAATCCCGAGTGGAACTCAGTCAAGATCTTTTTAGAATCCTGCTCATGGACACATCTAAGGATTACCCCATCAGGGTTCCTCCAACCCAAGCCTTCTTGAGTAAGGCAATATCTAGCAGCTTTTAGTCTTAGTGCCCTTTGCTTGTGTCCCTTAAGGTGATCTGGGCAAGTTAAATGCAGGAGGAAATATATGATATCAAAATACCAATGGTTATCTAATTCTTGCAAGGCAAGTGTCATACATGGACCAGATGGCTGGTCCATGCAATTTATGTCAATGGCTTCCTCATTTTTCTGAGTCAACATTTTGGCTAGGCCCTGTCCCTTGATAAGTTTAGTAGGTTTTATTTCCAAGTCATATTCTTGGATTTTGGATACCCATGTGCCTCTTGTTCCTAAGCAATCCTATTGGGATAGGATATCTTTTACTGCAGCATGGGGAACATAACGTATAACTTTATTATAGCCAATATACGTTTTGAAATGTTTCAAGGATTTCACCAAGGCATAAGCTTGCTTTTCCATTATAGTGTATTTTAGTTCTGAATTTTGCAAGGCCCTACTCATAAATGCAATCGGTTGCTCGAAACCTTCAAAGTTCTTTTGGAGCAAAACACCAGCGATAGTATCCTCAGAAGCAAAGGAGAAAATCATGAAGTCTTTAGTGTAGTCTGGACTAACCAGTATGAGTGATCTAGTAATGGCATCTTTAATGGTGGTAAAAGCTTCTTTCCCCTCATCATTCATACAAAATTAGCATCCTTTTTGAGTAACCGTTGCATGGGTTTCATTAACTCAGCTAGGTTTGGGATAAATCTTCTGATAAAATTTATATGACCGTTAAAAGATTGGAGGCCTTTTACATTTTTAGGGAGAGGTTTTTTCTTAATTGCTTCAATTCTTTCAGGGTCAATTTTGACCCCATCCTTGCTCTGCATCGTTCACAAACCTTTCTTAGATGATCAACATGGCTGGATCTTTCTTTTGAAAAAACAGTTAAGTCATCTTGGTATATTTCAATGATTTTTCCTATCAACTCTTTGAAGGCATAATCCATGGCCCTTTGGAAAGTAGCTCCTTCATTTGTAAGGCCAAAGGGCATTCTCAAATATTCACAAGTTCCCCAAGGAGTTGTGAAAGCAGTTTTATGTTTATCCTCTTCTTTGATGACAACCTGGTTGTATCCCGAAAATCCATCAAGCATGGACATCATTTCGAATCCAGTGACCCGTTGGAGGAGGGTCTCCATGTTGGGAAGCGGATAATTATCCTTTTGGCATGCTATGTTAAGGTTTCTGAAATCGATGCATATCCTGATGCTTCCATTTTTCTTTCTGACTACAACTAAGTTGGAGCACCATGATGTGTGTCGGGTGGGTTCTATAATACCTGCTGCCAGCATTTTCTCTAGCTCACGCTTGATAATAGGGGCCAACTTATGATTTATTTGCCTGAGTTTTTGGCGGAAAGGTTTAGCATTATGTATTTCTGGTTTGAGGGGAATAGTATGTTGGAACACATCTTCCCTATAGGCCTTTAACTCATCATAAGTAAAGGCAAATATGTCTCTATATTCTTTGACTAGGCTTATTAATGCATTTCTTTTCTTTTCGGATGTTCCTTTTCCAATTTTTATGATTTTCGGATTTGTTTCCGTTCCAATGTTGATCTCAATGTAGTGTCCTAGCTTCATCTGGTCAATGTTGTTTTTCTTCCCGTCATGTCTATCAAAGATTTTTTCTAACTTAGTGTAGCCACATGAAATGGGGTTCATAGGTTGGCTTTCTTCTTTATACTGCTTGCCTTCTTCCTGTTCTTTTATGTTGAAATTGGCAAACTCATCTAGGTTATTTATGAATCTCAGAATTTGTTCATCATCTTTGAAAATCTTCCAATGGTTCATGTTATTCGGAACTGATGGTCTATAGTTGATTTCAAGGGTACAATCTCCATTTAACATTTCATCTGACGGTTGAAGGGTGGATGCCGCAACTGCTAATCTATCCACTGCACTATTCTGATCTCTAGGGATTGCTTCTATGTTTAGTGCATCAAAATACTCCATGGTGTCCCATATTGCATTTCTATATCTCTTAAGTCTTTTACATTTGCATGCAAATTGATTCTTGATTTGTTGCACTACTAAGTCTAAATCCCCTTTTATACTAAGCAATTTTATTCCCATGTCCTTGGCAATTTCAATGCCCAGTAGAAGTGCTTCATACTCCGCTACATTATTTGTGGCCTCAAACTCTAACCTGAAAGCGAAATTGAAATCTTTACCCTCTGGTGAAGTTAAGACAACCCCAGCCCCTTTCCCTGCTCTAGAATGTGCTCCATCAAAATTCATTCTCCATAATGCATTCACATTTTTACCCTTAATTTCTTCTGAGATGGGTTCTAAGAAGGTAGAGTTGATTTGATATGTACCCATTTCATCAATGTTGCCAATGTATTCATTTGATGGTCTTTGGGGGTTCTCAACATGATGCATTCTTTCTTTCTCAGTGTGCAGTTTAACCAATGAGTCTTCAGAGGCGGGAACAAGTGCATAAGACCAATCCAATTGTATAGAACCACCCAAAGTAGCACCCCATTTTCTAGACAGTAACATCCCCCATTTGTCAGGAACATCAATGACAAGGATATCCATGGTGAGATGAATATCTGGATACTTGGCTAATCTAAATGGATAGTTTTCAACCATTCCTTCAACCTTCACAGGCCTAGAATCCATGGCACAAACATTCTGGTAGGCTCTAGTGGTTTTTAAGTTGAGTTGTTGCATAACCTTTAGAGTCATCAAGTTTGCCCCAGATCCTGAATCCAACATACAGTTGTGTAGAAGAAGGTCCCCTATCATCAGTGATATGTAGAAGGGTGGGTGAGCTTCTTTTCTTGAGTCCCTAGTATGTAAGATTACAGGTGGATCTTTATGTTTAATGCCATAACTGGTTGAAGGTTGCTCTATAGTATCTGCAAATGATACCTTCTTAGGGGTAGGAGACTTTGAAAGCAGAGGAGGTTTTGCAGATGTTAAGGGTTGAGAACTAGAAATAGGCATATCATCAGTTTGGGGTTCTAACATTTTCAAGAGCTTCTCCTTTTGACCAGGAATTTTACATAGTTCTAGTACAGGAACAGGAACTTTAGTATTGGCAACCCAATTTCCCAAATCAAAGCTTAAATCAACAGTTTCTTTTATATCATCTACTTCTTTAGCAACAGGAGGAGTAACCTTAGGTGGAGTTATTACCTTAGGTGCACTTGATGTGGAAGGACCATCTCTTGTCTTTCGTTGATATGTTATTTCCTTGAAGTTCTGAGAGAGGTTGATTTGTTCTTCTGAAGGCATCTCTCCATAGTACTTGGTCAAATTATCAGTATTTTGATGACAACTATTCTGTATCCAATTTTCCATTTTCATGCTACGGATGTCATCTACATTGTTAATGTACTCAGGCTCGCTTGTTGATGTACTAGGACCACAACCTTATGGATGACCATGCTCTTGGACATAACAGGCATAATGGAAACCAGATTCCTCATGGAAATCTTTGCATGCTCTACAAAAGGGCTTGGCATACTCAACCATGTTAGCAACCTCTAGCTGATGAGGAGGCCTCTGCTCATGGTTAGGAGGTTTCCTTTGCCAAGTAGGTTTAGCAGGGAAATTCCTAGGAGTTGGTTGTGTGTGTTGAATTTGCTGAACTTGTGTTCTTTCCATGTTTATGATTTTGTTTTGTATCTCTTTCATTTGGCTCACATGTTTCTGCTCAGCTTTCTCCATTCTCTCACACATGTCCATCATTTTCTTTTCATAAGAGTATTTCATGGCAGTCATAGGATCTTTTTCTTTGTGCTCAATTTGTTTTGAGGAAAGTTGAGATCTAGAATAGCCCTGGATATTTGACTCTCCGGAAGATTTCATGTTCTTGTCAATCTTAGTAGCCAAATTTTGAGCATCAAGCAAGGTAGCTGGTTCTTTGTCTCTTATTTGGTATTGGACCTTGACACTTAATGCTTCTATGTAGTAATCCAATAAAGAAGCCGCAGGAGGCGCATAGGTATTAGGGATGGAATTAGACAACTCCATGAATTTAGTGTTGAATTCATCCATAGTTTCATTTTCTGTCTTCTTCATGTTGGTTAGGGATGCCACTAGATGTCTAGGTTCTTTTTTGCAACCAAACTTGTTGAGGAAAGCAGTCTTGAAAGTTGCTACAGTGGCGAAAGAGTTGTCTGGTAAATTGTCGTACCATTTCCCTGCCTTTCCTTCTAAAGATAGGGAAAAAAGAGTCATATAAACATCCTCATGTTTATCAGTACCTCTGACATAAGCACTACACAGCTTAGTGAATTTTTTGATGTGTTGTTCAGTAGATATGGAGGCATCAGTGCCACTGAAACTTGTGAGTTTGTCGATAGCCTTTTCAGGAATGTCGTGGGGTTGACCTGCTATCTGAGTAAAATTGAGTTGAGAAAAGAACTCACCCATTGTGGAAAGGAAACAATTATTGTTTTCAGAGTTTACTTTATTTTCTTGAAACAAAGAATGGATATCTAAAATAGACTCAGATCTAAGATTTTCAAGCATTTTACGAGAAGCAAGTTTGTTTAGTCTTCTCCTATAAACCTTTTCAGGTTCAGGGATAAAACTAAGCAAGCCTTCAAAGTTTCTTCTAGACGAATACCTTGGGGTGTTAACTGACAGTGGAGTCGCCAGGTGGATCCAAGTCTAATTTCAGAAAGTGATTAAACTAAAAATCTACCAAAAAAGGAAAACTAAAAAAAAGAGGCAGTGGGGTCACCAGATAGATATAAAATCTATCAAAAAGGTAAAAAAAAAACTAGAAAAAACTAAGGTCGTCCAGGAACAAAAAGATTTGTCCCCGGCAACGGCGCCAAAGATGTTGTCCGCCGATCGCACACCTGCAGCGGAAATCTCTTGAAAGTTGTCTCCCTCGCTGGAAGTGGGGAGGGGTGTGGCCTTGGGGGCAAGCAATGAGCTAGGTACTATCACCTAAATCCCAGCTCCACCGTTTAGGCAAACTCCTAACGAAGCCAAGGGGGGTAGTCCCTAAAAAAAAAGAATTTCACTAAGGCTCTTGTTTTTAAAATGTTAAAATGTGTGGTGATGCGGATGAGTGTTGTTTAGGAGTTTTAGTTGATGAACAGACACAAGTTTACTTCAAATGAAACACAAGATAAAAAGCAATCCGCGTTGCGAAACAATATATAAAGACTTATGATTATTAAAAGCATCCGCAGATAGATAAATTTAAAATGATTTAAAGGACCAGTGCCTTATCCAATGAAAAATGGAGTCAAAATAACTGAATGTAGTGTTGGGGAATGCTGAAATATAAGTCTCAAAGTAACTGTTCGTGAGATCGTTATGCAAATTATCTTGGTAAATTCAAAGTTTTAATGGTCTTGATTATTAGGGCTATAACCGAGGATATCAAAAGAGTGTCTGGAAAGACATTCTAAGAAGCTCCCTTAAGAGACATGTCGGACGTGTCTGGAATCACAACGAGGCGCGCAATGCTAACCAGCCACTATGTTGCAAATTGGGAAACCCGGTGCCTCCCCTGAGAACTGCTTTAAATACTTTTTTGAACAACGTCGGTTCGTTGGTTATGGGGGTGAAAGTTTTAATTAATTATCACTTATGAGATTATCAAGTCCTTCACCTTTCTGAGTACTAGTCCAACCGTTTCCGGTTGGCAGAGCATACGGGTGTTGGAAAAACGACCAAGATAAATTAATTAAGGGGGAAATGTGGGTTGAAATCTTTTATTTATTAGGAGCACTCGTTCAACTCTCCGACAGAGAGCGCTCTTGACTTAGTCTTAAGACCACAGTTCAAGAGACTTCCTACTTTAAAATGCCTAATGCAAGGGGAAAGTGCAAATCTATATGCTCTCCGACAGAGAGTGCTCTTGACTTGGATTTGGCCAAGTTTAAGAGGCTTTGTTCATTTTATTGTAAGAAATGAAGCAATTGTGAAAAATAAATGAAACTGAAAATGACTGATAATGCAAGGATAACCACAAAGAAAGACTTTGAAGAGAACAGAAAACAAAATCTAGTGTTCTACCAAGCAGATTTATTCTAAAGTGGGATCAACCTCCGAACAAGGCTAATCGCTAGAACCGTCATTCTTGGAAACCTTCCAGCTAGCTGGATGTCCACAATATGCTAACGGGGGAACAAGAAGCTACCACAAAACTATGTGGCCTTTGGGACACAATCCCAAAGTTAGCTTACTCTGGTCAAAACTTGAAAGAGAGGCGACAAGATGAAAATAAAATACTGAACAGAAAATAAAGTCTAATCTACCCAAGAATCTCTTTCAGGTCAAAGACCATACTCGAGAGAGCATGGGGGTAAGTAAATCGAAAAAAAAACAACTCTCCGATAGAGAGCACTCTTGATCCACTATCGGTGAGATTCAAGAGATTTCTACTTTAAACAGTTTATTGAAATGGAAACTAATCTAAGAGCATATTAGAGATCTAAGCTAGAAAATAAAACCAATCAAAGACACTACAAGACTTCCCCAAATGGGGAAGTTGGGGGTGGGGGATTAAAGACCCCACAAATCAGAGATTTATTAAACAAGTACAATATTTAGGAATTTCAACCATTTGACGAAGCTTGAAAAAATGAAATGAAACAAGCCTTAATGGCTTTTTACAAAAGGAGAATGATTGGCACTTTGGTTCTAAATCTCAACAAGTTTGAGTCTTCTTGGTTTTGGTGCTTGATTTTGGGTTATGTTTCTCCTTGTCTTTTGCAATTAGCTTTGGCAACCTCTTCTTGCTTTTCACTTCTCTTTTGAATTTTGGTCCTCTTCAACACCTACAAGACAAAACATTCAAACTAGGCACCCATTAACTATTAGCTCAAAGTCAAAGATAGATCTTGAAACTTTTTTGAATTTTTAACTTGTAAATGAGATCTAAATGCAATGCAAAGTAAGATCTATCTATATGCCATTCACGTTGATATGCAAAATCTAGCTTTTGAGTAAGATCTAAAGTGAAACAAATAACTACTAGCTTTGAAACAATGAGTTAAAACTAAAACAATGAAATGCAAAAGTGAAAACAAGATCTAACCACTAACAAACCTTGAAATTAAACTAAATAAGTCTTAGTAAAAACTCTTTATCGTTTTGTTGTTTTGTGACTTTTATGGCAGAGATGAAGGTGGGATGAATGACAGGGATGCAAAGAGGGAGGACTGTCCAAAATAGGGGACAAAATGGACAGTCGACAGTAGAAAATGGACATTCAAACGGATGGGCAAAAAGGACAGCGTTGAAATGGAAAAAAACAGTCCAAGTAGAAGGCAATGAGCAGCTAGGAGCAAAGGTAAGTGGACAGCCAACAAATGGGAAAGGGATAGTCCAAAAAAATGAACAATGAACAACGATTGAAGTGGACAGTATGTAGCGTTTTGGAATGAATGAAGGGCTGCCCAAAAGCATGGACAGTTGATGGTATTGAGAAAGTGCAAGAATGGAGTGGACGAGACACAAAGATACAAGGGGAGCTTGAAGATAGAAGCCCAAGGAACCAAGTAACCAATTTAAGAGTTTGAATGGGTGATGGAGCTTAGGAGTAAGATCTTCTTATGTTTTATCCTTTTGAAACAAGCCAAACTATATAGATCCCGAAGGACAACAAAAATTTAGAAGTTTCTTATGATGATGGAGATGAGATCGATGAAACCAAGCTCTCACTCTTCTCCAAATGATAGATCTGTCAAGACAAACAACTTGAAACCCTGTGAGATCAAAGATATAACTAGTATGCTAGGAAAAGTCAAACCAAGATCAATACTTCATATAATTGAATACTTGTATTCATCAAAATTATAACAAACTTTGCATAATAATCCAAATTGACAACCGCAAATGGAAAATCTTATGTTCTAGAAATAGATCTCTAAAACCAGTTATTTGATCTATACATTAAGAGACAAGATTGAATGCAAGGAGAGATATCACCTCATAAGAATCACATTCACCAATGAAGAACAAATCATATAGACCTCCAAAGTCGAAAAGCTTTATTCCAATGAAAGATGTTTACAAATTTAGCAGAGTTTCTACGCCCAAAGATCCATGAGATAATAACCCAAATGGGCCTCTCTTTATAGCAGAAGCAAGTACCAATACCCTAAGTCGAATTAGCTCTGAGAGAGCCAATGGCATCCATAAAAAATTCATACTCAAGTCGAATCTCAGTTAACACTTAGTATGGCGAGTTGTCATTGGTGAGAGCTCGAGTTCCAGGCTTATGTGGATGGGGAGGTGGCAAACTCGAGTGTGGGGATGCATGGGAAGCTCCACCCATCCAATGGGAAAGCTCCAAATAGGATACACGTGAGGATGAAGGAGTAATGCGTGAGGATGAAGGAGGGAGGCGAATGGCACATGTGGAGTTGGTAAGTGAAGTTTAGAAAGGAGCTAAGCCTTATGATTGCTAATTTAGGGGAGGGTGCCTACCTTCACACTAAATACAATCAACCAACCCATTTATCACATGACACATCACTAAATCGAATTTATGAGGGAGGAGGGCGAATTAGCCATTGGAGTCTGACTGCTGGTGACTGGGAACTCAACTGAATGTTGACTGAGATGATTGGAGTCTTCATAAATGCTGGATGCCATGTCATTTATCCTTTAATTTTATTCATTTCTGATTATTTTGGAGAGTTTTGGACTATCTCCAATTTAATCATTTTTATTAAAATAATTAATAATTTCTCTGAAACTGAGTTTTTAGAGAAAATATTAATTATGAGGCCTAAATGACATCCGAAAGTTGGGTTTAGTAGGTCCATGGGTCATGCGTAATTTTTGGCTTCACTCTGGAGCTTTCAAAAACCAAAAACGGACCTCGGATGACTGACATATTACAGACTCAAATTTCTCTATTTAAACTATAGAGAAATTTAATTAAAATTTAAAAAATAATTAAAAATTAAAAAACCCCAAATCCAACGTGTCCGGTAAAAAATTTTCGAAATTTTTTCTGGGGGTCCTAGAGACTTAGGACATGACCAAAACCTATTCTAGTAGTGTCTAGTAGGTTTATACATATTAGTTGGACTCTAATAACCCCCCACGGCTCAGGTTTTCAAAATCGGGCATTCCAGCTTTGGAGGAAGCAGGAGAAAACCTCATCGATTATACATCGCCTTAAGCAAAGTATAATTGACAAGGGAAAAAAACTCCCTGGAATACCTTAGTTGCTTAATCAAGTCATAGGGAACCGAGACACTCAGACCCTACTAGCACACTTTGTTACAAACCCCCACGGGGCCATGGTCATGTTGACTCAAAAACAAAACTGGCTATACCCAAATATCTGAAACCCAGATACTCTGGAAGCGAACACTGATGTGTTCCAACACTGGCGGCTCAATAAGGTTTCAACTATTGTACAAATATAGTTGATAACAGTCCCCTCTTTTATTTCTTCTAGTTGTTGAAGGCTTAAGTAGATTGATTGAGAAGGAAAAGGTGGAAGGAAGACTAGTAGGGGTCAAAATATCCTCTATTATTCGGATTACACATTTACTCTTTGTAGATTATGTGTTACTGTTTGGAAGTGGTTCTTTGGAGGACTGACAAGTATATAAGGAAATATTGGAGCAGTTTTATGATGCTCCATGTATGGAAACTAGTGAATCCAAATCTAGTTTTCTGGAAAATGAGGTTGATAAGGTAACTTTAGCTCAAATTGGTTTATTATTTCCTTACTAGATAAATGAATTTAATTATGGACTAAAATACCTTGGCTATTTCATGAAGCCAAACAATTACTTAACCAAGGATTCGGTGTGGCTCTTTAGTAAGATTAAAAAAAGGATTGAGCATTGGTGTTATAAATGGTTGTCCTTGAGAGGGGGAGGTTAATTCTTGTAAAGGTTGTTCTTGAGAATATCTCGGTCTATTGGATTTCATTGTCAAAGATCCCAAAATCTATTTTGAATAAGATTAGGAAAAGGGTCTTTAGCTTCCTATGGATGAGAAACAAGCAAAAGGAAGGAGTCCACTTGGTGAGTTGGCAAAGATTGGCAAGGCCCAAGAAAATTGGTGGTTGGGGTATCAAAAATATTTTCTCTTTTTGTCAAGCATTAGCTGCAAAAAGCTTATGGAGGAGTTTGTTCTCTTCTAGTATGCTGAGTAGGGTGATTAAAGATAAATATCAGAAACATAAATCAGTATTGGAGTGGATTAGAAAAAACGAAAAAAAGTAAAGGGGGTATCAAGTATTTGGTATTGTTTGGTCAGTGCTTTTCGTATTTGGGGGAATTGGTTGGACCGTTTGGAAGCTAGGTAATGGGAGGCTTATTAGAATTGGGGAGGACCCATACATTAGGGGATATGGGTACTATAAATGATCTTCAGATTTGGTAAGTTTTCTTCGATCAAAAGGCATTCAAAATCTTTCTCATTTGGGTGTTTTAGTTGATGGTCGTGATGTTAGTCATAGATGGAAACAAGCACATGAATTGGACCTGTAGGGGACCTTTGTCAATGAATGGAATAGTTATTTACTGGGTCTTCAGAGAAGTGGCATTCATCTTTTTGAGTCAGAGGATACTTTAGTCTGGTCCTCGAATGAGCAAAATGGGAAGGTAACTGCTAAACTGGCCTATGAAGCAATATTATTTTATGCTATTGAAGTAGAGCAAAAATGGTGGTTTACTTCATTATGGAAGTGGCATATGACTTTAAAAATAAAACTTTTATATGACTTGCATTGGAAAATAAGATTCTAACATGGGATAATTACATTAAGAGGGGTGCAAATGGTCCTAATATATGCATCTTGTGGAAACATGAAGTTGAATCGGTAGATCATCCAATGATACATTGTTCTTTTACAATGTTGGTTTGGAAAGTGGTAAAGAGGGAACTTCATATTCCTCATAATTGGTCATTTCAGAGATTGTCCCTCTGTTTTCAAAATTGGATATATTTTCTCAATTTATGGAAAGAATTGCCCTGTTTCATCTATTGGGAATTATCGAAACATAAGAAAGGTGCCCTTTTTTAGGGTAAGCAACTAAATGTTATAAGAGTTGGTGCGAGTGTTATTGGAGATTATGGGGAAGTTTTTAAAGAGAAGGGAAGGGCTCCTGATTTCAACAACAGTTGGTCTATTGGATTTTTTGATGGTGTTTCTCAGGATAATGGTAAAAGATGTGGAGCTAGTGTTTGATTGAAACTGAGTGATGCATGTGTTTTTAAAGTTAAATTAAACGGTGACAGAGGATCTAATACACGAGGTGAATTACTTCCATTATGGGATCGCCTATTTTTTGCAGGCTCTAAAAATATTGTTCATATGCAAGTAGCTGGAGATTCCAAAGTGATTATTGATTGGGCTATCCAAAAACGTTAATTACAGGTGGTTGTTCTTGATGGGTGGAGGGATAAAATTAGGAGGGTCCAGGCCAAATTTGAAGGGATAAATTTTCAGCATGTTTATAGAGAGTTCAATGAGGAAGCTGATATTTTATCCAAGCAAGAGTTGGCTATGACTGAAGGCTCTATTTTGTATTTTGAGCTATGTGGCTCAAATTTAATTTCAGAAGGCTCTATTCCTATTTTGCAGTAGTTGAAATTTTAGTCTCAGTTTAGTTCTATAAGGTTGTATAACAACAATCTTTTTAGAGGAAAGACTATACTTAACTTCTCTAAACGTCAAGTTCTATATATTTTTTTGGCTATATGTGATAGAGTGTATGTTATCTATCCATGATACTCACTTATTGTTTCTAGTATCTAATGTGTATGTTAGATAAGTTAGAATCTCTATTGAATATAATGATATGTCATTTTATTATACTTTGTTTTATACAAATTTAGTTTTTTAGTTTTTTTATTGTTGAAAAAAAATTGAAATAGAGATTTATCTTATTTTATTTACAATAAAAATTTAAAAACAAAATCCCCAAAAAAGTCAATTTAATCAATATTATTTTTAATAAAACACAAACAACTAAATGATTATAAAAAAATTATAAAAAATAATTAATCAATTTAATTATATTAAATTTAAACATAAAAACCAAAAAAATAAATTACTCAATTTTATTATATTAAATTAAAAATTAATTAACACAAAATCTAAATAATAATAATTTAACTACTATCACTAAAAAAATCCATAGAAACTTTGAGAATCGAGTTAGCACTTTTAAAACTATCTATTTTGAGAAGTTTTTTATAAATGTAAATACAACATAGTTTTTTATAAATGTAAATAGAAATATAAGTTTTTTTTATAAATATGAATATAAAAATATTTATTTTATCATATATTTTGATATATAAAAATTGTATCATTAAAAATTAAATTAATATTCCTATATTATAGATTTTTTAAAACAAAATTCAAATTTTAATATTAAAAATGTTTATTTTAAGAATTGAGTTAGCACTTTTAAATCTATCTATTTTTAAGTATATTTATTTTACCATACATTAAGATGGAGTGATATATCAAAATTGTAAGATTGTATAATAAAGATTAAGTCAATATTTTTATATTATAAAATTTTTTAAACAAAATTTAATATAAACATAGATGTTACTTTATCATAAATGATTTAAAAATATGTATTTTATCATAAATTATTTAAAAATATTTATTTTATCATACATGCATTAAGATGTAGGGATGTATCAAAGTTATAAAATTGTATCAATAAAGATTAAATCAATATTCTTATATTATAATTTCTTTTAAACAAATATCAATATAAACATAAATATTATAGATATTTTGGAGCAAAATTATTTACACCACTAAAAAGATATACACCAAAAATTACAAATTACAACCACGTGTTTTTGTCAAAATTATTAAAATATAAAATAAATGTATAGATATAGAACGACGGTACTACATTTCGCTGAACCAATGTGCAATAAAGCGCGTATCTGGTGGATGAGTTTTTTTTCCACTTTGTGTTTTCTGCATGATAACTCTGGTTAGTGTTTTTTCCCACTTAGTGTCGCTGTATTTTATTGTTAATTGCTATTTGTTTTCTGCATTTATTCCATGGGCTCTTAATAATAGCCATTTATATTTATATTTGTAATGTTCATGTTTAACTGTTAGCGTGTCAAGAATTCAACAGATTCTGAATATTATAAAAAAAAACACATCACTTTCATAAAACTGGCATAAGCCACATTAAATCTGAAAATGAAAAGACAGCAAACACCAATGCATAATTGCAAATCCATTTCAAACCCTTTGTCTCCGTAATGCAAATCCATTTTAAACTCTTTGTCTCTGTAATGCATTATAAAAGATTTCAGACTCTTTGTCTCTGTAATGCACTATAAAAGAAAAGAAGAAATGTTGGTCATTACCATGAGGGCTAACTCTCTTACCTAGTGAAAATCTCATGTCATCAATCTCTTTGGTGACACCAAAAACAGAATCTGTTTGATCTTGCACCAGGCTTATGAGAGCTTCTCACCAAAGAATGTAAATACTTAATAAGCATGAAATTAAATCTACTGCCCTCAACTTTGCCAATTCTCAAATATGATTACCTAGTAACCATGAAATTAATTTAACCCTGAACTTCACTAACTCAAATTTAACCCTAAACTTCACCAACTCAAAAAAAAATGAAGGTATCAACTCCCCTTTGAACAATCAATGGAAAGTGTTTGGATTTGTGAAATGCCTAATGAAATCATTTATTGGTCTATAGCGGCCACTGGCACAAGTAGTAGCAGGAGCATCAACACCAGGCCTCAAAGAAAGCTGGACAATGGACTTATTCATGTCTCAGAAGCTCCCATGATGAGGCTTCAATAAATCAATCATATATCTGTCAGAATTGAGAAAGAAAAACAGAATGCAGCCTAGCTAGTGCAATCATATGTACAAAACTCAACAACTCGAAAGAAAGACTAATAGCACTGATAATAGTAGTATTAATCAGCTCCCTACTCATTCTTCCATGCATATAGCAACAAGGAGAAGCCAGATGGGCTGCCTGTTTCAGTCTCCATGCTTGCCCATTGTAACACTGAAGAGCTCGAATTCGAAGAGGAAGATGAGGAGGAGCTGCTCTTGAAGAAGGCCTTATCATGGCCTCTGATACTGAATGCAGATGGAGTAGGCCACTGTAACACAGATGGTGGAAAAGGTTGGCAAGGGACAGCAGCATTATTGGCACTTTGACTATTGTTCAAGATCCGATCGCCAGAAGTCTGGAACATGAAGACAGCATGTCCATTGGTGGGATTAAAGAGCCAATTGTGCACATCCCAGAAGACTTGTATTGGGGTTCCATCAACCTCAATTTTCTGATTGCCCCTGAACTTCCACATCAGGTGCTTGACCTGCAAGACCAACTGCTTGTCAACTCTCACATACAATCTTGGCTCCTTGGATCCCCCTGTGTGGCATTCAATCACAATGTCATGAGTCCTGCCACTTTCACCAAACTGTGCCTTTGTCGTGTAATATCTCTTTCCAAACACATGCTCTCTTCTAGACAACAATGTGGGCTCAGTGAATGGCTTCCTTGTGTGGGTTTTCTTGTAGGCCTCATCCTGCATATCTCCCAACAACAGGACTATCTCCTTCTCACATATCAGGGCCACATAGAAGCCTTCCTGTGGCTCAGGCCCACAAACATATTTAGCATTGCTCACGTCCTAGAACACTTCCATCATCTTCCCATTGACATCAAAACTCTTGGATCCGTGCTTTCTCCAGAAGAACCATGGCTTCGTATCAACTTTGCACATATAATGGCAACTTGGGTCACTGACATGGACACTGAGGCCCTGTCCCAGTAGATTCTTGCACCATGTTATGGTCACAAATTTGCAGATTCCTGCCATTTTGGTCTGATACAAGCAAGTTATCAAGTTCTGTGTCATTCTGCTGCTAGAAGAATAAGAAGACGACT
Source organism: Larix kaempferi (assembly GCA_027924585.1). Taxonomy (NCBI): domain Eukaryota; kingdom Viridiplantae; phylum Streptophyta; class Pinopsida; order Pinales; family Pinaceae; genus Larix; species Larix kaempferi. Next base: position 16,228,450 of record BSBM01000757.1, on the reverse strand, counting down.
TATCTGTCAGCTGAGCACCTCCAGATTCTCCAAAACAAGAAGGAAATGCTTCAGGCATTTTTCAGATCCAGCCGCTAATACGATGCTACCCAGAGATTTCAAATATGCATTGTATATCTATTAGATTTCAGCAGCAAAGATGGAAATGCGTTGTATATCCACCAGGTATTCGCGCCCACATCAAAACAAAACCAGATCTTGTCACCCACCAGAGAATTCTTACATGGGCATTTCCTAAATCAATGCTGAAGCCTGATCAACAAGATACCCAGAATAGAATCCTCATCCATTATCCCAGAGGCAATGAACCCAAGCGCCGAAACAAGCTCACTCAATGGGGAATTCAGCCACATTCTCAATCTGGGATCCTCCCAGTTCATTGTGAACTCTTCGCTATGTTCAGGTAAGGCTTTTCGAGACCTTCATAGACGGTATGAAGCTCACAGGGCAATGGATGAAACAGTATATTTGTACAAAATCTAAGCAGAAAATGCGTTTTAAAAGACAACTTCCACTAATCCGGAATGTATGACAGAGAGTTTGGCCTGGATCGGACCTTTATTAATTCTGGGAATTGGGCCAAACAGATAAAGAGGTATCAAATAATAAAAAAGGTCATTTTGCTGGATCCAATTCCATACAATATTGTACTCACAGATGGGGTCCTCAGGACAAGTTTTGGGGACCTCTGCTTGCTCCCTCGTATTTCGTGGAATCTCGAGGCCCTTTTAATGGACGGCAACAAACAACGGGAGCTGGCTGATATGATATGTTTTGTTCTCTTCCTTGCAGCTATTTCACTATCTTTTAAGAGCGTTAAACATTGATGTATGTTCTCCAGTCATCAAGCACATGGTAAGTGACTTTATGTCTATTTTTCCAGATGTAAACAGAGACAGGTCACAGTCAGCCTAATCTATTGCTAGCCAGGAAGTTGCCCTCTTTGTTCCTATGGTTATTGATTTTGTTTGGGAAAGTTTGCTCAAGCACCATGCTGATTTTTTCTCAACATTGTGACATGTATTTTGTTTAAAACTGTGAAATGTCATAGTTTTCATCATCTCTATCTGTCATTTTAAAATTTTCAATAGAAGATCATCAACTCTATCAAAATTCCCAACAAAGGGTTATATGATAATTTCCAACATAAAATTAGACGGTAATAGTCATTTTGATGGTTGCGTATACTTTGTTTTATTTTATTATTTTGTATTTAATTAAAAGTGAATTAGTTTGCTCTGTAGATTTGTTTTATTTTATTATTTATAGAAGTGAATTAGTTTGCTTTATAGATTTGTTTTATTTTATTATTTATAGAAGTGAATTAATAAGATTTTATTGTGATTTAAATATACTCCCGATCCTTAGAATGGAGAGGATAAAGAAAATTAATATATAAATTTGATAATTGAAAATGTATAATTGGTCATTAAAACTGTTAGAAGTCAAGTCAAAGTAAGAACATAGGTATTTAATATGTTATTTTTTTCTCTCTTGAAATTTTTTAGAAAAGATTATTTATATTATTTTGAAATCGTTTAGAAAAGATTATTTGGAGCAATTTTAATTTGTAAAGTTGGTTTATTGTATGGCCTACGAGTAAGACTTAAAACTACTTTTGATTAATTAAGAACTCGCCTTCCTTGGACTTAAGGAAAGGGGTTAATGGCCTAAGATGGGAGGTCTCTACCAAAAGTGGAAGTCTGCCCCCTTGTGGACCACCAATGGGTTATTTTAGGTGGTGTGGTTTTCTTTGAATAACTGTGATGAGTGAGCTCACATTTGTAGATAGCAGTCAGTAATGGTTGTCTTTACTATGAGTTTAACAAGTGAGTTATGATAGGTCTTGCCACCTTTGGAAAATAAACAAGTTCATTGTAGAAGGTTCTACAAAAGTATCATTATGTTTTGTCATTTAATTCTAAGGAAGGTTGTTGGACCAAACAATAAGTGTGGTTTCCCTAAGCCACATGCCTCTCTCTGTGTACTAGTAAAAGCGATTCTTGGAAACACTTGGCCCGATTGGTTATAAGTTTGTGTCAACACTTCACTTTTAAGGTTAAGTGTTGGCAGAGTTGGTTCATTCCCCCACGATAAGACTCTACCTCAATATTCTTACATCTTGTCATCCAATCTCGTCTCTCAACCAAACCACAAGTGTAGCTTCTCTAAGTTGCAATCTTGTGTGTGTTTATTGGTAAAAGTTCCCCTTGTGACAGTCGGCCCTGATAGTTACAAGGTTATGTCAACACAACACTTTTAAGGTCAAGAGTTTGCAAAGTCAGTTAAATACATCATGATAAGGTATACCTAAGTATCATTACATCTCCCCTCTCAACCAAATCATAAGTGCCTTTTTATCTGAGCCACAAACAAGTGTGTGCATGTATGTGCGTGTGTGTGTGTGTGTGATCAAAACAACTCTTAGAGATGATTGACCATGATAATTATAACATTATGTCAACACTTCCCATCTTAACTTTGGCTCTATCAAGGGCAAATAGGGATCAAATCTCTTGAGGAAGTTTAGGACTCTAAAAAGGGGTTTGCACCTCAAGAGATTTGAGCACTTGATAAAGTGTTAAGATGGATGTTTATTAATATGCAATTATTACAAAACTAATATTTAACTCATTGGTATATTATCAACTTAAAAATATATTTAATATAATATATTTTAGGTTATAATCATTAAAGCACCAACTATTCCAATTTGGATATCTTACAAATAGGCCAAAGTTGCATTAATTAATTAATTATGAAGTAAAATAGATATTCACCCAAAACTAATATCTAACCACCAACTATTTCAATTTGGAATCATGTTGTAAATGTTGTAAATGCTAACACATAAATACTAAATAATGCAAATAAGCAAATTTAATGGTCGAAGTGCCAACTATTACATGTTCTAAAGTATAAAGTCCTACAAATAGACAAAAATTGCATTCATTAATTGGTTATGAAGTAAAATAGTTATTTACCCAATTTTAATCGTAGAAGTGCCAACTATTTCATGTTGTAAATTATAACATATAAATCCTACAAATACACAAAAGTTGCATTAACTAATTAATTGTGAAGTAAATGCTTTCAATTTATCCAATTATTAGTTACTTTGAAATTATCACAAAACTAATATCTTACTTATTGTTTTATTATTAACTTAACAATACATAATCCAATATATTCATCCACATGCCAACTATTCCAATTTGAGATAAAATAAAATAGTTATTCTTGTAATTATTTATGAAAAAAATTATTTAAAATGTGAAAATGCATGAATAGAAATAGAAATTGAAATTCAATTTATATTTTTAAAAATGTATTCTATAATTTAGTTAATTTAAATTTGTGACAAATAATTTTAATAATCATAAAAAAAATTGCATTCTCTAAACAACATCATCAATATTCAATTGCATAATGTTTTGTTATTGAGTTCTTCCCACCATTAATATTCAATTTGATGCAAAATGGAATTTGCTGTAAAATGGAAAAAGAAAATAAGCATTAATAAATAATTCCAAAAAGAGGAGCATCTACGATGGGCCCTCCTTTGTTGGAACCTTAAACCATGGGCCCTCCTTTGTTGGAAACTTTTGATTCCAATGATGGGTGGTGTGGCATCACTAGACGATGAGGCATGTGCGTTGGAAAAGCTTGTCTGGAGTGCATTTTTCCTTGTAATGGGTCTTTCTTTATAGATCATGGTCATGTTGTAAGAAGGGATTAGGTTAAGATTGAGCCAAGTTGTACTTGAAGTTTATCATGGAGAAAAATTGTCTAGGATGGACTTCAGATACATAACTTTTTGCTGGTCTTTCCCCATCTCAAAAGCATTAATGTAAATTCACAAATTTTGTCATATCCAAATATATAACCTTTATGTTGGTCTTTTCACAAATTTTGTCATGTCCGACAAATATCCATGTGGAGAAGGCAATTAATATCCATGTGGAGAAGGCAATTACAAAACTACAAGAAAGATTTTCCATCCCAACTTTGATCCTCATAGTCAAGTTGCATTGAATTATAATTTGATTATTGATAAAGGTTTTTTTTGGAGAAAAATATTTTGATAAAGGTTTTAATAATGGTAAATGGAGTGTTAAAATGTGTGATGTATTGTTGTCAAGTTATTGTTTATGTGAGTGTAGTAAATCGATTTGATAAGTATTATTAATTAAATAAGTTGTACATATAATAAACTATTATTAATTAAATAGGTTGTACATAAAGTATAATTCAATTGTAAATATTTTATTAATAGATTTATATCAATATTATATATTTAAAATTTTTAAAAGTAAGTAAATCCTATATATAATATGGAATTTAATCTTTTAAAGTTTTAACCATAGTAAATAGAGGAAGTGAGTTTGATAATTTATTTTGTAATGATTTCAATGTCATTTCATGAAATTATAATCAACTATTAAGAATTATGTTTTTGAAAAGTGGAAAATATGGAGGCAACGAAAGGATATTCATGTACAAATTTTTTTATAAATTTGGAAAGTAGAAAATATTGAAAAATAAAAATGATATTAATGAACAAAATTAGTATCTTTCTTTCACTTATAAAATAAAAAAGTTAAAGAAAATATATGTTAATAAATGATGCATGTACACTTTGTCAAGCTGTCATTATGCTTAAAACATTGTTATAATAAGATATTGGTAAAGAGTTAAGAACAACATAATATGCTCTCATTATACTTAAAACATCATCATAATAAGACATCAATGAAGAGTCAAGAACAACCTAATATAAAAAACCCCGTACCGATAGATACTTATATTGATAGATATATAGAAACACCTATATTAATAAACAACTTACCAACGACAAAAAAATCTATAGCTTTCATCTATTATAATAACACAAAGGAAGTTGTGATACCTCAACATTACCAAACCAATGTTTTTCATTGTATCTTATATTTCTAACCTTGAAATTTTGAGAATTTTTAGAAAGGTCCAAAGTATCCAGAAATTATCCCCCATCAGAATTAGAGAATCAATCAATCACTCAATCGATCATCACCGGACTTGATTCCCTTGCTGGATCTGCACATCGACTCCGTGGTTTTACACACACAGAGATCATTCATACATCCGCTGCAACATTCAATCCTCAAAATCCCTTACTTCAGGCTACGCATACACGCAGTGATTTAATCAAGCATTTACACAGATATCCCAAACTATCAATTGATTCATTGATACAGAGATACACAAATATTCAACTATTAACACTTCAAAGATAGATTCATGCGTACACACAAAGACAACTTAATTAACTTTCTTTATTCACACAGGAGCCTGATACAAACAATTTCGCTTCATAATAGCACTAAAACGCCACCATGTGTCTTTTACATGCCACACCATACATTCCATGTCATCACCTCCTTTGTCTTTCACTGAGTTCACCTTGCCATCATGTCCTTGGTTATTCCTTTCTCATTACTGAACTCCTTTGACATCAATGACAACCATATCCAACATTCTCCCCCTTTGGCATTGATGGAAACACTCCTTGATTTACTCCCCCTTTGACATTAATGACTAAGGCTTCCTTTTGACAGCCCCCCCTGTCAACATATCTCCCCATGACATGATGCATTTTTCTCCTTTTTATTCATTGCAAAGAAATTACTCCCATCTCTTGTCTAATATGCTCAAATGCTTCTTTGGGTAGTGGCTTAGTGAAAATGTCAGCTATCTGTTCTTTTGTGTCTACATATTCCAATTTGACAACCTGTTGTGACACTTGATCTCTTAGAAAATGATATTTTATTGGAATGTGATTTGTTTTAGAGTTCATAATAGGATTTTTTGAGAGGTTTATAGTACTAGTGTTGTCACAATTGATTATTATTGGATTCTCATACTTCACAAGCAAGTCTTCCAAAGACTGCTTCATCCAAATGACTTGGGTGCAACATGATGCAGCAGCAATGTATTTTACATTTGCTGTAGATAGTGATATGGATGATTGTTTCTTGCTAAACCATGATACCAAACAATTTCCGAAAAAGAATGCTGCTCCACTGGTACTTTTTCGATCATCAACACTTCCAGCCCAATCTGCATCAGTAAATGATTTTAAGGTGAAATCTTGGCATTTTGGGTACCATAAACCATACTCCATAGTGCCTTTTAAATATCTGAAAATTATTTTTACTGTTGTCACATGTATTTCCTTGGGAGCTGATTGAAATCTAGCAACCAATCCCATAGCTTTCATCACATATGGTCTTGTAGCTATCACATACTGCAGGCTTCCAATCATGGATCTATACATGGTATGATCCACTTCCAAAGACTCATCATTCTTGCTTAGTTTACAACCAGTGATCATGGGAGTGCTAACAGGCTTGGAGTCTTCCATCTTGAACTTCTTAAGCATATCCTTCATGTACTTATTTTGATAAATGAAGATTCCTTTGTTTGATTGATAAACTTGTAGTCCCAAGAAAAATGTTAATTCACCCAACATTGACATTTCAAATTCCTTTTTCATTTTAGAAGCAAAATTTACACTTAGTATTTGTAGATTGCTTCCAAAAATGATATCATCTACATAGACAACAACAATGATCATATTCTTATCCTCAATCTTTATGTAGAGATTTCTATCAGTGGCTCCTCTTTTATATCCTTGTTGTTTCAAGTGGTTATCTAGCCTTGAAAACCATGCTCTTGGGGCTTGCTTGAGACCCTATAGTGCCTTTTTTAGTTTTCAAACATAGTCCCTATTCTCTGACAGGAGGAAAAATTCAAGTTGTTCAATATATACTTCCTCTTCTAGCTTCCCATTTAGAAAGGCAAACTTGACATCCATTTGATATACTTTGAAGTTTTTATAACATGAGAATGCCAAAAACATTTTGATTGCTTCAAGTCTTGCTACAGGTGCAAAGGTTTCTTGAAAGTCAATTCCTTACACTTGAGCATATCCCTTACACACTAGCCTTGCTTTATTTATGATCACTTTACCATCTTCATTGAACTTATTCTTGAAAACCCATTTGGTCCCTATAACATTCTTGTTTGTATGTCTTGGAACAAGTTCCAAAGTTTCGTTCTTCTCAATCTAATCTAGTTCTTCATCCATGGCTTTGATCCAATCATCATTTTTGCTTGCTTCTTTAAATTTCTTAGGTTCCACTACTGAAAACAGAGCTTGTTCAGTAAATAATATCTTTCTTGTACTGACTCCTGCATCTTTGTCACCTATAATTTGTGTTTCAGGATGATTCTTTTGTATTCTTTTTTATGGTGCCTTTGTATCAGCTCTCGAAGAATATTCATCTTCATTTTCTTGTGATTCTTCTCTTTCTTCTCTTTCTTCTTCTTCTTCTTTCCCAACCATATCTTCATTCTTTTGCAAAAATTCTTCTTCATTGTTTGTTCTTTCATCTTCATCTTTGTTTCTTATCCTTCTTGGCTTCATGTCATCCACTCTTACATTTGCACTCTCTATGATTTTGTGTAATCTTTGATTGTAACATCTGTAAGCCTTTTTGGTGGAGGAATATCCCAAGAATATTCCTTCATCAGTTCTAGAATAAAACTTTCCAAGAACATCTTCATTCCTTTTTATGTAGCACTTGCTTCCAAACACTTTGAAATACTTGACTGAAGTAGGCATTCCATACCATATTTCATAGGGAGTCTTGTCATTATTCACTCTGATTTGTCCTCTATTAAGTATGTAGACAACTGTGTATACTTCTTCTCTCCAATATATATCAGGAATTTTTGCTTCATTTAGCATGGTTTTGGCAGCTTCTTGAACTATCCTGTTTTTTCTTTCCACCACACCATTTTGCTGAGGTGTCTTTGGAGCTGAACATTGTCTTTTGATCCCATGGATTTCACAAAACTCATTGAATTCATTTGAAGTGAATTCACCTCCATTATCTAACCTAAGACATTTGATTTTTTGGTTTGTCTCATTTTCCACCATTGTTTTGAAAGTTTTGAATTTTTCAAAGGGTTCTAATTTTTCCTTGAGGAATGTTACCCAAGTCATCCTTGTGTAATCATAAATGAGTAACATAAAATAATACTCTTCTTGCAAGCTTTTAGTCCTTGTTGGTCCACAAAGGTCAATGTGAACTATTTCCAAAAGATGTTAGGTCATATGTTCTTTTGAATTGAAGCTAGCTTTGGTTTGCTTCCCATGTTGACAATGTTTACAAATTGCATTCAGAGGTTTCACAATTTTTGGTAAATCTCTCACAACCTCTTTATTACTTACCTTGACAAGATTATCAAAGTTTAAATGTCCCATCCTTCTGTGCCATAACCAACTTTCATCAATCATACTTATGTAACATTGGTCTTCATTTTCTAGGATGTACGCATTACTCGAATTTCTTACAGCAGTACCAACAAGTCTCCCTAAGTCCTTTTTTCTGATTTCACATTTCTCAGAGTCAAAGGTGCAGATGTATCCTTGGTCACAAGTTTGACTTACACTTATGAGATTAGGCTTTAGGTCTTCTACTAGCAACACATTTTCAGCTTTGATCTTGTTATTGATAGTGGTTGTACCTTTGCCAATTATTTTGGAAGACATATTATCTCCAAAAGTGACCATACCTTTATTATCTCTTTTTAGGCTTATGAATTTACTTGGGTCTCTAGTGATATGTTTTGAACACCCACTGTCAATATGCCATAGATTCTGCTTTTCTGTCACACATAGAGCAATCATGGATTTCCCCTCTTCGTTCTTTTTCTTCCAATCCTTTCTCTGTTTTTTGTCTTGGAATTCTTTTGCCTCAATCCTTTTTGTAGGAGTCATTAGTTTACAATTTCTTGCAGCTATATGCCCATGGTTATTGCATTTGTAACACTCTATGTCATATTTTTGAAGAGGTGTAAAGAAATTATGATCCCTTGTTTTTGGTTTGTTACTGGATTCTCTTTCCTTGTAGTCACGAGAAGATGGCCGAGCAAATTTCTTATTTTCTTCCTTTTTAAATGAACTTTTTAATGCAACAACATAACTTCTTTTTCCTTGGTTTGTGAAGGAGGAACATTCTGGCATCTTTTTATTGTTATATCCCAAACCAGATTTATGTGTTGATGGTCTTTGGCTACTCAAGATATCATCTAAATTATTTGAACTGTTTTCATATTTTGATTTAATAGATTCTTCATTGAGATTTTTCCTAAGCTGCATAATTTCTTCTTCAAGCTTCTCTAGTTCTTGTATTCTCTCTTTGAGCTGTAAATCTAGGTCTCTTTCAATCTTCTTGGCTTCTTGAAGCTGAGCTTTCATGTCACTAATGATTTGGTTTGATTGTTTGTTATTTTTATTGTTTTTTTCAAGTTCTTCAAGAGCACCGATTAATTCAGCTCTTATATCTACTACTCCTTCCATTGGTTCATCATTTTGAGCTTGGTCTTCTATTCCCATGAATAGAATTTCTATCTCCTCTTCTTCACTTGTGTCTTCATCTTCACCATATTCTATGTTGTAAAGGAACTTCTTCTTTTCATTGAAATTCTTTTTGTTTCCTGTTCTGTCATTTCTGAACTTCTTTGAGGCTTCTTTCTCATCACTTCTATATTGCTTAGGATGAGGACATTTTGAAGAAAAGTGTCCAATTCTTCCACAGTTAAATCACTTTAGAGGTAGCTTTCCCTTGTACTTGCCAGTACCTCTCTCAAGCTTCTTGATGAACAAGGCTTCTTCATCATCTGAGTTTTCTGATTGATTCTTGGATAAGGCTTTAAAAGTTGCTTCTTTCTTTGATTGAACATCTTCTCCTTTTCTCATCTCGTAGGAAGTGAAGATCCCATGTAGTTCATCTACTTTCATGTCTTTAAGATCATCTCGTTCTTCTAGAGCAGATACTTTTGAGTCATACTTCAATGGCAGGGTTCTTAGTACTTTCTCCACTACTTCATTCTCCTCTAATTCCCCTCCAAGGCCTCGGATAGCATTGACAATTTCATCTACTCTTAGAAGATATTCTGCAATATTTTCCTCTTCCGTCATTTTCAGGATTTCAAACTATCCTTTGTATGTCTGAAGTTTTGATTGTTTGACTTTGGATGCTCCTTCATAGACAATTTTTAATTTATCCCAAGCCTCCTTAGCTGTCTTGCATTGCATGACTTTCACAAACACTGTGTTTGTTAACCCATTCAAGATTGCATTTAGGGATTTTGAATTGGCATCATATTGGTCAAGTTCTTCTTGGTCTGTAGGTAGGTTGTCTGCTATGTTATACTTCTTTTCAACTACTCTCCAAACCTTCCATCCAAGAGACCTTAGGTGACACTTCATTCTTGCACTCTAGTATGCATAGTTAATTCCTGTGAACATCAGAGGTCTGTTGGTAGCTAATCCGTCCTGCTGATCCATTGTGGTCTTTAAGAGGATCTTTCTTCCAGTGGTTAAATTGTAATGAAGGAACCTTTCTTTGATACCAATTGTTGGAATATCCCGCAATACTGAGAGGGGGGGTGAATCAGTATTGTCTTCTTTTTCCTTTTATTAAAACAATTCGTACAAGACACACAAATAATTAAACAAGTTAGGACACAATATTTTATTGTGGAAACCTCAATGAGCAAACCACCAACTCATACTCATTAATAAGATGAATTTTACAAAATTGTTTATCTGCTACTACAGAAAGGATGCAACAACACCCCATATTTTTCCTGCTGCTACAAACAAGGATGCTACTACACCCTGGATCTTCTACCTGCTGCTACAGACAAGGATGCAATGACACCCCAGACCTTCTGCCTGCTGCTACAGACAAGGATGCAATGACACCCTATTTTCCAGCTTCTACTGGAAAAAGGTGATGAGCCCCTGCAGGATTTCTTCCTGCCCTAGCACCACCCTGCCTCTGTAATCTGACTTCTTCAAATCATCCAAAACATCCTTTCTTCAGTCTTGGAAGTTCATTGGTCTCGGCCTGTTCTTGTTGTTGTTTCAGCTAAGACACCGAAGACACACTCACCTTCTAATTCGAATCTTCTTTTAAATACATTATTCATACTCTTCAAATCTTCATACCCTCTCAACTCGTACCTCTTCAAACTAGACAGACACATCTCATAAACACGCCTTTACAAAACATGCTCATACCTTTCTCCTTCACGCCCCTTCAAATCTCTATTTTAATAAACTAGTAATTCATAACTCTGTTTATGTTTATCAGTCATGAATTTCCGCAACAAAAATATTTCCAAAATTGCCTCTCTGCAATGATAATTTTGCACCAGAATTTCTTTCGAATTTTCCTTTTTCCGCAATGATATTTTTGCAACAAAAATCATTCCGCAATTTCCCTTCCGCAATTACCTTTCCGCAGTGATGTTTCAGCAATTTCCTTTCTGCAGTTTTTTTCTGCAATTTCCTTTCCGCGGTGATCTTGGATCATCTGATCTTGATCAACGGTGGATTCTCTTTCTGCATCTTGCGGATTGCGGAACTATATTTCGATTTTTACAAACTAGTTTCCGCAATTTGTCTCCTGCAAGACTTCTTTCGCAAGTCTCTTTCTGCAAGGTTCTTTCTGCAGTGATCATGGACTGTTGGATCTTGATCAACGGTGGATTTTCTTTCCGTAGATTGTGGATTGCAGATTGCATAATTGTATTTCAAATTTTACAAATTTTCTTCCGCAATTCTCTTTCCACAGTAAGGTTGCGGATTGCAGACATCCCTTCAACTTTTCTCGAAATGGGATTCCGCAATTTCTCTCCCACAATTCCTTTTCCGCAACTCTTTACAACCGTGGATTTCTTGCGGGTTCTTTCCTGACCATCGATTTGAGATAAGATGCAGATCTCACCTTATCTTTGCGGATCCGTTATCGTTCTTACACCTTTCTCTTCCGGAATTTCTCTAGGTCGTTAGATCTCTTGCGTCTTTGATCTCGTTCATTAATCTGCTGTCTCCGACAGAACTTCCTTTAATCTTGCGGATTTCTTATCTTCCATTCATGTTCACCTCGTGATCTCTTTCCCATTGTTGATCCATATTTTCTCCTTTAATTTGGATTGTCCAAATCTCTGCACACTTCAATCTTTGAAACTCTATGATTCTACATTGATTGATCAGAGAATCAATCAATCACTCAATCGATCATCACCGGACTTGATTCCCTTGTTGGATCTTCACATCAACTCCGTGGTTTGACACACAGATATCATTCATACATCCGCTGCAACATTCAATCCTCAAAATCCCTTACTTCAGGCTATGCATACATGCAGTGATTTAATCAAGCATTTACACAGATATCCCAAACTGTCAATTGATTCATTGATACAGAGATACACAAATATTCAACTGTTAACACTTCAGACATAGATTCATGCGTACACACAGAGACAACTTAATTAGCTTTCTTTATTTACACTGGATCCTAATACAAACAGGTTTGCTTCATAATAGCACTAAAACGCCACCATGTGTCTTTTACATGCCACATCATCATACATGCCATGTCATCACCTCCTTTGTCTTTCACTGAGTTCAACTTGCCATCATGTCCTTGGTTATTCCTTTGTCATTACTGAACTCCTTTGACATCAATGACAACCATATCCAACACTAACTTCTTCTCTTGTAACTTAACGTAACGGGAAAGCACCCAAGCATATCAACACTCTCTATATAAGCATGTACAATACTGTAACATACATCAGGTCATGGACTTGTTTCCAATAATAGAAGATCAGTTCGCATTCCTGCATATTGTCTATGTACATTTTTGTTATGTCTGTGTATTGTATTCCTGCTTTGCACATTCTGTTTCTTAAGATTCTGCCATAACAGAGCTGACTCATTTAGTCGAACTGTTGTCCCCCTCGTGCTTCTTGGCCACATGCGGATCATCGAGTAGTATTTGTCGATGGCCAAGTAATTATGTGTCCCAAAGGTAAAACCTTTGATGATGCAGTAGTGATTGGAGTGCAATAGGAAGTATTTTAGAAACTAAAGGGACAACCGGAAGAAGCCTTGGTTCATGAAACTATGGAACAAAGTGAATTATGGCACATAAGGTTTGCTCACATTAACTACAAGGAACTACCAATCATGAGCAATATGGTGAATGGTCTACCTGCGATCCAAACTAAGCATGAAGGCATATGTAAAGTATGTGCGAAAGGGAAGAATGTGAAGAAGCCATTTCCAAGTAGTGACAACAAAGCCAAGGATATCTTGGAGCTCATACATTCATATGTTTCCGGGCCTATGTCTTCCAACTCACTATGTGAGTATCCTACTAAGTTTCTTTTATTGATGATTATTATTGTAAAAAATGGATCTATTTCTTGAAATCCAAAGATGAAGTATTTAGCAAGTTCAAGGAATTCAAAGCCCTTGTAGAAAATCATACTAAAAATAAAATAAAAACCTTAAGATTAGATAATGGAGGTGAATTTACCTTAGGATATTTCAAAACATTATGTAAAGACTCAGGTATTAAGAGGGAGATGAGCACTTCGTAAAATCCACAATAGAACAGGATTGCAGAAAGAAAGAATAGAACAATAATGGAAGCAGTGAAGGCCATGATCCATGATCAAGACCTTCCAATGCACTTATGGGTAGAAGCAACAAGAACAACAATATATGTTCAAAATAGAACTCCCCACCATGTACTTGAGAACAAGACACCTAAAGAGATGTTTATAGGAGAGAATCCATAAGTCATCCATCTCAGAAAATTACTTTGGACCTTTCTAAAAATTCTCAAACTTATTGGGAAAACTAGAAAAAGTATCTTGGCTACTTTGGAGCTGCCTGAACTATCCCATTTAACCAACGATCCTATTTACCATGGATCTATCTGGCCACCGATTCCGGTGAAACTTTCGTCTGATATCCCCAAGTTTGACGACAAGCCGGGTGAAGACCCTAAAAACCACGTGGTGACATACCACTTATGGTGTTCGTCTAATTTCTTAATGGACGATTCAATTTGTCTTAGATTGTTTCAAAGGACTCTCACCAGTTCGGCTTCCAAATGGTACATTGAGTTGCCACCATACTCTTTTCCTGATTTTGGTTCTCTTTCCATGAACTTTTTGACACATTTCCAGCTGCCCATACGGTATGAGACTGGTACCGAGCTTTTAACCTCGCTCCGTCAGAATGCCGCCACTCACATTTCGGATCATATCCACGAGTGGCGAAGGAGACGACGTCTCATTAAAGCTCCCATTCCAGATCATATCCTAGCAGAATGGTTCACAAAATGCCTCATCCC